>OZ020500.1:30436455-32848132 GCA_963971365.1 Lasioglossum villosulum | reverse complement strand
CATATCGAAGTTGTAGCTCGTTCACTCCTCCCCCGGCTTGTTCCGCGTCGCTTCATGGCCGAGCCTCTTAAAGGACCTGCTGTCGTGTACACGTCCCTCGTTTCGGTGGAACATTCGGCAAAGCTTCGATTAAACGAAGGGGGAATGACGAGGCTCGATATAACCCGCCCTCTCCTTCTCTCCTTCACTTTCTTTGCGCACAACAAAGTAACGATACTCAGGGCGTACGGTGTCGCAGCATAATCGGATTCAGGATATCTGAGGGTGTGCTCTCTCCGACGCACGATGCTGCACGCGATACCGTGGGATGGAAATGATTATTGGTTACGCAGCGATTCGGCCCATTTTTGGTAACTTGTTTTTCAAACCACGCTTTTTCGTCACGATAAGCGTCTCCAACGATTCTTCGGGCTCTATCGGGACGAACCTTGTGGGTGGGTTAGGCACGGAGATTGTTAACCCCCGAGTGAACCTTTACGACCATTTGCGAGATTCAAATATTAATTGTGTCGCTATTTTTTATTTTTTCGAAGATTTATTGATTTAGCAGTCCTTGTTATTTAACAGTTTCCAGCTATTGAAACACCGTAGCCAGGAGTACGCCTTCAACGATCCGAACCAACGTTTCAATCGTCGTCACCTAAGCGTCTTCATCGTTACCACATTCCACCCGATGACCCCGAGCCATGATCTTGCAGAGATCTGAAACCATCCGACCGATACACTCGACTTGGAATACTCAAGACTTCAAGATTAAACGCATTGCTGTAGATATCATCCGCAGATTAGAGGAAGCTGATACTCTCTAATATCCAGCGAGCTTTTTTGAAAGAACGTATCTTCCCGAAGACAATTCTCCTTTGATGGGTTCTATCTACGAACTTTGCTCCGGTAGACGTAATCTCGATCTGGCGATACGTCTCGCTAGCCCAAACAAGACCAATCTTGTTCCTTCCAGAAACTCTAGCTTATCGCTAGCCTCAAGGAGAAAAGGAGAGAAATCCCTGTATCCAACGTCACGCGATGCGCATGCAATCATCAACAAAAAAATTAATGAAATTGAGTCCCTAATAGTTTAGCTACCTTCTTCGACTTTGAGTCGCAATCTCCATCAAGGTTATTCCATTAAAATCATGTCTACGGTAGACTATATTCTCCACACTCCAAAGAACGTCAGAAAAGTTTACTAAACCCAATTTTACTACCTCAACCGACCTTGAAGTCGCAACCACATCGGCTCCAGCTTCTCTAAAGCGTTTCTATGCCACAGTGCAGTGCAGACGCTGCATACTAGAGCATCACGACGCAAAGCCAGACGCAGATACGGTAATTATTCCATCCGTCTCGTCTGGTTTCCCGGTTTTTTTCGGCGTATCGCTCGGTCGGAACCAGCGTCGCGTTGCCGGCGAACGTTCGGGAAGTGAATTTGGAATTCGTAGAAGTTCTGCCTGTATCAGACTGCTATCTCGGCTGTGGAGCGTAATCAGTCCATCATCCGGTCTCTCTCCCCTGTCCCCTTTCTCTGCCGCGACTCCTTTTACTGGTTATTCGCCCGATGGAAACTTTCCTCTCGTCGCTCATTACCACTATCTCCGTCCGGCTGACCATCAACTGATATTCTATCGACGACTAACAACTCGTAGGCCATTCGTGTCTTTCTTTCTTTCAGTCTTCTTCGTCTCTTTTTTCCCTCCTTCGCTTTTTTACTAAATCCCTGGTCGCACGGCCGTATGCACTCGAAACGAGGCCTCGCGGCTCGATTTTTCAAAACCACGTCGATCCCTCGAATTTTCGGGAATATAAGGGAACCGAGTGTCTCCCGGAATCCTTGGGAATTTTCTAAGAATTTTTTTGCAACCCCCAAAGCCTCGTTTTTGGATCGTTCTTGCTGTTTTAACTGATGAGCGTTGATTTTTTTGTGTATTTAATAGTCGATGAATTTGTAGAGATGTAACAGGGAAGATGTAGCAGTGAGATATAATGTTTGTGTTGATAGAAAAATTGATATACTCGATTTATATAGAGTAGACGCAATGAATATTCTTTGCTGTGTTCAAACTGGATTTTACAGCCAGGAAAATAGTATACAACCTCTGCAGTTGTTGACACTGGTTATTATGCGAGATCCGGTATATTGCATAATCAGAATAACACGCACGATCTTTCCCGGCAGTCTCATCGATTGATCAGTTACTTATCAGTTCAGTAAAAACCCTGAGGCAGCGATTTCTTACTTAGTCAGGGCGATCTCCATGCGAGGAAACACGTGTTCTCAGATAAGATCGGTATACTTTCTATGCAGACGAAGAGTATTACTGGGAAAGTTATTATATCGTTGTCGGTACGTTTCTGCGAGTATCGTCGCTTACGAATTGTGAAATCGACGGGTTCTAGGCTGTTCAACATACATGTGGCTTTCATTTCAGTTTTTTAGTGAATATTTTAGCGTTTAAGCGCGACTCTTACTTCTCGAATAATTTTTTTTTGTAAACAGATATTCTTCATCCTTGGACCATTTTGTAAAGTGTTTCGTACATTATTTCATTTTTATCCGCAATTTATAATCAAAATAAATGACTGCAAAACAACGTATATGCATTTAATATTTTTCGTACAACCCATTGAAATTATTAACCCTCATACGTTCCTCGAGGTGAAAATTCACACATTCCATATTTTCACATACTGTAAAATTATTGATACCTTTACGTCTACGTCGTGAGATATATTTCTTTCAAATCTGACGTTATAAATGAATCTTAATGTGTTGATTTAACGTGTAAAATGAAAACGAGTGAATTGTTATCCTAGTCTCTTTTATGCAGCTAGTTTTGAGGAGCGTATGAGGGTTAAGCGAAGAAATACATTTTCATGTGACTCTCCTTTTCCGTAGTCTATGCAGACAATTTTTATTTCGCATCAAGATGCGTCTACCCTCTATATTTTCGATCGATCGACGAGATCAAGGTTCTCGCAACGACTTGGACGGATGCAGATCCCAAAATAGCGATTTTTCGTTCGGTTTTCGAGTCTGCCCTCGCAACAACGCAATTCGATAACGACTGTTTTCCACTGATCGAGCGGGCGTTCGGCTCGCAGATTGCATTGTTGTCTTGTCCCAGAGATCACCGTCGAGGGTATCGGTCTTCCCCCGATATCGTTGGCAGAAAGTCGAAGGAAGACGAACAGCCCGCTCCAACCGCGGGTGAAAGCTTTCCAGCGCGGACAGAGAAAGCAGGCGGAGGAGGCGTCGCAACGGGCTAACCGATAGGGTACCCGAGGGGGGAGGGATTAAAAAAATGAAGAGATGCGATGTCTGTCAATATTCCGCGATGCAGCTTATCTGTAGCCGCGATGCAGCCGGTCGCGCGAACCCGCGTGAAAACATCCATTAACACTGATTCGCTCTGAAAAACACCTTATCGTTCATCCGCGATACCCGGGAGACACCGGGTTCTCCCATCTTCCTCCGCACCGCCGATAAATCCCTTCGATCCGGCTCGATCCTCGCGATAAACGGTAGATTGTTTCTCGATTCGCAGCGAAAAATCGTCGAGGAAGGTATGGAAGCTCTTTGTTGAAGCTTTATCACTGAATTGTTATTTATTGGTTGGAATCTTCCGCGGTAGGGGATGAAGTTTGCGAATGACGCGTCTGGACACATCATCCAAAGACGTGATAATGTAGCTCGATGTGTAGGCAATCTATCACTTTCCTGTTGATACTTGCTCGTTTTAATAATTCAAATTGGCCAATAATAAAAAGCATGTTAGTATATGTTCTGACCCGTTGCTGCATAAAAATCAATGATTAACATCCAAGAATTGATGTATGTGTAATAACAGAGTCACTATCTGCGACAAAGAAGTAGCAACATATTAAATTCCTGGAGGAATGACTATCAGTGAAGGATTAAAAGGGGATCAAAGGGGAGCAAAGTGAAAGCTAAGGGTGCGAAACCGATTCGCAAAGACGCTCCGCTCGAATTCGTATGGGGAGGATTGCCTGGACGCCGGCGCTAATATCGGCGGGAGGAAACTGTATTTTTTGCAATGGCGGGATGCGCCTTTTTGGGCTTTCAGCCCAGTGGCTTTCGCAGCGCGGCAGATAATGAACGAGCACCCTTGCGCGCCGCCAACGCCGGCTCTCTGTCTTTCTCCCTCGGCACTCGGTGGGCCGCTGCCACACACAACCGTTACTTCTCTACCGCCCCCTTCGTCCCCCGTCCGTCCCTGCGGCCACCCTCGATTCACCTCGGCCACGATGTCAACAGGTGGGCACGCGGATGCGACCTAACCAACGAACCTGGCCTGTCGATTCGATCGGCCACGACCTTCTCTCCGCCGGGGCTGTTGACACCCGTCTCGTCCCGTGCGATACCGGCTGCGTTCTACGCAGCCATCGCGACGTAGAGAGGGTGAAACCTGCACGGAAAGTGCTGGAGAGTCTCGCAGAGGACATCGGTTCCTGAAGAGTCTGGAAAAGGCTCGTTGGAACGACGGGTTCCAACGATTTTAATTTAAATATTATCTGATATTATATACGGTACGAGTACAGAATATTAATAATACAAACTCCATATATTCGCACGTCACGCCACAGTGATGCGGAACGACGATGCAACATAATTGAGGAGGACGGCACAGTTAAGAACTAGCCTCTCAGCAACGTTTGCCACGGGTATCGCACGCCATCGAGAAAACTGTTATTAGCTAATATCACGAACCTCGCAAGAGCTGTAAAAATATCTTTAATAAAAATAAATGAAATAATCTTTCGTGACACAGAAACCTTGATATTTTATCATTTTCTTTGAAGATACCGAGGAATAGGATCTTCGATTTCGAAATGGTAGTTACGATACTTGTCCCGCGAATCCTACGGCGTTTAGGTGTTACGTTAATAGTAGAAGCTGCGAAATCGGCGAAGGAGGTTGCGGCGACGGTATCGGCGTATTTAAGCGACGCGAGTGACTTCAGCGGAGCCATAATTGTCATCTGGATTTCGCAGGAATCGAGTAAATAACCGTTATCGCGGATGCTTCGTCTTTTTCGGCATATCTCTCTCGCATGCACTTCTCGGTGCACGGGTGTAATTGCGTCGAACGCAAATAAAAGCCAGATACGGGAGCGTCGATTCCGACCGAAAGAATGGCCGCAATTACGCTCGAAGGCCACCTTCCGGTATAAAGGCCGTCGAGGAGCTCGCTACCGAAAAAGATACCGATTTATCGCGCGCAGATTGCCGGCCGAGAGAAACGCCTGCCACTCGATAAGCCCCGCAGTCTCAGAAGTTTCTTCTGCATTCAATGTCCCAAATGAATTTGGCCAATGAAAGTGCTGGAGTAACTTCATCCCCCACGATTCGATCGCTTTCAACCCCTAATTCTCCAAAATTTTATTCTCGGATACTTTCGTCGGCGTTCTACATAATTCCTCAGCGATTAAGAACAACCTCTATCGATAATCTAGACTTTTCAATAGTGGGCACAATCAAATTTAAGTTTTATTTAATCATCAAACAATCACTGTTATTAAATACAGAGCATGAACGATACGAGCAACATTCCCCGACGCTAATCGTGGAAGAAAACTGCATATATTGTAATTGATAAACAGAAGTTCAGTAACCCGTCAATTAATATTTACTTAATACTAATCGTAACCGATTGCACCGCAAACAAGACGCACGATTAACAAACAATTACGTATATACACGAGCTGGTTTAAAATTAAAATCTGGGTAAAGCGTGGGGGAGATCGGAGTGGGAGGGTGCAAAATCATTGATTACAAGTTTGTTTCCCGTCTAGCCGTGAATTTGTTGACGATCTTCGTTATCGCGGTCTCGTCGAGATCTTCTAAAGGGAAGAAAGGGGGTGGATGGAGGAGATATGGATGACGAAACGTCGTTCGGAACCGCCTCGACGTCTGTTCAAAGGATGAGCGCGTTATCAGCCGGCTGGATTGATAACGCGTCGCTCATCGAAGCTTTCGAGGGAATCTTTTGCGTCCTCTCTCCCTTTCCGCTTCTTTCTCTCTTCGGCGTCCGACTTTTTTCCTCCTTGTTGCGCGAAATATCGATCGTCGTTCCGTTGTAGCATCGCATATCGCGGATGCTCGGCGGCCATTTAATCGGCCGCGTTTATATTTGCAACGGGAAACGAGACTCGCTCCAAATTCTATTCCATTTTTATTCTTGCGCAAGATGCGCAACCCGCAGGCATTAATTTTTAATTTTTACAACAAGCATTCATGCAATAGGGCATTTTTTATAGGCTGTATTTATTTAGACTTGATGTAGCGGTGAGTTCATCCCTCACAGAGACTCGAAAAATTTCTTTGTACGATATCTTCTTCATTTTCACATTTCAATTTGTATCACTATCAAGTTCCAGATTGCAAGTCGTACCACGTACAATTTATTTTTATTTCATCAGGGTCGGATCGGACCCACTCTTCGACGGAGTACAGTTATCCAAGAAACAAAAGGGTGAATTAAACGGACGATTGGAACTGCTGGTATCGATTTCACAGCGATCGTCACGGTGAATACGATAAACTAGTTCCGGTCGTAGAAAGCGAAAAACTAGGATATTAATATCGGTGTCCTGTTGGAGCAAGTACAATTGTTGATCGGTATCTTTGTAAATACCGAAAAGCTGGCGAAAATAACAGCATATTCCGGGGCTCGTTGGTGGCTGGCGCGAGCCGCGAGATTAATCGTCACTCGGGGCAGCGGTTTGTCGGTAGTAAATCGCCGATTGATTCAATTACACAAGGCCGGCGGCGCGCGATTCGTATCCCGGAGGCTCGACTACTCTCTTAACCGTGGCCGGTTTTATTATTTCGCCGCGGACGGATAGATGTAACGGACACCTAGCCATTATAGGCGAGAACGCCTCGATGGGCCCGCGGATACGCGCGGGTATCGCAGCTTCAAACCCGACGCGTGGGTGTTGCTTTCTTCCTTCGTCGCACCTGTCGCTCGGACAAGGTGATGTCCTCTCGAGAAGGACTTTGATTGATTCGAATGCGGCACCTGCTTGATGGACACGTTTTGTCAGATTGGTTCTAGATCCTCGATTAATCTTAATCCTATACACTCCGAATTATTTTTCAATTTTCTCGCCAACAACTCCATGTTCAAAGGACAGTTCCTTGACTGTGACTTATTTGAAACAATTTTGTTTACTAATTTTATCAAATATAGCTCTCAACCTTTGTTGCAATTTATACTTGTTTTTAACTAAAAAATAAGACAGTTAAATAAATATAGGAAGCGTTCCTCTTCTCGACAAAGGAGTGCAAACGGTTGAATGATCTTTGTAAGTGTAAAAAACCTCTAACTCTTTTTTAAGAGTTTCGTTGAACTGAATTGAAAAGATGAAACGTTTCTTCAGCCTTTGTATAGTATCTATAAGAAGTCTGCTGTTTCTTCTATACTCTCGTGTTTCCTTTTTTATGAAATGTCTGTTGGTTCAAGACGCAGGAAGGACTTTGTTGATCCTAGAGGATACGCTGCCCCTCACTGGCTACTTACGTTATCGAGCTACTCATTGAACCGAAGGCTAGTCTAGGATTTCAAGATCACCAGCATCAGTTTATTAGGGGTTAGTAGTTCCTCCAACGTTGGCTGATTTGTGGTTCCCCCTGCTTTGGATAATAAAACAAGGAGATATGACAGGAATGTGGCCATCCTCCCCTATTATTGGCTACTTACGGTATCGGGATATCGATTGGATTAGAGGATACCGAGGTCTAGAGTTTCGAAATTAGTTGCGGTAAACCATCGATGGTTACTAGTGCGCGATTGGGATTCTTTCACATGTACGGAATTGTTGAATATCAAACATCGATAATGCAGAGCGATGCCTATAATCTGTACGGAACTAGATCTCTCAATATTTCTGATCCGACACGACTACCCGTTCATCCCATGGAATTTGATCGATTGTCTTCAATTACCATTATCAAAAATGAACAGACCAGAAATCCCACATCGGAAATCACGCAGCTCCCACAATTCGTATTTTTAACTTCCCGATTCATAGGGAAGTTATGGTAATTACCCCAAAAATCGAAAATCGAATTTTTAACAGATCTTCACATTTCATGGTCATTGGATTCATTTTAGACTATTTTTATCAAAATGTCGGTATGTGTGTGTGTGTGTGTGTGTGTGTGTGCGTATGTCCGTTTCTATGGTATCAAATTTTTCGTTAACGTTTTCAGAAAAAGTAATAACGCGATCAGAATAATGAATGATGCATTGGAAGTGCCCCGCTGCAACTTAGAGCTGATAAGATTTTGGTCAAGTTTGGTCAAGTAGTTTTTTAGTTTTTTAAAAAAAAAATTTTTTTTTTTTTTTTTTTTAAATTCAAAAGACTACATACGTCATGTGGTTGGGCATACTCTATATGCCCAATACAGTGTTATAATCACTTTCCCTGAAAACATATAATCTTCTTAAAACGTACGAATAGGAAAATAAAAACTAGCTGGTTATTGTTGCTCGCTCGCTTCGCGAGCTCGCGGGTAGAACTGCTCTTGCGAGAGGGTTAGTGGTACGCATTGCTAGTGGGGCATACAGCAATTAATGTTTTTTTACCCCGAAAATCGAAAATCGATTTTTTAGCAGATCTTCACGTTTCATGGTCATTGGAGTCATTTTAGACTATTTTTAACTTCCCGATTCATAGGGAAGTTACTGTAATTACCCCGAAAATCGAGAATCGATTTTTTAGCAGATCTTCACGTTTCATGGTCTTTGGAGTCATTTTAGACTACTTTTATCAAAATGGTGTGTGTGTGCGTGCGTGCGTGCGTGTGTGTGTGTGTGTGTGCGCGCGCGCGCGCGCGCGTATGGCCGTTTTTATGTTATCAAATTTTTCGTTAACGTTTTCTGAAAAAGTAACGATGCGATCAGAATGATGAATGATGCAATCGATGTGCCCCGCTGTAACTTAGAGCTGATTAGATTTTGGTCCATATTGGTCAAGTAGTTTTTTAGTTTTTTTCGAAAGAAGTTCATTCAACAATGCAAATTATACGAGAGGACGGAAATTTTCCACCGAAGAAACAAACATAATAATTACATATATTTTTTTTTATAATTTAAACAAATTTATTTAAAAAAAATTTTTTTTTTATTTTCCTTTTTTAATTATGCAACTAATGCTAATGTTACCGCTTAGAATAATCGAAAATTATCCCAATGCAAGAGTGAGGTATTCATCGCTACTGCCGAGAATACATTTTCAAAGAATATCGATGAAAGTACAAAAACATTTATATTACAATGCATTAAAAAAACAAGCAGTTCAATACGAATTATTAACTGAGATGAAATTGAAAGTTAATATAAAAAAATGGTTAAGGGAGCATGCGAGCAACGAACATACGATGTTGGTTTAATGCGACGCCATACAGAAAACATTTTGATAAGTAGAAAACTATTGAACTTCCCTGAGGACGTATAATCTTCTTAAAACGTACACTAAATAATGATAATAATATACTGCAACTAACGAATCGGGAAGTTCTTTGTGTGGCTCGTGGAGAGTCACACACAAAATAACATCCGTACCACTAACCCTCTCGCGAAATCGCAAAGCGAGCTACAATACCCCCACCTGCGAAGCTCGCGAAGCGAGCGAGCAACAATAACCAGCTAGTTGCAAATGAAGTCAAGAGACTGCAGAAACAATTTTTAAATCGATACAATTACACTGATCAATTCTAAATTGGATTACCATTACCACAAAATTAACAACCTACCGAACCCTTTGGCTGGTAAGAATTGAAAAAGTTCTGAAAATTAGTATTTCCATATGGTGTTTCACGTGCGAAACAAAGTTGCAAGATTCCGGGAACAAACGAGACTATTGGGTTATCGCGAAGATTAAGCGGGCAGGTGGAGAACTTAGTGCTTGCTTCCGCATGATTATCAAAATGTTCAGGTTTTCGCCGTCCCCGCAGACTTTTCCGACGCGTCGTCAACTCGACCACCCTCCAGGAGAGCGAGTTGATCGTCCCGGTTCGCCGTAAGAGCTTTAATTGTTCCCCTTTGACTAGATTAGCGAAATTATCGGAGCGTGTACCGGCCTGCGAAAGACGGACGTCAACCACCCTCGGTGAGAACTCGCGGCGACATAGGGGTGCGATAGGAGAACGTTACCGTCGTGGTCAGACCCGGTGATAGCGTCTAGAGGACGGCGATATATGTTTCCATTGCGAACGCTCTCGCACCTGCTTACCGAGAAGCGATTACGGCCCACGTAGTTTTTCTTTGTTGCGGACGTAACGAAGGGGTTGCGGCCCCACGGTTTATTGAATTCGAATTACGAACCTGGCGTTGACAACGTATCCGAGATACACCCGCCAGATTTCCATTTTTATTTGCATACCCTCATTCTTCCTTCCAAAGAACTCCCTTTGACTGAAATCAAACAATTCTACGAGTCAAATTATGGTGAACATTTCACATCAAAATTTCTTGTGCGCCGTATAATTTTCGAAAAAATTTGAACTTAGGTATTAGACCATGTGTCTGATTAGGGGGGCTGTTCCTATTTCGATTTAAATGGTTTTTCGCTGATCTGTGGATAAAATAGAAAGAAACTATTTGCTGCAAAGGGACGTCGGCGAAGTTCCTCCAGATTACTTGACAGTTCGGATCAGCGTACTTTCTTTCAATTCAGGAGCCCTGAAGAGGACATATCAGACGTTGTAAGGCCAGTCCCGTTGCGATCGTCAAAAACGTTGGGAGCGGGCCGGGCAAGACACAGAACCGTCCTCGGTCGTGTGTCGCTTATCAGACACCGCGGTATCACATACGGGTCGCTAATGTCTCCTTATCAAAGGTACCTACCTATTCCCTGGGCCCTCTCCCCCCGGCACCCCCGTCCCGTACACGTACACGCCGGTACCATTGGATTTTCAGCTACCAGCACCACTTACCTATACCCAGCTCTAACGTCACCGTTGCTTGCTATCACCGTCGTGGGACAAAGACTTTCTAGTTTCTCGTTTCTGTTTCCGCGCTTCCTGATACCGGCGGCCGATAACAAGCGGCCTGTGCGTTAAAACCGGGCTGCACCTGCAAACGGTTCCCTCGTCTCGCCGACGAATATTTCGCCTGTAATTACCATCGCGATATTCTTCCATCCTCTCGTGTTTCCACGTTTTTCCTTTTTTCCGTTCACTCATCTTTCTCTCTTTTTCTTTCGCGTCCGTTTTCGTTCGCACCGATGACCACCGTCGAACCTGCCCAGGAGATAAAGTTGGTCGCGGGGGTGGCTGTACGAGGATCCGAGCCTTATCGAGAGTTACGGGGCGGATTTATCTGCCGCTTATCTTGTATTCGCCGAATCGGAATTGGAAGTTTCCTGGGCGGCGTTTGATAAGAGACGTGATCGAGGCGTCCGCCCTTACGCGTCCACCGAGCCCGAATTTGTCTTCGTCCGGTGCATCCGTCTTCCGACGCTGCTAATCTCGCCCCGGAAAAATGGCGGCCGATATATTCGATGCCTTTTTTTGCCCGGCGACTGTCACGCGTTCTTCCACCATCGTGGCTTTCGTGGTCAGTTTTGGAATACGTGCTGCTACTCCTGCTACTAACATCTCTAGACGTTCTCTGAGACACTCACGTCCTTTCAAATTGCATCTATCATAAATAAATAAAACTCACAGTCTTCTCGTACCAAACTCCGGAGCAAGTCCACGCTCCCATGTAGCGCATCAACCCTGGAACGATTCCCAAATCATCTCTATCTCGAGAAACTCTTGTTCCGCATCGCAGGAACATCTCAATCCGCCTTGAGGGCTGCAGAGTAGCCGAAACCTGAGCACGAGGGGTACAATTACAGCTTCACGCCCACCTTAAGTGGCCGTGTGCACGTGCGATGGTGGTGCCTTTCCGCGAAAGTCGCGGGCGAGAGAGAGTACAGTCTGGTCCGATTACGCGTGTGCGTGTACTGGTATACACTCGCAGTAAGAAGTGTTCCTCTCGTCTCTGTAGATAGGTGGAGGTTGTCTGGCGTGGAGTGGGGTGTAGCTTGCGTTGCGGTAGAGTGGAGAGGGACGAGCGTAGCGAAGGGGAGGTTGGTGGGGAGTGGGATCCGGTAAAGTGGGTGGGGGATGTCGAGCGGGGAGGGGAGAGGCAGAGCGTGAATTAACACCTCTACCGCGGCATCAGATAGCGCCGGCGACTCCCCTCACCCTCGGTGGCGATGCTTCTCCCCTCTCTCCCCTTTCACCGCCGCGTTCCAGGGGGAGGGTGGGCGCTGTTAAAGGGGTGGGGGTGGATCGGTAAGCGCGGGGAAAGGGAGTTTATAATTGGCGGCGTGCGTATGCAAGCCGGAGGCCTTCTCGCCGCGAACCAAGGCACGGCAGAAGGCCGGAGGAAAGATGAGAAAAAGAAGAGGCGACGAAGAGATTTGTTACCCCGGCGATTCTCTTACACGCGCGCCTCTCCGAGCCGTACGCGCGCTCACTACTCCAGGATACTCTCGCTCTCTCTCTCTCTTTTTGTCTCTATCATTTTCTCTTTCTATCGTCTCTCCCGCGCGTTCACGCTTCGCCGCAGCACTATTTTTCCTCTTTCTGCTCGGCCCTTTTCGCGCGCGCATGCTCCGTCCACTTGTTAAGTCGTTAAGTGGCCGTTACTACTTGGCGGAGGGCTTGAATGGGACGACCTTCCGCTGCTCGATTTTTAGTTTCACCCACCCGGCCCGCGAACAGACTCGCCGCTTCTAGGAATCTTTGAGGAGGCGGGGCCTGTGGCGAATTTTTCTGCGGATCGCGTTAACGTGTTTCGGTCTCGAGGCTTCGCCAACCTGCGGCCACGGGTTCGGTTCCTGGATATTTTTTCGTGTATGCTTCTCGCAGGATATATCCGCTTTTCTTGTATATCAACGCGATTTCGGAGGGTGATTATTATTTACACAAATGCACTGTTATCAACAGCAATATACAATTGTGTCCAAAATATCAATTACGAGGTTGAAGAGTTCTCCGATCATTTCTTTGGATGATTGAATCACTCGAACAGCGTCGCTCGACTGTCGCGTTAGTTCGCAACGTAATTTTCCGTGGAGACGATTCGTAAACAACGGGGACCGTACTTATCATCGGCCACGACCGAGGAAAATGTAACCTGTTGATCGGTCAGATTACCGAGACCGATTTCTGCGCCACGACTTGAGCTCTCGCGTTCGTAACGCTCAACAGGTTAATCGCAGGGAAACGTTACGCTGTCTAGAAAATTGTTCGTGGGCATTTTTACGCGGAAACTTTCGACCCGCTGCAGAATCGACTCGTTCGCTTATTCGATTACGGTGTTCCCCCTCTTAGCCCGCAATAGGACTCCAAGTAAAGCGAGAACTTCATTACAAAATATTTGGTTTGATAGTCCATCGAAGATAAGCCCCGATCCCCAGCATCGTTCCGCGGACTTCGTTTCCAAGTTTACTGGCAATTAACACGCAAACCAGTGACTTACTCGCATACCAGAAATTTCCGTTTGCTAGAAGAAACTGCACGGCAACGAAACCGAAGGATTACTCGAACAATTAAAGACAGGCCCCGTTGGTATTTCGCTCGATTTCTCTCCATGTACGAGAGCGCACCGTTTGTTCCCGCGATAATTGTCGGGATCACGAGCGAACGCCTGGAAGGCCATCTACTCTTCACGCTATAATAAATTTCCACGCCATGCTCCTACGCCAAATACGACGGGTCGAAACAATTTATTACGGCAGACGCCGCGCTGCGCCACGCCGGGCCGGGCCTCGGAGTATTTCATATACGCGTTGCTTAATTATCGTCGTAAGAATACGTCGACGGAGTTCCGCGGGCTTGCGCCCGTAATTGAATGAATTGGTGCGGCCTTCGTTACCAAACCGGCCGCGTAAATTAATTATTTCCAACGATTTGCATAGGGCTGCGCTTGTACGCGTCGCTTAATCGCGATCTCGTATTAATTATCGCGCCATCATCGCGCGCGTTCGATACACTTTTATTTCTTCGTTCGCGCGCCTGGAAACTCGCGAGAGTGATTACCCAACTGTGATTAGAACAATATACGACACTGTGAGTGTAAAAAGGGTTTTGAGTGACTTAGAATTAAGCGTTTAGTCGTTAATATACTATGATTTTGTTAACTAGACTTTGTGTTTATATCTTTGCCACAGCTACACGTGAAATTTGTTTGCAACATCGATTCATCTAACTCTGACGAAAAAATGTTTCAAATAAAAGTTCAACGTTATTCATACATGTATAAATTGCAATATAAAAATCATTGAAAAAATTTTGTCAAGAAGAATTCAGTGTACCATAGCGACTACGATCTTTCTATGATTTTGTTGGATTTATGGGAACAGTGGCAGAGAGTAACGATAAAACGGAATAGGGGATGATTTTGATTTTTGTATAGACAGGAAAGAATCGAAATAAAGTGTATTAAGGGATGATGCTTGGTTCTTAGATTGTGAGAAAAGAAAAGAAAAAGAATAACACATTGGAGTGGACGGGTGCGAGAAATATTCGTGGAAAAAGGGGCAGCGTGCACGGTCAACGATTCGTGATCAAGTCGTCGAACCGTGTCCCGTGACAAATATTACATCGGCAGGAATGAAATCATTCTGAGAGAGTCCTCGGAGCGGAAGGAGGCCCTTCCCAGCTTTCTCTTTCCATCTCTCTCTCTCTTTCGAAGATTAGACCCGGCGCTTCACTCCGGATGCATCGATACGATCGGCCTCTACTAACGAAGTCACCCTGTATACCTGCACGTGGAACGGGGGTGGGCAATCAGCGACGATCTCGTGTGTCTGTCCAGTGTACCAACTTAACGACCATATCAGATAATTTCCCGTGGTTGTGAGGGCACACACGTGCACCGGTGGTGCCTTCTTCTTCGTCGCTGCGTTCATCGGTTACAATGAATCATTTCCATGTTTATAATTAACGTGCCGGTTTCGTTCGGGCGCTTTTTACGCGGACAAAAAACCGACGAGAAAGAAATCGAAAAGAAATTTGTTAACAGTGATAACGACCGTGTAAGATGGTTCCGAGGACATCTTCCCATAAAATTGATTCGATTCCGTGCATTTCCCTGGTCACTTTGCATCGCACTCGCGAGAAAGAGCTATCAGCCAGTAAAATAACCGTAAAAGCTCGACCACCGCTCGCTGTAAGCTCTTTGATAGTCCGAACCGACCGTACAGACTGACTATCGGCTCTCGGATCCGATTACTGTCACTTAGCTGACGCGTTTCAGTTTATTTATGGTCTTGGGACCATTTCACTCCGAGATATGCAATTTTACAAGAATCATCAATTCTCGATAGCGGTCTACGATTTGGCAAAGTACGAGTCGGTTCAATTATTCGGGGATTAACAATTTATGAAGACTCCTCGCAGATCGGTATCGCCGCACATATTTTATTACGACGGTCGCTCGGCGTTGTACGGTGTGTGACGTAACGTCACGCACGATAACGAGGTGAAAGCATGAGGTCGTATAAAACGATTGCGAGGCCGGGAATTAACATCGACGTCTGAATAAAGCTGCACCACACCCGCACACTCGACCTCAATATTATAATATTATCACCTCGAGCCCGGCTGTAATAAGTCGTTTGCATCGTCGTCACGTGCCGGAGGATCTCGGTGTCTGCTATATACCCGTGCCCGATCGACAGTTAGGATAAGACGGGACGTGTCAGTTGGAAAAGCTCGAAGGCCAATGACCAGTTTCACGGGTCCCCGTTTGTCACTGCCGTCTCGACAGTGTTCGTCATTCTCCTTTAAATACTATGCTGGTCCTCCTGCACCGATTCCCTAATTTCTTATTTGAAATTATCGGTTGCCATCATGGGTTTTGGTACAGGAAATGGCACGATTACGATTTCCTGGCTCCTACTCTGAAGGTTACATTTCTGTTCTTGGAGCCATCTTACCTGACCCATCCTAACCTAACCTAATACATAAATAATATTCACTGCTAATTGAGTTTCAATACATAGACACTTCTCGAGTCTCGTATAAGCAGTTGTGAATGGAGCCTTTACGTTCTCTCCACCATCATTCCGGGGATGAGGCAGCTGTTCTGCAACTTCACCGAAATATCGGAAACTGCGCAGCTGATACAAAAATGTCATAGGACATAAATTGTTGGAAATTTAATTTTCTACAAAACAGGTCTCTTTATATTTTGCCACATTTCGCATAGTTATCGTGATATTTGCAGATTTGTAAAAAACAGGGAATCTACTTTACCGGCTACATCAGGCCCATTCGACACCTGTGACATATACATTTTTTCTTAAAATAATCCCAAGAACACACAATTAACCTCTAACCAAGGGGCCACGGAAGTCGTAATCTCCCGCAGGAAATAAAATATGAGAAAAATTGATACGTTGAAGTATCCAAAAATATTATATATTATTATTCTCCGAAATAGAATTCCGGGAGTTATAACCCGTAATTCCTCCAGCGGGATGTGCAGGACACTCGGCTGAAAGGCGGAGAGCCGGAGCAAGGAAGTAGTTAGCGTAGGCGGGGTGGTGTGAAAGGGAGAAACCGCGTGGCCATTTCCCGTTTATCTGTACCTGCCTCGGGCCGAGGCGGCGAGCGGAATCCGCGGCAGTCTTTTCTGCGCGGAAGGTTTTCCTCTTTAAAAACAACGTCGGATCCTCGTGGAAGCCATTTACTCTGCAGCGGAACGGGTGTGAGGCACGAGGAGGCACGCGTGCGTGGTTATATCCGCGTTATAAACACCCTGAGCAGAGGCGAGCAGAGGCGAGCAGAGGCGAGCAGAAACGACCGGAGCAGAGCAGAGCGGAGTAGTCGCGTGCACGCACCAGTCCACGAAAACTGAAGCAAACAGAGAGAGAGAGAGAGACAGAGAGAGAGAGAGAGAGGGAGAAAGAGGGGTGTGCGGAACGGGGAGAGAGGCGAGGGAGAGGAAGAGATGAAGAGGCAGGATACCAGGTTCGTTGTCATGCAGGATGCAAAGGGGGATGAACGGTGTCCGCCCCCTCGACCATCCCCTTACCGCCTGTTCCCTTCCAGATGGCAAGCCGGCGCACTTCATTTCCGCGTCTTACAGCTAGCCGGCACGCCGAAGGAAATGAAAACAATGAGATACAGCGGTCATCCGTTACCTATGCTCGTCGAGCTGCGTCTCTTAACTCGCATTTATATTACTTAAGCGCCTCTAAAAGCGGCCGACCGTCCTCTCTCTCTCCACGTCGCACCCCCGAACCCTCTTATTCGGCGGCGGACTCTATGGCCGACTACGGTTTCCATGGTTCGAGCATTTCCCTATCCTGCCTCCCCTCTTCAGGGGCCGGGGGAACTTATATCCGCAATGGAATTGCGCTCCTTATGAATGTTCTTATTAATTTCGCTTAGCGCCGCTCCTTTATATGCCGCCCGCCGCGATTGGTTCGCTTGATTCGCTTCTACGTCCGGACCTACCCCCGAACGCTCTCTGCTTCTGGTCTCGTTTCGCTTGGGGATTCGAGGATGGTTCCAGTGATTAATGACACAGATCGCGTTGTTGAATGGTTGTTGCGGCGATCGTTGCCAGGTAAACGTCGCACAGTGGAATACTTGTACCAGAAAGTCTGTCAAAAGTCGATTTAACAAATATCTTTTGCAAATGTAAATACAATCATCGTCAATCTTCTACGCAAGTTTTACGACTTTCATCTGAATTGTTTTGTCACGTCGCTTATAATTTTCGAGTAACATAATTTTGTTCACGGCAATGTCTCCAATTCAGCACTCCAGTTGTGAACCACCCCGTAGACTCCGGGGAAAGCTCTCGCAGTCCGTCAAAAACCCCGCAGCACGGCGGCAGGATAAAAAGGGTGGCACGACCGAGCTTATTTGTTGGCGCATCCTGCGGGAGCGAGGAGGCAGCTCTCCCGAAACGGTCGAAAGTTCATCCATCTCCTTGAGCCGAGAGCGTTCTCGTTTATCCAGGCTGTTCCAGTCCGTTCAGTGGAAGGCAGAAGCAGAAGCAGCAGCTCGTCGATGCTCCGCATTAAATTCCGGTGTGCTCCAGAGCTCGGATCCGCGCCGGCCTCACGTCCCGCCTACGGAAATTATGAAATCAGAGACACAGAGCACGTAGTCGCGCCCCGCTTTCATGCAGGACGACTACGGATCGTCCTTTGCCTCTCTTACTCCCTCTCACTTCTCTTTTGGCAACGGCGTCGTTCTCTCACTCAAGAGAGAGAAAGAGAGAGAGAGAGGAAGGAGATTGGCAAAAGTTTGCCTGCGCGCGGATGATGTATCGTGTCGATGATAATGCTCCGCGCCTTCTTGCCCGCCAGATAAATGATCTGAGAACGGGTCGTCGAGAAGATTCGGCGAAATCGACGAAACCGTGGCTCGGGATCGATGGGGCCGCCATTTACGCGGCGGAGGACAGTTTGTCGGCCGTAAAACGCGTCACGCTCTCGAACATCGACGTGCTTGACGTCGGAATCGGCACCGACTGCCAGCCGGACCAAAGCGATACACGTCATCGCTCGTTTCGATGATTCATCGCGACCCCGAGAATTTACATCGTTCCGCTCGACTATTATTCAACAGCGAAATCCGTGAACGATCCGGCTAGATCGCGATCGGAAGATCCGATCGGAACCCAGGCGAAATTAGAACGGTCCCCGCGTGCTTTTCATATGGAAATCAGGGCGAGCATGCGCTGGAATCATTAGGAGATGATTGCGGATTACTATCGATGTTCTTTGTCTAGAAGGGATTTCATCGCTTCGGTGTTTCTCGATTCCACGTGCCAATGGGCACGATTTATTTTTACCTGTTCGTAATTGTAGCGTCTAATTGCCAACGTTAACTGGTTCCATGCCAAAAAGGGTACCGCGGTAGAGGTGGAGACGAGCGGAGACCTGAAAAGAGAAGGGGATGGAACGTTATCATAGGAGGGTGCTTCTCTGCATTCGCCGCGATGCGATGGAGAGAGGGCTAATCAGATGAAAGCCTCAAAAGTAGCACTGTTCTAGTTTGAAAAAAGTTGCGCTATCCGGACGTGATTATGCGGTAACGAAGTCAGGGACGCAATCTGCGTCCTTTCCCCTTTTCTCTATTTCGTCTGGGCCTTCTGCCTTACAACTGAAACGGTAAAGTTAATAATTTCCTTACTCACAACCGTACTTATTTTTGGAAGAAATTATGTGGAGACTAATTAGGGGTTGAAAAGGACCTAGTGTAGATAGAAATTAAGAGAGGGAATTGTCAAACAAACAGGACAGTTTCGGTAGAAATTTGAGTAAAAACCCGTTTTTACGACATTGGAGAACGTCACAGCATCAAAAAATCCCGCGACGCACGACTTTATCCGGTCGGTATTCATCAGCGTATAATTATGCGCGACGCAACCTGTAATTGTATGTATGTTAATATAATGCAAATTTCAAGACGGTCGCATCGATGAAAATTTCCGGCTGAATTTCGCAATGGCCGACCCTGGACGCTCGGCCTAGGGGGTTGCTGTACGGGATAGAGTTTGATAGGGGTTGGATCCAGGAGAGCGAGGAACGGGGGTGGTTTGCGCGGCGCGCACCTTATCACGCCACTCTGCTGTTTTAGTTTTTGTCCAGCACCTGCATATTCCAACTTTCTTCCTCGGCATTGGTGGATGCACTGTTTACACGTGTGTCGTGTCGCACGCGCACATACACTGTCGTTGGTTACCGTACGGGGATGCAACTCGTACCCATGGCACGAGGATATGCATGCGCGTCCGTAAATGAGATAAAATTTATTTTGCGACAGTTTCATCCAATTATACATCGAAAAGATTGCGCAATCTGACCGACGAGGCTGCCGAGGAAAAAATTCGAGGGTTCCTCCGTGGCCTTTCCGCTTTCACGCGGGTGGTTTCAAGCCTCGAGCGCGAGACGGACAATCCGTGGTGCCATTTTGCACAGTAATAAACATTTCGTTGGTCCGTATACAGATATATTTTTTAATACAATATTTCCTAACATCAAAATTGTTTGGTTCGTATGTTCCACTAACAAATTCGATGATAGACAATATTGTGCAACGTCGCAACTTTTCAATTTTAAATGATAACAAAATATGAGATTACAGTCAAGCTGCAGTCACTGAAACCAAAAATTTTGAACTTACGTGGTGACGAACCCCTTAAGAACTCTTAATTATCCAACGAAAAAACTGCGAACACAGCAATCCCTTCCCGAATCCCAAAATCCTTGCCACCCCTGGCAGCGTCACGGGCCACGTCCACCGAAGCGTCTCGCTACCACCGACAGCGGGGGAGCAAGCGGAATGTCAGGACTTAATGGTCGCCGGTAATCGATCAAGCAACCCCATCGCTCTCGAACATCCCCTTCGGCTCGGTTGCATTTCCTTGCTCTATTAAGCAATCGCTAAACCGAATTGCACAGAACGTGTCTCGAAGCATGATCGTTCGAGGCGTCATCCTAGTTAGGCTTGTTCGCGCGCTGACCGCGCGAAACGTCCCCGATAAAACGGTCTGTCGTCTGTCGAACGGGGTGTGTGGGAGGGTTTGCGAGCGTATATCGGGGGAAACAGGGGGGTGGTGTTTCGCCAGGACAATAGGGACGACAGGCAAGCTTCCTACTTTTGCGTCTATAGCTCGGATAAAAGCGGCTGAGCGAGGCCGATTGAAAAACGCCAAGGGATCGGAAGCAGGTCTCTTCCCTCTATCTGCTCTCTCTCGAGATGATGTCCTCCTGTTTCACTCTCTTTCTCTCCTCCTCTCTTTCTCTATTTTCTCTGCTGCCTTGTTCGCCGGCGGTGGCTACCTTCGCGATATTCATTTGCGAATCAAAACGGCCTTTCTCTTCTCCCCGCTACCGTCGGCTACGTTTCCTGCGAGCGTCGTTGTTCCGCCGACCACTTTTTACCGTTTTGTTAAATGTTACCATACCGAGCGCCGCCGCCTCTTATCGCCGCCGCGACGCTACACGATGCACCTGCATTGAGCCACATGCGACAAGGAAAACCTGGCTCGACATTAACGGGGAAATTATGTTAATCGAGCCCGGAGAATTGAAAATTCAAGCTTCCCGCCTCGGCGTCGCGCCGCTACCGGCCCGCCTAATCTGCTGCGGGCCGAGCGAAGGGCTGGTGATTAACTCCCCGGAAAGGCTCGGGGCTCGCGACTAATTTTTTACTACTGATAAGTCGCTGGAATTTCTACTGGGAATCTGATCCTACGATTTGCAATTGGTTCAGCGGTTTGAGGGAATTGAAGCGGAGGGGGTTGGAAAGTGCTGTTTAAAGTATAGTTAGATTGTCGATTCTCTTATCGATTTCCTCATCTAGAACGAAATAGACAAAATATGAAGGGGTCGCGTTGACAAGAAAATGACGTCTTTAATCGAATTCGGTTTTTCATGATGGATACAAAAGTCGGACCGGATCCGGTGACGCGTTAATCTCGTCAATAAGCAGGATCCTCGAGCAAACGGGTCGTGATGGTTCACGAGGGTTGGGGGTGAAGTCGGCGGTGGGTTTGCGGAGGAGGGTCTTGATAAATAGCGAAAGTTATCGTGCGTTCATTTACACCCGAAAGCATCGTTTGTTTCGAGCCAGAAATCATTCGGTCGATACGGAATCGTCGGCGATATCAGCGCGCCCGCAGAAAAAAGCGCACTTTCCTCCACTATCTGGAGAACTATTTCTCCGGTGTCTGGAAAAGCATTGCCGCTACGATAACGACTGCGAGGGCGGTCGCGGAGAAAGGGCGAATTTATCGGATTGACGATGGCCGAGGCGGGGTTGCTCTCTCTCTCTCCCTCTCTCTTTCTCTCTTTTCTCTTTCTACCGTGCGCCAGCGCACATAGACACATTTGTATGCAACGTGTACGTGCACGGGGCCCGCGTCCGGCCACACGTTCCCGATATGAAGAAGAATTGTTCGGACGTAGACATTGAAGGCTTTTTTCCCCGGGCGGACTGATAACGCGATAACGGGGACCGGTGGAGCGTCGCCTTTCCCCAATTAAACGGCGAACGCTACCAATGCTACTGCTGCTCGGTGTTCTTTTATTTTTATCCCTGTCTGGTACAAACTGTCTAGCCGTGAGCGATGTAAATGTCCTAATAAAATTGTTTCCTTTTTCATCCTCGCGCTCTTTGCCCGACCCCGGCTTTTGCTTTCGATTGTTCCTAGTATATTATCTATCCCATTCTATAACTTCCTCGCGGTTCTCCCGTTTTATTAATATACTCTGCTGCATTGAATCGCTTCTCTACAATTTACAAAAATGTTCATCCCTTCTTCTACCCTCACATTTAGAATACAGAGTACCTACGACAATTGCGTAGCCACGTGATTTATTGTTTAATTGCAAATTACTTTGTATATCGAGTCTGTAGTCGCATCAGCAAGTTACGAATGAGGAATGCATTTTTATCGTGTTTCAAGAGGGAAAGCCTCAACATTGGTCCAAGAAGCATCCATGTCCTGCGAGTGTAGAGGAATGCTGGCGAGTCGGATGGCCGTTCAGCAAGGGTGCAGTTGTGTACGATGCATCTACAGCTATTCTAGTGGAGGCCGATAAGGGTGGCGAGAACGCCAGGCTGTAGCCCGTAAATATCAGAACAGGGTGGGCAACCCCAATGCCCACTGTGCACCCCCTTTCTTCTGTAGTTTATCGCCTGTATCGGAAGTCGCGGAACCAAAATCGCGCCAATTGTTTTACGGCTCGCCATCGTGTTATTTCTTGGGTCTATTGGGGTGGTTTTTACAATTGCTGTTTGACGGGTGAAAGTTCAAATTATTCAACACCCTGTTGAGATCAAAAGCATTCTCGTCTGAATTGGAATAGAAAGTTCGGAGAATGTTCAAAACTCGTTCGAAGAATTTTTGCAGAACTTCACCAGCTAAGTTTTTCACGCGAACGTTAACAAGGGTTGAAATGGATGAGTTCGATCGTGATCGCAAGGCGTTCCGGCGTTCTCACAGGGTTCGCGATTAAAAATGGGAAGGTGAGGAGGGTGCAGGGACGTATCGTGCACTGCGGGGTACCCCGATCGCTCGATTCAATTATCGAGATCGATATCTAGCCGGTCGCGCACAAACGGACGCGTGTACGAGACGCGATCCGCAGGCACTCCTTAACTTGAAACACCTTATACGAGCTGTCCGCCTTCTCGCGATGACGCCGACGATCGCGATGATTAATGACGTCACCTGACCCGACGAAAGTAGCGGCCATTAACCACAAATGACGGTACAAATGTTTGGCGTAGGTCTGCGCGCCGCCGGGGAATAAAGGATCGAGAGAACCCCGCTGTTATTACTGGAATGATCCCCTGCGATTCGCGGTGATCGAGCGAGCGATTTTTGGATCCTCCGGGACCGCTATGATTTCGTACAAAATCAGAATTACTTGTACCGAGTGTAAAAATATGTTTGGTCCTGGCTGCCAAAGGCGTATTCTACATCCTCGGATCGTTGAAGATCTGTGAAAATAGTTGCCGTAGAATTGTCCGTGATCTTGAATTTCAAGGTCAAATTTTATTATTATTGCATTGTATGGATGAGTGGATGAGTTGAGTTTTGACCCATGGTTCGCTTGACACTTTTTGTCCCCATGATCCGTAGGGCACAATGCAATAATAAAAAACTTTGACCTTGAAATTCAAGGTCAAGGACAATTTTGCGGCAACTTTTTTTCACAGATCTTCACCGATCCGAGGATATAGAATACGCCTATGGTAGCCAGGATCAAAGATATTTTTTACACCCTGTACATACATACAAATATATGTATATGGATAAGTGCGATTAAAAGCAGCGCGCAGATTAAAAATATGTAGACATACGAATGCGTTAGCTTCAGTTAATTGATGATTACTGTAAAGTGGTCGAGGGAGAAGAGAAATGAACGAACATCGACAGAAATGGTGGATTTCCACGAAACATCGGAACGGCAGAAAGAACGAAGCGGATACCGGTTTTCCACGTAGCATCCGGCAGCAACATGACACGATGAGTCAACGCGTTCATGGTTCGCCATGAGTTGTTTCACGAGCCCGTCGATCCGGCGACTTTCTTAAGTGGTGTAATGGACGAGCCGTGTCTGTACTCCCTCATTCGTCGCAATAGCTATCGGTCTGTGATATCGATACACGACGCCTTGTACGCCTATCTAGCCGCGAACAGAGGCCGCTGGTCGTCCGTTCCGCCATTAATAATATCGAGAAATAATCCTCTATTATATCTGACAATGACGAAGGGAAGCCTCGTTTCTGCGAATCGGGTACATATACACCGAGTCTGAGAGCCGGGTAATCGTGAAAATGGCGCGCTCGCGAGAAAGTATTCGCCGGTGATCGAATGGCAAGACAGATACCTCGCGATAGCACTCGAGTCGACGGGAAAGATAAGTGCGAAAAACGAGTATCAACCGAACCAACGGAATCCTTCTTCCTCTCGTTCCTGTCGGACCGCATTGCGCTGGCCTTACTCATACTTTGTATCGAAGCACCTCGATTGTCTTCGTGCTTCCTCGCTGATTTTCCAATTTAAAAAATATGGTAATGATTTTACACTTGTTCGCAGCCATTACGAACTAGAGATAATATTTTATTGGAAACGAGTGAGGGATAAAATAGAGAAAGCATTTTTATTAGAAAAGACAACGGACGAAACAGAGAAAACATTTTTATTGAAAGATGGCGAGGGACGACAAAGAAACAGAATTTTGATTGAAAAAGAGTAAGTGATGAAATAAAAAGAGGATTTCTATTAGAACAGACTGAGGGATGAAATAGAGAAAATGGGTTCGTTAAAACAGCGCCAGGGCTGAAATACAAAAGGTATTGGGAAGAGAGTGGCGGATGAAATAGAGAAAATTATTTTTATTGAAAAAGAGTAAGGGATGAGATATGAAAAGCATTTTTATTATAAAAAACTAATGGACGAAATAGCGGGAATATTTTTGGTGAAAGCGAGTCAGGGATGAAATAGAAAGAGAGAGTATTTTTGTGGAATCATTCGAAAAGGCGAAGAGAACAACGCTGAAGTAAGTGGCAAGGAACAATTACATTTGGAAAGATAATAGAAAATATAGAATAACCACTATGCGAAATATTAGAGTGAACACGATGTCATGAAATGCAGGAAAATTGCAATTTGCTAATGAGACTCTAAGAGCTTGTATTCGAACGAAGGCGTTAAGAAGCACCGACGAGGAACGTAAAAATTTGCAGGAAGATCCGCGGAGGATAAGGGGGCGAACGAGGAACGAGCGAGGACAGCGAGAACGATCGGAAGGGTTGGCGTAAAAAGGACAATTATCGAGGATTAATTTCTCAATTAATGAGGTCTGACGAGCCGCGGTTAGGGACGTCGCGGGTGTTCGCCGAACGATATTACGCGAGACGTACGCAACGCTGCGTACACCGGCAGCGGGAGTATAGTCTCGATCGGAGATAAGAGGTAAATTTAATTAAGCCGCGCGGAGAACCGCTCCAATCGATTTGTGACAAGATAAACATTTCCAGCGTGCGCGGCTCTTGTTAGTCTTCGCGCAGTCCCCGTGACAACTATAACGACGTTTCATTAGCGACAGGCTGAACTCGCCCCGGCTAATTGCTGCGAATGTATGTGCAGCATCATAATTACGAACGCTCAAGTATGGACCGGCGGAATTCATTAAAAATTTGTAACATCAATTCTGAGAGCGTCTCTTCTCGAGACTATCAAATTGAGGTATAACCACCCTCATGGAATTTATTGAACATGGTCCCTTAAATTATCTCCTGTCGAATTATAATTGGATTGGATTATTATCGTCGAATATACTTATACAACAAATTAGAATGGCAAATTGAATATACAGGATGTCTCAGATCATTTGAAGCGACATTTTCTTTTGCAACATTTTTTTCAGACGAAAAATTTACTCTTGAAAGTGATTCGCATCAGGATCGAAACGTTGAGTTTTTGAATTAATTTGAAAAATTGGTAGAGTTTACATCACTCTTTGAACTTGTGCGCTGACACCATTACACAATTATTCTCAAAATTACGATCGAGAAAAAAAATTGAATTTTTTGATTAAACACCGTTTTTCCGTTTAAGTAAGTCTTGTAAATCTACGACACGTGTTTCGAAAAGATTGCTCAAGGAATCGAGTTGCGTACGAAGAATCGCCATAATTAAAGAGCTGGCGCCAGGGTAGAGGCATTTGAAGAATCGGCGATTCGATTCGACGAATCGATCTTGTCCCCGCAATGCAATGCGGTTCGCGCGTGGGAAAGTGCCAGGCAAAACCGAAAGCTTTCGATGTTAGGCAGTGTCTTCACGTGGCGGTCGTTACAGAGGATCGTTTGATGCTCACCGCCTTGAGAAAACTCGAGCCGTAGGAGCATCAACTGCCAATCAAGGGAGGCGCCTAAGCGTCAGGAATTTCGCGATCGCGAGCCACCTGTTCGCGGTTCGCATAGCAAGCGTGTGCTAATTGCCTTCGTCTTTCTCCATCTCCCTCTCGTTCGGTCTCCTCTGCTCCGCGATGTCGGGGTTCTTCAAGGATTCTGCACAATGATTTCCTGCTGCTCGAAGCTAACGGTTCACTGTCTGCTCGACGAGAGACAGCGATTAATCCTTCGCCGATAGGATTATGCGTGACTGTTAACTGGAAACGACGAGTTAACTCGTCCGTTTCGTTTAACTGCGTCCTGTGATAACAGTCTGCAGGTAGATGAACGATTCTACACCCTGTTACTGTATCCCACATGGAGAAAGTGTCTTAAGATTAGGTTCATTAAAGGGTCAATCACTTTTGATTCAGGACTACAAAAAAACTTTTCTTTATTTTAATTTTGTTACGATGTAGATTGTATATTATACAATCTACAAAGAAGGTTTATTCAATATTTTCGATGCACCTTCTGAAAATTCATTTTAATAGCGCACTATTTTTGCCGCTTTCCTCGACAAAACGCCATTTGTATGAATCAAAGGATAACTAGATTTTTGAGTGAATTTTTGGGTAATCTAAATCGAAGGATTAATATAACTGGAACCGGATTATTTATCGGTGTACCTAATATATTAACGAGAACAGTGTCAAGTTTATCGGACGATTATCAGAACAATTCATGTTTATTATCACTACAAATCACGGAGGCGGCAGCGGGGGTGATCCAACGATATTCCACGCGGATTTCATTGGTCCTTGCCGGCAAGGATAATTGTTGCGCGAATTGCTTAGCAGATACCCGCGAGGAATCGACGATTAGCGTTACTGTCGGTTGTTTCCGATCGCGTTTGCGGCGAACCTTCTACGTGGTGTGCATTCGGGACATAGAATCGTTGCTGCTGCTCTTGAGTATGCTGCCTATACCGTGCAGATAAGCTTGTGCGAAGCGGACAGTAGAATTTGCCGAATGACGATCGACGCTCGATCATTTCCTAATCCTCGCTTGAAATCTCCTTAAAATCGAAATGTTTTCATGGCACCAAAACTCTTCATGGAAGCCGTTTTTTCTGAAGAAAAACAATTCGAGAAGACCATTTGAAAACATTCGAGTTCTTCTTGATGGGTGAATTAAGTTTCATTGTCTATGTTATTCACTGTTATACCCAATAGGTGCTCATTTAATTTTTATTTGACGTCTATGTATATCTGAATTCAAGCTCTGCTTTATTAAATATACTTGGATTGGAATGAATTAATCAGGAGCTGAAATCGAACCATCAAAAAGGTAGAGAAAATTGATGAAATAGTATACATTAATTTTTAGAAGTCTTAAGACGATGTTTCGGTCAATATACTTGGATTGGAATGAATTCATCAGGAGTTGAAATCGAACCATCAAAAAATGTGGAGAAAATTGATGAATATTGTACATTGATTTTTAGAAGTCGTAGAACGCTGCTTAAAATGTGAAAAATTGCAAATTCGAGTAACTCGGAGGGCAATAATTTTGCTGGCCCTCCTCGAACGATATTGACACGTCGGAAGACATGGTGAGGGACTGGCAGCGGTAGGATGACCAGCGATATTGGAAAAGACAGCTTTTCTCCCACGAGCGAAGCAATCGGTTTGGCTGCGGGGGTGTCAGAGCAAGACCGCCTAGGAATACCGGTTGGTTCGGGGGTGGGAGAAGGGTGCGGGTGGGCTAGGGATTGCGCAAAGGGAGCAAAAAGGGGTGGCTGGTCTTGTCGGACCGGGGGATCTCCGTCGGTATCCCCGCGCATCTGGGAGACGGCTATGCATTTATGCATGTTTTGCGGGTATCGCATGCTTCTTGCCAATAACGCGGCATTCTACGTGGCACACGACTCGCGCACACCGAGCCTCCATTTTCTGGCTTCCAGTCTCGATAGTGTCATGACGTTCTTTCCGGAGCGATTCGAAAATTTTCGACCTCGGAACTGTCGGCCATCGATCCTCCAAAAAATTATTCGGAACTGTTGCGCAACTCCTCTTCATCAGAAACAGCCAGAAATAAATTTTCAATACTTTTATAAAATGAAAAGATGTGTAACCGATGTTCAGAAACACAATGTATAATATACATATGGCATTTAAAAAGTAGAAAAACTATAGATTAATTTTACTTCTAACTTTTTCTTTCGGAGACAGTCGGCGGTTCAAAGTAAACAGTTTTATTATCGCAAGTGTAACGTCGTAAAGAATCTTAAAGGGCAGATGGACTGATCGTTCCAATACTTTTGAGGAATTCCGATGGGGAAAGTCGAGTTTTATGACGGATTGAAATCCTCTCCTTCGGTGTATGATATCGCTGCGTGGAACTCGTTTCATTATTGACGACGAATAAGTGCTAGTTTATGTCAACGGTGAATAATTTGTGAGTCAGTGTCGATTGATCTTTAGCAATCGGTTCTAAAACGAAAGTCGTTGTTGGAGACCTGTAACTCTTCAGCCTTCGATCGGTCTAATCGCCTTTGACCATAAGCGACGAGCCTCGAAAACAACGTCCCCCTTTCAATTATTTCCTCTTGCTACACACTCCATTCGCTTTAATGTTTAAGTACTATCATTTTATTTGATATCCTATAGCATCGAGCCGTGTTAAAAATATGCTTAATTAATATAGTAAATTGCAATGATGTTATATATTTTCAAGTAGCAGTGTCTAGAATTTGTTGCACGGTTTGTTGAACGTCCTGTAAGTTTCTTTCACCGGAACCGTTTGCGGCGTTATGAACCTCGTCGAGCAGCCGTTCCGATTTAATAAGAGCGACAGAAAGACGAGCAAATAATCGCCGGTTTAATCTACTCGAATCTGCGGCAGTTTCTTCCGAGACAGATTGATCGTACGTACGCGGAACGTCTCGAGGACGCGGGGTAATTCCGTTTAACGATCGAGCTCGATCTGCTGGCGATTTTTCAGGTGACTGTCATTTTTGCCGGCTTCTCTCTCTCTCTCTTTCTCTTCCTCACACTCTGGTCTGATCTCCGAATGTCTTGCGCGTGTATTCGTACGTACAGAAACACTTATTATACTTGGGAGCAGTCCGTAATACGCCGCGCCAGCCAGTAAAGTCGTAAGTGGGCCCCGTTAATGGCCGCCGCACTACAAGATAAGGAATTATTGATCGTAAATAATTTTGTAATGTACGCGACGATAATGTTGCAATCGCTGCCTTTATCGACTCGGCATTCCGTAGATGCGCGATCTCACGTAAAAACTTTTCGCGGAATTTTTTTCCCAAGCCTCACCCGACAATGTTGCGAGAAGCCCTTTCCCTTTCGGCCCGTTTCGCTATCTTGTTTCGCTTCGAACGGGCTCGCGATACCGTGATAGCATTTATCGGAAATGATTTTCTTGAAATTATTCCAACCGACCCCGAAAATATTTGACGAACGGCTTACGTGACTCCTTTAATAAACAACTAACTCATAATCTTGTTCAACGTTGCATTTCTGCTCCGGCATATGTCGAAATATTACAGAAGAATAATAAAAATGCATACATTGGTATAAAGTTGTTCAATAAATTGGAATTTGTACAATATTTAGAGAAAGTTAAGTATTGCAGATGTTGAATTTTTGTGTTTCAAATTTTCCCGAATAAACATTAGTTTTTTACTAAAATGGTGAACGTAGGAGTAAATACAAGGAAAGAGCCACAGTTCACGAAATTCAAACAAAGGAAACGCGATACTGAAAGAACGAGGGAAAAACGGCATGAAATGCAGAGCGATAAGCATATCTTTCATTAAAACTCGGAAATCAGCGATCGTGACCGAAACGATTGCACAAACGATTATACTTCCCACACCATTAGCATTGGCCAAACAAGGAGCCATTTATGCGGCACTCATGCACTCATTACAGTCCGACTAGACTTGAACGCATTATCTGAAACAGTCCTCGTAGATCACACAGTTTCCCGCGCGGGAATAATTTTAAATCGTCGGTAGAGAGCTTATATTCATTAATTGATTTTGTTCCATCGGCAATTTCAAATCGCGACGAATAAAAATTCGAGTGTGCGTTTCTACGACTGAGTACTATCTTTAAACCAGGATGTTTTCAAAAAGAATCGAAAAGGTCTTTTTATGGCACCAATAAAAATTGCTGTACCATTATAAAATATTGTTTACACTATTAAATGTATCAGTGCCTAATGTATTACTGAACATTTACGAACTGTATGGGGTATTACACCAATTTTATATCCATAAAATTTCAAAAATCATAGGGAATGGAAATATTCTAGATTGGAAGAAATGTTTAATTTTCCAAATTAAAATAACTCCGAATGGAAAGGGTGAATCGCCTTACATTTCAGAAAAAATTCTATTAAATTGATGGGGGCTGCGGCGTAGGTATCAAGATCGTCTTTTTTTATCATAACAATTTTATATCCATGAGATTTCAAAAATCATAGGGAATTAAATATTCTAGATTGGAAGAAATATTTAATTTTCCAAATTAAAATAACTCCGAGTGCAAAGGGTGAATCGCCTTACATTTCAGAAAAAATGTTATTAAATTGATGGGGGCTGCGGCGTAGGTATCAAGATCGTCTTTTTTTATCATACCAATTTTATATCCATGAGATTTCAAAAATCATAGAGAATGGAAATATTCTAGATTGGAAGAAATATTTAATTTTCCAAATTAAAATAACTCCGAATGGAAAGGGTGAATCGCCTTACATTTAAGAAAAAATTCTATTAAATTGATGGGTGGTGCGTCGAAGAGATCGAGATCGTCTTTTTTCCATACGGTTTCTCCTTCGGTTCACTTCGCGCAGGTATTAATCGTTATCAGATTTATCGAAGAGTCCATAATTTAGCCCGTCCACGTTGACACGTGAACGTAAGCCGGCATCGCAGCACGGTGCGTACACACGCGTCGCGGGACCGGTGTGCTCTGTCTATATCGTAATTTTATGCACTTGGGCGCGATGAATATGGATTCGCGAACCAGAGCGCCATTGAGTCGTCGATTTATGCAGCCGGCCCGGTAAACCACTATTTATCGAATAGCCGTGTAATCGAAGAAAAACGCGCGCGGGAACAGGCCTATCACCATCGATAGTCACGCAACACCCCTTCGATTTTCAAAGGCAATACACACCCTAACACCGACGCCTTTCATTTTCATCCAGTTAACAATCACGAGCGATACGCATCGATTGTGCTATGCGAATTCTTTTTCAGCAGCAATTGAATCGTGCCACTGGATTCGCATACAATGCTGGGGAAAGCAGCACGAATTATTTTTCCATAGGGGGTGAGTTCGTTTTTAATTTCACTGGGAACTGTGAGGTCGAGAAAACGATTTTATGTGGATGATATTTGACTTTTTCTAGGCCATTTAATATGCAAGTAGAATGTGCATATAATGTTTATTAATGGTTCTTGTTTTCAATTCGTTTAGGTGAACTATAACAAAATGTCGGGTACGGAGTTTCGAATAATTGGTTGTTGGGATGAAATTGCGGGAATTTGCTGGCACGGAAGGGCAGAAACTTAAAGATGGCGGAAAAGGAGAGGGTGTAGTGTCAATGTGGCAGAAAAGGGGGTCTGCTGGGGGCACGGAGGGTTGGGGGGACATATGGGGAGGAGATCGAGGCTTAGAGACCGTAGGTGGACGAGCCGAGGGGGGCGAGGTGGGGACGCATGTGCTAATGAACGCCATTAAAAGCAGCGTTAATTAGATTGCGCTAATCAGATTGTCCCGTCCGTATCTGCTACCCTTTTTTTCGTACGAGCCCGCAACATTCGTAGCCGATGGTAGGAATGTTGGGTAGGCTCGCACGAAAACCTTCGCCGCGATTATTCGCTTTTTTCCGATTCGTCGACCCCGTCTCTCCACCCCCGCAGCTCGTTGTTCTTTTCTTTTCTTCCGTGAAATACTACGTGTTCCGAGCAACGTGCTCTAATCTACCCCGCGGGATCTAATATTTCGCCTCCTTTGTCGTGAATCTAATTAAATTTATAGCGATCGCGAGTCCCGGATTTTCGAGACACGCGGATCCCGAGATCTCGAATGGTTCTTTTTTTTCCTTTTGGTACAGTGGAACGCGGACCTTCCACTTTTTGATTTTAAACGATAGTCGGACGAAGATCGTTCTGCAGATTAACCGGTTGCGTTGTGTGGATTAATTAGAGATAATGCGATTCGACGCGAGGTTGTTCTCGGAGAAGCTCCAGATCAGAACTGAAGTTGGAAGCTTGTTGTAATTCATCTGATGAGGACTTGCTTATCTTGCCTCTAGCAGAGTCTAATTGTCTGTGTGTGAACATGGTCAGTACAATTCTTATCAGACCATTACGGAGATTATTAGAGATTTTATGGAAGGCTTTACAGTAAGTAATCAAATTTTACACAGATGTTGAATACTGAAGTAGAAGTGGTCGCGTTTTTCCAGATTGTGATGAAATTCAAGTATGTTAGAGATCTCGACGTTTTCGGTAACTTTTTCATCAGACATTGTTTACTCGTGTTATTTAACAATATACTAAACCTACCACCACCGATCAAGCGATCGGTTCCAGATTTTTTATTTCATAACTATTGAAATTATAAAGATGCTTTCGCGGTGAATGATTAAATATATATATTTAATAGCGCAAATATTATAATACAAACCGTACAAATAAATATAATCTTGTTATTTTTATGAGTCAGTATGTGCCTAGTGTTTCTAAAGCTAGGCAGGTTTAGTGTTAACACATTGCGAAAGAAACACGTGGGTCTAAAATGTCTACGAGAAGTTTGCTCAATAACCCAAAGCTCCTTGCTAAAAAATAGCACGAAAGCTGTTCAACTATCTGTAACAGGTATCTCGGTAATTAATTTACGAAGTCGTTATTGCGAGTCAACCAGCCTCAGGGAAGCGTTCAACCCTGAAGTGACGTCGTTTTCAACGATGGCCGAATCGGCATCGCGGTTCGGTATCCGACGAAAACGAAGTAATTAGTCAGGAAGTTAATCGGATTGCGGCGTTAACACGAGCGTTACAACAGCTTAAGCCGAGTAATTAGTTGCTTAGTTCCGCCATGTTGGCGCGGTCAAACGATTATTAAATGTAAATCGAGCCGCGGGCTCGAGCGCTGGTCTCTAGTGGTTGCATTTTCGCGCGGGATAGTTGAGTTGAAAAAATTGTTGATATACAAAGAGAGAAAAAAAAAAGAAACGAGCTCGTCGAAAAGCGTTAGCGCGCGCGGGGAGCTTGTTTCAATTGCTAATAAGATTAACGAGATACCGTCTCGTCGAGGTCGTCGGCTCTCTCCGAAGGAGAGAAAGAAAGAAAGAGAGAGAGAGAGAGAGAGAGAGAGAGATCTCCAGAACGAAAACGGCGCGTCTATGCGACGATTTCGAATCAGCCAAATTTTGTAATCGGCCATTAGGCGAAGTCGCTTGTCGTCGTCGTCGTCTGGGTGGATATTGTACATTTCGGAGGGAAAACGATGTTAATACTGACCCGTGTATGGGAGTGCGTGACATTGTATGGATATTAGCCGATCTGCCGGCCGATAATCTACCGGTGGCCGTGTGCCAAGGTATAACTATGCGGGCTCTTTACGCAAAAATCTTAATTCATGACGTCGCGACGGTCCTAAGCAATTATGACCTAGATTTTGTCTCGATCTCGTATTCCCGCCATCGCGCGGTTGCTTGCCAGGACACGAGAAGAATGCCGCCTTTTTAGATTTGTATCGTGGCCACGCGAGGAATATGGGAAATGCTGGGAACGCACGGTAAACGCGCGGTTTCACAGCGATCTCGTTGACAGTGAAGTGAGAATGGAAAGTCGAGCTCGTGTATACGCCCGTATGGAAAAAGTCTAAGGTCGACATCTCGCCCATTAATTTCCTCGTAAAGCCTCCGTATCGGGAGGCAGAGCTACCTTTTTCGGTCGTTCTAATCTACCTTTCTCGAATCCACCGATTGCATATTCAATTTTTAATGGATTACAACTGTGACACGCGAGCTGTGGGAGTGGAAAGCTTGTGCGGTGCATGGCTCTGTAAAAAATTCAAGATCCATATCTCGCCCTTCCTATTTCTTATGAAATCTTGATGCCGAAGGAAAATTATTTTTATCGTTGGGCTCGGACGTTCTAGCCTTACCTTCTTCGTACGTCGAATGCAGTTCTTTTTTCTTTTTGTAATGGAGTGCAAATGACATGCGAACTGTGCGAATGAAAAAATGTGTACTGCATTACTCGGTATAAAAGAGATCACTATCCCGACCGTTACGTTCTTGTGAAATATTAATGTCCAGAGAAAATGATTTTTGTTGCCATTTTCGAGTTAGCGCGAGTGACACGACGACAATAATAAAAATAGAACGCGTGGTGGATTTCCATACAAAAATTAAAGGTCGCTATCCCTTAAGGTAGGGTAATCACGTGACATTACTAGAATATTACTAGATTTTGGGTCGAAACATGGGTTTGCGGGCATAGTTTGAGCTGCACAAGGGTTCATTTGATAGAGGAAGGTTCAGCGGAGTGCGCTGTGCCCCATAATGTCAGTCAAAAAAATCTGCATATACTTATTTTTCGAATATATTTTAAACGACTCGCGAATTCTGAGAACACGAAGCTGAAACAATGTGTGGGAGAATGTAAAATTTAGAGTAATTATCTCGTCTGTAAAAATGATTTTTAAGTCTTGCGGTATGTCGAGTCTGGGTGTGTAAATGAATTTTTTAATGGAACGCGGAACGGATCTTCGGGTCGGCATTGGTGCGAGACAGATTAGCATTGAAGAAAATCATTTTTACAAATGAGTTTCGATGCGAGAAGGTCACACGCGATACGATTTCTCGGGGAATGCTCGTTGCCAATCGTCCGATACGAAGGAGCGGGGAAACTTATTTGTTTTCGGCGCATTTCCGTATCTCTAGTCGGCGATACCGATGCTCGATACGCATTCAAAATATACGAGAATAATCGTTTCCCGATAATGAGTACGTGGCCGCGGACTATTAATTAAACACTGCTGGCGTACTTGACCGTAAACACAATAACGACGATGGGAAAATAATAATCTGGTCGGGGGAAGCGTTGGCGTGTTCCTCTTGTATTCCTTTCTTTCCTTGCTCTTTTTTCCCGAGCTCCCCCACCCCTCATTCGTTTCTGATATCGAGCGTCTGGCTCTATAGATTTCAATTTATGCACGCTCCGTCGCGATAGTTAATCTCCGAGTTCTTGAACCTCTTTGCCGCTGTTGCGTTCCGTGAAATCGTTTTCTGTCGCAATTGTTGGGTTTGCATGACGAAATTGGGACGCGAAGCAAATTAATATTTAAGAGCGGCACCGATACGTTCAAGAAAATTACGAAAGAGAAAGAAACGCTCGGAGAAATGTACCGGGGAAAACTGTGTCCATGGAAATGGCCAGGAACCTTGCGTTCGAAGAGAAACATGCGTGCAACATCGGTGTACTCTAGGAATGGGATTTGGAATAAAAGTATTACGGACAGAGTCTACCTATTCGTTGTGTGAGCTTCACCGCTAGACCACGTATACGTACGCGATGATTGCAAGGGTCCGAGATTTCACTCCTGATATCTTCATAACGCAAAGACTGGATTTCTTAGTAATCAAAATTGCTAGATGAAAGATCAATCTAGGGTGCGATCTGGCTCAAAAGTCCTACTTTTTACGTGTACATATACGTGGTCTAGCGATGAAGGCTCACGCAACGAATAGGTACACTCTGCCCTTACGCAGAGGAGATTAGATTCCTAACGAATATTCAGATTGAACGGAGAACTGTTATCCAAAATGAAAATTTCTCAAGCAGGAGGAAGCACTATTCAAAGAAAAAATCCGATACTATCCAAAAGAAAACTTCTTGTCTACACGAAATTCTTTCAATGCAAAAGGAAATACCATCGAAAAGACAATTTCAAAGAAAAATCTCCAAAAGGAGCAACAATCCATCGTTTGGAAAAGCAGTATCGTGTGAGAACCAGCGAAACATCCAGCAAGAAAATCGGTCTCGGCTGTAAAGCGAGTATCAGCGAGAACATCAAGGCGCCAGCGAGGAGATGGTGGAAGAAGAATCCAAGGATTCATTGAATATCCACAAGCACGTATCCGGAGACACCTTCACAGGCAACGTACCGTAAGAGCCTCGTGAGAGTGTCTCCGAAACCTCGCTCGAATCCTCGTGGCATGTGTGAGCTGGAGAAGGAGAGTTAGCTGGTCGTAAAACGGGGGTAAGTCACTTGTCCGCGTTGGGAATCTCGGTTGTACGAAGGTAAACGTCATTCGCTCGCACGGGCCATGCACAATCATTTGATATCCATACAATGCGAAAGCCCGCGAAATACGAACGGGTCCCGCGTTCGAGCACACACATAGACAGAGAGGGAGAGAGAGGACCGGTGTGTCTCGGTTCTTATTCGCCGATGGGAGGTTTCCGTGGTGTTTGTGCACAGGTACTGGCTCTCGCTAGCACACGTCCTCGCGCACAGATAAAGGTGGCAGAGGGGCAGGCACACGCACACACGAACACGGGAATACGGCTCCGAACGGCAGCGGAGATAAGGCATGGCACACGTTGCTAGATATGTAGCAGATATCAAGCGACGCCGTTCGCCCGGCTACGGCTATACCGAGTGTACGACCTACAACTAAAGTAGGTACTACCTACTAGGCCTACTACAACGTACCTACAGGGAGTGGTACAAGTACCAGACGCGATCGAGACATCCATGGGAGCAGTCGGCGGAGGTATAATCGTCCCGCAGACACACAGACCAGCTACTGTCGCGGATTTGCGCGATTCTACTGGGTGTCCTCGTTCCTTTCGCCTAAAACGATCGGCGATCTCATTAGGGCTGCGGACAAAAAAAATCTTTTGGTAAACATCTATTTCTCTGTTATTCACCGGTTACTGGATTTTTCATCGATCCGTCAAACGAGATCGAGTAAATCGTAATCGAGCTGGTTTAGCACATTGTCAGACACGCCGAGATTCCGAATCTCTCGCATTCGGTAAACACGCGAGGTTAAAAGTGACTGAATCTGACACGTTCGATGACTAACGAATTAGGCGGATGTGACTAATCATCGGCAGAACTAGATGACGTAAACGAAACCGATAAAAATGTAGCGAAATATTTCGGTTTAATCGAATAAATAAATAGGGTAATCGTGTTTGTTAAATCAACGCGATGCAAAGATTAAGTTGACTTTCGTGTGTACTTCACGCCTTTTCTGGCGTGATAAATAATTTCAGAGACACTCTGCATTTTGCTAGTACAACAATAATCGTATTCACGGTCTCAGCGATGGGAAGGTTTCCCTGTAACTCTCCCGGTAGGTAAATCTGGACAGGTTGGTCGGCCATGTATCACTTTTAAGCGCATTCGATTTTCTATAACGCGAAGATCACCGCAGATACGCCGCGTCATTGATCTAATACGCGACGCGTCTTCCATCGCTCGGGCGGCGATAGATTCTCGCGACGGGGGCCGGAATTAAACGGACTATGATCCATAGATCATGGGAGATCGAGCGCGGCGACGAAGGCGCTTCCCCGTGCCTCCAGAACGATCCTACGTCGGATCCTGCTGCTGCTGCAGTCTGGGGTAATGACGTGCGAACAGATATCGGATCCCTTGCTCGCTATCGTGTCCTCGGCCCTCCACCAACCTCCGTCTACACCTCCGCCAACCGCCTCCGCCTCCTGTTCCTGCTTTAACAGGCTTTGCACGCATGATTTCACGCGCACGCACGCACTGGCCGCGTCGTAAAAACACCACTGGATGGCTAACTGTGACGCAGTCGGTTGACAGGCACCTCGTTACGCGACACCAAACCGGGTCCGCGCGCGGACTTGTAGCGAGGCTGGACTGCGTTCTTGATTTTTCAGGTCTGGGGTAAATTTACCCCGCTCGAATGACCGGTTTTCTATTTCCCAATTATTAAAACCACTTCTACTTACTTCTAATAAGGCGTTCTATTTTTATATGTTTCGTGCTCGGTGGGAGGGTGAATTTGATTTGCAGAGATTTTTAAAACCTGTATTTCATTTTCAGCTAACCATAATTCATAACAATTAGAACAAGTTTTCATCTGAAAAGTTCCAATTCCGCATGCAGTCTAATAATTATAATTTTTCATAATCTATATAATATCTACACGTTCAACGTGAATATTATGTTCTGTTGAATGTACACACTGCGGAGGACGTTCAATTTTCCGCTTTTTCTGCAAAATGTATTCCGAATAAAATTTCGCGCGATCCTTTTCCGCAGACTAATAAATTTTCTAACGATATTTCGCGTCGAATACGGTATCGCGACGTAAATGCAGCAATTAGGTGAGCGCCGTCGTGCGGTCTCCGTATTCATGATGAAATGCTATTCGACACGAGAACCACCCTTAGACAAGCTCGTGTGCTTGATCGAACCGAGTAGGACGAAAGAGGAACAGGCAAAAATGTCTGATATCAGGGCTGAAGGGGGTGTGGGGTGAAAACGTGGGGTGGGGGCAGGACAGCGGGAATTCGCGATGATCGTGGCGATGTCTGTTCCAGCAGCGAGACCCAGGGCCGGCAACAATAATCGTCCCTCGTATCGGCGGTGCACGCCCGTTATCGCGGTTATCACCGCGTCCGGTCTCTATCGGCTATCTATGCAAATCGCAGCTAATTATATTTAATTAGATTCGACCACGGCGCTCCCACCGATTGCCCCGTCCCACTCTCCACGTGTAACAGCGTACAAGCGATCGTGTTCGTGTGCGTTCCGCACAGAGATCCCCGTGTACATTGCGAACACTGTAACAAGCCAACACGCGTTTACCTGTGTACGTACCCGACCAATGCGCATATAAACCTGATACCGTGGATTTCGGTGCTCGATTCGCATTCGGGCTTGGTCCGCGAAGATATCCGGCTTTAAAGATGTCCGAATTCTTCACTATCGATCCCCGGACTGCGGAGCTTTATGCGAACTCCATGAATTCGCGATGAACGCACTGGGCGAATGACTTTTGCAAATAAATGTGGAACCTGTAATTTTGAAATCGTCTCACTTCTTCCAGGAGATCTCTCGCGATCTGAATACAATTTTCTGTACACTGATCTCCGTATCATCCTTGCGGGATTATCGTAAATGTGAAATTTTATTATTGATCGCCGGATTGCGGAGCTTTATACAATTTCTATGAATTCACGATGAACGCACTGGTCGAATGACACTATTCACTTTTGCGAAATAATTAATTTGTAAATTTGAAGGAGACCCATCCAGGATCTCTCGTGACCCCAATACATTATCCTTAAGCTTGAAGTTTCTGAACATTTGGACTTTGTGGAGAGTTGACTTCATGTTTTCCGATGAAGTGCACCATTTATGTTGTGCATCCGATACTCGCTTAGTGAGGTACGGACGATAATCTTCGACACGAGGCAACATCGAGACGTCCGTCGTCACGATATTCATTTTCTGTTCTTCGTAATATAGAAAACAAGAAATTCGTCTGACCGCAAATAGAGACATTCGTTTCACCAGACGTTTAATTTCCTCAGAAACAGGTTCGACTTAAATTCGATAAAAGTAGCGGGTTCGATCACTAGATTACGGATATGCAAATTTCAGTCTTATTAATCGAGAATTCCCGATAAAATAGACTGCAATTTCCTGTATTAGCGGCTCGTTAGCCATTTTAGTCTATTCTTTTTATGCACTATAAATGCATAAGGGAAGTCCATCCTTTCATCTTACCGAGTTAAGCATAATTACAAAAGCTTGTACATTTCTGTTGAAGAATTTCAAGAGACGAGTCGACAGATTAAAAATTTTTTTAAATATTACAAAATTTGGGTCATAAAAATTTTGAACATGGAGATGGAAGATGAGCTGAAAGAAATACTTTTCCAAGACGTGAGACTCGCAGATTCTGAACGCACCGGAGCGAAGGTTAAAGCCTCGACGTAAACCGCGACGTTTCTCGTAAAGATAACGATTTAAAGAGAGGGGTGGTAGCAATAGGGATGCTCTCGAAGATCTCCTACCCTTCGAATTCTCTTGCTCAACCCCTAACTGTCCTCATCCCCTCCAACGGTCCTGATATCGTGGCGTTACATCACACGCAGTATCCCAGAACTGCAATTACATCGGCGAGAATACAGTTGCGGCTATAAAACAGTTCCAGTTACATAAAAATATGCATTGAAACAATAAGGTGCAACACCATTGAATGTCTTAGAAAAATTTGATAATTGTCGCAAGGGTTCAACAGGAATTAATCGAAACTATGAAAGTGTTGTTTTTTTGCAAATGATTGAATAAATTCATTTACTCAGATACACACAATAAAAATCGTATAAAATCAGAGTGAATGCGGTCTCGTTACTCCCACAGTACAATGCGAGCCTTGTTTTGTGTCAGGTACTTCTACCGTTAACCGAAGACCTTCGGAAATGCGGCACGTTTCCACGGGTCGATGTTTATCGCGGAAACACAGTGAAAACGCGGAACTTTTTTAGTCTTTGTTTGGGGAGAAAATCGAGTTCGAAAGGGGGGTGAGTCACGCCTGCACTTGACTCGCGTGACGAATGTTGCGGCCGAATTGGCGTGTGCTGTGATATATCAGCCCCGCCGGTGTGTAGACCATTATTTTGTGAGAGATTTTTATTTATTTCCGCGCAGATTAATAATCCGTGCCAGCTTAGAATAATTGCAGGGGAGCTAGCGAAACGTGTCCAGCTTCCCGAGTGTCCGATAAATCACGGTGTGCAACAATGATCGATACGTTTCACGCTGCATCTGAAACGCCAACGATCTTCCAAATTACGTAATCTGACGTCTCGAATTTTTAGAAAGTCGAAAACGATAATCAATGCAACCTCCTAATCGTCGATGGTTAAAAGCTTCGCCAAATTTTTGGAGAAACGTTGATCGTTTTGGGACACCCTATATACAGAAACCTACCTGTTGGGTGCCCGACTGGAAGGTAAGGCCGGCTGGAATCGACCTCCCCCTTCGTCGTGACCTTCGAGAAAGTTTGATCGAACCCTGACCCCTCTCTCGATCCGCGGACGGATCTATCCTCGACCGATCCGACGAATCTGTAACGCTCTCCTTCACGATCTCTCGTGACTGTCGCGCGTATTTAGGCGCTATGCCCGCCTGTAATTAACCGTCCCCATTCTAATTAGCCATTTTTTATGTGTACGATTATGTAAATCCAGCCACCGTTAATTGACACGGCTCGTTCCCCGCCGGGGAAAAAGTTCTGGGTCGGGAGACGTTGCATCTAAAAGGCCGAATTACGAATCTCTACTTTGTAATCTCCGCAGCGATTCGTCAATTAGTTGAAAAATTATATTACGGTAACGTTCCGGATACACGAAGCCTGCTGCCTTTTAAAAAGTCTTTCTTAGAAAGAAATTAGCGGAACAGCGAGTAAAGGACGAGTAACAGGAACGCAATTTACGGGCAATCTTTTGATCAATGGAAAAATGTTACGAGTGGATGAACAACAAGAATTAATTGTGTAGAACACTGTTGGAACAGTGCAAGAACAGAAGAGAAATTTATCAATTCAAGATCGACGGAAGTTCGCACGTCCAACTGTTCGCGAAACTATTAAAAATGGAGCCACTGTATAAACATCGAATGAAAAGGCCGCAAAAATTTTCCGCCTCAAAGGAAACGCTTGGCAATTTCCTGGCGGCGTTATGCACTTATCCAAAGCGAGCATTTTGAGCGGGTGGGGGATGTGGCTGTGATAAGAGCGATTCTTTGAAGCCACGGGGACCCGTGAAAACGTCGATACAGAAACCGCGGCGGATCGGTGCGCTCGCGTGAGAATGCGTGCACACCGTGTCGGGGCATCTGCGTGTCCAGCGTGTAAGAGTTACATTAGTTATCTTTGTGCCGTGGAGGTGGTTCGAGGACGATAGGGTAGGAATGCAACCGTTGGTTTATCGACGAAGCGTGGGTTTCGGAGTGCCGTCTTCTGGTCCGGGAGAATGCAGGTGCTTTATCTCCGCGGCCACGTACGAAACAAAAACAGACGAGAGGAGAGGAGCCGGCGAGAAAAACGAAAAGAACGATGATCCCGTGGGGGATTACTCCAAATAAACTTCTGTCGAGATGCGTTTCAAACCGTATTTAACGGTGATACGCCCGGGTGGAATCGGGCCCTGGGATTTTATATTTCACCGGCTGCGAAGATGCGGCCCCGGTCCACTCTGGGCTTAAATAATTATCTGACCTGTAAATCTTAGATTTCTTAATCTCTCTGTCCACCGTTGAAAGGGTCTCCCCCTTCTTCCACGGTATCTGGAACGACTGACCGCTGGAAACCTTTGTGTCTGGGACGAGACATTCCTCTTCGGTCCCGTTTCATCGAACTTTCGAACGGACGGGAACGAATCCTGCGATAACGCGAGCAAATGAATTCTTGACGGAGAAAACGAGTTTGTTTTCGAACGGGGAACCTCTTTTCCGCCAGCCGACGCTGGGTCGAATTCTTTTACGGCGCCGCGACCTACTCCTTCGGACCTGGGATCCAAGATGACACATGTTTGCGCAAACGGCAATTTCGATTGCATGGAAATTCGTGTATTGCTTGGATATAGGATTTCTGGACTTTAAATGAAGCGAGGAACTCGTCAAACTCCGACAAATGTCGTTCAACGTCGCAGGGGATCTTATTGTTTTGTTGGAAATATAACCAGGCAATACAGAAGCTGATAGAATGTTGTGTACTTTTTGCTCGTGGTTCTTTCTAGCTGTAAATGGACTCGATACCTCTTCAAACTTCGTCAAACCATCAATTCCAGAAAACCTATAGAAAACTTTAAGGAAACGACAAAATAGAAAGTTGTATACTGTTCTTATAGTTCTCTGAAATTTAAAGTAAATTGGACACTTTTTCAAACTTCGTCAAACTTGATCCAGTATCGCACAATTTTGATCGAATTAATAAAGGCAACGTTAAGGAGAAAAACTTGTTAACAAATTATAATAAATTGCTTAATAATAATTTTTTCAGGCTCTAAGTAAACTAAATACTTCTTCAAACTTCGCCAAAATAGACGATGAAAACTTTTTCTTAGTACAAGAAACTTACTACTTCCTGCTCGCAGTAGAAACGGTTAGCAAATACCAGACATTCCAGCGTTCACTGTCGCGCGCGTTCTCCGTTTTCTAAAGGGGAGACGGTTCGGTGAAAAATGTTTCTAAATTTCATGTAGATTGTCCAGTGAAAAATGTCTTTAATTTCCTAAGGAGGAAAGTGTTCGCAATTTCCTTTTCCAAGAACCGTCACCTGTGCCATTGTGCCGTTTTATGCCACTTTGTGCGAGCAATTTGGTGGCTGGTAATGAGACGCTTCTTTCTCAGTGGCGATGAAAACAACGAGGTTTTTCGCCATTTCACTTTCGACGGTTTCGACCTAAAAGGGGGTTCGAAAGTTGCGAAACCGGCGCGCAAAAACGGTCGTTCACCCAACGGACTGGGAAGACAAGGACGGCAGAAGCAGGTGAAGAGCGGGAGAGGGTTTAACGAGGCAGGCGCTCAGCCAATGGCACTAATGACGCTAATTAATTGCACCAAAGACGGCGACCAACCATTATGTACTTCTCACGGGAACACGCGAAACTTCGAGGAAGTTTTGTTAACTTGCTCTCTCGCCTGGTCGTTACGTTCGCTGAAGAAATGCGGCTATTAGTGTCGTTACGTAGCCCCTTTCTGAGTCGCCTAATCTTATTTAGGGGAAAACTACGGTGTACTGTTGCCCTTGGAACATTCTTAGCTTCTGGATAAGTGAAGATAACAATTTTTATGCCGCAGCTTCAATCAAAAAGGAGATGTTCGCAGAAATGCGAGATAGAGATTTTGTGTTCGAAGAATAGGATCATTTTAAAGGAGGTCCATATTCGATAGTTATAAGAGATACTTTGCTTATCCGAGGTGTTGCTAGTCTCCAGTGGTACTTTCAACTCCGTTTCAATTTTTAGCTTCGAAATTCTTGGAAACTCTCATTCCAATCCACCGAGCACGCCACGACGGGCATTTTTCAATGTATCCTGTATCTACAATCAAACGTTGCAAGTCAACTTTTAATTGCTTCTTAAATTGCTCCCGGCAAGCCGGAGTTTCGAGCCGCGTGGAACGAGTTGAGTGATCGAGCATAATCCTCGGTTCGCTGAAGACGAATAAACGAAGACCGGCGCACGGTGCCATAACGAAACGTTTAATCGAATGAAATTTAGTCACCGGTCGGAAAATTGAAACTACGAAATTACAGCAATTTATTGTGGAACTCAATTTTTATTAGAACCAACTTTCTATCTCATCTGCATCAAGAAGTCAATCGACTCGGTAAAAATTAATTTTGTATTTAAATTTCAATTCGAATTTAAATTTTAATTGAAATTTGGCGTTTACCGCGTTCATGCTAGAGTACGGGGTTTAGAGATTCTGTGCCGCAGAGAATTTTGGTTTTACCAGGGGTAGAAGATTCCGTAGATGGACACCGATTGGTAGTCATCGCATGGCAATCCAGTCGCGTTGCACGCGGTCGATGTATCGGCTGCGAGATCGGGCCATAAACCCGGCCATTCATTCGATATCGGGGCAATAGCTCCGTGGGATGATAACAAGAATAGGTGAGCATAGGCCGGCCATTCTTGCCACGGCTTTTGTCCGACAACAACCCGGTTACGGGAGACGGAGCGGCGATTTTCTATAAGGGATGCTGCGGACGGTCAGCGTACATATTTACCGAGCAGATAACATCGATTGGATAAAGGGGGAAATTGGCGCGAGAACACGTTCTCCAACGGCCTTTTTTACATCCGACGGGGAGCTGAGCAAGAAGAAGCAAACGCTCGTTATCGGGCTCTATCGGTGATCGACTCGTGGTCAGCCTTTTGGTGGCGCGAACAATGCGTCTAAATTAAAGAACACCTCTCTATTCAGACCGAATATTTTCTACACCGATTTATTCAAAAGAGAATTTTCAAAAATTTTCATAAATTATGAGGAAACGAAAATTCGTAGATATACTTTAAAACAGTGACAACATTAGAAGAATTAAAAATACGATTATATTATTTTCAACGTGTTAAACATATTGTAAGACGAAATTTGATATTTGCAAGATTCGCTGTCTATTATCAGATGTCTGAACAAAATGAAAATTATCTGTATAATGTACCCGCCATATTAAATTAATAACGAATGCGCCGAACGAGGACGGTACTTTAACAACAATTTTTCAATTGCGGAACGATGATTTCATGGCTCGAACGAAATGGATCGGAATCAACGAATGACGCAAATTTTCGCGGTTCCCTCGGTAGCGGCTAACTTCGACCATAAATTGGGCGGATGATGTTCGCGGGGGGAACTACCGCTGTACGCTGCGGTAACAGAGCCTGGTATTATTTCCTACACGCGAGATAGTCGGAGCGGATAACGAAAAGTGGTGGAGACACGTTCGATCATCCGCGTTATTTTTATGCCGGGCGAACGATAATGCGAGTTAAGTCATCGGATTGATTGCTCTTTATGGAAGACTGCGGGGAAAGAAAGAGGAGGTAGGGGCGAGAGGTAAAGGAACAATGCGGGCAACCTTATCGAATCTCGACCACCACGACCTCTTATCGCTTGCTTCTCGATAGACGTACCCGGCAATCGCGATTCGAAATGACGCTTTTAAAGCAGCCCACCGATTTCATACAACATAAAAATCATCCCCGACAAAAATGAGTAAGTTCAACTTACAGCAGACAGATTAAAATTAAGAATTGATTCGAATGATTAAAAACGGAATGACAATTTTTATTTTGTACGAAGATCCGCAGTCTAATCGTAAGGATTGAATAGTCCCATCGCGCGTGCTCCCCGAGGGGTTAATTAACAGCAATCGTCCGGAAGACGTCAGGCATATTCGCAGGGGTGGAAGAACTGGGTCCACGGGCGGGAGGGCGGAGAGTGTAGTGGAACCAGGGGTGGCTATCATCCGGCCGTTTCGGGTCCACGGGGTCGTTCTAATCCATCCGATAGCAAGAAACCAGCCCCCGAACGATTTCGCCGTGTCGGTGGTGGCAATCTCCGCTATTGAAATTTCCAGCGGGTTCGAAGAACGAAAACGGGGGTGTAAAGGGGGTTGCGCAGGGTCTCCGGAGGCCGGGCAGTGAGAGAGCCGACCTATATGCGTCTGGTTGTGCGGACACCTACAAACACGTACGCAAACATACACACGCACAGACATCGGGAGTTGCACACTCGCACACCTGTCTGCGAGGTACATAGGTAGATAGATAGGGAAAGAGAGAGGAGAGAGGCGGCAAGGGTCCAACGAGGGTTGCAGGAGGGGGTTGGTTGGTCGGTGGTCGGCGGCGGTGTTATCGCGTCGGCCCAGATTGAATATATTTCATATGTTTTCATAACTACCGCAGCCGGGCCGCTACCGTCCCGCTATCTGCTTCCACCTACAGCCAACCTACACCTCCTCTGCCGCTGGAGTCGCCTCCGCGACGGGGTGAGATGGGGTGAGGATGGGGTGAGAGACGCGTTCACCGATGGGGGTGGGTGGCCGCGCCGGGGGTGAAAAGCGGAGAAAAGAGGGAGAATGAAAGAGCGTCGGTGGAAAAGGCGTGAAGATAGAAGAGAGAAAGACGCGCCTGTAGAGAGAGAAAGAGCGAGGGAAAGAGAGGGTTGAGGGAGCCACCGGAGAGGGTTGCAGGGGGTGAAGAACGAGGTGTGCAAGAGAAAGAGAGAGAGAGAGCGAGAGAGTGAGATGGAAAGAGAGTTAGGTTGGTTCCGCCGCGGCCACGGGAAATCAACCGTGAGGAGATACCGGTTGACTGATGTGCGCCTTTCTGTTGTAAAACGATAAAGGCGGCGTGGCATTGGTCGGGCCGAGGGTTTCCGATAGCCAACCACCCCTCTGCCCACCCTCTCACCCCTCCTCTTTCTACTCCCTCGCAGCTCCTCTCGCTCTCCTTCGCCCTCTCCGACCACGCCAAAGACCTTTTCCCGCGGAAGGGAAAAAGAAGAAGATCGCCCCCGTCCACTAGATGTATTTTACATTGTACACCGTGGAAATAGGCGAGAAGACGACCAGAACACCAACCACCCTGATCCGACGCCATCGGCTGAATATTCATCTCGCGTCGCGGCGCTGCCCAAGCGACGATAACGCTCCCCGCGCACCCTTATCGGGCCAGCTCTCTCTCCTTGGACGCCGGGGATGCTCGCCGAAAGCGTTTCAATTGTTCCTCCTCTTTCACCTTTTTTCGTAAATAAAATATTCGCTGCCGTCGCTCCTGCCGACGAGTCGCTTCCGCGTCTTCGAAACGGGTGTACCGAATGTGTTAACCCTTCGAAGTCGATTATCGACTAATTCTTAAAGTCGCGAACCCGTAATTTCTAATCTTTTTACCGTCGCAGACTTGCAAAAAATCTGAATAATTCTACTTCTCTCTATTTTAACATAAAATCGTTGGAACGTCAAATGTCTCGGTTATTAATGAGAAAAAATACATATCGGATAGAGAGAAATCCAAGAGTGAAATTTCTCTCCGAACTGCCCGCGGAGGCTTAATAATATTTCTACCAAAGATTCCATAAAATTCTGACAGAAGCAGGATCGCATCCAGGTAAAACAACCCTCGCAAATTCCCAGGTGTCAGAGCCCGAACGAAATAATTCCAGTCCCAGTGTAGCACAGACAGGCTTCCGCAGTAATGCTCTCCCTCTCGCTTTCATCCCCCTCGGTGCACCCTCGCGGAAAGTTATTCAAATCGCGATTCGGTTTGGTTCGTTCGTCTTCGCGCGAATTTCACTGGCGCGTACGTGGGGTTCTCCGGGAGAAGGCAGTGAACGCGGGTAACGACGAGTCACCTCTCGCCCTCGACGAGCGCATAATATACACGTACGCTGCTCTACGTACGTGTAACCGGTCCGCGATAGAGAGAGAGACATGGCGGGAGAGAGAGAGAAAGGGGGCCGGCGGCGAGAACGGGAGGGAGAGAGTTTGTTATCGTTATCGCGCGACGTGGCCGCGCGGCGATCGTGATAACGGCTCGCCACCGCTCTTATCGCCGCGCCGGTTTGCTTCGCCCCGTACGTATATTCCGTCGCATCCATTCCAGCTCGCTCCACTTCGCCCCGGACGACTCGTATTTTCGCGCCACTTCACGGACTTCGCCGTGAACAACGAAATTTTCGGCACTGACCGATTTTTATATCACTTATTCAATAATCACCGGTCGGCAATGCGTTAACATTAGGATTCACGTACGCACAGTTTAGGCTGAAATTAACCGATTCCGAGCCTCGAAGAACAAATATTCGAGATTCAAATCTGTAGAGCTCGAAAATCCGAGGATCATGAACCCGAGGGATTGAAAATTCATAGACCCACGAAAGACTGAAAACTCACCCTCCACGACCCCCAACCCGGTCTTTCATTCATGCAACACCCCCGATAAAGATGCAAATTCGTCCCGCAACATTCTCCCATTTACAAGTACCGGGGGAAGTTCAAATCCTCGTAACCCTAATCTCGCGGTCTATAAATTCCACGAACCCGCGACCATGCTTCCCCGCGTTACATTCGAACTCGATAATCCAATTACCTTGAGAATTACAATAATTCGTAATCGGCACTGGCTATCGATCTGAAAGTTCCGTTGACTGCGACAAAAGGCAGGGCTCGGTTTATCAACGGCGGTGAGCGATTATTCTGAAACGGAACCGTCCGTGCCTCGAACTCGGCGAAATAATCGCGCGAATACTTCGAGTCCCGGAGCGGTGCCATTATAATTATCTCACAAATTTCTAATCGGTCGCAGATTATTTGTCTCGATACGTTTTACAAGCGGCCCGCCCTGCCGTGTACCTTTCCCGTGGGTTCGTTTCGAGTAGGAGGACCGATAAAGAACCGTCTTAATCGCTATGCAAAACAGGAGGCCCGTACGTGGAAAAATGTTCGCATAATTTACTCCATCGATCCCTACGATCGGGAAGCGTGATCCACGCCGCGCCGTGCTCAACATCTTTCTCTCTTTTGCTTCTCTGTACCTCCCTCCGTCGTCTTCTTCTTCTTCTTCGTTCTACCCCCTTCTTTATTCGTTTTTCACTACACAAGCATCGTTTGACCGTCTCGTGAAGTGGCGCGAAAATACGAGTCGGTCAGGCGAAGTGGAGCGAGCTGGAATGGACGCGGCGATAAGAAAGTCGCCCACTCGTTATCGCTTATCCTTATTCCAGCCGACCGACAGAAAAAAAATAGTATACATACACATATATATGTATAAGAGAGAACTATCTGTAATACGATCGATACCTATCTACCGACCGTATCTGGTTCGATGAAACGCGACTCGCGCGACTCCCGAGACTCTCTCGTCTCGTAATTAGAATGGAATTGCCCTGGAAAAAGCGGCGTTCTCGCGACCGGAGAAATTGCGCAAACTTCACGCGGAATTGATAACGAACGGCGAGATTCGTATCGGGGACGAACGACATTTGTCATCGTCCCACGAGCGGAATGAAAATGAAAACCGCCCCTTCGGAAACTAGCGGACTCGTTTTTACCGCGCTCTTTAAATGCTTTTTATGGCCGCACTTACTCGGCCCGGCTATTAATGCTCTTTCGACGAGAGCGTAATTAGACTGCAGATGCTAGGCAGATGCTCTGTGAATTCCCACTCTGCTAGATTGTTTTGCGAAACGATCGAAGGAGATACGAAATATCGGCGCGCCGCTTCCATCCCGCGGTCTTTTCGTTCATGTCGAGTCGGAGATCGCGGTCTCCTCGGAACGTTTGTAATGTTAACACACTCAGTGTAATAGATTTCATGATTCGCAGTAGCGAACTTGTTGATAAATTATTAAACACCGAGGGTATAAGCTGGCCTCGATCATCTAATCTTCTGACGATGTATTATTAACCCTTACATCATTAAATATGTTGGTATCCAATCAAAAGTCATTTCAGTATTGCATGAGGTATTGCATCAATTCCATATCAATAAGATAAACAAAATCATATTCAATGGAATTAGGTCGGACGAAATGTTTAATTTTCACGTTAAAATAGCTCCGGTTGCAAAGGGTTAAATAAGCGGTAGCAGTGAAAGTATGATGGTGAGAAATGTAATTAGGAAATTCCAGAGTGTCCATCTTTATTGAAGGAAATACAGGAATAAATATGGCGGTTGTTACTCATCCTGATGTTCTGTTCAGAAAATGTGGACGTTCATATTTTGAGTAATAAAGCGGGCCACGATTAACTCATCTTCGAATCACCCCTTACAGTGGAAGCGAAGAATGGAAACCGTAAAAAAAAGTAATATTGCGTCACAACAAGGATTTTTACGGCGAAATCTGTTTCCGTAAAATTAGCGATCCATCTTCGTAGCAGTTTCGACACGGAGAGCAACGCGTGTGCCAAGTGCAGTTATGGCGACCGGTGCCGATGGAAACTTCTGAAACGGAAACGAGGAGCGATTCGATCAGCGGGGCGAGAGACCGCGGGCTCAAGGCGGATTTGCAAGGGGTAGGTCATGCGCCAAGGTAGCCAGGGGTAGGCAGAAAAGGGATCCGTCTTTGTTCAGGATGGCGAGCAGCCAAGGGCTCGGCCGCGGCCCGAAAAACTAGAGGGTTGCAAAACTAACGCGGCGCAATGGGGCGGCAGTCGCGTGCCTCGCATCCCCTAAACCGTGGATCGACGTGACTTCCATGGGAGGGAGGTGGGACGAGGTTAGGGGTGAGTTTATGCTCGTGGCGGTCTACCCTCCTTCGCCGACACCTCGATCTTACTTAGCCGAGCTATCGCGATCTGCGATCCCGCCAAATCACCGGCGCAAATGCCGCCACGAAACCGAACAACCCTTGCACCGTGCCAATCCACCCTCTTCCTCCTCTTTTTACTTTGTTATTTATGGCCGCTCGATTTCCAAAATCGAGGATTAACCGGTCTGTGTGCAGGAGGTCGCGCGAGGTCGGTGAAAGGTATATCTGGAGGGGTGGGTTTTTTTAAACGAGCCACTTCTAATCAGTGATCCAGCGAGGATTTTGCCGTTTATGGCACGTTTAAAAATTAATGGCGCCTTTGTTTTTGATAAACGATAAATATTTTTCCTAGGAATTTCATTTTTGTGAAGCAGTCGGCGAAAACAAGAATGTATCTACAGTGGGCGTACAAAATGTTTGTACACTATTTACAATCGAATAGCATTTTTAAAAGGTGCACGAACACTTCGTACACCCACTGTATACTCTTTTGATTTACCGATGAAGTTTATAATACTTGCAAGAGTTTCATTTTCAAACCACAGTCTAATGATGAGTGCAATAGAAAAACATTATTTAATTTACACTATTGTTAAGAATTCCTTAAATCCATATAGATGAACAAATCCAGCGTTCCGATCTCCAGCAAACAATTTGGGAAGACCGTGCGAAGATCCAGAATTCCTTCGCAACGCATTCGCAGCCACCGAATTTCTCGAGCAACGAGGCAGACGTCTCCGGTGCTCAATCAACGAGTGTCTGCCGGTATCAATTAACAATTCCCCGAACACGGAACACCAATTTAGCCGGAGCGGCTCGCGGCCGTGCTGTTCCATTCATTCATCGCGAAGAAATTCATCGGCAGTCCAGTCACGTAGCTCGCAGGATACACTTACAGCACATTTGCGCCCGAGTCTGTAATTAACCCCGAAGAAGGAATAAGAGTCGAAAGGAAACTTACGATGATCGTGTCTCGTTCCCCGTAGCGTTGTTTCCTCGATCTTATCTCGCGGCTATAATCGTCGGTAGATCGCACTGGATACGTCGAGAGATATCGATCTCCGATCGATTAACACCTAACCGAGATAAGAGGCGAAACACGCTCGATAATCTCGCAGGAACACATGGAGCGATAAGCAAAGTCGCTCACCCCGGCCTCCTCTCGATGAATTATATTATGATAATCGTGGCACGAGGGCCTCCCATTAACATATTAATATAAGTCAGGCAATAACGGCGCGTGTAAAAATACGACGCGATAATATTCATTTTTGTTCGACCCATTTCCAGTCATACACGCGTTAATCATGCGTGATCGGAGCCGAGTCGAATGGAAACAGCCTTTTTCGCAGCTGGTGGTCGAAAGCTGACTTTACCCCTAAGTGCACGATGCTTTACGACATGGAATTTATTTCTCTGGTGACGTCTTTATGCTCTCGCAGACATTTATTCTGTGTACTTTAATTGTACACATTTTTAGCTGTCTATGTTGTTGAGAGAATCATTTTTCAGACATTAGTGACCATATATTAAAGCGTCGAGAGCCCACAAAGATTACGTCAATACAGTTTAGCGCTCCACGCTTTTATTTATAGTCACTAATGTCTAAAAAATGTTCTTTATATAAATGTTTTTTATATATTTTCTAATTTTGTATTTTGGACAGCGACAGAGACGGAGAAATCATTTGTCATTAAAAAAGTCTGACGGTTGAAAAGACTCATGGTATCGCGAATATTCACGTAGATGATGAGAAGAGGTCACTGAAACGAAAGGGTTGTTTTCTAGTGTCGACAATATTAGCGAAGTAATTAATTGTCTAATTGAAAATTAAAAATTGTGTGTATCTCCAAGAACAATACTATTAATTATTTTCACCGTAATATAGACAACTTTGCTTGCCAGAGAAGGGTTGGAAAGAAATGACTATATTCGTAGACGTCAATTGCTCAGCCCACGTGTCAGCATTTCCGCCATTAGTCTTTTTGTCGTAGATTACTTAGGGTAATTGAACGGAAAGGAGATTATTACTGTGCATGTCTTCGAGATTCAATTTCAAGGGTCGCTTTGTTACGTTCGCGAGGGATTTATTTCTGAGCAAAGTGTCAGAGATAAACGATTACGTTGCTTAATGCCGAGGCTTAGTGTTCCTAGGGTTTATCCTCGACAGGGATTTTTCGAGCGATCGCTGAGAGGAAAGTTCGCGTGCGGAGGCGTTCGTTTGACAGATCCTGCTACTTTCTCTCGCTGTTACGAAATAGTTGGACACTAGCGTTCACGGCATTACGTGTCGATGCGGCTCGGTGTGTGTTCAAATACAACCACTAATGTCGGGATTTATAATAATAATGGAATGCGACTAGAATATACTTTATTTTAACCGTACTTGATGCCTCGTGGGCCAAGACAAACGCTCACACAAACACACATCGAGTCTCATCGGAGGCATCGGCAACATAAAATGTAAACAATCGTTCTTCCCTAGTTTTCCGAGTTCGGGGAAAAACGTACACAACTCTACAAACACAGATTCGCCACCGGTAATACAACGCAACAAACTTTGGTTTGTTTCGACTCCTCGAACCGGGCGGCACTTACAAATACAATGTAACAGTGTACGTTTGCATTCGGTGGTTTGCGAAGTACCCGATGAAGTGGACTTGCAAACCTGTGCAACATCGAATTATGAGACAGAGAAAGTAATATCAAATTCACGATGCAACGATTAATCTCAACGATAAAGAAGGATTCTGGAAGATATTCGATCAATATCTTTATCCAAGCACATATTGTGACAAAATTTGCACACGGTCTAAATAAATAGAGTCTTGTCATTTTTACAAGGTAATACATTTTTAGCAGTCTAAAGTTCAGCGATCGGAATAAGCTTCAAGCAAAATTTAAATGTTATGGAACCAATGCGCCGACAACATTTAAATTTTGCGTAATACATTCTTAATCGTTTTTAGTGTTCGGTAGTTTCAGTTTTAATTAAATGACTTGGACTCTGTACGATGTTTCCAGAAGATAGCCGAAGGTAGTCAACGTGTTAACGGCGTAATAATGAAGTAAATGTAAATGTAGCGACAGCTACAAGCATTCATATTCCCATTAACAGTCGGAATTACGTGCCCAAAATATATATACATTCGAATAGCACTCTTCACATCTGCATTCAGAGGAAGCTAATGAACATCATCTCGACGAGGAAACGATTCTCGAGGATCTCTAAACTTTACGCCTCTCACTCTCTCTCCTCTCGGATTCTCTCACTGTTTCTCTCTCTCTCTCTCTCGTGAATCTCCAGGTCGTGGAGTTTCAGCTGGCAGTGTAGGCAGTAGGCAGTAGGTTGTGTTGCCGGAGATACGATCTCGACAGCGCTGGCCATCGAAGCAAATCGATTAATTGGGAACGAACGCGCTCCGATCGCCACGCTCTGACGTCTAAAAACCAGCTCGACCGTGTTTACCGCAATAACGCGAATATACGGCCGCCACGCTGTGCCCCAAAACGAAAAAAGAAGAGAACCGGCGCGGAGCGGCGAACGCAAGCGACCGATTCGAACCGCAGACACCGAGATCGGCTCTACCCGATGGACCCGCCGAATCAATCGTTCGCACCGACCCGGACGCGTTCTTTCCTATTTTCGAAACATATTTTCACTGCGCCGAGAACGGAGTGATAACAGCTCGATAAAATCCACCGAAAACACGCCGCCAGCTTTCAGGAGCGACGCTTTTCCCCGGGACCGGTTGATTTTCACTTCGATATTCTTGCTGTTCCGGTTTTTTAAATAAAAACCGGCTGTCTTTACGCGATGCAAAAATTGTCTGCACAAGTTGCACAAATCGGGAGTCGAATTTCATCTCCTTTCTACCCGTTATGTCGGTCACATATGTATATTTTCTACGATATTAAGTGATACAAATGCAATTTCATTTCGATCGTAATTTTAAGAATAACTGTGTGATGGCATCGGCGCACAGGTTCGATCAGTGATATTAACACTAGCAATTTTGCAAATTGATTGAAAAACTCAAAGTTTCGATCCTGATGTGGATCATTTTCAAGAGTAAATATTGCGTCTGAAAAATAATATAACTAGTATTATAAGTATTATAAGTATTACGGTTATATTATACCACTGATCTCGTAAAATGAAATATGATAAATGAAAATGATCTTTATGCAAAATAAAAATTTTCTTCTTGATTCGCAACCAACCGGAGTGACGTAGAAAATTTTCTCTCTTAATATTGTCTGTTCAATGGGTTCAAAATAATCTGACAGTACAATTTTCAAATCTGTCTAATGTTTCGAATGCTTTAAATTACAGCAAAACTACAGCAATTTCTAAGAACGGAATTATGCACAAGGAGAAATGATCATTTTGCCCGTGTAAAAATGGTAGAAGAAAAAAAAATCATTTCCACAATCTCTGGCGATCGCAGGTCATACTTTTACGAACCGTAAAGATCTACCTGTGAATCACAGTATATAGCGGGCTCCGGGTATAGCAATTTCGCTAGCGGACAGTATACATCGTCCACGATAATTTGCTCATTTAAATTCTCGGGGATCTTATCTGCGATCGTTGTAGCACACACTTTTTCGTGAGCTCGATACGTTGGCTTATCGGCGTCGAAAATAAACAGCCGATTCTTTGGGCGTGTTCGCGCTTACGAAATTGCATTCCGACACGACACATTGTCAAACTCCGTTGTATTCAAGAAGAGAGAGAGAGAGAGAGAGAGAGAGAGAGAGAGAGAGAGAGAGATAGAGAGAGAGAGAGAGAGAGAAGGAGAACGAGAGAAGAACGGAGAGAGGAGAGAGAGATCGTTGGTCAGACGAAAAGTCAGTCGGACGTGTGCAACAAGCACGCATGAATGCGCGCAAGCCTCTCCCTCGTAGATCCGGCGAGATCGAGAACGAAAAGGGAAAAGATCGAGAGGAAGATCCGTCCCGGGCTCATTGAAACGGAGCGGCCCCGGATTCCGGGCAACTGGCTCGCGATAAAAAACACTTTTTTCCCTTGTCCGATGAGAAATTCGATCCCGATCGTGCATCGGGGCCTTTTTGCAATTCCTATCGAGTTTCGCGTCGCGAGGACCCGGCCTCGCCCCGCCGCCGCTTAAATCCCGATTTAATCTCGATCCACCGCCCCCTCCGAGCCCCCACCCGGATTTTTCTTGTCCCTCAAAATCCTTATTGTATAACGCTGTATCGATCCTCGCAAAGGGTATAGCAGGATAAGCATGGGCCAGCGGCCCCCGCTTCGATTTTCCTGATTTCTGTCTTAAAACATAGTTTTATGTCTAAAACAACATTGTGTAAAATTTCAAATGTCTATCCCCACCGATAAGGGTGATATTGGGGTAAATTCCCCCGCACTTAAATGCAATTTACTACAAAACGCGAAAAGATATCGACATGGGATAAACGGCAAACAAAAGATATAGATACACTCTACATTTCAGATTTTTTTCAGAATTTTTTGCTAATTATTTATAGTTGAAAATAATTAATTAATTTTTTGGGAATTTTTTTAACTATGTTCCCCTGGGTTGACACCTACCAAAAAATTCTAAAATATTGCTATGATACTAACCTATTTTGTAAAAAAATCTCAGAAGTGTCCATTTGGTGGAACAGTGTCAAAAAAAATAAAGTATGCCGGCGAACGCCCGGTTTGATCAGTAACGGCGCAGCGACCGAATTCCCTTGCGGTGGCGAGTGATGGGAGCGAACGGGAAGTCTGCGCGTGTACGGAAATGCTGATACATGTAAACATGCGACTAAATCTTCTAATATATGATTGCAGTGGGAAGTCTAAACAATTATTTTTTAGGAAATAGCTTACATTGAAGAAGAAAAATACGTGTAAAGCTAGTTTGTTGCTGTCAAGTAAAAGAATGAAGAAGCTTCTCACAAGTATGTTGTGTGGCCACGGTGTTAGAGGTTCTGCTCGATGCTACGGAGGGCTCGAGTTCGAATCCTCCTCAACTCAACTTTTTTTTTATGTGCATTTATAAACTAAACGATTTTTATTGTTTGCACTTCAATATTCTACAAATCAAACATAATTATTAATTTGTAATTATCATATAGATTAAAATGTTTTATATGTTTCTAATTTTGCGGAAATATCAAAGGAAATCAAGTTTTTATTATTTACACCTATACAATGGTTTTATTCTTTTTCTTTTTACTCCTCATTACTTTACTATAATGCAATATGCTGCTGCGTATTTCTGCGCTCAAATTCTGAACACTGAAATAATAATATCTCACGCATGTACCAACTTCGCGATGGGAAGATTGCGTAACAACAATGATTTTTTCTTTTATTATTGCAATCCACTTGATTTATATTTCCGCAAAATTAGAAACATATAAAACATTTTAATCTATATGATAATTACAAATTAATAATTATGTTTGATTTGTAGAATATTGAAGTGCAAACAATAAAAATCGTTTAGTTTATAAATGCACATAAAAAAAAAGTTGAGTTGAGGAGGATTCGAACTCGAGCCCTCCGTAGCATCGAGCAGAACCTCTAACACCGTGGCCACACAACATACTTGTGAGAAGCTTCTTCATTCTTTTACTTGACAGCAACAAACTAGCTTTACACGTATTTTTCTTCTTCAATGTAAGCTATTTCCTAAAAAATAATTGTTTAGACTTCCCACTGCAATCATATATTAGAAGATTTAGTCGCATGTTTACATGTATCAGCATTTCCGTACACGCGCAGACTTCCCGTTCGCTCCCATCACTCGCCACCGCAAGGGAATTCGGTCGCTGCGCCGTTACTGATCAAACCGGGCGTTCGCCGGCATACTTTATTTTTTTTGACACTGTTCCACCAAATGGACACTTCTGAGATTTTTTTACAAAATAGGTTAGTATCATAGCAATATTTTAGAATTTTTTGGTAGGTGTCAACCCAGGGGAACATAGTTAAAAAAATTCCCAAAAAATTAATTAATTATTTTCAACTATAAATAATTAGCAAAAAATTCTGAAAAAAATCTGAAATGTAGAGTGTATCTATATCTTTTGTTTGCCGTTTATCCCATGTCGATATCTTTTCGCGTTTTGTAGTAAATTGCATTTAAGTGCGGGGGAATTTACCCCAATATCACCCTTATCGGTGGGGATAGACATTTGAAATTTTACACAATGTTGTTTTAGACATAAAACTATGTTTTAAGACAGAAATCAGGAAAATCGAAGCGGGGGCCGCTGGCCCATGCTTATCCTGCTATACCCTTTCTACCGTACTCGTCTTAAATATTTACCAACGTTAAGGTGCGATCTCCTTTGCGCGTCTGGACGCAGCGTTTCATTATTCAAATTCCATTCGTTGTATCTCTCTATAAAAAATTTTTCGTTACATTCGACTTTCGTAACGCTAGAAAATTCCCCTCAGCAAAGAAGTTTCAAAAACCAGAAACCCGGTCATTTGGTCGGCGGTGGTAGGTTTAGTGGTAAGAGCATTCTTTTTTTAATCGAAGCTCGTTAGGCCCTTAGATGGGTCCATTTCGCTTTACAATTTAGTATTACAATGTTGCAATTTGACGTTACAACGATACAGATGAGATTTAAGTAGATAGTTTACAATCTGTGAAATAATGATCGATACAAATAAAGCCTTAATATTAGATTCCGCTATAAACATATCAATATTTAGAGGTAGTTGATAACCCATTTTCCGAAACGGTGCTAAAAGTCCTGGATTATCCTGGGTAGGGCAAAAATGTGTGTCTTTTCGGTTTTCCGAAGAAATGTATCGCCGTGAAAAGCGCGAGGAGGGAGTCGGGAGAGGATGGAGGGAACGAGAGCCTCACTCTCGTAAAGCTTATCGGCACCGTCGCGAACGGCGCTTGGAAACGGGCTGTTTCGTCAGCAGCGATTTTTTCCGCGACGGCTTCCTACACCGTGTCACCCAGGAAGGAATCGTTTGCCCGCGATACACTAACGACGTTTCCGCGAACTCCGTTCTGGTTCCGATCGTTACCGGCACATAAATATTTTTGTACTATAAAATTACTAGGAGCCCTTCTCTCCTCGCACAACATAGATATTCTTCCTTTACAACTCTGCTCTTCGGCATTTTTATTGTGACATCCTTTGACGCTTGCGAGAGGGACTCTATGAATATTCATTAGAAATATTCATAGATGCATCTTGATTAGGTAATGCGAGACAGCGAAGGATTAAGGAGTGTCTTGTTCAATCGGTTCAAGGTACGTAGGTGCAAGATGAATTCAATTTTCTGCATATTTATTTACTCGAATCGTAGAATACAAACAATTTTGAACTAGAAATTTCACATCAATAATATAACTTTTGGCGAGGATGTATTATTTATTCGATTTGTCTTGAATCGAGGAATACAAACTGCACTTTCACCAGAAGTAGAGGAGAAAGAAAATCGAAAGAATATTGAAGTTGAACCTATTCACCAGTTTGGAATTTCAGTAAATTATTCGGTGATTGTTAACCAAGCGTGGTGCTCTTAACAATTTATTATAACGTCTGTATTCCTCGCGGGCTCTTTACACACTCCTCCACTCGCGTAATCGGCGGTGTAATGCCTACATAATTTGACTAGGTGTCGCTAATGTTATTAGTCGACACCTGTCGCGATACCTACTCTAGCCTTTCTCTCTCACACTTAGACTTACCAGTGTACATACTATTACACGGTTGTTACACATGGAAATTGTTGTTCGACAGTGAAATTTGATATTGCTGTATAAAATGTTTCGAGAGGACATTGCACAACGTTGTACATCTTGCAGCTTCAGCAAATCATTTAAAAAGTTCCGAGATTAATAATTCTTTGGGTTAAAAGCTTCTTCAGCGGTGCCGGAAATTTTCTAGCGATCGGAATATTTCCGATAGAGTGATTTCTCGCGGCGCAGTAATCTCGAAAGACCGGGGCTGACTCGGTTCGATCCATCGAGGTTTCCCGAGCACCGAGCGAGAGCCGGTCGCTCTTAATTACAATCGATCTTATCACACGCATTGTCCGTGCCGGCGAGCAAACAAGCTCTCGCGACGATATAAATAAGTCGAGAAAATGCATCGGCGAAGACACATCCCCGGCCCGGTCGCCAGATAAACGATGGAGATGTGGTCGAGGGCCTGGGTCAGATGAGATTGCGTCCGCGTGTGTATCGTTCGTTTCCGAAGCTTATCGCGCCGCGTGATAACACTTGGACGCCCCCAGATCACTCGATAACCACGTTATCGACATCGGCCTCGTCCATCGGTCATCACTGACTGCGAGCCTGATGGAAAAAGACCAGGTCCTCTTTCCTACGTTCCTCTGGCAACGATTATCGTGCCGAACCCTGCACGGGGGCGTGCAACCATACTCCCATTTATTGCTCCTGTTTGTCACCGAACTGCCGCCCAAAACCAAAACACAACTGGCGAGACTAAACATCCGTGAACGTGCCTGGAAAGTTGCAAACTTCTGACTCAACCGGGCCAACTTCCACGTGGACCACGAGTGTGAAAATATTATTTTAACACCAGTTTTTCCGTTATACTTCTCGTACTTTCACGTGCATCGAAACTAGAAACAATGTTCCCTTGTAAATATTATATATTGTGAGTAAATTCAATACCGATGTTATTATAAAGGAGTGAACGTCTACGAGAATTTCTGTGCCCCATCACGCACCACGTTCGTGATAGAGATTGATATTTTGATTATATTTGGAGCAATCGCTACAATAATGACGAAATTATTGGACCAGGAGAATTATCGGTACTCCGTTTACAGTGTCGTAATATCAAGTAAACAGTTTCGATCACGATAATTTATTATGGTATGCATGAAGTGTGACTTAGAATTGATAGAAGCGTTTATTTCACGTTGAATTGTTCGTGGAGAAACATAAAATTCATTTTTTCATTCCCATCACTTAAATTACTGAATAATAGTCAAATCAGTCATGCCGTGAAAGGGGAATGAGAGATCATTGATCAGACAAACTTAGCGATCACTATTGTCAATCCGGACACCATAGAAAGACAACTCACGCACGGCTTTGTCTTTCGCCGGAGCCTTCAAAGACCTTGAACAAAACATAAAAGACAAAAAACAAAAGAACAACGGTCCATCTAAATATGAACGGTCTAACAATTTTTCAACAAGAAGCTCAACGTCGATCTGGAAGAGCGAGGTTGAAAAACCAGCGAGCCAAAATTGATATACACGATCGATTAAAACAGGAACTTGGAGCATTGATCTTTCTTGAAAAATAGTCGGAGCCCGTATTATTCCGAATTCGCGCACGATAACGGTATAAATATCGGTTTCATCATCGATCTCGGCGAAATTTGCATCATCGCGATCTCCCGGCTCGATTCTTCGAAATCGTTGCGCGAGCCACATCACAGGATCGCGATACGGGACCGGCTTTATCGGCGGTTCGCCTCGGTATAAATAGTTCCATTACGATATTTCCAGTAATAAATCGAGAAAGTGCGCTCGCGCTCTCGCACGCGAGAGAGCGTATAAGCGAGCACAAGCACGAGCAACGTGCACGAGCGTGCGGATGTTTACCCGTGGTGGCCGGGAACACCGAAGCGACGAGGAACACATTCACCCGCCGCGGGATTTATCTTTTTAAAGTAGCCGCCGCAACTGCTGACGATTACCAGAGCTTTCTGCCCGCCCAGATAAACGCCGGTTGCAATTAATGCCGGCTGTAAATTAACGAAACTGTTTCGCCGGGGAAAGTTGCCGAACACGGAGCCACCGAGCCGTTTTCCTGTTTCCTTCGGGGTGGGGGACGCGGTTATGCTTTTCCACTGTGACGTCCTTCCACGTATCCTGCGTTCGAATCATTTATACGAACGACAGAAAGCATCTTTATACAATAGGGTAACTGCACCAGTGAATGAACATTTAAGAAATTGTTCAGGAAAATATTTTATTTTAAAAAAAACTATGTGAATTAAAGGAATCTCGTATATGCCAAATAGCTCCCTATACTTCATTTGTCAAAAATAAATGAACACAAATACAATGAAATTATTATTATTCTTCTTTATTAAACGTTAAATCAAAAATATGAATTACAGTAACTTCCCTTTGAATCGGGAAGTTAAAAATACCAGTCAATGAACACTACATTCTAGTAATTGAATAATGCTAGTCCAATCAATGAACAAAATTACTAAACAATATTCTCCTATTTATTTAACTCTTTAATCACAATTTTATCGCTAGTATGCCGTCCGGGTTAAAATTTGTTGAAATATACAAAAGCGTTCTTTTACTGGTGCCCGTTCATTCACTGGTGCAGTTACCCTACGTACAAATGAATTAGTGGCTCTCGCTGTCAATCAATCGCAACTTTATTTTGAAATTAAATATTTCAAGCACGATATGTTGGATTATTAGCAATAATAATGCAACCGCTAAAAGAGCAAAAATGAATTTCGTTGTCCATGAGAAACACTGCAGTTTCTCTTAGAATAACAGACCAGATGTCATCGGATAGGCCTGGTATTTGTCGTACCCGAGGGTCAGGGGAATAAACGATACAGCCTTGGGTTTTTCTCTATTTCAAGTGGGTGAAAGATTTTCTCTTTCGCCCCTGCAGTTCGAGTCCGCTAGCCCAACCGTAAAGATCGTCTTTCCCGGCTGTTTAATAAAACGGTTTTGAAAAGAATTCTACATCGCTTAAATCATTTAAATACCAATTCCAACACGATATTTGAGATTCATAAATTATTTGTGTGCCGGAGAAAAGGTACATAAATTCCGAAGAGAATCCCGGTGCCTCTAAACAACAGACAAACAGACACAGAGAAACACGAAGGATCAAATCACGTAGAACGACCAGAATAAATAAACCAGACGAAGAGAGGACCAAACGTGTACGTAAAAAACGAAACAGCAATTACAGTGTCGTGTCCAAATTAAGAATCCCGGCGCCGATTATCATAAGCGGCGCTGGTTAGATCGCATGAATGGTTGCCGAGATAAATGTTGCGGTCCCGGTAGCCGCTCGAGGACAAGAGGCTCGTGTCCGGCTGTTTTTCCGCGGCGAAAGCGCCCGTCAGACAGAAACGGTAGAAAAAGGATGAGTACGGCCCTGGCATTCCCCCGTGGCGGGGCCCCGTTCGTATCGGAAAGCCATGGGAAAGAAAGAATCCGCAGGAAAGTCATCCGGCGCGATGGGACCGTCCGATATCGCGGGCCTCGCATAAAACTCGGCTATCTTCGCAATCTGATGCCGCACGAACCAGTTTTCGGTACGGGCGAGGATCCGCGAGGATCTCCGGCCTGGACGAACACCATCTCCGCCGGCTCCCACCTCCTCCGAGCCCGCCTTTATCCACCTTTTATCCGCCTCGAATCCTCCCGGGCCTGGTCGGGCCTGCTCAGGCCCCGCGACTGGCCGAGCGCTGCTCCTCCGGGGCCTGAGAAAAGAGAAATATACTGCCGGGGATCGGTGTACCCGGGCCGATCGATCGAGAGAGGAGAAAGCGAATCGTGCGCGTTCCTCGCCTCTCGAAAGTCGAACGTGCTTAATTGAAAAAAGAGCAAGCCGAAAAAGAACAGCGAAAAACACACCCGGACCGAACGGGCCGCGGCGTGATCGCGGCTAATCCCGCCCGCGGGCCTGCCGATCAGGACGCGTGATACTAATCGCACCGTTTCCGAGGCCCGGCGACCGCTTTTTCACACCTGCGAGCCGAGACCTTTATCTTTTTTTAATTGTAGAAAATCTCATATGAGATTTATTTCAACGTAATTCTAATGCAGAATGCTATACATACCGTACAGAATATAAAAATTACAAAATAGAATGGGATACCGAAGATACATAAATACTACAATAAAGACATAAGAATGGTAGAAACGGTGTAGACCAAACACTTACACTTTAAGGCCGCGGCTCTCAAAAATGAAAATATGTAACGACAGGCTTTAATGTAGGAAGCTGAAGGAAGCTGAAAGTTAATTTTACGGAGTTTCAATGCTAGTACCGTCTTCTCGAACCAAAATGTCAAAGAGTGCAATTTATTGTGTGCAAATGAAGAGCGAGCCATTGAGTTGTACCACCTTCTAACTGCGAGTGCAGTTTGTACGATAGCGCACGGTACGCTAATCTCCGAAGACATCGTCACTTGCGTCACCAGAAGTGTTGCTTGTCCCAGCATCGTTTCGATCTCTCTTTTTCCGTTGCTTGTACAGGGTGTTCCCATCGTGAAGAATGTTATCTCCGGATCTGCTAGAATCACTGCAACCTTTTTTTACCCGGTACCACCGTCTACTATCGATAAATTGATAATCTAGAGATCCGCGACTTGGAAAAATTATATTGCATTCTCCGAGTAATGCTGAATGTTATTTCAAAAAATTTTACCTGTACCATGTTTTTTTTAATTAATAAAATCTTAATCCAGACTGTTAATCTAAAAAAATTTTATCGATACCATGTTCTTTTTTATTAATATATCGTTAATCCAGAGATCTGCGACTTGAAAACGAATATATTGCACTCTTCGAATAACGCTAAATATTATTCCAAAATATATTACCGGTACCATAATCTGTCTCTAAAAATCTGTGATTTCTAAAAAATATATTGCACTCTTCAAATAATTCTATAATTACAATTTCTTTAAAAAAAATCCTAGAAAGCGATACTTCGGAGCAGAATGTACGTTCGATTCCTCGCTCGACTCGATGTCCCATTACGATTCGATTTCCCAGGCGCATTCCGCGGTGAAAAGCGGCCGGAAACTGCGCGCTTGCGTTCGTTGACCCGCTCGTTTCCATCGACCGCATAATCGATCAATCGACTGTCTGTCGACAATTTAAATCGGAGTGTCGAACTTCATTAACGTTCACCGTGCCCCGTTGTTCCCCGTTATTCAATTATGTTGCCGGTAAGATCACATTGTGCCACTTATCTGTCGCCACGATCTCCTCGAAACGAGAGGAAAAAGGAAGGAGCGTGGAGAAAGGACGAGAGGATCGAATCCAGGAGAAAATTATTCGATTTGGTCGTTAGCTGTGCAAATATTTGGGCCGTTTAGCGGACCCGCACCTGTCCGGGATCGATTAACCGGCTTATGATCGATCAACCGGTCCACCGGACGCAAGCTAATCTGCGAGAAGGACGACGACTACAACCTGTAAACCCACATTGCCCACCCGTAATCATGCGAGGACAGTCGGTTCGAATTTTACACGGCTCGGAGAATGATTTTTTGCGAATTAGCGACTGGGTAACTAGGTCTTTCGTCGGCGTTATAAATCACGTGCCCGCGAGCGAAACGAAGTTTGTACGATTTTGCATGGATGGAAAATAATAATCACCCACTTTTCTCAGCAGAAGTAAACGATTGGCTATACATTTTGAGAATATAGACTAGAAATTCTTTATGGAATATTCATTCTAATTTCCAACAAGAAAAAAATCGTGTGCGAGAAGTCCACGCGCGACAGAAGTGAAACTTATTGTTTAAGAGATAGAATTTTCACTTAAAAAATAATCGACCGATCGTTTCAATTTGCATTTACAATCTTCGTTCGCGTAGCAAGCGATTAAACAGCCGCGGGTAATTTTCATTGTTGAGATAAAAAATCGATAAATCAGTCGTATGAGAAGATTGAAAGCCGATTTAATGGTGAGATTATTTCCCGAAATGATTTAAAGAATTCCAAGTCCTATGACATGAAGTTGAATACGAGAATTTCTGTTCGGAATTCCGCGATTGAGTTCGAAGTTGAACGAACGAAAAAGAGAAAGAAAAGCCACTGCTCGGCGCCTGATAGAGTCCTCGGGTTCGAAAGATCGCAAACGGTGTTACGTGTTGTCTGATCTCTGTTAGCCTGCTGGCCCGATGGGAAGAGCCGTGTGCGGATAGAAAGGGAAAGAGGGAGAAAGGCAGACACCATCGGGGGGCGCAGAAGTGGGCAATCAAATTGCGGACGAGCGTAAACAAGCGGGCGAAATTAACCTTCCAATTTCTGCGGCTTGTTGCTAAATAATCGATTGCCGCGTACCGAACTCCGTGCCGCTTTGCTGTGGCGTTGGCGTGCGGCAACAGGTGTGAGTCGCACCGCCGATGTTACACGACGCGGATCCTTACTCCGTTTGCGAACACCGGAGATTCGTAACTTTCCATTCACCGTAAAAATTCGCAGCATTTGACCTCTTATGCTACCTTCGAAGCAGTGAAGCTGAACCTCAATCGGTTGATACGCAACACTAGTATGTTACATATTAAATTTTGTCGATCGTAACAATTTTATAGAAAATTTATCATGTTTACGGCGCACAGGTTCAACAATTGATCGACCAATCCTCGAGAATTGTAACAGTTTCAACCCCAAACAGTCTTGACATTGACGCAAAAAAACTTTCGTTTTGTGTGAACGTGTCGTCATCTATGATAAATATTACATTTTTTCGATCGCAATAATTTAATAGTTATCATGGATGGCGAAACGTTCACACACAACGAAAGTTTTTTTGCGTCAATGTCAAGATTGTTTGGGGTGGAAACTGTTTGATTCTCAAGGTTTGGTCGAACACAAGAACTTCTCCAAAAAAACAATGGATCGAACCTGTGCGCCGAAACATACATTTTCACTAATACGTTACATTCATCACTATGTGTGATACAGTATCATTCTGTTACAATCATATTTTTTAACTGCCATGCAAGCACATTATCGTTACCGGATAGTGTAACAGTGCACTACCATACACGACGCAATGAAGGCATGATAAACCCATGGCACCAAAATCAACGTTATAAAAAGCAGTGACCAGACCGATAATTTATCACCGCGCACCGGTTCTAAATCTGCGAATACCGCACGACGTTATTATCGCGGAGGATGTATTTTACGATAGCATCAAAGCGTATCCTAAACAGCGAATAGCATCGCGATCAACTGTATAATGTTTCTAACAACGATAGCTCTTATCATCCTCCCGTTTTATGCTGGCGGAGTGTCCCACACGATCGAGCGCCGCGATCTAGAGCCGAGGCGAAAGCCCACGCGCACGCGCGCGATCCAGTGCAGTGGATCGTTCAAGGAAAACGGTCTTGAAACGAGTCGCGTTGCGTTCCGATGCCGTGCTCGGTACCTCGGCGGATCTTGCGTGCGCAGCCATAAATCCGGAAAAGCCTCCGAAACGAGAAGCGTTTTCGGATCCATCAGTCGCGCGCGTCGATTCAATTCGAACGGCCTTTATCTCCGGGTGCGGAACGGATGCAAATACGCGGCGGGTTGAAAAAAGCCCGAAAAAATTTCACCAACGGAGAGAAAGAGAGTCTATCCGACGAGCGGTGTAATCGGCGTCGAGCCGGCGCGGCGTCCCGACGCATCGTGTGACAGGGGCCCGATCGACGCCGGATAAGCCGCGGCAACTATTTCGAGTTATAGCTCGGCGAGAGAGTTACGGGCCGCTCGCGGGATTTATTAATCGCGGCAACGACTGACTCCAAACCCCCACCCTCCTCTGTCTCTTTCCTTCTCTCCACCGACTGTATACTTTTTATTTCTATACCGGTGATCCCTCGATCATTTCGCTCGAAATCGAATTTAACGACCGGGCCCGCGAAAAAAATCCGGCTTTAGATCGGCGGATCGATCCGAACCGGAGCCGAACAACGAAAAAGAGCGTCGCACGGGACACCCGCTCGAGGAAATATGTTACCGGTGCGGCGCAGTTGTATCTGATAGTCTTCAGGACGCCGCGGCGCCGGAATTTATAGCGCCGGCCACCGCCTTGATGGTTTTATGAAACGCGCAATGAATCTCGGCCCGCGGGTCTCGGTCGCGCGTAATTAATCGCACCGTTGCACTATCTCATTATCATATACTGCTTTACTATCACCATAGCGTCGCGTTATCGTAGTATTTCCCGCCCCAGCGTGGCACCATCTCATCATGCTACTTTATTATCATCACGTTATCACATTATTTTATCATCGTATTAGTTTTACTATCATCCATTATATTGTCACACGATCATATTAGTTTACTATGAAACGTCATCGTGCTTCTTCTTGTGCACACGTCATGGACCATCGTCTACCGACTATCCTACAATTATACTATCATAATGTCATAATATTGCACAATCATTTGATCATGTTACCCATACCAGAGTGCACTCATTTTGCCATCCTGACAAAAAAGGAACATGCACAAAAACTAATGGTATAAACGATATGGTATTATCCTATAATCCTGCGTAATTGTTTCTTAAAATTGTGTAAAGACTCATTAAAAAAATCAATACGATTTTAGATAGTGCTTGAGTCTGCGATAATGCGATTCATTGGATTAATTAATCTAGAATATAAAGTTATATTAACCCCTTGCCGTACCCATTCTTGCACAGTTACAGTGATTAGAAGAACGTCTTTATCTCGAACAATGAAGAGGAGAGAACATTTTCTATGGCTACATTTATTTCAATGCTTAAATATTGATTAAAAACGAATTTTATTTCACGTACAATGAAACGTGTAACATTCGCATTTGTTAGACTTTGTTAAAAACATTAATCGCGAGTCTACCTCGTGAAAAATGCAGCAAGGGGTTAATGGGACTTTATGATAGTGCAACATACTGCGATACAATAAAGGTATGATAAACACATCGCGAGAATTTATAGCGCAAGCCATCGCCTTCATGGTTTTATGAAACGCGCGATGAATCTCGGTGTGGGTCTCGGTCGCGCATAATGAATCGCACGCGGCCTCCGTTATAAATATGTTCGCGGATCGCTCGTTAACGAAATTCGACCCCGTTCCGTCGAGAACCGGGTCGCCGACGAAATCCCCGCGATAAGAGTCCCAGTTTCGAGTTTCTACGGCAAAATTTCCCTCGGCCAAAGCTTATCCGATTCGATCGCGACTACGCTGAAACGTAAACAGTCCGTGATCGATCCAACCCGATCCGCGCTTTGTGTCGACCGCAGATTGCTTATTGCTGTCGCGATATTGCGTGATTCGATTGACAGTGCTTATTGTGTATTTATCTAGACAGCGTTGAGATCGGGAGTATGAAGACGATCTCGATCTTTTAACGATTCCGAGACATCGTTGCGCAGATCGTCCTCGCGTAATGCTTCATCCATTTGGTTTATGCTTTCGATTCATAATAGAAAAAAATATCGTAACCGCTGGGATGACGAGGTTGGGAGTTCAAATCTGGACCTTATATTTAATAAATGTTTATTTAATCTCCACCGCACTCATGGAATCAATGTTCGTCAGTAATGAATTAAATAGTTCACATGTAACACAACGAGACCCTTTATTATTAATACATTGGACTTAAACTGTTATACACCAAAAGATAGAGTGATGAGAGAAGGTGTGAGCTGTAACTGGTTCGGTAGATTGGCAAGAACCGAACTACCTGATTTTTCTGAGTAAAGGAATAGCGACGCTAGAAGAGTAATAAACTTCAGGTTAAGAAAGGGTCTTTCCTCCTCCGTGTGTTTCGTGCATTTCGTTGTACACTCGAATAATAACATTTTGAAAAACCTAGCAATTTAATTTCGAAGACAGTAGAGAATCGGAAAATCTTCCAGTTTCTCTACCGTCCACATTTAAAACGTAAACTTATATTTCGTAACCAGATGTCCGATGTATAATTCATGCACGCTCGGGGCATCGAGACAATGAGCTCGTTTACCTTCGCCGATCGTTCCACGATTTCCTGCGGAAGTTGATCGTTTCGATCCTCCGTCGCGTCGATTGACGTTGATTAAGAGGAGATCGGACAGTCGAAGCGCCAAGTCGATGACAAAACACGTTGAACGCGGAATGTTCTTGCACGATCAACGTAAGAAAGAGCGAACGAGAGAGGGGAAGCGGAGGGAGAGTCGGCGAGTCTCGTCTTGGCTGTTATCGATTATCTTGCAGCTCGTAATTAATGTCTCATTAATATGAGAAATCGACGGACCGTTATCGATATCTTGCAGGCCGGCCGCGGTCGCGTCTTCTGTTTCTCGGAAAGCGTTTCGTCATATTTTATCCGCTTTATTATCGAGCCGTATCGCGCGCCTGGCTCCCAGTCGATTTTTCAACGGACTTCGTCGGTATCCTTCGGCCGCGTTTCCAGGCCCCGATATCTCGTCGCCAAGGTGTGCACGCACCGTATCGTATGCGCTACGCCTAAGTTTATCGTCTACCTACATGCGTTTACGTCCGGAGGACGTATAGACAGCCGGCTTTCCACGCCTCGCGAACCGCTTCTATCGCCGCGGAGTCCTCGGTATGCGGCGCAGATTACGATTTGTCGTTAGCCTCGCGATAAACTTTATGTTGCCCGGCGATATCGGGCCGATTCGAAGCGCATAAAACATTCGCCGCCACGCGGAACCGAGTGTCCGGCCTGTGATCGAAGGGCCGCCACCATTGTTCCTAGATCCTGCGTCCTGGATTTTGGCGACCCAGCTGCGTTAATCCTTGATCTCGTAACCGTGTCCACAATTATTTCCCATTGAGCTCTGCTGCAAGAAACTTGCGATTTTCACCGTATCGATCTCCCGGGGGTGCAAACTACCCTCTTAGACCATAATAACAGCTTGGGAAATATATGATGTGAAAATTGAGCCTTTCTTAACTGCCCCTTCAAGTTAATAATTCTGTAATACAACGGCAACTCTTTCCACTTTCCACGATAAATAAATATTAAGTTCAATAAAACTTTAAGGAACGCAGCAGAATCGAAGAACCAAAGGCAAAACCTATTTTCAGAAATTTTTTAGGGAAAATCGACTTCCTTGGTTTTCACAGTTAAACTTATCCCGTTCGACTATTGTCAGTATCAACAGGTGTAGATCAGATCACTATCATCTAGCTTTTTCTCTGGTTTAGTTACAGGGAGAGGGACGAATCGCTGAACCATGTTTTGTGGCAGTGTAACTTGTACAACGAGGAAAGGCTCAAATTAATTAATAAACTCCGTACAATTAACTTTCAGCTTCCAATGTTAATAGCCAAACCTAATATTAGAGCCTGTCGTTACATATAATCATTTTTTAAGAGCCGCGGCCTTAAAGTGTAAGTGTTTGGTCTACACCGTTTATACCATTCTTATGTCTTTATCGTAATATTTATGTATCTTCAGTATCCTATTCGGTTTTGTAATTTTTATATTCTGTACTGTATGTATTGTATTCTGCATAATAATTATGTTGAGATAAATCTCATATGAGATTTTCTACAATAAAAAAAAACCGAAGGAGTTTATAGTTCACGTTCTCGGCGCACCGCTTCTGCAAACAATTCACGGGAAATGAACGATTACGTACATCTTTGACCGCCAACTGTGAAGCATTAACGAAAGCATGTTTAATGAGTCATCGAATGCTTTCGCTTCTCGGTAACGATAAACTTCGTCGAAGAAAGGAACGCGAGTTTCTCGTATCAAGAGACCTTTATGCAAATTTTAATTCATAAATGCGGGACTTTACGTGGAAGCCTTCCCGTCCGATTATCCGATAAGAATGGAAATAAACCCCGGCGCGTAGAAGCTTGGTTTATTAACGTGTCCAATTATTTTATTCTAACTTACTCAGTCAATCCCGTCAGCACCGGACGCGAGGCACTCATTATCTCGTCCCAGATAGAGATCCGGAACAAGAGCAACGCGATCTGAGAATCGCTAGAAATGAGTTAACAATCGATTCGTGAACTGCAACTGGTTCCGGGAATAATATTTATTCTCTCGCGAAACCGGTCGGAATCGTTATCGTGCCGCGTTTACTAAGATACTCGTTGCGTTTACATTCTTATTCAACATTACGTAATAATAATATACTTTGAGATATTGGCAGTTTCCGTGCGTGTCTCTCTCTCTCTCTCTCTCTCTCTCTCTCTCTTTCTCTCTTTCTTGATGGTCTCTGTGTGTGTGTTGTGTGCGCGAGCGTTCGTGTTCGTTTGCCCGCGCTTCACAATATGTCCGATCTCGTAGATAACCGTGGCTTGAAATGCAAGCGCGGTTCGCTCGTCTAAGTGGCGGGTCCGTTGTCGCTCCCATTGTACGACGGGTCGATTGTTTCTATTCAGGTTCCCGTTAACGGTGCGTATCCTGACTCTTCCTCGGTGCAACGTTTTCCTAATTGCACCGCTTGCTGCACCGCTATCGATGCGCTCGCTCGGATCCCTCGCGATTCGATCCCCGCACGCTAGATGCTGCGGAACGCTTTTCTCTCGTTCCCAGGATGACTTTCATCGCTCCTTCGAACGCCTACTTCGTTCGCGTTAGATACTTTATCTTGGAGGAGATGCCTTCGTTATTATCTTAAGCGTTTCAGGTTTTACATCTGCTTTACGTTACTCGCCTGAACCTGAAATAAAAAGCGAACGAATGGAAAATCTCCAAAAATGTTCTACAAACGCTGTCAGAAGTATGTTTCAAATTTTGTAAGCGTTGTATGCTCATCTTTTAAAAATCAATAAAATTTCACTGAATACTTACGCAGACAAATTTCGATCTTCACATTTTGCTTCAGGAATGTATGGGGTGTGGTTGCACCCATGTGCACGGTTAACATTGGAATAGCAGTGCACAGAGAAAAGGTTGGATTTTGCACATCGTGACAACATGAACATTTTCATCGTTGCATCGTCATCCCCGAAATTAATTCCGCACGTTATGAATCTCCCTGTAGAAATTCTAAACAACCAGCGCCGAATGACTCCGACACCCAGTTCAGCGGGGCGATCACGATCATCCGGGTGAAAATTAAATAAAACTCGGGATCGAGGAGCGAGCGATCGTCCTCGTGACCAATAGATCTGATTAACGTGTCGGTGAGCTAGGAGAAATGGATATGAAATCATATTCTGTCTCTCTGACGCGACAGAGAAAGATAAAGTGCTGGAGAGAGAGAAGGGGGCTGTACGAAGCGGAGAGAGAAAGCCCCGGCGTTTGCCATCGATAGAGGATATATCGAGGACGGCGTGGCCACGTCAATCGATAGCGGCCGTTCGATATCTCGAACCGGGCGAGCACCCGAGGGCGAGACCCCACCTCCTCCGCCGCGTACTTCCATCCGCGCATAATCATCGGCAATAAATCTCGGGTTGCATAAGTGTAACGAGAGATACGGGATCGCAACGCACACAGCCTGAAGCGTTACCGTTCGAAGCGGAGCCCTGGCCCGGCTGCTGCCCGGCTACCCAATCGTAGGCCCCGTCCGAGCCTTCGATCCACGACGATGATGCGGGAAGCGTGAGACCCGCCGGACCAATGATCGAGACCAGTTTGTTCTCGATAACCGGCCACCATTGTTACTGAGAGTTCCGCCGATTTTTCGGGCCTACACGGCCATCCTTTTCCTGCCCGCCCATCGATCCTCCACCCTCCTCTTCTTCTTCTCCCCTTACCTCTCGTTATTTTTATTTCTCTTCAACCGGAAAAACGATGCCTCCTAGAACTTAGCCCACCCACTTGATGAATTAAATAATTGTAACACTTGTGCTGAGTTGTGCTACATTGTGCTCGAATATTATAACTGTTGGACTTTTTTTTTTTTTTTTTTTATTTAGCCACTGAAACCTATTTTTGGTTTATTTCGGCTTTAACAAAAATACACTAGTTATACAGTTTGAGTACATTTACAATATGACTAACCACTAGAGATGCAGATCACAATCATTAAGAAACTGAAAAATATATTCACAGGCTTTGACATTTGGTTCTGCAAAAAAGAGATCCGCTTTTAATGGTAAGAAAAACTTAATTTTACGTAAATTATTTATAAGTTTAATTCTTTGGTATTCATATAAACAACACTGCCACAAAACGTGATCCAAATCCTCAGAAGCTGAGTTGCACTTACAACTAGGATCATCAATAATATTTACACGTTGAAGAGAGGCAGCTAAGTTGTAATGATTGGCCCTGATACGATTAACAGTGGATATAAAGCATCTTTTTAAGGAAACATCTTGAGTAAACCAAGGAGATCGCCTAGAACTGTTGGACTTTATTGTAGTACTAGCTGACCCGACAGGCGTTGTTCTGTCCGAATTAAGATTGTGAACTAGGATATGTAATTAACGTTTAAGTAAGTACCAATTATCCAAACAGGCACTGAGTTGTGCCAGCCTAGCACAAGTCAGCACAATTTCCAATTTCTCCAGCACAACGACATCGTTAAATTATTTGTAGGTAAATGCGGTCCGAACCACCGTGGGTTTTGTTTTAATGCGGAGCAGATAATCTGCAAGCCTATGATGTAAACGTTAACTTATCAACTTGAAACCGAGGGAAAGATTCGTGTAATGAGCGATGGATGAAGGTTAAGGGACGAAGTTCCATTTAACTACTGCTTCCCACGAAAAAATCAGTAAAAATAGGGAAACATGAGAAAGGAGAGAAATGGATAATCTCGATTCCTTCGACCAGCCCGTTGCCAATTTAATGAAATGCTTGGCGAAGATAAAATTTAGGGCAGTTCAGGTATACGTTTGGATTTTAATGTATTCAGACTCGTTCGGAACGATGGAATATCTATGCAGGCCAGAGCGCGTTGCGACGACCTCCATCTCTGCCTGCATCATGTTTTTAATTGTACCAGTTAATTTTATGCCGGTTAATGCCGGCGCACCGTAGATATCGAACGGCCCGTTATCTTCCAGATCTCGATTGACGTTGCAGAGGCGTCCCCGATATATCTTCTATCGATGGTATCAACCAGCGCGGCTCTATCGTCCGACGACCGGAAACAAAATACGACCGAGAAACACTTTTCGTTCGCGCGATCAAAGCACTTGTCCGAACGATAATTAATCTATCTTCCCGGTTGTCTCGCATGCATTCGATTAACCCGCCCATTGCATTCTACTTTTGCAACATATTATTGTATATGCATATATACAAGAGCGTTACTGGGTTACTTCATTCGCCGTATCTTGGTCGATTATCGTTTCATTAAGTCTCATCGCGTAAGCATGTGTATGCAAATTCAATTCGCCAGCCAATCGCCGCAGTACTTCAAACATATTATCTTATTCTGCGTTGTGGTTGTATTTTCGTGAAGCGATTGAAAAACAAGTTCTCCATAGATTCTTCATCCTCTTTAGGAAAGGGCGGATCAAATTTTTTTACTTAAAGACGAACGTGAAGAAGGACATTAAAGAGCGCTAAAATATCTTTTACAAAACGACGGTGGCCATTTTAAAGACGTCTAAAAATTTTCGTACACTACGATCTCTAGAACTCACTTCCCTATCTGCCAAATTGGCTACAGCGTCGCCATTTTGTGAAGGGAAAAAGTGAACAAATTCTTTTCATACTCCTCGAGATCGGCGCAGCAGATCGTACCAAAAAGTTTCACCTTCGATCGTTCGTTTTGTTAAAAATCAAGGAACAGTTCTAAAAGTAGGTGTCAGTTGTAGCCTGCCTTCAGGATGTGCATTCGATCGCGATCTTCGCAAATACTTGTGGCACACGTTTAGGATCGGTATCGGGGCAGCTCTCTCTCCGCCCGGCTGTCAGCTGCGGCGATCAGCAGCCTCGAAGCGCTTTCTTGAAACGACCGTTTCGAAAAAGCAAATGAAATCGCCGCTCGTAATATCGCGTTACAAACTACGGCGGCGCGTGTATCGCGCGAGATATCGAGGCGTATCGCGCTTGTAACCACCGCGGCGTTACGTCCGCGCGTTCCTACCGATCTGATACGCGCCGCGTCGATCTCGTAAATCACGGGCCAAAGGATCTCTAGGAAAAATCGAAAATAATTGCGCGACCGCCCGTTCGGACGTTACGCGAGCTTCGAGTCGCGAGAAATCGATATCGTTCCTCGATATCGTCATTTTCCGCGGACGCAATCTACGAGTAACGAAACGACGTGACCCGACTTCCCGTCACAGGTCAGCGTTGAAAAATCCCGACGATGCGTTGGGTAACTTGTCTGTCCGCCGAGTTACTCCCGATTAGCGCTGGAAAACCGCTTCGTAATACGCGATTTTAAATCGAACGATCGCTATCGCGTCTGCGCATCAACGTAATTACGACGCAGCCTGCTCCCGCGACGGTTTTTCTACGAACAAAAAGAGAACGATCGATCCGTGATCCTCTTTCGTCTCCCTCCATCCCGAAACCGATCTTAATTTGTCGTTAATTATTCCAAGGAGACGGCGCGCGCGTTCATCGTGATCTCGGCACTCGACCAGCTACTTTCGCCGTTCCTCGGTAGACAATATTCGAGCAAATGATAGGGTCGACGATCGAACAAGATCCTGCGAGATCGAGCTCGATTATTTAATCGCCAGATCGGATGCGCCGCGTAAATTGGTTTTCCTTGAATCGTATAATTCTACAATGTATCTACACGTGCAATCGTTGCTCGGTGATAATCGCCGGTATCTCAGAAAATATTTTAATTCGTTGGTAATTGCGGATAAACTAAGATTTTTATTGTGTTGTGGTCGCTTGGTAATTGAACACTTTATTTACCGTCTACGCGTTTGCCTTCTATTACTCTCTGTTGTACTTAACCGTTTTAAAATTGGGTTTGGAGGAAAAATTCATTTGTAAGTTCAAGTAGCTGTAATGTGCATCTTACCAGCAAAACCATAGATCCATTAATAATAATTGGACTGTTGATGCATTTTTTAGATAAACGTAATCCTCGCGATCAATTCAGACGATTTTTATTTTGCATAAAACAATCGCAGTCGAATAATGAACTTCGAAGATCGACGACCAACGCCGGGTCTAAGATCGCGGATCCACCGCAAGGATCTCGCGATTTTTCAGCCGATACAGGGTCTATCGTTAACGAGCATCTCTCTTAATGCCTCTTCCTGCTCTCCAATGTTTTATTACCCTCCACCTCCTTCTGGATCATTTTTTTCTCTCGTTCGTATCTGTCGTTCTCGAATGCTTCGCTCGCTCCCCGATCATCCATTCCGGCGAGCTCTGCTCTCGATCCCTCGATCCCCGGGAGCGTTTCGAGAGTCCGGGACACGTTTATCTCGCCGGCCGATCGCGGTGCCTCGCGATAATTGTGAAATATTAATAATAACGAGGAAACGGGTCCGGAATATGGCGGCCGTTCACGCGACCGAATCGCATCTTTGCACGGCCTCGGCGGCCGTTCTCGCGATCCAGTGGATGATCCAGGACGATCGAGGGATCGAAGACAACCAGCTGCCACCCTGCACCCTGCTTATTTAACCACGCTAATAATATCGTTATGCAAATTCGCAGCGGATCGAACGATTCCAGCCGATCCGATCGCCGGATCAACGTAATTCAATCCGCTTACGGCTCGTGGCGAGATAAATGTCGGAAAATTAGAGGTTCCGACGGTTTCAAGTAGCCACGCGAGAAATAGTTAATTGAATCGAGAGCTGGGAAGGGCCAGGGATTTTTTTCTCTATTTTTCGACCTTTGAAATAGGGCTTCTGATCCAGTCTGATTACAGTGCGTTCCGGTTATTACCGGTTTTCGTGTATCTCGATTTGGTGCGGTGAGAGATAATTTTTTGGACGATCAAGAGGATACATTTGATGGATCTCGGTTCATAAAATTGTGGTACAAAGTCTTTGGACGCTATAAATTTATTTATCTATCTTTACTATGTGTAAAACCATTAAGCAGTTAATAAAAACCTACACACCATTAAGATACTTGCTGTGATAAATTCTGGACATGTCTTATAATCTGCGGAAAACATTTACGACGAATCACCGTTCAACTGGATGGATCTAACAATGTTTATAAACGAACCATATATTTAATAAACAATATTTCGTGTAACTCGATTTCTCTGGTTTGCGTTTTTCAAAGGGAAAATAAATTTACAAATTGATTTTACTGAAACAAACAAGAATCTCCTACATAAGAATAAATACAGTCAGCCTGCCGGCTTCGTTCGATTTGATTCAATTCGTTCCATCGAGGTTTTCGCAAAGGAGCGTATCTCACGCGGCGAGGTCGTCGCTCGGACGTTAAGATCCGGGGAGTTAATAAATTGATACCGAGGGTAAGGTGATTTAACTGGTAATTGGCTGCGAGTGGTTGCCTCTCGATGACTCCGGTTATCGATGGGAACTTGGTTTTTTCATCCTCGGGCTGTTTGTCGAGTAACTATTCAATTAACGTATCGTTTCGTCTCGGATGGACGTCCAATGGCCGCCACTACCTCCGAGCAGTTGTCTCTTATTCGCTGATCAACGGGGTTACCGATCTTTGTTGCTCTCCAATCAATTCTTCAGTCCCTCGTCTTCTTCCCATATGTTGTTAATCGAGGAATTTTTATTGTTAAATGCAGAACGAAACAGTCAAATATTTCCACAGATCGTGGACTTGTGTAAATGTTCACCATTTTGCAAGATAAATGAAATTGCATCACACCTTCCAACTTGAATAATGAATAATGTGTCTCTTTCCAATCTTCTCCAAAGCTACCCCTTAAAAACGGCTCCAATGGTTCCAACTAAAAGATTCTCAAGGCCGATGGGACATTATGCTACAAAATCGAAATTGTAGAAATTGATGAAATTGATGAAGTCGACGAAGTCGATGAATTCAATGCTAAAGAAAATTATATTTTATTGTATACGTACATCTAAGTGCTCATCATTTTGTCAGATAAATGATATTGCCTGACACCTTACACCTTGAATAACGAATAATGTGTCTCTCTCCAATCTTCACCAAAGCTACCCCTTAAAAACGGCTGCAAAGGATCCAACTAAAAGATTCTCAAGGCCGATGGGTCATTATGCTACAATTCCAAAATCGAAATTGTAGAAATTGATGAAATTGATGAAGTCGATGAAGTCGATGAATTCAATGCTAAAAAAAATTATATTTTATTGTGTACGTACATCTAAGTGCTCATCATTTTGTCAGATAAATGACATTGCCTGACACCTTACACCTTGAATAACGAATAATGTGTCTCTCTCCAATCTTCACCAAAGCTACCCCTTAAAAACGGCTCCAAAGGATCCAACTAAAAGATTCTCAAGGCCGATGAGACATTATGCTACAATTCCCAAATCGAAGTTGTAGAAATTCATGAAATTGATGAAATTGATGAAGTCGATGAAGTCGATGAATTCAATGCTAAAAAAAATTATATTTTATTGTGTACGTACATCTAAGTGCTCATCATTTTGTCAGATAAATGACATTGCCTGACACCTTACACCTTGAATAATAAATAATGTGTCTCTCTCCAATCTTCACCAAAGCTACCCTTTAAAAACGGCTCCAAAGGATCCAACTAAAAGATTCTCAAGGCCGATGAGACATTATGCTACAACTCGAAAAACTTCGGCGAAGGTATCCTCTATTTGCAAGACGCATCCCAGCACCAGGTGCTCGCAGGGAAGGACAGAAAAAGCGTATCGCGATGAAAGAACGAGTAAATCGGTCTCCGAGATTGCCTTTCGCGTGACTCCGGCTGGCGGGGTAGCTTCGTTGCGTATATGCGTGCGTTTCTCCTGAATAATGTAGCCAACCTTTATCAGCATAACCTCGAACGAGTGGCGGCCGGGCCCGAGGAGCTCGCAGATACTTGGCTCATTCGCGGAAGATCGCCGAAAGATTAGGTATATATCCTCGTCCCCGTTCGACTTATCGGATCGCCGCTTGGTTCGCCGCAAATTCTCTCTCTCTTCTTCTTCTATGTTCGATTCGTCCATCGGTCTAGAAGCTCGTCGACGATTTATCCGGTGGACAGCGTGCTCTCCATCGGTTTCCCTACCCGTGGATTTCCTTTGTCCTGAAGACCGATCTTTCGTTGCTCCGACTTCGACGAACCAAGAAATTTTGTGTACACGTTCAAGAGACTAGAGAAATTCTGAGCAGACATTATCAAATAAAACGTCTCGAAATACAACCAGCTGGATGCGCGACTCGAATCGAAGGAGCGCGTTTCGACCCCATCTCCGATTTCGAGGAGCAAAAACTTGAGAGTCTCTTATTGCGAGCGCGGAATTAGCATCGGCGTAATAAGCGATATCGCTGGATCGAGCTATCATAAATTCCTCCGCGGTTGGAGATAGCTCGGCTCGATAAAAAAGGTGTGCAGAGGCATATGTACGCACACGAACGGATTCGCTAGCGACGAGTATAACGCGCAGTACACGCGGCTCTCTCGATTGCGAATAATTTTCCCTAGGCGTAGGGCGAAAGGGCGGGGGCGGGGAGTGAAACAAGGGAGGTAGGAGAGAGAGAGATAGAGAGAGGGGAGGGAGAGAGGGTGAGCTCGATTTTTTTCTCTGCTGTGTCGACGAGCTACTAAGCCGACAGGAAACGAAGCGGGAGATAGTCCACGAGCGGCGACGCCATTGCAGCGAGATAAAACAGCGATAGGGAGATCAATGAAGGCGATAGTTGAAGTTATTACCGGATAGAGGAAGCGGGCCGGGACGAAGACGGAAACGGACGAAAAAGAGAAACAGACCGACCAGTTGGACGTGGAACGGACGAAGAGCGAGCCAACACGAAGCCCTGAGGAAAGAGAGAGAGAGAAACCGATTGTGGGACGAAGACGAGGGGAGAACTCTCGGTGACAGAGAAAGAAAAACGATGCGTTCGAGTTACGGGACTGATAGAGACGGATAGATGGGGTGGACGGGGGGTTGGAAGAGTTCTCGGTGCTCGCACGGAGACCCGATAAGCAGAAACAGTTATCAAGGAATGGAAATGACTGATAAAGCCGCCGGCGAGCCGGCGCTGGAACGTTTTTAATATTACATTAAGGCGGGATCGCAACGGCCGCGACGGAATTCGCCGTCGTCCCTTCCCGCCGCGTCGGCCGGGTCCCCGGTTGACGCATCGTCTATGAACACGCGAAATTTCACGGCTGGACGGACGATCCGCGACGATTTAATTAACGAGATCGACGCCTAAAGGACTAGATAAAACCACGGGGAAACGGAATCTAGGAAAAAACTGGCGACACACGATCGATTTCAGCGATAGCTGTGGTGTCGAGGGTTGGCGTTTATGAATTCGAGTTATCGAGTGTATGATTTTAAATCGTTGTTGAAGGGACCTTTTATGCTCCACAATTTTTACATTCACGGAGAATTCAGAATGGTATTGTAACTTGACTTTAGGTTTCATCCATTCAGAATAGAAATGTCTTCGCAATGTGGTTAACCCTCGTACGTTCCTCAGGGTGAAAATTCACCCATTCAACATTTTCACATACCGTAAAATTATTCATCCTTACACGTCTACGACGTGAGATGTATTTCTTTAAATATTAAATTTTGTCGATCGTAACAATTTTCTAGAAAATGTATGATTTCGTGCGCCGAAATGAAACACAATTTGTTGATTTAATGTGTAAAATAAAAATGGATGAATTGTTATCCTATTCTCTTTTATGCAGCTATTTTTGAGGAGCGTATGATGGTCATTTCAAAGACACAGCGTTAGACGCGTACAAATATCAAACTATATCGTGTTATTCGTAACAGCTTTCCCGATACCAAAATTCAACATATTCCAAGATCGAAATCTGTTAAACAATTTTAGTCTTCCAACCGATAAAACGAAAAATTACCAAAACCATGAGCGCGTCTAACGATGAACTGAATGGCCTGGAAAGGCTGCTGGAAGTTTGCGCGGTGCATAGTGAACTGGCGGGACGATTTGCGAGAGACAATTAGGCCTAGAATGGCGCGTGTCTTGCCGGGCGGACGCGGACGGCGTCGAGCGAAAAATTCCTTCGGCCGGCAAGGACACCCTGAGATAGTTTGAGAACAGAGCGATTCCCGTTTCAAGATACATACATGCAGACGTACACAGGGACGCAGTTCCGCGGTCTGCACTTTCGTCGGTGTCAGAACGGGGAAGGGGGGCAAAGATGGCGGGCACGAGAAGGAGAGGCACGAGGACGTTGGTTATCTGGCGCACGTCAAAACGGCGCAAAGTTGTTCCGGCCGAGAGAGGCGTATCTCGGTCGCAGCAGGTTGTACGCTGAGAGACTTGGTGGCACAGATACCGCCGCCTCAATGTCAGAAGATAGCAGTCTGAGGACTCTCCGCGAGCACCCGTCACCGGGAATGACTACTGTGCGCCTTTGACTCTGTACACGTCGTTGCACCTCCGCGGACCCTCCGTGTGGACGTCTCCTCGGGTCATCTTGGTAACCTCGATCGCGTTCTATCGGCTCCGACACCCGCGGTTCGATTTTCTTCCTGCCACCGCTCCGACGTGCTCCGATTTTCGAACTTTCCCGCAGCATTTTCGTACCTCTCGAATCGGACCGTTTTTATCGTCCGCTGATAATTGCGCCGCACGGAAGTTCCGCTATTTATAGCCGACGAAACTTGACCGAATGTAGGTCGCGCGATTTTGTCCTTTCTTACTCGCCAAACATCGACTGCAGACTATAAAAAACAGTGGACAGAGATATTTTGATACCATGTGAAAGAATCCAGTGGCGAATCTAATTTTAAAGCGTCGCTACGTGGGGAACTAGATTTGACTTCAGGGTGGCGTCAACGGTACTGACCGTGAATTACATAGTAACGTCGATGAGGATGATGACATTTATAAATTCTTCAGGCACTTCGCGTGCCAGCTGCAAAGGCGGTTACGATCTTCTGTATCTCTGACCTTGAACAAACTTGAAGAGAAGCGTTGAAAATCATACCAGCCCTTTTAATGTACATTTAGGAAGGAAAATTGTGGCAGAAAGAGCAGAGAGAATTGAATTCACTGGAATACGTTGAATATGCTAGACTTCAGTGGCGGAGGAGTAGGAGACGATTAGGCGAAAAGTGGTCCAGACGAGTCCATAGATATTCTGATATAACCCGGCATGGAATTCGGAGGCCAGAGAAGAAGAAGAAGAAAGACTGTGGAGGAGAGAAGGGGTCCGTGCCCAGGACAGACGAGTGTCAAAACAGTTGGACTCGGGTCTTTCAGACCGACCACAATGACTCTCGGATCGTCTGTCGACAGGGCAGCTCGATCTCGCAAACAAGTTTCTTTGTCTACCTTGCGAGGGAAGAGTCGGCTACCTGTACCATCGATCGCCGATCCCCGATCTTTCCGTCGAGATTATGCAGCCTTGGAATCAAAATCGAGTCACCGCAATCAATTAACATTCTTGGCACCTGGTGACACGGTTTTCCATTTGTCGTCGCTACCGAGAAACCTCTGCACCTCCAGTCTTGAGTGAAGATCGATTTAATAGTTTCAATATTTCTTTTAAATACTGTTTTTCTAAAGAAAGTGTGTGCTAGCGATGGCACAGCCGAGCATTGATCGCTAACGTAGAAATCGTGGCAGATCTGCTCGGTGGGTGTTGTCACGTGGTCGCTTCGAGTATCTTGTATTCGGCTCCTGATTGCGCGTTCACATTGAGCCACTGCGCGCCCTATTCCTTTTGAATACTTATCACTCCATTTTTTATAAGAAATGCGATCTCATCTTGATTACGGAACACCATTGGAGGTAGCAAAGTCAGATTTAGAGGACAGTAAGGGATGATTTTATGCTTTTATGAGAAATAAGCAATCTTGTTCTGTATCTCCGGCTCTAAGAAGCGCCCCAGACGTTATCAAGCGTCGCCACGAGGGAGCAGCAGCAAGGCCGCCTTTAGGGACCATCAAGCGTTCACCTCGGCGAACGACGGCCACCGTCCGGAACAATGATCCCGGTTATCGTCATCGATTACGTCGCCGTGGTAGTGCGCAATTTGCCAGGCGGAGGTTGACGTTCCCGTCGTGACGGTAGCAGTGGCGGGATGATATCGAGTCGCTCGGTTTCCACGGGGTACGGTTATCCGCGATTTTCTGGAGTCCGCGTGGGGGCAGCCGGCCTGAGAAACTCCAGGTAGCGCAGGTATAAAGCGATGCGCTGGCAGTCGTTTGACGACGGCTATGAATAATTCATGGACGGCGTTTCCTCATACAGCTCGAATGCTCTTCTGAGAACGTGGCAGGACACAGGAAAGCGACGATAACGATCGCTCCGTCCCCCGTGGCCCCGCTGGTTCGCTCCTCGCCGTCTCTCGTGGCTCTCTTGGCTCTCTCGAGCTTCCTCAAGCCGGGAGAATTCGAGAGAGAGAGACAGCTCAAGAGAGACGGAGAACGAGACAGCGAGGGACAGAGAGAGAGAGAGATCAGAGTCTCTCTTTCTGTCTCCCTCTTAACGATCTGTCCTCGTCGCTCGCGGGCCCGGGCTCATCTCCGTCGGATCCGAGTCGAGCCGAGTTGTGAGTCGACTCGCGCTATCGAGCACGGCGGATGGCTCGTCACGATGCGTCAGTGCGTCAGATAAAGTCACCGGAGCGCTCCCTCTCTCCACGTCCATGAATCCGTATCCTCCGCGCGTCATTCCCGTTGTGTCAGGCCTCGCGCCGCGTCGCGTCGCGCTCTCGGCTGTCACGCTCTCCGCTCCGTGTCCTACATCGACGCTCATTCTTTCCCCCCTTAGACCAGCCTCTGCGCCACCGGATCCCGAAAATCGACCGATCCCACCGATCTACCGATCCTCCGACAGATACCAGCCCAGAGCGCACTTCCGGCTACCGAGCTTCCGGGCTTGACGCCCGCGCCCCGACGCGATCGCGCTCCGCTTCGCGAGACCCTGCCACGTCGAGATGATCGATTTTTATTCAAGACTTCTTCGCACCGCCAGCAAGATCGATATCTCACCGCTATTATTGGTGTGACGAGTAATTGTAAATTTTTTGAAATTGGAAGCATTTTAAACAATTCTGGGTTTATTTTGCTCTACAATTACAATGTCGGTTAACTATGAGTATGCGGATTACAGTCACAGAAAAAAAATGAATACAATGACCAGCTTCAACGTTTGGCTTCTCTGCGTGAATTTGTTCACGCATTATTTATTGCATCGAATGCGGGGACATAAGAAATCCTAAATGCCTTTGCAGCCAGCATGCAAAGAAGCTGACGAATTTTGAAATGTCGTCAACATCATCGACGACACTGCGTAGGCCGCGTTGAGTACCGTTGACGCCACCCTGGCGTCAAGTGTTATACTCTACTTTATAGCGACACATGATCTAGTTTATTTAAGAAACGTGATTTGAATGTTTCAGGAAATCTTCGAACGCGAAGACTGATAATGAATAATGCATAATTATGTAGATTTCAATTTCGTGCGAGTCAATGATATTATAAAGATTGACTGTACTCCGCGCCAGGACCACAATGTCGTTCGAACGATTACCAATCTGGTCAATACAGATTAATTTTTTTGTCAACAAGTTTTTGTCGTCCATGGTTGGACAGTCACGTGGTTTATTGAGGTTAATAGCCTGTATTTACATGTTTTGAATGTTTAAATGCGCAATTAGATTGATAATGATAGATCGGTAACAGGTTCTTTATCTTTTGAATTGTAAATTAATGGGGCAGATGGAATGCGTGTGGTCACGTCTAGAAACCGACGCGATAGGTTTCTGACTCCATTTATTCGGAATTTAGTCCTGATCGTGAGTCTGGATTATTCCAATCGATGATGAAATTTAGTAATAAGAAAGTATTTATTATTCCTGTCGATACTAACCGAATGTTTTTCTTCTGTTTTAGGTAAGTTGAGACTGAAGTGTGTGGTACCGATTCCTGATCGATATTCGTGAGTAGAGCATTCTGTTAAAACGTTGCAACAAATGAAAAAGACAAAAGCAATTCAGTTAATAAAATATTAATGAATCATCATCGCTGTTCAACGACAACTTCGTGTTCCTACTCGGTCGAAGAACAATAGAATCCTAGATTTACGGTCACTCGATTAAAGCAGGAATTGCAACAAAGCGACAAAGTTGTTCGCCAGAATGTCTTGGCAGTACAATTTAATCCTCTCCTTGGGTGTAATTAATTGGTAGGGCCACGAGGGTCGAAATTCTTTCCCGTTCCACCGGAAACCACGCTCGCCGAATGTTTTTGCTTCTTCGAAGGAACGTGCGCCGTCGTTTATCCGTACGAAAATCATACGTGCGCGATAGGCAAAGTACGCGACACGATTATCTCGCCGTTTCGATCGTGTACACACCGTGTGCGTTTTGCGTGTGCGTGGGTTCACGGGGGACACGCGTGTGTACCGTTTCTCCCCTTGTCCCCCTTTGGGTGCCCCCTTTTTTCCTCTTCCTGCTCTCGCGTGTATTACGCTCGCGCGTTTCTGCGCGCACTCTCTGTGCATACCGTGTGGCACGCTGAAAATCGACTCGGATCTTTCCATTTTTATTCTTGCTCGGGTCTATCTTAATCCCACCCATAATCCGTGGCGGATTGTACTACATGAAATTCAAAATTCATAGCTCGGTGATAGGCACATTCGTGACGCTTAACAGTAGATACATAACTGTAACGAATGCAGGCTGTGGAATTTTTTAACAAATAAAACGAATGCATGTTCTTTTGTACTGCATTCCTCTTTTGTGTTTTTATATTTTCTGTTAACGCAGACTTATACTGAAGTATTATTACTACTGATTAAAAAATGAGAACCATGTTCTTTCCATTGTTCTTTCATACTGCTTTCCTCTTTAGCGTTTTAATATTTTCTACATAAATACTTGTACTGAAATATTGTTACCATTTGATTGCACGTTATACCTAGCATCCATTAGCTTAAAAAATGAAAACAATTGAAGAAACAGATTAGAAGCCTTGAAACTTAAATTAAAAAGTAAGTGGAAAGAATGATTTCGAAACGACTCTGCGGTCGAGCGCAAGAAAACGTGTTTTAGGGCAGAGATTAGGGATTCGTTGTTCCTCTATCTCCGCGATGGAGGAAGAAGAAGGTCCCAGCCGGTGTCGGACGGATTTTTGCGAGCCTCCCAGTAGAGTAACAGTGGCAGGACGGTTTTGTCGTCGTCGTTACGCGGTGCATGAACGTAGAACATCTCCGTGGTCGTTCCTTTTTCGTTCGTCCTCCGTGGCCGGCCGCTTTTTACGGCCGTTATCCTCTACCACGATCGCTGGTTAGACCCTAATCTATTTCATTTCGTCTCGTTAACCAACGCTCCGGGTACCGGTGTCCCGTTCTTCCGGCCAGGTTTTTGCTAGACGCCTCGGCGCAGGACTTCTCGAGGATATCAGAACCAAAGAAGCGAAAGCGATACGTCGGACCTCGGTATCGAGGTCCGGATAACGGGATAACCAAGCGAGAGGGGGGAAGGAACCAGGAGAGAGCAAGGTTCCGATTCTTTGCCAAAAAGTACGTTAATTCGCGAAACTAGTTGTTTAGGTAGAATTCTTAACTAGGAATTTTCACGCGATCAAAGTATAGTTCTTCGCGAACATTTAAAAAAAATTCCAATTCAATCCATGAAAAATTGAGTTGTCGGCAGATTGTTGTCCAAAAAGATGGGTTTCTGGCCCACTGTACGGCGCACAGACATTTATCTCGCGGACGACTGACTCACCCGGGTCTCCTCGGGCTTTATCTTCGCGTTTGCCTAGACGGTATTGTCCGCCCGTTATCTGCAACTATTTACCGAAGAAGAAGTGGTCGATCGAACAAGATACCGGGCCCGGTCATTGTCTAAACTCGTTCCCCACCGATCTTGGATCTCTTTATAGTCTGTGGCCCCCGGTGCAAATGCCGACTTCTTTTGCAAGACAACATTGTAATGAGAAGAAAGTGTCCCCCTCCAGTCGATCAAACAGCCTGATACCCGATACACGTCAGCGGGCTACGATACTCCTGGTCATTCAACCATCTGATAGATCGCTAACGAGATTATGGCGTCGGGCGTCCTGTTGTTCTTAATTTTCACCGGTTGCCATAGGCGAGACTCCTTCCCCTTCGCTCTTCTCATTGGACATTAGTTCTACGACGAAATACATCTGTTCTTATCATTACTCTTCAATTTCGGCTCCACGCTGTTTAATTGTTTCTATTCCGTGAACTGTCGCTTACTTCTGCGGTTGTAAGGGAAAACGTCGCATGAACAATTTTAAGAAATTGTTTGTTCGGTTGTCAACCTCTGAGGCACTACTGAAAATTGCCGTACCATTATTCAAAATATTGTTTAGATTATTAAATATATCGACATCTAATCCATTACTAAATATTTAGGTATGGTACGAGGTATTCTACCAATTTCAAATCCATCAAATTTCAAAAATCATGGGGAATGGAAATATTTTAGATCGTAAGATATGTTTAATTTTCCAGATAAAATTGCTCCGAGTGCAAAGGGTAATTGATCTGTAGAGCATAGGATTTACGAATTTACACGGCGTTCTTCACAAAACCACAGATTTAAGCCTCATACATAGTTGGATGAAAGAGACTCGGATAATAATTCACCTATTTTTCTTCTACACGGCAAATTAGCAAATTATGTTCGATTTGTGACTTCATATTTTAAAGAAATACATGATGACTACATGTGAAATAAGTGAATGGTGAATTTTCACCCTGAGGAACGTATAAGGGTTAATAGGCAAAGTTTAGATAATTTATTATGAAATAGAATATTATTTTATAGCAGCAGAAAGTAACGTTCATCAAAGGTCCCACTTATTTGAGTATATTTTTTCTGGGAACCATTACCAGCTGCAAAACATGATGACAGTTGTGTCTCGTGCAGTGGAATCATTGTATTAGAAAGGATCTCAACAATACCACTGTATAGCAGCAGGAAATAATTTTGCTTGAATGTCCTACTACTTCGAAAATAGTTTTTTCAACCCCTTAGCATCAGAATGGAAAGAAGTCCGGTGGACAGTAATCGCATTCTCAGGAGATACAGATCACGCGAGTTCTAGAACATTAACAGAGGTGTGTGTGGTGTGCTCGAACCGAGCGAGAGCATCGTTTCATCCCCGGAGAGATAAGTTTGTAGTAGAAGGCCCGCACCCCCGTTGTCGCGGTAGTGTTCTTCGAGTTCTCAATAAACCGTCGCCTAAACGCGTTAAACGAATAGAAGCAGCGTGGCGCGGCGGGCCGGTCTATCGCTCGTCTGCTTCGCCTCTCATTTACGTCGCTGCTGTCGGGAGCAGCTAAGCCCGAGCGCACAATAATTCTATCTATCTATTTATCTTCTTCAGCCTTCAAAAGAAGAGAACAATGACGCAGCTCGCGAGACGTTCGGCAATTTGTTGCGGAGAGAGAAGGCGACTCGACGCGAAACACAGAGAGAGAAAGAGAGAGAGAGAGAGAAGCAGAGCGAGAGTGAAGGAGAGAGAGAGATTAGACAGAGGAGGAGGTACGGTAAACAGAGAGAAAGCTTCGGGAGTGAATGATAAAAGGGACAGAGAAAGAGCGAGCCAACTGGCACGACCGAAACAGATAGAGAATGAAAGAGGAAGAGGGAGATAGACGAGTTGTACGCAGTCGAGGTAGCCTCTATCCACTGTTGCGATCTAATCTCCCTCGGGAATCTGGCATCCTATACCGGTATCGTTCAGGGAATCTCTCCTCCTCCGCCTCCCACTTCTTCTTCCTCCCCCGGCCACCCCCACGTATCTCAGCGCTGACTATGTCCTAGTTTATACACACTTCGATATCCTTGTGATAACGCCCGTTTCTCCCCTCCTCCCCGCTGCCCCCTCTTTCCCCGGCGTCTACGGTGCTAACGTCGGGCTCACAGACGCTCGCAATTTCTCGAATGGTCCTCTCCACCCCCCACCCCGATCACCCTCGCCAGCCGATACTGTTGACAGATAAAAATGTTTCGTGCACGGCTATCGATCCTCGACGAAGATCCCGCGATCACCGGCCGCCGATAGAATCGGAGATCCGACCGATTACGCGCTGCAGACTTCGGGGGTCGATCGGGGACTGATTCCGATAAGGGTTGCTGGGTACGCCGTTGGTCGATCGTTAATTTTTTGAGCTTGGTGGACGGACGGCAACTCTTTTTTCATAATGTTTGCGTTTCTTATAATTCGTACGCATTATTCTTTTCGACGGGGTAGATAAGGGTTGTTTTAAAATGTAGCGTTAAGAACGGCGAAGAAGTTCTTATCGCTCTTGCTCGTTACTCACCGTGGTATTTACATAGAAAATTGAAGCCAACAAGTGTTTAACTACCGTGTAGAAATTAATAAACAATTTTACGGAGGGTGGGTTGACAGCAACGGCGTCCCAATTTTTCCGTCATCGTCGCACAAGACAATATCGATCGGGCTGGCGAAGTCAACAGTCTGTCACTGTAAATTTAGAACGCGAGAACGAACGGTAATTTATTGAGCCAGCCCACCACCCCTGCGGACGCTAAAGGAAAACGCGAGGGCAAATAAGGGTGGGCGGACGGGGCACACGTTGAACAAACAAGCCAGCTTGAAATAACGCGCTCGCCGCATCGGCATCGAGTTGAATATTCACCGAGGCAGCGACGCGAGGCAGATAAGGAAACGTTCGTGATCTTTCGACACAGATAACGGCACGGAACTATCGATGATCTCTCCGCTGGATATACATACGTCGATACGAAACATATTTTCCAGGCCGGCACGCGGCGCGTCTCGCCGCGTCTGATTAAAGCCTGCTTATCTTTATTGTAATCAGGCTGCTCGTAAAAGCCCCGATCGCGCGAGCACACTCCGGAAATGCTTCCGTTCGATTCGATCGATCAAGAAAATGCGGCGGCTTCTGCCCCCTGCCTTCTTTCTCAGGGGTTGCATCAGTTCTACAATCAGATTTTTCATTTAAATGTAAATATCTGTGGTAATAATTCGCTGTTGATTTGTTCAAGAAGAAACGTGCGTTTCGAAACAACAGCAGGGGTGAAATCCACCCTTGCATCCTTTCGAAGAGTTAGTGGGTTGCGTCGATCGTAGAATTTCAATTCAGCACTTAGGAACGACAGCAAAGGGTGAAATCCTCCCTTCGGATTGAAAGCGAGAATAACGAAGGGCTGCGAATCATCTTTGAAAACAATCTGAATCACAGAAATCTTCGATTTTCAGACGGACGGTTTCGCAGACCCATAACCAGCCAGCACGGAGTTCGCAAGAAAGCCGAAAAAATTCTCCCTTGAAAATCGAATCCGCTTACAATGCACGATGCGAGTCGCTCGCGATTCGAATCGAGGGGGCCGGGTCCGTGAGCGAACTTCGCTCGAAAACACAGGCCTCGAAAGGAAATAGAATGCCTGGTGGGGGTGGGAAGGGGGTAAAAAGATCGCGGAACATTTCGCAGAAAACGAGACCGGCGCGAGAGGGAGAGAGAAGCGGGTAGGATAGAAAGAGAGGAGAATATATACGAGTGGTGTCGAGGCTGGAAAGCCTTGAGAGTTGCGGCGCCACTGGATGGAGATAAGGGAGTGTTATCGGCTGCGCGGTGGCTCTTATCAGCGATCGCGCTCTCCGTTTGCCTCTCCCACCCACCCCCTCTCTCTCCCCATCGCTGTTCGCCCCCCTTCTCTCTGTTTCTCTATCTATCTCGCTCGCACCCCCGCTCCCCTCGCATAGCCTCGGTTCGCGGCTCAGCGATGCTATCATCTAACTAGCTCCAGCTACTGATTCTATCTCGCGTACCCACCCAGCAGGGCCGCCAACCGAGACCAGGGACGTCGCACGAAAATCTGGCGCCCGATCCGCGACGTCTTTATCGGCGAGACGACTATCCGTTTCCCACCACCTGGATCCTCGAGGATCCGATCGATACCGAAGCGGTGCTCCTGAGAATCCTCGATCCTGAGGACCTTGGTCCGCTTCGATTGCAAAACGATCGGGTTTTGAGTATTTTGTTTCATCCGCTTTCTACAAAATCTTTACAAATTCAAGTTGAAAGAGAAATTTGATTTGGTGGACAAGCATCCTATTTCAGAAACTGGAGCTGAATTAAATTCTTTTCAGGTTTTTGCTACTCGGTGATTGGAGTCTAATGTGTCCGGTGTCGAACGGTTGAGTTGTTAGATAAGGATCATATTTTATAACCTCGTTTTACGTGTCTTTTAGAATGTCTCTGACAAGAGAATTTATTGTAGTTAGATGATTAGAAAGGTGTAAGGATCGAGGAAATTAGGACGTGTATGTACGACTTTGCCTCGTGTGTCTTTTAAAGAATTCTTTGAGCGATCGGCGTGGAACTTCGAAGTCCTATTATCGAGAAAACGGATGGTCCGATAGCATCTAGAGGAGCCAGCAGGGTTGATAGAAATCTGCTAGACTATTTTATGCAAAACAGTGCACGGAACTACCTGAACAGCAATTATTACTCAATTAAAACCCTCGGATCTTCCCAGAACCCCTTTCAGGACTGAAATTCAGCGTTATCAATGCGGTGTCCGTTCCACTCGAAATGATCGGGCCGCCACGGGCCCGTTTCTCCCGAGGCAAGACCAAAGTGGACTTGTCAGGTTAACGATCCCCAGCGTCGCCACGCTGCGTTGGCTCGATTATAAAATCGACCGGGCCCCGGCATGCTTGTCTTCTCTAGATAGCGATCGCGATCGTCAAACGGACAGAACATTACAAAACGTACCATTACGCGATTTCATATAATCGGGTTTCAAACTCACCATTCCGTGCGAACGCCGCGGAAAAGAGAGTCCGTACTCGCACTCTTCGGTTGTGCTAATTACAGGACTATCTACACCCTTGATCTAGGACCTACGTACTGGGACGTTCCTTGTCCGCGGTGAAACCAGCGCTCATTAAATTTACGCGAGTCTAGATTTTTATATCGAGTACGGACATCCCACTTTATAAATTTTCTTTGTTTGGTCCGTTCGCGTATTGTCATTTGCGGGAGCATCGTGGGACAGTAACTGGCATTGTTGCAGGGATGGGAGAAACCAGCGCTGCCGCATTTTATAAGCAAGCTGTAATTGCCTGTATCCGATCTCCTATCAGTTTATTTTCCACTAAGTTATAGCGTCAATTAGTCGTTATATCAGTCTTTACGCTTCTACGTACTTACTACAGTTTTCTACGCGCTACAGTAGATCCTCGATTATTATTATTATTAGCTTCCAATGGATGTCTCAATAGCCAAACCTAATATTAAAGCCTGTCGTTACATATAGTTTGATCTATACCATTTCTACCATTCTTACGTCTTCATTGTAATATTTAGTTGATTTTATTTAGTTTATTGTAATATTATAGTAAGTCAGCCGCGAGGAAACCATTCTTGCTGTATTTTTGTCATAAAGCTAAACGCATTTAAACCAACTCGTACGCTACACGATTTACTGCATACTTCGATAAGAATTAAATTCCACTAATGTAGGAAGTCGAGCCTGTGGATTTATGTAATATAATAAACTGTATTTATAGAAAGAAATCTTGAGGAAGATCCAAACTAGGATCGAAACGTAGACGATTATTATACTATTTGCAAAATTGCTTTTTGTTTAATCGGTATTAAGGATCGAACCGTTGCGCCGAAAACATTTAACTCGATATACAAATATAAAGTGTACATATCTGTACGTCGTGAAGTCAACAGAAAGATCACAGACCAACCGAGATTTTCCTGGAAGTCTGCGGTTTCCCAAAAGGAGGAGGCAAGCACTTATCAATTGGTCGAGAAGAGAGGGATCCTTTTACGACGCGTCTAGTTAGCATCCAGGTACGACTGTAAAGCCGCGCGAGGAACACCTGGCGCGCGGCGTCGGCCCGCAACGTCTTCATCCGCTAATAGTCGTCGGTCCGAGAGGAGTAGTCGGTCCCGGTGTTACGAGGGGCGATGGTGGTTTTACAGGTTGCGTGGCGCGCGGCTCGGTTGATCTTATAGTGTCATTTCTTTTATTAGCACACCGTGCCGGCGATAAGCTATCCCGCGAAATGCGTTTCTGCAGTTTCTGCCGGGCGGCGCGGTGCGGACGACACGGCCCCGTAGGACTTAGTCACGACGTGTGGCGTCTCTCTTCTTCTTCTTCGTCTTCTTGTCTCTATTCATCCTCTCCAGGGACGTTCTCTTCTCTGTCCCACCCGCCATCTTTGTTGCACTCATCGCGGCCGGAAACCATCCGAAGAGAGCTCTTTTTCACGGTTTCGTTGCCGCGCGGTTCGATGCCGCGCGCATTAATCCCGAGGCCTCGTATCGCCCTCTCGGATCTGAGAATTCTGGGAATGTCCCGATAGGAAAATGAAGCCTTTATGGTTAATACACGGACATCTTTTAGCTTCTTGGAACACGCAGGAAGCCGTGCGGCGATTTCGAGGGAACGCGTCCAGAAAACGTTTCGTATCGTCGCTTCTACGGAGCGAACGATCTTTTGTCGGGCCCCCGTTTAATTGACGGATTTAATGCGAGCCCAAACTGCTGTCGGCCCTGTTTATTTTGCCGGGTAGAGCCTCCGATGGAAACGACGCGGCTCGAGGCGAGTAATTGGTAATTAGAGTGCCGGCAATTTGTGTGGGATATAATTACCCCGCCGCCGCGCCGCGCCGTTCGTTCGTTCGACTTTCCATTCGCTCGCGTTTCCTTCACGTTTTTACACCTTTTCGAAAGTGTCGCGATACTCTCCTTTCTTTATCGTTGTGTCTGAAGATCGCGTTTCATTTTCCTGCAGATCTTGTATCGTTGAAGCGTTAACAGACTACGAATTCATTTTCTGGAATACGTTCGAAGAAACACTGCTGTGAAACACTAAGGGTTTAAAAATTCTTTCTTTGCCCTCAATTTAACGCATCCTACTGAACATTAATTTTCGCACGATTCTCATTTTCCTGGATGGACTTCCAGAAATATAAAGTACACGTGTACACAATTTAACCGTCAAATACACAAATTTCACTCTAGTCGAAATTCGCCCATCTCGTACATCAAGATTGAGGATAAATTCAGTCAACGCTGAAGAACGTCTATACTAAAACGCATTTTCGTAATCACAAATGTATTTTGAAAAGATCAATAATTTTTCGAGAACGTATTTTTAAGTAGACGTAACATTAAGTAGAAAAAGATCGAGCACTCACAGCAAAACAACCAGCATTTCTTCGGACTTGAGTGTCGATTCTTTGTACCAAACGCTTTATAATTACCTCGCAATGAATTACGGCCAACCATCTGCGTACCGTTAATTATTTCCATCCTGTATCGCGTCGATCGCGATCGCAATCGACCAGATCCCTTTCACCAGAAATTTCCTATAATCGATCACCATCGGCATGGGAAAAATCGCGCGCCGGTCACCTTGTTAGGCCGATGTCGGGCTCGTAACTCACGGATGAAGTGAAGCTATTAGAACGAGAAACTGGACCCCGGTGACTGGCGATCTAATTTAAATAGAGTGCACTCCCGCGCGTTAGAAAGAGAACAAGTCTCGCCTGGGCGCCATGGAAATTAACATATCTGACCGATAATCCTTGACTGCCGCGTGCATGCACCCACGAGGTGTTTGTATGTGTACCCGACACACGGTTCCCCGTATCACCTTCCTCTTGTAGGAACGATTTAATAGATTAACGATGTAAGAATGTTAATGTCTCTGTGCCCCGGGAGTTGCATAAAGCGGCCGGTGAACGTTTCAATCGAACGGAAAATTGGAAAACCGATCGATTTGCTTCGAAACAATTATAACGCGGATTTCTGTGCAACGGAAGAATTGTCTGAACTACATGCAAACGTATATTTTATCAATAAAATTACGAAAGTAAATTTATCAGCAAAAATTATACAGGTTGAAGTCGTATGCATTTTTGTATTACTGCTGATGATTGGGTACGGAAAATCCAATACGGTAATAGCAATAGTGTTTTGCGAATATCTCGAAAGCTAAAAGTTGTTGAAAATGTCGAAATCTATAACATATTTAAATTTCATCAAAATAAAAAATTACCAGGGAACATGTTATCGGTTACTCTTATGGCTCGGTAAGTTTAGTGTTACGATTCCAGTAAAAATAATCAAGTTCTACCAGCATCAAAGTAGCGTTAGCATAAATTGTACCACGAGGTAAATTGTTCCGACGAGGATGGGAGAAGGCGAGGCGAGTAAAACCGCGTAGAAAGGATTCCGGTAACCGGGCGCAATTATCAGCGGGATTGAAGGATCGAGATATCGCGGCTGCACCTAGCAGCGATCGATAGCCAGACATCTGTATCGAGCTGGCATCGATTCGTCGGAAGAAGAGACAGCCAGCCGTTGTGGTTTGTTTCTATCGGCTCGACTCCTGTCGATACACATCCTGGCTGTGGAACGGCCGAGCTCTATCCTCGCGAACGTCGCTGCTGCTCTAAGAACGCTCGACGCGCTGAAATTTCCATACGCTTTTAACGTCGGGTCCGCCTCACGCTACACTTTGTATTCCCGCGATCCGTCGATCGACACCGCGGGGATTGAATTCTAGATAATTTAGCATTTCAAATTTCACTGGTGCGAGCCGCGGATAACGATATTGCGAGGCCGTTCTGTGGAACTAGCTGCGTCGCTTAGCGCCGCTCGTGTACTCCTGAAAAATAATTGCACAATAGATTCTGGCATTTCTGTTTCGTACCGTAATTACACTGATTTAATTTTAACAAATATAAATTGGCTACGAAACGCTAAACCGTAGTTCTGTGGTTGTCAGGAAAAACGCCGTACGTCGTAATTTCAAAAAATTTGAGTTTATGCATCAATTGATCTTCATGACATAGGATTTACGTATTCACCAGAAAAAAACAATCATAAAAATAAATTCGAAAGGCTGAAAAAAATTATGCAATTTAAGCGATGTTCTACGTAAAACTAATAGTGAACGGCAATATGTCGAAAGTGAAATTATGTGAAATGCGAAGTTCTCCCTAACAACCGCAGAGATATAAGTCCTTAAAAATACTAATTTCTAGACACTTGCGTTCTACACGCAACAAGTCCCCACTTCAGTGACAATTGTTCAACAAAGGTAGATTAGAATTGTTTCCAGCACCAAACGTACGAAAATTTTGATCTCCTTGTTGGAACCAGTGGATATAAATAAGTTCAACGTGTACGTAGAAAATCTGGATATATTTATTATGTGCGAACTGATAACACGTGTATACTGTTTGAAGATTTACCAAAAAAGGGGGTATGCTGCTCTATCTAGAGTGGTACGCTCATTACAATATAATAATAATAATAATAATACACGACAGACGTTGCGATTACAATTGTTCGGAAGATTCCTGCACTCCTGGTAGGTTGTTACACCTTCAGGATTCAATTCCGAGTAGTCCGGTGTGTATCAAGCGACAGGATCACGGCGTTCCGTGTAGGGATGGGTGCATTAGCTCGAGAATTTGCTCGGACACCCTCCGGATCGAGCGTGTGTCGCTAAGGGAGGGATGGGTTGAGGATTGGCGAAGGTGTCGAACTGGAAAAAGGAATCCTCGGGCCGTTCCATGCAGGACGGGCCACTTTTTCCCCGGGTGGTCCCCCGGTGCCCCCTCCAGACGACCAGCAGACAATATAAATGTCGCGAGGGTGGAGGACAGGCAGAAAAGGGGTGGCTGGTCTGGGGTGGTCTGGCGGAGGTGAGTGGCTGGCTTCGAGGGTGGATATCTGCTAGCGAGTTAATTCCGCCCCCAGGGTTTGCGCGTGTGTGGGTGCGTGCGTGTGCACGTCGAGGAGAGGACACGGATCCGAAAGGAGGAGGAAAAAAAGAGGTAAAAAGGCAGAGCGACGGCCGCGAGGGGTGGGAGACGAGCCGCACCAGCAAGATAACACATTTTGACGGTATAAAAATGAGTGTTTTTCCCTCCCCTATCTCCATGGAGATAGCGCACCTCTGGAGAACGAGAGGACGGCGAGGAGCAGAGCGAGGGAACCGAGCTGGATTTTTGTCTCTGCTCTCGGGACTTGTCAGAACGAGGCTGTAGCCGTTGGAATCGGTCAAAGAACCAGGATTATTGGAGAGGAAACCAAACTCTGTCCAAGGAGATTTCGAGCCTCCTGTTTGCGAGAATCCTCTTTCCCGAGGAATCTTTCACGGAGATGCGAGAGCTATCGAGGATTGGAGGCCTCTCGACGTCAAGGATGTGTTTTACGTCAGACTATTAGACAGTAAGGATCGAACAATCCCGTATCGAATGATCGATGCAAGATTGGCAAAGACTCCTACGAAGCTTCTTGGAAATTATTTTCGGAATAATTTTTGGAGAGACAGTAGTCGAATCGAAGTTCGAGAATAGCGATGGAATTCGGATCTTCGTTAAGAGGGATCCAAGATCTGGAGAACCGTTGAACGAAGTTCCCCGTCGCTCCATTTCGCTTGGTTCCGCTCGCGCGACCGTCTGCCAACGGAAAGTATAGACCCATATCGCGAAAACGTTTCCCGAAGACGACAAACCTCTGCATGACGGAGGGAAGAGACGACTCCGAACTTGCCGCAGAAATCCATTATGAGCCGGCGAAGAGAAAATGGAGGAAGGGTGGGGCAGAACGAGAGATTCATTAGGGGCGATAATAATTAAATGAACGTCTGCCTGCCTGCCTGCCCCGTTGCCTGCCGGTTTCGCCTCGTACTATACGGATTCTCGATTAAGGTTTTCGTCGAGCTGATTCTTTTCCCTCTTCTTTCAATTCAAGGCGGATAGCGACAGCGTTGCCAACGGAAATTGAACCACCGAAACAAACCTGTTTTCGCCGGCCGCGTGGAAAACCCCTCGAACCACCATAGTTAAACTCTGGATGAAGTTTCAGAATTTATTGGAACCGTATATTGTCCAATTTGCTCGCGGTGGCTCTCAATTACATTTTCTTTGGTACTTCATTCTTTTCATGCGTTTTTATTGTGAAAATGATACTGAAAATAATGGATACGAATGAGGCAGTGAATCTATCCCTGTCATAAATAAAAGTGAATTTTGATTCTAAGGAACGTATGAGGGTAAAGTCTGTTGCCGATTGTTTGATACAAAAATCAATCATTGGGATAAAGAGAATAGAATACAAAGAGGACAATGTGTATATCGAGAATTTAGTTCCAGGCTCACCTCCGGTTCCCAGGCGGAAAAAGTGTCAAACGAAGAAATTAAACCGCTTATCGTCCCCGGTGACCTAAATTGCGGCCCTTGACAAAATGGCAGGCAGCAAAGAAGAGAGTCGAGGGGTGGTTGCTGCGGGGGTGGATCGGTGGGTTAATGTAGACAAGAGAAGAGACTCGAATTAATCGGTCGCCGGAGAAAGAAGACTCTCCGCGATACCTTTAGGACCACGACGGAGTTTCGGCCAATTTGTCATCCTTAGGAAGTTCGAAAGTATTTAAAAAGTTCGCCTCCAGGCCCCCAGGCCACGTCCTGCCGTTTAATCGTCCTCCGGTCCTTTCTGACCTCCCTCCGCCTTCCTTATCCGCTCCCCTACCACTCTCCTGGACCGTCACCGGTGACGCTGTCACGCTTCTTAACGCTCGTTTAAGTTCTTCTTCTTGCCCTCGCCTTGTCGCTCGTGGCCCGCCGGTGGAAAATCGTTGCCCGTCACAGAGCAATTTGTAATTTCGTACAAGCCCCGGCACATTGTGTGGAAACTTTTTATCCTGGACGAAACACAGTGGGGTATTTGCCTCGGAAAGTTGGTCAGAATACGATTTTTCAAATCTCGCGTAAGACGAAACATTTTGGTTGTCTGAGCTATTGGAATATATGAACAACAGTGTACCAGCTTTATTCTTTTCATTTATGTACTCGTGTATATCATTTTTCTCTTCGCCTGTTTCTGAAATATCGATTATATTACGAAGATGCTGTGTCCATTTTTCTTTTATAATGTTCACTTCCTTATTGTTTGCCTGTTCAGAATTATTCTAGTTTGATCAATTATTCTATCAAGAATATACAAGTATATACAAGAATATGTAAGAACACACAAGTGTATACGAGAATGTACAAGAATATACAAGAATATTCAAGAATATACAAAAATATATAATAAAATAAGAGAATCAACAAGGCAATACAAGAATATACAAGAATATTCATGAATATGCAAAAATATATAATAAAATAAGAGAATCAACAAGGCAATACAAGAATATACAAGAATATTCATGAATATGCAAAAATATATAATAAAATAAGTGAATCAACAAGGCAATACAAGAATATACAACATATAAGAAGATACACGAACAATATTGTGACCATATTACTTACCGTGACATTTCGCATTTGTAGAATTTCGACGGAAGAAATTTTTACTCTTCCAAGTGAGACAATGGAAAAAGAATTGACTGCCAAGATGTGCCAATGCGGTTTTTACATTACTTTTGTAAACCTACGTGCCCTCGAGGATGTAAAAAGGGTCTCGAGCGAATTGAAAAATCTGCAAACCTATCGCCCGTTCCATATGCGAGGGTCCCGTCACTCGAATTTACCCGTTCACGGGCCAGCGGCGCGCGAAATGATTGTTCGCGGGATCGTGATCCGCGAAATCGGGCCGATCCATCTCTCTCCCCCTGAATCGCGGCTTTCTCCGTTCGCTGATCTTCTCTCCCGAAGATCCGAGTCATCGCGAAGATCCGATCGAGGCCCCGGTTAACTGTAAATGATAATTTCGAACGAGCACTTTTCCACGGGACCGGCGAACTCTTTCGATATCGACACCTACGCGAACCGTTTAATCAGCGAACGATCTGCGTTTCGATCGTTCACCGTTTGTTCTAGGATTTTTGATCGCGAGAACGTTCATTCTCCGGCGATCTCTGTCTTTCAAAGCTAGATCGGATCTCTCTCGCGCGCCTTCTCTATTCCGTTTCTATCGAGATGAATCGATTGGATCCCGCGTGAAGAAGTCCCGACGATGAACAGAGAAGAGTATCGATCCCTCGATCCTCCGTGTAGGATGTCTCCGGGCGTGTTACCAGCGAGGAAATGATTTAGAGACGGCCGTCGGGCGCGTTTAATAATCGAGGGCCGAGGTGTTCGACGGAAAGCTGATTCACGGCGCGATAGATATTTATGTGTGTCGGCGGTTGTTTATAATATTGCTGGGACACGCCTTGCTCGACACGTTCGTTTGCCTTCGGAGAAATATCTATATTGAGAATAATGTGCTGCGAAATTGCTGGTAATTGCCTGTGAAGATTAAACGCGTTTAAAATCAATTTTTTCCTGTGAAATTTCAATATCTCCGAAAACGGAGGTTCCTCGTTCTATCAGGGTAACAAATTCTGTTCTACGGTGAAAAGAAATTAGAAATACGGTACGATCTACGAAGCATATCTTTTCCGAAAACGTCCAAACAAAATTGTACTCTTTTATGATCAAACAAAAAATATTGAAAAGGAATTAACTAAATTATTTTAGTCGTAAAGAAAATTGTACCGCGACGGTCTCGCCACATCAATTTACTAAACATCCTTTCGTACGTCAAAAGATAAAACGGCCGTTTCTGAAGGATTGAGTCCTTGACTGTTACTCGACAATTATTTAATATTAATATACCGAGTCCGATTGAACAACGATCTCGGCCGCGAGGTATAATGATTCACGAGGAAAACAGCCCTTACAAGCGACGATAGCCGGCCTAATAAATTCCTGGTCGCCGGAAATATTCAATTACACGATCCATTCCGGCCTTCAGCGGGTGCAACGTATCGCGATCCAACGTAACTGGAACATTTTCAACCAAACTCAATCCATTATTCACAACTAATCGCTCATGAATCAATAGGCAGCACCCGGGATCGCGAGCCGCCGAAACGAAACGAAACAATCACGCACGTCGGCCGGTTTGCGCCGGTATACGGAGGGGATTAACACCGACGGATCTAGCATTTTATTCCCCGACAAACGAGCGGCCGTATCTTTCGAACAAAAAGCAACACGACCCGCCACAGGACGATCTCTCGGCGATTTCCATTCCTGGTCGAGCGTAAGGCTCTTTCACTGCGAACCCGCTGCTGTTGCTGCTGGTGTCCCGACTACGAAACTGCCTACTCTCTGTGTACCACCGCGATAATAACCGGCGTTACAAGATTTATTTCAACCCCCCTTGCTACCCCCGTAACTCTCAAACCACTCGTTCCTTTGTTTTTTTTTTATTTTCACCTCCCGTGAATCTCCAGTTCGTTTGGTTTGACGCAATTTCACTTATTGTCACGTTTGAGCTTCGTTGTTGCAGATCGTTTACTTTTTAGGGTGTTGTTCGTCTTCTTAAATTTTAATTTCGAGTTTTTGAACACGTTCATTTCTTCAATTCCAACAAAGAAATACTAGTGTGATTAACCATACGGAGTCGAGGGGTGACTCGCCGCTGGAAATTGCTCTATCGTTATTCACGATTTTATTGTTTACATTATTAACAGTCACAGTGATTAAAATGTCTCTATCTCTAAAAACGTCGTAGAAGAGAAAAAAAAGACTTTTGGTATGGCTACGTTTATGCATTGCTTACTCTCATCATTAAAATATCTCATCAGAAGCAACGTTCCTGCTCCCCAAATAATAAAAAGAATTTAATAAAGGTTTCATGTGAACTACGAGATGAATTGAAATAATGAAAATATACTGAAAAATATTGTTACGATAGCACGAGATGAAGTTGCGTCGCCCTGTGATATTCCGAAGATATCGCAGAGATCGAGAGAAGTCGCCTGTCGGATCGATATTGCGGTATCCGAACAACGAGATTGTTGATAACAAGAAGAAAGAAGTCAGATCCTCTCGAGTCATTGAAGCGAGAACACGTATCTACAATTACACATTTATCGGCTGTTGACTATTATATATTTAATAAATATTTCTTATCGGTAACGATAATGTGTTCGCCGGTAAGACAGCGCAGAAGAAAAGTGAAACAAATGTGCATAGGGAATGTTCGATCCTCGATACCGATCTTCCAAAAGCGTCTCGGCCAGGGATCAGCTAGAAAGCCACCCGGTAAAGGAAAAAGAAACTCGCAGTTCCTCTTAATCTGTGGCATCGCGGAAAATCTATGTTGGTGCGCCTGTGGTGCGTCATTTCCATCGTCGTACGTTCAGCGGCAGGGAAAAGAGGCAGAAAAAAGAAAGAGGACAAGGAAACGGTAGAGGTATCCAGCGGGCGCACCGCTCTGGAACAGAGTCCGTGGAAAAAAAGAACCCGGGATCTGAATACAATCGTGAGACATTAAGGCCGGCCGAGAGCAACATCCGCGGCCCGCAGAAACCCGCTTATTCGTTCGCTCGTTTTGCTCGCTTCTGTATACACACGCTTTATTCGCTTGCTCTCGCACGCTCGTGCGTGGGTGCGCGTCGCGTATCACGATAGAGATAGGGAGACGGGGTGAGACCATTTAAGGGCATCCAACGTGCCACCAAAAACGGATAGGTGGCGTGCACCGTAGGGAAAGCCTTCCTGGTGAAATCGTAAATCTCGTTTCCGCGGCGGCAGCGGTAATGGCCGGTTCCCCTCGCGCCGCCGGGAAATTCTTCCTCGTTCTGTTCACTGTTTTCCGTTTTCCACGGCCACTGCGCGCAAGAAACTCATCCGCGTGTCGTTCTAACAGGCCTTCGAACATCCGTGCTTCATTGGCATGAGCTCAAGTCAATCGTGGTGTAACTCTCAAATGATAAACTCTTGGTACAGACCCAATCCCTATCGAGCATCTGTGATTGCGACAATGTAAATGTTACGATACGGAATGCGAGTAGGATAGCCGGGACTATCCTGTCGAGGATATACAGTGATTGACGAGTACGAAAGAACAACACTGCGATTAACGCACATCCGAACGAGATTCGTTTATTTTATAACTCCACGATAGACGTGTGCGCAAGAATGACGCTGAATCCGGAGTCTCGAACTAAGCAAAGTGATCGGAACGATAGTGTATAGAAAACAACGAGCGCATGTAGTGCGTGCGATGTCTCGCGATCTAGTCGTGGTGCCCTGCTACGATGACAATAAGCTAATGATATTGAGATCGCGAATCATGCGGGAATCGTTCGAATCCTAAACAGTGAATAATCGTAAAAGACATTTTCATGATTTTCGATCGCGATGTTCCAATGATTTCACATTATATGTTGCATTAATTTATTATTTCAAACAAATTCACCGTCATCCATCTCGCGAGAAAGAGCGTACCGCATCTGCCCGATTTACCCTACAGCTCGATAATTGCGAAGCCTACTTGCCAGTGACATCGAGCAGAATCCTCATCACGGAGAACGTGCCAATTCAACAAGCCAGCCCCATCATCGAGCGCATCAGCTAAAAAAAGGTGTAATTCAATCCATAGCGCTTTCGAACAGTCGGGGATGGGGTTGGGGGTGTCTCCGTTGGCTGAAGACAATCGTCAGGTTTCTCGAAGCCGATCGATCTTCCGGCGTGCACATTTTTCTCGGCGCACACGTTCCCTTCTTTGGTTGCCGGTGTCGCTCGTGTGAGAAACGGGAGGGATGGTCGGTTAGGGGGTGTGCGGGTGGTATGGCAGGAGTACGAGTAGCGGCAGGTATGAGGAGAAACGATGAAGTGGAGGATGGAGGTGGTGCACGACTGGCGCGGAGCTAATCTCTGGCCGGAGCTAGCAGAGCTGAAGTAACGGAATGAAAAGGAGAGAGAGTAGTAGGCATGCCGAGTGGATGTATCGGCAATAATCGTTGACCGGGCCTCTCTCGTTGGCTCTCTTGCTCTCTCGAGTGGGCGACGGCAAGAGAGCGAGAGCGTACAAGGGACTTTGTGAATAGACGAGCGTGCCGGGGGGATGTAGATACGCCATGCTCGACGACGCCGGGGCGTGCGATTCGACGAACGGGATGCTCCTTTGTCTTTCGGCTCGTTTCGTTTCGAAGCGAACCGGTAACCACCCTCTCTCGCGCGCGCACAGAGCCGGAGAGACTCTCTTTTGAGAGGCTGGCTGACTAGAATCGCAGCGCGCCGCGGCGCCTGGGCAAAGTCGGTGCCGCGGTTTATACCGGTGTGGTAGGCAGAGAGGGTTGCAGGGGGTTGAAGCGGGGGCTCCGTCCAACCCCCAGGAGGCGGACGGGTGGACAGAAGGGGGCCCGGCTCGACGAGCACGCCTGATTCAGACAATTATTGTCGATTCGCGCTTGGAAATCCATCCAGCCGACGCCAGCAGCTTTTTCACTCTCGTGGAGCCGACCGACGGGCTTGATCTTCATCCCCTTCATACGACCAACCCCTCCGACACCCTTCCCGCCGCCTCTCCCTTCTTCCTTTTTCCAACACAACGACGACGCGGTGACGTTTTTCGAGTTATCGCACCGACTTCGCGCGCTACGCGCTCTTCAGAGGCGCTCTGATTTCTTCGGTGGGGAGAGTGGATTCTTTATTGATTGGAGCCGGTGAAACTGGTGCGATCATCTTCGTTGAGTTCTCTGATTTATTTAACCAAGACGTTGCTACTCCTGATCCTCTGGTTAAATATTAACATGGCTGTGATTACACTGCGAATCTTTCGGCGACGTACAAGTTGTCTGCATCGATCGACAATTATATTTATAAAGTAAAATAGTCCCTTTCGAGGTATAAAAACATGATCGGAGGTTTCAAGACGAAGTGTGCATTTTTGCAAGCCAAAGTATAGAGTTCTTCGGCATGAAATATTAGACGAGGTCCAGTCGCCGGCCACACAAGTGGAGTCGCTTTAATTAGGAAATGATGGTAATAAAGGGCGAGCGAAAGGATCCTCTGGGCTAATTATCTGAGAAGGATTTTTAGGGACCACCCACCGAACATCCTTGATAAATCACCGCGTCACCCAAGCCCGGACGTGGATAAGGAGGTTTGAATAAGAATAAAGTGTCCTCTAGACGCGGCCGGGCGCGCGCGTCTCGCATTGTGGATTCCAGTCACGTGTCCTATCGGAAATTAGAGCCGCGTCAAGTCGAGCGAACCCGGATTCCCAACCCCCTGCACGCCACCCCTGAACTGACTCCGAAGTTACGGGGTTGCGAACGACCACTTGGTCGGAGAGACGTGAACACCTCTTCCGCGCCGGTTATACGATCCAGATCGGTTTTCTCGGGCCGGGCCGTCTTGCGCTTACTGAATGAACCCTCTCCGGGACCTCGAAGAGGGCTCCATCCCTCTAGACCGCTTCCTGTAAATCTTCCTCCGGGGAAACGTTTTATCGATCACCGGGCTGTTGCGGGTTCCACTTTTTCCGCTGCGAGTACTGCTTCTTATTTCAATATTTCTCTTCGGAATTTAACCCCTTTCATCCCCGAGAATCTCTGGCTAGGAAATTTGCTGGCGTTCGCTGTCTTTTATGGCCCTCTTTTTATATTAGATCATTCTACTATCTTATATGTTAGGTCGGTGTAAAAATAATGGGCAGTTTCCAACAGCAACTGTGAACTAACCTTCAGCTAGACTCATTCAACCCCCACCCGTTCCTCCCATAATTTTTCTTTACTCAATAGCTTTTTTTGAAATGACGTTTCAGAGACGTTTTAAAGTAATGACTTTTTACCTTTTGTTTCAGGTAAGTTGCGATGATAAGTCCTTACATTCTCTGCGACGATTCGGTATCGATTCGAGAGGTCCGAGTGAGTACGATTTTTCCCTTAAATCTGACAATTAGCTGTAGGGGTCAGTTAATAAATCGCGATCGCGGCCGATAAGTCACGAACTACCCCAGTGCCAAGAAAAAAAAACAAAAGGGATCGCCCGGTGAAAATGAGAAAGTGGCCGGCTGGATCGAAAAAGCATCGGACAGGACATCGGCTCGTTCTTCACCGGGTTTCAGGGGAATCCGCCTTAAGAAATCGTTCCGTCCCTTATCACCATAGAGCAGGAATCCTTCTGGTGCAGCCGCGCTCGATCATCGCTTGGAGAGAACACTGGGCCAGACAGTTCGAGCGATTTGTAACGCCATAGAATGTAACGGGGGGTTTGGTCGCGCGTGGGTGGCCGTTGGGGGTTGGTTACAGGCGACGATGCTCGATTTATCACGGCGCCGTGAAAATAATAGCGAAATATAAGTGACGGAAAATAGAAAAATGAAGAACCCCCCTGGAATTGATTCCGATGATCTACCGCGCCTGATCGCGACTAACAGCGCGGGGCTGCTGAAAAATTGCTGGGACTTCTTTAACTTTACTGTTTTCGGTCAATCGGTCTTTTTTGCAAGAAAATATTATAATTACGGTGTAATTCATTTTGAACGTTCACACATCCCAGAAATAAGAAGACACCTTAACTCGAGTAACAAAAATTCTAGAAAATACCACCCCTAAATTCCAGCGCACTTCACCAGAAGTTCATGCTGTACGTGCCGACGTATTCCGAGTTATCAGACGTTTCCCATCTAGCATCCCCTCGTGCTCACCGCCCCATCAGGTCAAAAGCCGAAGGGTTCTGGTGTCAGACCCGAAAATCAGTGTCGATCCTCGAGGATGCTCTGGAGGACCGCAGAGCGTCGCGGCGCGGCGTCTGAATCGTCGAGAGACGTCCAGGCTGCGGCCGGGGGTTGAAGAGAGAGGGAACGATGGGCGAAAGAGGAGCAGAAGCGTAGTACCACCCAGGAACCACCGACGCCGCCGCCCACTCGTGTGGAAAAATGATAGCAGCGTACTGACTGAGTGCCCGTGCTTCTATCCCCCTTGCCACCCCCTGCTCCACACCCCTTTCCAAGCCCCTACGGGGGTGGCTGAGGGTGGACTGCAGGGCTGGCGTGGGTGGAGAAACGCGGGGGAACGGGAACCGAGAGGGGTGAAGGGGAGACGAGATGCCTGCTCCCGATTCCCTTATCACCGCGGCACAGTTGTGTGTGCCTTTATGAAGATCTGTCAAACTCTCCCTCTCCCTCGCGCCAACGGGCACCCCTTCGCGCTTCGTCTCTCTTACGCCTTCCGACCACCGCGCCACCAACGCTATTCTCCTCCCTCTCTCTTTTCCTCTCTCCCTTTCTCTCTCTCTCTCGGGGGTGTTGCGGACCTAGGTGTAATGACGTATCGCGTATCTAGCGCACGTCGAAGCCAAACGCCGTTTCTCTGACCCTCTCTTCTCCTCTGCTCCTTTCACTTATCTGCCGCGAAGCTTTTCCGCGTTTTGTCTCAACGCCCCCGATCATCAATTTTGAGTTCCCCACTCTGGCCCTCGAGTTAACCCATCGTCCTACGGTTTCTATGGCAGATACAAAACTTGTTTCAAACTTCCAGACTAGTAAAAACAGAAGAAACCACGTCCCAAAACCAGCAGAGACAGGAGAGAATAACAAGGTTAATCCCGGAGAGAGTCATATAAAAGGAAACCACTTAATCCGAAATATTCAAACCGCTCTAAAATCCACCCTTATCCGAACCTAAAGCTCGAAGGGAGTCTTTCGCAGTCCCCAAAACACTCGACAAAGCCGTAACAGCCCGGTGTCAAGCCACCCCTGAAACATTTAGGCGACCCCGAGATGGTGTCGTCAAAACCATCGCTCAGAGGGTTCGCCATCAGTCATTCGACGTTCCTCCAGCACTTGCCGGCGTCATAATCCGGTCGAAAGATTCTGCTCGGTTCGAACAGAGCGCAAACAGGAAACCGTTATCGTTCGTCGATCTGTCGTTGGTATATAGTGGCGGAGGTGGCAACCCTTACAGTCGAAAGGAGGATGACGCGTTCTTTGCGGATTGGTTGGGGGTGCGGAATCTTCTGCCACCCCCGTTCGAAAGGGGTATATATCGGCAGATTAGGCGACGACTTGGGGACTCGGTTCTTGGCAGAAGTTCGCATTATCGTGTTCGGATTCATTGATTCCAGGGAGCGTCGCGCGGATGGGGTGCCGGAGACACAGAACTTGCCGCCATTACGGACCCCGTTATCTGAGCATTTGAATGAGACTGCCGATGTCCTACGACGTGTGATATCGACACTCTACTTTCAGCTAGTTACCGATAGCTTCTCCGCGGGTAATTCGCCGCGGCTGATGCCCGAGATTCGATCCCGATACCAAGTTACCCTCTTTGATGACGCGCCACAAATTATTTACACGAGCTCGTGACGAAATTTCTTGTTGGAATTTATTAGCGATTTGTACTCCATCACGTTTTAGGTGAAGTTACATTTTGTCGGGTCTTCATTTGAATTTTGATTTTTATTGCGAAAGTGAATTATCCCTTTGTCCTTAACATTTTCTTTACAGTTACAGTGGTTAAAATGTCTTCATCCCCAAAAATGTTGTATAAGAAAAAGAAAAGTTATACTTTTTGTATGGCTATATTTATTTTAATGCTTAAACATTGATTACAAACGAATCAAATTTTACTTTATTTAGAAAGAGAGGCGCGGCATTCGTATTTGTTAGACTTTGTTTAAGATCTCCATCGCGAGTATGACTCGTTAAAATACGACAAGGGGTTGATCATAAAGATGTTTGAAAATTGACTTGGAACTTTAAAATGATGGAAATGATAAAGAATAATTCATTTATAACAAATGAAACATACAGTTATTCTTTAAGAAGTTGAAGCAACGTACAGGAATGTCCATAATGTTGTTGTTGTTGTTGATACACGGCGCTCGACACACTCGCGAAAGCATTTAAATGTCGAAATTTCCCTAGACCATAAACGGGTCGTTAGCCAGATGACCAGTTAATAACAGCGTGTCCCCCATCCCAGGCTCGCAAAGAAGCGTATCCATCAGCGCTACCATTCCCCGGGAACGGCAACAAAGTCTCCGAAACGACCCCGACCCACCGCGTTAAACAAGAAAACAAATTGGAAGCGGAGTCGGGGGGGGCACATAAACTCCCCCAAACACTTCATTAAAGACCGTAGGGTCCGCGAGGGGTCCTGGAACGAGCTGGCGAGCCCCACCCAGTCAGGTTCCATCGAGTCGTATTATATAATTAGCCGGTGGAAAGGGGTACGAGGAGGGGAGCCGAGAAATCCGGAGGAATTCGTTCACGGGGCCCCGGTTTCACCGCGGGCCCCCCACCCATCGAGGCTCTGGCCCCAGTGCCCCGGGGCCTTAATCCTCGGTTGTCTGACGGGGAGCAGAGTAGAGTGAGAGGAGGGGAGAGCTTGAAGATTTCACGATCGCTAATGAGATTCCGAGTGTCAAAACTCCGGCGGGCCCCCCGTCTGCCCCCCTTTTTTCGGAGGGGCACAGGTCCGCTCGCGCACACGTACAATGTGCCCACCAAATAACGGATCGTGGCGATTAGATGGCGCTGATAAAGGTGTCCCGAGGTGGCCTGCCCAGGGAACAGGTATAACCTGCGCTCCCCCTCCTCGGCGTCGTCGTTTCTCCTCGAACCCGTTCCCCAGGAACCCTAGAACAGGGGGGCAAAGCGAGGGACGAGGAGGAGGGGCACACACCGAGAGGTGACCGGCGGAAAAGAGGCGGACGAGGAGGCGGAGGAGGACGAGGCCAGAAAAGATAAAGAGAGGACTAAAGAGCGGAGATTAGCGCTAATGCACCATCGAGGGAATGGGATGGTACGGGGGCGAGGTCCGTCGTATCTCTCATATTTCAGACCCCCGTGACGTCCTACGAGATACCGAATCATTCCCACCTAGAGTCGACCGTATATTTTTAGACAGTCTCTTTTCTTTCGAGCTCCCAGCCGCGGTCTTCCTGGTCGAGAGAGCTGCACCGTTTTTGGACGGTTCGCGAGAGAATCAGCTGTGTTAGCCCGCTGGGAGCGCTTAAAACTTCCGAATCTTGTCCCCGTACCTCTGGAAAACACTGAAAATTGATAAAATTGTAATCATTCGGTTGGGACCCTGATCATTGAAATGGAAAGAGATCGATTTCTATTGAACTTCGCTTCCTAGAAGCTAGTTTGTAAAAATTCGAATTTGCATAAACATCTGCGGTCTAGTTGCTACACCTGCCTTATGATCCCATTCCGCAAATACGTGCACATTATGACGTGAATTTGCATGATCGATTAAACCAATGTCAAGTTGCATTTATAATCGAATAACTGAATCGGATTTGCATGGAGGAACGATGCTAATAATATTGCAGTTTATTCTAGCTTCAGCTTCGTGTAATTGCTGCAACAATTCTTTTCTGCAATACTGTATGAATCGGCTGAAGTGCAACGTAAACGAAAAGATCAACGACATTTGAATACCGCGTGGTTTAATCAATCCCTGAGTAAGAAGCGTGCAGCATGCAACTTCATCGAGTTTCTGTTTCTTTTTCTACTGCACCGGGGGAATCGCGGATTTGCGTAAATACCATCGGTCTAATTATTGGTGGTTGTTACGTAGTCGAAATGTTGGAAATATCACGTCGCGGCAAGATGTCCGCGTTCGCCGGCCGGCCTGTAAATCGTCCTGCATAAACGTGCGCAGAAATTAACGACGCTTTCAGCGAATCGTTATCCACTCCCGCTGTCTGCACTATGTTTTATAGCATTACAAACTTCGGGACCGGGCATTATCGCGGAACGTTCGATATCTTTGTACTTTGTATTTCCCAATCAATCGTCGGCGGACCGCGTCGATCAATTTTCCGGTAAACAATTCTTTTCGCTTTTCACGTGCACGCGAAACTAGTCGGGCTTTAATCCCCCGCCTCGCCGAACCAAAAAATGTTCGAACCAACGATACTCTTCAATAATTTTCCGTAAAGCAAAACAAAATTTTTGAAATAAAAGATTCTAATTAAGAGAGGAATTCGATTAACTACTGCGCCTTACAACTGATCAAAATCCTCAGTGCAATCGTGTCATATTTCATGATTAGCAACAGTGAAGATTTTTAAATATTTTAAGAACACTTTTTATAATGTCACAAGTGTCCGTTAATATTATTTTGCATTTCCAAATACTGTAAGAAAACTGTTTAGTTGAACCAAAAAGTACGCCATGAAAATAAGATAAAAATTGATCGCAGAGAAGAAAGAAAATTGCTCGTTAAAAAGCATGATCAATATGGTTGAGTGTTGAGAACAGTTTTTAAGAACTTCCCGGCGTTGTTTCGCAAATTTCCGCCGTTTTCAGGAGAAGGTTATCCGCGATCGATCCCGAACAGTTTCTGCCGGCTTGCGATTTTTACGGGGGATAATTTTCCCAACGATCTGCCGATGCAGAAGACTTGTAAATCACCCGGCGCGCGGTTGCACGGGATACATACCGGCTTGCTCGCCGATATTTATCTCGTAGAAACCGAGGAGAAGCTTATTAGACTCGGATCCATGTACCTTAACAGACGTTCCTTATCTCAGGTGTCGACGCCTCACGCGGAAAAGGTTAACGTCGAGACAAACGTTAACCTCCGATTTACGGTCCTGCACTTTTCGCCGATAAATAGCGCCGCGTGCACGCGCGCGATCGCACGCCTATCGCGCTTGCAATTAGGATCGACCCGAGGGAGCACACATGCGCTTGCGAAATTACACTTCTTCCTTTTTTTACTGAAATGGCCGATCGTCGGGTCGCCCTTTCCAATATGCGACGGAATCACGTTCACCTCCATTCGTTCTACTCTGATTCGTTAGCTGCTTCCATCTTTATAAACTCTACGCAAACAGGAATCGCTAAAAGATTTTTATGCATATTTTTATAGACTCGTGAAAATCATTCGAGTACTCTGCGAATAAAATTGGAGAGTGAAGAAGACAGACGGAGAATCTATTAATAATTTTTTCTCACTGCTGGAGTATCAATGGAACAATTAGCAGTCGAATTGAAACGAATGCAATTCTGATTATTTTGAACGGAATGAACTTTCCAAGTGTCATGATTGCACTATTGTATACAAAAAGTGTATGTCCTAAACTAACATCTTTTCATAGTTTCAACTTTTTTTATAAAATAGTGCAATCATGACACTTGGGAAGTTCATTCCGTTCAAAATAATCACAATTGCATCCGTTTCAATTCAACTGCTAATTGTTCCATTGACACTCCAGCAGTGAGAAAAAATTATGAATAGATTCTTCATCTGTCTTCTTCACCCTCCAATTTTATTCGCAATTACCATTTTATTTTTACCAGCCTAATATAACTCCTAAAATAAAATCTTCTCACAACTTCAAAAATTCAAGATTGATCAATTACTAATTATAATCTCTTATCTGGGTGTACTAACTCCGAAAGTTAATTTCTAACGTCCACTCCATTTCTCCCTCGACGCCCCTAATTATCGCCGCGCGTTGTCGAACAACACTAATCGAGATCGACCGAGGGCCCACCCCCGTTTGGCAGTAGCTAATATCGGCTCATAAAAAAAATCATGTTATCCGTTCACGCGTGCTGGCTTACACGGTGCATCCGTTTTGCCAGAGGGTGTGGGAGCAATGTCCAAGCGAGAGGAGAGACAGGGGATGATTGTCGAGGCGGGGGTGTGTTATGGGGCGGCACGGGGGTTGGGGGACGTCGATTGGAAACGAAACAGAGTCTCGGTACGAGCGTCAGCAGCCAATTCACGGTGGTAGATAACATCGAATATTTTTCGAGCGAATGTTAACGAAAAACAAACGGAAAAAAGGAAGAAGAGAAAGAGAGGGAAAGGGACTGGAAGAGGGTGGAGTGAATAGAGGGGGCGTGGGTGGAGGACACTAAAAGGCCTGGTCCGAACTTTTCGACAATAACCGGCGGCGGGCAGGCGGTTATTGAATTTTTATTGGCGACGACGAGTCAATTTGCGATTAAACCCCCGCGCACACCCCCTAAAGCTGAAGGCTGTAGCCAGGCACGAGTTCGACAGTTTGTTCGAAGGAGGAGAGAGAGAGATCCTCCGCTCTCGATCCTCTCTTGTCCATCCGGAGAAGGACAATCCCATCCGCTAATGCGAAACTTCTCTTCCGAGGGATGAAGGAATGGTTGAGGGACACGAAATTATTACGTCCGTCAGGGAAATCCTGCGGATTTCGATGACGGGACACCGTGTGAACTCCTTTCGATCCATGATTGCGGGATTTCAACGCTCAAGCGATGATTAGTCTCTGACGTGATACGTCTTCAAGTTGCCGATGGATCTCCAGGAGATTTTGCTTGGAAGAGATGTCTGAAGCAGACTGGAGAAGTTTTAAGTGAGTCTTGCCCTGGGAGTCAGTTGGAGGAAACCGTACAGTGTCTTTTGAATTTTTCTGTAATCTCTTTTGCAAGAACGTTTTTCTCGAAGAAATTGCACAGTGTCGTAATTAGACTGCGAATCTTTATTCAAATTAAAAATGCTTCGCAGTGATCGTAGGCAGCAGGAGAAAAATAAAAATTGATTTCATCCCTTAACGATTTTGTCGCATTAAAAACAACGTTGGAACATTTAAAAATATTTCTGATCGTTTTATTTTTTATATTCCACCCAGCCAATTTCTTCATAAATGCATAAAGATCCGCAGTCTAGTCGCGATAAATATTCAAGTGCTGTAAAATTTCCGAAGCCGCAATGCTGGGAGAAATTATAATGTACAGTATCGCGTGAAATATTAAAATTAGGATCTCGTGACATTTGCAAAGTTGTGATGCTTGAAGAAATTACAGAGCGTCGTAATAAACAATTAGGCAGTGTACAATTTCCAAAGACGCAACGCTGGAAGAAATAGCACGGTGTCACGCGAAATATTGAAATAAAAATTCCAATCGCACTGCTTTCTCGGGCACGTAACCCTCGAATAAATAATATCACTAAAATAAACCGAAACAGAAATCTGAATAATTACCCGCGCCAGGATGTTATAAAAATGTTAGAAAGAAATCCGGAGAAATCGGTTGGTGTGCAAAAAGACATCTCAAAGTCGTTGAATTAATTGCAGAGTTAAACGTAGAGGTGTCAATATTAATCTCGCACGAAGTTGCAAAAGGATTTCCAGGATCGACGGGGCCGCAAAAACCGATGGCCGAGAGTTGATTTATCTTGTCTCGTCTCGAACGAACGTATCGATAGGCGTATTCATATATCTCTGCCGGGAAGCGTTATCTCCGCGGAGGAAAAGGTATCCCCGAGAGTGGCCGTGTGCGCTGGTTCAAAGTGAAGACGTCCTGCCACGTGTTCGAGGAGGTAGCATATATCCTTTCCGGGCCGCTTAAGGAAACAGGAACGACTCGCGATCGAGAACCGGAAGCAGCACGTGCAGACTTAATGGATTGTTCGCGTATGGCACTTAACCGCTCGTTGTGTAAGAGGCAGCGATTCTCACCTGACTGTTGGGTTAGGGTTACCATCGGTTCGCCACGTGGTCGTTCGAGACAGGGTGGGAAATTTCGCGGTGCTTTCGATGTAATTGCTTCCACGTAACCATTAACGTTTCCTCTCCGAAGGAAAAACTCTTGCAATTATCTTTATTAATTGTGTGACACGGGGCCAGCCGAGTCAAGCGATTAAAGACCTTCACGTTTACGTTCCGAGCGTTTTCGTGACACGGTAGATCTAATTATAACGATCATCTGGGTATCCGAGTAATTTCACTCTCGACTTGTTAATTGACGGACCATGCAAGCGAAAATTCAATCAACGCGTTCGTTAACGGCATTTTAGTCTTCATGGTTACCATACCGTATTAAATGTGATACATCTAATAAAACGAAAGGATTATTTCACTTGTGTGCTACGTTTTGGCGTGAATCATCCGGTAAGATGTTTATAATCGACGCGGAAGCGATTCGTGCACGCGAATTGATTTTGCAGAGGATCGATGCCCACCTGTCGTCACAAAAGGGTGGACATGTGTCCGGGGGTCGAAAACTGTGGTATTAACAGGCGTGAGGGATGAACCGCGCCTCGTCGACCTCCTGACACGATCCATCGGGGGTGTTAGATCACTCCTGACGGGATTTCCGGTTGTTTTGCGAGCGGCGCGTAGCTCTTCTGCGTGGAAAATCCAGAAAAATCTTCCCCCGTGACAGTATCAGCTCTGCGAAATAATGCACCCTGTCGTATTTTGATGAACACCTGTGCTTTACGTAGCAGTGGACGAAATACATATTTACGGACCAGGTAACCATTTATTTCGTCAAATTTTTACTAATATACTTGACGTTGTACTCCAAAAAAGCAGAATTACATATTTTTACATTTTCGAAAGGATTTCATATATTTTCTTGTTATAGTTATCCGGTATAAAAGACAGATAGAGATACGTAAAACGAATATAAAATGATGTCTCAAGAAAGGGAGGATATATAAATAATTTAGTATAATTCGTGGAGGAAGAATAATGGATAATTTTGATGGTTTCATGTCGCAGCAATTCGGTCCGAAATCGCGTTGGTACGAGATCCAGGCGGTCGTTAGATCCCGGCGACCTCCGGCCGGCTGATCGTCGATCTTTCCCTCGGCCTTGGCATTTGCGAATAAATGGATCCACTGTCCGCCACGCGGTGTGGAAGGAGTTGACGAAAGAGGACGGTCGAAGAAGAAACTAACGCGAGGCGACGCTACGCGACGCGACAACGGAACGAGGGTCCCCGTCATGATAAGATAAACAGGGCCTGTTATCAGCGGTTGTTTCGCGATACCGGTCGCGCTTACCGCGGAACCGATTGCAGAAGGAGCTCCGAAGACCGTGTAATTGTTCCGTGTAGTGGCGTGAAATGTTGCTCCCGTCGTTCGAACATCGACTCGCCATTAAGCCATTAACCACAGAATGCGTGGCGAAATGGTCGACTATGAGAGCCCTACAACCGGAAGTCGTGGGCAGACGGCGAAAACTTGTAGAAAATTCGATCGAACCGTTCTCTATTTAGATATGCGACTAAACTGTGCGAATAGACTCTAAAATATTATCGATAGAATTGATTGGAAACCGAAAGTTACGAAGAGGACGTTGAAAACAGGACCTTAAAATTACCGGTCAGAATGACCGGTTTCAAAATTTTAATTTCACGATTATTAATATAATAAAAATAATTTCATAAGAAATTATTGGATAGATATCTTTAGTGGAGCACATGATAGGAGTTGCACAAAGTCTAAATAAAATCAATCTTCTCATTTTTACAAGGAAACATGTACCAGTCATTTCTAATGCTCGGTGGTTTAGTGTTGAGAAAATATGTACAGTATCAAGATGAAAAGACAATATAAAAATCATAGTGTTAATAATTCTTAGAACGTAGGGTACAAGATATTTTTTGATATACCTTACACGAATATTGCGGAGTGTAAAATAGTGGAATACAATTGTTCGTTTCGAATTTTCGCTGGAGGTCACATTCTTCGGTAGCCAGCAAGAAGCAGAAGTCAAGAGAGGATGGATTGCCAGATCCCGATCACTGGCCAGTTCAGCAGGACTGAGGAGTCCTCGAGATAGGAAGCGATTCTTAGGGGTTGATCGACGATTTGTCAAAGTCTTTCCGCGTGACGTACGAAGAAGACAGCCTGGACGACAATGCCTCTCCTCGGGCTCGATATTTAACGCTGCACCGCAAAAAGCTCGCCTCGGCTCCTTCAATGGGGTCTGCAAAAAATCGATCCTCCTATCCGATCGATCTTTTTGTGCATCTATCCTTGTATATTTTTTCTACGGTGCTGCCATTCCCATTCCTAAATATTATTCATTCCTGGACCTGTTCGAGAAATCGTACCCAGTGAACCGTTAAATTATTTTCCATACACTAAAATCAGAACTGAGATATTTCATTGTTGATCTACAATAATGGACGACTGATCCTCGTACTCTCTACATAACAGCCAGACAGTTGGTTTGGCACATTGGGTTCAAACGGGTGCAATGCAATTCTCTCAAGCTTCTCAATACAAATCGGCATTTCCGAGTGTCAGAGCTTCGCGATGCAAGCACGTATTAAAAATCTCGAAGACCGATCTCTTTCCGCTCGACTCCCTTCGGCTACTGTAACAGCGTTTCGAGGTCGATTAGTCGAGGAGCGCATCAGTCGCGTAGGACAAGGTAGAGAGCCAGGGTTGCAGCGTGCACTTCGTCATCGTCGGGCCGTAGCCCGGAGCCGGGTGCGGTGAAAAAGAGCCGGACACTTTTTATCGTGGCTCGCAATTATGATTAGCTACCACGCGCGGCGGGAGACGCGTCGCGACGCCGATTAGGGCAGAGTTCGCCTCGTCAAAACCGCCGCGCGGAACAAATGGTCGCTTTACGCCATCCCCCGAGTGGTGAGCAGCTCGCGGAAGAGCTGCCCCTTCCTCTCGCTCTCTCTCTTTCTCTTACTCTCCGTGTGTACGCGTCCTCCCTTTGTCTCTCTTTCTCTCGGACTTTCCCCCCTCCTTTTCTCCGTTCTATCTGGAGCACGACGAGGAGGGTAGCGAGCGCGGAGATTACACAAATGAGAAATGACCATCAGGCTATCGGAGAACTTCGGTGCCGGCTGCTAGCCGGGTTTTGCGACATCTGCGAGCGGGGGATGTGCGCACCGGGACGACTATCGCAGCCAGCGGAGGCTGCGGCGTTTTTAATGCGGAAAGAAGCGGCTCGCGCACCTGGACGCCACGCAACGTCTGGGGACATTTTGATACCGATGTTACCGCTGCCGCTGCGGCGGTGTCCGACCGCGTTATGACCCCGATGAAGAAGAATTATGCCGCGCCGATGCCACCCGCACTCCCCCGCGCCTTATCTTAGAGGATTTAAGCTTCGACTCCTGACGTCACGATTTTATGGAAACGCCACGTTCAAACTTTCAGCTTGGACACCTCCGCTCTGAACCATAGAACAACCACCTGATGTTCGATACTGTTGCATATTATTAAATCATAGATGGAAGATCGATGTCCTTCCACCTACGTATCAATGAACATTTTCTCCTGCTTTCCACAAGAATGTCAGTGCACAAAGATGAAGTCCTTTAACAATAGCAGTACCTATTAAAAATCGCTAAAATTTCATTGAAAGTAATTCAACGTTCTAAGAGCAAGGCGATATCGCACTTCCGGATCCCTGGAGGAAGTACCCGGATCATAGCCAACGTAATGCCGAACTCACAGCGACTGCACAACGCAGCCTCCCCGAAAAGATAGAGTCCAGGTTCGTGTTCGAGCTGGAATCATCTACATTTTCACGAATCAGTGGCCGTGACTCGGACACGAGCGGTCAGCCACGATATCCCCGTCCATCTCCTCGGACAGATGAGAGCAGCAGCATGATAAAAGGAGGATGCGAGAAGCGTAGAACCAAGGGAGACAGAGAAAGAGAGAGAGAGCAGGCAGTACTTGAAGAAGGAGAGAGCTAGGGAGAGCTATCTCTCGCGTCGTCTAGACTCGAAGAGCCGTTCCTGGATTTGCTCCCCCGGGACCCTTGCCGAAGAGGGGAGCAGAGGAACAAGAGAGAATCTTGCGAGACAGTGAGACCACTGTTGGATCTGTTTCTCCCCACCAGTTAGCCCGGAGGATCTTAACGAATAAGATAACACGGCGCCAGGGAGCTATCCCCGATCCCTCTCTCTCTGTCTTCCACTCCTTTGCTTTCAGCGTTGCTCTCTTCTTCAGCACTGCTCTCGTTCGGACTCGGGTGTTCGAGGTACTCGAAGAAGAAACGGTCACCGACACCGCGTCGATGATCCATCCTGGGCCTGTTCAGACGTCTCTCTTGTCGCGATTACGCGGAATCTCTTGTCCCCTCGACGCTTCTTTTTCTTCGTCTTCTTCACGCTTCCAGGCCTGAACTGGTCGACGTTGAACAACCGTGTTTAGCGATGCTGACTTCACCGCGCCACACCGTGGACCCGTCCACCGTGACTCGTCGACGGGCTGCCGCGTTATCGAGAACAGCTTGATCTTTATGATGTATTAATTGCTGGCGACTAAGTGGGTGGCTGAGGGTTGTCAGACTGCCACCGCTTGCAAATCATTGCTGCCCCTTCGGACTGAAACGGCCTGGTGACAGCTGCTCCTAGACGCAGCGCGGCTAATCGACACCGTACTTTCTTGAGGAAGACGCCTCGGTACATCTCGACTCTGGGACGAGTCTCTAGACTGTTGAACTCTTCTGCACTCTAACCTCCAGGCTCTAAGTTAGACAAAAATCTTCGTTCTACGGTCCAAACTCTAGGTTAAACCGAACTCTTCTAAAATCTTGAAACTCTAAGTTCCAGAATTTAGATTAGATTTTTATCGGCTCTAGGTTTCAGACTCTACACTCGTTCTCTAGACTTCAGACTCACATTCTGCTAATTCTAGATCCCAGATCTAGATTAGACTCTCGGCACCAAACTTCATCTCAGACTAAACTCTCGTAGACACCGGCTCCTAGATCACAGTAATTATGATAGCCAAAGATAAGTTCTTTATTCGTTCTCTTTGGTTCATCTATTGGTGTTCAACAATTTTAGATTTTACATAAGTTTAATATCATTGGTAGATTATATGCAGTCTATTAAAATCCGCATTACATAAGTTCTTCATTCATTGTCTTGGTTCATCCAATGGTGTTCAACAATTTTAGATTTTACATAAGTTTAATATCATTGGTACATTGTATGCAGTTTATTAAAATCCGCGTTACATTAATCCGCCTATTAAGATCCGCAGTCCATTAATGATTTCATTGACAAAGTAGATGGGTCCCTCGAATAAATGATTTACTCCCAAAGCAATGCGGGTAGAATCGGTAAAATCAGAGGCTCGGAGACTCGACGACAATTACACTGTACAAGTTTGGCGCGCCGTGTATTATCAGAATCAGTAAGAAACTAATTAACCGGTAGTCCGAAGTGACCGCGGCAGTCCGCGCGATCATAAATCATTCGCGGCCGGTCTAATTAAAAAGGAGTTCAACAGGCGCAAGTTCGACTGGTTCTCCGCGACGAACCTGCGCGAGGTGGCTGTCGCCGATAATTTATTGGCAGGTAATTAGCGATCGCGCGAACGATAATTGTCCGCTTTCGCAATCGTCCCGGAATAATAATCGTCGGGCGTGCTCGCGCGGCGCGCCAGCGTTACGTAACTCTATGCCCGTCGATCCATGCGAAAATCGAAATGATAAATGCCCGACGGCCGATACAGAAAATCGCGTCGATGGGAGAAAGTGCCGAGAGATACGCCTATTGGCCAGCCTGCACGAGGAACAAATGGGAATGCAATTAAACGTCTCTGTCAATCATCGCGCGCAATTGAAATTATAATTCCCGGCGCGGCTAGTTCCGATTCGTCTCCCGCTGAATAAATCAATCCGTGCACCGAGTTCATATTATATTTATTTATTGCCTCCCGAGCATTTGCGTCGAGGTATTTACCCATTGATTAGGGTCATTGCTCTTGGAATTGAATATGGCCGTAGCGCCTGATGAGGCCCAGTATAACGCGTCAAGCGAATATAGCGTGAAATGCGAGAAGCGGGCCCCTATAGTCGCTCATTCCTAGGCAATACGAGGAGACATGGTTCAAGTCTCTTGAGGGAGAGTTTTTTACGAAATTTTTTACGTCAAAAAATAGTCATTGCTAAAATAAAAGCATTCATTCGAACCAATTATTACCAGTATTATTTGTTTTTTCTTCTTTTTCAGACGCAAAAATGTTCTCTTTGAAAAAGATCCACATAGGGATCGAAACGTTAGAAGCATGTAAATAATTGCACATTTGTTGTTTTTTCTATTAAGGATCGAACCTAGCGCCGATATCATACAATTTATTATACTATTACTTTTCGATCGAGAGGAATTTACCTATTATTACCAGTATTTATACTCAAGACAGATAAAGAAAGGATCGATTGCAGCTAAAATCCAAACAAATTATAAACCGCGCAGTAGAAGAGAAATCTCCGTGAATCTTCGAGAAGAGAATTCCCCGTCTCTGTAACTAGCATTATCGGAAAGAGAAATAAAGGTAGAAGAAAGTCGGGGTTCATCTTGGTCGTTAAAATTCGCGCGGCGGCGGGAGCAGACGATGGAATCGTCAGGAAACAAACCGCCATCGAAGGGCCGATTTCCGTTTCCCGTCGATAAAGAGCCGTTGGGGAAAAAGTGCGGGCTGGGTCTCGTCTCCGTCGATAAAATTGTCGAACAATCGTGCGATCAGCGTCGAAAAGAGCGCGTCGCGTCGGTTGGACAGCCGGCAATTGAAACAGTCCATCGGCGAGTCACGCCGGTAAACAACGTTCCCATTGTGCTCGCGTTGCTCTGCTATCAGCGTATCCGGCTTCTCGATTGCACGAATTACACGTCGTCCACGAAAGAAGGAAAAAGAACACGACGAAGAAGAAGAAGAACGAAGGCACCAGTAGAAGAAGAAGCAAAAGAAGAAGAAGAAGAAAGAGGGGAAAAATGTATATATATAAGTACATATAAGAAGAGGCGAGGCACTATGAACACGTATATCGGCGTCATTGGCAGACTTCGGGGCACCAAAGCCACCTCCTGTCACTGCCGTCACGAAGCTTGAACTTCGCCGATAGCGCGCCGCGATAACGGATAACGATAACGGGGTGGCCGGGGCGATACTCGTAACGCGGCACAACGGGCTTCGTGACTAATGGCGATAACGATAAGGACGATCGTAAGACACGTAGGGAACGGCCGTGTATCTAATAACCGTACTCTTTGTCTCGCGATTCGGCTATCGCCGACGGCCCGTTTCGCCGCTCTCGCCGATTAGATTTTACAATATTCCCGACGCGACGTGCTGCAGCTTGCCCATCCGCTCCGACTCGCACCGTCAGCTCAGACCTGTTTCCAACTCAAAACTTATCCTCTGCTGCTACCAAACTCTAATTGTATTTCACCATCAATACGAAGACGACTTTAAACGAATATATCGTAACCGGAATGTTTAGTTTTACGGTAAATGCTCCTTATTGGTCCAACAGCTGTGTGTTTTCACGGACTTATATCGTGGCTCTGACTCGATTATTTGAGAGCCGAACATGGACAAGGACAGAGTGAAACACAGATCGGGTGGCCGAAGCGTTTCTTTCTGTCCGCGTCTTTTCCAATTGGAACTATATCGCTTTCGATATTGTTTTAATCAGAAAAATGCAAGACATACGTTTCTGAAAGTCCCATAAAAGAACAGCGAAAATTAAGAAGTTTTAAGATTCGATTCGTGGTGTCAATGTAGCGGTGTTCACACCTGGGACAAGAGTGAGTGGCACTGAACAGGGATCGCGCCCTTGACCCTGGACTAATAACGAGCGGTTTCTGTACAATGAGTGTCCTTATAATATTTTCTATTTGCATAGTGACATTGCAAGCGGAATTGCACGTTGTTTTTTTACAATTGAAGGTAACATTAACAATTGAAAATAACAATAACATCAAGGTGTACGTTTAAATTGTTTGTCAAGGTGGTTCGGAATCCATCTTAAAAATAAATGGTATGTCCCACCGCGAAATAACCTCAGCAAAAGAGTTGACAGCGACGTAAAATTAAAAAAAAACATTTCTTAGTGGAAGAGCCTGCGACGTTTTATTTCTACAGTACTGCAAACACTGTTACAAGTAGATTTTGTCGAAAAAGTCTCCGAAGTCTTCCAAATCACTGTTACGTCTTTTTTGCTTTCACTGTTGCGCGTCGTAACGAACAGCCGTTAGTGAATTGATTATCGCGAGTGAGTCCATAGGCTGGTGTCTGTGAATATAATAACGCCGATACATTCCTAATGCGACCGTTAATGCTTGCTGTAAATAAATGACGATGTATCGTGGTCAACTGGTGTTGCAAAGCGATAGGGAATTGTGCGACAAAAGAGTTGTGGCTCGTTAAAAATAACGTTTGGAAGTTATACTGCCATTGTAGTCTTAATGAATATCAAGAAGTTCCGCGATTTTCACAGCAGCCCAATATTTCATGTTCGAGCCCGTTCTATTTCCTTGCAGATATTGCAAATGGAAATGTCTAGGGTGTCTTACAGTTGACTCGGGACTTCACGACGTTCTAAATCGCGTTAGATCAACAACAACATAATAATACTCACAGCAAATCATAAATCATGGCAATGCTTAAAAAATGCAAATAATGGTTGCACCGCGCAGGAAGTGGATTGCAGGTCAGCGAAAGAAAGTCCGAAAAACGGACAGTATCCTGGAACAAAGGAGGGACGGATAAACGGGCTAAACCGCGATAGTTGTCAGGAGTGAATGGTCGGTTCGCAGTGTGTCCCGAAATACGGCATCTGTCCGGGTCGAATCCGCTCGGGCCGGACTGGCCGCTTAGACGCGAAAGGGAAAAGCGGAATGTTTGCCCGGCATTATCGTGAGGTAGCAGAACATGAAGAGCGGAGAAAGAGAGAACGAGAGGATCAGAAAAGCGGGGACGGGGACCGACAGAGAAGAGAGAAAGAGAGAGCGAGAGAGGAGAGTGATAACAGGTAGCCATTGCTATGGGTCTCCGTGCCGCTTGGAAACCAGTGATAGCGCTTCCCCGCAGGAGCGAGCATCTCGCTGCGGTTTCGTCTTACCCTCGGCTCTTAAACAGTCTGTCGGAAGGCGCTTTCCGACTCGACGACCGTGCACCGGCCTATGCGAATTGCCAACTGGGATCTAAAAGGACGGCCGGGGATCTAACTGGATCACAACGCCACTCGGATCACCCCTCTTCCGCGAAGAACTCCAAGGTGATAATTCTCGGATGGACGCTTGGATTGGACGTTCAAAAATGATTTGAGGACTTCGTTGCAACCTCGCGACTTTGATTCAGGATGTAGAGTCTCTTGGTCCGAGTGGTTGAGGAGCTATTCGAAACCTGGGAACGATGAACTTCATCTTGACATTGAGTTACAACGAAACCTGTGTGCAAGATAGTCTGCAGAATTTAGCAGTGAAGTTTGAACTACGGTTGCCGGGTAGATAGAGGATCTAGGTCCTGGAACTGATAACATCGATATCTATATCAAATTCTAATGAAATCAAACAGACGTGTTTGATGAAAGTCGCGAAATCTAAATATAGGTGATAAACTTTAGTAAAACTCGTGGGACTTTCGATCGAACTCAGCCAAGCATTGGTCTCACAGTGGATCTAGGCTATAGGAGCTTACGATCAAATAGTAGTTGCCGAATCAATTTTTATTCGGCTGAATTGTTGATCACGGTAACAGTGTTTGAAAGTGTATAGTGTGTGCATTCGATGAACAGTGCAGCAAGGGTAGCACCACCGTGCGCGATAAAACGGTGGCGATTCGTCTCGTCGGAAAGTTGCACGATCGTATCACGGAAGACAGCACGGGGAACGTTTTATTTTGTAAAATAAAGAAAGTTCGCCACGCGGAATGGAGATCACGCCGATGCTAAAGTAAGACGGCCTACGGTTCGGGTACACACGAACTTATTCCAGAGAATTCATTGCAATATTCATAGCACGAAAGAAAAGCATGATCGCTCTCTGTTATTTTCTGAAATGGAGCGCGATTTACATTGGCAGCGGACGATAGAGCACGGACGGCTTCTGTTATGGTTTGCGGGCCACTGAGAACCAAGGTTTCGCCTATTCTGGGCGTTGAAGTCAGCGTGTGTTCCTTATCTCGTACGAACATTTTTATATACGTGTTATGGTCACAGGGACTTTATTAAACTTTCACTGAAAAATCTCTGCCGGAGACCTTCGGGTTACAAGAATACCAATACAACAATTCTGAATCTCAAAAGTCAATTCTTCTTTCATTCTCAACTTTATAATCGACCCTCGCTTGGGGATTGTTGCATTGCACCCTCGTCAGCCGTTGCATAAAAGATCATTCAGCATCCGAAGGATTTCCAGCTTTTTAGAGAAGATCTCACTTCGTCGTTTCTTCCTCTACTCTCGATTATCTAATCAACAACTCGAGGTTCACACTTACCACCAAGGCTACCCTCTAAAGTGTAGGTAGTTGCAGTAAGCCCTCGTCAGACGATGCATAAGGGGTGGAAGATCGTTCGGTAGAGCTGGGGATTTTTGAAGAGATCTCAATTGTCCTGGGGGTGGCGAGAAAAATTAGCGATCTCGTAGCTGCTAATAGAGGTCTCGCAATTAGACGCGGGCTTTCCGGGCGTCGCGCGTGTGCACGATCGATAAGATGCCGATCGTACCGGCTTATCGGGCAAGCGGTCGATAAGAGTCGGACCCCGGAGCTGTCGGAGCGAGCGCGGGTCGGCCGCGATACGCGGATTATCCGCACGGCTCGTTTATTCCCGCGTTCGCCGTTGCAACGACGACAATCGGCCTATCGAGCCGCTTCGTCGCCCCTAGTAGCTGCTTCCCGGTCGAAATTAGGATCGTTGCTCTGATCCCCACCACCACGACCGGGGATTCACTGGTCCAGATAGTGTCGGAGTACTCTGGATTTTGGTCGGAGCTGGTAGACCCGTCAGAGCTGCAAGAAACGGGTGGACAGCATCGATTGCAGAACATTAGCAACTTCTTAGACTTTCGGTTCGAGGATGCCGAAGACTATTGGCGTATTGTTGTACGTTTGAGTGCTGAATTCATCCCCTAAACTGTAGAGGTGGTGAAGGTGCAAGGATCTTCATAATTTAGTTCGTTGAAGACAATTTATTCGTGTGTGAAACTCACCCCTTAATTTAGTGATGCTGTGAGGATCCACGAAGAACCTTGAAATCTCGGATGCTTGAATTTATGGATCCGGAAACATTGAACGCGATTTATTCGCATATGTAGAACTCGCGTTTAGTTTTCGTGGAAGGTAAAAGAGAGTTGAATTTTTTACCACTGACGTCCGACGAACTGAAGGGAATACATGAATTGCAGAATGGATTATGACCTTTGAATGAAGATTGAAGGTGATTCATGAATAGATTAGATTTATTTTTTGATCTACAAAATAAGAAATCATAGAACACAAATCGCTATCGAGATCTGCCGGAATTCGAAAAATCGAGAAGCACTGACGCAATCGATCCGAAGATAGACTATTATCACTATCGTTTTAACACGTTAACACTCGCGGAACATCGGCAAGGATAAATTGCATTCCACCCGGTCGTGCTTCGACCAATTAGAATTGGCTCACGATAGATCACGTCACGTACCGATACTTAATGAATATTGATCGATGCGATCCAGATAAGGATAACGCGTGATGGAAATCCACGGAAGTATCGCGTAATTTGTCGGATCCTAATGAGCATGGAAACATAGGAGCCGATCGGAGTAAAGGGAACAAAACTGAAAAGATAGGAAGATAAGAAAATCGCGGGCTATCTTCGATCGATCGAGACAAAAGAAGCGGCCGATTACAGCGGGCGGTTCGATTGAGGAAGATCGGCAGATTAATCGAGATCGTTATCGATTCGTTCGCAGACGACTCGGAGACGAGTCTCGGGATTTATCCGGAAAACCTGTAGAATCGGGATCGATCGGTTGGAGGATCGAATGCAACGGCAGTGCAACGATCCAGGATCACAAGCAGGGCCCGCGATCGCGATCGACGATACGGCCTGCGACGAGCTCGCGACGATAACGCGACAAGGCTATTGCGGCTGGATCTCGCGAACATAATCAATCTGATCGACGCCGGAGCCACCTTGAGAACCGAGAGCGTGTCGAGCTTGACTCACCCGAAATCGCGTGCGTACTCGCGGACGCACGCCGGTAAATTAAAACGGGACAGAGCACGGTGGACAGTCAAGACGAAAATACGATGTTGCTTGTCGCGTGTTGCGAATTCATGCGAGCCGAGCAATTCGCGGAAGCCACCGGATCCGCCGATTGAGTGGGAATTGCGAATAGTAATCGCCAGCGATGAGCATACTGCTATGGAGGCAGCGCAGAGCCAGCCAGCTCAGGGCGGAAACCACCCTCGCACTGACAAGTAAGTGCATTTCATTCGGAGACATTTTGAAAATTGATCGTACACTTCTAAATTATTAATAACTGAAATCAAATGTTTTCAGAGCAACTGTTCGATTCTTTATTACTGATTAAAAACAAACAGCAATTTTGCAAATAGTCAGATATTCATCATCGACGTTTCGATCCTAGTTTGTATCTCTTTCAAGATTTAAACGCGTCTGTAAAACAAATTTTATATATGTTATACAATTTTCAAAACTATTTCATGATTGAATGTAAGGAGGAAATAGTATTCATAAAACCCACTCACTTGCTTTCGTTGAAACTACATTTTTGTAAATTGTGCGGCACGTGTGGCACGTGCGACGTACATGCTTGTTGTCAAGACACTGGTGTAAGAGTACACTGGAAATCGATCTAGATTATACGAATCGATACAAGGCGGTAAATTTGAAGAGTCATAATATGTCTTTACATTCACTTAGCAGGAATATACCTTCATGGTAAATAATTGTTAACATTCGACTGGAATCAGTTTCATACAATAAATTGTATGTGGGAAACTGCTGGTATATAAATTTATTTATAAGCAAGAAAGAAACATTTTTATTATATATGTAATATAATAAACTCTATTTATTGGAAGACAACTATTCATAATATAACTTCTAAATTATGTTTGCTCTTATTCCGACAAGGAATACGTTTGCGAAAGGTATTGAATCTTTCAAGGGGTAAGTTATAAATGGCCCAATGGGGTGCAGAATAAGTGTACATTTATATTCTATTGTAGTAAACACTGTTTCTGTGTTATTTATAAACGCCTACGTCTTTAGTTTACGTCAATCGACAAACAAATTGCCAGTTCAAAACAAGAAGTTCCTTTCGATTGCGTTGTCGATTGATTGTATCGCCGTATCGTCCATGCCACTATCTCGTGTAAACTTCGAAATTTCCCACTTACGCACGATTGTAACTCATTACTGTCAAACGTGATACTTTTTCGAATTTAAAAACATCGAACAAACACGGAGGAAGACGTGGCTGCCTTCGACTTGCTTCACAGATTTTCGTTCGAATTGGTCTTGCTCCGAATTGATCCACTAAACATTACGCGGAACCAAACATTGGTATAGGAACGATTAAAGTCTTCTCCAAATCATTTCAAACTATTCACGAAATAAAACATAAATTATTAATCACGTTATAGTGAAGTATTCATTCTCTCTATACAGTATCAACAAGGTTCTTTAAAAGAAGACAAACATTTTCTGCAAATTATAAACGCGACCCAAGTAATTGAATTATTCAAAGTTTTTCTTGTTTTAAATTATTCATTGCGTGAATAATGAAAGAAACGCAAAGATTGAGGGCAAAGGGCACAGTAAAGGGGCTGTGTAGCTGCGAATCGGTGAAGAGAGGATCCAGTTCGGATCATTCTCGCGTGATCGATCGCCGCTAGCGAGATTTCGCTACGCTCGTTCCCCGATTCGACGAGGGTGATCGAAAGCAGGCAAACAGAGAGAAAAAGAGCGGGTTTCGTCGAACGTTAGCCGGTCGCGGCCTCGGAGCGTTAATGGGAGGAGTTCATTAAGATCGCGCGATTACCGGCTTATCGCGGCTAAGCGAGCCTCGTTACTTTGCCGTGACGTCACTTCCTCCCTGTGTCGCCGGAGTCGTCGTGCGTTGCCTCTTTCCGTCCGTGCTTCCAGCTTTCTGCCCGCCTCTTTTGTTCCTCGAATTCGTGCTTGCACTATTCCTATTGCTATTTGCTCGCCGTTGTTCGTAGATCATCGCCGATCCTCCGAAAAAGTTGCCTCGCACGCTAATTGAAAACGTGCCACCCAGTCTCGCAATTAAGGATGACGGGAAAATTATTTTAGATTCTAACGTATCAAAAGAGGAGCATTTAGATTCTAATTTCTCAAAAGAGAAACTGTTAGGGTGTCTCGATAGGTTGTTTCGCTTTCAATCAGGAGGCGCAATGAATTGGAGTTTGTTTCTCGAGAAAACGCAGTAGAACCTTCGCTGGATTTTTTACTGCATCGTGTATCAAAGTCTTAAATATTGGGAAAAATGAAAAATAGTCTCAGATAAAATATTAACGAAATGCATGTATGATTGCATGGTTTTCTGAAGTAATGGGAGCTCTATTAAATATCGTGCTTCCGTTTGACACCGCCACGAAGGGATTAGAATATTCGAATTTCTGTTGAGACCGAATAGATCAATCGAAATCGAAGATCGACGAGATGAATAAACAGAAGACGAGGCAAAGTCCAAGAGATGATAACCCGTGATGAGGCCACGATATCGATCAATGACCAGATCGATGACATCTAACCTACTCGTACATCTAATCGGCGGTGTACGCGCGACTTATCTGGCTTTATCGTTCTTCGATAGATCATTTTTTTCTGATGGCATCGCGATAACAGACTCGATGATAGTAAAAAAAATGGTTCAAGACTCGTATCGAGGCTTGGCATCTCTATTTTATATCAACAATAGTCGAGTGATTGTGAGACGATAAATCCGCGGTGCTTAAATCAGTGTTTGGCAGAACATAAGGGTTGAATGTGCTGTGCTTTTATCGTCTGTAGATTACGAAAGAATTTAAGAATACAAACACTCGGAAAGAAAAAATTTGTCTACATAAATACTTGTGAAATTCTATTGATTTGCTTCTATTAATTCTATTGATTTCTATTGAAATGCTTTAATTTAACACATGTCACAGATGGCATGTCTAGAAAATTTATAGAAATTTTCTATTCATCAACTTTTTATTACCCAGCCTGGGGTGCGTCCGCACCCCACACACAGAGAGAAGGTTAAGGTGGTAGACTCGTTTCTAAGATTGCAATTTCTCATTTCTCGATAATACAAAGTCAAATTCAGTAGTGAAAATTGCTAAACAAAAGATCCTATTTTCACGTTTAATTTGCATTATTCGGCAACATACAGCTGTCACAGCGTTATGCTTCAGACTAATGTAAATTATTCCTCGTGAACGTAAAAATAGGAAATTTGTGGGTGATCGCGGCTTAGATTCGTCTTTTATCTAGTCCTTTTGATTACTGACAAAACCCCATCTTTGAGTGATCGAGAAATGCGAAGACGCATCTCGCACCCTTGCAATCCTGGAAACAAGAATCTACCCCCTTAAAAATCGAGCAATGGCACGAGTTCCACAGCCGATGGTTCCAATTCGAGCCGTGGTACTCGAAGCCGATGGTTGCCGCGATTTCGAGGACGAGGGAAGAGAAGGCCGAGGAAAGAAGAATGAGGTCAGAAGGAGGGAAGAACGAGAAGGAGACGAAGAAGGAGGAGGTGGCGCGGATGGTTCCACGAAAGGCAAGAACGAAATAAACGATAAGAGGGACGCCGGGTTAACCAACAAGCAAATTAACACGTGGGAGGGTCCGATCGGCAAATGAGATAATTGTGCAACGAGGGGGCCCTGGGGGCTTTCTCCTTTCTCTCTCTCTCTCTCTCTCCTTCTCTCTCTCGTACACACACATACACGCTGGTCCACCCTCTCCTTTGCACGTCGGATCGTTCCAGGACGATTCGCTGCTCTTCGTCCATCTCCTCGCATGAGGTTTGCCATCCACGAGACGATCGGGAGAGAGAGGCGTGTTACCGATGGATGGACCCATCGATGGATCGATCTATCGATCCCCGCACACTCGCAGGAGACCCCTCTTTACCCGCTCCACCGTCCTTCGTGCACCTCGTTGCCATTGAGATTATAGGTGAGCACCGACAGCCACGGGCTTCCAATACTTTGTAAGTTTATTTGCGATCCGGCTGTTCGTATCTTTATTTATGAAATCCTGGCCGGTGGTACGGCCGACGCGCGCTTCGCTTTGTCCTTCTCTCTCTTATTCTCTTCCTTGGACTGTCGTGCTCTCGTTCCGCCGATGAAATTAATTATACCGATCACGGAGATCCTCCGAGTTTCGGGATTGATAGTGGACGATGTGATCTACAAGTTCGCCACTTGTGTTTTTTCATGTTTCTCGGGGTCGGGACACCAGGGAGAATTTTCTCCGTGATCGTTGAACTGTCGACAGTATAAATTAGTACAGAAATCCAGATTATTTCCGTAGATTTTGGGGATGATCGTCTCAATCATTCTTTTACGCGGAGACTCGCTTGATTCCTCCTTTCGGAGAACGTTCTCCGAATAAAATCTCTGCACAGTGAACGGTAAAATGAATTCAACGAAATGCTCGCCAATGTTCGATCAATAATTAATAACGAAAGGAAGGAAGGACAGCCAGAAGAGTCTAGGGCCGCGAAAGAAGTCCGATAAACCGACCCGATATCGTCGCTCCAAACATTTGCCTCGCGATAAGATCCCGTATCTCCTGAGAAAGCAGGGTTTTTATGCCCGAGCACGTTCTCCGTGTCCGTTTCTCCGCGAAAGCACCTACCACCGACGCGACGGCGTGCGAGAGAGACCACTTTAACGATTTACCAACGAGAGAAAGAGAGAGAAACAGAGAGAGAGAGGCTAGAGTAGGGAACTACGTCTGGCATGGGCCCACGGTGTTGCTGTAGTACCGGCTTCAGATAGAGATAGCTATTTTTAATGGAAGTTCCTTCGAGTGCTCGAGTGCCGATAGCCGACCGCCTATCTGCCGGCTGATATTTTTAATATCGGAAACGGCCAGATGGGGTGGCGGAGGAGAGAGGCTCGCAGATAAGTCTCTCTCTCGGTTGGAGAGCCAGCGATAGCGGGTCGGATCCATGGACGGTGTCTATCTCTTTTCCATCCATTTTTCCCTCGACCATCTATCGGTTGCCTTCGCCCTGGCTTCCACTGCTGGGTCCCTGGTTTTTCTCGCGAGATCACGATCTCGGGGATCAACGGGCTTGATCACGCTGACGGCCTGCTACGTCACGATCATTTTTCCTGTTTCGCCCGGAACGCTGATCGTCGAGATTCCGGACGCTCGGGTCTTAGCGGTGGGGATCTTCTGGGGATGAAGTTAACAGGGTGAACATTGTTTGGAATGGAGCGTTAGAAAAACTTATTATTCAACCAAAATCGTAGAAAGGAACGACGTTTTCATTTTGGATGTTATGCGAAGATCGTGGACAATGATTGTACTCTAGAATTTATATAAACGTCTTAGAAAAGAGATGTTTTCATCCGCGTCCATTAATGGTCATGTTCTGGGGATGAAGTTAGCAGGGTGAACATTGCTTGGAATGGAGCGTTAGAAAAATTTATTCTTGAACCAACATTAAACCAAAAACGACGTTTTCATTCTTGATGTTATGTGAAGATCGTGGACAATGATTGTACTCTAGAATTTATATAAACGTCTTAGCAAAGAGATGTTTTCATCCGCGACCATTAATGGTCATGTTCTGGGGATGAAGTTAGCAGGGTGAACATTGCTTGGAATGGAGCGTTAGAAAAATTTATTCTTGAACCAAAATTAAACCAAAAACGACGTTTTCATTCTTGATGTTAGGTGAAGATCGTAGACAATGATTGTACTCTAGAATTTATATAAAAATCATAGAAAAGAAATATTTCTGTCCGCGACATTGAAAATCATAAAAGATGAACCTGGCTCGAACCTCGCTAAAAATGAAAGAGATTGTTCAAACGACTCCAAAAGGAGGATCGTATAATACTATATGATTTTTGTCTGATTTTGTAACGATCACGGGCCGATGCGCGGGAAAATTCGAAGAGCCGATGAAACTGCAATTGTCGCTAACCCCATCAAAGTCCCGTAAACCACTGTATCGCGGATCTAGAGCCAACAACAATTAGCCGGGGGGTCAGAGTTCGTAGCTCGGTGCTTGGCTGCCACGATGGGCGGGTTTGCATCGCATCGAGGGCGATCCGAGTAAACAAATCATAAACGGCCGACGTGGAAGGCATATTCCTTCTCCTGCGAACCTGTTCCCCCTGTTTCGACCTGATCGCCATACGCTTTTGCGTGAGCGATCGTAGCGAAACAACGTGCACCAAAGAATTTATGGCTGCGGCGACTGTTGCATGCTGATCGTGCTTGGCGTGGTCTGAATAGTGTGTTGGAAAAATAAGATTCTATTTCACTGTTTCCGAAACAGATCGATATACAAGGAATGGGCGTAATGCCGACTTAAAATCGCTGCATCCTTTATTTCTTGATTAGTACACTTTAAATTTTGTATTTTGCTTTCTTGCGGAGTACAATGCAGCGAACGTAGAATTAAAATACGATACTATTCATTATTTTATAATTAGACTATGGATCTTTATACACTTCTGAAAATTTTCAAAATACGATAGAATATAAAATTTGACAGAATTTATTACAATTTTTATTTATTTCAGATCTACAAAGACCACTACCCCTGAAAATAAGATTTCATTTTATTCCAGTCTTAAAACTCGTCTACAAAAATTTTACCGAATTTTAAGAAATATTTTATTCTAGCAAGCCCCTGCTACATGATTTTCTTTATGGCTAAAATTATTAGGACGTCTTTAATAATTTTATGGAGGTTGAAGAAAATTTAAATTAATTGTATATCTACGTGTACGTTTTGGTGTCTGAATTCGTTTTTATTCGTGGAACGTATCGTCTTTCCTCACCGAATTCCACCTTGCTCGATCCTGTCTCTCTCGTTCCCTCTTGCGCTTTCTGTTTTTCTCTGTTGCGGCGTGTTCTCCATGTTCGGTCCACCTCTTATCCTTCCGCGGGACGAGAACCCGAGATGCCCTCCTACAGATACAAATGGGTACCTATGCCAACGGCGCAACCTGTTATTATACATTCCCCTATACAAACAACGTGTTAATCGGGCCCGCACCCTGGCCGCGCCGCGTACGAGCCTCCCCCCCTCCCCATCGCGAGCAGGATATCGGATACGCGCCGTGGAAACCGATTTATCGATCGTTCCGCGTGCGCTTCTTCTCCTTCGTGGGCTGGTATCGCGACGGTAAATTGGAATACACACCGACCCTCCCGATCGTCTCCCCTAACCCCCTCTTGCTTCGATTTCGAACGTCTGAACAGTGTTTCCGAATGTTTTCGACGGTATCTGCCTTCCACTTCGTTTTTTCCTTTTATTTTCTAAATGGCTTCGACCGCTATGGTTCTCATTCGCAGACGCAAGAATACTTATTTCCTCATTTCGCAATTAACTTGTTCTGATCAACTAATTAGGTGTCTCATTTTTTGGTATGTACAAAAGGTATAATATAATAATTAAAAAAATCAAAATCTGTTTGACAAGTATACACATCACAATATCGTCCCTATTACATTTCGCTCTACGTCAGAACAAAATGAAGCAAAAACCAAGTGGCAACGCTGTGCACAAATTCCTTCGTAATTAAAATAAATCGGGTGTGTAAAAGTCTGAATTTCCATAATACGATGATAAACCGTTGAAAAATAAACGAATCCCATAAAATTCCGCCATGAAGTTCCGGGCGAGGAACACGATCCTCGTCGAAGAGAGAAGAAGAAAGTGATAGAATGAGAGAAGGATAGGAAGGGAGGGCAGAGAGGGATGCATCCGACGGTATCTGCATTGCATCGAGGTTGCACGGCGTTCGTGGTCCAGTCTCGATGCACCTGGTGCGCATCGTCTCGATCTCGATTCCGCCCCCCGGGGCCCGACTCCCCTTTACCCCCCTCCCTATGATCCGTTCATCTTCAGAATCGCCCATAACCACCGCTACCCTCGTAAGCGTCGATCCCGTGTGGCGAGCGGACTCGAAACGCCCTGAAAATCCACTGTGAACCGTTCGAGGATCGATCTCCGGGTCCTGATCCACCGGCGATAAGCGGCCTGCATGCCGCCACGAAACCCCGGTGCATTATGAAAAGCCTGATGCAGCCCGCTGCAGCCTGATGCACTCTCGCGAGAGCCGCCGGCTGCAACGCGGCGCCGAGACGCCATCGAGCGTCGCACGGTGGTCCCGAATCAGGATTTCGCTGTCGCAAAATCAATTCAATCTCAAACAGATTAATCGAACTATCAGTAGAGATGTCTACACTATTTTCACAGTTTTAAATATTTCTATACATCAAATTACTCTATGCAAATACAGTGAAATGCACTTTCAATGAATTCCAGCAACTTTATGTCTCTCTCGTTTTTAAGCCCCGTGAAATTTATACATTTTCTGTTTTTGGAGATGTCTAAATCATTCTCATGTAATATTTTAAATATTTTTATATATCATATTACCGCTATACAAAGAAATGCATTGATAAAGAATTAGAGCAGTTTACGCTCTCGCCCATTTGTACATCTTCTGTTTGTACAGATGTCAAATAACTTTCGTGATTTTGCATTTTTTGTGCATCATATTCTGGCTGTAGAAATACAGAGAAACGCACTTTTACTTATCTCAGACTTAGTTTTCAGACTTACACATTTTCCGTTTGTGGTCGCGCTTTAAATCGTTCCGTGCGTTTCTTTTTCATCGAACTTGAAGCGGCCATAGTCCACGATAAATCACGAGACTCGTTTCTGTGGAGGCTGAGCCACTGGAATCGTCTTCCAGAAAAGATACGGAACAGAGAGGTACACATCGGAGGGTACAATAGTGAGATACGGTTGCCGCGTCATTACCCCGACGCCGAGCGACGAGGAACACGACGTAGACAACCGACGTCGCGCACTTTGTCAACTTTGTATATCAATCAACCGGGGCCCCGGTAATGCTCCCGGGACATGGCGAACAGTCGATAAAGGACATCGATGCATGAAGCAGAGCAGCCGATGAGCCGAGCGCGGAGATAAACTCGGGGCCAGGTCTCGCGTGCTCGCCGATATCATCCTCCTCGATTTTGTTTTTCTCATCGAAACTTTCGTGAGTTTCCACTTTTAATCAGCTTCCAACATTTTTAAAAATCGCTTCATCCTACGAGCCCTTCGTGAAAATTCACTGTGGCGTAATCGTACTTTGTACACTTTGCTTGAACGTACTACTTTAAAAAATTTTTTTAACATTTTGCTTCCACAGTTATTGCTCAATATATTAGAAAGTGCACAATGTCCTTCTTTAGATTTTATTATATCATGCCTTAAGGGTTGAACAGCAATTTTTCTTGCATTGTATCGTGCACAAAAAGCTTGCAAAATGGAAAGTATTGTATAAAAGAAAACATTAAAAGGTCAGTGCGAAGCTAATACTAGACTTGAGTCTTCCATTAAAATTGATTCGAAGAATCAAGCTGAACCTGGCAGTAAAATTGATTCCTCCGTTAAAAATTGATTAAAAGAATTAGATTGAACCTGACACAAAAATTGATTCTCGCACCAAAAATTTAAACAATTAGACTGAACCAGACACTGAAATTGAGTCTTCCATCTAAAACTGATTAAAAGAGTCACGCTGAGCCTGGCACTAATACACTGAGCGTATTATAAAAATCATAAAAAGACAGTTCTGGAGCCAATATTGTAACTCCGTGGCAAAATTAGTTCCGCGAAGTGTAAATTGTATAAAACACATGCCGATCCTGCGGCAGCTCCATCAACCAAAAGCCCCTCGAAAACCCATTCGACCTCTCGACCGCAACTTGATCGTCTCCCCCGTTCATCGAAAGCGGAACGCGTTCGATGCACAGGTTGCAGATCGGTACGGCGTTGTGGAGGGGTGTTTGAACGAGCGTAAAGTTCTCCGTCGGCCAAAAACGGAGCAATTATCGGCGAACGATAAAACTCGGCGTGCCGTGGCGTCGGGTCCCGTGCGTTTTGAAAACGGTTACGCCGTGGCCGTGTGCGGTTCGAACTCGTTCGCGCACGAAACCAAGCCTGACGTTTCCTGTTCCGCAAAAACCGGGCAATTATCGGTGGGGGTCTGCGAGGGAGGGAGGGAGGGGGTGGGGCTATGTTTGAGATAAGACACAGGCCACAGGGCCGGGAGAGGGGGGCCACCCTCGTCGGCAGGGACCATAAATAAGCCCGCACCGAAATCCTCCGGATCGTTTTAAAATTACCCCGGCAGTTAGCCTAAAAGCAGAAGGAGAACTCCGATCAGATATATCGCGACGCGAGGCCCGGGATAAAGATAACGGGTGGATCCGCGATGCGCAGAGATCGATCGGCCCTGGGTGCCGAGCCTAACCGATGCACACCCCCGAAAACTTTCGCGGGGCGAGAGAGAGTGTTTCCAGGATGACGGTGAGCAAGTGGATGGTTCGTGATTAAGGCGGTTCGCGCTGGTATGTGTATGTGGGTGGTAGAGAGAAAGAGAGAAGGAGAGAGAGAGAGAGCTTGTGATGCCTGCTGCTGGCCTGGTGGTGGTTTTAGGGGTGGTTTGGGGCAACGGGAGGGGCTGTTGGTGCCGGCTGGAGGAGCTTATCGCGAAGCGCACGCGGTCGCCACCGCCAGTCACCAGCCGCGGAATTCCGAGGAATTCGAGGGGGTGAGAAAGGGTGCCACCGAGCCCCGACACTCTCCAATGGGGGCCAGGAAGGGGTGGGATGTACACCGTCGTTCAACAGAACCAGCTCTTCTGATTGCGATGAATTTCTTTGCCGGGTGGGAACCGAACATCGTTGTCGACTCGATAGGGGTTGCGACGATTGGCTGTCGTGTAATAAGGTCCTTTTCATTATGGAAAATATCAACCTTGGAATATCGAAGCAACCCCAAACTTTAAAAAATCTTGCGTCAATTTCGCCGATGTACAGTGCTAATGAAAACGAAAAGTACGAGACGTAGCATGATCTCGACGAGCCGCAATAAATCTGCGAATACAACCGCGCGACGTTCTTCGCGGCGCGATCTGAAAAAATAAATTGGCTCCGGAGATCGAACAGCATACTTTTCCTACTTAACGATCGTCAAAATTTACGCGGTGTTATCGTCGATCTACGCTTTCGCCCGTACGGGCACGAGAGCCTGGCCCCGGTTCTGTGTTGGAGCCGCGCGGAATCGCCGGGTATCGGCACACAGCGTATCTCTTCTCTCGCGACCCGGTTCTTTCCCGGCTCCCTCTCTCGCTCTCTCGCGAAACCGGAGAAATAAGAGAGGGGGAGACGCAGCGCTTCCTTATCTCCCGTAACGACTGCTCGTTATTAATCGGCGCGCGCTGTTCGAGATACCGTTCCCTACGCCACCCCCGCACCCCTCATTGGTCCGCCCTGGCTACGTCGAACCCCGTGCAATTTCCACTAGTTAGCGTTTCCTGTTCGTCCGTGTGCACCGAACACGCGACAGAACTTGTTTGCTGGTGAGACAGCATTTTTTCGGGGATGAAAACAGCAATTTTTCTTTAGGGGTGGCTCGAGATTGCTGAAGAATATATTCGAGCTCGAAGGGTGGAAATTACTGGACATTATTGACTAGAGTAATTTTCAGCAGGATTCTTATTCGTCATCGTTATTATCTTTCTTATTCATCAGGCTCTTCCTGTCTGAAGGTAATAGTATACTTTTCTAATAACAGATTGAAAGTATTTCGATTTTTGTAAAATGTTCAGAAATATTTTTCGGATTTGCATAGCGATTAGTGGGTGTATTTACGAAAACTAAAATTAAGTTTTCTTTCCGCATTTTCCGACTCTCCGCTTTCTTTCTGTCATTCTGCCACCCTCCAACCCCTAGCACCACCATTTCCGTATCGAGTCGCGATACCGGAGAAATCGGCAATGCATGTGCGTCTCGCCTCTCGTACACAGGTTGATTTATTATTTTTATCTCGTCTCGGTTCCTCGCCTGGGCTACCACGAAGGAGGTGTCAGGGGGTGAGGTTGGGATCGCATGAAGATGCCCTGATCGGGGAAGAATCATTGCGTTCAATGAAATTCGAAAGCGGTCGAGGAATTTGTTTTCCCTTTGGCTTCTCCCTATCTATCTATCGGAGTTTCAAAATGGAACCACAAATTTTTATAACATCGTTCGCGAACAGGATTTGAATCGAAATCGTCTAACGAGACCGTCGAGGGAAATCCCGTAACATTTTCACAGAGAGTAATCAGAAAAATCAATCACCTATTGAAGGTAATGGAAATTTACTCAAAGAATGAACCTCCAGCCGTTCGCTAGACGCCTAAATAAGGTGTTTCAATCGTCGGGGCAGCTTATCGCAACCCCGACAAAGTTGCCACTTGCACTGGCCGCGAAGGAAGCAATTAGGCTCGGTAGGTTTCAAACTGGTTAACGAAGAAAGAACCTCGGGATGTAGGGGTGTGTGTAGTCGGCAGGAAATACGGGGCGATTCGCGGAAGCTGTAATCGGTGGTGATCGTGTGTGTAGCCTCGTGGGGGTGGTTTTAACGCGATCGCCCGTCGCATTAGCCCCTGACGGAGTAGAACGTACGATGGCGTGCGAAACTGGCCGATAAGTCGTCGTCGACGGTCGTCGATTCGACGGCGAGAGGGTAGGCAGGGTTTAGGTAGCTCGGTTATCTTCAGACGTGGTTGCAGTTGCCCGCTAACTAACGGCTCGATGAAAAGCTCGTCGTCCTCGAGGATTTCCGGAGCGTGTGCCCGTCGCAGGAAGAAATCGCCACCGCCGGTTCAAATATACGATAACGCCGATTTACCGCGAAATACCCTTTGTTAAGCCTCATTTATTAAAATCGCCGAGCCCTGCGAGTTAAGTGGAACGATTCCGGATAAACGGCCAGATCCGTGGAATTATGTGGCTACGGTATCAATAATCGATTAATATCGCCGGTTAAATACGATCCACGGGCCCCGTTGTCTGCCGATAAGTCCTCGATAACCGCCGGTGGAAGAAGTCGCTAACTAACGACTCGATGAAAACCTCGTTGCCGACCAGCTACCGAACGATAGCGACTCAGATAGATATTAGCCCGGGTGCGCGTGGCAGCCGCTAAATTCTTCCCTTGATTGCTAAGAAATTACCCCCGAAACGTACGACCCCCCCCCCTGCGTCGTCGTTCACCAGGGAATTCTCGTCGCGATTTCTCGCGGAGTAAATCGAGAAAATCCGGTGATTTAAGGGTTGGAGTACTGATTTCGAGAGAATTGGGGCTCCCGTAATCTTATCGAACGTCCACATTGGCTTGCTGTTTTATGAAAATGATACCGCAAGTCTCTGATCTACACTGAAGATGTCATCGGGCGGGAAAATGTGATTTAAGGACAGTGGGGGTTAGAAAATTAATTGGCATTTGTATTCTTACTTACTTCGCAAGATTAATAAGCGAAGTTGAAAGCAAGACATTTTTTACGATCACCACCCTTTCCCGACCTCTGGTCCATTAAACCCCGTGTCCCTCGAACCCCATCCAAGATCGCAAACCATCAACGCACCCAGGACATCCGAAACCACCCTCTAGTAGCATAACTCGCCCCTATAGGGCCCTGGTGTTTCCCACCCGCTCGAAGTCAGACGACGGGAGCAACCCCGTCGGAAAAATTGAAGCGAGCGGCTCATTACGGGTAATCAATAACCGATACATTATCGGCGTAGAAGTCGGCTGGGAGCCATCTGTGAGGGGTTGGCGAGAGCAGCTCATCTCCGAACGCGGGGGACGTAGGGGGTGGGTTCTCTCCTGTTCGACGGGGGACGTTCGCGGGTTCCGATTTACACAAGTATATTGAATTTATTGAGATGAGCCTAGGGATAGCGCGGCCAGGAGGATATTAGCTGCCTACCAACCGCCCCGACGTTTCATACGATCCGTCCTCCCCCTTCTGCGCCGCGTTTCAACCCCCTCAACCCTCCTTCATTCCCTTCGTCTCCTCTCTCGCCCTTCATACCCCCTCGAGCTTCCGCGAACCCCCCAACCGACGCTCACCGTCGGCTACGTCGTCCTCGCGCATTTATTAAGATCGCGGGGCTGATTTATGCCAGCCGATAGGAGGCGGCTGACTGCGGGGGTGGGCCTGAATGCGATTCAAAGCAAATCTAATATCGACTTCGCCGTCGATTATCGGCGGACGCGGCGAGGTCGTCGGGCGGGATCCTCCGAGCTGAATACCGAAGGATTGTACTCGCAAGAGAGGTTTTCTGCGATGTTTTATTAAAATAAAAATAGTTTCCAGCAACGTCAAACTCGGGTAGATCTTCCAGTGTTATTATCACAAGTTTATACAGTAATGGACTTAACGATGTACCTGATATATATATATATATATTTATTAAGCTGATTCAACTACTGGGTAGTTGTGTTTTTCAAGATCGAACTACAAAATGTTCTTCCAAATAATAATCACAAAAGGAATGATTATAATACTGGTAATTTCTCACTGATAATTATAGTATATGACAAGTAAATGATTTTGGCTCAATTTCAAATAAGATGAACTTGGTAAACGATCTGGATATACGGACAGAATAAAGAAAATGGAGGGATGGGTGTCGCGATAAAGGGACAGAGCAATAGGAAAGCCAAAGAATAAAGAGATGCAATAAGTAATAGTTACGCAGATACTTAGTATACTTAGAGTGTGAGTGAGATAGAGTTAAGATAGAGTTGTATTGGTTAGGTTTATGTAAACATATTAGATGAGCTTAATTTTTGTAAATAAATGAAATTTCTGTTTCTGTTGCAGGTAAGTTAGCAGCCATTGAGAATATCCTCGCCGTTATCGTAAGTGGCTCATCCAGATCAACAATTTCACGTGTATCTAAATGTCCGAGAGATCGGAAAGTATCGTAGATTCGGGTGTATCCGGTACACTCGCGCGAATAGTCGCCGGTGCTATATTGCCAGGCAATTTTGCTGGATTTTATCAGAGATTTTTCGAAGCATGCACAGAGCGGGGGCAGGGGGTGACCGACGCGAGGCGTCGCGTCGACGTCGCGACGATCCTCGGGGGTAATCGGTACGGCAGGCTGAGAAGTCCTGCGGATTCTGCGGCTCTGCGAGAGCGATTCGGGCTGTCCTTATCATCGGCGACCAGCCGTGGTTCTACAACTTAACCCTTCCAAGGCAACACGGTGCAGAGATTACCTTTGCAACCCCCGTCGTCCGCTTTACCGCTCTTTCCTGCCCGGGAATCCACCCCCGTCTGCACCCTCTCGGGCACGTTACACTCTTTCGACCGTTCTCCATTTTCGGAGGATCTCCTGTAACCGTCGTCGGCAAATTTCGGTTCTCCGGCAGAAATTGATTCGGACCAAGAGATTCCAAGATGATGTTATAATTTGGCGAAGCTCTTAGATTCGGGAGATTCCGTAACACTTATCAAAAATTGCACTTTATCCATTTTCATTAGTTCCGAGACATCCTGGATATTTTCATAAACTCTTAATCGTCCTTTCCCGTGAAATTGGATTTGAAATTGGAAAAGTTATTGAGAAACAATTGCAAGAGAATATTATGCATCTTTCCGAAAATTATGATTCCAAGTTAAAGGGGTTTAGGGGAAAATTGTAAGAAAATATTTCAATCTGTCGATTCTTCTCGTTCCTTAAAGATGCTATGGGATCCTCCTGGCTCCCGTTGAGCGTTTCCACTAAATTTGGGTTCTACGTTGGAAGAAATTGATTCAGGAAAAAGAATCGCAAGAAAATTTGCCAAGCGTTCTACCTGTCAGCAAGATCCTGGAAAAAATTTAGAGGTCCATGAAATATTTAATTAAAATAGTGCAAGATTTTTCGTTGACTGCTTTTTCTCTCGAATTGAAAATGTCGTAATCCGTTTTAATTATTCCGAAGGGACTTTCTATGTTTCCAACGACATCCCGCACCCCAATTTAAGAAACAGCCGCACGGCACTGGCGCGACAGAAATATTCCCGCGAGGGGAATGCCGCGCGCAAACATAATTTGATTTATTCATGGATAGGTGGAGAGGAGCCTCTCCACCGAAAAATGAATATATATTTCCCGGAGAAAGATATCGAGCGCGAGAGAGGACGCTTGATAAGCATCGGGAATAGAGTTCGGTGCGCGCCGCGATGCCACCCTGATCGGGCAAACATATTTTTCTCGCATCCTGGGATTGGGGGTGGTGCGTGCATGATTGAAAAGGAGCCGCGGTGACAAGGAGCTGCCTCGGCCCGATAAGCAGCAGGATAAGCGAACGTCGGCGAATATGAATATGAAAATGGGGTGGAAGGATCTCTCGGATCTCACCCACCCCTTGCGCAAAGGAAAGTCAGCCACGAAATGCAACAGTTATCTGCGACAATGCAGTGCGCCGCTTTTTTCATCGAGAGCACAATTCTCGTCCTCTAACTGAAACCGCGAGGAAGAAACGAGGGTGGTTGGAGAAAGTTTCGAAGAGGGTAAGCGGACGATGGGGGTGAACTTTCTCACATTTTCAATTAGTACAATAGACCGAAAGAAATGTTCAAGATTTTTTTACAGACTGATTAGTCTTGAAAATAACCGCACGTAATACTTCCAGATAAGTGAATAGTCTCATGAAGCTAATGCTTCTATCAACATCACAGATTATGAATTTAATAAGACATTATCTAAGAATTTTTCCGATACCTGAATTTGCCACTTTCCACCCCTAGCAAGCAAACAAATATTTCTCCAGATAAAATCGAAGTAAGGTAACGCGCATAAAAATGCATTTGGCCTTCTGTATGCAACAAACAAGTTGTGCAACGTTCGCAGCGAACGAGTTAACAGTCGCATGAAGCTGTTACCGCCATTGACACGTCTATCACGAACGATTGAGTGACTAACCAAGAATTCTCCGATAAATAGGTGAGCGTCCCATCGATAGGTAAAGAACAAATATTTTTCTAGATGAAAAAGCGAGATTTGATTCGAGCTTATTGGTTCGGGCCCGGTAATTCACCGTGGGGATTAAAACGCGATCTTTTCAATTCCCGTGCAGATTGGTTGGCTGCGGCAGCCATTGCCGAGATAAAGACGCCACTGGAAGTCGATTAAGCGTCTCGCGACGGCTTTTTCGGCGGCGGTGGCCTCTCGCCATAATCATTTCATTAATATTCGCTGCACCAATAATCGTAGCCGCGTGGTGCGGCACTCTGCGGTTCGGCTGAATGCACGCGAGTGCGACGCGCACACCGTCTCGTATCTGGATACACACTATAGCAGCTAAACGTGCATGTACCGTCGTATACGTAAACAACGGGTGCGGGGGTGGCGCGTTATCAGCGACGCGCAGCGTCGCGTCCTCGACGGGAGCGTCGTCTTTATCTCGCGCGCCGTGGCGTCTTGTTATCAGGCGCCCATTAGAATATCTAAATACCACCCCCGCGCGTCCGAATCTCCCCGCCGGCGTCTCTTAGAGGTGGGAGCTAACAAGCCGTATTCGAAACGCCTCTTGGCAGCGATTTTCGATCGATCGTTCCCGTTTTTTCCGCCTCGATTACCAGCTCGCTCTGACCCAATTAGCAACGTTAGGACGCAGACAATTTTTATTTCGCATGAAAATCCACAGTCATGCTAAACAACATAATAATGAACGGAACGAAGACAAGATTGCATAATGAATTATTTAACGAACAATATGGAATACAAGAATTCCACCCACAGTCTTACCTCATTCTAACATATTTCTCATACAAATCCAGTCATAGTACACAACATAATAATGAACGGAACGAAGACAAGATTGCATAGTGAATTATTTAACGAACAATATGGAATACAAGAATTCCACCCACTGCCTTACTTCATTCTAACATATTTCTCATACAAATCCAGTCATAGTACACAACATAATAATGAACGGAATGATATACAATCGATTGGATAAAGAATTATTTGACGAACAAAATGGAGTGCAGGATTCAAGCTCCCTCCACTTTATTCTAACATGATGAACATTATATTAAACGGTCCTCTGCTCCTGCTTATCATGTTCTCTCCTGCCATTCGCGCAAGTGTCCCACCTGTCCCGAGACGCAACATTGCCAACTTCCATCGCGGCGGATAAAGCCAGGAGATTCTCAACACCGAACCGGAATTCCATTCCCGCGGGTCATTACGCATGACCAAAAATCAAAGAATAATTTACGGGCCCTATTAAAAGGATCGTTAACTTCGAAACAAGATCGCGAGTTTATCGCGGCCGTTCCCATTATCCTGCACTTAGCGCGATCGCGACGAACGCGCGCGGAGGCTCACTCGTTTACGAGCGCTTAAAAATTCATTAACCCCGTCTCCGGCCGCGTTCAGATAGTAATCTGGAATCTCTAGCGAGGCTGCATCCGACGATACCGATCCCAGGATCGCGAGCAACCTTCTCGCGCGATAACGATCGCGAGTCTCCGGCGGGGTTGTCTGGGTGCTCGACTTTCCCGCCATTTTGGTGTCGCTTATCTGCGGTGGCGCGAAGAAATCGCGGTGTTATCGGTCGGGGAGAGGTTGCGGGCGTCTCTGATTACCAATAGCGATCGTCCACCCGCGATCCAGTTACCAACAACTATCCTGCTGGCCGAGTCACGAGTCACGTGCAAACCGGACGCGCAGGATCGAGAGTCCTCGACAAAGGACTCCCTCTCTCTCTTTCTCCTGTTCATCTCTATGTATCTCTCTTTCTCCCTTCATCTCCATGTCTCCGTCTTTCTCTCTCCGGGCCGGATTAAGCCTCCGTGCACACCCACGTGCAGCAAAACGTCGCGCACCAGCCACGGGAATAAAGTCCGTGGCTCGAACGTGTTGAACTTATCCGGCGCTCGGTGTCCGGCCGTAGATATGTTAATCAGCCAACGGTGGTGCAAAGCGATCCAAAGGAGTGGACGATAGTTGCGTGCCCGGCATCCCGAAGTTCCACGACTATAATTATAAATCAGCCTCCCTTATGCTAATGCCACTGTCTCCGAGCACTCGGAGAGGCCTTTCGGCGCGAGCGCGACTCGCGGACGCGAACAACCGCGTGCACACGCCTATATACTCGCCGATTCGCCAATTAGGCCGCGATACGCGACTTCGGGAGTTACGGCCGAGAGGATTCCGATACTGTCCTCGAGCTTTTGAAATTGGCGACGAGGATTTTTGCGGGCCTGACTCAGGGTCGGGAGGAGATTGAGGACGTTCCGCGTTTTTTGAAATTAGGTAGAGGGTGTTCACCCTTAACCTCTTGTCGTAACATTTTCTTTACGGCTACGGTGATCAAAACGTCTCTATCCACAAGTATGTCGTAGAAGAAGAAAGAATATACTTTTGATAACAAACGAATCAAAACAAATTTTATTCTATTTTATACGTCGTTAAAATCTTCTTCGTGACGAGTGTTGTGTTAGCTACTTGATTATGACGTTCTCACCTTACACACCATGTATGATCTAGTCAATGAATTGGTTGTGAGACAACCATTTAACAATCATTTTTGGGAAAATGACTCGAGGCACCTCCGCAATCAATTTTCGGGAAAGGGAGGCCGCTGCGTGGTTCAAAGAGGGTGGGGACAGTCGCGCGGGAGGGGTTAAGATCTAAATCCGCATTCTCGATGGTGCCTTCATCCCCCGGTTCCAGAGAGTATATTCGATTCCGGGATCTATTTCCGCAGTCAGCTGGTCCAAGGATTCCGGTCGAAGGAATCGGACGGTGGGGGTTGGGTTCATCCGGCGAATGAAAGCCATTTTCAGCTGGTGAATCCGCCGGCGTTCAGCCTAACGCCTCCGGAATATGGAAACAAATAATCCAACGGAGGGGATCCGCTCGCGCGGAAAGCGGTCCTCGAAGATCCACGAGCTGCTGGGTTTGCGCATCGGAGAGAAAGAGAGAGACGAGGAGAAAGGGGAGAGAGGGACTGATATATATATATACAGAGTGAGAGAGAGTGAGAGAGGGGGAGGGAAGCTAGGAAGAGAGATCATATCGGTGCCATATTAGAGGAAGTTATAAATCGCTGCGAATCTAAAATTGATCTTTTCTGCAGCGAGTAGGACGACCGTGTCTGCGTCCGCGCACACATCACCGGAAGACGTTCTCGCTCGCACCCGCAAAGAGCAAAGAGCGAGAAACCGTGGGCGTTCTACGCGCGACACCCCCGGGGGGTGGTAGTCACCTATCGAGGAGAGCCTCCGCGAGATATATCGATTGCGACGCGTCTGCGAGTTCGAGATAAGCCCGATCCGCATAGCTTCGGCTGTCGAGCCGCCCCTACGGTTACTTGCACCCCTTCCGAGCCACCCCCTGCGCTACACCAGAACCCCCGACACCCAGAGCTGACTTCCGTGAAGAATCAACATCCGACGACGATTTAAAGCGGACCTTACCTGTGAACTGGGCCGCCACTTCGAAATGGTCAGAACTTCTTTTAATGAACCTATCACGATAATTAGACATTTCATTCTAATTCTCGGAGTCGAAACCTTGTTCTGAACGGTACGGAAGAATCTCTGTTTCACAATTTCAATTTTCACTGTCAAAGATGGTGGGTAGAAACAGGAGAGCCAGCAAGGGTGAACGTTGGAAGAGTGTGGGCAATTGTTATCGCAATCGGGGATCACCGTAATCTCGTGACAAAGAGTTTCATTGGGACGTACCGGGGGACGAGGTTTAAATTAATTTGGGACTGGAGAACCGAGGGCCTGTCCGGTTCCAACGCGGGCCAGGTACAACTTAATTGGACGCAGAAACTGGTCCCAACGGTGGGCGAAAGGAACGAACGATCCCCGGGCATGCGCCTCGGAAGAAGAGAATTTTAATTGGCGGCAATTTGTCGAGGCTCGAGGGTGGAATCCCCCGGGGTTCAGCCGACTACTTAGCTTCAGCCGAATGACCACTTTGTACGCCGTCAGAGGAGTCATTTTGAAGGGTTCCACCAATGGGACTTGTTTCATCGCGATCCACGGTGCTGCTGGCCCTTTTTCTCGTGCCCTCGTGTCGCGCTCTGCACTTTCAGAACCAGTTCGCGGCGGTTTTTATCACGTCAGTTGGCGACATTGTCGCCAGACGTATATGAAAAATGTGTATCTTTTCGAGAATGACTGCTGAAGTGGTGTCTGCTCAACGATACCTGCTTATGGCTGTGAGTATCTTATCAGCAATTAATACCCAAAGCCAACACAGATTTTCTCAATAAATTTAATTCATAATTCAATACATTTTTAGAATGGATATAAATGGTACTTCGTCTGAAATTATCGTCCGAAAGAAAATTATTGAGCTTCTTTTTTCTACGTCAAAGGAGGACACAATTACTGCGCTGAATGTAGATTGGCACCCTAAGAGATATCTAGCAATTCTAACATTTGCATCGTTAAATATCGAATAAGGAGCCCCTACCGTTTTATCTCTATGATATAACCCGACTTAAGCCAAGTATAATTCCAGCTTACGTTTGACCCACATTCTAAGTAAATTTAACACTGATTAACCTATATCTAATTCGAACAATCTTCCGGTTTTAATCGAGGTAGACGCGACTCAATCGAAGCGAAGAGCAATAGGCGAAAATTATTTCCGTGACAGTTACCTACCTTGGTTCTCCCGCAAAGGATTTAAAAGGTGTTTCACTACTACGATTAATAGGATGCGGGCGGATCACTATCACTTGGCCGCTTCATTGGCACGACTAAGAATACTTTCCGACGGCAAGTGTAGTTGTGATCAGAGCGATGAAACTAAACCACGTGATCTGTCAGTGTGAAAAGTATGACATTCAAAGGCACAAACTTCTGGATTCCTTATGTAAAATGGGTTACCAACGATCTCTAAGTATTGATATGTTCATAGCGGAACCTAATATTAAGGCTTGTGTTTGTATCCATCATTATTTCACAGATTGTAAACTATCTATTTAAATCTTACCTGTATCATCGTAACATCGAATTGTAACATTGCAATATTAAATTGTAAAGCGAAATGGACCCACCTAAGATCCTAAAGAGCTTCAATAAAAAAATCAGTTCTAATCTAAAAACCGATCGTTAGATCTATCCAGCGGTCAAAGTAGAAGGAAGCAGGATCAGATAAGGATCGCCGACGCCGTCCGGCTCATTATATTCCAGGGACGGCTCGTGTCTCGGTCACGACGTCGCGACGACTTCCAGCAGGACGACGATCCATCACGTTTTCACGCGAATTCCGTGCACGATCCTCTTCGGGCATGCAATTAATGCTTGTGCTTCCACGAGCCGAACGTGTCGATGACAGGCCTCTCATCCTCGGCCCGCGAGTTTCACCGGGTTGTAATCATCCGTGAGAGAAAGGAAAAAAGAAAGGAAGAAAAACGGTTGTTTCGCGAAAGTCCGCCGACGGACACATATTCCACTGGCACGGCGGGCATCTTCCAAGAACTTATTTTCTTCGGGTGATTATTAATTCATTCGATCCCGAGGATAATTTATTCGCAACTTAATCGTTTCGTGCGCCTGCTGCTGCTCGCGTTCGGTTCGTCCGCTCCCTCTTAAATATTTCGTTCCGCGGCGATCGCCGGTTAGGTTTATTGGCCGAGCAAATTTACAGAGCTGAGTTTCGGCGAGCGGACGACGTTTAGCGCGATGGGCCCCCGGTTTAATGGAGATGCATGCTCGTATGCAAATCCGTAATTGAATATCGAAGCCGGGGCGGGACGCGCCAGTTAAACGCCACTTTTCGCCCAGCCCGACTCGGCCCGGCCGCCCGGAAGCGTCGCGTCGCTTCGAACACAGGTGACCCTCGGTTTCGAGAAGGTGTTCATTTACCTGAACAAGTTGGTTCCGGTTAATGCACGGTTGCGACAATCCCGGAACCGCCAGCTCTGAGATCACCGGGTGCGAAGATCCTCGGATATCGCACGATCGCGATTTTCCCGAAATTCGTTGCACCTCGCGGGATCGTGAAATTGTTTCCCGGAATACGCTCGAAACTGGATTATCATAAACCTTTTAAGGCAATTCTTTCTGCAGATTTCGCTCCGATAACACCCTCGTCGTTTCTCTGCCAATCTTCTTGGAAAGGGGTGTCGGTCTCCCTGAAGGGGTTAACCAGAACCGAAACGGAGTCCAAAAAACCAGCTAATTTCGAAACCGCAAGAATCTAGACCAAACAATAAAGGGAAATATCTCGCGGATCGAGGTGACTCGAATGACTGCAAATAGCCCTTTTCTGCGGCGGCACGTGATCGGCTCGTTTGAACCGTGCCCCACGACTACGCACTGATTGCGGCCGCAATCAGCCGCATTAAAATCCGCCTAGTTTATCGAACTTATCGGGGCGAGATCGCGCGGCATGCAACGCGCAAAAATTACGATCCGTGCACGCTCGGGCCTCGTTCTTTACACGCTCCTGAGGCGTTCGAAAATCTCCCGCGAGAATCCAGCATCTGGAACATACATTTATCATGGCTAGACTAACGGTTTTATGCGTATACGGGGAAATTGAGCAGATGCGATCCTAAACAGCGGTGAGGTTAAAATGATTTAAGAATATCAATGTACTATCTTCAGCGTGTTAAAATGATTAAAGTAAGAATGAGGTGCGTTCAGGCCCCGGCGTTTTGCAATTTATCCAGACAATGTTTATCTCACACTAGCTGACCTGACAGACGTTGTCCTGTCCAAATTGCAAGAAATTCGTTTGTGTTCGTTTTGCGAGTTTGTGAAATGTGTATACAAAGTGAATTTTCTAACTTTCCTTTGTAATTGTCTCGAATGTTGAGTTCATACAAAATCCCACAGAAAAAAGCAATTTATTTATCCCCAAACTTTCCATTTTTGCGGACGACTTTACTAATTTTTCTTTCCCAAGAAACCTTATTCTTATTATGAACATTTTTTTAAATGAGCAAAATCGGTCCAGTCGTTCTCAAGTGACGCGCTTACCAACGAACAGCATTTAATAATTATTTATATAGTCTCACATAAAGGTCCGCAGTCTAATGATTACCATACATTAGAATTACATACAGAAAACGATCTCCTAACCACAGGAGCAGATGACGGCAGTCTTCGGATTCTTTACGCGTTTCTGGAGCTGCCGTTTAAAATTTGCTCGGCTTCGGGGAATTCCGGTAGGGACGTAGCATCTCGACGCCATAAATAAAGCGCGCCATGATATTAGCGCAGTTTCGGTGGTCGTGGACAATTAATTCGGACGAAATTCCGTCGGCTTTTCGCGAGACGTTCAATTAGCTCCCATTACGATCGCCTCTGCCGGGACCAGCGCCCTTTTCTTTCGCGTCGTTACGGTTAGCGGAACGATTGCGTAATCACCGATCAGGCGTGACAATCCGCCGCTAATAAATTCGTGCTCGGGCCGAGGTGATGGCTAAGGACCAGGTCCCGGCAGGCAGCGTCCTGTTTCATCGCGTGCGTGGCCGAGCTCGCGCGCGACGAGCACACCGATCGGTATTCATTACGTTAATATCACGTCATCTGTGGCATATCCTGTAATCAAGCGGCTCGCACCGCCTCGCCTCAGCCGAGGCTGGCTATGCTTCCTCCGACAGGCTGGCCACCCCCCGGAGCGAAGAACTGCCAACCCACCAGTGTGTTATTAGAAGAGCATTCAGGGAACCCGGGACCGAGAGTAATACGGTAGTGAGGCCACCGTCGAGATTTATGGTGGACCGACTACTCTAACTGCACCTGCAACCTGTTCAAGCCTACCCCATAGCCAGATGCACTTTCCTGTTTCACCGTGTCGACTCAACACTTTCCTCTCGACCGAAAGCCACTTTTTTACCACCGAGAAATTGCCGTCTTCCGATATCACAATTACCGCCGCGAGTAATTGAGATCGCGGCCCACGGAGATTTGTAATCGATGCACCGAAGCCTGAGAGGTGGTCTGCATTTCGTGGGAAATTTTTCGGGGTTTGCGGAAATTGGCATTCTGCGATAGTAATTGAGAGCTCGGTGAACGGGACGGACGATTTTAATTGGGGTTCGTCGCCCGGAGAATGATACAGGGTGTTCTATAACGTGTAGTTTGTATTTGGGATTTTGTTCACGGGAGAGGGACTTTTTGCGATCTCGAAATTTTGATCGTGATAGTGCAAGGATTGAGTAAAATGGTGATTTTGATCCAGGTGGACGAAGTGGACGCTTGTAATTCAGTATTATTTCCCATAGTAATTTTGATCGAGACGAGAAAGGCACTAGTGATTAGGTCTCGTAGCATGTAGGACATTATACGGAGTGTTTGAAGTATTTGGAATTCTTGCAGTTCCCTCGTTATGCAGAGTAGGCTGATAATTGGAATCGCTGGACGAGATAGTCGCTTGTAATTGATACCCTACAAAGTGTCAAGAATGACTAACACTATTCCGTACTGTAGCGAATTATTTTTCAGACATCGAAATTGCCGTCTTGTGGCATCGGGTATTAATTAACTCTTGACGAGAAAGACACCGCTGATTACGATCTTGTTCGGTGTGAATCGTTATGGACAGCGTTTCTATGTGTAATTTTCTCCACGAGAAAGTACTGTTTGCACCCGTAAAATTACCGCCTTCGAGCAGGTGTGTATAATGCTACTAATTGGGAGCACTTTGCATGCTGCAAGCGATTAGTAATTACGGAACGAGCGAGTCTGATTTTTTTAGTCCGCAGACATGATTTATACGAAACGTTGCTACGCCCATAAATGTATAATAAATTTCATTAACATCCCCTTAACATCCACAAAAGCAAGAAGCAACGCCTCGCAATTCATCTTCATCTCAAAGCCCAGCGCAAGATCGAAACTTTCCCAGATCTCGCGAGAACAATTAGAGATTCCAGAGCAGATAACGGAAACTGTTACGGAGAGTCATCGAGAAGGCAAGAGCATCATTCCGTAGTAATTATAATTCCGCTGGTTCCAGTAAGGACAAGGAAGTATCAGCGGGTCAGACCTCAGTCAGGATCAGTCGAAACGATCCGACCGCAGGCCGTCCCCAATTTATTTAACCGCAAAGTACACTCATACTCTTCTTCAACCCCTAATCGTTTCATCAACAATCATCACTGAGGAAAGGTGGAGGGGAGCGTACATACGAAGAAGAGGAGGGCACGTCAGGATAAACACGAGGAGAAAAGGGCGAGGAAAGAAAAGGCGAAACACGGGGGAGGGTAGGGCAACGAAGAAAAAGGAGACGGAAGAAGAAGAAGAGGAGGTGGCCCGGCTGTATCTTGATACGAAGGGAGCCCAGGGAGAGGAGAGAGACCAACGAACGATTGGTCGATGTGGTACCAGAGTGGTACCGGTCCCGACCAATCGGCACCGTCGACCTCCTCCGATGCCTGGTCCCATTCATAGATCAGCCTGGCCAAGAGGAGGCCTTCGAACGGTCGCCAGGATCGGAAGATCCTTGTCGATCCTGTTCTCTCTTCTCCTTCGACCTGCGCTTCTCGCCTTTCTCCTTCCTCGTCCACCGAGGTGCATGGCGGACACAACCAGACTCGACCAGCGATCCGCCAATTATCCATGCACCACCTGGAGGAACGTGTCCTCGAGCGACCGGACCCCAATCCCGGCCCTCTTTCACTTAACCCTACGCCTTTTTTTCGCGACACCCACTGTTCATGATGTTTCAACTTACGCTAACAGATTACGAAACGAAATTCTTGTTTCGGCAGGTGAAGGTAATTGTCACGGAAGCGAATTTCTTCGAGTACTTCTGCAGATATCTATTCCACTGCGAGATCTTCCATTCATCTGTTAATACGACGGGCTCTGATATTTTTAACCCTTAGTGGTCGAGTGGTGAATTACCACTAAAAATTGATCTTTTATTCGCAATGTTGTTTACATTATTGAATATGTTGGTGTCGAATCAATTAATACGCGTTTAAGTATCGTACGAGGTATTACATCAATTTTATATTCGCAAAATGAAAAAAATGTTTTATTTTCAGTATTGCCCTCTGAAACTGGCAACACTAAATTTATTGAGATTGACTGTAATTTTCAATATAGTAGATACTTGGACAAGGAAATTTATTCCATCGTATTTCACAAGAGAATTTTTATAATTTCAATATTTGGTAAATATAAATCCGGTCGTTTGGCAAACGAATTGGGTTGCATTAAAGAATGAAGTGTTATTGCACCTGGCGGGTGCATCGGTGCCTTTGCTAACGAATGTCCAACTGCATCGACTGATGTATACAAAAATGAAGTTGACCTTCATATGGCCTTTACGCGTCCACCTACAAAAAAAATGAATTAATAAAAAAATTCAATTGCATCCGAAACATTGTTTGCTATGCGTAATAATAATGACGTAACTCTGGATGGCAAAATGTGGCGACCCATCCTGTATATTTTTCTTATGCCAATTCGTAACTACGAGCGGAGCTAAGCCGTGCCGAGCTGAACGAAGCGGTGCGTCGCGCTTGTATATCAGAGTTCCTGCATCTGTCGCGCTTCCCGCGGCGAAAGGAAGAGTCCCGGGACAGTTTCGCCTTGCTCGCGAGGCCCCGGAGATCAGGATGGAGCAACTTGCCATGTTTGGCGGAGGAGAGCCCCCCATCGGCGACTCCCCCGTTTTCCCTCGTCCCCTCCGTACGCGACGGTTTCTTTCCTCGGGGCCTCTTTCTTTCCTCGCATTCCCCGGCCATTAGTTATCGACGAGTTATTACCCGACGCGAGCACGCGCTTTGCATCCCCGGGGATCTCTCACCGCGATCGAAATAGAGAAACGTCGCCGCAGCATCGCCGTAGATCGCTATCATCCGCGATCCCCGACGAGTTACGGGGTGGCCGGAACACCGTGAGAAATTGCCGACGTCCTCGGCCATTTTATTAACCCCCATACCCTGTCAGGGACATAGTTGGACGAAACATCCTGCAATACTTCACGCATCTTCACGGATTTCAGGATTCCACCGTGTGACATCAAGTTTCCGAGGCTAACGAATAATCCTGAATCTGGAAAAACAAAAAATTATTAAATTTTGGGAGTATGTAGATACATGTATAGTGCAGAGGGGGTGAAGTTGTTCGATCTTTTTCCGATTATGTAAAGAATTGATAAATGTTTCACAATTTGTAGTTGTCATAAAGATCGGCGGTTTACTTAAGCGATGATGAAAATTAAACTGCTCTAGTATGGTACCTTCGCGACTCGCATTATCGCGAAGAATCGAGAATTCATTTTCGGTGACCGCTGTTGCGGCCGCAATTTTTGCGCGGCGGCGTTGCAAGAGGGTAGAGTGTACTTCACGAGGAGAACTTCGAAAAATTATGGGCTTGCTGTTCGGAGAAGAGTGCACCCCGTCGATCGGGCATCGTTACACGGCGGACCAAGGCTCGGATCGGCTATCGAGCGAACGGGGGATAAAGCACCCGAAGAAATTTCCGAGCGGCCTGGGTATTTGTGTTACGCCGGCGATTCCATCGCGATTCCCAAGACCACGAAAAAAAGACGAAGAAAAACGAAATCCACCGCCCGGCGTGGAACGCGGCGTTTCACCGTCGAAGGGAACAAATTGCGTACAAGACGAGGCGTGTGCACGCGTTACGGATACGATCCGGCCGGAGATCGAGGCACGCAAACGTAAAAGGGACGACGAACGAGCAAAAATCGGGACCGGGGGGAGGGTTGGCGAAACCGCTCGTATATCGCCGCTGATCAGCCGCGTATTTCCAAACAATGCTCACGCGAAGCCGGCCGAGGGACTCTCTCGCATCATCTTCGAGGGAGAAGCTGCATCATGCGAACGAGGGGGTAGCCGTGGAGAACCAGGCTGGACGAAGATGGCCGTCTCTTGATTCATTTACGCCGGGAAATCCAGCAGAACACAACTTCGCGAATTAATTTGCCAAGTAATCTCAAAGAAACCATTTCACAGAAAACAATAAAGTACTTCCACCCAGTAATCCCTATTAGAGCACTCAGTATAATTCCGTGTCGATTTGTCAATTAGAATCTTACATAACTAAACGTTGCATAATTTCCCCGTAGGAACTTTTAGCCAGTAAATACCATGCGATGCGCATTAAACGAAAATCAATTAAGAGTCGAGATAGATTTTGCGATCTCGAGCACACGGCTCGATACAGAATTAAACCGGCGATTTCGCTAATTGAATTTATTCGAACGTTCCTCTAGCGTAACAATGGCTCAAGTCAGCCGCTTTCACACGCTTCTTCAGCAACGTAGGAGTCTTCGGCATCGAGAGAAGGAGTGGCGGATGCCGTAGTGTTCCGTGTGTCGCGGGTTCCCTTCACCCACGTCAAACCCGGAGGACCTTTTCTTTGGTCCCCGAGTTCGTTCTGGGCTCACCGTTCCCTTTTCACCGTTCGTTCTTCCCCTCTGTTCGCGGGCCGAACCTCGATAACGAGTCGACGAGTAAATTTGCTGCCATTAGCCGCGCGAAAATAAAGGACGAGGGAGATATTAAATTAGCGGCTCGTCTGCTCCATGCATCGCGTGTCTTCACCGTGCCCCTTCGAAATTGAGCCCCCCGAGTCTGTTTGTTCTGCGGCCAGCACAGCGTGTAATCTACCCGGCGACTAGCATTTCGACGATTCCTCGCGAAATTGACCATCGGTTCCACGGAGCGCGAAGAAAATCAGCTGGAAATGGCCCTTTGATTGTTCAATTTGGATTTCTGAAAGGGTTTCAAGAAATACAGTATTTTATGTTATTTTTAATATTGAAATCATTTCGTTCGTAATATAACAATCAAATCAAGCATACCTATTCCATCCTTCTCTTCATTGATCATTAGACTGCAGATCTTCATACAAAATAAAAAATGTTCGCACTGATTACAGGACACACGAGCCAAATGAAAATTGTATTCTTCTTTTAATTATCCTATTAAGCTGAAACAAACACAGAGATGTACTTAAATATTTTTAACACGTCCACTGCTTTAAATTGTACGTGCCAATTTTTGTCGTAAATGCATAAAAACCACAGTCTATTGATCATACATAGACTGCGGATCTACGCATTTAAAACAAAATTGGGTAATTGAAATTCAAAATTGTTGAAAAATTAAAAAAATTGAAGATGTCGATATATGATATCTGCTCTATTAACATCGCTAAGGGAAACAATAACGTTCAATCATAAAATAAAACTTATAAAATAGGTATGTTTGATTTTATTTTTATGATCTACAAAGAACCCACCACACATACTCCACACACGTGCTCCGCATTTCTTCATACGTTCACAATGATTTTCTAAAATCCTTCTGTTATCCATTCTCGCGTTCTTCGGTGTACAGTATCTAGGTGTACATACCGACTGCGGAGCAAACTAAATTGACCGTTTCGTCGGATAGTCACGGATAACCGGAGTATCCGCGATAGTCGTTTCCAGTGATCGCGGCCGATTCCTTGTGTACGGTGGGGTCCGCATGAAAATTCCCGGTGGCCGTCGCAGAAAAACGAAGACGAATGCGGATCGCGGCGAAACAATGCTCGCTTTGTGCCCGGGGAATGCACGGGTCGGTGGTTGAAGGTGGTGGGCGAGCAGTAAAGTGGCCGAGTCAAAGGGATCGTAATCGGCCGGCGCGAAAAAGCGGCTGCAAGTAAAAAGAATAATAATCTCCCGTTGGAAAGGCGGACCTTCCGAGCCGAGCCGAGCCGGCTGGGTTTTCTAGAGGCGAGGAATGGCAGTTGGGGAGCGTGGCGTGATAACCCTTTCGTTATCGGGGGTTGAATAGGGGGCGGTCGGGAGCTTAGCAGCGGACCAGGCGATCCCAGACCCTGATAACGGTCCGATGTCTGATAACTCACACTCTACATTATAATGCACAGCACCCAGAGCAGGCTCGCAGGCTTCCGTTGTTGCTGTTACTGCTGCTGCTGCTGCTGCTGCTGGTGTTGTTGTTGGTGGTGCTGCTGCTGCTGATAGCTTTCGCGGTAGGGATGAATGGGGTGAGTTCTACAGGGTGATTAGAAAGTATGCGCGTTTGTTTCTTCTCCGATGGATGCCGTGACTCGAAGCCCATGCGCCGGCAGAGAATAAAAGGGCGGCCGACGAGGCTGTTTTTCCTACGAGCCGGTGAATATTAAATACCGATGAAATCTAACATTTTGGCCGTTCATCGGCCACTGTTTTCTTCCACCCGATCACGGAAATCTGGTTTAATTTAACGAGATTTATGGCTGCTTCGGCAACACGGTAGAATCGCGGCGTTACAGGATCGAGGAATATGATCCGCCGCAGGTTTTGCGATTGATAGCACCATGTCGTGTCGCGGCTGATAACCAGATGTATTATCGCGCGATTAAATGCACGAATTTTACTCACGAACGGCAAGAAGAATTTGATAAATTGTCGCTGAACTGTTACATATTCAGGACCGATGTTTTATCAATTCTCCCTAAGCTGTGACGGTGAATTTCGTAGCTTCAGTGATTTGGTTCGATACTGTTTGGAGAGGCGTTGCTACCATTTCAATGACGATTGACTTAGAACTCTTGATTTCTTATCTGACGAGTAATGAAAATATATTAAACATCCATTCATTCAAACTAAATTGTGGAAAGAAGAGAGTCGATCTCGAATAAACCGGAATTATTATATTAACTTGTTGTTCGACAACTTCAACCCGGAATCCGAGAGGATGGAGCAGCTCGGTCGGTCGGTCCGGCAAGAATCATTAGAGCATTCTAGCGGAGTAAAATCCGAGTGACCGATAAGCCCTCGAATAAACAGGCTTGCAGCCTAACCCGAGGCGGATTAAAAAGCTCTCCAGTTAGCAGGCGGTTAGCGGAGAGAAGAACTCTCGGAGAAGAGATTCCGTCCGCGTCCTGACGTCCGGTCGAACGTGACGTGGCCACGTCAAGGGTACAGCAACCCTTTGAAGGGAATGTGTGGATGCCGATCGCGGGATCGGTGTCGACCAGGCAACGATTAGCGCGAGAAACGGGTCCGCGACGTGCGAATCGGCCTCACGTGGTGGTGCGCCTCCTCGACCGATGTCTCGGCGAACTCGGCGATAAATCCACCGCAGGGAAAACGTCTCGTTAGTCGCGGAGAACCGCGGCCGAGAGAGAAAGAGACGAGAGGGAGAGGGAGAGAGAGAGAGATCTTTCGGAGATCGAGCTCGATCCGCGCCGAGGTCATCTAGGAACCTCGTATACCCGGCCGGGCCCTCTTTTTGCCTGTTTTATTGTGTCCCGATTGGTCTTGTTCAGCCCGCAGCCGGAGATCCGTTGCCCCGTTTTGTTCCGAGCATTGTTCGACGTCATTATAGTCGCCGAGTAATTGATCTGTGGTCGTTCAGAATGCTCGCGCATAAAGAAACGCGTAGTTCTTTTTCGTACGCAACGGAGTACAAATTTTTGATGTAAATGTTTTTTTTTTTTTTTTTTTTTTTATTGAAGAAAATCTTAGAAAAGATTTATTACAACTTTTGGCGGTAATACATGAACAAAAATACAAAATAAATCAAGCATAATGGCATACAAATCAACAATATTCTTTTTGGAAAACTCTCACACACGAAGATCACAGTCATTCAGAAACGACACGATACAACGGCAAGCCCTAATATCTGGCCCAACCAAAAACAAAGAGACGTCCAGAGGCAACTGAAAACCCAACCTAAAGAGTTTTTTTAAAAGCACCGTTCTTTGAGCATCATATAAATTGCACTGCCAGAGAACATGTAAATGTTTTTGCGTGATCGTAGTCCAAAGTCAAATTGTTCGATCCGGTCTCCCTTACTTCAATGATAAGCGAACGAGTAGTGCATCGATTCGCTTCACGTCCCCAGATAAGGGTTGGGACAGGAGCAGATTTTAAGGAAAATCGGAGAGCGTATTCCCGATCTTCGAGAACGAAATGCCGCGAAACGGTGATTCCCGCGTCGCGCGAGGAATTCTCTCGCGCCTCTGAACGAGCACACCAGAGGCCAGGTTACCACGAGATTCCGGGGAGAGAGGGCTTTTGCGGAGAGACTCGAACGCTGGACCCGTTTGATAACGGCTGCCAGCCACGTATCTTGGACCCTGCAGGCTTTATTATAAACCTCCTCCTTCACCGGCTCCGGCAACCCCCTTTTCCTCCTTCTTCAACCGCGCGGCGGCTGCTGCTCACCCCGCTGCGCCTCCTGCCGCACCGGCTCGCTTCCGCCTCGAATTACGAGCATAATCCTGTAAATAGAAAACAAGATAAGGTAGGCAAATGCTTTTAACGACCGCTTAAATCGGCCACGACGACGGAAACGATGATGATGTCAGGGAATTTTACCCCGGAGCCTTTTTCGAGAACGAGCGCTCGCCAGCTCGCTCCAAAACGATTCTCCCTCTCCATTTCTGCTCGTCGATTAGTTCTTAATCGTCTCTATGTTCCTTCGTCTTTGGTCTTCGATCTAGTGTTCAGCTTCCGAATTTTTTCATCGACGATATAGAATCTTTTCCGTCTGTTCAAGTTTCTATAAATCGTTCGACGGAACTCGAGCTATCCGCAAACGCACGTCAAAATAATGAACAATTAGTAAAAGAACGAGTTCGCGCTTATCAGCGAAGAAACCCGAAGAAGCTCGGAGAAGCAGCTAGTGTATCAGCGCGGAGCGAAGAGCAGAAGACAGAGGACACAGGGAAGACCGAAGATTTGTAAGAACAGCGAAGAGCAAGGAACATCCGTACGAATAAGAGATGGAAAGAGAGAGATAAAGAGAGAGCGAGAGAGATCGTCCGCTAAAAGGCGAAGAGAAAAGTGGAAGAAAAGAGATACGGCAGAAGTGAAATAGTAGTAGTGTAAGACGAAGAGGAAGAAGAGAGGCGAAGGAGGAGGAGAAAGAAGGAGGTGTTGCAGCTACGTATGCCTCGCGAGAAGGTCTATACGGTGGTGGGACCTCTTTATCGTGATCCCCGTCCTGCAGCTCAGCTCCTCATTAGCTTGGCCGCTCATCAATCACTCGTCCACGACCACCGTCTCGTAAAGTCTCGGCCCCCATATCGGCGCAACCTGGGTACCCTGGTTCGAGAGCTATCTCACCGGCTATGGTAGAAAAAGAGAGGGAGGAAGAACAGAGTGGAGCGTGGAGAGGAAAGGAGGGAGGAGGGAGGGAGAGAGGGAGGACGTTTGTTTCGTATGTAAGCCGGCCAACGTACACCAAAGTGTAAACCCTCTTTCTCTTTCTCGATCTTCGAACGTTCTCTTTTTCTCCGCTCCTCTTTGTCCGGCTTTCCTCGTCCGCCTACTCCTCCTCTTCTTCTTGTTTCGCCCCGGTTCGATCTCGCCTGTCCCACCTCACCCCTCCACATCGTCCTCCACCTCTGTTCTCCCTCCTTATGTTCGCGGAGGTTGGATCTCCACGAAAAGAGATCCGGTGTCCCAATATTTGGACCGTGGATCGCGGGACCTGTCCCTTCTCCGGCCCCAGATTCGATCGACGGACCATTCCGACGTCTTGCTTCCTTCCCTACACCCCTCTCCGACGAAAGATCGATCGAGATATCGACGTGAGAGGAGAACAGAGGCGGCTCGTACGGCTTTGGTAGCCCCAGGTCCCAGGACCGCGACGAAATTCGTCTTCGTCCGAGTTCGACTCCGTCAATCCCTCCACCATCGAGCCATTGTCGTTTGTTCCGAACCGAACAGAAGCTACCCTGAACATCCCCTTGCAACATGGAGGTATTACAACAACCCTGAAACCTCGTAAAACAATATACGACAAAAAGCCAATTCATCGAATCGGAATAGCTCGAGGTACTTGAAAGGATCTCGGTCCATCATCACGGATTAAAAGTTCCGCCGAACTTCTATCGCCAAAAAAGCGACTCGTTCCAACGACGAAAAATTCTCGATCGACTCGAAAGTGGATCTGGGTCGTGAATTGATCAAGAGCAGGTCACGCAGAGGTTGGAATGTCCCAGAGAGAAGAAAAAAGGAACGCAGCGGATGAAGAGCAAGTTTCATCAAGTTTCTCCCCGAAGTACCGATACTCCTTAATCACGGTGGCGCGTTTCCCTTGCCGACTGGCTCGCCGACGGCCAACCAACCGGCAGCTTCCTCGGAATACGTCCAAGACCTGGGGGAGAGTCGATTCTTCGCAGATACCAAAGTATCTTCTTGCCAGAGACGCGGTTAATCTTCGGTCGGGAGTCGTGGCCCTCATATAGCTCGATATTGTTTAACTTGCCTCGTTATCGCTAGATGCACTCTATAGCCATCTCTCCAGGGGTGGAAGATAGCGTGCACCTTCGAACGCCGTCCCGCCAACCACCCCCTCGCGTTCCCGCCCCTCTACCCCTGTCTTCGTCGCTCCTTCGTCCTCCCTTTTACACCCTCTCCTCCTTCCGCCGAGTTGCCAAAGGGGTTGGGGGCCTGGAAGGGAGCTGCATCCAGCTGATAACACCTCCCGGACTGATAACGAGCCGGCCAGGCTCTCGTCCTACGTACACTCCAACCCCCTCAAGACGCTACCCCCAACCTACCCCGTACTAGCTCGCTGTGTTTCTACGACGTCGCGAATTCCCTACGAGCCTCTCACGGCTTCTTCTTCGGCTCCTCTCTCGTGAAACTTCCGCGAGGAGGATCGCCTTCACCAAGAGATTCTTCCATCTCGGCCAATGGGTGTACCCGTCACGGGACTTCGATGGGCTTGTTCCTCGAAGTTGAACGCTCTAAGACGAAATCTTCCAAGTTGCGAAGAATTGTAGTTATTGGTTACCGGTTTGTAACGCGTTACCCCTAGGGTGCTTACCAGACCGATTTCTTCAAAGTAAACGACTCCCCCAGCAATAGCACAGCTATTAAAAATAAAAAGAATTAAATGCATTGGATGAACCGCGGTAAAACAGATTTTACGCGCATCTCGGCAAAGATTTCCAGCCGGTGGAACGATTTCTCGGAATGTCTGGTCTTTTTCTAGATCGTTAGAGATCATTTGCGAGTTTATTCAAAATTTCGCACAACGGCACCATTGTGCCCGGATATCAACGCCTTTTCTTATCGTCGTCGACGGCGAGCGTCCAGACGCTCGTCTTTCCTCGATTCGTCGACTATGTCCTCTCTCTTTTTCTCCCTCTTTATTTCTCTCTTTTTATTCTGGCCGAGGAAGCAGTCTCGCCGCGGCGGAAGATAAAGTCGGCGATTAGACGCGGCGGAAAAAGTTTTCTAATCGACGGATAAGAATTTCGCGTGACTCGCCGGCTTCTCGCGGATTATTTCGGCCGGTGGTCTCCCACTCTCGGCGACGGGACGCCGGATGTCGGAGTTAATACCACTGTACGCGGAAGTTGTAACCGTTCCCCTCGAAAGTATTAACGCTTTATCTTATTATTTGCTCGTTCCTTGCTCCTTTCACCTTTTCCCGCCGCGACAAAAACCGTCTCACGTGATCATGGGGCTTTCTGCGAATTTCGCACCGCGCAATCTTTTTCTGCCGTTTCCTTAACGAAACGAGGCAAATAGCAAATTGCGAGACTGTTTTTTGTTCTATCATTTACTTAACCAAATTCAGTGAACGATAAAATACACAATAACGTAATCGTTGCTTGTGCTCTGAAGTTTCGCCCGCCAAGTGGAGACAAACAATTTTTTTGTTTTGGTTACTCAGCGAAATTTTAATCAATAATAAAATATAAGACCAGATGAATCAGTGGCAGATTGGTAAATAATTTTATCAACCGGTTGTAGATTGTTTATGTTAAGTTAATCGCATATCTTTGGGTTTCATATCGGTACGGGATTCGTCAGATTAGTTCGTAATGAAGATTATGATGTTGTGTCATCTTGGGTTGCGTAAGAAGCGACTATGGATTGTCGTGTGGTAGACTATACCAAATAACTGCAGCTTCAATGTAATTCCAGAAGAAATTCTGGGAATCCATTTATAATTCTTACTATCTTCGTCGACTACCAATCCTCGTTTTTATCGAGTCTATCAAATAAAGCTGTAACAAAATTTCCAAGCCCTCCCGAACAGCTTGATGCATTGATTGAATCAACTCTCCAACAAATTCTAAGACAATTACTCTACTTTTAAATCGACCACTACAAATCCCTTCTAAATCGCTCTACTTTGAAAAATATTTGCATAAAACGCAGATTTCTAGAACATGGTACAAATATTCCAAAGAAGATGGATATCGGTTCCAAAGCAGACTCCCACAGAGAACAATCGAATTGAAATTCAGATTCCAGCAGATTCTCTAGATGGGTCGACCTCGGATCGCCTGATAGTCTCGACTATCAAAGTCGGTAGATTGCGCCTCGAAGTGCAGCGAATCGCAATACGGAACATACCGATGATCGAAGGTCGGTCTAGCAAAAATAGAGCGATAAATCGGCGCGATATCTTGGCCGGCTTTTGCTTGCGCGTGGCTCGCTCGCCAAACGGGATATTCTCGTCTCTCGGCGGGCGAAAGAGAAAAATGCTCGGGTAGTTGCACACATAATCGTTTTTCGCGCGCGAACATCTGAAATATCGTGAGCGCACAGGTCACGTCGGACCGTTTGCTAGAAGACCCGAAGAAATAGTCGGCCGATGAATCATTCTTGCCAGGGAGGGAAGTTCCTTCCATCAGTTCCCCGACGATAATGCATCCCGTCGGGGGAATGAAATTTTATTTCCCTCGCTCGGAGATACCGTAATCGGCCGGCAATTGCTACCTCCGCCGCGGATACTTCATGGTATCCCATGGAATTCCACGAAACCGTAGCCGATTTTCTTTGTTGGACGCATGCGACCTCTCTCGCCTCGTCTCGCACTCTCGTTTTCCATCAGATTGATAAAAGTTTATCGCGGGACGCGCGGCCCGACGAATCCCGATTTCTGTTTGCGACGGTCTTCCTTCTTCTACTCTTTTTCTTTCGTTCTCGTTCTATCCTCCTCGTCTTCCGTAGCCTTTTTTGTCTCGTGCATAGTCGTCGGATAAGACCGAGAAATGTCGGAGCGCTCGGCCATCGGAGCTTCGAGGAAAAGAATTTTATCTTGATCCCTAGAACCTCCATTTTGTTGAGGGATACGCTCCCAGTCGAGCCACTGAATGAAGATAGAGACGTTCCTTGGGAGTAGAATGTTTACCGTAAATTAATCGAATGAAGCGAAATAAGTCAAAAAATAGAGCCGAACCACCCTCTGAATTTTCTAATACTCTACTACCGTTAAGAATTCGTACTCGATAGGGTTGGTTTAACTGTAGATCAATTTTAAAAGTGAATCCGTTGAAGCGACAGAGCACCCCTTAAGTCCGTCGGGGAGTCGGGCTAAAATCTGGCCGAATCGGAGAAACAGGGTAGAAAAAAGATGGAGGGGGTTTCGAGGAGGAGGAAAGAAAGCAGTAATCTCTGTTGCACGCAAGGCGTGCGGAGGTAAAAATCGTCGAAGCCTTTTAGACGGTTTACGAGCCCGCGGACGAGGGCATATCTCGAAGGCTGCCGAAGAGAAAGGCGGACTTACGGCGGGAAGAGGCGACGAAGACGAAGACGAAGAGAGAGCCGGAGCGAGCGAGGTCGGCAGATACGAAACCGTCATCATATTGAAAACCATAATTCGTGGGACTGGGGGCCCCAGGTACGCAGCGGCCATAGCCAGTCGAGGCAGGGGCGTACCGTGACCGCTATCTGAATCGCGTCACAATAAATACTAATTCCTGGAAGGTGGCCCTTGGCATTATCTGAGGACCGTGTGGCAAAGTCACTTATACTTACTTATACTCCCCACTTTCTGCTCCCCTACTCCTTACCCTCTACCAACCATCGTCATCCCCCTTCGATACTCTTCCTTCCTCCTTGTATACTTCGCCATCGAGCTCACTCGATAGAACGAAAATAATTATTTCCGATAGGTCGGCGATAGTACCCCGGCCCTCGTTATTGCTTATGCTTTATGCGCCATCCCTCTTCGTTCCCTCTTCTATGGTCCTTCCTCGGAGTTCATCGAGTTCGCCTCTTTTCTTCCCTTCTCCTTCTTTAAGTCTCTCCCCTGTCCACCGTTCTTCCTCTTATTTTCTTCTTCTTGTCCACCGTGTCCCGTTGTCTCGGTTTCGTAGTCGGGATCGCTCTTTTGCGTTTCCTTTTGCGCCGCGCCGTGCCTCCTCCGTTTATCCGGGGAAGCCTAATCGGAGACCATCCGTCAGTTTAATGGAGAGTCGATGGGGGTGACTTCACTCCACCGCCTCGTTAATTGTTCGACCGTGGTTTACTCGCGAGTATCGCTGCCTCGAGGCTCGGAGATTGTCGAGGGACGATTTTTGGAGAGGGAAAATTAATCTTGGATTGTGTCTTCAATATAGATTCGTGCGCACCATTTGCACTTCCACAGGAAATAACTTCTCTCTGATTAATATTGGAGATTCCAAAGCACAAAGTAGATTCTTGAAGATTTTTACGGAACATTATTACTGCCAATTAAAAATATTTTTGAAACCGGAAGGCAGATTTTAGCTAACACTACGGATTGTCTAACAGAAATGTTTGGAATTAACAGATTACGGTGAGTTTTGTTATGAGGTCTGGTTGGTGGGTTTAGGGGGTGATTTTAAGGCTCGCGAAGCGCAGTGTCCCTCCCGTTGATAGAGGAATGGATTATGATAAGGATAGAGAGGGACGGTGCGCTATCATCTGCACGTAAGCGCGAAATATCGCGACATCGTAGTGGTTGTGTGGTGTAAAAATATTTTAAGCGGCTCCCGAAGGCACGGTGCACAGGTGCACTGGTCGGGGGTGGTTTAGTGGCGGCGCCTGAAAAAGCACGATTACGTTTACGACTTTCCTCTCCGTCTGTCGACTCACCCCAGGGTAGCCGCAATTTTCCCACGAGGTGCGGGCGTTTCCAGGTACAATGTCGCGTGCTCGACAAATTTTCCATCGGTGCCTGTTTCTTCCTCTGAACTGCACTGGACACCTGCAAATTCGTTTCGAATTAATTTATGCACAAAAAGTTAGTGAAATAAAAACATTGGTCTTTTAATGGAAGCAATTTTTCTATTTTTCGCCCCACTAAAATTAATTTATAACGTAGCTCTTTATAAAGAATCGATATCATAATTTTAGTGCAAATAATTTATTCGCATTTTACAGAGAATATGAAATATAATTTATTCGGTATACTAAAAACAGTGAATAGGGGTGGTTTTTCTAGATTAAAAATATTTTTAAAAAATATGCAGTTTCATGAAATAAAATGAAGTAGCCGCCTCGTAAAATAGATGAAGTTGATGCCTTCGAAGTCGGTAACTAAAATCTGAAAGCGGTACTACTAAACAACGCGCGGCCACCATTAATACCAGCGCATAAACACCGTGTCGGGGGGAAAAAACACGATGTACGATCGACGAGAAAAAAACCCATCCGATTGGAGCATCGGCCGATTGCGAGTTTCGCAAATCGTCGAACAATTAAAAAAGAACCCGCCAGATAAAGGGGTCAGCCCACAATCCTGCAATATATCACGGGTCCGATGCGACCGACAGATACATAACTATTTTATCGTCCGAACGCCTCGAAAAGTAAGCAGGCAACGGTGGAACGCGTGTAAATCCACATCGCGCACCAATTTTATCGCGTTACAAATTTATAGCTGTGTTTCTCAATCGTTAACAGTGCCTGAGACCTCTGACAAACAGGGGATGAAGATATACACACCTCTGGAATAACGTTCTCCAAAAATAATCCTCTCCCGAACTCGATCTAACATGTTTCATGACCTTAAAAATCGAGAACACGTAACAATAAATACATAAAATCCACAGTCTAACGATTAATATACCTTGACGACTATTTAAAAACTTTATTCGACACTTGATCTGACAGTAAAATAAAAATACGCGCAAAACATGTGTAGCTGTGTCGTGATCCACAGTGTCCCTCATCGACAAATTACGCGAGCCCCACCTTTCTCACGTAACTATGCCCGAAGGCTTTATCAGCGCGTCGGGAAAATCGGGTTAAGCGTCCGCGTCACGTTCGGATAGGGGATGGTGAGGGTAGCAGTGTGCAGAAGGGGTTGCGCAGGGCCTTATTAAGAAAAACGGCGCGGCTCCGAGAAGAAGCAACACCGGGGCCGGGAGAAAACAGAGAGCGGACACGGCGTTATCTTCGTGCAACCCATTCCGGCGACCTTATCTACCGTAAAAACTTCGACTTTAACCACCGGGGATCATAATCGAGCTTATCTCTGTCCCCCGTCCCACCCCTCTCGGTGTACCTCACCCTCTGTTTCTGGCTGTCTCTTCTTCTCCCTCGCTCTCGCACTCTTCCCCTCTCTTGTTCTTCCTCTCGGGGCCGCCTCGCCGGTGCACCAAAGGCTATCTCCCCCTTTTGCTCATCTATCGCCCCCTGACGTGCTATCGCGGATTTTATCGCGAAACTCTGAACCGACCCGGATAGACGGAGATCGCGAGAAAGAAAGGAGCTGCGGATAAGGGGGCTGAAGGGGGGCACGGGGATTTTATTGTGCGCCGGCGGGGCGAGTCGCGAAAGGTGCACCACTCGAAAAATTCCGAGGTCCAAGGCTCGGAAAACATTTTTTTACGGTCTTCGAACCTTTCGTATTAACTCCTCGATACCGCTGGACGAGTCTGTGAATTTTTTGCTACAGGTGTGAACGCGTTAATTTCTCGAATAAAAATGTTTTGGAGCAACTAAAATAGCATTGCTAAAATTGTTGTACAACTTTGTAAAGATGCGATCTCCTTTGCGCGTCTGAACGCAGGCCTTTTGCGATCCATACTTCATTCGTCGTAGCTCTGTGCTGTGCCTCTGGATGCACAAGTTTGCATTTTGGTATCTCTTTCTTTATTTTTCACTTGCGAAGAAAAGCGAAAGAGCATCGCCCAAACTCGTCTGGACACGACGTATAGATAACAAAACGCGTTCAGACGCGCAAAGGAGAACGCACCTTTAAGTTGCGTTCGGGTTTTTTCCATCCTGAAGTCGGCTGGTTGATTGTGCAAATATATGGGGAAAATCGCGAAAATAAAATGAAATACGGCAGAGTCTGAGGGAAACCGATAAACGTGCGCAAAATTAACTTCCACTCTCGCCACCCCCCGGCGCGGCGCCGACTTCCTCAGTCGGCCGATAAAAATCCATTTTCACGTATCTCTTTCCGCGCGTAGCGATTTACGGCTTTCTCGCCCCCTTTTCTGAACTGCGCGAGAGGTAGCACACCCCCGTCCCAATATTATCGGAATTGAGCGATTCCACCACCGGCGGCCAACCCCCTAAACAGCAAAGTGGCAACTTCCAGCCCCGTCCGTCTTCGCTAGTTTACACCCCCTGTGGCAAACGAACGTACGTGCCGGTTCCCGTGACGGTGCATCTGCATGCATAATGCGACCTGCAACAGGAATATAATTTTAACGAGCCTCGCACCCGACGACCCCTCGTAAACGCCTCCAGAGCCGATGCTCCGTTCGTGAATTTACGCCCGGTGCTTTCGGAACCGAGTGATTAGGTCGCGGGGATAGTTTGTTTAAAGTGAGGGTTAACGAGATGCAAAGGGGAATGAAGATTGTTATAGGTCTTCATAACACTTTTCATCCCCTATCTTTCCAAGGAATTGGTGAAAGCAGTTCAAGGGAGAATTTAATATTTTGCTTCCTCCACTAGAATTTTGTGAAAGGAGGTTGAAGATTTTTCAATAGTCATAACAATTTTCAGCCCCTATCTTTTCACCGCTTTTAGGAATTTGTAAAAGCAGGACCAGGGAGAATTTAATATTTCTCTTCCTCCACTAGAATTTTGTGAAAGGAGGTTGAAGATTTTTCAATAGTCATAACAATTTTCATCCCCTATCTTTTCACCGCTTTTAGGAATTTGTAAAAGCAGTACCAGGGAGAATTTAATATTTCTCTTCCTCCACTAGAATTTTGTGAAAGGAGGTTGAAGATTTTTCAATAGTCATAACAATTTTCAGCCCCTATCTTTTCACCGCTTTTAGGAATTTGTAAAAGCAGTACCAGGGAGAATTTAATATTTTCTTCCTCCACCAGAATTTTGTGAAAGGGGGTTGAAGATTTTTCAATAGTCATAACAATTTTCAGCCCCTATCTTTTCACCGCTTTTAGGAATTTGTAAAAGCAGTACCAGGGAGAATTTAATATTTCTCTTCCTCCAACAGAATTTTGTGAAAGGGGGTTGAAGATTTTTCAATAGTCATAACAATTTTCAGCCCCTATCTTTTCACCGCTTTTAGGAATTTGTAAAAGCAGTACCAGGGAGAATTTAATATTTTCTTCCTCCACCAGAATTTTGTGAAAGGGGGTTGAAGCTATTTTCAATAGCCATAATAAGTTTCATCCCCTACCTTTTGAGGAGAGAATCCAATTTTTGACATTTCCAAGGGGTCTCAGAGATTTCAGTTCTCTCTGGAGAGTCTTTATACTGTACCTCCATGGGCGTTTATGTGTCTCCATCTGTTTCTTTCGGTTTCCCGATGTTTATGGTCTGTGTACAACGCTGTTAATACATTTTACCGGGAACTACTAGATGTACAGACTGGTTATACCGAGATATAACGGGGCGCTTATTTCAGAGCACGTATACTGGTACGTGAGAGTTCGAGACACGGGGGATTGTTCTTGGACGTGGTCGTAAACAACCCCTTACGACGACATTCCACTGTATTTTCCAGTACCACTTTGTAAAACGATATTTTGCAACCGTTTCGACGCAACCACCTATTACTCGAAAATTCACTTAGCTATTCTACAGGCTGTCATAGACAAGTTGTCAAACTATAGTTGGTTTCTCTAAGGAACTTCACTGATGCAGCACTCACCCCTGTCATGAATCGAACCAAACCTAAAACAGCGTCTACAACTTCTTGAACCTCTTCATTGAGCAATATTCCTGTCCCGATCACTAAAAATTCGCTTACAGCGAATCCACGAAGCTGTACAATTTCTTGGGTGTCCCAAATATTTAACGGACCATCACGCTATCAGGATCATCAAGGATCCAACAGGATCCCAGGTTCGCTCTGGAATCCGTTTTCACGGGGCTAGACGATCGAGACACGAGTCGAGGTCCTCGTCGACGAGAAAGTAAAATCGAAAAAGAGGACTTTATGGGTCTTATGGAGGGGAGAGAGAGGACGGAAAGGGGAGGGGCAAGGTGGCGAGATATAGCGGGTCCTCCCATTGATAATTATTCATTCGGTCGACTTCCAGAGCGGTTCGATATCGATCTTAAAACGTTGTCCAGAAGGTAGGCGAGAAGTGTCCTGGTCAGATACGAAATCTTGGTGTGTCGGTTCAACGTGGTCGTCGTCGTCTTCGTTGTCCTCCTCATCGTCGTCCTGGTCGTCCTCGTCGATCCCTCGCACGTGTACGACAGAAAAGTTCGAAGAAGAAGAAGAAGAAAGAGAGAAATAGAGTCGGACTTAATATATGCACGGCGAGGTCCTGCCGAGCGATAATTGCCCGATGTGGCATTGCCTTCGTGGCAACGAGCATTGGTCACGTCTCAATGTTTAAGGCCCGTTCACAGCGCTACCGATCGCTGATCGACGCGAAGATGTTTCTTCATCGACGTCCGACTCGGCAACGTCCCATCCACTGCGACGTATTAAGAGATCTTTTGTGTCACTGGGCGAGAATTTCAAGCGATTTTCTAATTGGAGGCTGATAAGTTCAATTAACGTATTAAATTGTTTCATTCGCTTCGTTTCCCTGACTCTTTCCGCTTTTGATCTCGTGTAAATTAATACAAAAAGGAAAATTATGGAAATTTGATGTTGGTTACACGGTTATTGAATTAAACTGTTCGAGTTGGATCACTTTCTAATTTTTCTTCCTGTGTGAATTGATCCAAGAAGGTTGGTGACTTGAAATATTTATTGGTTGTATCTCGATTGACGAAGAGATTGTTTTGGAATAAATGGAGTTGATTTAAGCGATCCAGACAAAGAAGATTGGAAAAGATCTGGGGATGATAATTAGCACGCGTATGGGAACAGTTGTTCTTCTAAGCTGGTGAATGATGGGTTCTATTCAGGAGCCAATCATCTTATCGTCCATCGAAAACATGCCAATAGCCTAAAGCTTCTGCTGTAACCTTAATTGCCTGGTTTTAAAGTGGAATAATGATCGCAACAAAACACAATTCAAAGCACAGGCCTTGTTTCACCCCTCGTGTACTAAAGAGTGTAAAATGTCTATTCGTGTTGTGAGATTAGCAGGATTTGCGATCATTTTGTTGCACCAAAAGGAAGTTTAAGGTGCTATTAAAAAGTCCTTAGCTATGGCTCATGGATTGCGTAAAATTATGAAATAATGGTAGGTGATGTTTTAAGAGAAAGCAAATTTGATGGGGCGCTAACAGCGTGAGCAACGATTCCTCAGCATCGGTGCCGAGGATGGCGTCCATACGCGGGCCGTTTCTCATGGCGTGGTCCCCGAGGAAATTTGTAAAGAGTCGAATCGACTGGATCCTGGCCGAACGGAGGGCCGAAAGGTAACGAGACTAAAGATTGACCGGATCAGATACGGTTGGGTAGGACCGGCCAGTCCAGATCCTCGAGATAGGAGAATTTAATAACCTGCTACGTGGCGGCGTCGGGAGGGGTTAGGGGAAGCATGGGAGGGTATGGTAGGGTGGTTAGCAAAGCGATGGGGTGGCTGGAAGGTGGTGGCGGGAGGGGGTGCAATAATATCGAGAGATATCGATCTTTAATTAGGCACGCAGCGCGGGAACGAGAGATTAGATCTACAGCTAGACGAGAAGCGGTTCTGGCCATCTTCTCTCGTCTCTCCTCTCTCTTGTTTCTCTCCCGGGCTGTCTCCCTCCGATCCCTCTCTTTTTCTCTGTTCCATCGGCTTCTTTTTTTTCTCGGTTCCCTCTACTCTCCGGTCCACCGGAGATCTTTCGAGGTACACGTCGCAGTATCCTCTCCTGCCACAATGAGACTCGATCCAGATCCATTTTCGTTGATTGTATCGAAAGAATGAAGAAAGGCCGTTCGATCGTATCGCCACCGCTCGCTCCGGAATATTTTGTGAATATAATTGCCTGGATTTGTTTTATTTCGTTCGTCGTCAGGAATCCACCGGGCCGCCCTCGCCTTTGTTGCTCTCCGCTGAATAGGTTTATCTCGCCTCGGTGCCCAGGCGAAAAAAAGCCGACGGTGAAACCGCGGACTTGTTACGCGGACACCGTTTGTTTGTTTAACAATAACTTGTTCGCCGGACCGTGCCGGTCGCTTCCTTACGCGGCGATCTTCTCGGCCATCTATGCGGTTTCATCCTACGGTTAGCCTAATTAAAAACTAAAGGAAACGGACAGTTTCGGCGCCGCTCAACCTCCGGACCGCTCGACAGCGCTCGCCGGGCATTGAAATCACCGGAACGATGATCGTATCGGCTCCGCACCCGCTGTTCTCTCGCGAGAAAATTATGAATAATTTACTGCGAGCTATTTGTTCTAGACTCGTTTGTCTTCTGCGGTTGAGGAATTAACGCCGTGGCTGCGTTTAAGAGGATTTTCTGAATTGTTTAACGCTGAACCGACCGCTCGGAGTGATTAGGACGCGTTGCCTTGTGAAAATTGCTAAATTGTATTCACTTAGACTTCGCGCACGTTTTTATTGTAATGCGCGCTTAGATAACAGAATTTATGCAGGCAGTTCACAATGGAACAACGTTGATGATCAACGTTGATTCTCCTTAAGCACACCACAATGTTTCCTAGTCTATATAATAAAAATGGAATGCTGTTCGTTGGTCACGACATCACGTCGGATCGGCTGGACCGATTTGGCTAATTTTTTTTCTAAATGTTCGTTGTAATCCGAATCATATTTTTACAGTACAAAAAAATTGAAAAAGTTGTTCGGAAACATGAAAATTCAGGAAAAACTAAAAGTGCTTTTTGAATCATATTTCAATACAACAAAAAAACGAACGTCGTAGCTTTTAATCAGTATTTCAATAGGAATTAACATTATCCATTTTTACTGCGTTCACATACTTATATCCTATAGCTTTTCACAAATTCACAAAATGATCACAACCAAATTTATTGAAATGTGGACAGAACAACGTCTGTCAGGTCAGCTAGTTAAAGATAAAAAATATTTCTAGCGTACGAGTGGATAAAAAGACGATTGTTGAGCATTCAATATGATATTGTTAAGTGGTCCGATTACCGAATCACGAAATACCAAGAATGTAGTTAATTCGGCGTTCTCCGTAAAGCCGTGCCGCTGACTTCCGTCTGGCGTTCCGACTCCGATCCGTGATTCGCCATAATTACCCGTACACCGTCCGGGCGCTACCATCGCCGATTTAAATTACCCGATGGCAAATAGGCGAAAAAATCGGCGGAACCGCAAAGGGTTGAAGCCCAAAGGCCAAAGCACGCCGGGAGGCGTGAGCGCGAACGAAAAAGGAGAAGGTTTATCGGCGCGAGTGTCTCCGCGGTGTCAACGGCTGGTATCTCTTAATGACTGCCCCATCTTTTAAGGCTTAATCGTCGACACGTATAAAGCATATCCTGTCCCCTGCATATTCAATGCGCGTGGTACACGGGCTCGTGCTGCGTACACGCGTTCAAAATTATCTCCGGGCCGCCTCCTCCTTCGATTAAAATTCCGAATTCACGTATTCAGCGACGAATAAAACGTCCTCCTTTGCCACACCGTAGTCCTTCCTTTTAAGGAGTCTCAAACGAACTTGGGAAAAATTGCTTCCATGCTTTGGTTCACCTTCTTACGATGGACACGGCGAGGAACTTTGAATAAAGCATTTTTTAGAAATAACTTGATCAGCACAGTTTTGATGGTTATTGTAAAATAAGAAATTTTAGAAGATCATTCTCTATCGTAAAAACACATCCAGTGTCTGGCTGAATGTCACCGCTGGACGTTTGAAGATTGTCGTAGAAAGATTAGATAATTGTTCCTCAAGATTCTTGACCGACCGAAAATCGTGAGCGCAATGATGTTTCCAGTGGGGTTCGGGTTTCTGGTTTTCGCCGGCAACAGAAACAAAATCGCCAGCAAAAGCAGTGAAAACCAAGTCGGTGACAGATGGCGAGTACTGATAACGTCTCTTGAAGGTCCTGCTAGCAAGCGAAACGACCTGCACGGATCCTGTTCCTGTCGCCCGATAAAAGAAGAAACAGCTGCGTCCCGGCGCTGATCGGAGATCGTTCCCCGTACCAGAATGCTTTCGACGTAGGACAATCGTATGGAAATTTATGGGGATCATTTGTTTATCTATTTATTCGCGGCCGTAATAGACAATGACCGAGACACTGGTTCGCTACCAGCGAAATCGTTTTAATGACGATGCATCGACGGCCTCGATAAACTCCGATCAAGATATCGTGATCCGACGAAAAACGTTGCATTAATCATCTCGAATACTTCTGCAGTCGATCGAAAAATATATTCGCTCACCTTTGTTTTTTTAAAGCAACGTTTCTTTGTTTTTATTATTAAAAACTTAGTCCTTCGTTTATTCGTATCGCGTGTGTAAGTTAATTTTTGGTAGTTCGATTCTTTGTACCTTCGGGGCCGTTGTTAAAGATGGAGGCTGTGGTTTATAGAGAAATTAATGAGGTACAAGTATTTTGTATAGACAGCACGCTCTTAATATTCCTAGTAAGTAATTGGCATATATTTCGTGCGGCTCTAGCCTCGGCCGATCGAGTAATTAAGTGGTAATGGCTGAAAGTCGAAATGTTTCGGTATCTCGTCACGATATCGCCGCTAGGATTTATCGTCGGCCTTTAGCATAATTACTATCATTATTGGGGTACGTGTGTGCACGCGCGCGTCGAGCGTAAATGCTCTCGCATGAATGCGCCAACACGCGACACAACGATGCTTGCCGATCCTTTGGACGCGTTCAACGAAAACCACGGTCATCGGCCGATCTTCGATCGAACCACCAACCAGTGTAATTAAATTTCCCAGCCAATTATGCACGATCCTACCGGTCGCAACATTCGACATTTAGAGAATTTATTAACCCTCAACACCATCGAATTTCAATTGCACAATTATTACCGAAGCAGCTATTAAACAATTATTTTCATTATTTTCATTACTTCAATACGTAGAAATGGATTTTTACTGATAAAATTAATTCGTAAGTGCTCTCGTTTAATTTCGATAAATTCTCTGACCCTACTATGACTTTGTTAGGCGATCCGATCGACGCTCGGTCCGCTTCGCGGATCGATTTAATCTACAGATCGATCAGTTCACCAGCAACCATGATGTAACCCGCGTGACACGTTCAATCCGGCGTGGGTCACCAGTGAGTCACGCTGCTATTTATAATTTCCCGCGTTGGCGATGCGATTCGAACACCATTAATTGCAAAAGACGCAGAAATCTCGTGGAAGAATTATCACCATCCGCCAATTCCCTTAAGAAGTGCAAACATAATCCACAGTTCATCTTTACGCTGGACTGATCCATGAATTCTTCGTCTTCTTTGTAATTCTTCATCACCTTCTTCATCTTCTTCGTCGTGAAGATCTGCGACTTCATCTTTTTCGTACTCCTTCATCACCCCTTTCGCCACGAAGACGGGTGACTTCTCAGCAACTACTTCATTATTCTTCGTCTTCATCAACATCTTCATCGCGTAACTAAATATTCAGCGACATTCCATATTTGAATATGAAGAAACAATTAGCTCCATTCTCTAGGCTTTTAATTCTCTAGGATCTATCTAATCACGGTGATCGGTAACTTCTTTATCTTCTACTTTACAAAGAAACAATCACCTCTATTTTCAAGATCAACGATGATCATTGTCTTCCTTACCTTCTCCACAATGTTTCACCTTCTTCACCGTCATCGCCATTCAATAAAATACCGAATAGTAATCGAGCATGAAGAAGCAATTAGCTCTATTCCTGGTCATCAGGAGATTCTTCCTAATCGGCAGAAATCTAACCGATCTGTTCCAAAAGGTTGAAGGTAGCCGTCGAGGCAACCTACGCGGCCGTTCCCGAAAAGCAGCATGAATGGCCCTGGCATGTGAATGACGTTGAACAGCGAATTCCTAGCCATAGATCGGAGGCGACACGAATCGTCCGTGGCGGCGTCACTACACGTATGACGGCCACGTATAGCCGGCATGCGTGTTGATACGCAGATAGAGACGAAGGTGGACGTAGTAAGAGCTTTGCATGAATAATGTGCTCCACGACGTGATCTGAACTTCTTGGAAGGGATGGACGAACGTGGACGGTCTGTACAAGATTCTCCCTTCGCCTCCTCCTCCTCCTCTTCCTCCTCTTCATCTCCTCCCTCTCTTCACCCCCGCCCGATACGACGAAGAAAACGACGCGGAGAGCAGGTCCGGAATAAAGGCAGATCGGAGATATCGTATCGATCGGGTAGATTTGCGTTTTAATGAGGTGTGCTTGCGCGATGCCCGCTGAATCTTGAAGAGTTAAGTGTAACGGGACGAATTGAATTGATCGATTGCATCGACGTTTAATTGAATCGGGACATGGACGAACGACGTTCGGTAAATTGTGGGCAATGTGTACTACATCGCGCGATCCACGTCCGTCAAGCCCATTGTCCCAGAGCGTTTCCTCGGGGAACTAGTACTCTCGAGTAAAACCCGCTGAACCTAAGGAAATCCAAGTCCTTCGACTGCGTCTTCGTTGTAAATTGTCCTCTATGTGCACGCTGACAATTCCTTTGATTTTTAAGGACGCGTTGAAGGTTCTTTCCTCGGTGGATTCACTGATCCCGAACTCCAACTCAGGGGATCTGTATCATCGCAGATCTCGATACGCGTTCGTATCGTTAGATTCTGTAACATCGAGTCAAACTTGAAATAAAATCTCTGCCTTCGCACGAAGATCGATCCAGCTCGCGAACAAAGAACACCCAACAGCACCCATGCTGCAAGTCACCTTGTGTTTCCAACAAAGATCAGCATCGATCCCGGAGCCCGCAGAAATCCTTCGGCCTCCGGGACGGTTCTGCGCCAGTGGCAAGAGCTCAGCTGCTTCCTGCGGCCATCATCCGGGCGCGTAGCGATCAGAAGTCGAGTGTACACCGGTGGCAGGAAAACGAGCGCAACGGTAGCAGCTTCATCGGCGCTATGCAAATAGGATCCTGATCGTGACGCGGGTAGGCAAACACGCGACGTACAGGTAACAGGCAGGCAAGCAGGCAAGCAGTCAGGCAGGCAAGCAAGCAAGCAAGCAAGCAGGGCTGGTGAGGAGGCCTGAGTGAGTCCTCTCTTCTTCTTCTTCTTCTTCTTCTTCTTCTGCGTCGTCTTGTTCTTCGGAGCGGAGTCGTATTATGGTAGTGTGCGCCCTCTTTTCACGGGGCCACGACCCATGCCAGAGATGCATGCCACTCGTACCGATGCATCCATGAACACTTTGCTTTTCTCTTTCTGTCCTCACCGCTCCTCTTTGTCTCGCCACGCCTCCGCCCTCTCTCCTCGTCGCTCTTCCACCGGCAGCCCCCGGTCTTTTTCCCTCTGCTCTACACGCTGCATCGTGGAGATATGCTAATGCAGCCGTCCCGATCGTGACACTGCGGCTGCTAAGTGAGAGCTCAAGTCGCAACCTTCTCATCGGCTCCTACGCCGCGCGCGCGAGCCTCTTCAGCTTCCTCGTGCTCGGTGATCTCGGCTCTCGGCCGGTGTTCCGCCACTCGAACGCGCCCTGGAATCTTCCACCAACGTTGACGGTACACCCCCGCCTCTCCAACCGACCGGCTTCGAACGATGAACCCCGCCGATGACTTGTTTGGACAGTGGCTTGACACTGATGGGCCCCGATAGATCCGGCAAGGTGAAAATGGAGAAGATACCCACTCCTGGAATGCTGCGATCGATCTAGATAGACACTCTGCCATCAGCGGGAGCGTTAATGCTCTGCCGGTACGGCCTGAGAGCCTAGACTGCAGAATTCATTTGCAAAGACAGTATCCTAATGCTCTCCAGTTGGTGGATTATCCGCCGACTCGCTGGTCGAGATGAAGTTTTCGACTTCGGAGGACTTTCACCTCGTAGCATCCTGGTCCTGGCACGATAAAATTTGATAGATGTGCACTTTAGGGGATTGTCAATCTTCAGACCTGCAAAATCAATTTCTTTTTTATCCCGGGTAATTAACCTTCTGTCAAGATGATGATCGTCGTGATATCTGATGATCGTGCATCGTATGTTTCAATTAATATATTTGGTAGCAACCATTACTAGTTCTTTTCGTGTATCCGGTTTCTTTATCAGATATACAGTATTTTATCGGTACATTGACCAAATGTCTAGCACGTAAATGTCCTGGAGATATCCCCACTACTGCGGGGTGTACCCCCTTGGGGAGCCATGAATCTCGAAAGGCCTCGGTCCCCGAGAAATGTGACACCATGCGGCTCGGTTATATCGATGAGACCACACTAATCGGAAATTCAAACTTCTTTATTTTTCATTATTTTTTGATGGGACTTCGCTGACCATATCTGTGGCATTTTTCTAACGAAAATCATACCAAGTATGGTATAATTTCGATGATATTTACTTGTGTAATGTACAATTCAATTTTCGGGCGCGAGTCTTTGAATTGTGCCGGCGTCCTTCCTCTCCTGAATTATATCATATTTGGTATGATTGATATTAGAGAACTGCCACAAATATGATCATCAAAGTCCCAGCAAAAAATAATGAAACAAAAAAGTTTGAAATTCGGATTAGTTATGTTAACACCTCCCGGCGATGGAGGTCCCTCCAGCTCGGATGTCCTTCTCTACATTCGGCGAATCACAAAGAATAGTATCCCTGGCGTATAAACGACCCTGCGCAGCCCCGTGTCGAGGACTTATATCGATAAAATACTGTTGTATCTTTGTTTCGTCCCTCCTGTCCCCGTGGATCCCCCCAAAAATGCCCAACGATTATGGTAACAAAGTTAGCCGGTCGTTCGGACTCGCAGCCTTTTATTGTCGCCAACAGCGTCGGAGCGTTCTTAATTGCGCGTGCATGCAAGCGTTCCCGATCGAGAGAGGGCTGCACCTTACTCGCCTACAACCACCTACAACTGCCACCAACCACCTCCGGGTGCTGAGGGTGTAATATATCTCGAAAAGAAGAGGGGGCAGGGGGAAACACGGCCGCCATTAACATATCCACCGGCTGATAAGCCTTTCTCAGAACCGATACCGCGCCCGTGTACACCTTCGGCCCCGCTTTATGCGAGAAACGAACAGCCGCGGCCACGTGAGAAACGGGCTTCGGAAGCGTCGCTCTTTCGCCACTTACGGCTTTGTTTCGCTTTGTCGCCGAGCTTGTTCCGATTGTTTCCCAGTCGAATTCTCGGATCGCTTTGTAATAAAGATAAAAATGCTTTCGTTCCACTGGATAACTCGTTCAAACCGCGAGCTCGGATGACCATCTTGTCCGGAACTCTGGATCAGCGAGATTGTCTCTCTTCAGGCTATATTGCGATTATTGAGAGCGAGAATCGCGATTTTATACCGATTCATTTTTCTCATAAATGCATTAAATTCACAGTCTAGTTATGGGGCTAAAAGGCTAGCGCTAATAGACTCACCAAAACCTGGAGATAAGGGTTGAAAATCGATGAAGCCTTCCAGCCACGATTCCAGAGCACCGGCCCAATTATCTAGCAACTTCGATCCCCATTATCGCCACTTAGGAGGACGAGTCTTGGATCGGACGTATCCCAGGTAGCTTGTACGCGCGTGCAATTAAGAATGCTCGGAGGGTTCGTACCTAGGGAGCAACAAGCAAACGAAGAAATAGACGGCGAGCGCGCGATAGCGTTAGAAAAGCGAGAACGTCGTGGAAGTCAAAAGAAAAATGAAAGAAAGAAAGAAGGAAAGAACGAGTTGGAGGATGGAGACAAGAGGAAGAGAAAACCATGCGGTGGCTGGCCGAGGCCCGGTGCCGATCCATCGATGACCGCTTATTTACAGAGAGGCAGAAGGAACACGACTGAGCTGTAGATGCGAGCTCCGGATAGCCCAGAAGTGCGCTGCAACCCTTTGCCCAATCTCCTTCGGCATCTTTAGCCTCTCCCTCCCTCCTCGTCGCTGTGTCCACCCGTTGGTTCCTGATCGGATAGACTCTGTCTACCTCGTCGAACCTCGCCCAAGGAGGCAATTAAAGCATCCGGGTAATTCGACGGACGATACGCGTGTCGTCTCGATTTCGAGGGCAACCCACCTGGATGGCTGTCTCTCGCTGTGTCCCGCCGCTCCTGGATATATCCTCCGGGATCGGCGGGGGGAGGATTCGATGCTGCTCAAGGAGGTGTCGGGATGGTGTTACACCTCCTGGCAACAGGATATTTTCGAACTGCGAGATCCGACGATAGCGCCCGCCTCGAGAACCACTCGGAGACGATGGTCTAGTGGCTCCGTGCGATACTCGATGCCCACGGTACCTTGCTTTGCCCTGAAGACGCTCGTGCTACCACGGTTTTCCCTTGTTGGGGGATCCGTGATTAGTGATTACCACTACGATAAAAAATGTTCCCGGTGAATAATACCAACCGGAATATCGCGAATGGAAAAAGATTTCCACGTTATATCTAAAACTGTGGTGCTCAAGGTGGCTCGTAGCCTACCTTAATAAACTATGCGACACAAAATAATAAATAAAAAAAGAATGTCGCGAATTTAATCGCTAACATCGCGGTACCCGCCACCTGGAATCCTCAACTATGACGTAGGTGCTTTAAAATCCCCATCGTCTCGATCGTTAGCGCCTCGGAGCCAAGAGTAGATGAGCAAAGATAGGGGATGGAGATGGAAGATCTTGCGGGGCTATCTGTCGGCGGGATCTATCCTGAAGATGAAACAGAGATTGTCGGACGCGTTCAGGCCAGGTTCTGGGAAAGACTGTTCCGTTTCACGGGACACCGGCCAATAACCCAAACAACCCTAACGGCTTAGCCGAGATTTCGACGCAAGAGCAGCCCCTTCGGCGTCGAGCGGACACCGCGCGACGCAAAAGCGACGCGACGCTCTCGGCCGAATGGTGGGGACCCCGAGAGAGGCGTGCGAAGGGTGCAGCAGCGAGTGGGGTGGCATGGTAGGGGGATAGATAGATGAATAGAGAGAGATAGGTGGGAAGGAAGGGCAGGGAGAAGGGAACAGAGGGTACGCAAAGGCTGGCGTGGCGAGCGACCATTAGGGAGCCGAACGGCCATAGGGACGCATCGTTGATCGTGCGTGCCAGCTTTTTTCTTGTACTTTCTTCCGCGCCCACCTCGACTTCCGGCTCCGTAAAGCCGAGCCGAGCCCCACGTGGATCCGCCATGGTCGTTTCCCGAGAGTCCCTGGATCGTCGTTGGGGATCAGTAAAAAAATGTACGGGGAACATTATAAACGGCTACTGTAATTTTATTCTTTCGGGAATTGTTGATCGACTCGGTTCACGATCTTGCGGATAAGGTTCGTTACCCGGTACACTAATTCTCTTTGCTCTTTTTCAGGGGAGGATGAGGAATGGAGCGACTCGGAGAAGACACCATCGGTGAGCAGTGGCGTGGACGGCGGTGGATCTGCGGTTTCCAGCCCGGTCGCGCCGATCGTCGAGGAGGAATCAAGCCTTCCTCCACCGCCCAGACTGAATCCCCCTTCCTCGGTCTCGATCGCGAATTCGACCGTGGACGATATCAGATTGAGGCTCAGCGTGCTCTCTGAAGACGCTCGAAAACGGCTGGCTAGTCTTACCGAAGATATCGAGGTGAACGACGATCACAAATCACCACGAAACAGCTCTAGATTCAGTTTCCCAGGTTACGAAAATGTTAATTTTTTATTGTTTTCAGGTTACCAGGAGCCTGAGAGACCGACATGCTACCTCGAAGCCCAATCAGACCCGAGAGTCGAGTCCCAAAGACACGGACGAGGATGCGATGCCCGTGGTCAAAGAGGAGGACTGCCAGCCAAGGTCCTCGTCATCCTCGTCCTCCTCGATCCGAAGGCGAGATTCCGTCTGCAGGAGAGACTCCGAGGACTCCTCGAGGCGGTCGAACGCCGACGACCCACCTTCAGAGAAGAAACTGAAGCTCGATGACGAAGCAGCACCAAGACTGAGACTCAATGCTAGTCTGGCGACGGATCCAGCCCTTCGACCCGCCACTGTGGCCGCGCTCACCGTCAAACCGGAAAATACCTCGCCGCCAAACCCTGTTCCGCCTTTGCCTGCTGGCTTGAAAAATGGTAATTGTACAACGACCCCTTTTGATAGCCTGATAGGCAATCTTAGTTAGCGATAACCATCTCGAACTCGCTGCTTTTTTAGATCCTCGGTACGAGGGTGATTCTAACTAGACCGTTCATTTTTTAAACTAACTATGGGCTATCTATCAGAGATTAGAGGCTTTCACGGCCCGGCATCGTACAGTTACTTCTGTTGAGGCTTTCGAGTGTAAACCGTGTCCCAAACGCAGAAATTTCCCAACGTTTCGCAAGCATTGCAGCTAGCTTCATCAGGGAATTTCTGTCATTAGGACACGGCTTACACCCGAAAACCTCAACAGAAGTTACTATGGGTTATCTAGACTATACTAGCCTCCGTTCCACAAGAGTCCAACGTGCCAGACTTTCAACGTCGCCTTTAACATCTATTTCAGCAATCGCATCGGGTCGGCTGTTCGTGCTGCCAACGGACGGCAAGGAGACGATCACGGTGGAGCCAGCAAGGCCCACGCTCCTGATTTGTCCGCCTTGCGGCATCCGTTTCAGCTCAGCGAGCACCCTCGAAGCCCACCGCACGTTCTACTGCGCGCATCGTCCTCGGCTAGAAGAGGAGACCACGAACGACGAGGACGAGGAGAAGTCGAACAAATTCGAGGTCAGGAAAGCGTACGCGTGCCCGCATTGCTCGTACAGCGCGGACAAGAAGGTGTCCCTGAACAGACACATGAGAATGCACGCTGCATCCCCGGCGCCACCCACGATACCACCAGCTCCAGCTGTCCCTGCAACGCCAGCGACCGGCTGCGCCGCGACACCTTCGAACGGGTCGTTGAACGAAGAGGCGGAGAGATATTGTAGAAATTGCGACATCAAGTTCAGCTCGCTGAAGACATACAGAGCGCACAAGACTCACTATTGCAGTACCAGGCACGTGGTGAAGGATACGCCGCCAGCCAGCGCGGCGTCCTCGTCGGTGAAAGCATCACCGCCGACGAGCGCGAGTCCTGGGGACTCTCCGCCACCGCAACCCTGTCTCGCACTACCCACCAACCCCATTCTCATCGTACCCTACTCGCTTTTCCGTGGAGCTAGTGTGCTGGCCGCACCGACTCTGCCTGCTCCCGACACTGCGTGCTTCCTCCTGCCAAATGGTTCGTTGCATTCTTGCTGTATACTAAGAGGAATCCCAGTTTTCTTATTCCAATGTTGAAGTCACCCTTAACTTTTATGTAGTCAACCAAAATGTATAGATTATTTAAAACCTTTCTGTATTTAACATGTTTGCATATTTTCTCATTATAAGACTATAGATAAATATATTAGCGAGTTAAGAATGAAAACTCAGAGAAATTTTGTAACAAATTGTTGAAAGAACTGCAGTAAATGGGTATCCGGTTGACTACACAAGGGTTAAGAGATGACGTCTGATTCCTGGGTTCTTTCTGAACGAACTAAGCTTTCCTCTTGTATACAGGTCACCTCCAGCCAATGACGAGAGGTCTTGCCACTTCAGCTCCAAACACCGTGGTCGAACCTCCGCCTGTCCTACGAGCAGCAAACAAGCCAACAACGCCAGCATCGGTTGTGGCGTCGTCCACGTCGCCACCTGGCTCCGTTCCACTGGATCTAAGTGTTCGGAAGTCGCCGGCGCATCAAGACGAGAAAGAGAACAGGGTATCGCCTGCACCCTCTTCTCTGCCTCCACCACCTGGCAGCCCGAGATCCAGAGGAAGTGGCAGTCCTAGAGCCAGGTCGATTGCTTCAGCTCCAACAACAGTTGGTACTGTTCCACCACCCCCACCAACAGAGCTTGCTCTGAGACTAGCAGAGCTACCTCCACCCCCTGTTCCTGGGGTCCTTGTCAAACAGGGTGTCTCGAGGCGAGTGCATACAATGGTCTCGAAACGCGACGATAGAAAGGTGAAGTGTTACTCTAACTGGTAAAACTTGAATCTCCAGGTGCAAAGAGTGCAATATCGTCTTCTGCCGCCACGAGAACTTTGTTGCGCATAAGAAACATTATTGCCAAGCAAGGGAAACCAGCGTTAGCAACAGTCCACCCCCGCCGGGCACACCATCGCCGCCGTTGGTGCAGTTGATATGCGCTGCGTGCGGTATCAAGTTCGCATCCATGGACAATTTGGTTGCCCATCAGGCGTTCTACTGTCCCAAGAGGCCGGAGCCGCAGGAACATCACTCGAGATGCACCAAGTGCAAGGTTAATAGCTTGATACTCTTTAGGATCTCCCAAAATTCCTTTAAATCCCGAAAGTAGGAGGTTTCTCAGGTCATTTGAAGCGACATTTTCCTCTACAAAAGTGGCTCCCGCGACTTTGTTTCGGAGTTACAGTAAAAACCAAAATACTGTCCGGAGTCGAGATCCTAAACATTGTCTAGACCTACTCACTCCGCTAGAGACTAGAACTACCGAGTCCTAAACTGGTGGGCCTTTGTGACTGCTGCGGTTCTATTAAAATTTATCTTTGTGTAGGCCATAATTGAGCCTGGCTCCACCCACACGTGTACCAGTGGGACGACTGGAGGTTGGAGATGTCCTGTTTGCGGTGCTGTGAGTCCCACGGCAGGAGCTGCGCAACGTCATATGGACGCTCATCAGGGTGTCAAGGCATTTAGATGCACGATTTGTCACTACAAGGGTAACACGTTGCGCGGTATGAGGACACATATCAAAATGCACTTCGAGAAGCGGGGAACCGACCTACAAGTAAGAGCGCAACCACCTTGAATACTAACTGACAAGGGAAGATCCTCAACCATAGATCTAATTAAAAGAAATAGCTTTCTTATACACGGTGTGAATGAATACCCGAATTTTCCATATTTTCCCCATATTGGAGATCCTCTCTTGTCAATCCATCAAGATGAAACCATAGATGTTTGTCTAATCCAAAGTTGTCTTATCAGGAGGAAAACTACATAACGTGTGTGCTGGACGATGACACGGTCCTGCCAAACCCAGAACCGGCTCCAGCCACAACCCCTAAAGAAATTCCTGCGGAGGTGCAGGTGAACGGCAAGACGGAGGTCCGGAAGAGCCCTCAGCCTCCGCCGCCCCCGCCACCTCCAACGGTGACGAACAAAGTGAAGCAAGAACGGGAGGATACGCCGCCTCCAGAGGAAAGTCTGGACCCCAACAAGAGCGGGCCCCGTTACTGTCGGTCGTGCGACATCAGCTTCAACTATCTAAGCACGTTCATAGCGCACAAGAAGTTCTACTGCTCGAGTCACGCCGGTGAGGCGAGCAACAACAACAACAACAATAATAACAACAATAACTCGAGCAGCCACGCCACGCCACCCCCGAGTGGCAGGACTGAAGCATCCGTACTTTAAGGACTCTCGTGATCCAAGGCGTCCATGGGACCGCCTGTCGGGACTGTTAATTGTTGCCAGTTCATATATATAATAGAATTATCGACTATCCGTTTTAGTTGACTACCGTTGTGTGATTTCTGTTGATCCAGGGAATTGTTTGTACTTATAAGTTGATTCATCCGACGTGTACATACGCGTGCGTGGACACGAGGCTGCTTAAGGATCAGCGGGATCCTTGGCAGCTTCAGTCAGCCGGTCGTGGTCGTGGATTTTGTTGTTTTGGTAGTACGCTTTTGAACACGACTGGGAACGAGAGCAAGGATCGGGAACGAGGGGTAATTCGAAGTATACCAAAAAGTGAGACTGCCGAGAATTAGATACGACCTGTGCGCGATTCTGCGTGAATGGAATTGGCCTCGAACACCACGGCCGGCTGTTACAAAAGGTGTGCAATCTCATGACTCTTCAATAATCTCGTAGCTGTAACTAATTAACCGACATACCTAGGGAATTACGGATAATAAAGATGAGTGTAAAATGTTGTACAGTAGATGAGTAGAGTATTACCGGAACGATAGTAATTATCCCGAATGATACCAATCTCAAGCTTGTGAAAACGCTAAGTTGCAATATGACATTTAATATATATAGATATATATTAAATACGGATAAAAGCGACTTAAATGTCTGTGAATCGCGCTCACACACACATACACACACCCGAGGGGAGTAAGTACGTTGACGAATGTATCCATAGACTGCCATAATCGATTCGAGGAATGAAAACTATCTACCCGCGGAAGATTCGGGATTCTTGCTGTACAATTGGATTCTTTCTGCCAACGCATTTGCTTTTCTGCAAACACAATCAAAAGAACGATGCATCGCGTGCACTTACTTGTGGTGAACAAGCGGACACGACTCGTTGCCGAGCGCGTAAATGTAAAAATTAGAATTAAGGCCAGTGTTACACGTATACGCAGCGTACTATTCATATCATATATATAAACGAGTTCGTTGATGGCATCGATGTTTCTTCCTCGCGCGAGATCACACGACGATGATCGGAAAATGGAAACAAAAATGATCAAGAAAAAAGAAGAAGACTTTGATGCGAGCGTCGTCGTCGTCGTTCTCAAGCCACGACGACATCTCCAAAAATCTCAGTTACATGTAAAATTGTTTCTCGTATTTCGACGACTAGCGTAGCCAGATAAAACGCGTATACCGTTCGCGGATACTTTTATAAAAATAACTGTTATGTTATTCACCGGTCCCCTGTATTCTCACCGATCGCTCTGTCTCCAGAAACGCGGGGCTCCACGATATTCCATTTAAAAATAAATACAAATGATTTGATAACGCATTACGAAGAACCTATCCTTTCATTCAGTCGAACACTCGTGTAAATCTCTATCCGATACTTCCAATCGATTTGTTACACGTTACAAATTCTTGGTGTATCATTATATGCCATAGATATATCGTCCGATGAAAGAAAACCACGATTTCTCTCTTTTTCTAAACACCTATACACACCCTTCTTCGTCTCACTCTGATTAGTTACTTTTATTATTTTTATTTTGATAGACGAATTTTACACGTCAGATATACCTACAATATGTAAAAAATATATAGACCTAAATAAAATTCTGAGACCTCTGTGACACTTATTTCTACGTGATGGGGAAATAATTTTAAATTCAACGAATTGTATTTGGAAACCTACTTTAATTACAAAATAAAACTTAAACTATGAGAAATTTACAAAAATAGCTATAACGTGTAATTATACTGAAATGAAAGCTTGGCTGCTTAAGCTGATGCAGTAGACAAAACTTAATCATTAATCCCTATCAGAATCGGATGTATCATCTGGTCCACCATATCCGTATATTTCACTGCTATTGGTAGAATTAGAATCATCCTCACCTAGTTCTTCCTTTACTTTTGCTTTATACTTTGCATATTTGTAACCATAAGCTTCTACGTCAGCTTCATCGACAGCATAGACAAAATCATCGTCTGTAGACAAATCAGAACCATCCTCCAATATCATATTCCTAACAGCCTCCCTCATATCATTCTCATCGATCGACCTTTCGGAGTGATCAGAATCAGGATAATCATTTCTCCAGTTTGACTCGGAGTTAGAATCATCTGACTCCCCTTCAGCCTCTACATAAGTTTCCCTATGATGAATGAACAGCGGTTCGTGATCGAATGGATGTATGGACACCTTGTCGTCTATGTATACTTGATCCTCAGTTTGCCCATAGTATAAATCATATACATATCCATCATCCTGTGGTAAATTATTAATATCAGATAAGAATCAATAATGAAATCAATTAACTAATGCTTACCTCCTCTACAGGTTGTTCCTTTCCAATGGCACACGAAATTGAATCCACTACGTCTATCACAGTCATTACTTTGTTTTCACTATCTTTAAGTACATCACTGTCCAAAGACCTAAAACAGTTAATTACTTTATAACGACTCTCCGCCGACGCTTGTTTCGTCTTCTCCCGAGCTTTATGCAAGATATCCACTGAATGTTGCTTGAAAGTTGCTTTCAACTCGTCTTTACTCAAAGTTCGGATTAAATTCTCGACAGCAGTCCTTTCCTGTATAAACAAATTGTTTTCAGATATAATTATAAATAAAGTATGATATTAATTAATAATTTTGAAGAATTACCTGATTGTTAACGGTTCCCGCGAACTTGACAACTGTGGTTAGGGGATCACTGGTAGTTGAATCTTCGGTTTCCTCATTTTCTGAAGTTTTCATGCGTTTGCACGCAATTAACAGTGCGTTTAACGGCTCATCATCGCATCTGCGTTTCACACGCAACACCGCTGCCATTTTTCCACTGTTTCACTATAAAAACACTTAAAAATATACAAACAATTCGACAGACGAAACGTATTCTCGTTGCTCTCTACATGAAAAAAAGTCTCGCGCGATGGCACCAGTGCAGTGATGGGATCAGGGGCGCTTTTTCGCACATGCACGAGTTTCGGTAGGAACGTATCTACGTCCGAAGTTTGTGGGGAACTATTGGAGGGAAGGAAAGTAGTGGAAGACTATTAGCGGGAACGTCTAGCAGAGTCCGTTACGACTGTTACGACATGAGGCGCGAAAGAAGAGCGGGTTGCGGAAATTTTAGGTAAGTTAGTGTTAATATTTAATTAAATAATAAATTTTGCGAAATTAGCGGGGCGGCTACGGTACCCGATTTCAGCCGACCTTCGTACTTGACTGAGGCCAGAATCGTCGCGCATGCGCGAAAAAAGCGCCTCTGATCCCATCACTATTATGAAGCACGCAGAGTATTGCGTCTTTAACATAACCTATTTGACCGATTTGTTCTGTGATGGCGCTGCGGTGCAACTGGTCCCAATCTTAGGTTAGAATCGTTCTCAGCAGTCGACATATCGATTATCATTCGCTGGTCTGGTCAGCAACAACGCTGCCAGGGCGTAGAAAAATTCTCGGTATGTTTTCGACTTGGTATTTCCTCGTTTTCTTCCCGTTGAACAACTCGTGAGAGGCCTGATCGTTGATTTCGTTTAAAATGAGTCGTTAAAATCATCGAATACCATGGCGCAATCGATTTTCGACGCTCTAACAGGTAATACTCGTCTGTCGTAGAAATAGGTGGGGTTAACCAACAAGTATCCTATTTATCTTTCTTTCTGAGTGAAAATGAAGATAGCACCCGAACCGCATGACTTTGTCGATTTTTATGTTTCACAGGCGTGTCGCTGGACAGTCCTTCTGTACAATCATTATTGGAGTCACAGACTCTAATAACTGAAATGGAGCAGTCAGGTAGATTTTTTTCGAGCAGTTTTGATAACCTATTAATGGAAGATTTATTACCTCATTGTAGGTTTTTCAACAGTGTACTCGTAACGTGATCTCGTTAAACTTTTTTACAGCGATCGATCAGGACGAAGAGGATATCTTTCAATGTGGAAAATGCAAAAGTCAGTTCACGTCCCTGCACATGTTCGTATTGCACAAAAGGACTCATCAGAAATCGCAAGAGGAAACTATAGATTTAAGCCAGTTTTTGGTAAACGATGAAAATCAGACTGTACATCCGGAAAACAATGACCAAGACACATCACAATACAATCCGCAAGAAACATTTGTTCAAAATGATCAACTTAGCGAGCCAATCATACTCGAAGAATCGGACATGCTTTTTAGGTTAGCTACAAATGGATTTGTCAGTCAATCTAAATTAGAACAGTAATTATACAAATGTACAATATACATTCTATGATTTCCAGCATGGAGCAAGAGGGTGCTAGTTACTTTACAACAGATTCCACGTTTAGTGTTCCAATTATATTGAGTTCGGAAAGTTTGGATACTTTTGCAAACTCAACTATTCCAACAGACAATGAGCCTATGAAAGATGATTCAAACGAAGTACCTCAAGTTTTACCAAGTGATATCTCTCAGGATCCGGCTAATGATTCTTTAGAGACAGTCGATATGTCGGTAGCTAGCGATACTCCATCATCGGAATTAGATACCTCTAATAATCAAACACAAAATTTGAAAGTACGTTCTTCAGCAAATTTATAATATCTTTTTGGCAACGGATAGCCGCTTATTTTCTTTTCATTATAAACGTTTTGTTCCAGTACAAGTGTAGTTACTGTAACAAGCAGTTTGCAAAAAAATTTTATTGGCAGCAACACGAGCGTTCTCACACGGGAGAGAAACCATATCAATGCGTTGTATGTGGACGTGCGTTCGCACAAAAATCCAACGTGAAGAAGCACATGTCATCCCACAAAGTGTGGCCTGGCACTGCTATACACTCTCTACCCCCCGAGGTATTGTCAACACGGTAGCCGAATTTAACAATCTACAAGTTACACGTATCTTTTTTTCTTTCTTATTAGTCTATAACTATTGTTAGGCACCACCAGATGGAAGCATAGATCGTACCTATCACTGTCAGTTTTGTAAAGAAATATTCGATTCGTACAAAGCTCTAAAGGGCCACCTTATAGTCTCTCATTTAACACTGAAAGTGTACAAATGCGTGCAGAGTAGTTGTTGCATGATGTTCTCTGAATTGGAAGATTTCCTGGAGCATACGCGTAGTCATAAGAGATCAGAATACCGTTGTCACGTCTGCGGCGAGGTGTTCAACACTCTCTCTGATCTTGGACTCCATCAGTATGTCCACTCCGTCCGAAAGCAGAAGACGACAGAGAAGTATTACTGCTGCTCTGTTTGCAAGTCCTCGTTCTCGAATCTGGAGGCTCTGCAGCATCACACGGAAACCACAACGCACAATTATGCTTGTCTACACTGCGGTAAAAGTTTCTTGATCGAACGATTTCTGCGGCGTCACCTGAAAACGCACGCCTCGTCTGCACGGTTTGCCTGCGAGGATTGCGGAAAGGCCTTCAAAACTGAGCAATACTTAGCCAATCATAAGTTAATACATAGCGAGGAGACACCATTTTTGTGTCCAGTAAGTCCCCATACAGTCACGACTTTCTCTATAGATACTACTTTAATGATTAGACTACAGATGAATAATTTCTTATTTTTCTAATTAGCATTGTCCAGCCAGATTCAAACGAAAGGATCGTCTGGGTCGTCACATGCTGATCCATGATCTCACCAAGAGGTTAAAATGCCCATTTAGAGGGTACTTAGGTTGTATGAGCGAGTTCTCGCGACCTGACAAATTGAAGCGCCACTTGTTGACGCATAGCAATATCAAAAGATTTAGTTGTAGTCACTGCAATCGCAATTTCCATCGGGCACAAGCTCTCAAGCATCACGAGATGAACAAACATGGTTTGAAATGCGAAATTTGTTCGCACGTGAGTATCCTTGTTGATAGAGCAGCTAATAAAATGATAGAAAAAGTTTGTTGAACTATAATTTGACTTTGCAGGCATTTAAAACTAAAGAGCAGTTACTGACTCACAATTGCGATCAATCGAGTGAATCCAAGAAGCACACGAGTTCACAGTTACCTAAAAAAGCTTCTGGATCATTCAAACCAAGGAAACCTACTCCAAAGAGACAAACATCATCAAAGACTGCAATTGGACTCGCTGACAAAGAGAAATTCGAGAAATTTAAGGCTGACGATATACAAAGAAAAGTAATGACTCGAAACTTCCGCTCATTGATCAAATGGTCTTCGATAAGTCTTATTTCATCAATTCTTTCTCTGTATGTTTAGATTACCTCTGAAACGATAAAGTCTGATGACTACAAAGACGAAGCATGTACCAAAAATGTAGAGAGTAATTCTGTATCGAGAGATATCGGTTCGGCGATCGAGGCATTCATGAGATCTGATGCAGCGGACAATGAAATCAAATGCAACATTGATACATATTCGGTACAACAGATAGGCGAATAGAGTTTTTAAATATATTTTTTAATTGTATTTAAATTATAACAATAGTCTAGATTGTAGGTAAGTTGTCATAGTACGTGCAATGGGATCATTGGCAAACTGCAAGTTGCATTTTATAATAGCATATAATATTTTGTAGTTTACATATCTGTGATAATTGTATTATAAAATATATTAATATAAGTAACTTATATCTATCTTAAGTATTTTTAATGTCGCCTTCCTTAGGTCGTTTGGAATTTATGGTTGTATATAAAAGAAATGGTGTTTGTATCAATATAAGCATTGAATTATTAATTTTCATACCAATTCCTAGAACCCGCGCGACTTCCGTAATATATTTCTACACGACTCACTTCCTAGTACGATACCAAGACACGGCGATATCGTATTTAAGGGGTGTGGTATCCTAATTGTAAGATAACTGAGAAGGAAGTGGTTAGTAGAACCGCTATCACCACCTCCTTCTGACTTGTTTTATTTTTTATTATAGTCCATACTGTACAGTAGCCCTGTCCACTAGGACCTGCCAGTTGCGTTTTCATAGTTCCCGTGAAAACAAAAAATCGATTAAAATACAAAAAAAGTGAAAAATATAATCTAAAGATGCCATCGCGGGGAATCTATCAAGTCGCTAACATAGAAGAGGGCAAAGTAATTCAACGTGATCAGTCTTACAGAAGCTGCGTCCTAACGTTAATAATATTCTTGTTTATGTGCATCGCACTCATCGTCGTTGGTCTACTATCAAGAAAAAGTTCCAGTTACAACGAAAACGAAGACTTGAGATCCGTAGAGGTAAGTTTTAATTAATTCGTTCCAAATCGTCGGATTGGTAAAAAAATTTAATTTTCACTTACCAAATCAACGAGAATCAAAATTAAATAAAAGTTTTAAATTCTACTCAATAAAATACTGCCGACAATAGCGAACTCGGTAAAAGACGATTTAATATAATTATAAATGTATAAATGCATAGAGCTACCATAATCATTACGAAGATCGCACAAAGGGAACGACAAGCACAACGGAATCGTTACAATATTCTACTGTTTCGAATGAAACGAACGAAATACAGACAACTTTAAAAACAACTACGACTACAATAGATGTTGTGACAAGCTGGGCTAATACGTCAAACATCTTCGAAAGGCTTGAAAATGCAACGACCGCTGCAGAAACGGAAACATCAACATATTCAGTATCTACTGAAACATCACCGTTCTCAAGAACTACTACTAAACTCGTAACTGATGAAGCAGGAAGTACATCCCCAATAACTACTGAATCAGTCTCTTATGTTGAGGAAACATCAACATCTACTACTACTAAATTCGAAGATGAAACATCCCCAACTACCGCATCAGTCACTGATGTTGAAGAAACGGCAACATCTACTACTATTAAATTCGTAACTAAGATAGAAGAAATATTAACATCCCCAATAACTACGGAGTCAATCACTAAAGATGAAGAAACGTCAACATCTACTACTACTGAATTCGTAACTGAAGAAGAAATATTAACATCCCCTACAACTACCGAATCAGTTACTAAAGATGAAGAAACGTCAACATCTGCTACTACTGAGGTCGTAACTGAGGAAGAAATATTAACATCCCCAATAACTACGGTATCAATCACTAAAGATGAAGAAACGTCAACATCTACTACTACTGAATTCGTAACTGAGGAAGAAATATTAACATCCCCTACAACTACCGAATCAGCCACTGACGTTGAAGAAACGACAATATCTAGTACTACTGAATTCGTAACTGAGGAAGAAGAAATATCAACATCTCCAATAACTACAGATGAAGAAACGTCAACATCCTCAACAATTATTACCGAATTACCGACTAATAGAGACGAAGAGTCAACCGTCGAGACTTGGACTACGTCTACAGAAATCTCAATCGTGACTACAGAAAGATCCGAAGATGTTACAGAAGTGGAAACTTCTACTTCAATATCTTCAAATACGACGGATTCGGAGTTTTCCACAGAAACGACTTCTTCCACGTCCGAAAGCAAGAAAGGAACTACTGTTTTAAGTACGACCGACAGTCCTCAAAGTACAGTGCAAAGTGGAATTTTAACTACTACATCCAGCCATGAAAAGGAAACGACAGTGTGTACACTAGGCGACTGCAAAAATCTGGCAAGCAAGATGCTGTTTTACATGAACCATTCGGTCGATCCGTGCGATGACTTCTACGAATACGCTTGCGGTGGGTTCGAAGCAAATCCTCGGATTGGAGAAGTAGATTCCGAGAGCGTAGTCTACAATCGCATACTGAGTATGTATTTTTCTGGTTAATAAAAAGCGAAAATTGGTTTTTAAATTCGAAGTGAACGTAAAGCTCAAATGTATTTCCAATTGTAAGAAATAAAAACTTCGAGTTTGAAGAGACGAAATTTAAATTTCGTTAATTAGCGTGCGTGTTTTTTTTAAATGAAACGTGACTGGTTTTTGTGGACTGTTCATGCACAAGCTTTGTGTTCTTATCAGGGCAATTGCGACAGGAGATTCGCGAGGAGAGATCGTCCCTGTTCACCACATATTACGACAGTTGCATGCGTTACGAGACGCTGATCCTGAAGGAGAAGATACATGCGGGTACGTGAAGGGTATCCGACCACTCTATAACTTGAATATAGATTTACTTGTATAATAATGGATAATACAACATATTTTTGTTTTCTTTTTACAGCGAAAGAAGCGTTGAACAATGTTGGAAAGTTTTACACTACCGACAACTTATCCGATAAGGATTACGTGAACTTCACCACCCTGGTTGGTCAGCTATTGTTACATAACAGGTATGAGATTTCGGACAGCAACGACTGTACAAAAATATCGCACGTTCGCCTATTCTTTTCTTTTCTTCAGCGCGTTATTGTTCGACGTATCCCCGGAGCTTAACGAGAACGACCCGCGTATGTTCACCCTGAAGATAGGCCCTACGAGGTACAAGAGTCCCTTCGAGGTCGATGGGACCGAGGATGATCCTTGTTACGCGAGTCAGTTCAAGAGGGACCAAAAGACGGTGGACCTAGAGGAACTGTACAAAGAATACAAATCGTGCAAAGTACGGATATGTATACGGATCGGTAGCCATGGGACCAAGTCCAATATGTGCTCACGAATTAAGTATCTGTCGTTTTATTGGATTCGACAACTCGACACTTATAAGCAGAATCGACCATATTCATCACCCAGACACGCAGCATATCGAACAACGAACGAAACGAACTGATCGATCGAGTTTTGCTTAACCCTCGGATGACGGGACTTTGGTCCAGTTTAAAATCTACTTTGTTAGATCTAATAAGATTCGTGTAGATCTCGGAAGAAAAATTCTTAGAAATATTTGCTAAATATAGTTAACAACGTAGGATTTGGACGAATCAGACATGGCTACCACGAAATCGTCTTCTAAGGGTTAATCCAACGATCCGCCCATCTCTGCTTATAAGTACTATCTAACTCGACAAGTATATCGGATACTCTCCGAGTTTATTCGAACGCTATTTTATACACGAGCAGGGCCGGCAGATATGTAAAAGCCGAGAGAAACGTCGCTCCAGAGTGATAGATTCGAAAGGCACCGAAATGAAAAAAGCCTCGAAAGTTTTAGTACTATATAGAAGTTTCCTAAAAGCGTGGTCCTTTTTAGGCCACGATTTTTTTCGGCTCGGCCCTGCGCGGATGTACAGGTACGAACGTAAATATAGTGTCTATACATATATGCACGTGTATATATACAAAAAACAGCGAAGTACTTGTACAAGGTTCGAATATACTCTATCAGGCTTTGAGTGTACTCGATAGTACAGGTTTGATTTTTTTTCTCTCGAAGTTCTCGCAATCATTATCGCTAAAAAAAAGTCTGCTAATCAAGAAAGAACAATGTTAAGTCGTACTATAATCGCGATTTTTGGAGCACTTAACATTGCTTGTCAACGCGTTGTCTTTCTCTTATTATCGACAGAACAATACAAAAGAGTTGCTAAGTTCCATCAAGGAAGCCTTCTCGGCACTCGGAGTGTTCCAGGAGTTGCAAAACGAGTACAATATCTCCCAGTACGTAGAAACCACGGTCATCAATATCGATATCGAAATCGTGCAGAAGTTCTTCGCGGTGAGTCGAGTCGATAATTCTGTTAACTATAATCTCAAAAAACGGCTTAACAACAAGGTAAACATGAGATTCTCGCGTTCCAGAATTTTCCGTCCAAGGACCAAATTCGCAAGGCGTATCTAATGAAAGATTATACCAACGTTTCGATCACCGAACTGCAAACGAACTGGAAAGTCGTAAGACAAAGTTCCACGGCTGTAATTGGCACATTGCCTGCCGACTACTACTCCATAATTTGCGGACTTTGTATATTAAATTCGTTTAACAGCAGTATGCAAATGTCTAATAACGTGATCTAATAAAATCTTTTGGATTATTTAAATATAGATTTTTAAGCTTCTTTTTGATAAAGCATAGTTATTGAGAATCTTATCGATAGAATTTTCTCGGCAGGCAAAGTGTTAATTCTAGACGGATCGAAATTAACACTAGAGCTACCAGAGAAGTCGAAACGACCCGTTTTAAACAATTATTGAAACTATAAAGATTATAACAATAGTCAACTAAAGCCTCGATTTCCATGAAACTCTTATTGCACGGTAGTTCTAGTGTTAATTGACCGCTCAAACCGGTCTCCGCTTCGAGAAAGACGGCGGTGTTTTGAGCGGTCAATTGAATTTAGTCGGGCTATAAGCCTCTCGGCTAACATTATTCATTATGTACAGACATCATATTTATAGATAAACTGGCTGCACCTGATCAAATTGCTAACGAATAACGACATTTCACCAGAAGTGTACGTACATGTTTACTTTTACGAGGCTCTGAACAAAGGTTTGAGAAACCTCGAGGAGTTCGGGTCCAAAAGCCCGATTGAGTTAAACAACGCCTTGCTCGGACTGTACGCGCAAACACTTTATCAGCAGGTACGTCAGGTGTTCTTCTGCAATAAATTTCGTATTTTTGAGCGATCGCTTTCTTGCAGTTGATTCTACCGAAACACGTAGATCCGAAGGACTACTGTCTTCGCGTAGCTACCAAACTGCTGACCCCAGAAGCATCGAATTTATACATCTCCACTTTCTCGAAGGATGAGCTCGTGTACATGAATAAAACCGTAAGTTTGCATACGTACGCCAGCATCATTTAAATAGGGGATATTCAACTTGAAACTATATACAGATAAACGTCTCTGTAATCAGTACTGTAAAAAAAAATTATCAGATACACAGGTTGTTCGAGGAACTAAAGGAAACGCTGAAATTAAAAGTAGAAGAGTCAGAATGGACTAAAGAAGACCGCGGAAGATTAGTCGCTAAGATAGATAATCTAAAAGTCGTCACACCCAATATCTCTTATTTCGGTGATAATGAATCGGTTTACGGTTCCATGAAAGCTGACAATAAGGTATGTAGAAAGAAACAGGCATGGGCGACGTTTATGCCTTGGTTTGCCCCCGGGGGCAACTCTTCGGGGCAAATGGCGGCGGCAGGCTGTGTAGCAGACCCTGAGTGGGCGTGGATTCGTTGCTCTCGGTTTCGACAGAGCTCTATGGCCCCGCAAAGCAATCTGTGCCCATGCCTGGCTTCTAATTTGATTCGATTGCAGCTAACGGACAATTATTTCAACAACTCTATCACTTTGATGAAGAGGTACCGGAAGCGGATGTACATGCAATTTCGTTACAACCCAGGCGATTCTGAACAAATGTAAGTTGCTCGTTTCACAGACGCGTACAACACGTCCTAGAGTTATTCTTTATCCTGCGGTTCTATCATTGCACAGTTGGACATACTACACGACGCCGTTTCAATCTAAGGGGCTTGTGGTTTACGAATTGAATCTCGTTGTCGTACCATTCGGCGCGATCGACTGGTCCATTAAGTATGACAATTCGTCGTTCGATTACATCACATTGGCGACGATCGGCAGCACGATAGCGCACCAGATAGCTCATCACTTCGACGCAAACGGTAATTATAATACGTAACGGTATTACGTCGCTAAAATATCCTAAATCCGTAACGGAGGATCTAGTCGAGGAACTTGTAAAGGATGGCGTCGTCTAATTGTCCAAATGACTGTTCTCTGCACACCAGGTATATTCTACCGGTCTGGGTCGCGACACAACACTGTGATATTCGATGGCAACGTTGCGAACTCGACTTTCGTCAGTTACACACACTGCCAACAAACTATTTACGAAGACCCTTTGACAATGACGTTGCCGTCTACCGGGCAGACCGTGTCTTACAGGGTGAGGACCACATGCCTGTCTGCCTCTCTCTCTCTTTCTCTTTATCGAATTCGCGCTACTGAAAAAGACTATCCTTTTAACGCTAACGAAACGTATTTCTCTCGGTATACTCTTTCAGATTTCGCAATTGACGCTGAACGAACGGTTATCCGAAACGATGGGACTCAGATTAGCCTATGACACTTTGGATCGATTGAGATCTCGTAAGGAAGTTCATCTTCCGTGGCTTGACCTTGACTCGAATCAGTTATTCTATCTCACATATGCTCAGGTACTCTTATTACAAGCGATGGCATTTACGGTTTATATCTACAATTATTAAGACGATTACCATTAGACAGAATTGTTTCTCCCGATTTCTTCCCAATCTGTTTCACAGATGCACTGTACGAAGCTACCACTTACGTCGTCGTATGTGTCATTGTACGAGGACGAGCATTTACCGAGTCGCATACGCATCTTTGCGACCGCGTCAAACAATAGACTCCTAGGCGAGGCTTGGGAATGTCCAGACGGCTCGGTGCTAACTCCAAGCTATAGCTGCGACGTATTCCCGTATCTTCACACCGAAGACGCCCCGGATAGTGTACTAGTGTCATAGCGACTGTTTACATACTTTTTTTGTTCTTTTTATCTTTTCTTTCTTTCACTTTATGTATATAAGGAAGCCTGATATATTAAGTGGTAACAACATTTGTTTTTTCTTTTTTTCGTTTTCGTAAACATTCACACAGGCAAACAAGACGCAATATGCGAATACCCGATCATACATACAGCAGTAGCCTAGTGAGACTTTATAATATTCTTTTGTCATGCGTCCTTTCCTTATAATGCGACTAGAATGTTCGTGAGTGTCACCACTTCACCCTAAGTCGTTCGTTTCTTGCTGTGAACTTGTTCACAATTGCTTCTTTTCCAGTACATCCACAGGCTCTGCAGAAAGAACCATACTCCCTAAAACACAGATCACGATTGCTGAGTTTGTACGTTGTAATTGGAGTTTGTTAGACCAATGATGAACTGAGCTGTGACTATATATTATATATACTCTCATTTGGTCAGCGATACACGTACGAACATTGAGCTCGAAGATATCTTTGTGCATGCACTTGCATTTGTACGGATATTTTATTGTTACACTTACTAATATGTTCTTTTCGAACGTTCCGAATAGAACGCTATGCGGACACGTATTAAGAAAATCTGTAAAATTTGTTGAATGTTGAGTACACGAAACAAATACATCCATGACACAATTCCTTCTGCTTTGATACCGTTCACGCCGATTATGTAATAGACTTTAGAATGTTTGGGTGGCACTCTTGTTTTATATTTAGTAGTTGTTAATTATAAATCAATAGCTCAGTACACTATCGGCTTAGCATGAAATGTTATGCACACTTCAAAAGACTGTGGTAGACATTAACACATACCAGTGCTATGAATTACGTCCACATGGTTGTTGCCTAGCTGAGTAACTGACTGTTTTGTAGTAGCTTTCTTTTCAGTCTGGAAAGACGAGAGCCATGCAAAAGGCATAAAAAACGAAAATAAATCATAGAGTTAGTTACAACGTGAACTGCTGGTGCTCCCACTCTAAAAAAGAACCAAGGAAAGCGGAAACACGTACCTCAAAGTATTGATGCCAAAGAACACAGCCATAGACACAGAGAACAGAGACTAGAGATTGGCAAAGTAGCCATAACAGTATGTTTAGTGCTTGCGTGCGCTCGAATAACGAGGCACCATGCCTTATACACAGTAATGCTTCTGTAACCATAATTGCACCGTACACCCAACACTGCGTGCCTACTCTACTGCATGTTGGATCTGTTACATACATGTAGTATTGCCTACAATTTACATAATAACATTCAAAATAATGTACAGCTTGATAAAAAGAAATCATTTTAATGGCCATTTTACTAGTATTTGCATACTTGATACTAACTCTGTGTAATGACTCTTGCCTACCTAACTGACGGTGCAACTATTACTCCAACTAGTACCAATCTCACCACAACGAATGGATGAGAGGGTGGGAACTCATATACGTGCTTCAAAAAGAACGTATTGAGCTCCGACACCTGCCAAAAAATAACCAACTGACAGAGAGCAACAAATCGCATATATGTACAAGTTGGATCTAGCCATCTAACAGCAGTCCAGCTGCCAGGAGTGAACTGTAACATGGCTCTCTTCAACTTTCCAGTGGTGCTCTCGATGTCTCTGATGCTTACCCACTTGTACTCACGCATTTCCAAGAGGGAGCATATCTTTAACCCCACCCATATACCCAAACCGTTACAGACTAGAACGTCAAGTATAAAAGCATCCCACCAGCATTCCACAAAGTTTGGTAACAAGTGGGCAAATGCTATTTCCGTTACTTCCCACATAACGCTGATGGCCCATAGTATACCGAGATGCCTAATTAAGATAGCTTTGAACGTCCAACCCAGGAAATGGGCTACTGCAAATATGTCTAGATGGTTCCATATCTTTTCTAACGTAATGTCTGAACAATTAACACCGTATTCCTTGTCCATGTCGATGTGAAACGACGCCAAGGCAGGATCTATCCATACAAAAATTTTTCTAACTGTATCGTAGTCTTGGAACAACAGAAACAGCAGTCCCATCAGATACAGCACGCTACAACCGAATACAAGTTTCCAAACAACTGGATGTGGCCTTGTAAATGGTCCATTTGGAAATGTAAGTATAGATATAATGAGAAAAAAGAATATGATGCAAAGTACGCCAGCCCAAATGTTATCCTCGACATTGGTAGTGTCCCTGCATTAAATAACGATCGATATTGAAATTTTTATTTGCATTATTCACTTGAGAAAAACTAAATATTCAATTACCTAGTGAATGCTGAATATATTACAGCGCCAATTGCGATCAGAAGCAACGTAATGCTGTGTGGTTTGTAAAAGAATTCGATCGAAATGTCTTCGACCGGCCTCTCATTGATGTTTGGAAAACTGTCCGTGCCATGTCGTAATTTATGCCCTTCGATATTGTCCGCGCTAATTCTCCGGCAATTCTTAACCTTGTCCCCATCACTCTTGACAAGCTTCTCCAACAGGCTATCACTACCAGACTCCTGTTTAGTTAACATGTTCGCAGAATAGTCAACTAACAGTTTCAATAGCTGGCAGTTTTTAAATTTGTATCCTGAACATTTCACGCGTTATCTCACCACGTTTTCACCTCGCGATATTTATGTACTTAATGCTACCACGCTATCGAGGAATTTAGTTAGCCACTTCGTCATAGAACACATCAGAGACTAAACTCTCTGCGGTGTCTTCAAGAACTAATTTCCAGTACTACAGCGCTGTAGTATTGTCTCAGTACGCACGCGTCTGTAAGTAAGTTACGAATACGGCTTCAGAACTTTGCACTCGACGCGTACATATATAAATCCATCTTGTAAATGTAACTTTGTAATTGCATAAATTTTATACATATTTATTATTATTAAAAAGACAAGCGAGCGACCCGCCCAATCGGCTAACGACCTTGTCAGCTGATTGAATATATTCTTTTGCAAGCTAGCCTTTACATATATTAAACAGCTGTGCAGATGTCACGGTTACTTCCTCTCCCGAAATAGTTATCGTTCGAATTAGCTTGTTCGCTTTGTTATTGTTCTTTGAGTATATTTCTACCGGAGGCAGAGTATATTCATTGTAGAAAATGGCTGATTACTTGGACGCTGAGGCTGAGGAAAGTGAGGTAGGCATTGGAACGTTTAATACGGGAATACTAATTGGATTAACTTGGATAACCTAGAATCCCCTGGTGTTGTAGGAGGAGGAAGAGCTCAATGTAAATGAAAGAAAGAAGCTAAAGAGGCTGAAGGCTATGCAAGATAGCGACGATGAAGAGGATGATGATGAAGGCACAAACAAACTTTACATACTATTTCTTCGAGATTTTTTATCAATATTTTTCCAAATATTACTAACTTTATGTAGTCAACCAAAATCTATAAATTATTTAAAGCTTTTCTGTATTTAACCCTCATATACTTCTCAAAAATAGCTGCATGAAAGAGATTAGGATAACAATACACCCATTTTTATTTTATACGTTAACTCAACACATTATGTTTTATTTATAGCATAACATTTTAAAGAAATACATCTCACGACATAGAGATAAAAGAATGAATAATTTTACAGTATTTGAGAACGGTTAACATGTTTGCACAAATTCTTATTATAAGACTATGAATTAATATATTAGCGAGCAAAGAATGGACATTCGGAGTAATTTTGTTATATTTTTTAGAGGAACATTAACAAATTGTTGAAAGAAATATGATAAATGGGTTAGGTGTTGACTACGCAAGGGTTAAAATATGCTACTTTTTACCAAGATTTTATCATTAAATTTTGCATATTCTTTACATTTGAAGAAGGCGAAGTTGATGGGCTCATTGATGACAATCCAATCGAAGAAAATGATGGTGAGGACAGTGATGGATCGGATGATTCTAGAAAACGTAAAAAAAGTGACGACGAAGAGTTTGATGACCGCTTAGAAGACGAGGACTATGACCTATTAGAAGAAAATTTAGGAGTTAAAGTTGAAAGGGTATATAGAGGATAATTAAAAGAACAATTTAAACTATGATCATAGACGCCTCTTACATTATTTATTTTTGTAGAAACATCGGTTTAAACGCCTTCGTAGAATACAAGATGAAGAATCAGAAGGTGAACAAGAGGGAGAAGGAGATGATGAAAGAGATGCAATTGCTAACGAATTATTCCAAGGAGGCTCTGGAGATGTAAGTATTTAGTAAACCTTTTAAAGTAAAAATTTATCCTTTATGTATGTATTTTTCTTACTAGGAGGATGAAGAAAGAAGTGAAATTAGTCACAGCCAGAGACCAGATGTGGATGCCTTCGATGAGGAAGAGAGTGAAGATGAAGATGATTTTATTGTGGATGGTGACGGAGTGCCAATAACCGAAAAGAAGAAGAAGAGGAGACCTATTTTCTCTGATGCTGCTCTACAAGAGGCTCAAGATATTTTTGGCATTGACTTCGATTATGATGAGTTTGGAAAATATGGAGAGGATGGATTTGAAGAGGAAGAGGAAGAAGATGAAGAAGACGAGTATCTTCAAGAGGAAGGAGATCGTCCGAGACGGTCGAAGAAGCATTTAAAGAAGAAAAGTACAAAGAAAAGTATCTTTGAAATCTATGAGCCCAGCGAACTTATACGCGGTCATTTTACCGATGTGGACAACGAGATTCGAACTACAGACATTCCCGAGCGTATGCAATTACGAACTATTCCACTTACACCGACAGCAGAAGGTTCGGATGAATTAGATCTCGAGGCAGATTGGATCTATAAGCAAGCGTTCTGTCAACCGACAATTTCGGTGCAAGATGCTCACCTGAATGAAGAGGCCAAGGAAAGAGCAAAGAAGGGTCCGCAGACGATTGCCAAGATCAAAAAAGCTATCGACTTCATGCGTAATCAGAACTTCGAGGTTCCTTTCATTTCATTTTATAGAAAAGAATATGTTCTGCCCGAACTAAATATCAATGATTTATGGAAGATATATAAATACGACGGGAAATGGTGTCAATTGAAGCAAAGAAAGGAGAACTTGTTGAAGCTGTTCGATAAAATGAGAAACTACCAATTGGACGAGATCATGAAAAATCCTGACGCTCCGCTGCCAGATAATATACGAATAATTAAAGATGATGACATCGAGCGACTCCAAAGTGCCCAGACCTCTGAAGAATTCAATGATATTTATCGTCATTTCATGCTTTACTATAGTCAAGATCTTCCTGCTATGCAAGAAGACTTGCGCAGAAAGGAGAAGGAAGCACGCAGGAAATCTAGAATCGAGAAGAGGAGGCAGGAAATTGCACAAGCCGAAGAAAACGGAGAAGATCCCCCGGAAGAATTACCGGATATAGAAGAAATAGAAGAAGAATCTGAGGACACGTTGAAGCAGCCTGTTCGAAAAGGCCCGTATGCTATTTGCAGAAAGGCTGGTTTAGACGGTCTCGCTAAAAAATTTGGTCTTCCTCCCGAGCACTTTGCTGAGAATCTCAGAGATAATTATCAGCGTCACGAAGTGGAGCAGGAACCTACAGAGCCTGCTGTAGTGGCTGAGGAATTCTGCTCAGCTGTTTTTAAAACGACCGACGAAGTTCTCAAGGGTGTGGAATTAATGGTTGCGATTCAATTAGCGCACGAACCATTAGTCCGTAAATGTGTTAGAGAGATGTATATGGAGAGAGCAAAGATATCCGTGAAACCTACCAAAAAGGGAATAAAGGAGATCGACGAAAATCATCCACTTTACACGCTGAAGTACATCAAAGATAAGCCTGTACCAGATCTCGTCGGTGATCAGTTCCTGAAATTAATGATGGGTCATGAGGATAAGCTTGTTACGGTGTCGTTTAGCGACGTGATAGATGGAAACACTACTAGTAATTATGTCGACGAAGTGAAGCAGCTGTACTACAGGGATGAATTTAGTAAAAGCGTGCAGGACTGGAATGCTCTGCGAACCGGCAGCGTCGAGATGGCTTTGAACCGAATTATAATACCGCAACTGAAAAAGGAGCTGCAGTCCAATCTCTTAACAGAAGCAAAAGACTGCGTTATGAAAGCTTGTTGTCGAAAAATGTACAACTGGATCAAGATCGCTCCGTACTCTTACCAATTCCCTGAAGAAGAGGATGACGATTGGGATACAAGCAAAGGAATCCGTGCAATGGGTGTGGCATATGTACCTGATCCATCTCAATCCGCGTTCACCTGCATAATCGCTCCGGACGGAGAATGCACCGATTACTTGAGGTTGCCACATTTGATGAAACGGAAGAACAGTTTTAGAGAAAACGACAAGGTGTTGAAAGAGGCTGATTTATTAGCAATTAGGAATTTCATTGCCACAAAAAAGCCACACGTTGTGGTCGTAGGCGGTGAATCCAGAGAAGCATTAATGATAGTGGCGGATATAAAAGAATGTATCACTACTCTAATGGAGGAAGAGCAATTCCCTCAGATCCAAGTGGAGATATGCGACAATGAATTGAGTAAAGTTTATTCAAACAGCAATAGAGGCGTCGCAGAATTCAGAGACTATCCAGATCTGTTGAGGCAAGCTATATCCTTGGCTAGAAGACTACAAGATCCACTGTTGGAGTTCTCGCAATTGTGTACCATAGACGAAGAAATTCTGTGCCTTAAGTATCATCCTTTGCAAGATCAATTGCCTAAAGAGGATCTTATCGAGAATTTATATTTAGAGTTTATAAATTGCGTTAACGAAGTGGGAGTAGATTTGAACAGAGCTGTTCAGGAGCCTTACACCTCGAACTTAGTACAATTTGTATGTGGCTTAGGGCCTAGAAAGGCACAGTCTCTGATGAAGATCCTGAAACAGACCAATCAGAGATTAGAGAACAGGACGCAGCTTATAACAGCCTGTCACATGGGTCCCAAGGTATTCGTTAATTGCGCTGGGTTCATTAAGATAGACACAAACAGTTTGGGTGACAGCACCGAGGCATACGTGGAAGTCTTGGATGGTTCGCGTGTGCATCCAGAGACCTATGAATGGGCTAGAAAAATGGCGGTAGATGCTTTAGAGTACGACGACGAGGACGCGAATCCTGCCGGTGCCTTGGAGGAAATTCTAGAATCGCCAGAAAGATTGAAGGATTTAGACTTAGACGCTTTCGCAGAGGAATTGGAAAGACAAGGCTTTGGGAATAAATGCATAACTCTTTACGACATAAGGGCTGAATTGAATTCTAGGTACAAAGACCTCCGTGTACCCTATCAGTCTCCGAACACAGAGAAGTTGTTTGACATCTTAACCAAAGAAACTCCTGAAACATTTTTCGTTGGTAAATTAGTTCTGGCGACGGTGTTTGGAATCAGTCATAGAAAACCACAAGGAGAACAATTGGACCAGGCGAATCCCGTTAGAAACGACGAGACCGGCCTGTGGCAGTGTCCGTTCTGTTTAAAAAATGATTTCCCAGAACTTTCTGAAGTATGGAACCACTTTGATGCAGGCGCTTGCCCTGGAAAAGCAACTGGAGTGCGTTTAAGGCTGGATAATGGTATATCCGGTTACATTCATATAAAGAATTTGTCTGATAAGCATGTTGGCAATCCAGAAGAAAGGGTACACGTGAACCAAGTGATCCATTGTCGCATAATAAAAATTGACGTGGAACGATTCAGTGTAGAATGTACAAGTAAAACTAGCGACCTTATAGATAAAAATCGAGAGTGGAGGTAATGTAACAAATAACTTTTCTTTTGTAATTCGATCATTAAACTAAATAATAAACTATGTATATTATTTTTAGGCCTCAGAAAGACGTTTACTACGACGCGGATGCAGAAGAAAAAGACAAGAAGACTGAGGAGGATGCTAAGAAAGTGCAACAGAGGCAAACTTACGTGAAACGCGTTATAATTCACCCCAGCTTCCATAATGTAAGCTTCGCGGAAGCTGAAAGATTGATGCAAGCAATGAAACAAGGGGAAGCTATAATACGACCAAGCAGCAAAGGATCGGATCATTTGACTGTAACGTGGAAAGTCACAGAAAAGATTTATCAGCACATAGATGTGAGGGAAGAGGGCAAAGAGAATGCATTCTCTTTGGGTCGCAGTCTGTGGATTGGTAGTGAGGAGTTTGAAGATCTCGATGAAATTATTGCAAGACACGTTAATCCGATGGCGGCGTATACCTCTGAACTGTTGGACTTCAAGTATTTCAAACCAACACTAGAAGGCATCAAAGATAAGGCAGAGGAAATTATAAAGGAGCAGAAGAAACAGAACCCTGGTGGAATACCGTACATTATTTCCGCAGCAAAGGTAAAATTTAGTCGAAAGAATATAGCTGCCTAGACGCAGGATCAACAAAAAATCAGGAATTTTCTAAAAATCGATAATTGGTCATTCATTTCAGAGCTATCCTGGAAAGTTCTTGCTCTCATACCTTCCACGAACCCGTTGTCGCCATGAATATGTGTCTGTATCACCTGATGGATATAAATTCAGAGGGCACATGTTCAGCAGAGTGAGTGATTTGTTCCGCTGGTTTAAGGAACACTTCAGAGATCCCATACCAGGTCAGATTACACCTGGTACACCCCATGCTATGGCTTCTAGAACACCGTACACTAGTACACCAGCAATCAGCGGTAAATCTTGATTTTAATTCTACTAAAACGTCGTATCATACTCGTGCTCTAATAAAATTATTTTTTCTAGGAGTGAATCCGGATGCTGTACAGAGAGTAGCTCAGAGTATGCCGCATCACATGCTGCACAACCTCTCTAAGGTCGCAAGTCAAACCCCGCATTATCCGCCGCATACTCCAGGAGCCGCGAGCGTCAATAACTATGGAATGTTCACGCCATACACCCCTTCGGGTCAGACGCCATTCATGACTCCATATCATACTCCGCATCACACGCCTCACTATCCTCAGACGCCTAGCAATGCTAAAGGGTCATTTTTGCCACCGATTCCTCCTGCAGTAAATACTAATTCTCATAGACCAGCGAAATCTCAGAGACCCAGCTCCGCTTCGTTTGATACAACTAATTGGTCGAAAGCTGCCGAAGCTTGGGCGCGCGCGAAGCAAACCACTTCCAAAGACTCGTAAGTGAAACATGAACTATTATGATTACAATCCGTAGTCTAATTATGATCATCAGAAATGATTAGAGATGATTATATCTACCATTGTATTTTTTGTTTCAGAAATATTACTCCAAGATACGACGACAGCAGAAGGACACCACGAAACCAAGAATTCCAAAATGATAGATCAACTCCACGAAACAACAGAACACCGTCTGGTCGCACACCGTCATACAAATCTCCCAGAGGAACTCCATTTACGAACTCTAGCCCCCAGAGTATGTCCCTCAGCGGAGATGGTACCCCCTTGTATGACGAAAATTGGTAGCTAGGATAGCTAGGACAATTGCCAACGCGAAACTATACACTGTGTTATAAACAAAAGAATGAGTAAGTTAAACTATAAGATGAATGATCTTTGTCTTCGTCCCAGTGGCATGGATCAATTTTTTTCTGCTGGGAAGTATTTATTGCGAGTACAAATTATACATTCTTTTTCTAGAACTTTTGCCAGACTTTGTATTGCAAATATTCAACGATGTCAGCATAAAAAGATATTTTAGTTACGCGTAACTAGCGTAAGTGAAGTCAAGCGACGATTCTTTTTATATAATAGAACATCTATCTCAGTTAAATGTAACAGCCCCTATTGTGACGTCAAAGTATGAATTATTCTGTGTTCCGTATCTTTGTAATAATTACCGTGTTCTACCTCAGTGTAATTACATTCTTAAACATCAACTGTGAACAATACGCCTGCCACACGTTTGCTCAAGATTTATTTAACAGATCTTTCCGTAAATCATGATATTTAATTACAAAGATACTGCCGTAACCAAGGAATAAGCATAAGTTTTTATTTGTGTAAGAAACATTTGATACAAATGTATTGTGCAACTTTGACATATATATTTTACTATGGAAGATTAATAATATGAAAAATATATATATAGATATATATATCCATGATTGGAACATACCTCGTTTTATTTATAAATCTTTCATTAAATTAGGATCTAATTGAAATTAAAACCTGTCGATCGGAACGGACAGGTTCGTGAAAAAGTAATTCTAAGTTGAATTATTGAAAGTGAAACTCGCAAGGTTTAGCTAAAACCTTAACGAATATATGGCGTCTTCTCGTAAAATCATCGGAACCAGTTATAACGACTCGACCATATTTGGAACGGATTTTTACGTTCGTATGGTCGCACAACGGTCACAGCTTCCCACACATATTGGTCGCACGTTGCTGGAGATGTAGAGACATATGATTCATCCAGAATGAATCTTTTTTAAACGGTGCGACCGTCTCGCGCTCGAAAATATATACGCGCATATATACATATGAACGACCCGTCGTCGCCTCCATAATAGACGGTAAACAGTAAATAAATAAACAAAATTATATTCAATAAATAAATCCTATTTATTAATAACCTACGAGTCAAACTGATCCGAAAGTAATGGTCACATTAACGATCCAAACGGTCTGCTTTGCATTCAAAATTAACGAATGCATTAGCTTGCGTGTACCAATTTTCAAATTTCTCCTCGAATAAAAACAAACGCCTTTGTAGCCGTCGGTCCGTGCCTCGATCATCTACGACGCAGATCGAATAGATATGATCGCGCGATAAACAAAGCAAACGCAAAAAGCTTACGGCTACCTACTCCAAACCTGTCCTATTTACAAATCACCATACTTTTAAACAATGAAACGGTACTGCGAGTGCGTGGTGAAGGATCCGCGTGACACGTCCTGTTACGGTTCAACACAACGTTCGGAATTCAAACGGACGAATCGGAGCGCGCCGCTCGTCGGTGTCGGCCAATCGGTGGGCGCGGAAGTCCCTGGCGTTTCAATGTGTTTGTGTGCGTCATGCGTGTAGCCAAACGGTAACTGGTGTGAATCGCTGGAATACACAGGGAGACTTGTATGTCGCAATAAAAGCAGCCAGCGAGTCCAGCAACCGTTCAGATCTCCTTGCATTATTGTCGAGTGTATACGTGATCCTTCCTGCCGCAGCATTTCTACACGCACCGTGTAATCCCGAACGCATCGTTTCTTTGTTCTTCCGAGGTGGAAAAAAAAAACAGGTAAGTCGGAGCATTTTTCTCCGGACTCGGTGGTGACATGTATCGCACATAAAGGACGCTACCGATTCGAACAAAGAGACGCCTTGCCGGTTGCTCGTTTATGCATCTGTCCCGTATCGATATTCTTAATCTCTACGGTTGACACTCGAGACAAAGAACGGTGTCTAAATTTCCCTCTTTTCCTTTAGCATGAACGCGCAGCGTTTTCCGCAATTCGATTTACGGCGTGACTGCGGTATGTTTTCTTGAACGTGATCATGCGTAGAAGTCAATCGCAGCCATTGGCTTTCCCCAGAGCACGGTTCAAACGAGTTTCTTGAACACTGTTTTGTTAACTATAAGAAAAAACCATCGTGAATTCCCGTTTGCCGGGTAAACGACCGTTCTTGCAAACAGTACAGTGTCCTTCGTGACACTGTGTCGTTACACATCGAGCTATAGCGTTCGCGTCAGTCTCGTGTCCCTTTTTCCTTCCCTGCAGCTGCTCTCCCCTTACATAAGAAACACAACCGCGCGCCATATTTAATTGTAATTCGTTGTTCACCTTCCATCTACATAGAGATAAGATAAAAACAATAGAAAAGACGCATTCCCACGAGCAACGAGGTGTTCCAATAACTACTCGATTAGAGTGTTAGATTTTCAAGAAACTACACAACCGTGTAGGTAAACATTGTTTCTTTGTTCGGTTTCTTTGTTCGAAGAACGTAAATGTCGCGGAGCCGCGTATCGAGACAAAAATGTTCAAGTAGATAGAGTAGCAAGTAAGAATTAAGATAACGAGAATTTATGAAAATCGTCTGATCGGTTCGTGTATGGCTTTCATGAGATAAAGGTGTTCTCTTCCAGTGACCCTGCAATGGCTACTGCAACGGAATCGCCTGTCAACAATGAACGTAAGTGATGACATTTATGTACACGGATAAAACAAATACATACTATATCTATATGCTCTGATGAATAAAAGCTACCGATGTTACGTGAATGATGGTTCTGTTAATCTTATAGACTAGTTATCAAATTTTCGGTTCGTCTGATTTAATTTCTCCCCACCACAAATATAGATAGATTTATTTGTACTACGATATTTTCCATTGCCGTGTTCGTAACGGTTCCCTTTCTTGAAGAATTGATTCGGTGTTCGCGACAGGATACCAAATCGTCATCAGTACCGTATCGAAATAGCATCGGACAAAGGAATTGCGAGCAGGATCGCGCTCGTATTGCGATTTTGGGCAATCCCGATGCGCAGTCACCGCGACAAAGGATCCTTAATTAGTAAGGCAATTTAGGTGACAGTACGAACACACCCTAAGGCTGCAGAAAGTAGATAGTTGCTGAGAAGAGGTCAGAGCCCTCCATTGGCGTCCTCGGAGAAGTGCAGGCTGCACTTCGCCGTGGCAACTGCAGCCTGACTTGACTGCAGTGCTTGAACGCCTTTCAGTGGTTCTCAACCCCCGGAAATAAATCGCAATTCCATCTAATCACAATTTAAATCATTTTGATCGCATACTTTTCTGCTCCCACTGCGACCATTTGAACGCTTGTTTAATCGGCTTGTTAATCCAACAATTATAATTTCATAATTAATTTCATAATCAATAGTTTTTAAATTCAGAAAAAATACTTTGAGATATGCTGATATATTAGGAAAGGCTACAATATATTTAGATTTGTACTTTATAAAGTTTTCTATCTTTTCGTGGAATCACCCAATTTCAGAAAATGTGACTTTTACGTTTTTGAGGAGTTGATCAATCATTCTGTTGATATTGATTTTTAGTAAACAATTGCAATTATAAAAATGAGTTTTTGAGAGTGCTACCACTCCAAGTGGTTTATGACAGTAGAGGAACGAATATAAAAATCTATGTAAATGTTCCCCAGTATTTTAACACTATTTAACAATAAAAAAAGAGATAATTGAAAATCATTTTCCATGTAGTAACTCCAGAAGAAATTATTATATTACAAGGAGGGTGAATTGTCGCTCCACGAGTAACAAACTTAAAAAGACCGTGAAGTAATGATTAGTTCTATACCGACTGTAACGCGATAAACCCTTTGTCTAAGGTCGAGAAAGTGGACAGATCCGAGCGATTGATCTGTCTTGATTGATCGAAGCTCGCGTCGATCGGGCACGGTTTCGCGGCGATCGGGAATTTCGCAATGCGAAACAATTGTATCGATCTCCCATTACCGTGGCCGGAGGCCGGTCTAACGGGGCCCCGCATGGGTGTCGTGTATCGATAAATAATGCTATTTCACAATTCAACGCGGCGTCGACCACTAGCACGCGACTAAAGCCTCGTCGCATACTGCCACGAAACGCCTATTTTCTCGAACAATCAGATATTTTCTTCAACCCTCGTACGCTCCTCAAAAATGGCTGCACGAAAGAGGCTAGGATAACAATTCACCCATTTTTATTTTACACGTTAAACCAACACATTATGTTTCATTTATAGCGTCGCATTTTAAAGAAATAAATCTCAACGATATAAGAGGATGTATAATTTCACAGTATGTGAAAATATTGAATCGATGAATTTCCACCCTAAGGAACGTATGAGGGTTAACATACATACGAACGACCTTAAAATCTCGTAGAAAATAGTGTTGGTCACACGTGGGTGACAATTTTTCGTCTATTTTTAATTAGTACCACAAATGTTGACAAGAGAATAAATTAATTTTAGGCTAAAGCAACCAAACAATTTTTTCGTAAAATCAGAATTGTCACGTCCATTTTTCTCACTCGCTCCATTATGCGTCGGCCTTTTAGCCCCAGGGACCGGTCGTTCGAGAATCGACCGTGTGTACAGAACGCTAAAAACCGCCTATCCGTTTGCCAGCAAACAGCACACGGCCTCTGTGCACGTTGACATTGAAGTGCGTAGGTTAATCCGATTGTCCAGCGGCCTGCAAGATATACACCATCGAGCCGCTGCCACCGTTTTTCCACGGAGAGAGAAACTCACTCTCTCTCTCTCCTCTCCCCTCGTTCGGTTGAACTTCTTCTTCCCGCCTTAAAGGGTATACATCGATAAAGCACGTTTTCAAACGATGCATTTTTACCTGAACGAGACCACCTCTCTCAACGGCTTTCCTATTTTCTTTTTTTTCGTACTCGTTGACGCTTCTTTAGATCCAATTAAATCTAACGAGCTGGCGAAGCTCATTAAACGTCTTGTTGGATCGAGTTCCGGAAATGTTTTTCCTTCCGACCGGCTGATTTCCTTTCCTCCGCTGACTTCCTCTACTCTTTTTAGGTTGCAAAAACGGACTTGATAATATTTGAATAACGAAGATTTGTGTTAGCTAACAGCTAACGACTAGTTTCCAGTATCTCCCAATAGCAGACTGCACGTCGCCTACCAACGGTATATACTGATCAGGGATTAAAATAGGATCAGCTCGCCTTAAACTCTGATCCTTGCCATTGTGCCACTCGCAAATTCAGAAGACGATCACCCAGCTGTGCTGTTCTCACAGTTAAAATTCTACCCTTTTGCGTACGGTGCCGGCACAATTTCGCAAACCTCTTAAATAATTCACTGCGCAACATTTACCGTTGTGTTCCCAGTTAAATATAAAGTAGCGACGTCCGTAATATCATCGATCTCCTAGTTTGTCGTTCAGCGTGCTTGACCGAACGGTAGCCGGCTCAAGTATCGAGTGTAAGAACGTTCTAGCTTAGGTTTCGAGCCGATTCCTACAAGTTCAGTGGATGATCCTGTCCGGTAGGGAAATTGTCCTCGCGCGCGGCTAGGGCTATCGAAAAAGTTCTCCGGAACCGTTGCCAAACAATGCGGTCGGGTTTGGAGCGACGGGTACCATAACGGGCGCCGTGGTTCCGATTTCTGCGCAATTTGCCGCGGTTCGTGACCAGCGGAAAAAGGGGGCGAATGCATTATTAACGTCGCCTCCTGTTTCCCCCGGTCGGTGTGCCGGCTTCTGAAAATATTCCACGGATATCGATCCGACGTTGGAAGATTCATTCACTTTGCGGACGTATCCTTCGCCCGTAATGCGTCACGCCGGTACCGGCACTGCGATTCTTCGATCCGCGGGAACGGAAAACACAGGACGGAATTCTCTCACCTCTCTCTCTCCACTACCTCACCCTCCCTATCTCGCGCTCTCTTTCTCTCTCGCGTATTCGCGGCGTCCGACATTTCCGTGAACGTCTAGCAGTCGACGTTTAATAACAGGGTAGAAAGGGTTCCGCCGGATAAGGGCAATCGGCCTCGGCAACTATTTTTAGCGATCATATTTGTGGAGCCTAAAATACCATTTTCGGAACTTTCGAACCTCCACAGTTGTAAGCCCGCCACCGGGGTGGAAACCCCTAATTTCATAAGTGGTTCCCCTCGACCACCGAGTAAGATATTCGAAAAATTGAGGCGTAGTTCCTGTAGTTTTCTGAACCATAGAGTCGTTTATTAGGGGTGGAATAGAATTGTTTCTTGGAAGGTGGTTTTTATAAATCCTTCGAGCGTATCGGAAATTTTAGGATTAAATTGAATTAGGATTAAATGGAAATTACGTCTTTCGCTTTTGCATAAAGAATGTCCTGTTCTTTACTGTACCACCCCTATCCTGTCGCACTCTGTACATTAATCGTTAATTGGACTAATGGGGCTGTCGCGACCCTACTTAAATTTATGCTGATTATTATTTAATGCGCTTTGATGTAACTATTCGAAGATTTAGACGGACGTGTATTGGCTTACTACATTACCGCTGTTGTATCAAAGGTTCCTCAATTATTTATCTTCGAGCCCTTGTCGTACCGTGTCAGGCTCGTTGGTGTGTGATCACCGACAATGTTTACACCGACACCCCTTCCGCGACACTGGTTTTTGTCGCCGAAACTTTCAAATCACCGACAATGTTCCCCTCGACGCTCGTTTTACTGTCAATATTGACGGTGATCTCTTATCGTCACATTTCAACAATTGTGTTCGTCGATTTCAACGTACAGGAGTTAAATAAAAATTGATTTCGACTCGTAATGATTCGAATAAGTGGACAACATTACGATATTCTTAAATTTTTGTTATAAATGCATAATTCCACAAACTAGTAAATTCTAATGGATCAGTTATCCAGGGTTAATGAGTAGCAATCGAAAAGAGCACTTACAAAGTTAGGACCTTTCACCCCTGCGTATCTCTTACAGAAGGGGAGAGTTCCGAAGCTTTTCGAAACACTGTTACAAGCAAACCAAACAGAACCACCAGAGATAGTGCGATTGCCCATATCCAGACCCTATGTCGCGATATATTAAAACCCCGCGAGTACAAATATTCGCCCCAAAAAGGACGCAGGAAACAAATGGGGGAGGTCAGAGATCCGAGGACAAGGGACGAGCCCCGTGCGGGAGAGAGCACGGGAGTTTTCCGGCGAAGAGCAATCTAGAGCAAATATAGACGCGGAGGGCAGGAAGAAAAAATATTGATGAACCATTTCGGAGGAAATCGGGGAGCGACAATAGCTGAATTGTGCCCGGCCAGACCTCCGGAGGGTGGCTCGAGCCGCGAAACAATTAGAGGAACACGCTCACGGACAATGCAGGGTGATTCTGGCGTCCGGAAATTTGTTGGTAATTCACTCTCCTGCATTTTCGATAATGCAGTCTGGACTTCGAACCTTGGTACCAATTTGGCAATCGTTTCTGCTCGGGGAAATATGAACGCGCTTTCGCCTCGAGAGCTTTCCCGAAATTAGCCAAAAACACGCGCAAGACGTGATCGTTTATCTTTTTAACCGGGTTACTTTTCAGTTAGCTAACGAATACCAATATTGTTTTGATGTTACGTTGAAACAATCGTGTGTTGTAATTTTTGTATTTAAAATGAAATAAGCCGATAAGAATTATTTATCGAATCAAGATGAATGAATCGACGAACGAATTAATCGGTCATACCCGGTTAAAGGTTCAACATCTGGCGTCTGGTAGCTGGTTGAAGGTATCTGTGCTTGGGAGAAAGATTAGAGGGTCGCTAAAGGAGGCAAGCTGGACCCTGTTATCGCCAGCAGGTTCATGTGCACGTGCTTAGCGCAGATATTGGCACAGCGGATGCAATGCTTCGAGGATTTCGGTAGCCCTCCGGCATGTCAACTGCGAAGTTGACATTTCGTACATTGCGTCTTTGGGTGACGTAAGCAGACGGAGCCGAAGATTCGGCAGTGAGAAGGAGGGATGGATTTACAGAAGACGTGCCCTCGCAAAATGGGCCACGGTTACGTAAAATCTTTGCAAACTCGAAAATCAATAAGCCTACAGCAACAATCGTGCATCGAGTAGTTGGAACGTGCTATAAGGACTCGGACTAGGCTACACACTGATACTATAATACTCCATTATATGTACTCTCTTATTTCTAGTAGCGTCTAAGAACTAAGAACAAAAGCGAGTCGCGCTAAACTCGACGGAGTTCCGCAGAGATAGGCGTCCATTGATCAGAAAGTTGGCTGCCAGCCCGAGTCGGAGTAGTCGAAATTGGACGATAGTTTTCGGTAAATAGCACCCCCGAAAGTCGTATTTTTCAAATAGTTAAAACGTCGTCGAGACACGAGATCCGATTTCAATTCCGTGTATAGAATGGCGATCGATGATCCCCGATTTCGCTGCCATTCTTTCGCGTGACTCAGCGAACTGGGAGCATCTCCGAACTACGGAATTCCACGGAAAATCGTTCTAAGAAGATATCGTCCATTGATCTGGCTAGGGTAGCCGAGCCAAAAGTATAAGTGGTTCCATGGTGGCAGGGGTCGGACAGATGGCATCCGTAGCTTCCGAACTGCCAACATATAATTAGGCACCGATTGCTCTATATAAAATATTACGACCCTCGTTTGACTCATTCGCTTTAACGTCTCCTTTCCGAGAACTTCCATTGAAATCTATCCGCGCCACTTCACGCTCACCGGAAGCCTAATAGACTGCTGATCTTTACCCGGAACACCAATTTTCTAAGTCGATTCTAAGACACGGAAGTTGAGACGCAACGTACTTCTTCTTCTAAGCATTTAACAATTTTCAATTCTGCTATTTTCACAGTTCAGTCATTTCTTGCACAACTTCTTGGAAGACCACCTGAATCGGCGACAATAAATAATTCTCATTATGTCTCCATTCGGCTGGCCGACTTAACATATGTAAATATGTTCGTTAAACTGTGAAATTTGTAAAGGAGCTCATTCATCAGCCACTTGGCCGAGAGCCTGGTCTCTTATACAACCGAGCGGAGTCGCCCTTCGAGCGGATGATAGTTCCACGCGAAATTGGAGTATAATCGGCACACGTGGCGTTACAGATTCCACGAGCATCCAAAAAGGAAAGGTAAAAAGTTTCTCGCGCGTATCTTCGACCGGAGATATCATCAATTATTCAGTCGGGGTGTAGTGGACTCGAGGGTAGTTCCGATCGAGCAGATACGAGTCGTCGCCCCTCTGGGGCAGGGTGTATCAACGATACGTCTACTTTCGTGTTTTAAATTGGCCCCTTTTCACTGGAGCGGCTGCTCAAACGTGCACACAATTACGCTCGCCCCGTTAAAAACAGAAATTCGAATATAATAGACCAAACGGCGGTTCAGATTGAGCAGATACTTGAACCCCCGGGCGGTTCTTAAGTACCCGACACCCGTGTAAATTATTCATTTCAATTCGCTACCACAAAGCAAAGTTGGAGCCATTTAGGGCGTAATTGTAAACCAAGCGATGCTTCATCCCTTGGCAAACAATCGCGTTAGAGAGCCATTATTTCCCAAAAGGTCAAACATTTCATAGAAGCGGGCCGCTACGATTCGCCTTACGTAAAGTTTATAAAATCTAGTTTCTTCGGGTGAAATGCCCCAGTGTGCGACGCCGGAGCGTCTTGGTGCTGCGGTACTTCGCGAGGCTTTCGCCGAGGAAGCGGGGCGTCCATTGATCAGGGGGCCAGAGGATAGCTGGGGGGTAGGTAGAGAAAGGAGCCGAAAGTGTAAGAGGCTCGGCGGGGTGTTCGGGGTGGGACAGATGGTATTTTACGCCTCCGCGTAGGCTTCCACACGTGCCTAGAGACCGGCAGCCGGGTCCACGATATAGGCATGTTAAGCCTGCTTCGAGGTGGAGGTTGGAGGTTGGAGGTTAGCAGAGGAAGGTGGAAGGGTGGCTTGTCGTCGGGTAGGCTGCTCGAAACGGTGAAGGGGTGGTGTCCGCCGCGGCTACGGGGCGCAAGAGGCGCCGGTGGGTGGATATTGAGCGACGCCGGGCGTCGTGGCGCACTGTGCGGATCAGTCGCCCTCCAGCCACCGCCCCAGATACGAGTTCAGCCACTTCCGGCCCTCCTGATCGCCAGTCGGACGTGTCCTCTCGCCCGACATCTCACCGCTTTTTCCTTTTCGTTCCTTTCCTCCCCCCGTCGTAGTCGCGCCCCGGCCGCTTCTTCGCGCAGAGCTACTTTCGTTTTCGGTTTTCGGTTTCGGCCAACGGAGAGGAAACGGTCCGACCCAACACGCCAGAAACATGCTGATCGGTCTCGTGCGCGACTCAGTGCTGCAGTGCTTCTGTCACAGCTGCAAGGCACCCTTGGGCCTCGTAGGTGAGTCCTCCAAAACGACGTGCCTACCATCCTACACGAGATGCAACCGTTCTCCGCGATCGGCCTTCAACACGATCCAGGCAAAACCGAGTACATGGTTCCGAAGGGAGGAGCCGTGGTAAATCCTGCTAGATCAACTTTTTTGAGACGGCTTTAATCGGTACGGGCTCCTTATATCTGATAGAACTCGAGTTCTAACTTGGGTTACTGCTCAGATTTCGCTGCGATCGGTGGTTGCGATTTTTAAAGTACCCAGGTTGGTCTTGAATCGCTTAGTCTGTTCACGAATACCGACACCGCGGTTAATTTAATTTTTGTGCATAAAAGAGTCGTAATTGTAACCAGTTAAGTTTTCCTTGAAAAGAGAGAATTCGTAGATTTTGAATGATATGATTCGAGTAATTTTTGTATTCAAGAGAGGATTATTTTCGTAGTGTTTTATGCTCGTTCTAAGGCCCTGCAGCCTATGCATTACGCTGCCCGAACTTGATGGCAGCCGTATTTTCACCGCAGTCGACGGTGGTCGATACCACGCTGGTATCGTATTATCCTAGACACCTGCAGTTCGATCAATTTCTCGGCCGTCCACCAATCGGTACTCATGGTGCACTTGTGCCTCCGCGGTGCCACCGCCATGTGTGCGGATCGTTCGCCGTGCCGGTAGTCACGGACGCATGTCTTATTTCTTCTCGATCGTAAAACGTAAAAGCCAACGAAATCAAAGAAACTAGATACGGTAACATATTTCCCGGGGCTTTTAAGTCATGAATCTCTTTAAATCTGGCCGACTGCGAGGATCGCGAGGGTGGTTGTCACGCACGTGATCCACGGAAAACCTCCGCAAAACGATCAGGGTGCGGCCTCCAAGATGGCCACCATAGCCGGCCGATAGCGAGTAGACGGTTGCATCGATTTCCCGATAATTAAAGCACGATCCCTGTATTCCCTGTGGCCCCAACGGTAATACACGACCCCCTCCCCTCTTTCTCTCTCTCTCTCTCTCTGATCGATTCTAAATTTTTCTGAAGCGGGTGATAGAAGGGGCAACGCGCCCTTCAAGAAGCCGAGCGGCAAAGGAAAGCCGCGGACCAAGCAGCCGAAGAAAGTGAAGTTCATCAGTGAGTACACACACGGAGCGCCCCGCCGCTATTTTTCCATCCACCCTTGTAATTAACGAGCCCCTGCACTTGCGTTCTCATTACGCGGCCGTGATCGAGCCGCGCGCGCTTAATCGCCCTCGAGAGTTTATACGCCTCGTCGCTACGAGCCTTTTCTCCCCGTCAATGATGTTAAAGTTGATGATCCGAAAGCCGCCGGATCGGGCAAAGTCAAGGTAAACGGCGTCGCTGGAACAGGTAGTCTGGCCGCCTGCCTTTTTCGGAAAAATCGACCGACGACGGGGGAGACGGGCGCAAACGGGGGGTTGCCGACCGATCGAATCGACCCTCGATTTTCCGAGAATCGAGCGTACGCTCGTGGCCCGCAAGGTGCAACGAACTCTGGCCGCCGCGCGAACGGTCGCCAATATGTCGCCGGGTGAATTATAAATCGACACACACCGGGCGAATATGTCGGAGAATACGCTCCTTCTCTCGCGGCACGGCGTTGTTCGTGTGGGGTGGCCGAGCTGAAAGGTGCGTGTGCCGACGCTAGACGTCGTGGCGCCTAGAGACAATCGTCCCGAGGGCTGATCGATCCTTCCTTCTCGCGTCTCTCTGAGTCATACTTCCGTAACCGACTCGGCTAAACCCGCCGGGATAAAACGGGGATCAAGGAAATAGATTGTCCCGATGATGCTTTTTAATCACCGCCTGTAATTGCCCCGCTGATTTATCGGGGACACCCTGTCTCGGCGCCTCGGTAATAGCCGCTGCTCGCTCGAGCGACGTTCCATCTCCGAGAAATTAATTATCGTCTGGACTGCGGACCTTTACGCTAAATACGAATTCTCAGCGTTAATTGAAAGTTAATGGAGACAGAGGAACTTGGTATTCACAGTTCAACCTTTCGAGTGTGAACACTTAACGATTTTAGATCGACATTTGACATCTTCAAATTTTTTAATTCTCACCGTGAATGCATAAAATTCGCAGTCCAATTATCCAAATTGTTAAAATATAAATATCTTCTAACAAATTATTCTATTCGGTCAGTACTTGGCTGACTATTGAAACACTTGTCCATTGTAGTCCAAGCGGAGAGCACATTTCCTTTCGCAACTGAGAAATCAATTCTTCAAGAATTAGTAGCAGTTTGATTTTAAATCCTGAGAAATAGAACGTCGGAGAAATCGATCCGGGGAATAAATTAAGTTATCAGTGGTGTCGTAGGGATTAGTAGGTTGATTTAATTAGACATCGAGTAGGGGTGTTGTTAGAGTTCGATTGATTTGACGTCGGTGTTCCATAGCGACCGAGATCCGATGCCAGGAGAAGTCGAAGGGTGGGCTACGCTACGAGGTGATCTTGGCAGAGCCAACGGTGCCGAAGCGAGCCCCGTCGCCGCCACAGACGAGTCCGACTCAACAAGTCGCCATTGAGGACAAGCTTCGAGCGGCGGAGGAGAGAAGACTCTCGCTGGAAGCTCATAAGCTCGCCGCCCTTGCTGCTAAGCTCAGCAAAATTGAGGAGGCAGCTCGCAAGAAAGATGAACTTAGCGCGGCTTTCATCGCCGCGACACGCGAGTCGCTGGACGCCAAGATGAACCACACAGTGGAGAAGCGAGAGGCGCACATCGCCGAACTGAAGAACAAGTTGAAAGAACACGTTAGTTAGCCAGCAAACTAGATACCTCTAAAACAACTCTCAACATCCGACGAGATCATTAAAACTTATCTCTGTTTCGTTTTCAGTTTGAGAGCGTTGAGAAGAGCCGTTTGAGCCTCGAACAGCAAACCGAGGAGGTCCGCGTTGCCGTCGAAGAGAAGCTGAAGACCGCCGCTGCTCAGCGCGATGAGAACATCAAGAGGATGCTGGAACGCTTCAAGGAACACGTTAGTAGAGTCAGCAAAGTGTAATTGTCTCCTCGGTTCGATAGAAAATTAAAAATCGTTTTAACAAACATGTAGGAGGAGCAAGCAGCTCGTGTTCGCCAAGCAATATCCGAACGCGTTCAGCAGCTGGAGACTCAGATCCAGGGAAAACTGGACCAGGCCCGCGAACGTCGCGAGAACCTTGAACGTGAACAGAAGGAGAAGCTACGCAACTACGTAAGTCCCACAGGATTGCCCTACATAACGCCTACATTCGTTCGAAACTAGTTTTATGGTTTGGTTCCACTGGTTTGGTTTCTTTGGGGCAGTATCCAGGAAGGATTTCTCGCTTATTGTAGCTCGTTTTGGTCACACACATACACTCACTTGGTTACCCCTTTGGTCATATCTATAGAGAGCGTTTACGTTCGACGGTATACGGTGTCTCTTTTTGCGAGTTCAGTTGTTTCAGTGGAAATCCTTTCTTCCCTCGCGCACAATATGAATTCACCACCCCAATAAGGGACTTTGAAATGGTCGTTTAGAACACCGTGAAGATAGCGAAAGTACGCGAGACGGCGGAAGACAGCTACATCACAGAGAATGAGAAGCTGAGGTGCATTTATACCAGTAGGATTTATACGGCGGAGAAGAACCGGCACCGAGAGATTCAACGCCGTGTGCAGGCTATTCGCCAGCATGTAATTCCGCTCTCTTTCTGTTGACTCGATATTCTGGTTGTTTTATTACCGTCCCATTTTTGCCCTCATGGTAGCTAGCTTCTTATGGTATCTGTTTCGCTCAATTGTTTCCGTAGGAGTCACGTGATTATCGAATGTTGCCGTGCTTCCCTACATTGATTTGCAGAGGATCTAGGTTGAATTGAGTTACGCGTTACGTATAGGATGTAAATTTGACTGAAATCGGTTCGAATCATCTTGCCGATGAAAACGCAAAAAGAACTATGTGCCTCAAAGAAACCGTCTTCTCGCAAAACCCGATTAAAGTTCGACCAATCGCGAACCGCCGCGAGTACCCTCACTCGCGATGCAGAGGGGCGACGCGGCGCTACGCTATGGGCCGCAACTTTAATGTCCTTTTGCTAGAGAACAATTCGTTTGCGACACATCGTCCCTTTTGGTTTCGTAATCATTTCGTCCATTAAATGATTTACACCTTGTACGCCTTCATGTTCTTTTCAGCATGACCCTGCATTTACGGTGTACCCTAGATGTACAGTGGGTGTACAAAGTGCTCGTACACTTTTTAAAATGGAAAACCTTTTTTATAATTGTACCAAAAGACCTGACTTTTTCTAATTAATTAGAAACATTGGGTTATGAAATGATATGCATAAAAATTTTCCAAAAAAGGATTATTTACAAGGTTACATGCAAGAATAAAAAAGACATTTTTAAAAACTTTTTTTATTTCTTTTCACGCAGGGAAAACGATACGCATCGAAAGATAAATATACCATTCTGTGGACTTTAAGCAGAAACTGATAAAAAATCGTGTAAATCTACAAAACATATATTTGAAATTTTCATTACGGGCCGTAATAAAACAATTCAAAGAACTCCTTTTTTTATTTTTGCATGTAACCTAGTGAATTGTAATTTTTAGGAAATCTTTTTTGAAAAAATTAGGCAGTTTTGTACAATTATAAAAAAGTTATTTTATTTTAAAAGGTGTACGAACACTTTGTACACCCACTGTATGTTAGCTTAATATCAGTTGGCATGAGACTGTTTTACCTTATGTTTCCATAGAATAGTCCGGTGGTTGGCATTTTAAAGTACCGTTTGTTTCTGTTGTTCCAAAGGAAAGGCGCGCCGAGCTGGTGAGACAGAACAAAGCAGCTCTGTCCGAGCAGACCAACCTGCCCGCTGAGAACGAGACCGCCAGCTCTGGGTAAACTGGAGGCCGTTTGCGATCATAGTCCTCGTTAAAGTACTTTTTTCATCGTGGCAAACAAATCGAGGAAAGGGACGGATAAGAAGAGGGGGAAAAAGAGCGAGAGATTCGACTAACAGGGGCGCGCTTGCAGCGTCAACTCGTTGAATAGGTCATCGGAGTTACGTGTTTCAAATTCGGAATAAAACCTAAGGAGCAGTTTGCTCGTTGTGCGCTTGGCGAGGCCTCCGTTACGCTTTGTGCCATTTTCGTTCGCTGGATGAAACAAACTAAAGAAAAAACAAACTAAAAAGAGGGAGGAAAGAAACGAGATCATTTTGAAGGAAACTCGTAAGCAAGCGGTTATGTTGTAGCCGAAGGGATTTGCAATTTTAATGACCATTATTTAATCACGGCGATCGGGAGACTAAAAACGATTCGATTAGATAAGACGGAACACAGTTCCTCTTCTTTCATTTTCTCAACTGTCTCCTGTTTTATACTCGTGCAAAGAAAATTACTGCCTTCATCTGAAAGAGAAAACTCGTTTGTTTCTAATTGGGTGGGGAGGGGTGGAGATAGGGGGTACACAGATATATTGTACACGTACTAACCGGAAGTTTTGGATACCACGTGTAAAATATTCATTTTTCAGTTCTAACGTGCCTACCATTTACATGATTGTAGATCCTCTACGAGATGGCATTATTATGAAACGGATATAACTTCTCTGTGTTTTGTGATTGATTGTGTACCGTTGGAGTCACTGATACTTTAAGATCTCTTTTCATTTTTATAACTCGCTTGTTTCAATATACATAAATATATATGGATATATATATATATATATAAATCATTTTTTTACGATGGCTATGGTGGTTGTTGTTGACTTTTAAGCAACCCGGTCGCGACGGAATCGTTAAATGGATCATGGAGATCGATCGGGGTCGGAGAACGTGTTAAAGCCTTTTACAACGTTTTGTATTATCAGTTTTCTATATTTTTCTCATTTTTTACCATACATCCGTGTTTTTTACTTCGACTTTCGTTTTCGAAATCAAGCTTTATCAATGTTTCCGTTCGTTGAAACGATACTTGCTTTCATTCATAGAGTAATAAAATAGAATACTACCGCTACAATTAGATCTTAAGTGGTAACTGCGACCATATGTGTGTACACATACCATGCGTAAATAAAAGAAAGAAAAGAAGAAACAGCGTACGTATGTGTGTGTGTGTGTGTGTGTGGTATGTGTCCGAACATGTAAGCACACTCTATAATATATATGATAGTGCTTTATACTAGGCTTGAAAACTTTAAAACCATTTTGTACTCGATCATTGTAATATTACTGCGCTAACTGAAACAAGAACATTCACAAGAATATGTAGTCTAATTGAATATGATAATATGATGCTTCTGTGATGACTTAATTATTTGTCAAAATGTGTAGTGTTTAAGTGAGAGTGTGAGAGAGAAAGAGAGACATATGATTCCTCTACGCACGTATGGATACCGTGGCTAGGGGCCTTAATTACATTCGTACTATATATCATCGCTGGAAGTACATATATTGAAAAGTAAAAGCAAAGGGAGAGAAGAGAAACGATAAATGGACGAATGAAGCGAAGTAGTTGAATCGCGCGCCGTACTGGAGCAAAGTTTTCATCAGATTCCCCGTTTTATAGGCAGCTGATGATTCCTCGGCCTTCATAGATATGTATTTCGTAAATATATGTACGCGTATATATGCATCGTATATGTACAATATGTATATCGAGGGGATACCATTAACTCGGAGGAAAATTTTCGCTCTGGTCACGGTATCGTCACGAAAACGAGAAATAAACAATGGCGCATAGGGAGAACAACTTGCCGCAGTGATATTGCAACCGATACATTACGATCTAGATATCGAATATACTATAAAGAACAATTTTTACAAAGGGCTATTCGCAGAAGTGCTAACGCGAGATTTAAAAAGATAAAAAAAAAGAAAGGCGAAGAGAAATGAACGACGGAGGAAAAAGAAATGTAACAAATTAATTAATCGAAAAGGAGATCGAACGTGGAGAACATTAGAACACTTACGTCGACGAGTATGCAACTGTAACCTATATTGCCGAGTGTTGCGGTTAATTCGCCACCTGTCGCAATATCGAGATAGAAGAAAAAAAGGGAGGAAGAAATCCGTTTCTTTTTTTTTAAACGCACGCGATTACGACAGGCGGCGATATAACGTCTATTTTTGCATAATTGTTGTGATCTTTTTGCAAAATGTAACTCGCACGATTATTACATAGATGCCCGACGTATGTATGTTGATACGATTGTCCTTTTCGACCTACGTTATTATATATTTATATATATATAAATATATATATATAGATTTATACGCGATGGTATATATATATACATATATATAGATATGATATGGTTATTACAATGTACGTATGGTTTCTTGTGAGCTTTGGTATTGTCTTATCGTAAAAAGCGACGGAAGCAAAATCGACACGCAAGGGAACTTATCGCAAAATGTATTCGTACGATGGAGAGAATCGCGAGAAACCGACATTCTCAACGATACATTGGCTGCCTTCGATATTCTTTGTTTACATCTTTTCGGTTCGGATATTGTGTGTTCGACCGAGAACATGATTGTGTGAAGTAAAAGGCCGTACCTACACGCATCTACAGCTGTTCTTTCTCTCTCTGTTTATTCCTTTTTCATCTGTCCTAGAAATAATGGTTCACGAATACCGTACGAAATTCGGTTCGCACCACTCGTACGTTGTTTATCAATCCGGAATTTTATAGCCACGAATTTGGCGCTACTTTTGTACTAAATATTTACAATTCTCGGCCGACGGCGGTGATCGTGCGTCGGTAAAACAGATTGTTTTGAGATCTACCAGTGCCCTTGGTTTTTTTTATAAACCGCAGAACCCTGTCCATTACGAAGGACCGTGTAAATATGTATAATAAACGCTCGACGATGTTTCTCCGCTTAGGAAGGGTAGGTTGCACGCGTATTATGCTATTTTAACGGGTTGCGGGTAGAAATTGGTCGGCGATATATAGGTTACGTGGTCGTCATTTTGAAAGAGACCGGTACAAGCTGTGAAACAGTCTAGATACGGCACCGGGATCAACGGTGACGTCAAAGGCTGTTGAATGGCCGAAAGCCAAAGGCTAAACGAAACGACGAGATTGGCTTTATAGCCGAGTAGGTAGAGGGCAAATGGCTACCGTGCGACCGAATAATAATGCGTAGCCAGTGCGGTACGAGTGAAGAAAATCGTGATAAAGTGCGTGTACGATGTTACTGAAGGGCCGATTACTGGAGAAGAAGAACAGGAGGCATCATGGGAAAAACACCAAAGCCACGGCCGGTAAGTGGATAGATTGGTACGCCAGGAAATTTGCGAAATGGTTCGCCTGCCAGTCGACGGGAGAGCCCTGCTGCGTTCACGGTGTCCCCCTAAAGGTTTTTCCATGGTATCGACACATTCGGTGACCGGGACCTGTGTACTCAAATTAATTACGTCCACACGATTAGCCATCGTAAACACTAGACCTAAGTAAAAAGTGTATACGCGAGTCGCGACATCGTTCCGTTCCAGCCTTTACGAGAAGCTCCGTCGACCGTTATCAAAACAGACGAGCAAGATAAACGCGGTTTCGATGTGGGAGCGATCGAAGTAGCGCTTTGTTTTTAGAATTCGCTCGTAAGAATGCGCGATTACGGTGACGTTACGTATCAAGGTTATGCGCGACAGCGTGCACCCTCTTGTAAACTTTCTCTTGGGATTTATCGATGGAACACGACCGCCAGTTTTTTTATGGTCAATCGTAGAATTGTGTCATCGCATTTCGCGTATTATTGCCGCAAACGTAACGCGCTGCGAACATGCAAAATATTGAGGTTATGCTGTTTTCAATATGGACGCCGTATGGGATCGCGTACACAAATGCATTTCATGCACATGGCTCGGTACACATGATTCATAATTTTTTTCTGGCGCCTCATCGATACCAGTTGCTTCCCAGTTACCTGACCCGTATCAATTAAATGAACGCAGTAACGAGTCTTGTTTAAATTCCCAAAGAAGCCGCAATATGCCAGGCAACATACTCGCGTATGAACCGTGTCAGATATTATCAATGAATCCGAACCATGTCCCGCCCTTTGACAGATGTTATTATTGATGTTGATATTATTGTTATTATTTACTACTCGTTAGAAGAAAACAGCAACCTTTCGCGCGATGTTATTATGCTGGTTGTATGGCACGCGTCTTCGCAGATCAACTGCGTAGATCCCGTTCCGCCAGTTTTACATTCGAATCGATTTTTACCCTCGGATAATCTTATCGATTCCCGAAATCAAATTGCGCCTCGTGCCAAGTTTTCGTACCATATAAATGTATTGCATTCGGTGATCTGTTTATCACCGTTCCGTCATCATTGCATGATCCTTCGGGAAGGCTTCGAGCATAAACCAACTATTCTATAGAAACGCAACGTTGGCCGATCGAACTACAAGCGCGCGCACACAATGCCACATCCATGTGTACTGCGCGACAAGTATAAAACATTTATCGCATTCTCAACATTAATTACATCGTTTTTGCTCGCCTTTATACGCGATTGCTTTCACTTTTGGTCGAAACGCGCGAACGAGTTCTCCCAAGCGCAGTCCACGTTGCTCGACCTGTAGCCGATCGTGGATACAAAAAAAAAACAACTACACATGTATACAAAATTGTATATTTTGTATCTATAATGATAGCGAAGCGTTACGCAATATCACACGAGGTAACTTATATTTATCTACTTTGCTAAGTCGGAAACAGCCTCAAAACATGTGTCTGCATTTTCGTCCGATGATTCTGCATAATTTACTTCGTCTAATATCAAATGGGTTTCTATCTTTGTAGCGTGTTTCGCTAAATTTAACATTTCCTTCCTGTATTTTGATACCGTAAATTCGAATATCCCGCACAAAAAATACGTTACGCTATCTATAATTTAATTACAACATTACGTTCTACGTAGTATACAGGCTGTCTCAAAATTTCTTTCAACATCCGGATATGGGAGGTTGCTGAAATCATTTGCAGTGGCATTTTCTTTTGTAAAAATGGCGTCCGCGGTTTTATGTAGGAGTTATTAACCTTTTTACGTTAATAACTCCTAAACAAAACCGCGGACGTGATTTATGCAAAAGAAAATGTCGCTACAAATGATTTCAGCAACCTCCCATATCCGGATGTTGAAAGAAATTTTGAGACAGCCTGTATAATAGGGATATCGGACAATTTCGTACGTCGAGCGGTACTAGGACCGATCGATTATTTCTCGGATGCGCGATCGATCGATTCCGGACCGGAAATTAATCGAGCGGCTAGTAAAAACTATTTTCGACAGTTCTGTTCCGTCTTGCGCGTCACACGAAAAGTGCGTGTTGGTGAAACCGTGAAAATGCATGCTTAGCGTGCTGCGATAAGAATAGAGCGAAGAAGATAGAGTAAGATAACAAATAAAGAGGAGATATGTACGGGTACATACGTAATCGACGACGAAGAGAGGTTCTGGGTGTGAGTATACGCGTGTAAGGAGGCGCGCATACCGATGTATACGTCTGTGTGTGTGTGTGTGTGTGTGTCGTACAGAGAAATACGTCGATGCTACGCACACACCCGTGGTTGTACAAGTGCACACGTTACCATGACGATAAAGACGCCGATCGATGTTTTTAACCCGGCGGAATGCATCGCGTTGATTTCGTGTTCGATACCTTGCGATATTTCTGTCTTCGTATTGCGCTTTTCCGTTCCTTACCGTGCCATATGCTTGCATCTTGATCGATCGGACTCACGGCAACAGGCTTTTATAATAAAAGCAGTCGTAACGATGGATTACGATCGCTTGCAATTCTCGAAGTCTTGAGATCGCGATCAATCTCGCGCGTCAGCCATATTGAAATTCGAAATGGTACGTGGACAACTAGCATTTTCAAATTGCTTTTCAACGAAGCACGCTATTTTAAAATGTAATAATGAGATACTAACTAGATGTTTTATAATTTATAGAACATTTTTCATACTTAATGTTACATAAAAATCCTGAACATTCTTCCGAGAAATTGATGAAGGTGAACAGTAACTATTATAAAAAAGATGAGGCTGCATTTTAGTCACAATATGAGCTTTTGTAAATAAATTGTTATAGTTGATAGTAATCATCGACTGAAATTGACCTTCCGACGACCGTCCTCAGGATCGAAGCTAAATCGCGCCAAGATAATCTTGTCCTTGAAAGTCTCTCAATTCCCTAGATAATGCTTGCCGGCGTCGATGACTTATTCGTCCGCATCGGTTGGTCAGTGACCATCTTCATGGTCTAGTTGTGGGACTTTTTCCTTGTCCCGATACGATAGCGTAGACGCTGATATCTCTCGCGACGTCGCGGAGTTATATAAACTTTGTTCTGCGTAAAGTCTACGCGTCGCGCAACCAAATAAACCAAAGCCACCAAACTTGCCTACGTAACAGATCGGCTGGTATCCTCGAATCGGATAACGGTATCCGAGTGCTCAAATTAAGTGGAACTAGTTCCCCATGACTGTGAGAATCTTTGATCTCATGTTTACCAATAAATACGACCCGGCTGCGCTAATGAGCGTCGGTTCCGATTCTATTAAATATTAATTCTTACGTGTCTTCGGGCGTACACATTTATTGAAATGAACGACTGCTACACGCGCTCATGCTGTGATAATTGCTGTTGTCCTCGACTCTGGAGGCAGTGATCTTTAGTACAATTTGAATTTTCGCATAGAGACGAGAGAGATCAAAAGATCTACAATCTACTTGGCAACCGTACTTTGGAGACAAAGATCTGGGAATATTCATGAAGATAACTTTTGAATAATTTCTAATATCTAGATATATTTATTATATATAATTTTAATAAATAAATCTAGATTAGATTTAGTTTGGGATCATGAATATGATTGTGGCATTTTACTGAACGGAGCTAGAAGAAATGGTGGACAGTAACTTCAGGATAAAAGACAGAAAACGACGTTCCAACTATACCTTGCATAATTCTTCTTGCATAGAACTTTATTTCACGGAAGATAGAGGGATGATGACCGAAAGGAAGATGTTTCGCATCATTCATCCGTGCGTTATGTTAGGGGATGCGGACAGGTTTAGCCAGACAAACAGATCGCGTCCGGGTAAACGCTCTGTTATTCAACAATTTATTTATAAAGCATTCCAGCACTTTCATTCAATTTAGAACTCATTAGACAGCGGCCAGTATGCGAGGAATGCAACTATGTACATCCATACAGTGGGTGTACACTGTTTTCTTAAGGAAAAAAAACACGACCTTATAGCGATCACACAGCCTGGACAAGATAAACGTTTCGAGTCATTCGGAAATCAATCGGCGACAGAAAAAATTGCTCAAGGTTCCGCGAATGCATTAATTTAGCGCGCACGATTAATTGATGGTAACGAACCGGGAACGCTATATGCCAGAGAATCCAAACGAGCGTTTTAATATCAATGCAGAGGCATTTGAATAATAATCGTTTTATCGATTTATATTGACGCCATCGACTCGCATACTTTTCACAAAGCCATCAACCAATAACGGACACGCATATAAACACACTTATACTATAGAGAGCACCGTAATTTATACTTGCACAGGATACAAAATATGTTTTTCGAAAATTTATACGCCCTGCGGCGAACTACTCCATCGTTGCGCGAGATTTCCATATTTCCGACGGATGCGCAGCAGCTTAATGCGGGTTATTTAGATGCGAAATGCACGCGCATGTTAAATTACAACCGGCGAAATGTTGTCAAGGACCCGTCGTGTCCTGTCACGATCGTGCTATGGGTTTTCGGTCGGCCCGAAGAATTTCACGAAGGAATGACGGTCGATGATTCCGGCGACGGGTGTCGAGCGACCCAAGGCCTTTGCAATATAGTCTCAATCACCGTCAATCTACTCTGATCTTAACAATTTGTGGCGAGCTACCTTCCCACGACGAGATGCAGCTTTTGCCATCCTCGACTCGAACTATGGTCCCCCATGGCTTTCTCTTCAACCACTCTTCCTTTTCTTCGTCATCTACTTCCTCTATGCGGTTCGTTTAGCCTGGCTGATCGATAAGAGACGGGAATCGTAACCCTTTGGGGACAAGACGATTTCGGCCTTTTATTTCAACGATAAAAAAGATACTGCTAGAATTTTGGCTAAAAAATTCTACATTTTTCCATCTGGGGACCTGATTATATTTTCCAACTTTTAGGTGGCGTTTCAAAATGGATTCCGAAACTGTTGATTTTTAATGGATCGGCGAATGGAAATCAATTTTATTCTGTAGTAAAATGGCTATTCTGAAGCAACATAGGGAAAGTAGTCCAGCATACGTGTCGAAGTACGAAATGGCCGTGCGATTTTAATCAAGCACTGAAACTGTTGATTTTTAATGGATCGGCGAATGAAATCAATTTTATTTTGTAGTAAAATGGCTATTCTGAAACAACATAGGGAAAGTAGTCCAGCATACGTGTCGAAGTACGAAATGGCCGTGCGATTTTAATCAAGCACTGAAACTGTTGATTTTTAATGAATCGGCGAATAAAAATCAATTTTATTTTGTAGTAAAATGGCTATTCTGAAGCAACATAGGAAAAGTAGTTCAGCATGTGTGCCGAAGTACGAAATGGCCGTGCGATTTTAATCAAGCACTGAAACGGTTCGTTTTTGTACGAAAGGACGCCGGCACACTCCCTTTTTCTCCCGGCGGGGCTGTCCACTGCATTTCTCTCGGTCTACAATTTCTGCGTGGCCACAGGAGAGACGACTGGCGCCGTGGCGCCCGACACCGTCTCTTTAGATCCTATCGCCCCCGGCAGTGGTTTATTGCAGTTGACAGAAACATTCGACCTGTCGATTAATCGTGAATTTTATCCGCCCGCTCGACTCGCGAAACGGTAACGGAACATTTCGCGTGTCGTTAACGCTAGAGCTCCGTCACGATGACGGGTTCGAATTTTTGAAATTCACTGTTTATTCGCGGAGCTAATAGTTGTGGTGTCAAGTCTTTTGATGGCCACCAGTAACTTACGGGAACTTTTGTAAAAACGAGATGTCTGTTACTTGATAATTTCTAAACGCGACGGAGTCGCGCGAGTCTATTTAAAACGCGGCTTTCCGCGAATGATTCGCAAACATTGCAGCGCGTTACGTAACCAGTGTTATGTTATCACTGTCAGAAATGCGGTTGTCAATGGCGATACATTCGAAGCGCCTCTGTACAGTTTATTAAGACAATCCAGTTTGTTCCTTCAGTGAACAAGACCGTTTGTATTCGACCATAAACCGGTCCTGGAACGTTCGCTAAATTAAATCTGTTTATTCATCGTTCGTATGCTTCCGGCACTTCGACGATGAAATTAGAATAATCTTCAAACGAGACTCGTATGGACCACTACCTATTTTCTGCTCACCTTTCGTTCGCCGATCCGTAATTCCTAATCTACGAACTCAACACACTGCGATTTAGTAACTTTCTAGGCGAGATTCGTCATCGTGGTTGATCGATAGAATAAACATGTCTTTCTCAAAATTTGTTCACTGTGATTCATGCAGATGTAACCATTAACAAATTTTCAATTGTATGTAGTCAATCGTCTAGTGTTACAATCGTATCTGTAATCAAGGAAAACATTCCCTGAAATTAATTAAATGTAAATTAGCTCAAGCAAGGAAAAACTAGCTGGTTATTGTTGCTCGCTCGCTTCGCGAGCTCGCGGGTGGGGTTGTTGTTGCTCGCTCGCTTCGCGAGCTCGCGGGTAGGACTGCTCTTGCAAGAGGGTTAGTGGTACGCATTGCTAGTGAGGCATACAGCTATTAATGGTATTTTTTAAATTTTGTGTGTGACTCTCCACGAGCCACACAAAGAACTTCCCGATTCGTTAGTTGTAAGCGGTAACATTAGCATTAGTTGCATAATTGAAAAAAAATTTTTTTTAACCCTTTGAACTCGAGGCCGTTTTCGCTTGCGCGAACCAGCAACTCGAGACGATTTCGGCCAAATTAGGTGAACATTTTACAGATACTTCAAAAATATTTAATTTTAAAAAAATTAAAAAAAAAAAATTTCACCACTTTATTCATTTATATGTCGAAAACAACAACTGTAATTAGTTTTGGTGTGATACTTAGTAAAACAATAGCCAAGATGCATCCTTGCCACTTCACATCGGCCGGGCGCCGTATCGGCACCGCTCGAGTTGCTACTTAACATCGGCTGGACGCCGTATCGGCGCCGCTCGAGTTCAAAGGGTTAAATTAAAAAAAATTTTTTTACATAAAAATGAAATATATATAATTACGTTTGTTTATTCGGTGGAAAATTTCCATCCTCTCGTATAAATTGCATTCTTGGATGAACTTCTTTCGAAAAAAACTAAAAAAACTAAAAAATCTAAAAAACTACTTGACCAATATGGACCAAAATCTAATCAGCTCTAAGTTACGACGGGGCGCATCGATTGCATCATTCATCATTCTGATCGCATTGTTACTTTTTGAGAAAACGTTAACGAAAAATTTGATAACATAAAAACGGCCATACGCACACACACACACACACACACACACACACACACACACACACACACACACATACTAACAATTTGATAAAAATAGTCTAAAATGACTTCAATAACCATGAAACGTGAAGATCTGCTAAAAAATCGATTTTCGATTTTCGGGGTAATTACAGTAACTTCCCTATGAATCGGGAAGTTAAAAATGTTGATTTTTGAGAAATTCGTTGAAGCGGCGTTCACAGCGAACGAATGCGTTAAAATCGTCTTTGTTTACGTCGTCCGTGCACAATGGAGCAATCGCCGCGCTTATGCAACCCGAATTTTTCAGCACGTTAGAGAGTGCGTTGAACCGATTATCGGCCCTGGCCCCGAACGCTTTCGTTTTTCCCGTGCGTTGCCCGAGGAAAGTGTGCGCGATTATGCGAGCGTGGGCCATCGTCTCCGGTGACCGGTTCAACCGATGCAAATGCATCGCGAAATGAATCGCAAATGCGCATGAAATCGTCGCATGGTCCCCGCTGGGATAGATTTGCGTCACACAAGGCTTGGGAGTTCTCGTCTCTCAAAGCGGAGCGGTTAATGCGATTGTTTACATTTTGCGTTCGTAGATGGATTGCCTTTTTTTCTCTCACGCCAACGTCAAATGCAAAATTAATCTCTCTAACTAGCGCCGTGTAGTTATTATACTTGCGACTAGACATAGAGTCGCGTTTGATGCGGTTTCCGATACCTTGACGTTACAAACTAGCGCAATCTTTCTGCTTTTCGATTTCACAATTACTGGAATCGTTAAAATGCTTTTGTTGTTAGAAAAGTGTTCGGTAAGTTTATTCACTCAAACCAGTTCCACATTACTGTTTTCTACGCCAACTCGCCCTCTTTCGTATTCCAGTAGCATGATTCGATTGACCTTGTCGCTGCTTCTTTAGGATTCATGCTCTGAGCGAAGAAAAAAATTATGACCGATCATAACTTCTTCTGTTGTCCCGAAAAGCGACCCGTTCTCTTTCTCTTTTCTACGAATGAAATCTTAGCGAACAAGGCCTTCGTCCACCGTATTTAGATAGCTTTGCGTATCAGGGGCTTCCGAACCTATTTTTGGTTACCCTGCGTGGGCCAGTCGGTTCGCAGCACCTGATAGGCTTGATTCTTGCGAGATCCGTGGAAGAAGCTGCATATGCATTCGGGGAAGTTCTTTTGTAACGAATTTATCCATTGATATTGATAACTTAGGCTAAAATAGGATTTGGGGACTGTAGATTGCTCTGGAGGGCGGTGCTTTGGGCTGAGAGGGCGTGGCTTACTGGCTCTTCCTTTCTGCGGAGTCAAAACCATGGACTTATAACGAGCGTTTACTGTATAATCGTCGAATTCTAATGCTGGGGGCGGTGCTTCGGGTTGAGGGGTGTGGCTTAACAGCTCTCGCTTGCAGTAGAACTAGAGCCCTATGTTTTGGTGAATCTTCAGCATTCTATTCAGCTAAATTTCAATGTTTTGAGAATGAATTTTGTAACACAGGATTTTTTCTGTTTGGAAATTGATCCGCACCAGCTGTCGCACGAAGACAGCTGGGTGATTTCGTCTGGAGGCCGAGCCTCGACAACGTCTCGTTGACCGAACTGTGCTCGACTCGGATTAATAAGGCCAATTGCAGTCGTTGGTACGGTCAGGCGTTCCGTCTGTTTAACGAAAGAGAATACGCTCGTTATTCGGCGGTGGTCGGCGCCCCTTTGAGGATAATTAGCCGGTCGACGGTTGCGTCCGATAATCGCGGATTGATTATTGAAATGCCGTCGAAATTAATCTGCGATAATTGAAATTGAAGTATAGATTTCATTAATTGCACGCATTCATTCCGCGATAATCTCTCCGTTGGTTCTCTTCTGGCAGTTGTCGGCTCTTCTTGATCGCGCTTGATCGTGCACAATGTCCGACAGTGATTCTCATTGATTGAGATCAGGTCGGTTTCATGAGAATGCGAAGGGGTCGCTGGTCGTCCGCTACATCGTTCTGTTTTTTTATTTGGACGTCTGCGGTCATTATTAATTTTCAATTATTCGATTTGCATCGTCTTCTACTGATATTTGAAACAAGAGTTGTAGTAGTTGAAGTTTAGTTTAACGTTCCTAGATCCAGTATGAACTTTTAGGATGATAACCCGCCTTGAAAAAGTGGAACGAACCCTCGCTATCCTCTAAAGCAGGTGCACTAGCCTCAGTGAATCAACCGATTCGACTTTAACGTCCAAGACGCGCCGCACGGTCGGAATCTCGAGTGAAATTAAGAAATAAAAGCGCAGTAGAGGAGCTGGGAGTTCGATTACGTCGACGTAATAGCACGTCGTTACGAAAATAAGTGCGGCCAGGGCTATTTTAGCCGAAGATTAAATAAAATAAGAAACGGAGGAGCGCGGAGGCCATCGACTTATCGTAAAAAAAACGTGAGGAGAGATTGGAAACGCACGTAATCCGGCACGATAATAAAGAATTGCATCGAATTACATAAAAATCCCGTCCCGTTTTATGCGCGGAAAGACAACGCCGGTCGTTGTGTGCTCCTGCGATGGAAAAACGCATGGAGAAAAGGGAAAAGAATGAAGAACAGCCAGACAGACTTCTCGTCGAGAGCTGGTGGATCGTAACAAAGAAGCTAGACCACGACGAGAAAGCGGAAAATTTCTTCGGGGGCATTGCATCGCTAATTGACGTGATAGTTTGCGAAGCTTTAATTAATTCGACGGATCGATGGGCAGCCGCAAACGGTGAACTTTGGAACGATTTCTCTGTTTACGGGCTGCAAAAAGGGTGACACGCGAGGAGACGAAGGAAATCGCGGATAGCTCGTTATCCTTTTTTTCCTCCGCGGTTTCCCCCTACTCCACCCTCGCGCGCCACGCAACCTCATTAACATTATCGTTCTTGCCGCCGCGACGCAGAATACCTCAAGAAACCAAGACAAGGAAATAGCTCCAACTATATACGCCGATAGCACGTACAATAATATTCTCTAACTCGACTTGGTAATAAAACGGAGAAAAAGATTCTCGCTAAAATAGAAGAGAATACTTCTATTCTCGGGCACGGCAAATCTTCATGGATTACAAAATTAGACTATTACTCATCAGCTTTCTAACGGCATAAGTCCGAGACGCTGGCTTGAGGCGGAGAATAGTGGGCGTGGCTCATTGGTTGCCGTTAATCTGGTAACCAATAAGGGGGCCGCAATATGTACCTGCAGCCCCAACCGGAAGAGTTATCAAATGGCAAACCTGAAACACGACGGTATCTTTGTGTTACATTTTATAAATATTTTACTGCACTTTCTGCGGTAGCAATCACAAACATTGCAAGTTTCTTCAACTGATTATTCAATTTTTTTACCGAGTACTGAACGTTTACGTGCACTCGACTGGCCCAGCGAAGTAGGCGGTCAGTCGGTAAACGGCGATAACGGGAACGAACTACCTTCCCCGTTAATAGAAATTTGTTCCTAATTGATCGTCAGGGTCGTTGACGTGTCCTTGCCACACAGGCGAAGCAATCGTCTACCAGGTGCGATAAGACGGCTGACGAGACGACGCTTACCGCCGCCTCCGATAGACCCGGGTCACCGACACTCCTATGCGCGGCTGACGTCGAAACAAGCAGTAAACCGTGCGAGCACATCGGTCTCAAGGACGCTGTCGATATCTCTCTGATAGAAGGTCCCTGTAGTATTGAAAATTCATTTTTCCGGGTATTCACCGTAAACACTGCCAGACGAACGTTCTTGGTTACCCGAGGCGAGTGAATGAATTTCCGCAATGCTCAAGCATCTTGCACCTTTTTCCAAAAAGTTGAAAGGTGTCTTAACTAACTCGCATTAAAAACGTGATGAAATTTAGAGAATCTGCCTCTTCATTAGATCTGAATCATGCCTTGTCGTTGCACACGCTCAATCTCATCTCGGATCCAATTATTATCAGAGCCTTGAGCTTCGCGCGCGCGAAAAATTGGAAAGTGGGCGTCGCGTTACGCACGGCACGCTTTCGGCGTAAAGTTGCTCGGTTTGCTCCGCAAATATTTGCGAAGCCGCGAAGGACAAGATAACTCGTCTTTGGTAATCAAGGGGCCGGTTCCATCGATTAGAATCGCGTTCGCCACGGAGAACACGATGCATCTTCGAGGATCAAACATTTTCGGGGTTCGAGGAAGTAGGTTCGAAGAATCGGAAACACGTGCGGCCGTCGTTGTACCCGCTCGTGAACCACGTGTATTAATTAACATTTTACATAACATTGTGTCCGTTACGCGTGTCGTAACGGACCGATACGATGAGTTTGTAGCCGGCCGAGAACATTACGAAACGCACTTGAACGTGTGGCCGTCCCGTGCGTGTCTTAATTCACGGTCCGAGGGGTGTTTCGACATTGATATCAGGTTTTCAGAGCTGTCCCCTACGCTTCGAAGAAATAGGAGAATTCCCTAGCGTCCTCCCAAAAGCAGCAAATCATGCTTTGAGAAATTCAAAATGCCAGAGGCTTTAATAAACGCTCACCACGGGCGAGCATTAATCTTCCATATTGAAATTATTCTTCGTTCTTACTTGAATTTCGTAGTCGACGGTCGAACGCGTCGAACAATTTTTAAAAAATTTAGTTAATGTTATCGGCGCACAGGTTCGATCAATTACTAAACTAAGCAATTTTGCAATTCGGTAGATTACCCACCAGCATGTAGTCAACCACGTTTATTATTTAATTTACATTTTTCTCTTCTTTTATACATAGGAAACGCAACTTTTCTCTTAAAAATGGTCCATATATGCATCGAATGGTCGAGAATTTTCTGAATTGCAAAATTGCTTAGTTTAACAATTGATCGAACCTGTGCGCCGATAACATCAACTAAATTTTTAATTAAATGTCTACGAACAGTTTAACGAATCGAATGAACGGTCGCGTGCTGATAGAATTGCGGAAATTCTACGCGCAACCATAAACCCAGGATTAATGTTTCCAAGAGTAGCCATTAAGTTCCTCGTGATTCACGCTCGGTTTTGCCCGGCTTATCTTTTCATTCATGAAACTGTGATCCTTACAACCATACTTGATTGAACGGTGCTGACACGTTCATTTTCACTCCAGATTTTACTAGACCTTTTACTTGTTCGAATGATCGAAAGAGGCGACGAGACACCGTGTCGTCCACCATGACACTACGTTCGATCGCCGTGCGCTTTTCGAAACGGTGTCCGTGCGTTTACTGGCGGACTAGGCTAATCGAATTCTTCGCGCATTGAATCGACCTACAATGTAGATGCATCAGTCGATTTACATTCGGTGAACACGTTTTAATTCTAGGCTGAATTGAAATTCTAGCGTTCTTACGGTTCATCGATATTTACTTCTCGCCTTTGATTCCTTTTAGCATTCGTTAGCGCTTCCGACTTGATGTTTTCGTGCCAGTGCATAAATCAGTATTAAGTCGATGGCGGTTATACGACTGCTGTGCATAGAAATTGCGGTGCCAAAAGGAATGGCTATGAATCAAAAGCCATTTCACCTCTTGAAGGTTCACGTCAAAATAACGGGTACTAGTATCTTTAATTTACTAATATTATATAATTTCCTTTCGTTTATTTCTGGGTCCTCTGAATTCTGACATGTTTAGTAGAAGTCGGTACCATCGCGAAGAATAGTTTCCCGACGTACTCGACCAACAAAAGAGACATGCAACAACGAGGATAATATTAACACAAACGGTATATCAATCTTTCATATACCTTACGTAACTTTTGTATACCTTTTGTTACATAACTCTGTAAAATCCTACTTGAGAAACATCAGAGTTTTAGAAAACTGATAAGCCTCTTAACGATTTAGATTTCATAACGTCCCTGGCGTGCCAAGCAGACTTTGCAATCTTTTGTTTACATAGCACCACATTATCTTTAATTCGCGTCGTTCATTGTAACAAAGAAGATTATGTATTTCGAGTTCGTGCAGACTCGAATCGAATCGAACGAGTACCGAACGCCGCTTGCGGAACACTGTACCGAAAGAAGGTCGCCAGATAATGACTACTACTAACGATGATACTGTTGCTTTTCTAGCCTCACACGTGACTTCTGTTCGCGACCGTTAATCCTTATTTACACCGTCTCGTTCCGCCGATAAGTTATGCAAACGCGGGGAGTTCGTTTCACGGAACGAATCGCAAACCCGAGCGTGCAGCTTTTGGTCGATGAATCCGCAAAGAAACACGGGAAACCGATGAACCGTCGGAATAAACAGCATGAGGAAAAAATTAAGGCTCTCCGGTCACCTCGGCGTTCTCCTCGAACAACAAAGTGTTGGCTTGTGTAAAACAGCGTTTTTATTTGGTAACAAAACGTCTGGCGGATCATTCTTTCCAGAATCCGAAAAGTGCTATTTCGCTAATTCTAATTTTTTTTTTATTGTAGAAAATCTCATACGAGATTTATTTCAACATAATTATAATACAGAATACAATACACACAGTACAGAATATAAAAAATACAAAACAGAATAGGATACTGAAAATACATAAATATTACAATAAAGACATACGAATGGTATAAACGGTATAAACCAAAGACTTATACTTTAAGGCCGCAGCTCTGATAATATGCAATAACAGGCTTTAATATTAGATTTGGCTATTAACATTGAGACATCCATTGGAAGCTGGAAGTTAATTGTAAGGAGTTTATTAATTAATTTGAGCCTTTCCTCGTTGTACAAGTTACTTGCCACGAAACATGGTTCAGCGATTCGTCCACCTCCCTGCAACTACACTCAGGGTCCTCAATAATTCGCTAATTCTAATTCATACAATTTTTCACAGTAACAAATACATCGGAGCATCCACAGCAACCGTAGCCTAATTAGCGATCAGATGTGGTCAACATGTTGATGATCGAGGCCCGTTAGCCCGCGCTCGTTCCATATTCCACGATCATTCGCTCACCGCATGGTCATCGTTGTCTCGGTGGAAAAAGGAACGAGGGAAAAGCGTGGCGACGACGGCGCGTCAGACTCAAGGGGTGGGGGTCCGTACAGGAGGGGAAGGAAAGAAAAAGCGCGCGATCAGAGCGGCTGATCGACCTTTCGGGTCACTTCGATTCGAGCCGCGCGTAATTTTAGAACTCGCGAAGAATCCGATACGACCGGGAGTGACAAACGATTCGAAGGTTCTCCGTTTCGTGGGGCCCGCATTGTTCCCGGTTTATCTGCGTTGCGGTGAACGCGGGACAATGAGAACCGCCGCCTGATAACAGGCCGTCCACCTATTGATAATCGGTTCAGACCCGGCCCGAGAAAACCGCGACTATGTTTACCCCAATCGTCGAAGGCTGTGCGAATGACCCGTAATAATTCTGCCTCGATTATTATTCCCGCGCACGGTGCATGCGCGATCGAGCCGAGACTGTTCGATAACTCGCTAGTGGCTTCGATTCGATTCTTTTCGATTTCTCGTCAGCGTGCACCAAAGTCCTCAGACGTTTAATCAGTGTTTAAATCACAGTTTCAATTGCATACATTAGAAGGGCGCGCAGTTGCTCAATAGTTAGAGCGCGCGACTGCGGACTCCTTTAGATGTGCCATCTAAATACTGTGGTGCCTCAAGGTGGTTCGGAACCCACCTTAATAAACTGTAGATCTCGCTAAAGATTAAAAAAGAAGGAAGGGGAGTTGGTAAATGGATTTGGAACTCCAAAAAATTACATACATTAGAAAAGTCCCGCTTTTACGCACTTCTCTTTGTCTGTCATCGCGAGACGTTATCGAGTCGTTGACCAATAGAAGATACCGTCTACAACTTGATTGCGTATCGCAATATCCTCTGAATCACACGATGCCTACCAGGAAAAACTGTGGTCCAACAACGAATAACTAACACTACCAACTACGTAAAAACGACGGTCGAAATATTTGTACAAGCTAATTTGATATATCCACAGAGTACGCTAAATCGGAACAAACCTTAGCCAGCCAAAAACATCATTCCGAACTAACCGCTTCGTGCACGAAAGAAGACACTGCGATTTTCCTCTAGAACATTCCAGTTTCCTCGAGTCATAGTTAAACAACGAACGCCTCGGCCTCGGTAAACAACTAATCAGCGTACCCAAACATCTCTAACGCAGCGAGCGTAATCAGTTCGAGAGACTGACATATTTACAAGAGATTAGAATATTCGACGATGCTCAATCGGCCGGCATCTCAGTCTCGATGATTAATTGCCCGCCGTTCGCCATATTAGTTGGCGTAACTGTCTCAATTAAATTAGAGAACATTAATTCCGAAAGAAGTCGCCCGGCGAAATCATCGTCTATCTCTTTGCCAGGAGAATTAGCGCGGCAATGTTTATCGTGTGATTCACGGTGGCTAACCGCGTGTATACCGCACACAACGAAAACCGAGCTAATCTGTTTGGGTACTCCCAGGTCTTAAGTCCGATCGAGCACCTCGGGGATTTGTCATCTGTCGTATGTCCGAAGTCGTCGGCGGTCGACTCATAAGCCCAGGTAATCGCTATTGTTGTTTGCGAGAGATAACGGATCGACTGACTCCACGCGACTCCGGTCGATTCGTTCGGGGATAATATTCGGCGAACAATGAGGGCCAGAGCAGCTCCCCCAGGTTTCCGCGGAACCTGGGGATGGGTAACAGTTTTTCGATAATGATCCGCGCCCCGAGCGTGTGTCACGCTCGGCCCAATGAACGCCATTTTACGGATAGTCGCATTGACTAAATATTTTCCGCAGCACAATGCGGATCAGCGGGTATTTGAATCATTTCGCTGGGATGTTCCGGTACTTTTACAGAAAAAGTTCCTTGGCTACTGTGTTAGCAATAATTTAAAGAAGAAATGGTACTTAATATAAAAAACTATATCATTTGTCACATTTTCGTTTTATTTTTTGTTTAAATGCTGCTATTTGCATACAACAAGGTGCAGCGTTTCAAAATTGTATCTGTTAGGGTGCACCTTAGGGGATACAGAATCAGAGGACACATTCATTATTTTCAGCAACAATATTTAAAATTGTAATTGTAAATAAAGAGAAAGTCCAAATATTTTCAATATTCTTAAAACAATAACACACTTTAAAATAAATAGAATTATTTATTATTTACTATACAAAATACTATTTTCCCCAGCTCTGCTGACGTTTCGTAAAATTTCTTAAATGTTGTATTTGGGCTAGTCATGTTTCTCATACATGCATAAAATTTAGACCGCTTATCTTTATGCAAAGTAAAAATTGTCCAAATGTAGTTTTACAATATTGTGCTCTATTTTGTATTTAGGCTTGTCGCGTTTATCATACACGCATAAAAGAATTGCAGACAAATTGTGCAACGCAAGGAACTGAAGTATCACGAAATTTTCTTCAATTTTGTATTCGGGATAGCCACGTTTGCGATGAATGCATCAAACCCGCAATCCCGGTAGAATCATCTGAATCGTATAGGCAGCGATCATTTCGAAAGACTGCGTTTCTGATATCGTGAAAAACAGTTGATAGTTGAGCCCATCTATAAGGATAGTTCGTCGTTCGAGCCATCGTGTGCTACCGTATCGCGAATCCAGTCTCCAGGAATGACGTAGAGGAGTGCATGACGAATTCGACTAATCGGACACAATTTGTTCTGGCCCGAGATAAGATTCACGCTATCGGCGAGTGATAAAATTGAAAGGAGATTGCTGGCAGATAAAATTCTGCTGCTGGTCTCGAAGATGACTCGGTTGTCTGTTGGGTTACAGCGCGATCATCGTGTCGTTGCTGAACGCCGAGCATTGAATGTAACAGTTAAACCGTAACACATAGGAGACAGCGATGATAAATAAGCGCGACGGGTCATCGTCCAGCCGGGAGACGAGATTTATGTTCAACGAGCCGAACGAGACTGCCGATCGTTCCTCTTCGGGCACACTCACGCGCGAAATCTCGCGCCGATGTGAGCGTGTTCCTGGCGTCGACGCAACAACCCCTTTCGCATCCCCGTGCCATTATAGATTGGACTTATTTTTTTGCGGCGTATAACGCGGCGATACACCCGGTAGCTACGCGGTCTATCTGCACGTTTCATCTCTCGCTGCTGCGATTCGTTGACACCAGATTGCGAAATTGCTCCCATCGGCATTGCACGCCCGGTTATCTTCGTTGTGGGCCAGATTTTTACGTTTGCGACTTCTAATGGATTCCAATCAGTTTCCGAGTTCAGGTTGTTCCCCTGTTCGTTAGACTCTAGTTTCTTCAGAAACGCGCAACGCTTTCTAACAAAAACTTCTTCTTGTATAATAGAAAACCACGCCCATAATAGTCTGAGTAGGCGTGGTCTCGTTGCTCCACAATATCTGCCCTTGATACAAGATGATTACTCATTCAAGCAAGATACAACGGTTTTTTAACGTCAAAGAAAAAGATAGCGGTTATCAATCTTGTACTGTTTGCATAAGGAGACCACGCCCACAGTAGACGGAAGAGGCGTGGTCTCGCTGCCTTCGTCTTCCTATACTAGTTCCTGGTACAAGACAAATCTTCAAGCATCAAGTTGATGCAATGCGCAGTTTTTCCTCAAATATCCACAAATATATTTTTCTTCTACAATGTTAACTATTTTTAACTTTTGCAAAACTATGCTTCTAAGTCTCCTGGTGATCGTAGAATAAATTTTAAAGAAATACGCTGTTATCTCTGGTTTCGTCTTAGTTGATCCTTAATCTTCGGCCCCAGATCGGAAACAGCTTTTCCTCGTCGGCCATCGATTGTTAATCTCTATTTCGATATGCGGAACGTGTAATCCGCACGTGCCGCGGGCAGCCGCCGGTGGCGCGAAGCCTTTTATACACCAGTCCCGCCATTTTGTTACAAGACAGTGCATCTGCCGATTACTTTCGACACCATTACGCTCTTGCGTGCTTGCGTCACGCTTTTATACGAGTGCACGCGACTTTTATACGGGATTTGCATGCGACTGGTGGGCGGGTGTGTACACGCTCCAACGTTTCGGGGGTGTCGGGGGGATGATCTCTGTCTCGCGGGTGGATCCGAGGGGGTGGCGTCCTTATTTTCGTCTGGGGAGGGTGGTATCCGAAAAATGAAACCGGGATGAACACCTGTACGCGATTGTGTAATACATATCTCAATAGAAACGTGTATAAAAAACAATTCCAATTTGTTCATTATTAACCCTCGCAAACAAATTCAATTTTAATCATACAAAAATTCTTTTAAATAATGAGATTATCAATTATACGTATAATAAACAAAATCATAATGTAATTGACATAATACAAGATCTCTATTTCGTTAAAAGAAATTATTGGCAACATAGGAGTTCTCTACCTCGAGTGCAACAAACTTTATTCCCTTTTTCAACAGATAAAAATCCACGGTTTCCTAATTACGACCAAAAAAGAAATTCTAATTACTGCAGTTGTATAAGGTATGAACCGATTATAAAATGTGAGAAGAAGAGGGGTTGAATAGTCGAACGATCAGCAGAGCGAAGAACTAAAGGCGTAGCGATGCCGCTCGCGGCTGACGTCCCCGTCTCTATAGTTTAATTGCAGTTCAGTGGGGGCAATTGCGGTTTCGCCGAGGCGCGAGTGTTACGCCGCAAATACCGTCCTATCTGAGAACAATTATTTACGATTATCGACGAAGGCACGAACGATCGCGCGTCCGCGTCGTCGTCCAGCAAACACGTTGCAACGTCGGCATCGTCGTCGTCGTCCCATGCACGTTGGACTTTATTGCATCGCTGACTCATGCTTTATGTTAATAGTTTCACTACTATGATGCCCAGCGAGCCGACGCGACGTTAATACATTTTTTCTGTGCATCTGGTTACAGGGAACGCCGCGAGCGATCTTCAATCATTATCAGCGTCAAACGGCGATCAAACACCGTCGAACATTGCAGTTTTCCTGTGTATAAATATATTTTAAAAGCTGCATCAAATATGGAGCAAGTTTGTCGTGTCGTAGAGGATGATTCACGTGTTTGAAAAAGTTTGCTGTAGCCTCTGACACTCTGGAACTACAGAAATTATCGTTGAACGAGGGAATGACGAAGATACAGTAACAAAATATTTGGGTTGAAACAAGAAACACGTCAATAATAACTCAACGATCACACCCAAATTTAGAACAAAGACAATACGTTGCTCCAACGACGTCTGCGGAATTAAATCTCGTATGAAAACGCTCTGAAATTGTTTCGCGCTGCAGTGTTTGTCCCAGTGCAACTGTTTAATCTTCGCTGGCGGAATGACTAGACAAATGCAAATATAGAATCAATTTTTCGCGAACGGTTAGTTCACCGTAATTCCGAATTACTTTCGCAAACATCATGCCGGCATCAGACCTGGGTAAAATATATTTCAACTAAGAAATACAAATATTTGCAAATACTACTTCTCACAACCGTGTTACATCTGTATACTGTACAAATTAATACTGAATTACTGTTTCAAATGAAATATACATCGAGTCAAAAAATTATTCGCTCACTCTTAAAAAGGCGATGACTTCTTGAATATCGTACTATACGATTTGAACTTTCTTTAGAAGCTAGAGCAAAGAGGAATTTTAACAAAATAAGTTCTTATTATAAAAATAAAAATAATGGTCAAAAATATAGATTGCTGCAGGATGTGAAAAACAACTTCAGTTGAAATATTTTTTGACTCACTGCATGTAGCATAGCTGTGAGAAATAGTAGTTGCAAATATTTGTATTTCTTAGTTGAAATATTTTTTACCCAGGCCTGATGCCGGTACGAATATTTTCTGCATACACAGTTTCCAGTTGGACGTTTATCCTCGGTTCGGGAAACAGGGGAAACGTAACGTTTCCTCGGAATCGTCTCGTTGAATCATCCTCCCTAACGGCGTTGGATGTCACGCGATCTGTATCAGTTCAATTATTGAGCGTGTCGGATTAATCCAATTCGTGCAACAAGTTGCAACCAAAAGGTGACTGGGCAAAAATCGTAGGAATTCGCGGACCGTGGTTTCGCAAAAGGAGAATAAGCGCCGGTGAAAAACGTGACGGTTTACGCGAGGTTGTGGGGCTCGGTGCGTTTTAGTATAGCCGGTCTAATCGGTCGTAACGATCGGATTATGAGATTAATCAGTGGATTTCAGCGTAATTGCGACGGTATCGCTCGCAGCGATGTTGCGTTCGCGGAATAACGCCGCGACGATCGTCGAAAATAGTCCGTCGGACAAATATTGACTATTTTGCAGATTTTCGACGCGGTTCGGAAGCCTTCCGGGTCTTACGTGCGAGATCTTCGATTCACGGGAACTGATGTCGGTGATCAAAACAACCATACTCTTCGCCCGCTGCGCGTTTTCTTCGACGCCGATTTCAATTGTAAATCGGTGGGTGTGTCCGACGTGAACGTCAAACAAATATAGCAGATTCCTCGGATTCGAGATCGTTCTCCACTGCGAATGAAATTACGATTGATTTTCAAGAACCGGTCCGCCATCTTCCCTGCCGCTGACGTTACCGAGGCTTCGGAATTGGATAATTAGGGAAACGTGTGTGAAAAAGCTGTTATATTCATGTTTACATTCTTAACTACGGAATAATTGAAGTCGATTTCATTTCGAATGTAAAATGTTATCCGCAATAATGACTAGTGTTTCTAATTGGATTTTACAGATACGATTTAAATTATGTATATTCAAATTTACTTGACATTCTTTTTTATTTAGAAAGGGATTTAATTGAAGAAGCTATTGTAGCGACGCGTTTGAACGCTCCACTACGGAATAATTGTAACTATTCCCGCGACAAACACTGTATCAGCGCTATTAAAATTGAACTCTTGATCTCTCGAAGTTTTCTTTAGACAAGTTAATAAACCGATTATAGCGCGATCCCGTGCGTTCGCCGTCGTTAATAAACTAGCGATCGATGACAGAAATTACGCTTGGTTTATGTCTGCGCGCTAATTGGCCATAACAGTCGCGATTATTTAATGGCCGTGCTTCCTTAAATTAGACGATCCTCTTCTTGCTCTAGCGACTTGCGCCATCTTGGAATCATAGGTGTACCGTTCGTTATCCAATCACCATTCAATTAAAAAACAGGGGTTTGTGTGAGATGAATCACGGAATGATGTTTAGCGAGTAGAGATTCTTATCCACGTCTATGAAAAGTGACTATAAATAATTTCGAAAATTATAAACCAAACATGGTTTGCGGCATCCATAAATAATTAATTTCAAAAATTCTAAGAATTGGATCTGGGAGATCCGTGATCGCCAGCAATCGAAGAGCCCTAAACAGTTGTCAATTTATATTTTAATTCATGCCCGTCGAATAGCGTTTTCTAATCGCCCTGCGCTGGATGACGTTCCCAATTGCTATTTCGACTGAGAAAAGCCGATTAGCAGGTTACCGATCTCTACAAATGAGCAGCTGACTAATAAGCTGTTAATGATATACCGTATTTGCTCAAAACATACGCCAGATATAAATCAAAAGCCGTGTATGAAATATGCTACCATTCCTGTAGGGAGACACGTGGTTTAAATTTTCTACAATTTGTCGACACGGTATTAACTGTAATTATTTAATATTCATCTGCACAATTTTTACGTTTGGTTTGCGCGCATTACAACCTGTTAGTAATTTTATACAAATATTGTATCATGTTTAGTTCTCCGATTTCGAGATTGCAAGTTTAAGTGGCGATCGGACTGGTTCGAGATCTAGTAATTTAGTGTTCTCAAATACTGTTCCAAAGGTGAACGGTTACAGGATACCAGTAATCCGCGAGGCTCGTACTTCGAACGCATTTCGTTCGCGTAAATGCATTTCCTACAGCTCTGTTAGCATTAACACGTGCTGTTTATAGCCTATTAAATATGCACTGTTACTTTCATGTTCGCCAGGCGAAGCCAGAAAAGTCTAGATAACGCGTCGATTTACACGTACCTATATCTACCGATAACTTTTACTACGTTTTAATTGCCCGCCTAAGGTTCCCGGCGATCAATCCCGCATCGTAACATTTTTTCTACTCCATAATGTGCCTCGTTAATGCTTTTTTTTGCGGCATAAATTTTGCGTCAAGCAGTGTTTACTCATTCTCAATACGTTCATCTCTGCGTTCGCGAACGGAACCCGTGTTAACAAGTCGATACACATTCGTACAGTTTCGCTGTAGTCACCGTTGCAATCTCCGCGATAAAGTTAGTCTGAATTTACACGATTTCCTTTTTTTTTCTTCGCGTATACCGTCTGGGCGACGTGTTCTTTCGTGGTCGTATTTTTGTGTTGATCGCGATTATTGCGTACCGATAACAAATTATTTTATTCTTAGTTACACCGTATCGGCAGCTATAATTTTAGCTGTCACATTATTCTGGTTTCGCAATATTTCATTTCTTCCCCTTATCCTCGGCGTTATCGCGATTACAGCGTCCCGATAACCAATTACTTTATCCCTCGCGACCTCATGGCTGCCGCCGTAATTTGGAAGTTACTCGTAGTTCACGTAATCATTTTTTGTAATCATTTTAATCTCAGCGACTCTGTCGTCTCGTGTGAAATCTGACTGTCCGCGCTGCTCTCTTGCCTGAACCTTAATTTCATCTTGGAACGATCAGTCATTTATTTTATTCCGAGTCTACCATTTCAGCTGCAATTTCAATGGCAAAATTAGTCTGAAATTTGCATGATTTTCTTCCACAAGAACACAATTTTCATTCCTGCTCTTATTCCGATTCTTATCGCGATTATCGCTTCCCGGTAGCAAATTATATTCTCAGCCGGTCTACGATTTTAATTACAATCTGATTAGCAATATTACCCTGAATGTGCACGATTTTCTTTAAGAACACGGTTGGCAATATTTTCATTCTTCTGATTCCGATCGTTCTTGCGATTGTTGCTCGTTGCGCCGGTAAATTATATTATTCCCAGAAGTTGCAATTATAGTAGAAAAATTGTTGTAAATTCATCGTTTCCCATTCTCGTCGTTATCGCGACAGTTGCGCGCCGATAACGAATTGTTTTATTCATATTAATGCGGCGCCGAACGAAATAATATTTCGTGAGTAGCCTTCGCGCTCGTTAACACTCGAAGCTTGCCGCCCGAAATCGCTCTATCGCACGTGTCGCAGTCTTTATCTTCTCCGAATTAATTTGCTCTCGTTGTTGTTCACGCAGAACGGGGATCTATCGTGTGATCTGTAATAATCGAGTGACCGTGACGACGACCAGATACCGCAATAACGTTCTCTCTCCCTCTCTCTCTTTCTCTGACCCACCCCCACTTCTCTCCCCCTCTTTCTCTCTTATACAGAGTGACACAGTCTGTCTCGTTCTCTCTAGTTTTCTGTCTGCGATTTATAATTTTTACGCACGGAGTTACGATTAATTCCGGAGAGTGTCGACGCGATCGTCCGGGATTAATGCAAATCAATTCATTCGCCGTGCAGTAAATGCATCGAAACGGAATCAGGATTGTGCTCGATTAAAAGGAACACGTGCGCACACAAATACACGTATCTAACGCGTTCGATCGCGCATACACGCGGGGAGGATAAAGAACAGTGCTCGGCGATGGCAGAAGAACTACGATACGATTTTATGCCGGCTTTGCGCTTCAAACGCGAACGTTGTTGGCAAATGACAGGTAAATAGTACACGTATAAGGAAACATAAAAAGAGTAGTCGATATACTTACCGACACTGATATTCACACTCTCCGCGTGACCATTGTCTTGGAATTAATGCTTCAATGAATGTTTCACTCATTATAAACTTCACGAAATATAATCGTTCCAAGAATACCGAAGAATGAAAGACGTTCACACTAAAAATAGGGCTATTTAAAAAGTTCATTGAAAAACACTTATTATACACACGGATTAAATAGAGACTCCCGTATCCGTAACCTCATTATCCGCAATCCCTAATATACGGACGTTCTATTATAATAGAACGATAATTATCGGTATGTTCTGTTATCCGCACAACGTTCGGCAGCGATGTTTATATACAATGCATTTAGGCGTAATAAATACTTTTCGGTGTTCTGCCGGTTAAATGTAATCATATCAATTCAGTCTGATGCAGAGAACAGTATCACAAAGGCAAGTAAATCAAAACGTGTAGTTTTAACAATTGAATAAAAGTACAAAATAATTAAAGATTTTGAAAGTGATGAAGTGCAACGAAATTAGCAAGAATACATGGTATTGAGAAATATACAATCACAGATATTAAAAACAGAAATGCAATATTGCAAATTATATACGGAATGTAGTTTCCACGGATGCTAGTACCAGTAGGAAAAGCTTAATGAATCCAAAAAGAAAAGTGTAGATGATATAATATATATATAATATGTATACATAATATATATAATATAAAAACTATACATATAATAACTAAAATTATAAATATAATATATAATAATTATAAAATAATTTATATATAATATATAATATTTATAAAATAATTTATATATAATATATATACAATATATTATTATACGTAATGCTCAAAAAAAGCATAGCCGGGTTAAGTAGTTGGAGATCCCGGGTCCCCAGAGTTAAACATGCGCGATCCCCGAGTGCCAGTGGAGCACAGTTTACCGGCTACGTCCATACTCGTCCGAGTGCCGTTCCGTTTCGAGGTTTATGCTCGTGACACGTTTCGAGCGCACGTGAGCTGAGTCACAGGGTTAGGTTGATGAAGTATTTCAGCAACAGCCGCGACAAGTGGGCCCGTTCGTTCAGTTTCGGCGCGCGGATCGCTTGTGTATCCGCCTTTAGTCGGACCGACGCTGATAACGAAACCGGCTCCATCGGGTTCGTCGGAAGTACACGCGCGCGACGATTGGCGGTTGATTGAAAAGAAAAAATTCTACATACCTACACGTGCGCGATATGCGCGAATCGGCTGGCGCGAGCGGATTGTGTGTGGTGTGTGCTCACTCGATTAGGTCGACCTTAGTGTCGAGGGTCACGAGCTCGGGAGCGTTGCCGCTCGCTCTGCCTCTCCTGATCGGCATTGCCTTTAGATTTGTTTACCACACCACGCTAACAGCAGTGTCCCATGCCGAACGAGTCCTATCGACGCGGTCTCGCTCCCATATTTTTCGAATTTTTCAACAATAATCGGAATTCGGCGAGATTCTGATGCAACCGCCGACGTCTATTGCGTGTGCGAGCTCCGGCGCCTCGCCCTTCGCGATCTCCAAAGATGAGAAGCTCCTGCAGATGGGTTTCAGATACTTTGCATCTTACAAGAACTTTCGGCTTGTCGAATTTCACATTCAATACATGAGCGTGCATCGTGAACACTAAAACATTTTATTTTAATTCACAAGGCGGTAAAGAGAAAATGCATTTACGCACTAGCACCTCGTCAAAGATGCAAACCGAGGAGGAGATGTGCGACTCGTCAAACATCTGACTTCATTCAGACTGTCATTCCTGATTGACCGTGTAGGGCCAGCTTAAAAGTCGAATAGCTTCCCGTGGCCCGCTCTCCGCATTCAACAAGGAAGCCTTTTACATATAATGACTCCCCTTCACGAGTATATTTTTTGCCATTAAACCGTGTCACCTTCTAGTACCCGACGAAATAGCCGCAAGGTCCCGCTTTCCGCATCACCGCCTGAGACCAATTCGACGCATCATGTCAAATCACAACCTTCGCGTAGGGTATACTCATTTCCGATAATCGTTAACACTAAACCTACCGAGCCTTAAAAGTAACCGATACACGTGTCCTTGTAAAACTGACAAGATTGATTTTATTCAGACTTTATACGGCTCCTACTACGATACGTGCTCTACTAAAAATATCTATAGTATAATTTCTTATGAAATCGCTTTAATTATTTTCATAATTGTCAAATCAAAAATTTGGAACCGGTCATTCTGACCGGTACTGGTAGGTTTAGATGTCATCCCGAGATGGTACCCTCTTATTTCAGACAATAATGTAGCAGACAGGAAGTTTGCAACAATATTACATACTTGTTAGCATGTAGCTTAAGACTACAACATGTAAATGTTGAAATTATTTTTGTAAAGGTCAGTGGTCAATAATAGTGTCTGGAGAACGCAGTTCATTGGACTGTTGATTCAGTCACGTGGGTTTCTGCATAGGCGGAGAGAGTTTCATTTTCGATCGGTTAAACAGTACTCTGCAATTTCAAATTCAAAGAAAGTGTTCAGGGATAGACTGCGGTTCCTTATTCAATATGAAAAATTGCTTCGATTACAATAAATAAAAACTAAATTGAACGTTATTTCTTCCCTTAATGATTTTCATATACATCGATAAAATCATATATTGATATCTTCAATATTTCAAATTTTTCAACAACTTTGTATTTACTCAATTTTGCATAAACATCTGCAGTCTAGTAATAAATGGAACAGAGCGATTCAAACTACCATTGACAATGGAAATTGTGGAATTCTTTAATAAACAATGGAATGGAGCGATTGCAAATCGCTCGGAAATTTGGATAACCAGTTTGATAGAGGATCATTATTCATAGAAGCCACTATGATTGCCCCCGGGGGGTCAGTGACCATGTCTACAAACATGTAGCAATTACCAGGGTGTCGCTGAAAGGGTTCCACGATGCCCGATCGATCCACCCTGTATTACAGTTATCATGGCCGTCGTTAACGTGTCAAATTAAGTGGAAATATAGCGTGGAAAGTAGCAAATATCGTTGGCCAACAATTTTTTCTATTTTTACCCCGATGAGCATCGTCTTACGTCGTTGCAATCGATATCTGGAAACCTAAAATTTTCAACCTGTTATTCCGTAGCTTAAATTAGAGAAAATTGTGAGTTCGACCAAAGATACTGCTGCTAGAACTAATCAGCTTATACATTTCAAGTAAACAAAACTATTGCAGTTACTCTGACTCACCGCTATCTAAAAACGACATGTATACGTTTTTACTAAAAACATTTAAATAGAATATGCTCTCAGAAGCAAATCCAAAGAGCAAAAACTCGTACGCTCCAAATGAATTACGTTTATTTTTATCAGTCACTTATACTTCCCAGGATATCGCAGCCTATAAAGTAGCAGAACAATTACAAAAAAGAAGTAATACGTTGTATTTGCATTCCCGCCGCGAGATGCGGATAATAAACACATCGTTGGCTTCGCGCAGCTGAACATCGTCATCGAGTTATCCGTAATCCAATTTTGATCTCGTACGGGAAGAATCACGGCCGCGGAACAACGGAATGTAAATATCCGAAAGTACGGGATCGTTAATTTGTGTAAGAGGAATGCGCAAGCGTTAGCCTTCGACGCTAATTAATCGAGAAAAAACCGAAGAGTAGTTTTTTTTTTTTTATTATTAAATCTTATACAAGATTTATTACAACGTTAGGTAATGATATACAAACAGAATATTATATACATATCGAGAGGTATTTTCAATATAAACATATAGGTGAACAAATTAACATTATTTTTTCCCTTTTGGATGACACCTACACACGCAAATTACAGCTATTTAGAAAGGACACAATATGGTGGCAAGCCCCAATATTAGGGCCAGACAGGAACATAGAGACATCTAAGGGCAATTGAAATCCCAGTTTATGGAGCTTTTCTAAAAGTAAAGATCTTTGTATAATTCACACTGCCAAATAACATAACCGAAGAGTAGTTGGTCTTTAAATTCGCGACGCTATCGTAACTATCAACGTGTCACGAGTGCGATAAAGTCGAAGATCGTTGTTAATCGCTCGACTTCGTCACCAGCATGACATTCCCCCGATCGTTCGCGATATCGCGAAACGCTCGATCAAGATCGAGATCGATTTTTCATCTATCCCTTCTCGTTCGACACACCTGTGTCTCTCTCCCCCTCTCTCTCTCCCTCTCTCTTTCTCTCCCGGTCTCTCGGTTTCTCCTCGACCGCATCACTTATCGCGGTTGCGTAAGAGCTCATGCACTCCGGTTTTAATTTTATTTAATCTGTAAAACCGAATCGCATTTGCAATTAAGCAAATAGATAAGACCGGTCGGTCCTGACCTCGTGTAATGCCTGCCGTTTACGTCGGAATACGAAGAAGCGATGCACTCGCCGCTATCATCGCGATCTCGAGCTTTCTAGTCCGGCTGACGTCAGACGGTAACGAGGGACCGTGTCATTAATGCTATAATGACGAAGACTGTCCGCGACATGTTTTCCTTATGTTCGACGTAGCTGGTGATAAACGATCGAAAATGGAATTCCAATCACTGAAATGCCTCCTGGTCTATCAATTCTGTAACACCGATTTAGTCGGTGATGATGACCAGTGACGATAACTATAGGAACGCCGCACAGTGGTCTAAACAGGCCATTTAGCTGGACAATATTATTCTAGTATTATTTTAAGTCTTAAAGCCCCGGTTAAGTAGGTCACTGGATTCGTTTTGACATCAGATACAACAACATGTAATAAAAAATACTTAGTGACATATAAAAGAGTAACACGATCATATTTTTTTATTAAAAAAGCAGTTTTGTGACATTTTTTTATTGGGATTTATAGACTACTGAGTACATTTATTAACTCGCTTTCTTCTTTGTCTGTTTGCTCGGTACAAATCTTGCAATTGATTTTAAACTAACTTCCCGATGAGCTAGAGCCTTTTTGGATTTTGTACAGCTAAATGGCCCGTTTAGACCACTGTGCGCCGCCTGTGAAATCGACAAATCACTCTTGTCCCATTTAACAAAACCTCGAATCGGATAACAGTGAGTGTCGATGTCTCGCCAATCGTCGTGATCCGTGATTCGAGACAGGTCGATTCGAGCGGTATAATGTTGCGAAAAAGAACAACGAAGCCATTCAACGTGCAGCGAACGTGGAAACAACGCCAACGCAAGGCTTTATCGTCTACACGGGACCCCGAAGCCACCGGTAAATCTAGTTTTTTCCGGATATTCGAGTGCTCCTCCCTTTTTCGAGAGCTCTGGGTGTGGATGATCGTTAGTTCTGAATGAACGGTGCAAAACGGAGATCAACCCCTAGTTAATGACACTGGAATTAGGCTCTGGATGGCAGTGCGTTCGGCCTTGCTCGTAAATGAAGCGGAACGCCTTCATCGGAAACAGGAAAATTAATTCCATGGTGGGATTTTCGGTTTTCAGGAATTTATCGTAAACGAGCGTTAGAGAATTTTGCTTGTTTCGACTTACTTCGGAAACTTTCCACCTTGATCAGAAATTAGGACGGCAGAAATATTGTTCAGCTATTGGTAACTCTGCGTTTCATAAACTGGCGCGTCATAACTGCATAAAATCCGATATCCAATAATAATACGATACAATTTTATTACTTAGAATTATCCGGTTCACCATGTGACGCAGAATAGTGACTTCGTCGTTTCGTGATACACTGCGTCGAAGAGTAAAAATACAACCGATTTACGTAGGTTTAATCTGCTGTGCTAAAATAATAATTTCGTTTTATAGGTCATAATTCTTGAGATACGAACAGATTGTTTTCCACCGAACATTGTCGGCCGAGAGTCGGGCTACCGATTAATCGGCTCCATCTTTGAATAATATTGTTATACCACGCGTATCAGGCTGATACTATCAGTGATCTCTCGATGGCTAAAACAATCTGATAGAGGATCCGTTAATGCGGACAATTAACGAGGAATCGAGTTAACACTGATTACTACTCATCGGCGGCAAGTGAAATATTAACGGTACAAAAGTTGTTCCGAACTCCGAGACATTATGAAAATTTATTTATTTATTCAGGGGTTATTTTAATCTGGTCGCATTAACAGCTAGTTCATTAGCGACCACATGGGTTACGATCGAATATATCTTACATGTTACTCGAGTAGCGGCTTACAGTTAATGTTTACATTGTGATGGGGGACAACAAAAACGAATTTATAACAGTTTATATATACAGGGTGGGGCAATAACTATGTCCACTTTGAATATCGACGTTATTTGCAATAATATGAAAAAATGTTGTATACAAAACTTACACAGTATAGAAGGGGGGATATTGCGACACAAACATTTTCTGCGTGGGTGGAGGCATAGAGATTTCAAGGTCATCTTGATTCTTTTAAATGGAAAGACCTACTTTCTCTATCATGCATCGATAGACTATCCTATTCTGAGTAAAAATTTATTGACCTCCATATGTCCTAAATCTAATAGTTCACGAGATATTATCGAAATCATTTTCTTTCTTCTTTGGATAATATCTCGTTAACTATTAGATTTAGGACATATGAAGGTTAACCCTTTTATACTCAGAATTTCATACTTGATCGATCTAAGGTATAAGAAAAGGACATGCTCTTCAAAAAATGAAGGTGATCTTGAAATCTCTTCTATGCCCCATCTACGTAGAAAAAGTTTGTGTCACATTTTTTCATATTATTACAGATAACGGCAATATTCAAAGTGGACATAGTTATTGCCCCACCCTGTATATCTATAGATTTAAAAAAGAGGAGGACGTTTTCAATGTGATCTCGCCTAGATTTGTCTCGAGGTAATTTTCGATGGAGAATCGGGATCGTTATGAAGATAACGTAGGACATGTTGGATGCTGTTGACTACAAAAATTGTTTTCCATTGTAACAGTTCTTACTAAATGTGTACCAGTTTCTTGCGCAAGGGTTGGAGGCAATTATTGTCGAATGAAATGGACTCTGGTAAGCATGGACAAGTAAAACCGAAAAATAAGTGGTTGCGGTCTGATGATCGAGGCGGTTGAAATTCTCTTGGAAAGCGTGTGTCGGCGATCAGCGGATCCATGCCGCGGCCCGTCGACGGGAACAGTAGCAGTAGATAGGGCAGATAGTTGGTCAGTAATTAGCGGCAGCTGATTGGTCACCTTCTTCCTCGACATAACCGAGCCGGTCGGGGATGAAGTAGCGTATAAACGTGTCGCGTGGCTTCGTGGTGGGGGCTTATTTACTCGGTGTTCAGAGCAATGCCGGGTTGGCCGATCGTCGACGGATCGAGGAACGGCAGTCCGCGGCTGACACTCGCTGAGATCGCGTGACGTGGTATCCCGACGGTGTGTCAGCTCGATTCATCATCGCGGGAATCTTCGAACGAGGAGATCTGGTGCTGCCGGTGCTGATCAGTGGTCAGTGTTGCGCCGGAGACTCGATTGTCCATCGAAAACCGTTTCCAGTGTTCCGGGTACCATTTTCCACCTTGGCTCTTTCTAGCCGAGGTCCCCCGAGGACCGTTCCTAGTGACCCGAGTACCATTTTCCACCTTGGCTCTTCTTAGACAAGGTTCCTAAAGTTTGAGGACCTCGTGTGTTCTTTGGTGGGGGGTTTGGCCTAACCGATTTAGGTTGGTCGATGTGACGCGTTCGTGGTGAACACGTGGACCATCGGGTATCATCGGGGACTGACATGGGATTATCTTTCGGTGGACTCCGTCAAAGCAAGGGACAAAGTGAAAGTCCGCTTCGCGACTACAACTTCTGATAGTTCCGGAACACGAGGTACACCGAGCGAACGCGCCGGGCCCATTGGTCCTCTGAGACCTAATGGCACCCGACCTTGAGAAGAAGCGGCAGGAACTCAGGAGGACCAGCAGCGGCACCTTGGACCACTCCGGGCATGATCACTTTCACATGCTACTGCAGCTCCGGTGCAATGGACACGCATTGAGCGAGCCCTATCGACACGGTAATCTTGCACCAACCGATTCGATGTTACCGATTTTGTTCCTCTTCAATGAAGATTTAGTGCCTAGTGATCTCGGTATTATTATTCCTCTCGCTGGACCCCGCGTATCAGACTCCGTCATGCATAATTTGACGATGCTCGAAAATGTTTTCCATTCGTACACGGTCGATAAGATAATATTGTAAACACATTTTTAGTCGATTCAATAATCTCTGCGAATTGATCCAGCGAACGAGGACTGCATTCTGTTTTGGTTTTATTCGATCGTATTTATACTTACGTGTACGACTTTTCAATATTATTATGTAATGCTACCAACAGTACTCTCTGCCTATCGCGGAGATGATTGATAAACCTGAGCGAGGCGGTTGTCGAGGACCTGCGATTGGTCGAATTAAGATAAGGATCTCGATAGAAAGCGAGGCGGTGTTTAATTTAGAAATTAGTTGATTAGACGAATGTTATTCTGTCGCGAGCTGCGATTAGCTATTCGGGGCATATCTCACATCGATATTCAAAGTTCTCCGATTTGAAAATATTAGATTACATCTTCCACTTCTAACAATGCAAATATAAAAGAACGTCTCGCCAGAACAAACCTGTTGATAAAGTCTCCAGCTAATCTAGCACTCTGTCTACCGGCGATCGTTTCGTCATTTTCGAAAGTCTGCGATTTATAGCGGAGGATCGTTTGAACCGACAACGCACATCTCCAGTAATATAATTAAACAATCGCATTCGGAATTATTATGTAAAGGACGATTAGCTCCCTTTTAGTACAGCACGATTGTTCAAAATCCTATCAACTCTGCATTATTAATCCGATTACCAGACTAGAAATTTCCACAATTTCAGGAACTAACATGAATAGCTCTCGCGATGCAGGATTGACAGGCCTACCGGTAGATAAAGTGTTAATAATAGGAACCTTCAAAGTACACCGCTTCCAGTGATGTTGTCAATGAATAGTTTATTCAGAAAGCAAACGCCAAGAATAAAAAAGTACGTCCACCACGAAGAGATTTTTACTAGCCCTTTACTCCACGCGTTCCGACCCCCGAATCGCAATTTGTCTTCATTAATCATTAGCTGTAAGGTGGCCAACATCGACGGGGAGGTGTCGCCACAGTTTTTTCCATCGATGCATAATGTTGTCTCTTCTCTCACGGCTCGGAAGTTTCTGTCATATGCGACATCGATCGATCATCATCCCCGCGGAAGATCCTGAACGCGGTCGATTCATTTTCTCGTTATTTCCCCGGTTCGATATTATTGTTAGAAATATCCTCGCGTGTTGCCGACGTCTAACGCCCGGGGAAATTGATGCACTCATTTCGCGATAACCTTCGGGGACACGTCACACTCCCTGTTCCACCCGCTCTCACCCCCGACGTCACAATAAATCACGGTGCACCCCTGGACGTGTGCATTTTTCTGCATTCTCCCGTTTTATGCCTCGTTACGAGACCTTCGGGATGAAAAATCAACACCGGTGCCCTAGTTGTTGGCCACCGAGGGCCAGGAGCCATCCTACCTCGACTTCGAATGCTAGACCCTTCCCCGACAATGGTTTTAATGAGTTACACAAGATCTATTACTGACCGAGTGACGTTCATCGTTAAAATAGAACAGTTTTCTTAGAGAGAACCTCTTGGATTTATTCGAAACGTTCGAACAGTCGGAAAGTTAATGATCGGAGGTCTCCTAATAGGTTTTTAATAGCCACGTTATATTTCAAGGAATTATATTAGGCGGATTAGATGAATTTTACATCAGTGCCTCAATCTATGAATTACAGTGTCCCAGATCGATTCAAAAGTGGGAACCTATTATTATCTTTTACCGAATATTCGTATCTGCTTTGTCAAAGTGAAAATAAAGGTAATACCGTAAAAATAGTAGAGATATCGATGCTCAACAACGACAAAGCCCATTCCGATAACCGCCGTTCGTTTCGCATACTTAAATAAAACACGATGGTAAAACAAGTTTTTTACGACTGGAAAAGGAGGTTGGCCATTTTTCAGCTTTGTGTCCTAATTCTGCTCGATTTTGATAGAGAAAGTTCTTACCAAACGTGTGCTCGAAGTTCACGAGATGCTGCGCGAATGCGCCGCCATGTTCGATTGCGCAACATCAGGTTTATGCTAGTTCCGAGACATTTTGGCGGGATCGTTGTGCAAGAGTCATTATTGTTGCAACTTTTTGTTATTTATTGTTAGCATTATTTATTATGTCTTTTAAGTTCTAGACAACTGATGCAGAACTTCTAGAATTCAATTACTCTAGGATTATGCTAGCAGTGACGCCACCATCGAAGTTTTTTACAATCGTACATCTCCAACGGAAACAATCAGACTCCTCATATTTTCTCTGTTAAATTGCAGAGTTCTCTCCGTCGTTCTCAGACTATTAACACTCCTCCGTTAAAATAAGACGCGTTTCGCTTGTGAAACTTCTTTTTCCGTCGACCTGCGTTTCGTCCTCTTTAGACCGATCTTTGTGTTGTCGCTTCGTTAACATACTCCGTGTAACAATGATTCAAAGGGCTAACATTTAGATTGATTGTGCCCCCCGTTCCTCGATTATTATCTCGATTATAGATCAACTATAGATTCGACGGTCACATTGCCGCAAATTAACACCCACTGGCGCCGGCAGTTCGTCATTTACGATCGCGGAGGTTGTGAGGACGCTCCAAAAAGTGTTGGGCAGGTCGGGAACCGATTGATTGATCCTTCCATCAAGCCCGACCATTTGTAACTATTTTTATCATTTCTAATAAAATAGTCCGGCATATTAGTTCATAAACTCCAAAAAGCCAAGTAAATTATTGTATTTTTTAAAAACCAGTTGGCAAAGAAATTTTTCAAGGACATAGACTCCAGGAAATTACTTGGACAATATTTCTAAACTTAAATTTTCATAGATAAATATTTATCGAGTTCGAAACGAAGGTTCTTCGAAGAATATTGCATATTGTGGAAAAGATGTTCGCGTGGAAAATGGTCTGTCACTCCTCAAATGAGCTAAAATGGGCAGAATTAACCGTCTGATCGATATCAAGAATGCAATTATGCGACCGTGAAGTCGTTCCTGGAAGCACTTGAAAATTAGTAATTTTTTTCACGTGCCTAAGCGGAGCAATGCAGACCATGGAAACAGCAGTTCGATGCATTTGAGCGAGAGCCGACATGGAAAACACGATCGCTCGATCGTTTCTACGTTTCCGTGATCTTCTTCGACGGTTAAACGCTTCCGGGAATGTAGGTGTGCTACTGTTTTGCTGGGGAAACTGAGCATGATGAAGCGTCGCAGGCGGGCTTCTCACGCATTGCTTGCATTCTTCGCGATATTGCCTAGAATCGTGACAGTCTTCCACAAAGGCGCTTTGTGTAAGCTTCGTGTTGGAATCAAGTCACCAAAGCGTACTTTAAAACAGAGTCTTTACATGATGTGTAATCTTGTTGCAAAACTTGACTGGCTCCCCGTGCTCCATTGTGAAAATAATTTTTCATCAATTCTTGGATACAATGATCATTGTTAAAGAAATTGTATCAAGTGTATGGCTCAGAAGGTAGTTTCATACATTTTCACTTTCAAAGAAGTGAATTGTTAACTTTCTATCATATAGTTTACAATTCATTTATTCACGTACTCGTTGTAAGCGTCATGTCCCACTGCAAGCAAACTTTTAAATCAATTTCTGTTGCAAATTCCACGACCACTTCAACTAATCCAAATGACCTGGTTCCGCTTCGGTGCGAGCTACGCGTCGATTCCTCTTGATCAATATTTCTGTACTCCTGTTATTTAATTTTTCTCGATTCCTTCAAACACGTTGGGAATAGTGTTCCTTCTCGAGAATTCTTTCTCAAGAATTTCTCGAGAAATTTTATAATTGGTTGTTTCGCATTTCTTGAAAAATTTAAATCTAGGAAAGAAATTTTTCTGCGGCTACAGATTTTGTTATGTATGCACATGTTGGACAGGAATAAACATCGAGTTAAGATTTTCCGTGTTTTCGATAAATATTGTCAACGATATTCTAAATATCATAAGTTTTCCAATATATATTTATTTTATTAAAAACTCTAGAGCCATCTCGATAAGTGAAAAATGAGAAATCATTCTTCGCGAGAGGAACCAAAATGGCGTCCAGCGTCCTGTTCTCCCAAGTAGGTGTTTCCCCAGCTTCTAATTAATCTCTCCTTGTTAACACTCTATGTTTTCATTGTCCAATTGTCCCTGGCTTCTGCAAACGTCTCGAGAAGACAAGATCACCGTGGTTTCATATGAATGGGACAAAAATGGTGTACAGTTTCAACGTGTGTCCCCTCTTCCGTGAGTATCGCTGCTCGTTCAAGCCAGCTCTCTACTCTAATTGGATTCCGGTCGCGTCGCCAGTTGAATCAACTGTACTGTTAGCCGAGCGTACTAGCGAGTCGTATATATTACTCAACTATGTGTACATGTGCATTATTAATGAGCGCCGGTTCACGCGTCGTGTTCGCGCGAGCGCGCTGGGAGCACATGTTCGAACACGTGCGCGCGCGTTTGCTACCGTGCCGCGAGAATCTGTCGAGCCAGCTCTGCTGAACTTATGAAAGACGCTGCCGAAAGATCCTCCAGATAGCGGCAACATTTCTCCATTTGCAAACAGTCTGATTTGCCCGAATAGAACCCGAGATTCCACGATCCAATCGTTCCATACGGTTCCCCGAAAATTTGCATAATTCTTCATCGTCTTTGAAACTTTGTCACATTAATTTACCAGATGCGCTAACGCTAAACTTCTATTTCAGAACAGTTAAAATTATACAGCTACTTCCACGAGAAATGTTTCAATCAATCTCTTTTTACTTCAGCACATGCTATGATAAAAATTGTACACAAAGTACATGTAGTCTCGTTGTCTTTGTAAGGTAAAAAACATTTTCACCGATTTCACTGTTTTTGCTATTATTTTTACTGTTCTAGGTTTTAAAACGGTCTAAACAAATATTCTGGAATTCGTATTTAGGTTCCCAATGTCCCAATTTTGTATTCACACTATACTCCACGATTAAATACGGGATGGTGCAGATGGAAGATACGAAAATTCCCAAAGACCCTTTCAAAATTCGAAGAGAAGGTTGTTCCCAGCCCGAGAGCGATGGGTTTATTAAAAATTTCACGTCTCTTCGAAATTCTGTGATGGTTTATCAGACTCGTTTTCGTGACGACGCGAGTGTTCCCGACAACGAACGAATCGGAATCGCCGATAACGAGGCGCAGCCGGTTTGTTTCTACCGCGGTTACGTAAACAACAATCGACTCGTCGACGAGCATTCTACACTCGGCGATGAGCGTAATAGATCTGATTAAAAACCGAGTGTTGATTCATTCGACTTCTGTCCGCCGATAATAATTGGTAGAATCGCTATCGTGCGTTGACGATTCTACAGCAGCCAGCTCACCAGAAGCAGCTCCGATAACAGCGAGTTCTCCTGATAAAGAGTTAATATTTATTTACCGAAATGTTCGTTTCTTTTCTGTCGGTGTTCGGGAGCATGGTATTGAGGTCGTCGTAAGACCCGATGTCCGTGATCCACGGTTACCAAGGTCGGAGGTTATCATTATCGATCGTTTATCTCACCGTTAATATTATCCGTCACAGTGTACGCAACGATATCGATACCTGAATCGACGCGAAATCTATCTCGGGCCTGGGATCTCGGCAAAACCCGGGAAAAACGGCGCAACGGTTTCGTAACTCGGAGAAGAACTCGGCTGGACGCCGGTTTTTATTCGTCTGAACGCCTTCTGCCGCCTAGATCTCTTCTACAACCGCTCAACCAGGTCGTACAACCTTCTTTTTTCCTCGCGTCTCTAGACTGTTGCTGGCTTACTACTTTGGTGCCGATGATCGTGCTCCGCTTTGCGGGATTCTGCGAGACTGCAGCGCTTTTCTTGATTACTCCGAAATGGTACACGTTTCTCTTGCAAGCTTCCGTAACTATAATTTATTTCACGTATTTCTTTAAGAGATGAGAGAAATTTACGTTCATTGCATGATCGCATCCCCTATTTTTTGGGGTTTGTGAAAATAGGCATTTCTTCTTCATTCTTTTAGATACCATCTTTTCCTCCACTGTTTGCAGCAGTGGTAACTAGATTGCGTTAAGAGATGGGAGAAATTTACGTTCATTGTATGACTACATCCCCTGTTTTGTTGGGATAAAATCTGTCTTTGTTTGAGGCAGAGGAATTTAGTAAAAGTAAGGCAAGGTAGATTACCCACATTCTCTACTTCGCCAGGATTCTGTAAAAGTGGTACTTTTTTCTGAACTTGTCGATGTACGATTTCTTTTACACCTTCGATAATTTGAATTTCTAAATCGTTAATCTTAGACATCCTCCGTGCGACACAGGAAATTAATCTTTATCGTGTACATACATTTATTATAGTAACTATGTATTCATAGTAGAAAATAGAATTTCATTTCGGTTCAGAAGAAACGAATAGCATACATATTTTATGTAGATTATATTTGAAATCTTCGAGTCTGACTCAAATCACACGTCAAGTGGTTAACTGATAAGTGATTTAAGAGTGTTAAAACATTCAAGACAAGATAGTCGGCAATTAAATTAATAATTAAATATTAATTTTTAAAAGACTACATCTGGTGCTATCATTCTTTGTTAATCAAACTCAGTGAATAGAGTTCAATATTTTTTCATTTTCATCGCAGCAGACTGTGTTCCAAAATGGCGGTCCAAGAAACTTTTACAAAGGCGTCACTAAAAATTGTTGTATTTTAAATATTGTTTACATTATTAGATACGTCAATATCTAACCAATGACTAAACTCTTAAGTATTGTACGAGGAATTATATCTGTCTCATATCTACCAGATTTAAACAGTTATAGAGAATGAAAATATTCTAGGTCAAAAGAAGAAACGTTTGATTTTCGAGTTAAAATAGGTCCGAGTGCAAAGGGTTAATTCTTGGACTACAAACATATTTTGCTAGAACCGAATTATCGAGAAATTCTGGAAACATCGTGTTGTACAATTGTTAAAAGCTTTACCGTCCAAAAAATCGTTCGAGTATCTCCATTTTCGTGGGAGTATGGCGCAGTTCAAGGCACGGATTGTCGCGGTATTAAAATTTGAACCCGAAGAAGCGTCCGCGTTATCAAAATCACTGTCCTCCGCCCCTTATCGATGCCTCGAGTGTCGGTGATACCGACGTTTTATCTGTCTGCGCTTTCTAGTCGCGTTTTTCTTTCCTGTTCCCTTCCTGCCGTGTCCCGCGGATTTCACGGTCTTATCACGGCCTCCGGAGAAGGCTATCGTCATTAAGTCGGCGGAGTGTCCACGTGTCGTTTCTCGTCTCGCGAGACGGTGACCAAAAATTTCTCGTGAAGCTGTTTTTGTCAGTGTTGCTCGCCGCCCGAAGGGAAACGACAGCGCCTCGATGGCAGTGGTAACGACAGAGAAGGGAGCGACTGACCACGGTAAAATCGAGTTTACGAAGAAGCCAGTGAAAGTAGTGGAATACCGACGATAAGAAACTACTGTATAGTTAATGGTAAGGGGTTAGGCCGTTTTCGCCTGGACGATAAATTAACTCATTATGTTACCGGAGCTGTCTATCGCCACGGAGATACCGAATTTCGGACACCTACGGAAACTAACGAGGCTCCTACTGTTATCATTCTATCGGATGCGCGTGAAGCAATACCCTAATGGTGAGTTATTTAACTTGGAATTAGGTCGACTAGTTAAGCTGAGTCTAGAAACAACATCGCTACCTTCCGGCGTACAAGCGATGATCGTTTTTACAGATTTGTGTTAGCGCATCTAGTGCAGTTCAAATAAACTCGAGACGGCTTATGGTTCATCGAGTATTCGTCTAAACCATGATGTAAGTTCAATTTTTCGATCGGAGAAATTTGACAATAATTGTGTAGTGGTATCGGCGCACAGGTTCGATTAATAATACAAAACGAGCAGTTTTGCAAAAAATAAACTACCAACGTTTCGATCCTGATGTGGATCATTTTCAAGAGAAGAAAATTTTTGCGTCTGCTATGAAAGAGAAAATTACATTTGGAAAATTACAAAACGAACTGATTCCATGCCGGTAGACACTACTGAAAATGACCCACATTAGCACCCTTAGATCATTGTAGCCCTTCTAAATACTGTTTTAAATTGCTCCTGCTTATTCTTCCCATGAATGCATACAATCCGCAGTCTATTGATTAGTCACCACATATTCACGAAACAACACACAATGCTATCGTGAATATGTTGTTTTTCCACGCATACAAACATCGCACTGATTGTCTATTTAAATGGAAATTTATATATGTAAATTGAAATCAAGATAGGATCGCAAGTTCTGTACCTCAAAGTGACGTACAATGAAATCGGAAATTTCATATTGCAACAACCTAATAGATAAAAAACAGCTTTCCTTCCATTTTAGGACCTGTTTCAGAAAATTTGGTGAAAATCAGCCAGATCGAGAATGAAATGTTTTTGGTTCAGTACTTATTCAGAACCTTCTCGACCTCAAAGAGCATCTAGCATTTAAATTGTGATTCAGATAGTAGAATATAGAGACCTCTGCTGGGTCAAAGGTTCTGTTGCCATCTAATCAACAAAGTTGAGCTTGATAAGCATTCGTTTTCGACTTCTCGGGAGTCTGGTCGCCCCATAAGCCCTTTGAATTCCGTCAGTGAAGCAACAGAAAGTGCTGACATTCGTCAGCTTAATAGCAGCTGATCTCCGATGATGATCCAAGCCGAACCAGATAAGATTTGGTCAGTTCAGAGACCACTAAACTATAAATCTCTCGGTAGGTATCGCGAGTAGAAAGAGAACGATGTATTATCAGCTGAAAATGGTTTTTTCTGTTAATTACGTAGATAATTATGGAGTATGCATAACGTTCTAGTGGAAGTTAGAAGCCAGAGAAAATATCGCGATTGAAAATTTCTATCCCCTAGTAGCAACCCCTAATTTTAACGTTCTCTGGATGATAGACCGTTTCCTTGTGTTTTGGGTTAGTTAATATTGCTGTTGTTCATAAATTATTAATTTTTGTGCAGAATATGACGATTCAAAATTTCCACCCCTAAACTTTCAACCCTTGCCCTAGCATTCTGGAGGAGACGAATGGTTCCATTGCGTTCTGGATTAGTTTTGCATCGAATGAACAGTGGCACTGACAATTTCTTGGTGATAGGAAAAGGAGAGGAAGCCTGGCAGTGTGCCTTGCTTCCGGCGGCGATCGTACGCGATAAGGATCGAGAGAATCGATCGTCGGCGCAGGTAACAATATCCTTGAGACTCGAGAGGCGTCGTAGTTAGCGCGGCCCGACGCTCTGTTTACAGTGTAATAGTAACGATGTTTATCGATCCTGTTATCGGGAGTACACTCGCAAATGCACGGAGCCTCCACCAGTTCGAGGACGAATCGAGGAGACGTAAATACACGGCGTAGGAGAGACCGAGGGAGGCCCTAATTCCAGAAGAAAGGACGAAGAGCTGTTTTACAGTCCGTCGCAAAAATTTTATCGCCTCGCACGAAGTCTACGAAGTTATCAAAGTGTCTCGCCCTTCGAGTCCCTCTCGCGAACACGGTTTAACCCCCTCCGATGCCTCGAACTCTTCCGAAAACGATGAAATTTCAAAACACGATAGATCTTCTATTATCCGTGCTAATTAGTGGAACGCGATTGTTCGGATAATACAACGGCTACATAGTTTCAGTGCTGAACTCGATCGTTATCGAAGTGTGCAGTAAATTGTGTAGCGTTTGGACTGGTTGATGCAAGCCAATTCTTTGTGGAAAGTATTCAGACGAGAAACAATTCGAACATCAGAGGCCCGAATAATCGAGGTTCTACCGTATTACGAAAAATATAATCTTTTGCAAATTCTTTTGATGCGTTTAGAATTGATTTACGTCCGCTACGCGCCACTCTTGCAATATGTACTCGGAAGGAAATGTTTGATTGAGATTTTTCCTGCTATAAAATTGTAAATCCAGTTAGCAGCGGCTCCAGCGAAATTTATTTCGACAGAAGCGCCGCGCCGTCGCGATTTTTCGAGCCGATCATTATCTCGTGCTCATTATCTTTATTGTCGGCGACGTTTCGTACCTCACCATCTGGCATCGCGTTCTCTCGATCCCCTTGGGGCTGCTTTCCAACGTGTCCGTCTCGTTTCCTTTTGTACGAAGTATTCTCGCTAAGGGTTGCTATTCTTGCAAACGTTGTGAACCATGTCTCTCGTCTAATTTCCCCGCGCATCCTTAGAAACAAGTCTGATATCGTTAAATATTCTTCGTTTACTATCTTGTCGCAGAAGGGTAGTACACAATTCGATCTGTCGTAGCATTATCAGTCCCAATCTCGATTTATTTTTGGCCAGTTAAAACTAACGATTCCGATTCAGATTTGATAGAGATAGTCAGACTTTGATCGTAAATCAATGAATCACTGATTCGACGCTGTAGTCACGTGGATGGAAGTCAACGCTGGAAACTCGCAAACGAATAGTCGATCGGAAGAACGAACGAATTGGTATTCCGCTTTCCGAGGATGATGTTTTTAAAAGTGCTCGTCCGCAGGGGGTTGAAAGATAAGCGGAAGGTTGTTGCGGAGGAATTCGTGGCGCGGAATGCAAAATGCAGAAGCTAGAATATACATAGCGATGCGAAATGATCGCGGTGCACGATGGAAGAACAATCGTGGAGGAGGGGATGAAAGTGGGAAGGAGAACGGGGAGGGACGAAAGAGAGAGAGAGCAATATTGATCTATCTATAGAAGCTCGACTACTGGATGGGATAATTGCGTGGGGTTGAAGTTGCAATCGCGAATGCAACTGGTGGTGCGTGGGAGGGGAGGGCGAGGGAATTCAGCCCCTTCGCCCCTCGCTGCGCGAGCAATAGGGGGTTGGGCAGGCCGACGTAATGGGCTGGTGCACACACGTGCAGGGTGCATCTATGTGATCGTCGAGGAAAATCACGGGACGATGTCAACGACCCATGTTTGCGACGATCTTCATCGTTTCCGACCTCGTCTGTCGTCACCTCGTGGTTACCTCGTCTCGTTATCCCGCTTCTTTCTGTCCTCGATCGTTGACGCAGAATTTAATTACCCCCGTGGCGGATGAATTTTTTTAACGTCGCCAGGTGCGACATTCCGACGGCGTTGTTTCTATTCAACCCTTTTCAGAGACGCCTCTCTCGATGACAAAGACAGGCAATGCCGGGTCACGTAATCGATACACGAACCCGAAGATTATGGTTATCGATAACTGAAGTTAAATGTTTTCGACGCAACGGTACAAAAAAAGCAGTTTTGCAAATAGTCGAATAATCATCATCGACGTTTCGATCCTAATTTGGATCTTTCTCAAGATTTGTTTGAATTGCGTCTGTAAAACAAATTTGATATATACTATACAATTTTCAAAACTATTAATGATTGAAAATAAAGAGGAAATGATGTTCATAAAACCCACATTTTTGTAACCTGTGCGACACGTGTGGCACGTGCGATGCCGAAAACATTCAACTTCAGTTATTGACAACAGATTCGATCGATATAAGAAAAATATTTAACGAGAATTTCAGAAAGAGTAAATAATGTTTACAAACATTATTGTTCTAGCGAAATTACCGCAGAAAATTCACTGCAAATCTTTCGATTTTGCATACTAATCAGTCTGGAAGTAAAAGGAACGCGTATCTTTATTTTGCATCAAGATGAGTACCGTTTGTATATGATATAATTGACATTTAGGCATTACTGCAACGAAAATCCGTGGAAACGAGGAGGTCTGAACTGTTCGCTCCATTTGTCCATTTGGCGCCTCGTTAATCGCCGCGAGATAAACCGGCCGCTTTTTATTCCGGCTGCGTAGGGACCGTTGATCGTCGATCGGACTTTGTACGGTTCGATGTCTCGACCGCTCGATATACCCGGCGGAAAAACGAAAATCACGAGCGGCCGACTAAAAATCACCAGCGACGCTGAGCTCCGGTTACTTAAATAGGCTTTCCTCGCCGCGAAACCGGAGGATATCGAACTAACGGCGACAATCGCCTACTATTTTGACGTTATTGTAAAAAAAATATATAAAAAAATTTTTTTTAAAACCACGCTTGTATTAAAATGCACTAAAAAGGAGAAAATAATTTTTTTGGTGCGTCCATGAAGATTACGTCGAAATAGTTTAGCTCTCCACGCTCCTATTTATAGTCAGTAATGTCTAAAAAAATTATTTTCTCCTTTTTAGTGCATTTTAATACAAGCGTGATTTTTCAAAAGTTTTTTATATATTTTTTCATTTTCTACTTTTTAATCTATTTTAGATGGAACGCAAGATATAGTCACGCAAGATATGGAAATACGCGAGATAGAATATGTTGATGACTCCGAGAGACGACGTCTCTTGATAGAGTCTGAAATTGTCCGAAATGGAACTGAATAAACGCAACACCACACTGAGCTCCTTCGGTGCGAAGTGGGTCAGTGGAGTGGGGATGAGTCGGAGTGGGAACGCGTAGTGGAGTAGGCAGCACTGTCGCGCGGAGTGGGGATCGCTTACCGTGATGATATACTACCGAACGTCACGCGAAATGTAGCGAAGGGGAATATTTAAATATTTTTTATCTCCTAAACGCAGTTTAAAAAAGTCTTTAGCTCATCCGGAAGTGGTTCAAAATTCGATTTCAAGATTCGACGCACACAACGACAACATCGACACGGACAATTAATATAAGCGTGGTAATAAAAATGATATATACTAGTTCTCCTTTGATGACTGACGACCCGACTCGCGGTTCTGCGAAATGTTTCGGGTTCCGCTTCAGCCTTGAATTGCGCCTCGAGACGCGCTGTTCTACGAATTGTTGTTTGCTCGACCGTGATCGCGAATGCAGTTTTCTGGTAAACGTGTTTTTGCATTCTTCAATTTGAAATGGTGTTATTCTCAATCTCCTTTACATTCGATATATAAACGATAAAATGATTAACATTGATGTACCTTGCATCGCTCGCAGACCAATGTGTTTCTTTCTTCCCATTAGCCTTGAACTTCAACAGGGGATCAGTCATTGTCCCAATTAACTTCTTCGTGCCCCGTTGTTCTCCGTTGTAAATAATATCGAACCGCGTTCTGAACTATTGTTGTTGAGATCACTTGACCCATGAATGGTCCTGGTGGTCCGCCGATTTGTATTGGGCGCCCCTTTATTAGGGCCATTAACGCAGCCTACTTCAATGAGATTTCAGGGGGAGATTATGTGATCATCGGCGATGGAGTATGTAACAACTTGAATCCTTCCGAATCTATAGAAAGATGAACGTTTCTAGTCGTCAATTGACTCGGTTAAGAACCTCCTTGAACTGTCAAGATTTACACAAAAGACTGAATAATGTATGAAGAATGTTCTTGGTTTAAAAAAAGCAATTTCTATTTTATTTCTGACTGGCACGATTGTAGTGAATTTTTCTTGTGCAGAAAGATAGACTGATTCGAGATCAAATTTGTTGTTTCAGGTAACAATGCAGGCGGTAGATCATCATCGGTGACAGGATCGGTTCAAAGGAGCACCGTCACGTCGAGCAACCGCGCGCACTCCGCCAGCCGAAGGATCACCCATCAGCAGCGTCAGCAGCAACAGCAACAGCAGCAGCCGACCAGAATACCCTTGGGATCCTTACGAAACTCGGATGACCACGTGCCAAGAGCCAGCTCGGCACAGGACGTTTGCGATAACTCGAACGATTCCGGGCTTGGCTTCGAGGAACGTCAGCAACATCTCACCACTGCAAACGTTCGTAACTTTTAATCGATCCCAGGCGGCCACTCTTCTCACTATATTCTCTACACTGTGTACATAGACTACACTCCACCACCTGGTCGTTACATCAATTGCGATCCTTTAACCCACTATTCTTAACGTTTGCGAAGTCAGGGAACTCTTTTATTATTATTATTGATGTGAAACTTCTTTTGGCAGGGTGTAAGCCTGATTGGCGTCACGGAATTCGCGACACGAAAATGCGTAACGGAAGTGGCGGGGATGGTTAGCCGAGCTAGTCTTAAATTAAAAAAATCGTGTGCGTGGAAATCACGCGCGACACAAGTGAAACTTATTGCTTATTAGGTATAGATACAGATAAATTATTATACCTAATAAGCAATAAGTTTCACTTCTGTCGCGCGTGGTTTCCACGCACACGAATTTTTTATTATTTATACAGAAATTTGAAAACTCGCTCTTGTTTTCAATTCACGTTCCGGTACGTAAAAATTGATTTGCGCAAGTAGAGAGGGACAATCGATACGATTATTAATTAAATTAAAAATAAAGCAATGGTCGGATACTATTCTTTTAGCAGACAGTGTTTCTAGGTTCATTGTAATTAATATTGTGAAGTAATCCTGATAAAAAAATGAAAAACCTGAGAAATTTATGCTGCACTCTCTCGAGCACGATTTCGTAATAAAACTTTTTATTATACGAAAAATTTGATTCGTATGTAATCAATATTTGAAATACAAAGAGTACAAATTTTCTCTTCTCTTCTACGACATTTTTGGGAATAAAGACGTTTTGATCATTGTAGAACTGTAAAGTTAAAATGATACGGTAAGGGGTTAGGAAGATTAAAACTACTAAATATTATCCACCATTTCATCCCCTTAAAAATTAAATAATTCTACCTCTTACCTACCAAGAAGTAAGTTAGTTAAGTTCTCTTTAACCTTCTCTTTCATCCACCTTCCATTGACTGAGGAAATAAAAAGCTCGAAATAAATCAATGCAACAACCATCCCGAGCATGATTTAAGTATAAACGTCGGTGATCGTCACTGCAGATACGCCAAGAGTATTATCAACCTCTGTCGTTGTGAAACTGCATTACATTCTTGGCGTTATCTGACGCCATTGTCATTTCTACTGAATCTACCTGTATTTTTATAACGTCAGCAATCTCAACACCCCATGTGCGATGAAGAATAAATAGCCACTCCGTTCTATCCATGTCTATATCGTGTTTTAACACTAGAAATTTCTGTTGGCGAGTCAACTACCTGCCAAAAGAGCATCGAAACTATTGGGAACGCGTTGAAGAAATTACTTTTTATCGTGACTTCGATCGATATCGATGCGATAATTCACTCCCATTGCGTAATACCTCGGACACGCGAATAACTCACTGGCTGAACGATTACGTGTTATGCAGCCTGGATTGCATTTTAACAATCGATACTCGCTGTATCCGCGATATATTGACGGTAATTTGGAAGCTATTTAAATACTTGGTGTTGATCCAGAGTATTCTCGTGTCTTCTGTCCGCTGCTCGTTGGCTCGAGCTCTGCGACAAATAGTCTCGTTAGCAGTGGCAACTTTCGATGCATCGATCGCGATTTTCGAGCTCGCACTTCGGGAATGTATCCTCGCGCTTTTTTACGGAATTACGTATAATTAACCAACCTCTAAAGAAAAACCCTCGTTCGGTTGACCCACTCGATAACATAAAACCATAATTAGCCCGCATCCAACCCCCATTTTCCCAACTGACTTTACCTCCCTTCGATACTAAATTGTCACAGTGGTAAAAAATCAATACGATGGATAAAGTAGAACAGTCTGTAAATTTCTTCTTTGAGAATGAAAGACTAAGAAGATCATTACACAGCGGATCTTTATGCAAAATTAAAATTGTCTACCTGAATTGCTGTTGGATAACATATACAGTGGGTGTACAAAGTGTTCGTATACCTTTTAAAATAGAATAACTTTTTTATAATTGCACCAATCGACCTGATTTTTTATCATCAATTAGAAGCATTGGTTTACCAAATGATCTGCAAAAAAGATTTAAAAAAAAGCATTTCTTTCAATTTTTTGAAAAATTGAAAAAAAAATAAATCGTAGGACAAGGGGTTAATAGGTCGAAAATAATGTAACAGTATTTTTAAATTCGTATGATGTTTTCACCGCTACTCGTTCTTATCGTGAACGCATAAAATCCGCAGTCCCATGATCGTTCACGAAAAATGTGTTGATCAGGGGATGCGTCACGAAGAAGAGCGTGCACGCAATGCGAATGTTCTCCGATACCATCCCCCTAATTGACGATCCCGCGGTCCTCTTTACACGCAAACCCTGAAAAAGTCCATCGGAGTCTCGATTTTCTCGAATGGTCTCGTAGTAAACGGGGTCGAGCCTCCATCCCCGAAAATGTTTCCCAAGAGAGAGAGCGTTCCCGAAGCCCCAGAAGCTTCCATCCCCGGTTAGGTTACGCCATTGCGGCGTGCGTGCATGTGCAAGTGTGTATTCTAATGCGATCACTTGTCGTGCCCGTTGTTGATTTGCCGGCGTCGTCGACGTCGACGACACCGACGGCCGGTCTCTAACGGTAGTTGAACCCGGCCGACGGGTGTTCTGATTCGTTAAATTAAGCCGGCAACCACCAACGGGCATGCACGCGCGCGCACAAACTCTACACGCTATCAATCTCCTCTGGTGTTGCTTAACAGGCTTGGAACGGCGCCGGCGAGGAGGACTCGAAGAGGAGGAAGATGGACATCAAGCTCGAGTCCGAGGACGCGAATTTCGCGTTCCCCGAGGTGGCACACGCCACCAGCCCTGAGGCCAAGACTGGGAACAGGACCACCGCGAACGGGGGCATAGGATTGGCCACCATCTCCGCCAACAGAAACGGGACCGGTTCCGGACGAGTCGCCGACGTACCCAGGACCAGACCTGCCATAGGAGTACTCGCCAAGAGGACACCCCCTGCTCACCAAGGTCCACTCTCCCTAACTTCTCAGTTGTGTACGTGTGGTACTATGAATATGTTTGCTAACCACCTTCGTTGATGCATCAATGTATCTTCCTCGCAAAAAGGATTCGATCATATTGATCCTAGCATGGATGAAGGTGTTGTTCTGGTACCCTAGCTTCTGTAATACAGTACATGCTCATTATTAGTCACACAGCCGTGTTTTTCACGGACCTATATCGTGGCCCTGACTTGATTATTTTATTGCTGCGTCTGCCGCTCCGAAACTTCAATCGAGAGCCGAACATTGAAAAGAACTGAATGAAACGCTGATCGGGTTGCCGAAGCGTTTCTTTCTGTCCGCGTCTCTTTCTTTCCCTTACGCTGTACTTTCTCGCGACCGGAACTTTCACAGTCGATTAAACCACTAAATTACAATTGAAGCTATATCGTGTTTGGTCTTGTTTTAATCGGAAAAATGCCAGAAATACGTTTTTGAAAGTCCTATAAAAAATAATGAAAATTAAGAAGTTTGAACATTCGATTCGTGGTGTCGATGTTAGTGGTGTTCACACCGATGCGGCGTTGGCCAGCAGTGGAGTGGGTAGGCACTGAACAGGGATCTTGCCCTCGACTCCGGACTAATAATGAGCGTTTACTGTATCTATCACACTGTTGTTCATTAACCACCTGCGTACTATCATACACTCAACCTCGCCTGTCAGTTGTATACGTGTGCTATATATACTTCCTAATCGTTTTTCCTGATGCTTCCGTAATATTCAAATACTGTACGTATTGGCTCGAATACTTGGTTTTAAAGAAAAAGTCGCGCTTGTTGAACGTCACTGACGCCCTTTGCGGTCGGAGCTACCTAGAATAATTCCGTTCTACATAATTTTTCTCATTTTATAGATATGAAATTAATGTAACACCTCGTACGATACTTAAATGTTTAGTAATTGATTAGATACCAACATATTTAATAATCTAAATAATATTTTCGGGTTAAAGGGTTAAAAATCAATCACTCGTATGTGAAACTCAGTACGTCGTTTCTTTGGAATATTGGACATTCTCCCGTAAGGAGGTACTGCGTCGTTAGATATACCGACACCGAGGCATTTACATGGAGATTCGCTTGTTTGCATCCGGATCGGAACGACAGATTTTCACTGACTGCTCTTAGGATCATGCGAACTGATAACCTTCGGCTCACGCGACTTCTCCGCGCTCATATTTTTACACGAATCGTAACGCCAGCCGAGAGATAAATCCGTTTCCGGCGAAATTGTACACCTCGTCGCTTTTACCATGAAAATACGTTATCGCAGCACCCTCGAAGACTACTTTGTCGATATCGTTCCCATGATATCGAACGCGATATCGAATGTAGGTCGAAGAACATTTAATCGGTCCAATTCAACAACGAACAGTATCTAACTTGAAGAGCGTCGATATTCCCTTCGTTTCTCAAACTTGTTTCTCTCTTTAATCGAATGCTATCGCGATAGCTCTGTTAGCATGAACTAGGTCACCGTCAATTGCATTTAAATGGATATTGATGTCGGAGGATCGCTCAGTTTGACAAATTAAACTCGAACAGTTCTTGAATTTCGTAAAATCAGTCGGACGTGTACGACTTCTTTTGTCTCGCGAGATGTTACAGTTAGGTGTTTCGCTTCTCGAAATGCTCAGCACAGGGTCCAGCTCACGAGCGACTAGGAAGATAACTCGTCATATGTTAAGGGGGTAGACTCGTTTCAATTATTGCAAGAATTCTCGTTTCTCGATAATGCAAAGATGGGGTTTTTTCAGTAATCGAAAGCTCTAAAATCTTAAAAGTCCTATTTTTAGGACTTTGCATTAATAATTCCATTATTCGGAAGCATACAACTGCGCATGTTTTCATAAAGCTGCAACAGCTGTATACTTCCAAATAATGCAAATTACATCTCGTAAACGTAAAAATACAAATTGGAGGGCGACTGTGGCCTAGATTAATCTTTCATCAGGCGCTTTTGACTACTAAAAGAACCACATCTTTGAGAAACGAGTTTAAGAGATCTCGCGAGTCATTAGACAATTTTGGTGCGAAAGTGCAGCATTTTACTAAAACTTACTTTCTGCAATGTACAGGCAGCGCTTCCTCAGATGGAAAAGTGCAACTGCAGATCATTTGCCAGCCTGAGCAACAGCATCGGGCTCGCTATCAAACGGAGGGTTCGAGAGGAGCGGTGAAGGACCGCACCGGAAACGGCTTTCCAATCGTGCGTTTAGTCGGTTACGACAAACCGGCGACTCTTCAGGTTTTCATCGGCACGGACCTCGGTCGAGTCGCGCCGCACATGTTCTACCAAGCCTGCCGCGTCAGTGGCAAGAATTCGACGCCATGCGTCGAGCGTAAAATCGATGGAACGATAGTGATCGAGGTTGACATGGATCCCACGAAAGACATGATGGTCACCTGCGACTGCGTCGGCATTCTGAAGGAGCGAAACGTTGACGTGGAGCACAGATTCCCCCAGGAGGCCAGTATCCGTCAAGGTCGCAGCAAGAAGAAGTCGACCCGCTGTCGCATGGTCTTCCGCACGACGATCACACACCCCGACGGCACCTCGGAGACTTTGCAAGTCTGCTCGCAGCCGATAGTCTGCAGTACGTACCGCGAAACTCATGCGAATACCAATGGTCATTAGTAGACTGTGGCTCTTTATGCATTTATGAAGAAATTGCTTGGGTGAAATATAGAACAGTAAAAAATTCGACAAATTTAAGAATACTATATTGTTATTTTTAATATAACAGAGTCGTTAAGGGATGAAATCAATTTTTATTTTACTCCTGCTCACTACTATTATAGTTTTCGCGTGGTTCTATCGACTATCTTCAACCTCGCTTGTCCATTTCAGCTCAACCACCCGGCATCCCAGAGATCTGCAAGAAGTCCCTCACCTCCTGTCCCTGCACCGGCGGGCTGGAGCTCTTTATCCTAGGGAAGAACTTCCTGAAGGACACTCGCGTGGTGTTTCAACTAGACAACGACGACCTATCGAGCAGCATGGAGCAGCACTGGGAGTGCGCGGTTCTACCTGATAAGGAGTTTTTGCAACAGACGCATCTGGTTTGCGTCGTGCCTGCCTACAGACGTCAGGACCTAGCGCCGTCGGAAACGGTCAGTGTGAAACTGTACGCGGTGTCTTCTGGAAAGACCAGCGAACCCCATACCTTCCTCTACACCGCCACGTCCACGCCACCGGAGCCATCGGTGGGCAAAGTCGAACCCCTAACCCCGCCTCTGTCTACAGCGAACGGAGACTCGAACCTCGCAACATCCCCCACGACAGTGCCTCTCGCGACAGGTGTAGCAGCTAACAGTGAGTAGATAAGGGTTAATCTTGAATCCTGAACTGTTTCGAAATAATCTCACCTTGACCCAACTTTTCTAAATAAAATTTCAATGTTCCAGCTCTGATCAGTCAAGCAACCGCAGGAACACCGAACTTCTTGTCCACGATGCAGCCGCAGCAGCCGTCGTCTCAGTCGAGCGAATCTTTGAAGAGCGACCCGAGTCCGCCGCCGGTCACAGCCTCCTCGCAGGTGACGCCGGTGATGATGTGGGCAACGCAGAGTCCCAGCTGTCAGAATTCACCGCCGGACGTGATGATGCCACCCCCGGCTATGGTCGCGAACACGCTTCTGAACCGTCGATCGTCCTCGAACCTTCAGTTGATCCTGCCAGATAACTTGAAGACGGAGGTGCTGGACGAGAACAGCGAGAACAGTATGATCAGCGAGAACAGCATGCAAAGTATACCTACACCGACGGCGAACGGCTCGTCGGGGACCAGCCCTCTGCAGCAGCTCGTCAACGAGAACTCCATAGAAACGTCGCAGACCAACATGATCAGATCGGTGCCTGTCGCGCCGAACGGCTCGCCGGTGCAAGAAGCGGTGAATATCCTGGGCGTAGTCGATTTGATGCGGAACCAGCACTCACTGTCGATGGTGACGTCTCACCAGAACACCTACGGAGGTATGCACGAATCGTCTCAAGTCAAAGTCCTAAGTCCCCACCATATCAACAAAGACACTAATACAATGTTGACAACAGACGGCAGTCCTAACGGAACCCTCCAGGGTGGAGGAGTCGTAGACCTTCGCATGAAACACCACCAGTCGGAGTTCACAGCCCTCTCGAATTTCACCGTCACATCTAACGGACAGCCACTGCCTGCGCAGAGTGGCCACAGCGTGGAGAAGTATCTGAACCACATCGAATCGAACGCGAAGGAGGTTGAGAGTCAGGAGAACGGCTATGTGACTAACATGCAGCAACGTGCTTCCATAATCGCTTCTGGTCGACAACCGCAACAGCCTCAACCTTCCAACATGCTAGCCACCTCCAATCAAGGCGTCAAGTTGGACAATCTGGTGAACCCCGCCGCGGAGGGGCATCAGCTGGTATCGCCGCTACGAACTGTCAACCCCAGTAGCAACGCTATGATGAGCCATGTCGCTGTGAACGACCGTGAAACGATACCGAGCCCTCAACAGACCAGAAACAGCCCGCCGATGCCGGTACTCTTGGAAGCGCTGATGCCACCGCAGACTGTTCAACCCCTTACGAACGGTGCCCCGTCAGTCTCACCTCCAGCAGTGCAAGAACAGTCTAACGGGGATAGTTTATTGACCAGCATCAACGCTGCGTTGCTACCGTCGATGCAAGAGCAGCCAGTGTCAGCTAACGGTACGTCCTCCGCTAGCGTACCATCCCACAATCAATTGCAAGTCTCAAACGAGACTATGTCGGCAGCGGCTGATCACATACCCCAGATCCAAGGTTTGATTCAGCCGGATGTTGTAGCAATGCAGCAAGTGCAACAGGTGGAGCAAGTTGTAGCACAGGCGCAGCAACAGGTCGAGCAAGTAGTCGCCCAGGCGCAGCAGCAAGCGGTGCAGGCGGTGCAGCAAGCGCAACAGCAGGTTGTTCAGCACGTGGTACAACACGCACAAGTTGTCCAGCAGGCTGTGCAACAAGTGCAAGCTGTTCAGCAGGTTCAGGCTGTGCCGGCGGTACAGCAGGCTGTACAGCAAGCTACTCAGGAAGTGGTTCAGCAAGCGGTTCAACAAGCAACGCAGGAAGTGGTACAACAGGTTCAAGCTGTTCAACAAGCGGTGCAACAGGCACAGGCTGCCCAAGCGATGCAGCAAGCAGTTCAACAGGACATCGGCTCCATGCTGAACCAACCGGCTGGCTTTGTCGCTGAAGCTAGCTCCGCTCTTGCCAGTGGAGCAGCTCAGGAACCGTCTCAACAGAGACTGACCACCGCCGCTGAACAAGCGATTAATAACGTGATCACTAACGCTACTCAGGACATCATCAACACCATCGTTAACGATAGATCTATACCCATTACCACGACCACCGCGCACGCCATCATCGCGACCAAGAATATTCTGAACAGCGTTGCCACTCAAAGTGCCCAGCTGATGAACTGTGCCATGGAAGGGATCCTGCCGAAATCCCCTTCCAGTCAAAACAACATCGTCGAACAAGTTACAAGTAAGTCGCCACCAGTCGCCATGCCTGTCACGCCCAGCAGACAAAATGTGAACCCGCCTATAACGAACGCCACTGGAAATTCAGCCGGGACCACAATCAGAAAACAGGAGGACGGCATGCTACCGCAGGAACTGACGTCGATGTCTGATCACGATCTTCTGAGCTACATCAATCCAAGCTGTTTCGACCCGCAGAACGGTTTTCTTATGTAGTGTTGTTGTATTCTTTTCTTTGAACATGGAATTTTATATACGGTATTCGAGCTCCTTCGAATACTGAATGAGTGACTAATCTCAGCCATCTGGATAACGTAGTTGTCCATTCGGCTCGATACAAGCTCTATATATCTGTGCCACATTGTCGTTTCAGACTTTGTATGTGATAAAAACAAAAAACAAAACAAATCCGCTTTTGTACTATGAAAGAATGGACGAAGTTTGCCACCACCTTTGTAACCGAATCGACGAAACTATTATCTTTGTTAAGTAAGACGGGCGCACGAGAGCGCGACAATTAGGGTTTCTTCTCCTTTATTCTTCCTTTTTTCTACGAGTTGTCCGACGTGATAATTCATTTTATTTATCTTTATCGACGCCTCTTGCGAATTCAGGTGCCTTTCTTCCCCGTACCCAATTGTAAATGTATAATTCAGAATTGGTACTTACCTTTTATTTTTCTTACAGAGAATGAGTCACGATACTGTGTCTTAGTAATCGACAACGTACTGACCCCACACAATTCTAAGTGGAGCTACGGAATTGAGAGTAGCATTAAAGAAAAACTGAAGTTTCTCTGTACTCTGAAACAGTTATACTTGAGTCCTACAATTCATAAATGCATTCTTCTGTTTTCTTTCTTCCCCTCCAATTGTCTTGACTTGATTTCATTACGAAAGAATGGATCATCTTGTTGTTTGACGTCGTTTCTATTATATTTTTAAGTAATTATATATATATATATATATATATATATATATACATATATTTCGTATGTTGTTTAATAATTGAATATTTTTGTTGATAATTAATACCAATAATACAATATCATGTGATTGCGTTGATGGTTAACGATATACTAAATAGGTGTATATGAAAATGACAGAGAGAGAGAGAGAGAGAGAGAGAGAGAGAGAGAGATTATATTATATGTCAGTACGAGGAATAATTAATATAGAAATATATATCATTGATTATCATGAAGGGCAATTTTAAAAACTGGTGGAAGTGCTGGTCAGTACTGTGTTAGGTGTTTTTCAAACCTAGGTTCATCTTCTCATTTCTGATAGTACTACCTATTCTCGGATAGCATTGGCTAATTTCAAAGTCACTATGTTTCTTCTACTCATACATACTCACTAGGCACGCCTCCAGTTGTATATTTCACAACAATCCCTGTTCTATCGGGTATACAATCGTAAGCTGCTTTACCATATTAACAAAACGTTTTATCCAAAGCCTTCGTTCATCTTGAACGTTTTTTATCAATAGTAACTAAAAGTCTGTCTCTCATGTTTAGTTCTGATTCGACACCATTCAATCTTAGAGTCTAACGAAAAAATTAATGAATATTTCATGTATTGGTCAGAGCTGCCTGTTTTACAGTTAACATCACAGACTTTATCTTTATTACCTTGCTTAATCTCAGCACTTTCCTAGTTGAACGATGCCACGAACACAATGTGTTTAGCGTTCATTAATGGAAATGGAAATTTGCATACTTTAATTCCCCCCCTACCTTATACACTTTCTTGGAAGCAAGTTCCAGAGCTAAATGATCTTCTGCGAAGGGTCAATTCATCAACGTAGTCAACACAGTGCCTCTTGAATCCTATTTGGAGATTTTGACAATTGAGGTCAAGCCCTGTGTGCTTGGTGATGAAGATCGTCAGGTGTGAAACCTGTGATCCAGGCTTGGACCCAATAAGCTCGTAGACAGACTGGCAGATGAAATCGTACAGTTTGTCCAAGCTGTAACGTTCTATGAACTTATAAAGGCTAAATCCAAATAAACGATTAACTTCTATATCATTGAGATATGTAAATTATATATATATATTATATAATAATATATAAATTATATATATTTTACGTTTACCCAAAGAGAGAAGCAGATAATCGGACAAAGTGAGCTTATTAAGAATATAATGAGAATATTATATATTATATATTGTAACATCAAGTTACGCGAGGGTTTCTCCCTTTTGTTCAAGAAGAGGGGTGCTATATGTACCGTGTGTACGAATACTCGCCAACATTAATCTAGTAAGAGACAGATTTTATAATGAAAGATATTGAAACATTTATTGTTGTGATATGTCTTTGTAGCAAAGAAAAATATATATATATATGAAACGTATATATACATGCATATATATGTACATATATAATTTTACATCGATCATCTATTTACGTGTCACGTGTTTTAGAGGGTCGTTTGAAAGACAAAAACACGAGCATGAACACTGAGCATGAATTAAACAAACTGATCATTGTACTATGTGGTATGTACTTTCGTGAAATTGTAAACATTTACTATACACTGTACTGTACGCACATTTGTAGCGTCGTCAGCTTATTACATCGAGAACGAAAAATTACGAGCATGTATAACTATCATTTTATTCTCCTGTAAGTTGAATAAATGTTTCACAGCATTGCTTTTCCAATAATTTTCTTCAGTCTACTTGGGTATGGAATTAGTATAGGCTTAATAAAGCTATAATTGAATAAATTACCGATTCCATTTATTTCACGTTAATAAATATGATTTTATACTAATTACTATAATTGTTAACAAAATTTTAAATTTTAAATTACATATAATAATTTTCCTAAGTTCGTGACATCATTAACATTGCCACTTTCCTTTCTCACCCTTCACTTTTCCTTCTTTCAGCAATTTATTCAAATGGTGAAATACATTGTAAGCCGCTGCTTCCCACATGATCTGCGAGGTATCCTGAAAACATTAAAATATTTAATATACTAGCAAAAGGATTAGATAATATTTCATTAAAAAAGATCTCTTCAAGGTATTGAGACATCAACGCTTAAACTATTTAGTAGGAATACTCTTGTAGTTTCGTTACAAAACTGTCAAAATATTAGAGGATTGGCTTTATCTATGGATAAGCTTCCAAGATATCCAATGAAGATTAGAAATACTGTCATAGTTATTACCGCGTATATATGCTTTACGATGTCCATCTCTGACAAAGTACTGGTCTTGGAATTCTTCTCTAAAACACCTAAAATCTCTGCTTCTCTTTTCTCTCTGTGTTGAATGTAAAACTTAATAGTGGCTTCGGCGTCTGTTATGACTGACCCATGTCCAGGGTAAATCTGTTGAGGTTTTAACGTCAACAACTTCTTCAACGATTGTAAGTAAGTATATAGATCTTCAAAAATAGCTGTTCTCTCCCCAAGAATGCAGTCTCCACTAAACAATATTCTGTCATCCTGAAGGAATAGGGAAGCATGGTCTGTAGAATGTCCAGGAGTATGTTCAATCAAAAGCTTGGCACCTTCTACTTCCACTATTTGTTTATCCATTAATGGTTGCCAATTAGTTGCTTTTTCTGTTTCGCTTGGCTCTTCTGTATCTTCGGAAGACCTGGGTAATTTCCATATAGTACTATGTACTGGAGGGTTCATAGCATTCAGCATGTTCTGTACTGCATTCGCTCCGCCAATATGATCGTGATGCCAGTGCGTTATTACTACATGTTCTATTACAGCTTGTTCATCTTTCAAAACCTGAGATAATACTTTGATGTATTCGCCAGCAGTTTTCGTTTCTCCCGTGTCAATTAATATACGTCTACAAAACAAGATGTTATTGCGTCATACTTTAAACATTTAATTAATTACACTAAGAGATCTATTTTGAGTACTCACCTGGATCCAGTGCCTACAAGGTATGTGTTCGTACCTCGTAACGTCATTGGACCCGGATTACATCCCAAAATTCGTATCACTTTCTTCGATAATCTTGCAATTACGGGTAAATTTGCGAGTGGTTTCATCGTGACAATTTGTTCGAAACTGGAAGAGATTAGAGATTGTGATGCTTTATTGCTCGACACACACGTGTCCAATGACGCATAAGATATTCTACGAGTATATCATGACTTTTTAAAATTAGCAGAAGATATGTGGTTGTAATGTTTATCTACATCTACAGTAATGGTTAATTCTACAACGAAATATTGAATCCCTAATAGGTGGTAACACTTGACAATGCGTCATGATAGTTATGCGTTGGCAGTTTGTTTTTACTTTCACACCTCACAAATTAAAAGAACGTGAATATTAATATGAGCTGCTAAAGGTAATAATTGACATACTTAATAAGACATTGTATTGCATCATGAATACTGCAAATTACAGCATATATAAATGTTTGATCTATCCGTGTCTTAATTTTTTCAGATATTATGTAAATATTGTATATCAAGTAGTTTACACTTATATTGTTAGGTTACCTTGGAGTATTCAATAGATGCTAAATAGTGGACAAAAGGGATCAGGTTAAATCTTATTTTATTAAGTAAATGGGAGAACAATTTTATACATTTTAAAATTGACTCGGAGAATCCCTGTAAAATCCACTTAATTTTTATCAGGACTGTCGGGTTTTCTCAATTTTTCGAGACAACTTATTACGGTCAACTATCATCCCAGCGTTAATTTCAGCTCTCAAATGACCGAGATTTTCTACAGAATGCATTCTAAAATCAGCTCAATTTGAGTCTTCAAAAATTACAAAATTTCGATTCAATCGCAAAGGCACGAGACACCAGTGATGGGATCCGGGCACTTTTTTTGCACATATGTACGAGTTTCGGCAGGAGCGTATCTCTGTCCAAAGTTCGTGGGGAAATATTGGAGCAGATCAGGGCGTCAGGGCTCTGCTGTGTCATTGTAGATACGCTACAGTCTTGCCAGACGGGGCGCTTTTTTCGCGCATGCGCGACGATTTTGACGTCATACGGCCTCAATCAAGTACGAAAATCGGGTACTTTGGTCGCCCCGCTAATTTCGCAAAATGTATTATTTGATTAAATATTAACAATAACTTATCTGAAATTCTTGCAGCCCGCTGTTCTTTCGTGCCTCGTGTTGTAACGGACTCCGCTAGACGTTCCCGCTAATAATAGTCTCCCACTGCTTTCCCCCCGAACTTCGGACGTAGATACGTTCCTGACGAAATGCGTGTATGCGCGTGAAAAGCGCCCAGTCTGGCAGCTCTGATACGCTACTGTTTTGGCCGCGCATGCGAGAAAAAAGGTGGTTGTAATCGGAACACTGAACACTGTCCCAGTGCAGTGTTCGGATATGGCGCACCGATTCGCACGCGACGGCCACCAGATGGCGGCGTCTTCAGCCTCGGTAACGGGAAAATGGGGTACCTCGAGTACCCCGTAGAATTTTAAAAACTTATTAGTATATACATATGAAAATGTAAAGGGTTAACCTACCCTTAAAACGTTAGCAATTATGTTTCAAGACAGAACACATGTCCCACCGATAACACCGGTACACACTCGCCAATGTAACGGTCTCACGGTTCCAACCGTTCTGCTACCTTATTCTAGACACGGCACTGTTTTTACCCCATCTGGTGGCCGTCGCGTGCGAATCGATGCGCCATATCCGAACACTGAGTCCCAGTCGGATTGAGGAGGTAGACAGAGCGGTCGGATTGGGCCGGATTCCGGGATCAAGAGGACCAGAGGATAACCAGGGACTCACCTAATGCTTGACCAAGAGCCCGTCAACTGTTCTACTATCTCAAGATAGACCTTTTTTTCATAATCCACTTTACAGCACGAGGTGCACCAACGGCAGACTTCCTCTCCGATTCACACCTTTTGCTCCGCAATAAATAACTCGATATAGCGTCCTGACTCCCCTTCCGGGTTTGTGCAGCAACCTCCTTGTAGTGAGACCTGGGCAATCGGTATTATCCTCTATTCTATTTGTAAGAACTTCTACCATCTTATGAATAGAGGATAATATCAAGCTAATAGCTGCGCATTTATAATTTCCGATAATTTTGTATTATACAATTTAAGACTTGCTAGATCAGGGCCCGGAATTATTTATCCGCGACGGTCGATTTTTTAAAGGACCGCCACGGGAAGCGAGGCGCTCTGCCGGGTCGAGGGGACGTAGCCTTCGAAAATCGACTATCGCGAGTAAATAATTCCGAGCCTTGTGCTAGATGTAAGAACAAATGTGTTAAAAGATTTTCCATAAAGATCTTGTAAATAGATATCCATCTATCCGTCACCTTCCCCCGGAACAAAATGTATTATTCAAGCTGGTTCTTTCGATTTTTGTACTAACACTGGAGTTCTCCTTTGTACCATAGGTAGAGTTGCAAATATACTGTATTATAGTGTCACATACATGTATTTCAGAACTGTATTCACAATTCAGAACTTTTTCATAGATAAAACATTGTGAGAACGTGTACGATGTGAAATGAAAAGTTTCTTACTTTCACCTTAATACAATTCGCGCGCGTCTTCCGAAGTTTCGAGCAATGATTCAAGATTGAATTTCTCTTCAAGTTTGATGCGACGTCTTCAAGTTGAGGCCTATCAGATTATAATTTCATTATATACAACAAGTTGTGTAGTCTAAAACTTGTGAAGGGATTAAAAATTTGTCACTGTACAGTCCGTGTCTCGTAAATTTCATGTAGTATATCTTCAATGAGGTCTTGTTAACTCTGGCAAGTGTTAATAGGCAGGTCTTGAACGAAATACATTTCCTTCCGGGATAGAATCTTGAAGAGCCAGGGTTATTTAGCAGAACTTCCATCGATTACCGCATTCGTTGCATAGTACAAAAGTAGTCATAGGTTCGTCGGCTGAACGTGTTTGTACTTGGTTGTATGTGCAGTTGCGCTTCTTACATTTACCGCACTTCAGTAAATCGGTTTTCGTGCCTTGTACAGTGGCAAGTTGCGCGTCGTTGATCGCTTCCTTCTTGAACTGTTCTCGCAATTGCTTTATTTCATCGCTTGCCATTTCTTCGGCAGTCATGACAGCAAGTCGAGCAGGCGTTATAGCACCGGCGATGAAATTGGTTCGAAGATTAGGATTCTTTGCATCGCGTAAATTTGCAACTCTGCTTCGCACCTGAAAAATCAATTATACATTTCAGACTGACTAATATAAAGACACAAATATGTAAACGTCGAAGATTTAAACGAACCCTATTCTTATATCTGTTGTCAGTATTTTTGAATTCAGCATAAATTGCTTCCTCCAGTTCCTCTGCCAGTTCTTCTGGCGAAGCACAGCCTTCAATCGCTTTTCCATCTACTCGCAAAGCTGCTGCCAGTAGTTCTCTACATTTAAGCCTAACAGCATCTGTTGTGGTAGGAGCAGGAAATGTTGACTGTTTCCTTTGCATATCTTTATGAGGTTTCTCTTCTTTTATTTTGACATCGCTGTCAGTGTTGTCTTTATCTTTTTTCTGATCTCCATCATCTTTATTTTTCTCTGATTTATCGTCTCTCTTCTTTGAACTGCTCGAAGATGTAGAATCCTTCTCTTTATTCGATCCTGAATAATTACGAATATTAGTACACAATTTAAATCAGTTAATTCTCTTGCGATAATTATTTCAATAAAATGTAATCTATTACCGGATAAGAATTTTTTCCAATTCTTTATCAAAGTCTTCGACAGTGATATAACTTCTTCATCTCTACTTGATTTTCTCAATGCGTTCACTGTCATTCCAATGCGAGTTTTGGTCAAAAGTTCTAAATCAACTGGTAGTTTCTGCAATACTTTAAGTAAGTCCAAAGCTTGTTCTTGACCCTGAAACAAGAGTTATTACTTTTTATGTGTACATAGATATGAATTGTAAATGTATGTGAAACATCGGTATTTTATAGTACGCATAGTACAATATAATATTAATAGTTAACAGATCGACTAGTTTAAACTTAAAATTATTATTTTATTATTATTTATTTTGATACACTGTCCACATAAATGTTTATAGCATAAACTTGTATGGCTCGATAATATAATATAAATTGATGACAGTAAGTTTTTGTTAGATTATACATAACACAACTAATAGTTGTACACACTTCAGACACTGTAGAGATCTAGTAAGACAAGTACTTACTAGATCTGCACTATCATTATTTCCACAATGAACTTAACATGAAACTATGTAACAGAACGTACGCGTACTCTAATCAATTTTACACCTAGAACACGGTTTAACCTTTACTAACGCTTTATTATGTTAAAATTAGAATACTAGATATTCAAGCACCACAATACGTTGACCGCCTTAGGTAATACAAACATTCAGAGTTCATTGAGATTAGCGCGTACATGAATATTATCGTTCCAAAGTATTATTTCCAAGAGTAATAGGTTCATACACGTTGCACGATCGAATGATATCTTGGTAATCGCATTTTAGTTTGAAAACTACAACTTGATTCTCGATGAGCGAGGCCGAATCTGCAAAGCGAAACACAACTATCTTTATTTTACTCACTTACTCACCGTCCCGTCACCGCTCGACATCTTGTTCAATTTCTTTTGAATCCGTAGAACTTCCTCCTCGGCGCTCATTGTAAAAATTCGGCAAGTTTTACACAAAAAACCAATATAAATACATACAATACACTAAGGAAGCGAACAACAAACTCCCCGAGATGCGTTTATAACCGTGACTTACGATGCGGAGCTCGATACTGGATTGGCAACTCGTAGCCTCGTAGCGCGTTCAAGTTTTGCTAGTTTCATGTCGCAATGCTTTCTATATTTGCCGCAAGAGGGTGAGAAATCTAGAATATTTTTCACAAATTCTTTAGTGATATAGTTAGTAATTACTAGACAGCGCATCTTCATGTAAAATAAAAATGTTCTACCTGATTTTCAACAAACCGGAGTGAGATAGTATTCAAAAATAGTATAACAGTGTTTTTAAATTCTTCTAATGTTTTCACTGTTTTAAATACAACTACTCATTTTTGTCATAAATGCATAAAATCTCTAATGCATATCTACCACATTATCACTAGAGTTTTAGATTTACATGATGATTCATCCAACTGCATGTGCAACAATAAAGTATGTTGATTTATTGTTAGCTTATAATATATTAAACTAGACACAAATATACAATAATGTAAAGGTGAACACATATAATGAATAAAGAATTAAACGTTATCGCAATGACATTTATTCATTGCATATGTACATTTATAAAATTTAGTTAATTAACTCAGCGTTTTGTTCGTATATAACTGACAAATCGTTTTACTAATTACTGGACCAAGAACCTGCTTCTTATTTCCAACTTGTATATTAGATAACAATAACTCTCCATTGCAATCAGATTGTTGAAAAGCATTAACCAGTACTTTCGGCGTTGGATAACGTTCCACAATCGCAAACGCTTTCTCTACAGATACACCTTTCAACTGCAGCAATTGACGAACGAACATTTGAGTTACTTTGAATACCTAAAAAATAATGTAAAAAATGTTATATGTATATAAACACATTTACGTTTATTAAGGTAATTTAATTTTTATACTTTTTGCTTTGATGCTGCTTTATTAAACTCTTCAAATTCCATTAGATTAACGGAATCGACTGACAGATCTACTGGTGGAAGAGTTTCCTTTTTGCATCCTATCAAATTCTTTTTCTGTAATTAGTATGTACAATAAGTAAATAATATTCCTTAATCTAATTATTAATTCGTACAAGTAACAGTTCTAAAAAAAAATTACACACACTAAAAACGTTGTTTAAAATTTTTGTTAACGACGATAAATAATACATTGAGTCTTTATGGTTCTTAGTATACTTTACTGAAAATCCGTCTTGTATTAAAGTATTTATAGAAGCTTGCATTAGCGATGATCGTGGTATTGCCAATCTGTTGTTCTTATCGTATTCTTCAATTATGTACATGAGATTTTCAATTCCGCATTGTTTCAATCGAAACTACGTGAAAAAGTTTCGTTGTACAATTAATTAGAAACAAATTAATAGTATTCTATTACCTTTTAATAAGAGTATTCTGTTACCTTTTGTTCGTGAAATCTTCCATCTGTAATACTAGCACTTAAATCATCTATTCTTTTCCTTTCTACTATATATGGCAGGATCAGTTCATTGCTTGTATTTTTACACCTGGCAATCCATGCAAAGTCCCCAACTTTTAAATGACGCACTTCAAATAATACACCAAATTGTGATAACTCTGACAGTGTAGCATCATGTTGAGGTTTTGTTTTTCCACTGAAATGAAATATTTCAAAAATATTTCTCATATACCAACAGAAATAATAAGTGAGATGACACATACCCACAAGTCTCTTGCGTATCCACTAATAATATTACATCAAATTTGGTAGATTGTAAATATATTCTTTTTTGCACATGATCAACGGAAAGAATTCTACCATTTTCTTTATTAGATGCATCTGAGTTTACATTGTTTAATCCGTCAGGAATTTTTTTAACATCATTTCCCTTGGATTTCTTTTGCGTAGAACACTGACTAGATTGTTGCACGTTTCTTGTGTTTCCAGTAAGTTTTTCTGGCGATCGACAATTCTCAACTTGAGAAGATTTAAGTAAACTATTTGGAATATTCTCCCGATGTTCTCTGGTTGATTGCGTATTTAAACTTGAATTATCACAGCTTTTTGTATCTGCTTTTGCTGATTTTTGTGGAAACAATGGCACTAGACGTGCTTGAATGTTGTTTAAAACATCAGAAGAGACAACTACATTTGCATCCGTGGCAGTGATTTCACAGATTTTCTTTGAAATATTTATACCTGCTTCAGTAAGAGTATACCTACCAGAAATTATCATGATATTAACAATACTGTAACTATAGTACAATACTATAGTACAATAAGATAAATTCATTCATTACCTCATTGGTGTGCTTAGCCTAAATACCAAGCCATTATCGAAGAAATTTATAATCGAATTCTTCGATGCATTACCACATAAATTTTTTACTTCGAGCAATAAATCCTCCTCGGCAATAAACCCTAAGATAATAGTAATTAAGATAATTTAACAACATAGAACATAATAACATACAAAATGAAATTAAGAATACCTGAAGAATAAATTTCTTGCGTTTTCTTGTATAAAATCATTAAAACTGCATAATTTTCCAAGTTCCACGATGGTAAATTATATTTGCTGAATTCTGCAAGTTCTGTCTTGAAATGAAAAAAATGTGTATTTAGCTTATTGCATACTTGTTCTTTCGAATCGATTAGTTTCTTAAAAATTATGTAGTAATAGAGTTTACATAGCCTTACCTTATTGGGTGCTGGCTTTTCTACAGGTATTGAAACTGGTTTCGATTTACGTTTACTTTTAGGCTCTTTAGTATTATTACAATGTATACAAATAATATCATCGGTACTTATCAAACTTCCATTCTCTGCTTTATATTTTTCAAGCTTCTTATCTAGCAACGAACATAATTTTGTACCAAAATGTTGCAGAATCAAGCAATCTTTCCCAGACTTTAGTGGCAACGGATATTTCTTCAATGAGGCAAGCGCTTTGGAAAAATGATATTGCATATCCGAATTTCGGGACGAAGCTTTTTGCTGCCATTCTTCTAACCAAAGTTCAAACAGCGGATTCGGTCTTTTCACTTTCATCTTCACTCGTTTCATCTTTCATTCCTCTGTATTTATATTAGCTATATACAATAACTTCTTCATGCACTTTCTTGTAAATTAATCATCATACGAGTGGTATTGCATTTTTCAGAACTGACGTTTCACATGATGGGATTCGTTTGAGGAACCGGTAAACACCACGGCTTCATTGTGTGGCACGTATTTCGATACAACTTTGTTCACCACACTTGTAAAAATCTTTGTAGTGCATTATAAATATTTCACTGATAAATTGTATGCACTAAATCCTAAATAAGAACTTAATTATACATAAATAATCGTGTGCACGAGAGACTCGTTGGCGTCATCAACCCATCTGCCATGATAGAAAAGAAAGTTCAAAATTTCTGGGTTATGTATTTAGAAGTTCGCGGTATTCATCATTCACATTCATGCTTACTACAAATCTCATTGCTTCCATACTTTAGTTTTATACGTTTCTTCTATCCGTCACTTTGAATGACTTCGAATAATTATAGTCACTGAATTCCTAATGAAAGGGACTATCATTGTAGGTGTTTAAAAAATGGTACTTCCATTAAAAAACTGAAGGTGACCTTGATATCTATAAACAAAATCACATAAAAACAACAATATTTTTGTTATCATGTGAGCCCCACTGAACCACTCAACTTTGTCCTTCAAAGATTTGACGTAATTTTAAAAACAACAAAGATATTTGATGCGGCAACGACTCACCCTGTCCATGAATTCCAAGATCTATCGAATCAATTCACGCGAAAGAATCTTTATAAATTCAATAATTATGAAATAATAAATCTGAAACTTTCCATGTAACCGGTGGCGTTAGTTTATTGCTAGTCTCGTGCGATAACAGGCCGACTGGTAACTGTTCGACAGTCAGTAAAATAGCGTCGGGGGTTGAATTCGTTGAAAAATGATTTAATCGAGAAACCAACGTCGTAGAGTTTCGGGAAGAGTTTAGGATGAAAGGATTGCGAATTGAAAGCGGGAACGTTGCGAGTTCCATGAAATTCAAAATTTCGGCATTGCGGATGGCGGTTTAACTCCCGGGCAGCCACCTGTCGCGCGCATGCGCATGAGTTTGGAACACCTCGCTGCCTGTTCCCCGAGTGTCAGTGTAAACCAAAATGGCGAGTGTGAGGACGGTTCGTGACAGCTCTCGCCGCTGTTCGCTCGTGTCGACGGTTTTCTGAACGGGTCGCGCGGTACTATGTGGCACACGTGACCGATCCGAGTGCGAACGGTGAATGGATATGATCGATTGATGGGTGGCAATCACTGCCGATCAGTGATCACCCCTGTGCACGTCGGATCGGCACCCTTCGTGTTCCCGATACACGGTGACGGGGTGACATTGACGTTCCTCGTCGATTAAAAGTGCCCCGTGTCCGTTACACGAAAACACACCTGAGCATTTAACGCGTCTTCCTTCCCGTGTAAACAACGCTGGAACCGTCGTTTCCCGTGGGTGTGTGTCGTCGACGATAGAAAGAGAGAGATCGTTCGATAAGTGGTTCTCGATTATTGTTGTTTCGCGGAAGTGTCACGAGGTGTGCGAGTATTGTTTCGAAAGTATCGGGGCCCGTGTGCGCGTTCGAACGTGCACCGATTACGCTCCTAGGCCTCGATAGTTGGGTCTGTCGCGCGTTGCGATACTGCGTGATTTTTCTGATTCATCGTTCCGTGGCTGTAGTTCCATCGACCACGGTAAGTTCTCTGTTGTTTTATCGGGGTGACGATCAACGCGTGGAACCTACTTTTTTTTTTACTCTGTCGTCCGAACAATTTTTTTTCTCTGTTTCATTTCACTCGCTTCCACGTAATTCAATTATGTTCCCACATGTAGCCTTCCTTAGCCTATGTAGAACAGCTGAGAGGTACCGCCGTTCTTACATCTCTTGTAATCGTAGCGTTATTGACGAGTGTACTGCAAATCAGAATGTCATGTTGTTGTCGACACTGTAAAACAATATGCATCGTTCTACAATAGTACAATTTGTTCAACAATATATTGTGAATACATTTTCATCGTTTTAATGAGAACAGGGATTTGTCGTCTTGGCTCGTTCGGTAATTGGAGCGTTAACAATGGCTTTTGTTATTTTTGTAAGATACATTTGTATACAAAGAGCGATTACGCGTGGCATAGGTTAACCGTGTCGCGTATTTTTATGTTAAAAATTACGTGGGTTGTTGAGAATTCAATGGATGTATTTTTATTAGTCCGCGAATTGATCCACCTCGTTTCAACCCTTTATGGTTCATTGGTACACATGGGGTGCCAGTGACGTAGGAAGGTTACAACGTTTTAAAAATAACGTCATGAATGGGCCTAGTGGTTATTTTATTAACCATCTGGTTAAAGATACAAGGTGGTTTTTAATCTTTTTCACCCTTGGCTAATTACGTTGAATGGGAAAAGGGTTTGAATATAGGGATGAGGGACTAAGTGGACGGTGTTGAATGAGGAAAGGGATGTAAATATAGGGATGAAGGTTAAATATAAGTTAATAATGTTGGAACTAAATCTTGTCGTCTTTGTAACTATGTTTTGGGGGTTAGTTTAATAGTATAGAATGGGGAAAGAGGGGTTAAGTATAACAAGGAGGGGATAAAATAAATTCACTCCACAAGTAATGTTGGAACTAAATCTTGTTGTCTTTGTAACTATGTTTTGGGGGTTAGTTTAATAGTATAGAATGGGGAAAGAGGGGTTAAATATAACAAGGAGGGGATAAAATAAATTCAATCCACAAGTAATGTTGGAACTAAATCTTGTTGTCTTTGTAACTATGTTTTGGGGGTTAGTTTAATAGTATAGAATGGGAAAAGAGGGGTTAAATATAACAAGGAGGGGATAAAATAAATTCACTCCACAAGTAATGTTGGAACTAAATCTTTTTGCCTCTATAACCGTGTTTTAGAGTTAAATTAATGGTATAGAGTGGAAAAAGAGGGTTTAAGTTTAAATATAACAACGAGGGGATAAAATAAATTCACTCTATAAGGTCGAACGGGGAAAGAAATTGGTCTGCAGCGATTAATATATCCAAGAATATGTGGGAGAGAGGAGTTTAGGGTCATTTAGTTTCCATATACAGAGTGACTCGGAAGTCATTGGAACATTTAAAATTGTAATTTCTTTGTAGAAAAATAAATGTGAATATTAAAAAAAGTAAACGGTTGTATTTTGAAAAAGTTTAGTCATTTTTGGACCACTCTCTGTATTTGATGCGGCAAAGATTCGGTTAAGTATCGAGAAAGCTTGTCTGTGCAAAAACTGCATATTCTACTTGCATCGCTCAACTGTATTATCTGTTACCGATGCGGACAATAGACTCGCATATAAATGTCTACTAGACATCCGGCGGGTCGGATAGTTCCGTTTAAACTGTTAGGGGACCCAGTTCAACGGTGAACATGGGGCACCATATGACAAAAAAGGTCGTTATAAAAATGTGCCCTGCGCGACCTTGTTCCCGAGTTGCATCCATTTTTGTACTCTCGCAGTGTGCAACTGATTACCTTTATTGGAAACTAGCTTAAACTAGTCAGCGTCTCCCTGGGCTTCTTATAACCGAGTAATTAGCTGGAATTCAATTGGTTGCTCGGTAAAACGTGCTCGTTCTTTCGTTCTTGCGTGTATAACAATTTGATATTTTAAAATTAATTGGCACCCAGAACATCCGTCGTTATACAATGGTTACTTCCACATATCATTTATTATGCAAATGTCAACACCGATAATTGCAAACCGAAATTACATCGTCTTGAAACACCATGGAGTGAGATTCCTTTTACGGTAAATTTATTAATTTAAAGTTAAACGTTATTCCGTGTTCAATAAAAATTACCGAACCCTACGGGGTTGATTCCGCCCTCTTAAATTTATTTTCTATCCAGTCAATAAATTATTTATCGCGCTTAGCAGCTGTACAGTACGGGTTTATTGGGTTTATTCTTTTCTAAATATGTCGGGTGTCCCCGATCCAGGAATGAATAAATACTTTCGCTTAGAACTTTCCTCTGCGAATGTACAAACAATTACAGAGCCGCGATTACGGCGGTATCTATAGTACGAAGTTAAATGGGACACGTGAACTCCTTTTTGATCCGCCGCCAGGGGTAGTTTGATAAAAAGATCAGGAAAGTTCTAAATGTCATATCGAATGTGTCAGGTGCGAGAGGAACGAATTTACTCGTGCCGTAGGCGTTGATCGATCGACAAATAGATATCGTCCATCGAGTTCGAGGTGTTATGACGTGGATTTAGGTGTAGGAATTCATGCTAAAATTAGAGGGGTTGTAGCAGGGTGGTCCTGTGGCGCAACGGATAACGCGTCTGACTACGGATCAGAAGATTCCAGGTTCGAATCCTGGCAGGATCGGAATTATTTTTTTTACATTTTAAACATTCTATGCTTGCTATCCCACTTCATTCATCTCATCCGCTTAAACAAATCTTTTTACAAAATGGTCTTCGATCGTATCGAATGAATTCGCATGAAAGCTCTTCGGCGAACGATTGATCATTCGCTCATCACGGTTCGCTCCACAAAAATATACAAACTACATTAGATCTATACGTGCAGCTGCATTAAACGTATTAAATATTCAATCGGCTCACAGTTCAATCAACTCTCGATAGTTTGAACGATTACACGTAAAGATAAGCGTCGTCTTTTGCAAAATTTAGCTTCATATTAGTCTACACTTGTTCGAAGATAAGAAAATCTGGTTCTCCTCACCGTAGAGCGTTAATCTCTCGAGTATCGGCGATTTTTCGCTACGAAACGATCGAAGATAATTCCTGTTGAACCGCCAGCTAAGGCAACGGCCGGAGTAATGAATTATACATAAAATTGCAAATCGATCGTGGGGGTCGATACTTTCTAACTCGGCAGGTGTGTACGGGAATGCTCGTGTAAACGGAGCGCGACCAGGAAGAACTTTTTCGCAAGCGCGAGCAACGAGGCAACGTGCCGCCGAAGAATCTCCAGGAATAGTGCGCATTCCGGTCGGGACGGGAGACGATGCCCCTTCGCCAGTTTTGTTCCTCATTTTGCGTTCTTCGACGACGCAGAAACTTCACCCGGAAGATAAACAGAGGACCAGGGGTTCCTCCGCTGAATACTCCATCGGGATTCGCAGCCATTCCACCGTGAACTCGAGACGGGACCGCCAGGTGAATTCGGTTCGCGGTGACGCATGGGATAAAGTATTGTTACGAATCCGGTTTTAATTTGATTCACTGTTTCGCTCAACGAGCACATCGTAATCAAATAACATTAACTTTAAGTGCTCAGACGTCGTGCAATTCGTTTGATTAACAGATAGCTAAGAGTTAATCTTCTTCAGTCCCATTTAGATTGCTCACCTTTGATAGGGCTTTCACCATTCAAGTTTTCTAATAGAGGCGAGCACAAAATACTTTAGAAGTTGCGATCTGATCTTCAAGCTATCCATTAGATTAAGAAATAGTCCACAGTAAAACTTCTTGTAGCTCATTTAGATTGTCCGCCAGTGGTAGGGCCTTCGCAGCCCAACTCTTCTCATACAAGCACGGCAGAAAATACTTCTTAAGTTGTTGTTTAACTTCAGGAAATCCGTTTAACTAATAAATAGTCATAAATAATTTTTTTTATAGCTCAGTTAGATTTTTCACTATTGGTAGGGCTTTCGCCGTACAGCTTCTGTAATAAAAGCATCCACAACTGGCTCAGATACTTTATAGGTTGTCGTTTAATCTGCTTGAACTATTTATTGAATTAAAAACAAATAAAAAGAAAACTATCTTCAGATTTGCCCATTCGCCATTGTAGGGCTTTCGCCATCCAACTTCTGCATCAGCAGAAACCTAGTTATTTCCTGCTGCCTGCACAGCATTTCACATGGAATTCATTGCAACGGTCACTAATCAACACGTTTAAGCGTCGTTCGATTTAATTAGAGGAGAATTGGAACGAGCTTATCGGCGACTGCCTCGCCAGCTCTGCAGCAATAAATTATACACGGACGTGATTTCTTCTATCTGCCTAGGCCCACGCGATGACAATGATTATCGGGTTGTGCAGGCTCCGCAGGCATTTTCGCTGGAGCTCTGTGAGAGAACGAGTTTGCGAGTGTTTGATGAGCTTGTTGTTTAAGTAATTTACACTAGAAAATAGGAAATAAAGACAATTAATGAAATCGTACTTGTGCATTCATATTTAACAGTTCTTTTTGTCACTCGATGGCCGTGTATAAAATTCGGTAAATATATAAAAATGGAATTTCAAACTGATGTCGTCTAGGGGCTACAAAGGGGGAAAGAATTGATCGCTGATTTGTGCTAGAAACTCCGTTGATTCGTTATCGCGTATGACATTTTTCTTGGGGTTTTCCTCTGTCAAGTGATTTGGTAGGTCGTGGGTATGCCGGGTAATCGGAACAGCTGCCGGGACCTGGTATCTCGATGTGGTCTCCCTCGACTTCCGGTCGGGGACGCGAATTTCCACAGGATGCATCCAATTCGACAACGTTCAACACGTCAAAAATGGTTTACTGCGCGCAGCTACTCGCTTGTCATTGTTGACAGTCGAAAATGTCGCCTGCCAATAGTAACCCAACTGCATCCATCCAACATTAAAATCCTCCCGAATATTTTAGAACATACATTCGTACAACTCTGCATCATTTTTATTTCAGTTGATCACTTCACAACAACAAAAGCTTTCGTTTCTTGCAAGTGGTCTGTAGCAGCCCTCTCTTCTCGGTCCACTCTTTACTAAAATATCCCGCACGATCGAATACGTTTTCAAAATTCAAAAAGCCAGCGCGAGTTAAAATCACGTGTATCGAAATCAATTGAACACACGAACCAACGATCTTTTATCCGTGATACGATCGTTCGTCGAGATTGCATCCGATCGTTTATTCGTTTCGCGATTGCTATTCGTTTGCATTCGTTTGACGATTAAGGAAAAATGGATCGAAGAGGAACAATGTTTCATAAATGCTATCCTATGACTCACAGATAAAAAGAAATCCTTGTTACCACGATAATTGAAATTTAACAACAAAAAAATCATGCAAAAAAATGAATGATCAAGGACCACCGATGATCCTTCGAAACCTGGCAATGTAAATTGCACGCGATGCAATCAACGTGACATTAAATGTCAGCTTGCATCGGCCAGACGAAAAGCTACCACAATCTCTAAAATTTCAAGAGAAGATTCATACTGCGAGAGAGCTTGATCCCGAGCGGATCTTCAAGGATCACCGAGGATCTCCCGAAGCGGCGCTCTCGAGCGCAACACCGTTTTCTTGGTGAGCGTTCACTTTTCCCCTCGTTGCTCTCGGTAATTCGACACTCGCGTATAAATTACACCGGCATAGTTATCTGGCAGTGCGGTTTCGTTTTCGTAACCCGTTAGATACGAGGAGGAAAGTCCACGGACCGGAGAAAATCGACGAAGACGCGCGACTCGGCGTCCCGCTATTTCTCTCGCGCCGTTTTCAAACGTTTCCTAACGCTCTCGGCACGGACGCTGTGGTCTCCCAGCACGCGAAGAAGCCTCTTCTCCATTGTTCTCGGTCCTCGGAATCCTTATCCAGGACGCGAGCGTGCAAGTGAAAGGGAACTTTGCCTTGGTTATCTCGCCGCTCGCGGACAATAGACAATGGCGAACGTTGTGAGTCTATTTTTCACGGTTCTTCTTCCTCCTCTTCGTTTCCATGGTGTCCCTATTTATCAACCGATGATTACCTGGTAGGTACTATCTCTCACCTGTATCATGGCACGTGGCCTCGTGCTGCTTTGTCTTCAATTTTCACTTTTCAGACAAGATTGCCGCCGTTGGAACTAGATTTCTGAAGGACGGGGTCTGAAGTTACGGTCCCTGCAGCGTAGATTAGATATCGTTTTTCTGTGGAGAAGAATAATTGCACTCCGGTTACTGTTGTGGCTCCATCTGAGCCGAGAGCAACGAAACCACGGCCCCTTAGGGCGGTCTAGTCCTTAGCCACGCCTAGCATCGAATCTCTCACCAATCAGGATGAGCTTGCATCAAATCGTTACCAATACAGAACAATAGGACTTCAACAGGTGTAATTTCGCCAAAAAATCGTCTAGCCAGGTTTTTGCACTGCGACCTCCAATTCCTTGTTCTCTACGGTGAATCTATCTTCGTTATTCGCTCAGCAAGTGAAAGCAATGCGATAGCGTAACTTGACTTCCCGCCAGTGAGATCTCCCTGGACCGCAAACATCGTTTTTCCCATCGTCTTGCACGCTGTTTCGTCTTTCCACAGTTTCTGCCTTCCCCACTCCACTTCGACCGGATTATCCCCGATTCCAGTTTTTTTCGGCTCCATCCAGTTATTCTTTTCAATCTCCATTTTTAATTTCGTTTCGCCGGTTCCTACGACGAGTTTCAACGAACCGGCCTATTCCTCTCTTTCTCTCCCTGATTCCCCGTGGAAATTCGCATGCGGACATTCGATTAACCCTGCAGTGTTCCACCGAGTACGAGAGCCGAGGCAATCCTTCGTTGATCGTCGAGTTGACGTTTACACTGTCCCATATAATGGCTGTCATACCGAAGAATGATTGATAAACCAGTCGATTGGAAAAATTGATTTCTTTTGTATCAAGCGGAAAGAGGACGACAGCGATCAATCGAACGAATTCGCGATACTCCGCGGTTCATTTAATTGCGCTTTCTTTGGAAATGGATTGTCCCAGTTTACGTATCCGAGTTCTCGTCTGCAATGATTAGACTGCGGATTTTTATGTGAACGAGCCAATTCAATTTCTGGCTTTAATCATTGCGATCAAAATAGAATATCGACGTACTTAAATTCTTTTTATCCTAACGGCGGACCTTTCTCGCAGTTACAGTCGTACTGTTTATTGTCGAGTGCGAAGGGTTAATTGCAAAATTCGCTGCATCAATTGCAAGCAACAACCGCCTTTCTTTCTTTGATCGTTGCGATACACTTTAAATGGAATATCGATTTTCTTAAATACTTTTTATTTAAAACTGTTCACTATCTTTACTTGTCGAGTGCAAAAAGTTAATCTTTCTGCTGTTCTAAAATTCGCCCACTCGTGTTGGTCGTAAGCGCATAAAAAAATCCGCAGTCTAACAGCGATTGTATCAGCAGTCGTTAGTGATGCAAGCGCAGCGAGCGCATCGTTTAATATCGAGCGGATGATTAGCCCGACGATTAACCGCGGCGAATGGCACCAATCCAACGGAAAACAAAACGAAGGATGGCCGGATGGAATTGCTGGGTGGGAACAGAAAACACAGTCGGTGAAAACAGGATAATGGTGATTACCAGCCGGGAGAGTCCTTGATCGCTAGGTCGCTCCCGCGGATGCGAATTAAGCGCGCTCGTTCTGGATTTTTCCCGTGTGCGGTCGACGGTTCTGATCTAGAATTTCTGTAAACTGTAAAAACTCGCACTGCTAAAAATACACTGCCGACCGGTCTGCTTCTTTTCAGAAGCGATACGTGTCGACTGTACACGACTAAAGAACGTTAATTGGTTTGCGAGAGAGGCTGCAGGTGGGCCGCGTCGCGTGTCTTCCACCGGAAGTCGCTCCGCAATCTTCTCGAGGTTTTTTGGCACGTACCTGATCCGTTTGCTGCACGCAATCACTGCACCTGAGATCAAATCGAACCATTCTCTCCGGTCAAACTGACCTGACACGAGTCCAATCGATCACTTAGAATACTTGAAATGATTGAAGTCCGATCGAATTGAATCTACACTTGTATCCCCGTCCGTAAGCAGATCCAATTCTTTCAGAAAAAGCAGCAAGATTTTATTTCAATTGAGAAGTTTCGACCTGTATGGAACAGTTTTGGACCCTAACCAATACGCTTTGACTTGAATTGAGCCTTTGTAGAGTTGGACCAATACCATTCGACCTGCATGGATCATTTTTGGACCCGAACCAACACGTTTCGATTTGAATTGATCCTTTATAGGGTTGGACCAATACGATTCGTCCTTACCTGGATAATTTTAGACTCGAACCTACCCGACTCGATCCAAAGCGATCATTTGTAGACTGGAATCCTGTTCTACCCAAAATTATTATTTACAGACTCGAACCAACCTTGTTCGACCCGAAATGGTCATTTTTAAACTGGAAACAGCTTCGAACTGAACCAATCACTTGTGATTTCGAGTACTTGCACAATTCTTTTCAAAGGGGTAGTCCACGTGCTAAAGGCTAGAATCCATGGCTGACTAAGCTCGAATGGTTAATCGCGCGGCTAACTCGCAAAAATGACGGGTTTATCGAGCATGGCGAGACTTTGCTAATCGGCAAGGAAAGCGACGCGACTGCTTTCTCGCTGGTTTTGCATGATCGCGAGCGTGACTACCAGTTGCGTTAGAAGCTTTCGCTTTCAGAAATACACACGCTGCAACTTATTAGCCGGTCGCGGACCGCCACAACGTAGCTCGCGTTGTCCCGCGATGAATTACGGATGCGCCATTTGCGTTTTCTCCCACGACGAACCGTTGCCGGCCGTTCTCGTGATCTCCCTGTATATTTTCTTCGAAAGTGAAATCTGATCATCGCGGTTTTTCATTAACTCCGGCGGAACGCCCCGTATCGCGATCGCGCAGATCGATATCGGCTGTTGAAATAAATTAAACATTCTCAGGCATATATAGAATTTAATAAGTGGATTGCGTAGATCTTCAAATAAATAATTAGTGAAAACCGCTGAACGCTGCGATACCGTTGTATTTATTGCGAGCGGAATCAAAGAACTGACTCGATCTTCTTTCGATTTCTTTTCTCGATTACTCGTTTTCTTCGTTAAACTTAATCTATCGTTACTAATTTTCAAAACGAGCATCAATTATCTGCTTTCAGAGATCAGCCAGCCGTAAAAATTCATTTTTAGTATTATTCCTGCCGTCATCGTAACTGCGTATTCCTGACATTTTTCTGACTAAAATGAGCCCAAACACGACACACTTCGGAACATATTTGGTTGTTTAATCCACGATATTTTAGAATCTCGATTATGCGAATGAATTAACGGAGGGTAATAAGAATAAACCTTTTGCTAAATTGTACAATCGTGTTGTATTTAGATTGGCTTGGACTGAATCAGTTAGAATAATGGAGGATTCAGATACATCGTCAAACACGATTCGCATAGTCGAATTTCTACCAAGTCGTGTATTAAACGAGCAAATAAGTTACGAAGTATACCATGTAGGTGCTTATTTTAATCAGGAAAATGTCACGAGCGTAAAGGTAAAAGTTTTCTAAAGAAGTAGGTAAGAACGAGAAAACTTTGTCAAGTAATTTTACAATAATTTCATTGATACTACTAATTCTGCATCATTCCTACACATGTCTGATACATATGTATATTGAGATTGTTCTGTAGATATTTCGAACCATTTGGAATTCTGTTAATAGCGTACAATCCTCTCCACCGAAATGCATCCCTTAATTTGCGTTTCCGCTCTGGGAACGCCGCGTGCGTTTTGCGGAAATCGCGAGCCGTCGAAAATAATCGAAAATCTGGCGATAACGCGCCGCAATTAAAAAGCAAACGTAACTTTTGCCCATTGAAGTAGACGCGAGGTGACGTCGAGGACGCTCCCGGCCGCGCCGGTGATAATTGGTCGCCGTAATAACGAATCGTCTGGCCGCTCGCTAACGAGACTCGCGCAGCGTTAATTGTTTCCTCGGCGCGTCCGTTGTCCGTGGCTTTTGCGCTGTTTGTTGCCCATCGCGCGTACACCGCCGACGAAACGCTGTTATCCACCCTTCGATCGTTGGCTGACTTTCAACGAGTCGAGCTTCGCTCTTCGAGCCCGGCTGGGCTCACTGTCAATCCACCCACTGCATTCTAAAAGCCCGAAATCGATTTTTTCCGCCCCAGCTCCGCGATCTTCGCGAGCATCGCCATTTTAAACAGTTGGAGGCCGGCTGTTCGCACTCTCCACGTGAATTGTATCGATTTCCGTAAGTTCATTAACGTCGCAATTGTAAAGCTGTGTTCACATCGAGTATAATGTAATGATAAAAACTTTAGAATATTCTCGATCGTAAATTGTTGTTAACAAAAATCTATTAAATGTTCTCGGCGCCCAGTTTCGATCAAATAATACCTCTTATACTATTTGCAAAATATCACAATATTTATTCTTTCAACGTTTCGATCTTTAATTTAGATCATTATCAAGAAAAACATTAAAAATTGCGTCTGTAAACAAATAAGCCAGAATTAAGTTTATTGTTGTATGAAAATATTTTTTATTAAACCAAAGAAAATAGTATAAGAGGTATTATTTGATCGAAACTGGGCGCCGAGAACATTTAATAGATTTTTGTTAACAATAATGTAATGAGTTTAGAAATGCTCTTGTATATCTTCGTACAATTATAATAAAAGAAACAAGTGTCTATGTAGCCTCAACGTCTTGCAATGAACGTACACAATTATTATTTTGCATAAAAATTCAATTTCGATTTCAACGAAATGTAATTCCGTTCGAAATTTGCTTCTCGAGTCCGCCTCGTCATTGCGCGGCAAGAGGTTAATGCAATTAACGCTCCGATCTTGTGGGAATATGCCGGGTTTCGTTCTCGCCACTTAACGCGTTAAACAAGAGTAATTCCACGAAAGAGTATTTGCGCGTGTTCCGAAGACTGCACAAGTGTATCTACGAGTGCACCGAGAGATCCACGAGAGAGAGAGAGAGAATTGCACGTCGAGCGCAGAATGATCAAATTTGATTTACGTGGAAGCCTCGAGTGTATCGCGGCTGTGTTTCAGTCCGGGAACTTTTTGAATGCAGTGTCTGCAACATGCCGTCTGGCTTCGGAGCGCAAATGAGTGTCTGTTGGATAATCTGCGCACCGAAATCTGCGAATCTGCTCCTCCGGGGCCGAGCGGAACGCTTGCCACGGACCCCTGTTGCGGTAATTGTTAACGGCGATTCTAATTACAGCGTCGATGTTACGTCGCGTCGGTGTTGAGGAGTTATTGCAGAGTTGCTGTTTCCCGGCAATTCCCTACGCTGGATTTCACTTGCTCATTCCGCGAACAAAATATCGATAGCTCGGAAAATTAAAATGATCTTCCCGAAGCTTCTCCGCAAAGTATTACGTTGTTACAGAAACAGGTACATTGAATCGCAGTTACAAATAGATTCCGGACTTCATGCATTTATGGAACAAACGGGTAGGTCCAATTTCAAACAGTCGAGAGAATAATCCAGTTTAAGGATTTAAATATATTTTCTGCCCGATAAAATTTGCAAAGAAACGAGTAGATTGGTATTTGGCTTCCGTGACTCTAATTTTAACGATTTTGTATTGACTCGGTGTTGGACCGAGGATTTTATTTTCTTTCACATAAAGATTATTTTTGCAAATGTGTACGTTTGCATATGTATTATCTAGTGAATGGAAAAATGATATTGATAAGGATAACCAGAGGTATCTGTGGTATGTTCAAATAAAACAACTAACTAATTAAAAATTCACGAAAGAACAGGAAGCTGAAATCATAACGAAAACGTAAGAGAAACCCGAAAGATAAAATGATAATGTAATAGAAATGGAAAAAGGAACAGAAAGAGAAAATGATAAATTATAAAATAATAGAAGAAAGAATTGATAAGGATCGAAAAAATGGTAGAACGTATTCGAGCCACGAGTACCTCGATGAATAAAATACGGCGGACTTTTTTTTAATTTGCGGAGGTTGTTGAACCGAGTTCTGGAGAGCACGACGGTATGAATTTTCACGCGATTTCGGATCTCGATTCGCTGGATTCCGTGCGATCGCGAGGTTCGCGTTGATCGCGTCTCTGTCGGACACTCGAATCTCGTTACAGACGGTACCAGTGAAATTAGATTAATTCGGGAACGCCGCTCCAATTCGAAATTACGATTGATCGAGTTAGCAGCGCACAGATGCCCCGATCGCTCTCCGATGAAGACTTTCAATCGACGCGATCGATGCTCGGTCTTTGTCGCTGGCCCGGGAACATCGAATTCGACTTAAGGTTCCTGTTTTTCGTTATCTATTTCGACGCACGCGTGTTCCGTTTTATCTGCTGACTGATAAAACAGCTGTTTAATCGTGACGATTTGTAACGAAACTGTTCCGCGAACTTCGCGAGTTTTTGAAATTATTTAAATACTAGCAGGTTTAACGTTTCTGATAGATATCGATATAAGGTATATCTTTTGGTTTTGGTATTTACGCGACTTTCCGAATCTTCATAACACATCGACGAGAATAAGTTATTTGGAAAGTCCAATTTTGCTTGGGTCGTCTCGGGGAAAGGAAGAAATAAAAAATGCGATCGCTTCCCGAGTGAAAGCATGAAGCGCGGATTCAGGAAAGAAATCGGTCAGTTAGTGAACCGGGACGATTTTTAAGAGCCGCGAAAGTGAAATGAATTTTCCAGGGAGGAATTGAAAATTGAATTTACTCGATACTGCACCGAAATCGAAAAGATCGAGTGACATTATAACGGTAATTTAACTCGAGGCTTACGGGTCTCGTCAAAATGAATTTTGATACTTCTAATTTGCAATTATATTACAAATTCCCTTTAAAAATACTTTTATTTTCAAAAAGTAATGTAGTCACGTCTGATGCTGGCTAAACCTAGTATTAATATAATTTTGTTTGATTTTTTCACAAAACTCGTCCATCATGGAAAAACGAGTTACCGAACGATTAAATAATTGCGGGACGAATATCAACGGGTGCCCCGAAACCTCCCATCGCGATTCACCCAGTTTCGAAGCTTCCGTGACCGAGATTCTCACGGTTCTTCCAGCTCTAGCTACAAGATGCTTATCGTTCGCTCGTTACAGGATGATGTTCGAGCAAAGCGCCGTCGAATTTCTTTTTCACGGTGAAATAACGCAAATGAAACCTCCGCAACAATGCTCGCTGAAAACCGGGCGTATTTTTCCCGCGGCCTAACACACTTAATTTCGAATTGATCGAGGGGCTCGATGACGCGAAACTAGTTCTACTCGATCGACGAGCTGTCTATAGCGAGGTTGTGCAGTATTATGCAATCGAGTAATCGAAAACGAGTGGCGGTCGTCACTTTTCTCACCGTGCGCTGCTCGGAAAATGATCGAGAACCCCTCGTGGAAGATAAGAGGAGACAACGGTGTCGAACGGAGCATGATTTCAATGGGAACACGGTCGTTGAACTCTCTCTAAGAGAAGATGAGCCGATACTAGCTCGGGAATGTTGATAGAAACTTGGATTTTCAAATCGAATTGTTCGATTTGCTCGTTCTTCGAAATTGATCTCGTTCTTGTATCTTGATCCTGCGATCTTGGAAAATGTCGGACCTGCTTCGAAATTCCATTCCAAAATCAATATGTTATACGTTCTTATCTCCTCAGTCGAAATCAGTCCAGTTCTCCAAAGTGTAAAACAATTTTGGGAAATGTGAGACCCATCTAAAATCGTGGAAAATTTCTATTTCCCATGGGATAGGAACGGTGCGCTATCGAGCAGGCTGTAGCCCGCTTCCAAGAGGCAAACGGCCATGAACCGATTAGCCCCCGAGCCTCTTTCTGCCGTTTGTTAACAGGCAATCCGGTCCGCGCGAGGCATAGGTTAATTTTAGCGATTGACACCACGGCCTCTAATTGCTCGTTAATCACGTTTCCCAATCGAGCTGCTGCCCTGGTTCAACCTTCCTCTGAACCTCTGCCCTTGCCCCGTTCGGAGGCTGCGACCTCTGCTAACTCGAGACTTCCCAATCGAAGCTTCCATTAGACTCTCAAATTCGTGACTTTGTCGGTTTAGAAGTTACATCGACATGATTCAATCGATGTCTCATATATTTCGCTTATTTGAGATGCTGTATATCCAATTTACAATCGAAAGCTCATCGATGCAATTATGGTAACAAACTAGAGCAACTATTGTTCTATTATTTTTAACTGACTGACATTATTAAAACGAGAAATTAAGTTTGCATAAAAAATTGATATACGAGGACTCGAATGAACCTATCACGCTTGCTATAAAACCGTCAAAAACTTACGAGTTTTAACACCGAACCTACTAATAATAAGAATAAAAAAATGTATTCGATCGATTCTCGTGAAATCATCCTTAGAATGTCAATAATTGTAAGATAAAAAACCGATCATCTGACTGGCGGTGGTAGGTTTAGTGATAAGGAACATTTCCGGCTAAGCGCAACATTCCTTCGCACAAAAATTCCATAAGGTCGCGGGACATGTAGATATTTCTACGAAGCCGCTCTTCCGGCTGGAAACGCCGAAGACAAAGCTCGTAGGAGGAACAATGGCGAAGTCGTTTTCACGCATTCCTCTCGATCGAATCGTGGGATGGCATTATCGTCGCCCGTGCAGCACCGATCGGTTATCTCCGGTTCCTTGCTTCCGCTTCCGGAGAAAGAGGAGACCGTGTCTCGCAACAAGTGATCGTTAACACGCTCGCGATCATCTGGATCACAGTGGAACCGCTTCTACGTGGATCTAGGTCAGAATCGCTTCGCAAGAGGCAGTTCCGTTTGCTCGTGGCTCGAGCTAATCGCGAAACTCGTGCCGGAAACCGCTCGAAGAAAGTTGCCCGGTCGATCGGCCGAACCGCGAGGCGTTTTCCATGGTTCGTGGAATTGTCACGGTTGACTAATATGACCATTTTCTGATTCTATCCCTCCATCCTTGCCGCAACCATCAATCTGTCCATCGTGTTCTTAGTATCGTCGATTGCTAGTCCAGTTCTCTAGACTGGGCGTCGCGAGCTTCGGTGATTGCGCTTTCATCGACTGCTCCAGTTCTCCAACTTCTACAGGTTTATTTCTTACGTTCTCTATTCTCTCTTTCATTATCTTTCTCTGTGTTTATTATCTCCTTGGCATTGTTAATTGGTAAACTATTTTCTCAGACGCAGCATTTCTGCTCCACTTCTTTGATCTTTCTCGACTTATTTCGTTACGTCTCCTTCTCTCTCCCATCGCCTCTTTCCCATCAACCTCTTCACGGCGTTTTAATTACTTTCGTACGAGTTCGAACAATCCCGGATGGAGTAAACCGTCCCGGTACCTTTCACGAAGTTAAATTAACAAATTTACCTTCATATATTCGATTTTAACCGTACCGAGCCGCGTGGAAGAGGTTGCCTGTCGCGAATCGGGTTACTAATTGTCATCAAATCAATTTGCAGCGTTGTTGATGCTACGATCCGAATCCAGATCTCAATTATGAACTTTGGTATACGAGCAAACTGTTCAGCGATATTAATTTTGATATACGTTTCATGGGTATTCTACTAAACAGATGAATACGCTGTTAGACGATTGGGAGTACAGTAAAATTCTTTTTTAAATAATTACTGAGAGCTTCCAAGAGGAAAGTGGCTGGTGCTTTGACCCCAGGAAAAGCTCAGAAAATAGGGAAAGAGAAGGAACTAACATGAAATTCTGAAAGTGACCGATCCTTGTGGATGTCGTCTCTCCGGCCTCTCGGTGTCCGTACCAGGACAATGGTCCATTAGTCACGTGGACACGCAGGAATATCGGCATTGGACGTCGACAGAGTGCTCGAGACAGACCAGATCGATTCAAACCTGGGACCAGAACGAACCCCGTCTGCTTTCCCGAACACAATGAAGCTTTTCCACTCGGCCCCGGAAAATTCCGGCCAATTATTCCCCGACTGACGCGCGATCGAAGTCATCCAACGACTGAAAACATTTTCCTCTAAACGCCACTGTGGAATACAAACTAGGAAATAATTTATTCATCCACGCTGTTACGTTGTTCCGCTTGCAAATTTTATGCGCTCGCAATAGGGATATTTGAATTTGGGCATGGAAAACCCATGCTTTGATATATGGTTTAAAGTAGCATCTTAATGGTCTGATAACCCATATCAACGATAGGGGTCTTGAATATTGTGCGGTGAATTATTGTTATGCAAAATGCGAAGGTTAACATTATAATCGTTTAGCGTAAATTGTTTGTATAATAGATTTAGAGCACGAGGAATAACGTACAGGTTTTTGCAAGTAGAAAGGAGAGTTGACGTTCACCTCGATGTGTTTGTGCTATTCTTTATTGGTCGGAATTGCTTCAGGAAGAAATTGCGATTGGATGCATGCTTTCATGAAGCGTCGTTTGGAAAGTTGAATTTGCGTAAACATCAGCCGACTAGTCAGTTACGTTGCTTGTTATTTGCGTAATTGTTCCTGTCGAAAGTGAAATATTCGTGGCGATATTCATCAGCTGCCAGCATTCTTATAGCCACGCATACGTATGTATGTATTTGAAAGTGTTTTAAAATTGAAATGTTCTCAGTATAGTTTTCGGTTAACGCTGTTGATTGAAATGTATCTTCTTGCAAATATTTTAAAAATAACATAAACATGTAAATGAATGTAAATAGAATTTTAGTTAATTATTTAAGATATTTGTGACAACGTTGTAGAGTCTGGATGGTTATCTGCTTCGTTATCCGTATTTAGCAACGTAGCTATTATCGCTTGAACAACCACGGCTCGTTCGTCATCCAGAAAATCGGATATTTAAGTGAGTAATCGGTTGCTCAATCGTAGTTTCAACGTGACTCATCGGGAGAAGGAATTTTAGGAACGAACCTCTCTCCGAGCTGCGTCCTCTGTTCCGTGGAGCACCTGATGGCAATTATTAATCGCTTTAACTTCGGTTGTCTACATATTACACGTTACTTCCACCAATAACCGGCGAATATCGCAGTGCAAATTTTCACAGAATATTCCCCAAAACTCGTTACGAGAGAAAATATTGTTTCACCTGCTAACAAAATCTTTGCACTAACCTATACAAAGAAAAATTAAACGCTGTTTGTTGGTAAGCGCATCACTTGAGAACGGCTGAACCGATTCGGCTAATTAAAAAAAAATGTCGAGCACAGCGTCAAATTTTTATTAGAGAATCACACGGCAGCTTAAATTAAAATAAAATTACATTTGTGTTTACTTTTGCGTTGTTTCTTGAATATCCATGGCCACAATCGTTCATAGATTCCAATCATCACTCAGATATGCTTTTTTTCTCATTTTTACTTTGTTTACACATTTCTAATAGCTTTTCACGAATTCAGAAAACGATCATTAACAAATTTTGGTTTTGTTAATATACAGCTATTAGAGAACCTACAGTGGGTGTACAAAGTGTTCGTACACTTTTTAAAATGGAATAACTTTTTTATAATTGTATTAAGCGATCTGATTTTTTATAGTCAATTAGAAGCATTGATTTATGGAATGATATGCGAAAAAGATTTTCCAAAGAAGTATTATTTACAAGGTTACATGCAAAAATAACAAACAGAATGGCGTCTCGGCGACAATGTCGTCTTCGAATGAAAAGTCTCCGGAGGAAAGGAAAAAGAAGCGGCAGCCAGGGACGCGAAAAAAATTTGTTACAGTTATTCGCGGGTCGGTCATGCTCCCTTGACTGTGACCAGCTGCGCACCTGGACGGTGTGCGACGCGACAGGACGTGATTTCGCAATTTTCCCGGCGCTGCTGATGGTGGTCCGGCCTCGACGGAGATGCCGGAACAGCGTCGCGCCGCTCCCTTTCCGCTTGGTAAACGCTTCGCTCTCTACGCTTGTCGTGTCCGCGATACACGTTGATCGAGGACGAATTCTATCTAGCAAAGTCTAAGCCTCGGATCCGTCTATGAAAATTCATGAAAATTTTCCCGAGCGCATCCAACGATGCGCAGCATCTTACCGAAACGATAACACGTCTGAAATGAAATCTGGAATACTGAAAAATAATGTATTCGACCTCGTCGAAGAATCAAATTTATAAGGAGTATTTGTTGAACAGCAATCATAATTACACTGCATATCCCGTTCGAAAAAATTGTTTACACTAGCTGCAGAACATAGAATTCATACAATTCATCCGGTTAACAGATTCGCTTCCGAATGATATTTATAGGGACCATTAATTTCGCCAATAACGATAATTGAGTAATTAATTATTCTCGGGCTCGCAGGATCGATAAAGCAGCATTAAAATGCAAGCGTTATCGTTGTACCACAGCCCATAATCCGTCCACGAGATTATTTTATCTGTTGTGGTGAACGTTCCCGTTTTCCTTATCGATCCCGAGCGAGTTACATAAAACAGCTCGATGAATCGCGGTGACAATAAAAAGAGTGCGAGAGCTGGGAGAGCTTCGACGACGCCGTCATCAAGGATAATTCGTGGGTTAGCATCCTGTACAGTGTCCGGCTCGTTCTTCTCTCGTGCCACATCGTTTTCAGACCAAAAAGCTGGTCCGGATACCGTTCTAGTCTCATTCGCCCACCCGATTGTTCCTCCGAACTCGAAGACGATTCGTTTCACTTTGAGCCGAAACCCAGTTTATGGTCCTCAGGGGATTAGACCACTTCAGCGTCTCTTAAATTCATCTTCCATATTTTTTTCTTATGGGAGAGAGAAATTAAAGGATAATTTGGAATTAGTTAAAGAATATTTACGTATTTTTATTCTACTAAATGGCCGGCGTATAATCTTTTTACTGCACACCCTCTTGGAGCAGATATACAGGGTGTCTCAAAACTACCCTAGCAGCCGAAAGTGGGAGTTTCCTTGGGTCATTTGAAACGACATTTTCCTTTACAAAAATGGTGTCCGTGACTTTGTTTAGGAGTTATTAACGAAAAACACGGACCAATTACAGCGCGGCTATAGCGGATTGATTCTGTGTCGACCAATGGCGACACCACGCCTCGCGGGATCTGTCGCAGAGTCGGATTCCGTTCGCTATAGCTGCGCTCTGATTGGTCCGTGTTTTTCGTTAATAACTCCTAAACAAAGTCACGGACAACATTTTTGTAAAGGAAAATGTCGCTTCAAATGACCCAAGGAACCTCCCATTTTCGGCTCCTAGGGTAGTTTTGGGACACCCTGTACATTATACTCCCCCTGTTCGAACGGAGCCTTTTTGATCCTCCCTTAAAAAATTATGAAACGATCACCAGTAGACAATATATTAAGAAGCTCCCAGTCCCACCATGTCCTAAAAAAAGAAACAGTTATCCACAAATATTCTTCAAAGCTTGTAGAACAAAGTCCATGGGTCCAATCTGTCCCTCAGCACCATTCTGTAGCAAGGAAAAATGGCAATAGGTCTAGAAGACCTAGAAGTTAGATTCCAGATGGGAACAGGGGACAGTTGCGACCGAGATCCCTTTTATGAAGGTGCAACGAGTTGGCTAGAGGGTCGGAGGGTATCCCAAAGCGGCTGTAGGAGAATGAAAAGGGATCGGCGATGTCTCGTAAAGCCCGGGAGCCGAGAAGAGAAGGAAAACTTGTTTCCTGAAAGGCACGAGGCAGTCGAGACGGCAGCGCGGGGTCCGTTGCGTAAGCGCATCTCGGCGACTTGTTTCCTTCGCTCGTGCATCATTCACTTTCCATATTAATCCTCTTGGAAGGCTGACCTTCGACTGGACTTTACTAGAACGGCTGAAATTCGACCTCGACACCACGGATCTCCAAGGCCGCCGATATCAGATTCTGGACCGCGATCCGTGGACCAAGGGAACGCGCGATATCTCGATCCCTTCGACCCAGAAATTTCTATTCTTACCAAAGGTGAAAGGTCGGGAGACTATTCAAACGTTTCCTCGTCAGCGGAGACGTTTGTTGTAAATTCAGGGTAAAGGATAGCCTAGGAAAAATATCTTCTCTCGCACAAGAAGATCATAAGCTATTTCGAATCATTAATTTACATACAGTGAGTCAAAAGATTATTCGCTCACTCTTAAAAAGGCGATAACTTTTTAAATATCGTACTATACGATTTGAACTTTTTTTAGAAGCTAGATCAATTAGTTTGCTGCAGTATGTGGAAATATTTTGTCAAAAATTGCAATTGATCGGAATTGTAGAAAAAATACTAAAAGTTGCATTTTACAACTTTTTTATGTGGGCCTATATTGAAAATTTAAATACGTTTTGGAAATCTGTGTCAGTTATATGCACTGGTAAAGTTTCCTGGAAATCGGTCGATGCGGAAAAAACGACAGGCATTGAAAGATGTAAGAATCTGCAGTTATTGACCGAAAATCGTGAAAATCTGCAATTTTTAACATATTTAAACGTTTGTAGCTCATGTCGATCGATTTTGACGAAATTTTCAGAATATATTTAATCGACGCAGGTCTATGAAACGTATTTTTTAACTTTGTTATTTATCGTTAATTATAATTTTTTTACTCACTATCTTCGTTGTAAAAATGATAATTGACAGAAGTCGGGTAACAACTTTTTCTGGAATTTTCCGGCACCTCGGAACAACCAAGTCAACGACATTTACGATCGTTAAATTTAATTCGAAACACCTATCAGTCCGTTTCGATCTCGCGACGGGTTCGTGTTGCGAAAACAGCTTTTCCAAAGTGAAAATTCCGGAGGCTAATATAAAAAATGTTTTATGACTGACCTGAATTTCACCAAAGAGAAATCTTCGACAAAAAGAATAAATAAGCGTCTATTGTTCTGTTAACATTTTTAGCGCGGCGATGGACGATTAACGTTTTTCTTGCGTTAAGTCGATGCTCACCGATATTTTGATTTTATAATTTGTACGTTGATCAAGATGCTCGCGTGTTGCTCTCCCACGATTTCCATCTCGGTTTCGCTATTCGTTTCGGAGCGAACTCGCGTGGAAAAGAGTCCGCGTAACGGGATATCTTGAACACGTATCGTCTAAAACCGTACTGGTGACTGCACCACCTGTGTGTCACTGTGGTCTCCTTCGGTCTTTTTCTGTTAAAGGCTGTGCTGAATACAAGTTACAGTTCAAAAATTTCGGTACACTTAACCGGATCGCGGAACTGACCTCAAATGCAGAATTACGTCTCTATCGATCCTCCTGCTGCGTACAACTATGAACTTGATTCCAAATCATTGTACACTGACGTAGAAAAACAAGGAGTTACAAAAATGGAGTGCAGTTCGTTGGAATAAAATGAAAAAATTGTGGGTCGGTAGAAATGTTTCCAAGTTAACTTAGTTCCGAGATTAAAAATAAAACAAATAAATAATGTGTTGAGCTACGCCCTCACAGAAAGAAAGACGTTAGAAAGCCGAAGTGCCAGCAGCCGCGTGAAAATTCATGTAAAGGCAACCGCGCGAACTTCCGCGGTCCAATTACGTCGCGACATAATTTCCTGTCTGGTCGAAGACGTAGAAACTTAGGTGTTCGTGTTCGGGTGCGACACCCTGTATACGTCCGTTGTGAATCATCGGATCACGCGTAGCACGTTCGCGATCATTCAGATGCCCCGAGGGCCGTTGCGCAATCGATCATTCAACGACGTAGGCTAACAGCGCTCGTTTCTGTTTCAGGTACACGCAGATGACGCGATGACGCTGCACTGGTGGATGCACTGGTTCTGGGTTACCGCTCAATTTCTCGGTGCGTTCGAAACGATCCTCGGGGGAATCAAGGACGACTTGATTTTATTCGCCGCTCGCGAACAGCGTGCTTTGTTCACGGTCCAGATGCAATTCGAAGCATTCGCGAATTCGCAGACCGGGCGTCTCCGCGAACCAGGGATCAAGGTCTCTGCGGCGAGGATCCGCGATCCTCGACACGGTTTCCCTAGATCCGCAGCTGGAGACCTTGATTCCTGCGCAATGGCCGCGCTTCAACCCCCAACGGCTCCCGTTCAGCCCCGCGAAAACACTCTCGTCAGTCGAAAGTTTGCGATTTATTAGCTTGTGCCGAAAAATCTTTAAGTAATCCGCTCGATCTAGTTACGCAACACGAAAGTTTGGACCTAGAAGATGTTAACATGTTAAAAAAGAGCACACACCTAAAGATTTTAACAAATCTACCAAAAAAATCTAGTCAAATCAGCTCGCTAAAAATTGGAGAATTCAAACCAAATTTCTAACAATCGCATTTCACGTTCAGTGATTCTAGGGAACCCAGTGCCGTCCAGCACGGCAGAACCTCGCGTGCAAAGTCGTCCCAGCTCAGAGCCAACACCGGAAGTGTCATCAGTAGACGCGGAAATGGTAGAGACTCGACCGGGTTTCCGGGTAGCAAAGGCGATCGGTTTCAACCCAGGAACAAACGCAGCCATGGTCTTGGACAGGCTGCCGTCCACAACAGTTTCAGTTCCCGTAGAGCCCAGAGGAAATGTCGTAGTAACGTCGTTGGACCCAGTTGCGGAGGACTTCCGACGAAATTTTGGAAACGGAACGAATCTCGAGCCGGTTGGTCGGTCCAACAATTCGGAAAGGGTTCGAGGACCTTTGACGAAGAAGGATAGCAAGATTACTTGGATCCTAACGTCGAACAAGACGGCTAGGTCGAAGTACGAACAAGAAGAGAGGTTGGAGGAGAATGGGAACCGGAACAGCAGCGTGGACTTCGTCGAGGACCTCACGGTGTTGCCTCTTCAGGAAGAGGTGTCTAGAATCAGGCTGGTACTGAACAAGACCAAATCCTCGACGCTGTTGTCTGCATCCTCTTCGTCCCTGGCTTCGTCGGCTGGTGCATCGGGCATTAGAACGTTCAATCGGTCCGACGATGATTTTGAAATCGATGAGGAGCTAGTCAAGCCGCAGCTTTTTGCCACCGCTGCGTCGATCCTCGAAGGTGATCTAGCAGATCCTCGTCTCGCTTCTCAGTGTCGTCAATCCTCAGAGCCTTCTCCGTGCCATCGATCCACTTGAGCCTTTCCCGTCCCTCCAACCCACATTTTTATTTAGAATCTTCCTCCTTAATCTTGTATCTAATTTTGTAGACCCTAGGCAACATCAATCTCAACTCTCATTTTTATAATTTTCTGATTTAATAACGTGGCAGTCGATTAAATGAAAAGTCATTTCTCCATTAACAATAATTCAGAAGCCGATTAACCTCATACGTTCCTCTGGGTGAAAATTCACCCATTCAATATTTTCACATACTGTAAAATTATTCATCCTTTTATGTCTACGTCGTGAGATATATTCCTTTAAAACGTGACGCTATAAATATGTTGATAATACTATAAATATGTTAATACATAATGTGTTGATTTAATGTTTAACATAAAAATGGGTGAATTGTTATCCTAGTCTTTTTCATGCAGCAATTTCTGAGGAGGGTTAATAGGATTTCCAAAAATTGTGCTGAATATTTCAGTTGGCGTGAGCGAGTCAACGCGTCTGAGCCGAGCCAGGAGCGCGTTTCCCAAAGATTTCCAAAGGGATCAGGTCCAAGCGGACCATCTGCCTGACTACATCGACGGCGAGAACTCGCAGCAAGAGAACTCCTCGAGGTCCACTGTAGACATCGCTGCCATCACCGGAAGCTGTCTCGCGACTGTTGTCATACTCAGCACAATGGGTAGCCTCGGATTCATTATGTACAGGTAATTATCTCGGTGCAAAGAGCCAAGCCGCTTGGAAAAGGTTCTAACGAGTTTGCGTTGCAGGCGTAGGTACCTGAATCCGCCGCAGACCTTGAATAGCGATAAGTGCAGCAATCCCGATAGTTCCGGTTACATCGACGATTCCACTATTCGTGTGAGTGTTAGCAACGTGGATTCTACGAAAACGTACAGTAGCGGCAGGAACGTCTTGGTCCTTGACTGACTTGTTCCTTTTCTTGCAGGATAACTCTGAGGAGATGTACAGCCTGGACAACGACTCGTTCCTAAACTCGTTGGAGGCGATGACAATACAGAACTACTGGACGGACAGCGTGAAGCACACGAAGCTATGACAAAAGAAGATAATCCAGCCGGGGAAGAGGATGGAAACGTTCAGTATTTCCGACGGTGAAGCTCACGAACAAATTTCATTGTTGGAGCAATAGTACTTAACGCGACGCGTGCCGTGCGTTTTCTTTTTTCTTGTTTTCACTTTTTAACGGATGGACGGAAGTGAATACCGATAGCGTTTACTTTCTTCTGTACATTTTACGTCCCTCCTCTCTCGCTGAAGCGAACAAAGCGTTTTTATCCGTTCCCGCAGGACTCGATAGTCGAACTCTAGCCTATTCGATAGGGAGAATCGTTGACGACGCATCAAAATTACAGGACGCGCGCACGCATTCCTATATTCCCGTATCGTTCAGACACACGATCGGGGATATTCTTACACACGCCTGGATTTTGATTTCGTCACTAGCACCGTTCCGTATATATATTTTTCTACCGTTACTATTTCGCAGCGGCGAGCATCGTCGCCTCGGGCTGCAGTGAAATCGGTTGGTGCAATAGAATGTACTTTATCGATGCGCGGTTAACGATAAATCATTAGAACATTAAGTACAAATAAAACCGTTAATTTCTAGCTAGATATATAAATAGGGGTGAGAGAGAGAGCGAGCGATGATTTGATATGAACGAACTCCTACGAGAATGCTAAAGTCGTCAGAGAATACTTCCAAAACTACGAGGGCAGCCACGAAACTTTATCACTGAACCGAACAAGCGGCGTTACCCGAACGATTCAACTATAAACTCGCGTTAGCATTCAAGAGACGGGAATAGCCCCATTCAGGGTTGAAAGCCATATTCGGTCGATTAGAGTAGCTCCGTGAACTTTAAATGTCCGACGAACTCTTAAAAAATGTATTGTACATAGCCCCGATCTCGAAGATTGTTTTCACTCCTTGAATGTAAATAATGACTAGACTGCGGACCTTTTATGCAACATGAGGATTGTCAATGCCAAAAGCGGCTGGAGTTCGATAAAAGTTATTAATTTTCCCGCGGTCTAGTTAATGTCCGTTAAACCAGTGTGCGTCAAATATTTTTTCATGTCGGTGTGTAGGGAATTTCATTCGGGTGACGCTCCTTGCGAGTTTCTTTTGCTTATAGTGTTTGAATAGACCTATGTCTGTATTGTTTTATGATTTAGACGGCGATCTTCGGTGGCCTTTCGTGACCCTGTGCCATAAGGCACTGAACTATCGTTACAGGCTGCAACGTACGTAGTGGCTTTCTATTTTATGATGCAAAAGAAACAAGTTGAACCGTTTGTTACCTGTAAGAGAGCTCCGAGCGGAAAAAATATTTCTACGCGGTAAAGTAAAAGATGACATCCTGTATATATGTATTATGAATTTCTATTTATACGACCACGTTTAGGTATCTCCTCTTAATTTTGTGATCAAGCTTCAAACACGTTTCTTACGGTCTTCGAACCTGAAAGAGTTATACGTATGGTTCTAATAGGATAACGGAAGAAAAAGAATATTGTAACTCGCTTGCGCACGTTACTGTCGGCTTCAATGAACACTGAACTATTTTCGAGAAATAAAAAAAGAGAACAAACGAAACCGGGCTAACGAAAGGATCGGACCAAATACATTACGTAGTTCGTAGCTTCATGCCTTTACAACATATCCAGCAAAACCGTTCGCGAGGCGGAGATATTCGATTCGTCTTTTTCCACTAACTTCTAGCTTGTATATATGTATGTATGTACGTACGTGTACAATAATCACTGTACAACGCCAAAAATGTTTCCATATAACTGTTGGGTGGATCTTATAGAGTTTTTTGCGCTGATTCCGAACCTGCCCTTAATTTTTCACTTTCTTTTCGTATGAGAAAAATTAAGGGCAAATTCGGAATCAGCGCAAAAACTATAAGATCCATCGAACAGTTATTTGGAAATATTTAAAAAATTGAAATTTGTTGCACAGTGTAATTATTATTGTACAATAATTACGAATGTATCTACTAGGTGTGCAAATTTCTGCGACGGCACTCGCACCGTCGTCCTCGAAAACACGATTTACGTTCTAGTAGAAGGTTAGCGCGTGTTGTTTCAAATATATTTCTATACCGAGCCTCGCGCTATCGAGGAAAAACAGAGTTTATTGTGATAGATCGTAGCGTTTAATAAATGTAAAATTATCACTGATTCATCTTATGGTAACGGTTGTGAATAAACCACTCGTATTATTATTAATCGATTGATTGTCAACTCCCATCCATCCGCTCCCTATTTGTAAAATACCGAACTGCAAAATCGTTTGACAAAATACAAATTAGTGTGAAATTTAAAAAAGAAGAAATCTTATGATATATTTGTACAAAAATACACAAATATTCTTTAAGACTTGTATAATAAACACCGCTTGCAAAGTTCCCTTTAACTTCATTATTCGATAAGAAAAAATTGTAAAAGACACCCATGACTTTAACACTCAAGGTACAACCGTTGAGTAGGCAACCTGGTATACAGACGTGCATTCAGTATACTTCCTTTAATAATTTTGCATATTTTTAAAAGTAAAGTGAGCATTGAATTTATTGTCGAACATTCGTTCTTCGAACGTTATAATTTACAATTCCACGATGAAAATTCATGAAAAGAATTGTAAAAACTAAACCATTCAAGATTCACGTTCTCAATCGCCAAAGGATTTTCTCTCAATCTCGCATTATCGAAGCTTAGAAATACAAGAAAACGCAGTGTTAATACAACAAATTCGCTTGAAATTAATCCGATTAATCATGTACTATTTTCGAATTTTTTTCTGCTTGATTTTCATATTGTCTTTGTAGTTCAGACGCATTCCGCGAGCGTCGCGATAGTGTCGACGGTAGACCACACCACATATGTCATCTGTCAGTAGTTGTGCCACGATTCCAAATTGGTTTTATCGGTTATGTTTCTCGACCGGCAAAAATCTTTGAATAATTTGCACGTGGTAGCGTGGGTCAAATGTCAACGAACTCGTTCGCGTAAGACATTGCGCGTCGCTTGAACGGAATCGCGGAATTTACAATTGAGCGTCTAGCAACCGAGCTACTAAATACATACGTTATTTAACTGTAAACGGTGACGGATCATGTTGTAAACATTAGAAGGGAAAACAAGGAAAATGCAGTGGCCATCGTTGAACCTGATCTTGACGGAGATATTTTTAGCTTACATCGCCTACATAATTTATAGTCTATCGCTGTTATTCGTGGCACCGACTTGCGAAGAAGGGAAACCGTGTTTGACCACCTACTTGAGCAATAAGCCACGTTTGCAGTTGCAGGTTTACAGTTCCGTCGACAAATATCCGACTAACGGTCACCACGAGTTCGTTTATGGCACGGAGGATTTTAATTATACGCATCCAAATAATTTGTAAGTTCACGCGAATTGTTCTGCAAATACAGTGGGTATACAAAATTTTCGTACACCTTTTAAAATAGAATAAGATTTTATTCTATTAGGGTTTTATTTTATTAGGGTCCTTAATGAAAATTTAAAATATATGTTTTGTAGATCTATGTTTGTTACACACACACGAGCTGCAAGCGGTTAAACATTTTAAAAATCTTAATTTTACAATCGCTTTTTCCTGCGTCTAACGATTTCGAAGAAATTTTCAGTATGTGTATAACTACGATGGATCTACAAAACATAAATTTTAAATTTTTATTGCGAGCCCAAATAAAAAAGTTTTAAAGATGCCTTTCTCATTTTTGTAAAAGTATACAAACACTTTGTATACCCACTGTAGATTTCGACTTTGTTGAATTTATAAAATTGTGAATTTCTTTGAAAAATCCCACAGTCTAATCTTTCAGTAAAATTTATGAATGTTCCTTCCAGCCCTTTGACATTAAATGTACCACGCAAAACAAGAAATAATGGCACGTTATACTTCTACATTGTCGTTGCACCTAGCTCTAGGAAATACAGCAAGAACATTGCTATCAATGATATGCGAAAGGTAAGTGTTGTTGAATGTAAATCATACTAGCATGTATATTTCACATAATTTAGTCTAAATTATGTAACATGCTAATATGTTATAGGATCCGTATACGTCGTTCACTATGATTAAGATGACACAGTACACAGTTCCTGAAGCGAAGGCTTTTAATTTATTAGGGGAGAAAGACTCGAATTCACAGAAAAAGAAAGAATTTATACGCCCAGTGACCCATGTAAAGAGCCGGGTAATGTTTACGATAATGACTGACGATGTGAAGCTTCCTATACAGGGTCTACCCATGGAGCTGGTGAATCATTTAAAGTATACATTTAACAATTATATTGTTTGGCCTAGCAGCTCTTTCCAGACAAATCTTTCACGAGCTTCTGCTTTTTCAGGATTGTACATGGTAGGACATTCTTGCCGATCATTAATAATGATTTTTTGCAAAGCAGACACAAAGATTTAGTGAGAATTTTGCCTCAGAATGACACGGTTAATATTACATTGCAATATTCGCCAATGTCTCTTGGAAAGTTGAGGCTGCTGTTGCAAATTGAGCCGACAATGCATGCTATGAAGAATCTCGGATTTTCTGAAAAGGATATAGATTCGGTGAAAGAGATTTTTGCTGATACTAATATATATATTCTGGGAGGGACGTTCTTCATTGCAGCTATTCACGTATGTAGTCACATATTGCTAATAGCTAGACTGTTTTACATTACTTTTCTACATCGTTTGCAGTTGTTGTTCGATTTCCTCGCGTTTAAAAACGACGTCAGTTACTGGAGACAGAGGAATGATCTAATTGGCCTTAGTAAGTGGACTGTTATTTGGAGAGGATTTAGCCAGACTGTCATATTTCTCTATTTACTGGATCAGGGTTCCTCCTCGCTTGTTCTTATTCCTGCCGGAATAGCATCCATCATCGAGGTAAGAAATCAAACGCGTTTTCTAGCGTACATCATGCACATTTGTATATTTTCTCAACAGATGTGGAAGCTGAAGAAGGTATTTAAACTCAGGCAGAGCACAAGCAGCAAAAACGCGGCCGAGATGAAGACAAGAGAGTTTGACGCGGAAAGCATGCGATACTTAAGTTATTTATTATATCCGCTCGTTATCTGTGGAGCAGTTTATTCTTTGCTTTATCAACCACATAGAAGGTAACTGATTCATCCTCCAATTGTGATAAATATTTAATGAATGCACAAAGAAATACTTCATGAAGCATTGGTCATTTCAGCTGGTACTCCTGGAGTATAAACTCGTTAGTGAATGGCGTTTACGTGTTCGGATTTTTGTTCATGCTGCCGCAGCTATTCGTTAATTACAAACTGAAATCTGTGTCGCATTTACCATGGAGGGCTTTTATGTATAAAGCAGTTAACACGTTCATCGATGATGTGTTCGCATTTATTATTGTTACACCAACAGCCCACAGAATCGCTTGCTTCCGTGACGACGCTGTATTCCTTGTTTATCTGTATCAAAGATGGTGAGTTATCTTTATAATTAAGTGCATGGAGTGGTAGAGAGTTACAATTTCATATTGTATGTCACTTTATAGGCTGTACCCCGTGGATAAATCTCGTCCAGATGCTGACACAATTGGCGAGGAGTCTGTGAATTTCGGAAATTCGGATAAAAAGACAAATTGAGAGACGCGGAATAATGATAAAACTGTTCAATAGAGATACAAATATATTTTCCACTGTTCGTGATATAGTGAGACACCAACGAGTTATAGATGCCTGAATCCAACATAGCAAGCGTACCTCGACGAGGCTTCCTCCATTAATTTATAAGAAAGTGACTCTTACAACGAGAACTCCGCGAATTCTATCGACGGAAAAAAAGAACACTCGACGCAGAAAGATCCGCACAGTCATCATTGTTTCTTCGCACAGAATCCGTATATGACGATTGAAACTAATCATATCGTTCCGTCGCTGACAGATTGGTGTTTTGTTAGATGGCTTAAGATAACACATTACGGATTCTGAGATAATACTTTTATAAGATAAGACATTGTATAGAATTGTATATAACTTCATTTAATCTCGTAAATATTGGCGTTCTGAAATATAATAATTTCTCCCTGGCGCTCAGCCGTCAATCGCTGAACTGTGCACGAGTTTGTTACATAATCTTCAACGAGAATAATTGCAGGTACAACATATGTCATAAGTATAGAGGTGGACATTTTAAGAGCCGAATTTCTAAATCTGCATTCGAAATCATTCATTTCGGTATGCAATGCATATTCACGAAAAATTAATATTGCTAAGCGATTATTTTTATCTGTACTGTTGAAACGCGATAGTTAAGCAAGGCAGTATTTGATTAACAGGTCAATATACATAGCGAAGGTAGAATTGACTCAATTTGGTCTTCTACACAGTGGGGCGTGCTTCGTTTTCATAGAACGCTAGTTCATTGATAATAGCACTCGTTGCTGTTATTTGGTACGGGATTATTTTTGAGTGAAATACAAAATCAACATGGACAACGTTTGGTTTATTATTAAAATTACATTTACCGTCGCCGCTCCGGTATTGTTGTACCTTTGGTTTAACAAAACTGTGAGAAAGAAGGCATGTTCGAGTTCAATAGACGAACTTCCAAGTAAGTACATTATCCTGTAATAATGAAACAGACTTTCGAATAAGAGAGAACTGACACAATTGAAATTTTTAGGTATACACTTTTTACTAAAACGCTGGCTAGCTGAGTTTTTCCTCAGAATGAAAAAAGAGAAAGCAGTGACTTCGACCAATTGCAGAAACAACAAACTAGAAACACCAAGAATAAAGAACAAAAATGTAAGCAAGAATAATTTGTGTAATTCGTATTTGTAATTTTGTAATTCGTTTGACATTCATTTTTATTATTATCTAGAGCAGCAACAGCATGCTTTTCTACGGTGCCGATCAGAAAGGAAACTCGTTATTAATTAAATTTGCCCATAGAGGATTCAAGACTGTGGAAGTGACGTTGCATCTTGCAACAAGCGATGGTCGTGTCTACGTGCTACCCGGTGCGATAATATAGACAATGACTCTTTAATTCTAAACGTAAAATACTAAATAATTTTAAACATTTTTCAGTCTATCCTGACACCACGATGGTCAGCAGTTTCAATCAGGAATGGGCGATAGCGGGTCTTAAAATTGAATTGCTGCAAGCGCATCGGCGTTGGAGAATAGTTTACAATGGCATGTTGAGAAACCTGAATCAAGGCGACGAATGCAACGATGAAAATGTTCAACACGTTCGCTTGAACTGCCTGTAAGTAGATATATTATAGATCTCTACATACAGAGTGGTTTGCCTAAATGTAGCCACGTAGTCAGTAAGTCAAACGAAAAGATATCGATGACCTTGAAAAAAATTATGTTTACAAAGCATTCACTGTGTTATACTTACCATTTACATGCCATGGACACCATTTGTTACGTCATCAATAATGACTCAACACAAATAAAGGAGATATTTAGTTAACTTCATTTAAATGGACCACCTTGTATATTTAACACCGAAATATTAAATATTCTATTTTTCATTTAGATTTATTGTAAATGCCATACCAAAGAGGTGGCCAGAAGACTGGAGTCCGAAACTACACGCGGATGTGCTAGCTCGTGAACCATGGAGAAGTCCCGAGTGGATGAACAAGATGTACCTCTATTTCTATAAATTATTTCATACACAGCTGACTATTCTATAGCTGATTATTCAACCTTTACAGAAAAGAGCTGGATTACACGGGTACGGATTACATGGGTTCTATGATGGGTGAGGTAAGGTACAACGATGGAACCAAGTCTACATTATTTTTGCGAGGGCTCCATCAGCATCGTTGGGGAAACCATGAATCTTACGAGTTCAACAAATCTGCTACCTTGTTTGGCTCTATGATGTATGGAGCCTTGTTTTATCTGGATACGAGCAGCACAAAACATTGTTTCCCAACGTAAGTTGAACGATGCATCATTTCCGACCAAGCTGCTGATGTTTCTTTATGTAATTACAGAATAAAATCTGGCCAATTTCGATATAACAACGAAGAGACTCTTGAGATCGACAAAATAGAATTCAATTTGTCTGACTTTGCGCAAAAGGAGTTGACGAGCCCTTCCGAGCATAAAATTCGATTCACAGGTTGTTCACGTTTTAATTCAGTCTTAAACTTTTCAGATACAAGGTGGCCCGTTTGAATAGGGCCACCTAAATATCTCCTTCAATTGTGGGAGTACAACAAATATTTTGTGTACTATTTAAATGGTTTGAAGGAACCATTATATTTCAAACAATCAGTTATAAAAGTCATCGATGTTTTTTGATACATGATTACATTTTTTTATTGCATCGTGTAATTAATGGAAAAATACATTCACAATTGGAGGAGATATTGAGGTGGTTTTATTTAAACGCACCAACTTGTATAGATTGTAAAATTTAATTTATAAATTTTCTCTCCAGCTCGTGGTAAAGATTATAATCTTCTTATGAAATTTAACGAGTCGGTGACGTTTTACTATGGTCAGCCATGGGACTGGGAAAACAAGATCATTTCTGTGAAATTAGAACTCAATGGAAAACCAGGTATTTATACCGAAAACATGTGTGGTTTATAAGTTAAGGTTATAATGTAACATTTCATAATAGGCTTTGGACTGCTGCAGCTATGTAATTCGTACAACGGTCAGAGTCAGACACCCAGAAAATTGCAGTATTTAAAACCAGTCCACGTTCACGTGGTAATGAGCGATTACGTGTTGCGCTTCGACGATGAAAAATGTCAAAGAGAAAACATCGTTGGCGGGAAGGGCTTTTCGCTCGCGATCTCAACTTCGATTAAAAACGCAGACGTAAGTAGTGTCTTATGTTGATTTCAAAAACGCGAATCACGTGGATGATTTACAGTTTGTAGTGCCGAAAGGATTTTGCGTCACTGTCTTCGGGTTGGAGTTACAACTGCATGCACATAAATCATTGCAAAAGGCGATCGAAGATATTGAGCATGTTAGCGTTGGCAAAAAGGATGGTGATTTGCAAGAATACTGCGATAGGTAAATTAATTCTTTACTTCGATGTTCGATGGATGCAAATATACACAATATCCACTGAATGGCCTTTTACAGAGCCGTCGAAATTATCCAATCGACTCCCGTGGTGAATGAAGTAAGGGAGTCCATTATAAAAGCACTACATGATTTGGAAGCAGAAGAGGGTAGTAAATACGCGATAAGGTCAAGCGCTGTCGGCGAAGATAGCGATGAAACATCAGCAGCTGGCCAGAATTCAACGTACTTGGATGTTCAAGGTGCTGATAACATAGTTCAAAGCGTAGCTAAATGTTGGGCCAGTTTATTCTCTTATCAAAGCGTCAAATACAGGTGGGATTTAAGTGGTGATTACTAGAGGTGTGCGAGAACCCGAAAATGTCGAATCGATTGTTCTCCAGCATCGTTTTCTGATTCTCGCACATCTCTAGAGACTATTTGCATATAAAACACTAAAATCTAATTTGGAATAACGAATGAAACAGAAAACAGCACAGCATGTTCATTAAATCATCCATGGGAGTCTGTGTGCAGCAGATGGTTGAGGCTGAAGCTGCTGGGGTGATGTTCACCAGACATCCGACAACCGGAGATCCTTCAAATATCGTTATCACTGCCAATTATGGTTTAGGAGAGGTACAGTAATACTATATTATGTTGTTGCATACATCCACTGTACGCCAACCTAATGCTTCGACTAACCTAAATGATAAACTTGACAGTATAATATTAGTCAATACCAAGCTGAATTTGTTTAGACGGTGGTGTCAGCCGCAGTTGAACCAGATACGATAATAGTTCGCAAGAGTTGGGATGATAAACTGACTATAGAGAGTTCGACGCCAGGAAATAAACAGCAGAAGATGGTGACGAGCGACGAAGGTTTGATTACAATTGATTTGAGCGAGCAGGAAAGCAAAGAAGTCTGCATCTCCCAAAAAATTGCCTTGCGACTGGCAGCTATTGGAGTGTACTTAGAAAATCTGTTTGGTAGCGCTCGAGACATAGAATGGGCAGTTGTTGGCGAGCAGATTTATTTGCTCCAAGCAAGACCAATTACTACTTTGTACACCTGGACAGATTTCGAGTTGATTCACGAATTAGACACAGGAGTGCCCAGCGATATCGATATACTAACAACTGCAAATGTGGGCGAGGTATTAGAGTATCCAGTATCGCCATTGTCAATGTCTGTATGTGGATCTCGTATGAATGAAGCATGCAATCTTAGCGGTGGAGTTTTTGACCGGAACATGATCACCTTCGTAACATGTAGACCAATGTTAAACTATTATAATGTAAGTTATTCTACAGAGCAACTCATAATATTTTCATAAAGGCCGCTGCACACGCTCCGTCTTTTGTCTTGTTTCCTTATCCAGTAATGAGTCGCAATGCAAGGCGGAAACAATCAACATCGTGGTACAGAGTCTAGGCCTACTCACTCCACTGTGATTGTGTCGGCTCGGGTATATCCGTGTGAACACCACTATATTGACACAATGAATTCAATGTTCAAACTTCTTAGTTTTAATTATTCTTTCATGAGACAGTAAAAAACAAAGAAAAATTGTATTCTTTACTCTATTGTTTAAAATACTAATGTGATGCTAACACTTTTATTAATAATTTTTTTGTGATTATTTTTGTGCTTGTTGGACAGCATTTGAGGGATTACTGTTCTTGCGTTCATGCGAAACAAATGGAAAAAGGAACAACAATACGGAGCATGTGTTGTGGCTTTGAGATAGAGAAACAGTAGTTGCCTTGTCATTGCAGATGTTCGTACAACAAATAGGCAAGGAAATTTTACTTATACATAAAATTTGCGACATAGCTTTGTGTGGACACTTAATGATAACGCCGGAAATACATAAAATCGCACTCGAAAGAAACGGTGAAGCCTCTGCTTACTATCAAATTCGTAAGTTCTACGATATGTTTATAGAAGTTCTTAAGATTAATGGTACACAAAAGGCTGCAATACGAGTCCGTGAGAACATTGTTTTGAACCCTGAGGATTTCGACACCGCCTACAGTTTATACAATGAAATTAATAAACATTTATCCGAATTGTCCAATGTAAGTGGTCAGCTGTTGCTGGGAATTGTAAGGGGGTATTAAAACACGTATAATTTGTAGATAGTTCATCAACACTCGGAATCGACGAAAGCTAGTGTTACCTACCAAATTTTCGCGATGTCACTCTTAGCCAGTGGCTACGACGATTTCTCAACTGATCATTTCTTGGATATCGCCCTCGTGCTCGGCTTTGATACTAATGTGATCAGCGGTCAGGTAGTAATACAACTTCAGAAAATAGTGAAGTACCTTAAGAAATGTGAGGTTCACGAGGAATTTCAGAAACTGAACCCTACGAAAGCTATCGATTGGTTGAAAATTAACTGTCCACCAGCTGCAAAGGAATTGGAGAATATTCTTAGAGATCATGGATACAGAGGTATTCAAGAATTGGATTTTATGGCGGAGCCTTGGTCACTACGACCGGAGAATCTTATCATAACACTGCAGGTAAAACAACTAGCTTGAAACAGTAAATCGTTTCTAGTGGATCGCTAAATGACAATAACTGTCGCCAGACTATGACGGCAGCGGATGAATCTAAGAAAATGAAACAGCAGCTGACCGTGAAGGAAACTGTAGCCTTGCTTAAGACACCAAAATCGTGGATCATTCGGTCGATTTTACACAAAATCGTCCCCCTTTGTAGAAAAGCTGTTGCACACAGAGAGCTGACAAAATCGGTACTTGTGTACGTTGTGCATAAGATTAGATTAGCTTACAGGAGATTGGAGAAACTGATGATCTTAGAAGGGTACCTACCCAGCGAGAACCTAATATTCTTTTTCACGAATGAGGAACTAGGAGAGATACTAAACCATCGTAACAGATCGCTTGTTCAGAAGTAATTGAAAAACTGCTTCTAATTCTATAAAATACGGTAATTCCGTGGATTATTTGTAAACATTTGTACATTTTGCTAGAGTCGTCCATAGACGCAGACTGCATCCCTACCTGCAAGAACTTCGGTATTCGGAAATCAACACCGGTATGCCGATTCCAATAAAGGTAGTCACATTTGTTTTGGGGGAAAGAATCAATTTTGTTTTAATTAACAATGGAGACATTAATGATGCCATATTACAGGATAAGTCAGAAATTGAGAGGTTGCTAGCTACCGATGGTTCCATAAAGATCCAAGGAACATTGGTATGCGGCGGCTCTGTACTTAGCAGAGCATGTGTTATAACAAATTTTTCGGATACGCACAAAATACAAAACGGCGACATTTTAATTACACACTCCACCGATATCGCTTGGAGCCCATTCTTTGCTCTATTGAGCGGGCTAGTCACGGAGTTGGGTGGGCTCGTAAGCCATGGAGCTGTTATAGCTAGAGAATATGGTTTGTCTTGCATAGTCGCGGCCACTCATGCCACGCATCTGTTCAAAACAGGTTAATACATCTTTGGGTCTTGAAAATTGATTTAAGGGACTACATACAGTAGCCCACTAAGTTCTGTGTACTCCTTTGAAACTAAATAATATGTTGGAACTTTTATGGGTTTTAGGTGACAAAGTGTTGCTAGTCGCAGACGCAGGAGTAATACAATTAGTAGAAAGACCCCAAGAAAAGGAAGAAACGGAGACGGCAAAGTAACATTTCTGTAATTTTTGTAATTTCTGTAATAAACAAGTTTTATTTTTTTTCACACGAATCGCGCGTATCGTTCTATACAGTTTTACATCTGGAGATGTTTCTCGTTCATCCATGACAATAGCAGTGAGTATGGATACCGTAATGTATGTATATAGAGTTCCGTTGTAACGGTATAAAAATATAACGAGTGTAATAAATTAGGTCCTTAAAGTGTCTAGTGTAACTATACAGTGGTAATGCGATTTGGATCAGCTACCAGTTGCGAAGTATTATTTGTAGTATTACTGGCAAGACACGATAACTGCAGATGCATGGAGGTTGTTACTTTCAACAGGAGCATGTCGATGCGCATGCTGTCGTCTTTACTGGCCGGTTGGGGTATAGCGTCTAGGGCCTCCTCGAAGAAGTTTCTGTCAATGAACGTTCCATTACAAAATATTTCGACCACTACTCATCATTTCAAAACAAACGATACAAACTTTGCTCTGGTTGTACTATAACATTGCAAGGCATTCCGCAGAAGTATGATGTCGGTTCGTCCTTGAACAATACCTGCAGGTCGAAATTGAGTAACGCACGACATGAGTCTTGCTAATTCCTCTGCCACAGTCTCGACAATGTGAGACAGCACTCGTTGTAACAAAACTGGAGCAACACGACGCACCTGCCAAAAAATGCAATGAATAATAACGGAAACACATTTTTGTATACAGTGGGTGTACAAAGTGTTCGTACACTTCTAAAAATGGAATAACTTTTTTATAATTGTACCAAACGACCTGATTTTTTCATAATTAATTAGATGCATTGATTTATGAAAAAAATGATTATTTACACGGTTACATGCAAAAATATAAAAGGCATTTTTTTTAAATTAATAAATAAATGAATAAACGACAAATACTTCTGCGTGTACTGCAATTAAATTCGCCAGGATCTCTTGAGCGTACGGCCTCACATGAGTCGGTTCAGTTTCGAAATCCCATTCCAGGCCACCCAGATACATGCTGGGCTCGATTGTGCCCACCAATGGGTCACAACGGCGTTCCAAATACGCGTCTAAAACGGCGGTGTCCAATGTCTCCAGTTGCGTCCAATCAGAGTTCCATCCAACCGCGTTCGATAAGCTCGGGTAATCCATTTCCTTCAATGCATCTCGAATTTTCGGTAGAATCGTGTTCAACGTGTAACGAATGTTACTCAACGAAATCAAAAGGCACTGTTCCCATGTCTGAAGAAAAGCTAGAAGTAGTGACAAACATATAACACTGACATCAAAGGACTTACCGGGCCTTGATGTTTGTTGCCCTTGCTTTTATAACCGGAAGGAGAGCCAACTAATTGAGAAACGGAAGATTCGTCGTCTTCTAAAGCGTCATCGCAAAAACTGAATGCTAACTGCTGTAAACATCGTGCAAACGACGTGAACAACGCTTTGATAGAGTTATAATACAACTGTTGATGTGCCGAATTAGCGAACAATGCACCTTCACGAGGACCACAAGCGACAACGGTGTCTCGCGCTCGTTTCGAGACATCCAGAACCATTTCCTCGAATAGATACGGCTGTTCAAAGTTCAAAAAAATGCACATTCAATTGAGAGACAAATATACAAAGTTCCGTTGCACAAATATAATCACCAATCTTGTGACACCGCCGTCTTCGTTCACGTATTCAATCTGCCAAGTTTCTTTTTTGTTCAAAGCTCCAATCTTTTCTGCAGTTTGTTTGAATAGACTAGCGAAGCACTGTAATCTGTGAAAAAAATATTCAATTTATAATACAACAAAGTAAGAGAATCTATTTTTATGGAGCATTTTGTACCTTAGATCCAGTATGAGTTTCCCAAAGATATCCAAAGCGTCGCTTGGCAAATCCAAATGAATCAACGAAGCATACATTTGTCGAATCCTGCGTAAAGTATGCAAAAGCCAAACTGCATCCTGTTCATTGCTGCACATGTTTCTCAGAGCTTCCATCGCATGTTGCATGCTAGATAGCACAAGATTCTGTGTCAAGATAATTCATTGAATCAGATAAATGTTGCACCGTTCGGTAATGTTAATGTATTAACACTAATTTACTTTGAAAGGTGTTTGTTTCTCTACGTCCACCGCGACATGCAGCTGCCCAGTAAAATAACTCTGACCTAATCTCCAAAGATCTGGTAACTGTTCAACTATGATATCGCAAATTGCTTCGATACACATTATTTGTGGAAACATATTATTGTCCTCATATTTATTCGATCTTGATTGTTTGTTGTTTTGTGCGGATTTTGATTTGTTTGAATCGTCCCCGTTCGAATTCTCCGATTCTAAATTTTCCTGTACATAGCCCGTAATACTTTTCTTCAAGTAATTTGCGTGTGAAACTGAAAAATTAATGATTAATATTTTTATTTGCTAGGCTGTTCTTATTGGATTCGACATAAATACCTATTGCATCCCAAGCTGGATCTCCATCAGCCTCCAAATTAACAAGATTTCTAATTATCTTTTTATGTTCCTCCAAACTCAACGGCATCTCCTCCAACTTGTTCCTTAGAAATACCTTGAGATTTTCGATTCTATTATCAATTTCTTGTAACACTTGTTTAAAAACCTCCACTTCCGTGGTCTTGAATAAATTCTTTACTCTAGCGTAGTCGTTAATCACGAGATCGTAATTCCCTCGTTTAATATTCTTCTCTATATTAATTGGCATACAAAAAAGGAACTTATATCGTTGCATCACGGCCAGAGCGTTTCTTGTTGCATCTGCTCTATCTCTTCTTGCCAACACATCATCGAATAGTTTGTTAGCTTCAGACATAGATTGTTGAATAGCTTTCTCTAATTTCTCAGTAGGGTCGTTACCATACGTTTTTATATCTGTTTCAAATTGTTCTTTCAACAACATTATCGTGTCTAATTGTTCCATTACAGACCCTACATTAGCCTGAAAAATAACAAACCACAATAAGCAAGCAAAGACGAAAATTACTAAATTATTCGATCACCTTCAAAAATGATAATTGACCCTCCTTCTGGGAATTGACTTTTCGTTTAAGATACGCCAAACCAGCTTTTAAATCTTCAAAAGTGGTAGCGTGATGGTGTTGCAATAGAAACCAACCAGGATGGAACTTCTCATTGGTGAGATCGCCGCTGCCTTCTCCAAAAAGTTCCATGAGCTCGTCTTCAGGAAACTTTTTGCTGCAAGGGAACACATTCAAATATTTGCGTTGATTAATAATTGTTAAGCGAACATACTCATTGCCCTCTACGCTCAGACCTAGAGGGTCTTCTTGCTGATAATTTGTGGGAGAAAGAGTTCTCCTCCCCCAGACGAAACTTTGCAATGGAGCTTCTTCAACCCATACTGCTGACTCTTTCATAGGTCCTATGGTTTCATGGTATCCACGAAATTGTACCGTCGATGTCCCTTGCCCTCCAGTTCTAGTTGTAACTATGATGTCCCCACGACCTTTGCAAGGTCCTGACCGAGCTATAATCTTGTTATTGGATTTCCATTCGGCAGACAAAAGGCAATCGCACCCGCATATTGTTAAGCCTACGAGCATCGGATATTGTTAGAGTACTACATTGTTTTTTGTTAGAAAGAGCGATTAAGGTGGTTTTATCTGGGGATACTAACCTACAAGATCTTGAGCTTTGTTTCCTAGGAATTCGCCACGAACGATCACGCGGGTTCCTGGCGGTCCTTCCTTGGGCGATATCCCCGTTACCACCGGTGGAGGACCCATTTTCTCGATATCAGTTCAATACAAAATTCTTCCTACTTCTATGCGAATGGGTATCGGCTACTCATAATTCTAACCTCGATCATTGTTCTATGATCAAATTTGAAATTCTACTTTAAAGACGCTTCAAGTAAATATATCATTCGAGAGCTTTCTAGGACGCAGCATGAATCGAAAATGTCAATAACGATTGCAAGATCTAGACATCGAGGTGCAGGTTACAAGGTAACTTGGACTTCTGTCAAAATAATGACGGCTGACAACTGCTGACAACCCAATGACAGCAGCGGCCATTGACGTCGCAGATTATAGTTGCAACCAGAGATGTGATTCTTGGCACTTTTCACGTGCATGCGCGAGTTTCGGCAGGACCGTATCTGCGTCCGAAGTTTAGAGGGACTATTGGGGGAAAGTAGCGGAGGAGTATGATATACGAAATTAGAGGGCGATCAAGGTATCCGAATTTACCGATCTTTAAACTTGACTGAAGCTAGAATCGTCGCGTATGTGCGAAAAAATCGCACAGTATCCCATCACTGGTTCAACCAGTTCTGATCAAAGCCATAGATGATGTACGATCTTGTCCGGTGTGACAGTCGATGTAGATTCTTGTCAAGAACCATCTGACCATCACATGACAAGAAGTATCTCGTCGGTGTCGTTACCGACGGAGAGATGAATAACGTTTATTGCTGATTTCAATTATATACAGTCACATTTAATAGTAATTAATTTGATTCTAACAGTATCAAATTTTCATTTTTTTTAAATTTCAAAGTGACTGAAAGAAAGAGTACGGATATAGAAAGTGTAGTTTAGAGTAAAAAATGAGATGTGGGTTTATGTGTAGCATGTACATGTGAGATATGAATTTTACTACACATCCACTAACTGTTATCTATGAGAAGGGGTACCGACGAGATAAAGACTACCAGCGTCCGTGCTATTCAGCGATACGAAAAGTGGGCGAAATGGGTCCGGGGATAACGTGAAATTTACAGTGATCTGAAATACCACATCGCTAAAAGTTACACCACCGACGAGAATAATATCAAAATAGTGTCAAAACATCGTCTGAAATATGGCGGAGAATGCAATATTTAATAATAATCGTCTCAGTAGTTTTCTGCACCAACAAAATGCCGTTAGAGGCTTTCTGTTTTTCTGGCTGGAGCTAGAGTATATCCTAGAGGGCGTAGGAGAACACCGAAATATTCGCGTGACACCAGGTGACACTGGATCAACCTCCAATGACCTCCAATTTCTACATCGGTAAAGCAGTGAACTCTAGTCCATGAAAATACACGAAGTTGGAAGTATATTCTCACGGTTCGTTTATGCCTGTAGTATAAACGAAGTACACAAGACATTTTGTTCCTCGTAAAAACGTGAATTTATAGATAAACGGGTAGCATCAAACGTGACATTAAAATCCGACAGTGTTCTTGAGAATCTCTCAACTATAAACAGAAAACCCCATAACTAACCATCAGACTCTAATCTGTTGGTAAATTATTTTCTAGCCACTTTTACCGAGCGTAAACACTAAGTAATAACATCTGCCTTCGCTAGCAATCGAGTGCCATCGTCTTTGAATCGAAGCTATTCGATCAGTGTGCAAATTACATGCAACGATAAACCGTGATAAACAAAAGCACAGAGTAGGCTGTGACAAAAGATGTTTCGTACGGTTGTTCAGAAAAAGTGGGCTATCTAGAGGGGACTGTGGAAAAGAAACGTGTGTGCCGGTCGTGCGACGTTGGCCGAGACAGAAGGACGTTGTTCCATGAGAATTCTTCCTTAATCATGATTGATCGACGCGCCATCTCCGGAATACAAGCAGGCAATGCTAGTTAGTGCGCATTAGTGCGTCCGTCGATCAGAGTATACTCGAGTTTACCTGCCAAACGTGTATCTATGATTGCTCAAGTTTGTATACTCGTGCCATTCTCGCTGTTGTGTTTTACTAATTTCCCTGGAATATTCAGCCCGAACGGAAATAAGAAGTATCAGGAGGCTGTATACGAGTTCAGACCGAAGAAGGAGTTATGGAGGACGCAGCGATGAACGTCGCAGCGTCCGGTGGCGGCGGTCAGCGTGTCGTTAAAGAAGGCTGGCTTCAAAAACGCGGTACACACCATAGAACAGTTTCATAATATTTTTGTTTACCCGTTCGCCTAGCTCCGAGCGAATGCTGCGACATGAGTTTCAAACTTGCTTCTCCCCCGTTCTCCCTGTGTACCCCCACAAATCTCCGCTGCTTGTCTGTTCGGCAAAATGTCAAGATTACGTTGACCGACGTGTCTTCCTGTGCAAATTTTTAGAAAGTCCCAGCTTATTTTACGTGAGGGGTCCGTGTCTCCGCGGGCCTTTCCGATTTCTTCCCCTTGATAAATCGTCCGATAGCACCGAGCCAAAATATCGGGATTGCCTCCGTCTTGAGGTTGTTCGTACGTTTTTGCTGGCTGAAAAAATTTGAAAAAATTATCGGAATACCCGAGTAACGCGATCAGTCGCGGGACCAATCGAACTATGAAACTCTCGCGGAATTATGCTAGTCGCCACCGTTAATGACCCAGTGAAATTATTCGAAGGTTTATTGTTTGTACGTAGGGGAGCACATTAAAAACTGGAGGTCAAGGTATTTCGTTCTACGGGACGACGGTACACTGGTGGGCTTCAAAGCAAAGCCCGATCAACAAATGGCAGCAGCCGCACAGCCTTTAAATAATTTTACGGTTCGAGGATGCCAGATTATGTCTGTGGATAGACCTAAGCCTTATACTTTTGTTATAAGAGGTTTGCAATGGGCAGCTGTAATAGAAAGGACTTTTCACGTAGAAACAGAGCAAGAGAGAGAAGATTGGGTGGCAGCGATCAGGTTTGATTTGTTTTCTTATCTGTCATGCGTGTCCGTTATAGAAAGTTCTTAAAATATTGTTTCTTTTCTTTTCGTGAGCAGCTACGTAGCTGATAGATTAGCAACTGAAAAGGTCCAACAGAACCAACCAGCTGCAATTCAACACTCGTCCTCGTCGGAAGATGTTGAAATGGAATCTTCTGGAGGTGGTAGGTCAGATTCGAGTGGATCCGTCGGAGTGTCCTCGACAGACATAGACGGTGGTAGTATCGACGAATTGTCTGCGAAATTTAGTGTACAAGGAACTTCGAGTAGTAAAAGTACAGGGAAGAAAAAAGTAGTATGTATTTATGATGCTAATGCATTAGTTTTTTCCTCACTAGCGTAGTTACAGTTTTTAACTCTGATTTTTGCATTCCAGACCCTCGAGAATTTCGAATTTTTAAAAGTTCTGGGAAAAGGTACGTTTGGGAAGGTGATCCTTTGCAGAGAGAAGGCGACGGGGCACTTGTATGCTATAAAAATTTTACGGAAAGAGGTGATCATTCGTAAACATGAGGTCGCGCACGCACTTACAGAGAATAGAGTATTGCGAACTACCCATCATCCGTTCCTAATTGTATGTTTCATAGACATTACTAAAGGTGGGCGGGTACTCGGAAATTTCGGGAACCCGAAAATCTATGACACTCCGAACGATATAAATTTTCGGGTGCCCGCCCACTCCTAGATATTACTCCGTATCACAGCTGAATGCTTGTTACTCTAATGAACGTTTTAATTTTCCAGTCTTTAAAGTATAGTTTTCAAACGGCGGACAGACTGTGTTTTGTAATGGAGTACGTAAACGGTGGGGAGTTATTCTTTCATTTAAGACGCTCACGCAGATTCACCGAGGACCGTACACGATTTTACGGGGCTGAGATTATTTCGGCTTTAGGCTACCTTCATTCGCAAGGTATCATTTACCGCGATCTCAAACTAGAGAATCTTCTCTTAGACAAAGACGGACACATCAAAATCGCTGACTTCGGGTTATGTAAGGAAGACATAACGTACGGTAAGGTGTAGCGCGCGGAATCAGCAACGCGTTCTTCAATTGTTCCAAATACCGACATATATTGGTTACGTTTCAATCGTGTAGGAAGAACAACGAAAACATTCTGCGGGACTCCCGAGTATCTGGCACCAGAAGTGCTCGAAGATAACGACTATGGACGAGCGGTGGACTGGTGGGGAGTTGGCGTTGTTATGTATGAAATGATCTGTGGTCGACTACCTTTTTATAACAAGGACCATGAGAAACTTTTCACGCTTATCGTGATGGAGGAAGTCAAATTTCCTAGGACGCTCGGCAACGAGGCGAAAGACATGCTTGGTGGTCAGTACAAGTTTTAGTGAACCTGCAGAACAGCTACCAACAACTTTTTTCTTGTACATGAGCAACAGTCTCTCTTAGTATTCGAGGTATTCGCGAGGAACTATCGGTACCACAACAGTGAAAATTCTTCCTATACTTGTATAGGCCACTTCAGACACAAAGATAGACCGAGCTTAAAGAAAATTTAAAATACATGTTCATGCACGAACACTTCGTACACCCACTGTATACGAGACTGCAAGAAACTGTTCTGATAGTTCACCGACGATATGCCATTGATTTGTTGATTCAGAGCTTATGTCGTTGAATTTCTCTTTGCAGGATTACTTATAAAAGATCCCGGCAAAAGATTGGGAGGCGGAATTAACGACGCGAAGGAGATCATGGATCATGCATTCTTTTCATCGATCGATTGGGCGGATCTGGTGCTGAAGAAGATCCCTCCTCCTTTTAAACCTCAAGTAACTTCCGACACGGACACCCGATACTTTGATAGCGAATTCACGGGTGAAAGTGTCGAGCTTACTCCTCCCGATCAAAGCTTTTTAGGTAGCGGGGGTGGTTTGAACTCGATAGCTGAAGAACAAGAACATTTTCCCCAGTTCTCGTATCAAGAGAGTCATTCTGCAGCAACCTCTTCCATCGTTTCCATTAATCACTGACAGTATCAAGAGTTTCCGTTGTTTGTATACTGAGATATGTGGCGAAATGCATGGGCACGGTCAAACAAAGACACTTGGATACAATAAGAAGTATTGTCGGCCGATTTGGAAAAACGTCTTTTTTTAAAGCAGATTCATTCAAGTATCGTTTTTTGCTAATTTATGATGCTTTTTTTACGCATCTTCGAATAAATTTTAACACATATCTCCAATGGCAGATCAAGTTCGTGCGTGCGTGCATGCGTACGTGCGTGCGTGCGCGCGTGTGTGTGTATGCACATGTGCGCGGCATGTGTGCAACTACACGCACATTCGTTGAAATTGTACATGAAAAACGATTGTGTACTATACTATCCGATTGAGCTAATAACTATTTATACCTGCTGAGTAGGTCTACAATAACATGATGATGGGGATAAATTTTTGTCTTAAAAGAAAAGAACGAAGCAGAAGAGAGTGAGAGAAAAAAAAAAGAATGAATGCTAAAGGTAAAACTTCATCCCCGATGCTGTGTTACGTTGTAAAGTATGGCACGCTTCTCCCATGTGGAAGAACGATATTTGATAATCATAGTTACAGTCCTTTGTTCGACGAAAGTGGTGATTCAACACTTTTTAGCTTCATCGTCAACATTATTATAATAATTTATGGAAGGGCAGTTCCTGGTTATTTTTTGAAATTCATTAGTCAATTGTTATAGCAGAAGCCAAAATAGCAAATTACATTTGGCAATGAGCCAGCCACGGGGCAAGTGGTGTTTATCCATTTTAAAAGTAGGAGCATAGAGAAACATTTACAGCTTTAATTGAACTACCGTGTAAATTTTGAGATCAAGATTTCTAGCACTAAAAAGGGAAGCGTTTTCTTTGATAAATGACTAGTACTACTGAAGAACTAGGAAACTTTTGTTTTCCTTTACTACGGTCCGCGCTTTCATTATGTATCATTGATATAATTAATAATTTACTGTGAGAATCAGATGGAAATATAAAATGCTACTCTAATATTATATTATTAATATTATATGCTACAATGATTATATATATATACATATACATGTATATACATGTGTGTATATATACATATATATACACACATATATTTATATTTTAACAATTAAAGGATTATTATATTGTACGTACGCATTATTAATTTCCATCTCATTTGTAATTAGCAAATACTTGTAGTTTATTCGTTTCAACTGCGAGAAGGGGAACAGGGAGAATGTTTAAAGATAGAATTAAAAAAAAGAGTCGATTGTTTAAAGTTTATAGCTTTAGAATTTTTGCTATTTACCATAAAACAGCATGGTACATTTTGTCGAACGAGAAACAATGATAACTAAAAAGATACGTCTATGTAATCATTTCAAATTACTTTTTCTCCTGAAATGTGGTCTACAGTTTGTTTGCAAGGTGATCTATATTGTACGCCGGGAAAATCTCGTCCTTTATGAGCCAAACTTGATCTAATATGGCACCATCCTTATCATCAGACACCTGTTGTCGTCGGAAACATATTTGTAAAATGAATAATAACGAACATTCCTTGTGCCTGTTATATTCCGAACTTATAATCCAGTACCTGTTCAAGATATAGATGAGTCCGATTATACGCCTTCATCCTTGTGTAACCATAATCTGAGCTACGATATGCAGACCATTCTGGTTTATGCGGGACGAACTTTTCTCTACCTTCTTTGCATCCGGCCGATCCAGTTACTATGTGTACAGGTGCCTTGTAATTCTTATACGGTTCTTCGTAACTACCATTTTGTACCTACGATTAGTTCTTTTTATTATTGATTAAATCTATTTGAAAAAAAAACACTCGAAATAATCTTCAGTTTATGAAACAATAAAATATACCTTGAAATTGTACATGGGCCACAGACGCTCGTAGCTATGCTCATGAGCCCACAGTTCTAAATCTACTTTGTGCTTATAAAACAGATCCTCGAGTGCGAACCAATTAAAAAATGGCAATCCGACCCTGATTAGACTTTGATGATTCGTACAATCATCCGCATTCGCATTACTGCAATACATTGGCCTGTGACCATACGTTACTATCCATGGTCGTTTCACTCTGAAAAATATATTTTTGTTTAATTATTTCTTTGAATTGAAATAAGAGAACCTTTTCTTTCACCTGTTTATAGGTTTGTTGGCTTCTTCTAAATCCTTTTCTAGCCATTGATACTGTTTAACCAGCTGTTTCAAGCCATAGTTCATAAAGTAATATGCTTCTGTCTCAATGGCAATGAAATGAACAGGTCCTACATTGAAACTATACCATAAACCTTCGCTGTCTCCTGGCATTGAAAAACGAGACCTATAAAAATTTGTATTAGTAACGATGAAACATGAACGGAGTAATTAGTAACTGACCTGTAATTACTAAAATTATATTTCTCTTCATGGTTTCCAGGTACTGTCATATAAGGTAAATAAGCAGCAACCCCTTCTATTTGTTTCATAAATTCATCGCCAACATGTGCATTCTCAGTATCCATGTCATACGCAAAATCTCCAACATGAATTGCTGTATCGTATAGCCCACGCTGTGCTTCTTCCTGTAGCCTTCCTAAGCTCTGAGCATTCTCGTTACCCATATCACCAAAAATAACAATCTGTGGTGACCACTCTGCAGAATCCTCTGGAGCGGTTCTCATGTAAAAAGCGTTCGACCACCCATATTTGCTGCCACAGTGGTACACTGTGGAGAAATATTTTTCAGTATGATTCTCATGGAAAATATACATTATTCATTTTAATTATTCAACTAACTGTATTTGCTATTTGGTGTCAAATTCCTCAGCCATACTCTGTGAATATATTGCTTCTGTTTTTGTTTCCCACCATCGATGAACAGTGTGGCGTTTCCACTGGCGGTCAGAATGTATCCACCTATTCCATATTCCACTATAGATTCCTCCGTGTCGTTTTTAGTGCTCCATGTGACAACAATGTCATGAATGTTATCTGCAAACCATACCAAGATAATATAATTGCCACTGTGAAAATCGAGCCAGACATTACAATGCAATTGAACTCGAGACTTACGGGTCTCGTCAAAATGAGTTTTAACATTTTTAAGTAACAATTATCGAGATTGGGAAGATGCATTCATGACGCAATTATTCAATAAATTTATGTTATTAAAAAAAATTGCCGAAAATTTGGATTGATAATCCTGTAAATGTATTTAGTGTTAATAACGATGGACCATAAATATATTCTTACCTCCATAAGCGATATGCACGGCTTCCGGTTGGTAATAAATGACATTACAGAATACACTGGAGGTCGTTGACAAAATTGCAAGTGCAAAGATGAGCGCAGCCATCGCGTTCATTTTTAATATATCACAGCGACGTAGGCAACAAATGCACTAAATCGTGGCAAACAAAATTCCGAATTTTCGGAATTTTCAGATATCGTTGATCTTGATGCGAAAATGCGGAAAACGTCGATGCATCGCTGCGCTTGGATGCACAAAGAATACTGGAGTTGTGCGTAATGTATATAGGTATCGCTTAAAATCGCATGTCGAAAACAATGAGTCAGATGTTATCGTAGGAACAGCTCCTATCAGCTGTTCAACACCGTACGTGCATGGCAGTTATTTATCAGACTGTTTACGGACGCAGCATCTATCGTTTTCACTCACTATTTACATAATCTTGGACTCGTGCACCGCCATTGTCATTTCGGCCGAGATCAAAGTTTAAACTCACTCGAATAAAGCATTATGTTGCCTCGTACTTCTGCGATCACATAATAGCGCCATCTTGACCGTAATTGATCGCAGTTCGCAGTCCGATGCATAAACGCACTTCGAGTGTCCTTCTGGCATGATGCGCAAGAAGAAACAGATGCGACTGGATATTCTGTTGGACTGGCACGTACCGTCGAGTGAGATTTCAGTGTTCAAAGGGTTAGGGCACTGTTGATTTCGAAAAGTCGAAGAATTCGTCCGAAACGCTAGTTTCAACTCTTGGAAACAAAATGTCGAAGCTCCGAGCCCTTAACCCCTTACCGTATGATTGTCTTTTCGTTTACAATGATAGTCGCTAAAAGTCTGGGCAAAAACGGATGTGTGCGTTGTACATTGTACATATAAATTGTGCAGTAATTAATTAAAAGAAATTAATTTAAAAAGCGACTTTATACGCATGCATTTTCTGTGGCAGTATAACTTGAGTCTTTTAAAACATTAATGTTTTGTATATTTACTGTGGACTTATTGTCACAGAAAATGCATATACAAAGTCTTTTCAAATGAATTTCTTTTAATTAATTATTCCACAATGTTCGAAAGTCTGTTATCTTAATCCACTGAATTTTTAAATCCATCTTCCAACAGCAATGTAATCTAGAAATTGCGTTTTTTTAATAGACAGGATTAAATCCTGATAGTAAACTTCCGGTAGATGAAGCGATGGGACCACCTGGCGGTTTATGGGATGGTATCAGAGCCACTCCGTGCTGGTGAACGATGCGAACAGGTTCGAAACAGGAATTTTTCGTTCGATTTTGTTCGCAGCGGCCCAGTATATCGATCGGGGGGATTGCTGAGTGGGATCCGAGGATGTTATTTGTAATAAGTTGGGATGCTGGGACGGAATATAGCGCGAGCGGAGAACTAAGCAGGCAATTGCAGAGCTAGCATCATCCCCTATGCCCTATATTGATCACGCGCTCTGCCAGTTCTTCCTCCCTCTTTGTCGCAGCGATTGCCGTTCCGCTTTTACGGCGCACGTGCGCGAACATGTATTTACACACAGGATGCATCCCGACGAATGTGAACGCACACCGTCGCCCGTGACACCACCAACGGGCCTGCCCCTTCATTCTTCTTCCATCTTCCTAGTTCTAATGTTAGGATGCTCTCTTTTCGGGGGACTGTTCACAGTCGCCCATTATCCGAGCCTCCTTTTGTCGCTCTGTACACAACATGGTTGGCACACTCAATTCTTGCTCCTTAACACGTTCGCTACCGCCTGACTTCTTCTTCACCGGCTATCCAATCATTTCCAAATTCGTTTCTTGGATGATTCGATGGGCCTTGAACTTTCGTTGAATATCGCCATATTGGTCCATGCTTCAGAAATGATTTTAGGGGTGTGGTTACGCACCCCTGGAAGACTAAAAGAAATTAGTAAAAGTATTTATTCGTGTAAAAAGAGACTGGAAGACGCTCAGGTTCAATAGCACAACCACCACGTAAATTGAATGAACTTTTCCTTTCGTTTATTGCATATCAAGGGATCGACCCGATAATCGAGAGCAAGAGGTGATAACAATTACTTTCGTAGTATCACACCCGTATTTCGATCAAGGCCAAGGACCGCGATAGTATCGTGTGTTTGCTTTGGAACGATTCCAGTGGCTCTGAGCGTGTACCATTGGTAATACTACCATTTTGTTTTGACTACGGCCCGATTACTACTACGATTATTAATACCGGCGAGAATACCGTAAATATACATTCTGCCGAGAGTAAAATCGTTCAAAACAAGGTTAAAAAAACCGTTTTTATTTATAATACGTTATTACGGGGTAAGATCGATAAAACGGACCATTGAGAAGACACGTTCGGTTGACGAGTACCGTTTGTTTCATCCAACGCGATAGAAAATCTACGGTACATCTTCCCATTTAGGAATTTATAGGAAGATGTGAGATTAAATTAGTTAAACATTCATTTAGCACTGATTCAGGAAACTCCACGGTTAGACTTCGCCTCGGCGATCAAGGGTAAACATATCAAGTTGTTCGAATAGGGGATGTTACACCGTATCATCAAGCATAATTGAGCATCCAATCTAGTACGTTAAAATCCCTCATTAAAAGCCCACGAAATTTATCATTGATCTAAGAAGCTACCTTGGCAGCCGAGGATTAATATAGCAGGGTAGCTAAATAGAGAATGCTCCATGACATTATCAAGCGTAATTGAGCATCCAATCTAGTACGCCAAAAGCCCTCATTAAAAACCCACGAAGTTTATCATTGATTTAAGATGCACTCCAACTATCCACCTTGTTCATCAGGGATTATCGTGTTAAGTTAGTCAAATAGGGGATGTTCGACAGTATCAACCATAATAAATTATTTAGTCGAAGTAGATTGAAATCCTACAGTGAAAATCTACGAAATCTATCACCGACCTGAGAAATCTCTCTCTGAGACTCCACTCCGTCGATCAGGGGTGAATATGCCAAGTTATTCGCATAGGGGATGCTTCATGCTATCGTCAGGCATAATTGAGCATCGATGTTAGTACGCCAAAATCCCACGAAACTTATCATTGATTTAAGGAGCTTCACTTTTGCAGGCGGGGGTTAATATAGCAGAATATCTCTATAGGGATTCCTTCGTAATATTGTGAGGCGCGATTGAGTATCTAATCTTATACGCAAAACTCCTCTATTAAAAAGTAACGAATTTTATCATTGATTTCAGAAACACTATTGCGAGACTCCACCTCGTCGATCGAAGATGAATTTATCAAGTAATTTAAACAAGCTCCATATCATCTCAGGTACAATTGACCAACAAATCTAGCACATTAAACTTCTCCATTAAAAGTCTACAAAATCTGTAATTGATTCATGAAATTCCTCCGTGTCAGCTAGCCCTCGTGATCCAGCAGGACACCAATGCATTCCAGGACATAATTGGACATAATTGATCGGCCAATCTAGATGAAAATCCCGCGGTAAAAATGTACGAAATCCCTCATTGATCTGAGAAACATCCGGGACTCCACCTCGGGGTGAGCAGACCAAGCCATCGAAAGCAGAGGATGTTGCGTCGTATCAAGTTCGACTCGCCTATCTTCGACTATCAATACCGATTATAAAATATCCTCGAAAGAAAAAAAAGAAACGGGTTGGAAGGTATCGAGATGGGGATGAAACCAAGTCCGTATCCGGAAGGTTTGGCACACACGTAGGGGTTGCGTGCGACTCTGTTCTCTTCTCTGTCCTGCGCGAGTGGGGGCGCGCTAAATCGACGAGGGCGCCGCGGCGCGGCCGCCGCTGTCGAGGGTTGAAGATCAGCGGGCGACGAGCGATGTCAGGGCTGCAGCCGCCGTCGGTTAACACGCACAGGTTCACACCCATCCTCGCCTTCGAAACTTCGGCAGAGCCGTAGCGACGTCGCGGTGACCGTTCGGTTCGGTCTGTCCTCGATCGTCGATCAGAAAACGAGTCGGTCAGTGTCGGTGAATCGTAGTGATCGGGTTGTGGACGTCTGCTAGTGGGAGAAACGATTGTGATCCTAGGGTAGCGAAAGTAAAATCCTCGCACCGGGGGCGGATTGAAAAAGAGAGAGAGAGAGAGAGGGAGAGAGACAGAGCGAGAGAAAGAGAGAGAGAGAGAGAAAGAGTACTCGTCGGCTGATCGCGAGGGATGTCCGCAGGATCCTTTTGCGTAACCGTTGTCTCTCTTCGGGGTAGCCTGCGTGCCGGAGAGAACGCGACATCCTTTGACACGGGGATGTGAGTGGCAGACGTCGTCGTTCAGTGTTAACCAGGACATCGAGAGTGTCCTTCGAGGGAGGGCGCGAGGAGGACATCCGAAGGCTAAGAGGAGTCGAAGAATTGCATAAGAGAAAGAGAGAGAGAGAGAGAATTTGCTTGTCCCATGTTATGAGGAGTCGCTCGGGATGCTTGGCTAAGTGGAAGCTGGAGTCTAGCACGAGTCTAGCGGAGAGCTAGCATGAGGATTGCTGTCGGCGGTCCGGTGTCGTCTAACCGGGTTCCCATCCTCGCGAATGCCACGGGACGACAGGAGGACTGAGAGCCGCGCGACGCTGCTCGAGGATGCAACGGGACAGGATGCTGGAAGCGTGCGAGGAGCCGAGTCCGGCGAGGCCTCTGATCAATAAGCCAGGACATCGGGAGTTCTGAGAGTTCTCGGTGGATCGTTCAAGGAAGAGGAGACCGTTGCGAGGATGTAGGGGGGGCCCACGATCGGGGCCCCGACGAGGGTTTCCTCGGGACTGTTTCTCGCGGGACACACGGTGATCTCGACAGGTGGACTTGTCCGCTGTTTCACCGAGTTACATTCTACGCTCCTCCGGTTCAAGTTCGAAGAGTCCGCGGGTACCAGGAAGAAGTTCCTTCCGGTTGCGAATACTTCCGCCTTTGGGGATGAGCGTCGGGCCAGGGTCGCGTATCTTAGAAAGGGATAAGGGAAAAAAATAGATACTCGTCGTGTGTAGATCTGTCCGTTCGTGTTTGTTTAGTCTTGTAGTATATCGGTGTACGGCGACCGTGTCCTAGAACGAATAGATCGTCTGTCCCCTTAGAGTGCCGTCTTACATTCTTCTTCGAACCTGTTTCGAAGGACTTGCCGGCGGAGTCGGGGCTTTTTTTTGTCGGTGGAGGAGACACCCGCGGCTCGCTTTACCTCTCGTGGTTTTACCGATCAGAGGAAAACTGTGTGCGGCACACGAGACACGGACAGAGCAGTGCACGGGGCAGAGGAGAAGATGCGCGTTTACGTTTATAGGAAGCGTAGATGTTGTCGGTGAAAAGTAGGTCGCGCGAGGTCGATAGTACCATCGAACGTTAAGCGAAGATGCGAGAGGAAACGGAAGGAATCGCACGCGGCTACGACGACGTTAACATCGGCGATTCGTTTTCTCGACGATGACGGGCCTGTGATACCGTGTGCTCGCCCGGTGTCAACGCTCTCTCTCTCTCTTTCTCCTGCCGAACACCACCCACCGCTCTACGCATCTCTGACCGAGTAGACCGACCGTCTACCCGCTCGAACACAGCGAAAATGGTTGATCTCGGGGGATACATTATCATACTGATCAACCAGAATGACAAGATCAAACTGTACGGTGAGCATCGATTGCCCCTCCACCTGCCCGCTATAGGCACAAGGCCGAGGCGGGTGCACAAGTACCCGACCCGTTGGGATTCGGGTACGCTGCATCCGACTTGTCCGTGCCACGTTACTCGGTGTCTTTAACCCTCATACGTTCCTCAAAAATAGCTGCATAAAGGAGACTAGGATAACAATTCATGTTTCGTTTATAGCGTCACATTTTAAAGAAATATATCTCACGACGTAGACATAAAAGGATGATTAATTTTACAGTACGTGAAAACATTGAGTGGATCAATTTTCACTCTGAGGAACGTATTAAGGTTAACCCTCTACATCTCGAATCTTTTATTTAACACGTTGACTGCCACGCGAATGTGATGTGCTCCGCACAAGTTTTGCCTATTTGGATCGTAGAAGCGATTAGCGCTATCGATAAATATAGGTAGTCACTTGATAATAAAGAAGTCAGCTTACACTATCATCTAGTTATATTCTACATTCATAAACTGATATGTGGTGATAATGTTTCAGTAATTCCACATCGCTGACCAGCATGGCATTCAACGTGTTGAACGTTAGAAAATAATTAATGTACTGTAATGTCTCTAATTGTTTGTGAAAGAATAATGTGATACGAGATCAAACGAGATTAAGATCTTCCTTCGGGAACGACGTTCAAATAATGACTCTATATTTCAAGAAATAATTCATGTTCTTCAATAACCGTGAACACTCGAGTAGCGATTCTCCATTAAAATTACTGTTACTATTACAGATATCTTTTATATTATTAAATTTGTTTATATGCATCAAATTAAGAATCGTATAGAATGGAAATATTTTTTAAATGGCTCGAGTTAATTTATTTTCTATCCGAGTTTTTGCATACTTGAAATTCTATTTCCCCGATCGAGGTCGAGCGAACTTTCAAAAATTATCACCCGGGAAAACATGCTGTCCTCTCTAATTAGCGACTTGTTCCATGAATACAGGTCAAATTTACGTTTAAATTCGAAATTGACCTAGCACACGTGTCGCCATACGTGCACGACGTGTCGGTCGCCTAAAAAGCAAAAGAATTTTCGTTGGCCGCCACGAAAGAAGCTTCTTTCCCGTCTTTAATTAGCAGCGGTGTTTGCCGTTTAATGAGTAGCCGCGAAGTTGGTCGCCAAGCACGCAGGAGTTTAGCTACACCTTCGCTTTGAAGCTTCTTTCATTAAAGCCACGAATCTCGTGGAAAATTCGCCGTCCTGCTGAAAATAATCGGATTGCTTGTCTGACCGGACACCGTCCTTTTCTACTGTCCCAGTGGAGATTGCTCGTACCAGTGTTACGCTAGAATCTTCCCTTGTCGCGAACGAACTTCGAATAGACCATTCAGGCCGAGAGTTCCAAACGTTCTACCTCATTTCTAATTACTTAGTAGACAATTCGTAGCGTTAGTTGTTTGCAGACTGCAGATCTTTGTGCAACAATTACGAGCTACTAGAATCGCATAAAATAGTGTTTCTTCTTCCAATGATTTTAATGCATAAAATTTGCAGCAAGATTACAAAGAAGTAGATGAAAAAATATGTAAAATAGTAATTGAAGATTTGAACGGATCTAGAGACTATTCCTTTCCCCACATGTTCGCGGTGTGTTGAATCGAAACTTGTTAGTAATTGAAACAATTTTCGAACGGATCGCAGGTTCGCCGGGCTACGTGGACGCGCTGGAGGTGGCAGATGAAATTTTGGAAATTAATGGCAGCAAGTTGGAGAACGCCAGCCAGCCCGAAGTGATTCAATATATATGCGAGGTACTTAACGTTTATTTATCACCGAAATTCCAGTTCACGCCTCGTCTCCCGTGCGAGTCTATTAAAACGCGAAAACCGGCGCTAAAGTGCCAAAAAGTTTCCATTTTCGAGAGAAAGAGTCGTCGACGCCTCTTCGTTCTGGTTAGAGTCGATTTACTCTTTTCCGTCTCGATTGCTCTTCCTGCCAGCAAATATTCGATCAAAATCCAAGAGCCAAGAGAATTATTTGCACGAGTATTAAAGAAAAAAAATTGACTCTTCGTTAACACGATAGAGGCACGAAAATGTCAACGCTTTTGTTCTCTGACATTGTGTACATTTTTAAAAACACCTCCACCCTTTATTTCAAAACAGTATCATATAAATTTTTACTATACCACGATTTATTATATGAACATAACGATAGAGATTCCCAAAAAAATGTTTTCAACGAATATTTTCTGTATGTTCCGAATATTTTTATCGTCGACTAAAATATTTTCCACGGTCAAGCACACGAATTATAGGAATTAATAATCGTGATGATAACGGTACAGTAATCCTGATAGTTATGGTAATTGAAGCTTGATTCCCACGATCGAATATTTGCCAAGGGTCGAATATTAATCCTGTCGATTAACGGAATCGTTTTCTATTCGCAGTGCATCAAATCCCGAACAGTATGTCTGCGGGTTCGAAGAAAAAGCGGAAGCAACAGGGGTGAGTGTCCATTCCGAAAGCATTTTCATTAGCATAATTCCACGGCAGCAAGACACAGGAATAGTATCGCAGTATGTAGTTAGCCGAGCAAACGTCTCGAATGACTTCTCATTAGGAGCGGCGCGAAACGAGGGAAAAATCGATGTGCAAAATGGACCGTTAAAGAGGATAAACGTGTCACGTCGAACGATTAGAAGTACCGAGAGGTGTATATCGATTTTCACTAGCTAGCTCGATCGCGGCTGCAACCGATATTTCCGTTAATACAACGCGACAGGGTACGATTAAACATACGGACGCTGCCATCATTTTCCTGAAGACTACTCCGTGGGATCGCGTGCCTCCATCTTTAATCGCGCTGTATCCATTAGCCTAACACTTTCGCTAAATGAAAATTCTCGTGACCCTCGACATTACGAAGCAATTGCGCATTTCAGTGCAGAACAAATTCGAGACACGTTCGCGTGCCATTTTGAGCGAAGAATAAACAAAAACTGCATCTTAATCGATTCACCATTATTCGCAACGACATGCTATCATTCATCAGATAGCTCAAGTTCGACGAGTTGCTAATAAATGCAACGTCGTAATTTATTCGCAGACACAGATTATTCATGACTTGACCCAACAGCTTCGCCGCGTCGTGTTACACAAGAAAAAGGTTAAAAATCGCAGTTTCGTAATGCTCGGTCTCGCATAAACCGAATCAACAACTAAAACAGTAAACCTTGTCGTTCCGAAAAATGGCGTCAACAATCCGATTATCCCTCGACAACATCAAGCGATCCTTATAAAAACCAATGACCCGGACACCCTTCACCATTCAAAAAAAACAAACAAACAACTCAAAAAATGATTTCAGCAATCCCATTAAATCAACGTCGAACGCATTGGGACAAAAGAATGCTTTACCTCTCCGCTGTGCGATTTGATCTGTACGGTGTGCATTTCGCGTGTCGCAAAAATTTGCAAACATTGTACACCAGAACTGGAACGTTCCGATTCGCGAAGTTGTAGAAACGTTTTAGGGTGGTTGTTTATTCAATTAGGAAATTTAGAAATTTTCAAAGTACGCCTATCAATCTTCGAAGTTCATGTACCGGGTACATCGTTTGTCACCGTGTCCTCCGTTACCGGCGCAGCTCAGGTAAATCGTCGGTCGATTTCGTGTTTTCTCGTGCGATTCCGGCGTTCACCAGGTAAACGTTCAGGTCGCGGCTCGTGATCGTGACGCGCGGGAACGTCGGTAGCAGTGGAGGAGGACGAGAGGGGGTTAGAGAGACGGGGTCCGTTGAATAGAGGGGGTTAGGCCGGAGGAGGGAGAGTGGGAGGTGAGGAAGAGGGGCCCTGAGTGTTCAGCGTAGAGAACGTGTAGAGAGAGAGAGGTCCGCGGAGGAACCGAGTGGATCTAACCTTCGAATGTATCCGCTGTCACGCTCGGTTCCCGCTAGTACGGAACCGTCCATACGTGCCAGCGGTTCCGCGGCAATTCTGCGCGGTTCCATCGTCTTCCTGGCAGTTTCTCGTGTGTACCGGAGGTCGGGTAGCTGAGCGGGTACGTTTCGGTCGCGGCCTGCTACCAGGCTGCTGTACCCATAGAAAGAGAGAGGTAGAGAAAGAAAGAGAGAGCGTGTTGTTTTCCGCTCGCGTGGAACCAGGAAGGAAGGAAGGAAGCGGACACGTTCGTGCTCCGACAGTGCTGTGCTGGTGCTTCGACAGAGGCCCTCCCGTGGTTCCACAGGTTTCCTCGGGCTCTCTTCTGTTTGGTTCCAGTCGATTTCTACTTTTCCCTGGTTCTACGTTGGTTTTCCACGAGGTTATACCGTGTTCCTTCGCTGTTCTGTGCGCGTGTATTCCGTGAACCGTGTGTCTTCGCTCTGTGCTCCTCGTCGTTCGGTCGCCGGTCACCTTACCGGTCGAGGGAAACCGGGACAAAGAGCCAGATGGCAGCTGGATACGTGGACGAGCGTTCCAGGAGACCGTGGACAGACCGCCGACCAGCCACAGAATCTTTCCACGATTTCTGATCGGCGTTACCGTTAATCGCCGATCGACGCTCGGCTGGATCACCGGCGAAAGGTGACCGATCTTTCTTTACTCCATTACTGGGACACACGGCGGCGATTGTCTGGCGAACCGTTTCCTCCGGTGTCCTAGTATGCTCTTCATCGCATATTCACTCTGCGACCACAGCTCTTTTTTTTAGCGAGTTACAAGCAAGTTCTATGACGATTGCCTGCTAACTCGTTTATAATTGTACGCAACTGCAGCCGTGCGACTGATTTTTCCTCCGCGATTATAGAATGGGGACGATTGTTCGACGAACCGTTTGTTCAGTGACGATGTTATCCTAGTATGTTTTTTTTTGCATATTCATACTATACCACGACTATCTTGTTGAATTATTAGCGAAATATTAGCTGATTGTCCACAGGAGTCAGATCGTTTGTAATTATAAGAAGCCAACTGCGAATTGTTTGCTCAATACCAGCCATTGTCCTAGTATGTTCTTCCTAGCATATTCGTTCTATGATCACGTCATTTTTATCGAATTGTAAGGTAATCGTTCGAACATCCTCGATCGTTCGACAAATCGTCGATCATTAAGCCTGTCGTACGAGTCATTCTTTCAATTTTTATGGAATTTCTACATCCACTCAATGACCATGTCTTTTCTGTTGAATCATGAGCGAATAACTTGATTGTCTACAGGAGCCAAGACGTTTATGATTGTGAATAACAAGCACCGCGTAAGCAATGATTATGTCCTCGATTCTGGAACGTGCTCGATCGTTTGACAAATCGTTGATCGTCAAGTTTGTTGTCCTAGTACGTTCCTCCAATTTTGATGGAATTTGTGTACTCATTCAATGACAGTGTCTTTTCTGCTGTCGACGGGAACCAAGACGTTTACAGTGGGTCAAAAAAGTATTGGCACATTCTTAAAAAGGCGATAACCTTTTACATATCGTACTATACGATTTGAACTTTTTTTAGAAGCTAGAGCTGTAGGATGTGACACAAATTGCAATTGACCGGAATTTTAGAAAAAATAGTAAAAGTTGCATTTTACAACTTATTTATGTAGGCCTGTATTAATTTTAAAAATACGTTTCATAGACCTGTGTCAATTAAACATATTCTGAAAATTTCGTCAAAATCGGTCGACATGAGCTACAAACATCTAAATATGTTAAAGATTGCAGATTTTCACGGTTTTCGGCCCATAACTGCAGATCTTACATCTTTAAATGCCTGTCGTTTTTTTCAAATTTTCAATATAGGCCCACATAAGAAAGTTGTAAAGTGCAATTTTTAATATTTTTTCTACAATTCCGATCAATTGCAATTTTTGACAAAATTTTGTTGAAAATCCAGCAGCAAACTAATTGCTCTAGTTTCTAAAAAAAGTTCAAATCGTATAGTACGATATTTAAAAAGTTATCGCTCTTTTAAGAGTGTGCCAATACCTTTTTGACCCACTGTATGTCCTCGATTCTGGAACGTGCTCTCGGCAGTTCGAAAACGATTGATCATTAGAGTAGTTGTCCCAGCAAATTCCTTCTATTTTTATGCGGATTGTATATTCATTTATTACATGTTCTTATCAAATCTTCAGTCTGACTCTTGGATTAATTGTATTTGAAAGGGGTGATTTTCTGAATATACGAAACGTGTCGATCTTTTCGTTGAACGTGTGAGTTCCATAAAAATTGAAGGACGTTGCTTAATGTTCGTTATCTGCGGGCGAGAGTGTCGGATTTAATCGGAAGATTTTACGTGTCGGTGATGCGCGATTGGTTTTACCGAGAGGCAGCTTTCACGTTTTTAAGGGCACGTTTTAAGGCCCCGTTTGGTCGATCGCGCACACACGCAATTGCCGCGCTCTGCTACAGTAGATTATACGGGCCGTATCTCGACGTCCAATACCACAGAAAATGAGTTTTCGTGAGCGCACGTCGTCGACGAACGACAAGGATCCGCAAGCACGACCGAGCTATGTGTCATCGTTTTACGCGACACGTTAATAGGCGAAAACGGAGACAAGGAATCCGTCATGGTTGCAGTTTCTGGGTTAGAGAGCCGATGCGTGGGTGCACGACGATGCGGTTGCACTATTGCTGCCAGATCGAGTAGGCTTCCAATGCAAATCTCGATTTAATCGAATCACATTCGCTCTCTTGACGACTTACTTACTGCCTGCTGTTTATAACGTTACGATTAGTGTGATTTCTTAACGACTATAATATATAAGACGATATTTCTTGAGAATTTTCTAGAATTTTTAATAAAATAAAAAAATATTGGAAATCTTATGATATTTGGAATATCGTTGATAATATTTATCGAAAACGCAAAAAACTTCAATTCAATGTTTATTCTTGTCCAATGAAGTAAGTTTAATTAAAATCGGCTTGTACCAACTGGCGATGTTCCCTTGTCAGTGGAAGACTGACTCAAACTCCACTTTTAAACCAGTATTTAAATACGAGTAGAATTTTTTCAGTGTATCGAATAAGCCACTTTCAAGAGAGATAGTTCAATCATTTCTTTAGAGATGATTTTCTAAAAGAGGATTTTTAAATTCTTCTTTGACACGTTTGAAGTAGAAATTCCCGAAGCGAAAATTACGAAGCACATTCGTACCCCTGCAGTTTCCAATAGTTTAACGATCTCCGGTCAAATTACAATCAATTTTCCATAGGCCCTGAACAATTTATTAGGAGCATAGCCGCGGAAACTTTCTCGTTTCACCTTTCAAGCTAAACGCAGTTGTTTATGATTATTGCACTACGAATTTATGAAAGATAAAAATTGTCTGCCTCTGTTTGCAAGACGTCGTAAGCCACTTTCTCTGTTTTATAATTTTAGCAAGTGCAGCTCGAGTCTTTTACCTAGAGATCAACCCAGCCAAAAATCTGAAAAGAACATGATTTCTAAAAATGAATCTATTAAAGATCTAATGAAAAATCACGTTTCTTTCACTCAGTGCTTCTAACGTTTCCACTATTCCGTTTCACGAGCTCATTGTTAGAGCCGCATAAATCCGTTGAATAATAAATAGTGACCTAACACAGAAGCATATACAGATTATTCGGTACCGGAAATCCGATCATGTTTCACACATTAGTGACTTAACGAGGCGACCGTAGAAAGCCAGCGAACTTTTAAATCTATCCGGCGGAACATTTTCGCGAAAGTCAAAAGTTGATCCGCGTCGCACAAAACGGTAGATTAATTAATCGACGGGCCGAGTAATTTTTCATGTTTTCGAGCGCGGAGTGTCGTGTCGTTGTTAACGCGTTGTCGCGATTTGGGCTCGCAAAGTGACCCATAGCTATCAACGGGTGTATAAACAGAGACTGTTGACGATTATGCAAATTCCGTTTTTCGTAGACGGGGTTTCGGTCGGGGCGGCCGGGCCGGTCGAGTCGTTGATTGAATTTCCCTGGAAAATTGGAATAAATGGAATAAACGGAATAAATGGTATGAACGGGAACAAACGGAATAAAAGGAGATCGTAAACGGCGAAATTTCGGAGCTAGCCGAATATCGAACGGCGACCCGTGTCACGTCCGATGAGGAATCGCTCGGCGCTCCTTGTTTTCCGCTTGTATTTCTTGTCCGGTGACAGTCGAAACGGATTTGTTTGAGATGAAGCTGCACGGAACGGTTCTCTCCCATCGACACGCGTTTTATCGTTGTCTGTGCCGCGCGCATCGATCATCGGACACGGTAATTGTTGTTCGCGTTTATTAGTCTAGTCGCAACGGAGGGCCCCGTTCTAGTTATTCACGGACAGTCGATATTAATAATATCGCGATCGCGCTCTTGGGGAAAATAGGTAGATCGTCTCGGGGGGACGGTATCGCGACTTGCCCGGGCCAGGTTCGGGCCCTCGGAGCATTAGCGAGAGCATAATGCGTTCATAATTGCGAGCGTCGACAGACATTATCGCGTAATTAGGTTTACGAGCGACAAATGGCGATTGCTTTTTCGATGGACTCGATAATTAACCGGGTACCTTTTCCGCGGGCGAATTACCTTTAACGATCGGCTGCCTTCACAAAGGGCTCTGCCAGAGACGCGCCATTAGCGCCGGGATCATCGGGAGCCGATAGATCGTTTCAATTGCCCCGGTCCTACGAACTTGAATAAGACTATTTTAAATGGTCGCTCGCATTCGACTCCGACGAGCTCGATTCGGGACAGAAACGAGCGTAGAACGGATCTAGTGGGCGTGGTCTTGATGCTCGACGGTCTGAGGAAACAGTGCCCCACAGGGCAACATGCTCATAAACAAATCAAACAAATACTAGGCAAATGTCACATTGAAAAAATAGTAGACTAGCTACATTGATCTTCTCTGTGGAATGTTCTGAGTGGGCATGGCTTCGTTGCTCTTAATATTCACAGGATTATAACAGTACTGATTGACAAAGCTCTGAAGATTACAGCTTCGTCCCTCTTTCTTCTCGTAGATTCTTCTGAATGGGCGTGGCCGCCTTGCGCTCCTGATTTTAACAGAAAGGCAGTCTAAATCTATTCCTACCATATATCGTATTCCCTAAAAACTTGCTCTTTTTCTTAAATCGTTCCGAGTGACGTGGTTTCTCAGCTCTTCGAATAGAATCCGAACCATTGCCCTATGGCGGAACAGATTCCCGCAACTATGACTGATTTGGAGCAGGTTTCACGGTGGAAATCGCGATTCGCGCACCGGTAACTACGGTCGCAGGCCGCCGGCCCGATAAACGCGTGCGTGCGTGCTAGTATTTGCGTATCGTGCGCGGGATGCAACGTGTACGAATGTTTTCCCGACGAAGGGGCAACAATCGGTCGGTGCACAACGCGTATCGACGTGCGTGCACGCTTCGACGTTGTTTCCGAATCGCTGCGCAACGCGCGCTCCGCTCGCGGTTTCCACGAATCCGCTTTCTTCCGGAGACACTTTCGCGATGCAACCGCTAACGAGTTACGGTTCCGACGCGCGACGGATCGATGGGTCGGCTGCATAGGAAATCGCGGAGTCGCGCGGGATTTCGAAATTGTTCGTTTCCACGCCCATTAATTGCGCCACGAGGCTGCAGCTCCGTCTCTTCTAAGCTAGGATAGTCGATATCGTAGGACGTGGCTGCTTTCAACCATCGGTTAGATCATGCTCAAAATCATTGCAAGCCTCATCGCGTTTATTCTCTCATTTTACATCGTAGCCAATCGAAGAAATACTTAAAGAACGAACCTGGGGAACCTGTTTAATTACGCCGACGATCAGCATAGGCATTCTTTGAATTATTTTTAGCTCGTTTAAAGTCTTGTATAAAGCGATGAGTAATGCGAAATATGAGTACGCGAAACACAAACCGACCAAACACTACAAGGTTATAAGAATACGATCGTGTTACTTTTATACAATTCCTAAGCCTTGCAATTCATGCAGAACATTCTTATCTTACATAAAGATCCTCTGGTAATGAATTTTCATATTTTCCTATAATCTCGTCGTAGTCTCCGGTTCAGCTGTACAGTTGAAATAATAGCAACAAAGGAGGAGCAAACTTAAATCCATCTTTGAAAACACGATGTCGCAACTAGGTCGAAAAATATTACACAATCGTAACTGTGTCAGATAAAAGGAAATACGAATGGATCGAAGGAGACGGCAGGGGCGGGGTTAATCATTTATTCAAAGATTGTGTTTGCGAGTCCGAGAGGATTATTTCGAAACATGTGAATCGTTATCGATATGTTAATAGAATTACTGGATCGTGTACAGTTTTTTCCGAAGCTGCTTAACACTTTTAAGATTTGCTTCCATAAATAAACAATGAACACAACGCAAAGAGGCTTCCGATATTAGTTAATGTTAAACAACTTTATCGAAAAATTATTTGTGCCGGTTAATAGTTTAGAGCGTGCATAATAACCCCTATAAATTGCAGATCTGTAAGTATTCGATTATAGACGCAATAAGTGAATAACTATGGCGCTGAAAACTGGTGAATTCCCAAGAGAGAAAATAGGTTTCTTGCCATGCCTATATCTCCGTAAAAAATTAAAAAAAAATCGGACTTTTGCACGTTATACATTCACTATTTGGTAATACAAAAATAATCTTTTTTTTTAAATCGAAAATTTATAAAATCGATTTTTGACCGCCTCGGCACCACCGTGCGGCGTGGCGTCCCGAAGGTGCACGAGGGTTCGATCACGGGGAAGCGATATCAATTTGGAAGCCACATTCCCCAAAGAATCTCGGTTCGTCGGCCAATATAGCGCGATCGACGTCGCCAGGGACCGAGGAGCCCACCTTTTCTGGTGTAAAAATGGCCAAGAACACATAGTCCGCTGCGGTGTTTATAGACCTGTGCAGTTTGACCTCGGCAACGCGAAAGACCAGTGATCCGGAGCACCCTTTGTGGCGTCAGAGATCGATGCGACTCACCCAGCCCTTCGATCCTGTGAAATTGTTACTCCAGGTGCTCCTGATGCATGCTACCTCTGCATACGACCCCGTCCTCACCCCTATCTACCCTGCATTCCATTTTTCTTTCGCCTTTATTCCATTTTATCTACTTAACCGCTCCCGAACGCTATTGACCCCGCGCAACGAGTGCAATTTTTTTACTTTCTTTTATACCTTCACCTTATCAGCTCTAATGGCACTCATAATCGTACTAGAAATGCGTACAAACCTACTACACCAACTATGTTCCGTCCTATTGGCCATGTGCAACGAGTGCAACTTTTTTCCACTCCTCTATCTGCATTTTATCAACTCTAATGACCATGCTAGAAGTCCGTACAACCCTTCTTTGCCATCTATGTTCTGTCCAGCCTTTTTATGTAACAAGAGCAATTTTTCCTTTGCATCTTCGTTATCTGAATCTTACCAACTCTGTACTAGGCATTGGTACTCCCGCATACAATCATTTATAACATCTTCATTTCGCACCCCCCTCTTAATTCTCTGCGGCGAACGCAATTCTTTCCTTGCACTCTTCTTCTGTTTTTCATTTCATTAACTGACGACGTTCGCATTGCATCAGGGGGCTGCATGCACAACCCCACCTCTCGACCGACTTCGTATATGTTCTAACCCCTTTTTATCCCCCAACAATGGGTGACATTTTTCTTTTCTATTTTCTTTACGCCTTTTTTTTCGTTTTATCAACCGATGACCTCCATAGACTGCACCTGGGGTGCAGTATACCACGCAACCCTTTCTCAACCAACTGTGTGCAGCCCCGTTAACCCCCCTGCAACGAGCAGCCATTGTTTTTCTTCCCGCTTTCCTTTTCGATTCTCCATTTTATTAAACGATAACGCTGGTATCACTCTGAGGGCGATTGCAACTCCTTCTACTTTTCACCGACCACGCCACTTTTCTGTCAACAACTTTATTCTCAGTGAGTGGCAGATTTTTTGTTTCTCGATGATCTTATCAATTGATGACGTTGCAATCTACCCTCACCCCGAGTGTCATCCTATCACGTGTCTTTCATAGTTAATCCATAGTTTTTATATTATCATTGATATCAATTTGATTGTCCCATGTTATGGACGGATGACGTCTACATGTCAATCAATTTGTTCTTTCTTTAATTTTTATTTTCAGTTTACCTCACTTTATCAACCTACATATTTTTTAGTGCACGTTTCTTACTTCTTTCAACCAATTGGTTGTTGTGGCTCGTGGATTTTTTACACGGTTAAATTAAATTTGTTATAAATCCCATTATCAAACTTTGAATTTTATCCTAGCGCAACGAGTGCTTACAAATCAGTAATTTTCCCTGAAAAACGATAAAATGGCGTGGAGCTAAAAGCTCGAACCCGTGACCGCCGATTCATTTCTCACGCTTTAAGCACCACAGCCATCGAGTCCTACGACTCTTTAAACTCCAAACAAGCTTCTGAAAGCTCCAACATCATTCCAATCGCACTTAAGTATCCGCATCAACCCTCGACAGAGAGCGCCATTTCTTTCGATTTCCTCTTTTTTCCATTCGTCCAGCCGATGGCGGAAGGAAACGGTCGTCGAACGGTTAATCGAGAGTCCCGATTGCGAATTCGAGGCTATCATTTGCGACGGTTCAGTCTCGAGCGAGCGGTTCCGCGCGGAAAATAGGGAAGTGAGTTGCACGCACCGCGAGCACGAGACAATTACTGGATGCCGTTGTGAGCGAGTCGAACACGCGGGGGAGGAAAGCGTGGAGGAAGGATGAACAGGAGGTGGAGAAGGAAGTATGGGAAAAAAGAGCGGCACCGATGTCTACCGGTCGAAAGGAGGATACAGTAGTACCTCGATACACGTGGAAATCTCGAATATGTTACTTGCACCTTGTCTTGAAAATAGTACATCATTCACAAATTCTTTGAATCTTTTTATTCTTTTAAATTGCACCGACCCAATTCTGCCAAAAAAGTTGCTGTACCATTATTCACAATATGGTTTACATTATTGAATATGTTGGTACATTTACTGCACATTTAAGTATTGTATGAGGTATTATATCATTTTCATATCTACGAAATGAAAAAATCATATCCAATGGAATTATTTTAGGTCGGAAGAAATGTTGAATTGTTCAAGTTAAAACTTCTCCAACTGCAAAGGGTTAATATTTGATTAACATATAATATAATTAATTAATACATACAATAGCTACATATTATTTATACATATAATTTTAATGGTGTCCTCCACTGTAAAATATGTAACTATTTTAAACATGTCAAAGATTTGGGATAGTTGCCGAAATATTCTGATTATGTCCAGAAGCTTTATAAAATTGGCCACTGTGGAACGTGCAATCGCCGTTAACAAGAACGCAATCTATCGGTGTTTTATCGCGCGAGATCGGCATTCCGTTTAAAAAGCTGGTTCGATGGTCGCGCCACCATGAAATTCCCGGGGCGTTTCCCGTAAAATTCCGGGGATGGTTTCGCGTTTTGAGAGTGCGAAGAGAGAGAGAGAGCTGTCTTTTCGCACACCCCCGCGTCACAGTCCCATCGTTCCGCTTCAACCCCCGGCGGGAAAGTAAATTCGATTAGCGCCGGCCACTTTCCACTCTCTGCGGGGGTAAATTCGATTGACGCCGCGATAAGATCGAACCATTAGCAGCGTGAAACGCGTTGTCTAAATTGGCTGCCGCGTAATCTAGAGCACTCGGCACACAGGCAGAGAGAAAGAGAGACAGAGAGGGGAGGACACGTCGAAACGGGACGGGACGGATCGTTCGGGCTCGACGGAAACACGACGGGCAATCCACGTCCAAACCATACCATGAATCTCGCCAGCCCTCGATCTACCCGTTGGAAAATACCTGCTGAAAAACGATCTCGACGAGCCGAGCGCCTGTCGAGATCGATTCTCGAGTCGACGACAGAGAACGCGAGTGATTCTCTCTCTTTTTTGAAAATGTGGAAGGGAATCGTTGAAGTTTTCCTGTGATAAGGAGGCAACTCTGATTTTTACGAATCGTTGTACGAGATCGTCAAGGGCTAATTTAATTAATTGGGCGCCGAATTTTCTTGCATTTTACCGTAGCCCACACGTTGGAAATTACCCGGTGAAATATAGGGGAGGTTTTGCTAAAGTTACGAGAGAGAGAGAGAGGAATTGAAGGACTTGCTAGAATAAGGAGGCAGCTCCGATTTTTGCAGATTTTCCGTTGTTGCGAGATGGTCGAAGGCTAATTTAATTAATTATTCTTTTAAAAAGTAAGTAAATACTTGCATTTCACCGCGGTTCACGCGTTATAAAATGCTTGATGAAAAATAAGGGAGGTTTTCTAAACTTATGGGAGAGAAGAGTTGAAGGGCTTGCTAGGATAAGGATTCTTTGTTGTACGAGATGGTCGACGGTTTAATTAATTGTCCTCCAAATTTTCATGCATTTTACTGTGTTCTATATGTTATTAAATGCCAGATGAAGAGCAGTGGAGATGTTTTGAAAATGCAAGAGGGGAAAATTGAAGGGTTGGGAGTACAAAGGCAGCTCTGATTTCTACACGGTTTTTGTTGTGTACGAGAAAGGCAAAGGCTAAATTAACTAACTACCCCTCGCGTTTTGTTTCAATCTGTTGCGATCGTTGGAAAATACGCAGTGAAAAACAGGGGAGGTTTTTTTAAAAATATGGGAGAAAAGGATTAGAGGATTTGCAGCAATTTTTTGGTAGCTCCGATTTTTTGTCCGTGTTTTTTCCTGTTATACGAGGCCTGTCCACAGTCCACAGGCTGAATTAACTACTTACCGAGTTTTCTTACAGTTTACTAGCTAAGCACTTGGTTCGTGTTTAACTTTTTCCATTTAAACAAGCAAATCGATGGAAATTATCGAATTTTCTTCAGCATAAGAGGGTTAAAACGAACGTAAGCTTACAGCTTCTGGTAACTTTCATGTTTTCAAGTTAGAGCAGCTTTGAGCGGAAAAGGTGGGCTGGTTTTCCACCGATTTTCTAAAATTACCCGAAAACTGAACTGATATCCTTATTGCAGCTTGTTCAATTCGCTCCTGGAGCAGAGCAGAGCAGAGCCGATAATCGGAACAGGCGTAGCTCACCGACCAGTCCCGTGTATAAATATTTTCCAACGATCTATTTTTCTCCTCCCTTTCATCCTTCGTTTTCACGCCCCGTAACCTACACCTACACGTACGTACGTGAACTTTCGCGCGCGTGCACGCAGAGTACAGTATTGTCTCGATGAATGTAAAAAAGATGTGCACCATATCCGTGAGAAATTCAATACTTCGCATTCAATCCAATGTTACGAACACACCACGCGTAAATTCGAATATTCAGAACTAGTTAATAATTTTAATAACATTTCATGAAAGAAAATCAATTTCTGTATCACTCTAGTTGGTTGCAATTCAAGTAGAATATTTTCATTATGCATAAGAATCATTTTTGTAGATTAATTGGGTTCGCGTTCCTCAGAAATTGATCGCGCGTGGAAAGTAGAATTGGTTGGTCATGATCAGACGCATCGGACGAGTCCTGCCTAATAGTTTCTGCAGAATCCCCACCTGTCAGCTTGTACCGCGATCTCGGAAACACCCCGTATATTCCCCGTGTTTTGTATTCACGAATTTCCCGGATGATGCGACAACACTTCGCCGGAAATTTTCATATTGCTCGCGATAAGTGCGCACGTCGGAGACAGCTAAGGGGTTAAACTTTCAAAGAAGCTACTTAGTCTGGCTCTGAACGGTTAAATCCCGATTCAGGGAGCAGAGCTGCGAGGAGCCGCGATTGTTCCTCGCGTTCCAGACGTACCGGCATTTAGATTGCTAAATAGCCCCGAGTATTCTGCGCAATTTGCGCCGCGAAGACAGTGGATAACGCGTTCACGGAGTTCCCGGGGCTGGTTGCGGGCTGCCGAGCCGCACATTTGCATGCGACGAATCCTCCCCGTCACACTCTAGGGAACCCGAAGAACTTTCGGGACCACCGTGCCGTGCCGTGCCGCGCGACGAACATTTCGAATTTATTAGGGACTCGGTTGTTGTCGGGAACGGACTTTCATTTTTACGCGCACCGCCGATGACTGACTTCTTCCACCGCATGGTTGTAAAACGTACACCGGAGAACCGCCTATACAGTTAGGAAACTGGTTTTCGCCTGGTCGCGCGTCAAGCTGTACACCCGACGCTATGGTTCCGAGTATTCCCGCTCGAGTGTACCGTACGAGAGAGCCTCAGCATCCTCTGCACTCGAGGTGCTATTATGTTGTTGCTTTTTTCTTCGGTTTTTTGGTCGCCGGTTGCTGGAAAGAGATCGCACGGAGAACAATCGGTTTTTAGCTGGACAGAAATCATATGGGACTTTTGGGGAATTTATTCCAGATGCTGATTGTTCTAGGGCATGAAAATTTTAGGGTTAGGATAGGGTTAGGATAGAAATTATATGGGACTTTTGGGTATTTATTCTAGATTCTGATTGTTCTAGGGGATGTAAATTTTAGGGATAATGACACAAAATCTTCTTCTCTTCGATTTTTTCTTAGGGTGGCATATCTTTTGCGCGTCTGGAGCGTTTTGTTATCCATACCCTTTCCTTGATTTCACTTGCGAAGAGAAGTAGTTATTTTCTACCAATGGCCATTTTTATACATCGGTAATTCTCCATCGTTACCTTCGATAATTAATTGTATCAAACTGTGCCAGTGAAAATCAATTTCTATACATTATTCCACCCTAAGTGATCTTCAAAAATGCAACAACTGGATCAGTGTATTTAACATTCGTTGTATTAGATGGGCAAATGGAGATTAATTTTACTTTTCAATATTGAAAATCTAACTGATGATAAAACAACGAAAACATGAAGACGCAAGTGTTTATCTATGTATATCTTAGAACAGATATACTTGATTAATAATACACGCGTGTCGTATCTTCACATTTAAAAGTGAATAAAAACACATCAGAAAGGAAACATTAAATAGATACCTTTTTCTTCAGACGATAGTTGATCTGCAGTTCTGAAATGCAGTTTCGTAATGATTTCACGATTTCGCCGTTAAATGTGGCCCGCAGCAGCATAGTTTGATCCCGAAGGACCACTTACCTCCAAAAATTAGAGCGTTTTTCGAGCGGACTCCAAGAATTCGAAGCGTGACTCGTTAAAAGCGCGTTGACTCTCGGTCGTGCTCGTTAGTTTTCCCGAGATCTCTGGTCTCGCAGATCCCATCTTGCTTGCATACTTGCCGAACAAGACATTACCAAGCGCGGAATTATTGTATTATGGTCCCTAGACAGGACCCAGCAAACTCGTAAAATTGTTCTCTCGAGGACCGAGACGTTTATGAATACTGCAAAAGCTAAGCAAGCCTCGAGCTCGCTCGCAGTTCCAAAGGTGTTACCCTGGTTTGTCAGGCTAATGACGCTAATATTGACGAGAGAACGATTAATAGTTCAAAAGATACTTGACGATAAACTTGAAGAGTTCCTGGACTTTGGCGGTGTTAGGTCACTCGCGCGTTTGAGGTTTGCTGGAAGCACCTAGAAATTTTGTTCTCGCGGGCTGTAACGCGATTATTTGAAAAGTTTGACAACTTCGCTGCTCGAAATGGCGTGCTGAAAGTTTTTCGTGAAATCCGAGAAGCTTTATTGGTGGCAATATAAACTATAAATGTGGGAATTGTTCGGGGAAACGGTTGGGAGGATTTACGCGTTTCAATCGCAGAATTATTACCGTTTGTCTACCGTCCAATCTTTTAACTACCTTTTCACGAACATTTTTATTTCTTTTCACATTTTAATTGACTAAAAAGACTTTACTGGACCGAAAACACGAAGAAATATTTCCTTAAAAATGCTGCATAAAGAGAAATAAAAGACATCTCTCAATCTTTTGTCTACATCTCGATTGTCTACGCCTTGGTTCATAAAAAGAGAATTTATTCAGCGCGTCAGTAAAAATCATTGACAATTCCATGAAAGCAATAGATCCACTCAAAATCAAAGACGTACGTTTTTGCAAGGTTCATACATTAAACAAAACCGAATTCATGGCACGAACGGAGGGTTGGCAGACAAAAATCGGTCTCCAGAAGAAAAATGCATAATCGCGGTGTGCGAGAAAGCCTGCCGAGGTCGTCCGAAGAATTCCGGCTGCTATATCTCGTCGGGCGGCTGTATAACAATGTGTTCCGACCGAGAAAAGGATTCCCTGGAACGTCGTCGTCACGGCACCGTTTCCTTCGACCCGAATTCGTCGAATCTGCGTGAGCTCGCGGCACGTTCGACCGTGACCGGTCGCAATTTTACGCGAGATTTAGTTTAGAGAGTGGCGCATCCCTCGCCGGAGAAAATGTTCATCGATGCCCGTTCATTAGAGGCCTCGGGAGCAATTCTGCATGAACTGTAAAAATTTCGAACGAAGTTGATTGCTCGGCCCGCAAATATTTGGGCGCGTCAAATCGGCCCGCGCAATATTCAAACGCGATTGTTCGGCATGAACTTTGGGAACGTATTTATTCGGGTCGTGCAGAACTTGGGGCGTGACTATTTAGCCCGCGCAAAGTTTCGGGGCGCCTCTATTTCGATTGTGTACAATTTGGGGCGTGATCATTTGGCCCGCGTAACGTCTGCGGGCGTCTTCATTTGGATCGTATACAATTAGGGGCGTGATTATTTAATCCGCGCAACGTCTGGGGGCGTTTCTATTTGGATCGTGTACAATTTGGGGCGTGACTACTTGGCCCGCGCAAAGTGTGGGGGCGTCTCAATTTGGATCGTGTAAAATTTGAGGCGTGATTATTTAATCCGCGCAACGTCTGGGGGCGTTTCTATTTGGATCGTGTAAAATTTGGGGCGTGACTATTTGGCTCGCGCAAAGTATGGGGGCGTCTCAATTTGGATCGTGTAAAATTAGAGGCGTGATTATTTAATCCGCGCAACGTCTGGGGGCGTTTCTATTTGGATCGTGTACAATTTGGGGCGTGACTATTTGGCCCGCGCAAAGTATGGGGGCGTCTCAATTTGGATCGTGTAAAATTAGGGGCGTGACTTTTTGGCCCACGCAAAATTTGGGGGCGTCTCTATTTGACTCGTGTAAAATTCGGGGCGTGATTATTTACTCCACGAAGGTCGGTTAACGTGGAATTTAAGCGCGTAGAATTGGGTTGAGCGCGCAGTCTCGACCTGCGAAAATTTTGAGCGCAATTGACAGCTCCGCGAAAATGTTGAGCGCGTCGACTCGGCTTTCAGAATGTCGGAACGCGATTGCCGAGCCCCTTGTCTCACGATTCCCTCCCTCTATTTTTTTCGTAAGCAATTTCTCGTGGAATTTGCTGCTCGTCTGGTTTCCATCCGGGCGCGCATAGTTTTCCTTCGGCCGAGCTTTGTCAAGCTTGAAAGCGCGACGCGAAGGTTACGAGTTGTTTGACCCAGATCCCGTGAAATTTTTTATTACGACCGCGGCTTCTTAAACGTCACGGAATAAACGGTCACCCCTGCGTCCCTTTTTTCTTTCCTTCCTGCCTCCCTTGCTGCATCGAAACGAATTAGTGCAAAGTTTGAATTTTGTCCGTTCTTCTCTGAATACTGTCATTGTTATCAGACGCGGTGATGAATGGGTCGCTGTTTCTTTCAGAAGCTTCCATTTATGATGGATCCTGAATGTGTTTGGGGATTGATTTTCCGATTTTTTGGAAAATTGTCGGTATGACAGATTTTTATGAAATTTCCAGTATTGGAAACTAATTTTTGTAATCTTGACATCGTTAAATAAATTATCCCGATTTCATTGAATTTCTAAGGTTACTAACAATCACACATTATAGAATTTTGATTTCACCGATACTCAGTTCATTAATCCAACGACTAACAAAACCATGCAACGGCACCAATATTGTCGGTTGGTATGAATTGTCTGATCAAGCCGTTGTTAATGAAATTTTAATGAGCGGTAATGTACATTACCGTGGTGCGCGCGTCCCCAGTGTTTCGATGACTCGTCGTTTTATTGTTTCTGGGTCGAATGGTTACGAAGAAACCGATTTCGCGAAAAGGTATTGAATAGTTCCCGATGGAACTTTTTTTGAAACCGGTTCGATCATCGGGAGTCATTGTTCGCGTGCGTCGAATGAAACCGTGCACACCGTATTGTTTACGAGGCACTATTTGTTTGACAATGAAATTAGTTGAAGATTGTTTAAAATCAATTCGGACAGGCACTGTGATGAATTTTCCCGGTGTTTGCTTCAGAAACCGATTGTTTTCGTACCCGTGTATTAAGTAAATCTATAAGTTCCTCCGAGTTCATCTAATTACGGACAATTTACATCTGTAAATTACACAAGAAGGATTTTCTTCCATACAGACATCTTCCTACTACGTCTATGTATTCCTATCATTAAAAAATGAAGAAGCTTGAAAACTCTGCCACGTTTTCTTTGATCTACAAAAATCATTAAAAAAAAGAACCTACATTTCCACGTATCTGTTTCTGGCAATTCTGCAAGAAAATTAGGATTTCGCATAAATTCGCAGTACAGTAACAGCACTAAGAGGACGTCTACGTCTCTATCAGCTCCCGCTGTCGAAGTATGAATTAGCTGGGGTTTTGGTACAGACGGGTATAAGCATAAAATATCTATGAAGACGCGCGTATATACGCGTCGTCTCGTGGAATTTTTATGGGTTCGTCGGGGGAACATGTTAAACAGCCCATAAAACCATGGATCTACATAAACACATCCGCGAGTCGATAATGGCGTACGAAGTTCCCGTTCCCTTCCATCTCCGAGGAAGGATGAAAGCTTTGGATGGAAGGATGAGAGCCTTTGAGGATCGACTGATGATCATTGTTCGACGTGTTTAACGGCGTAGCTCGCGACGACGGCAAGGTGAATAAGGCCTCCGCGGTTTCTCCGGCCATTATTTCGAGCACGTAACCCGATTTGCGCAAACACCGTTCAACCGGGGGCTCGGATCAAGTCCCTGTTAACGCGCAAATTTACCTAGGCCGTTGTTCTCCCGCGCAGGATCGGTTCTTTTCGCTTTCGGAAGCGGCGAGACAAGCCCGAAGAAGAAAACCCGTAACAATGGAACGCGATCTTCTCCGTTTCGGAGGGAAAACCTGGCTCGAGGCCAGAACGTGTTCAAATATCGCCCGACGATTCGGAGAAAGCGCCTCTCCGCTTGCCAAGACAATTTTTCAAGGGCGAGACCTGACGCCCACGCCGCCATTGATGCGCTAATGTCAGCTTAGAACGAAACCTCTTCTCCCTTTCGGCGCTGTCCGCCGACACGATAACGTTTTAGGCTGTTGCGCACGCTGCGGCTGAATCTTTTTAGAGCTTTTAGTACGCTGTAGCGACGGCAGCGAATCAGCCGTGGACCTCCACGAGAAAGAAAATTGAAGGGAAACTTGATTTCCCCTTTTAACGCGATGCACTTTTTTTACACGATACACATTTGGACAGTATTAGGCAGTTTTCGAGCTTTTAGCCATCCTTGTTGGTAGCAATAAATGGATTATAAATGCTTGTTTGGAACGACATTAGGGACAAACTTGATTCTTCCCTTTTAGCGCGATACCGTTGCAGGAAATCATGTGCAGAGAGTTTTACGATGTTGCGCACTATTAGGCGAAATTTCCGAGCTTTTATCAACTATTGACGGTAGCAATAAATTGATTACCTGTGTCGCAGAAACTCGTACAGGGAATGTTTTAGTGGTAGTATATAAATGGACATGAGGGTGACTATATGGAAGTATATCTTCCGACTACAATTTATAAAGTCTGGCAACAACTAGCCTTCATTTTTTCCAATTTAGTACGCAAATTTGATAACAAACTGTGGAGACCGATAGCAGAGGGGACTAACGAACCGTCCATCCTGGTCGAGGCTGTAGGGAATGAAAGGAAAGTGAAGTTAGTTATAGTTGGACCATAGAAGGGCACATACGTATAATAAGAACAGTAATAAAGCCATAAAAATGAAACCCACGATATTCATTGGTTACACATACCCCTGGTCTCTTCCCAGACAATGTAAAAATTCTTTTTCATATGAAACACTATTGACAATAAAGTACTTCTAGTTGTGATAGTTATGAATAGATTTCTACGTCCAAACAAAAATTCTTGACACTTCCATCTCGATAAAAACGATTCGTACGATCGCTCCAATTTGTTGCACCCTCGAAGCTCGTCGATTACTCTCGATCGCATCATCGTCTTATCGATCCAGGAAGCCATTACCGGTCGTGTTCCGTCAATTCCATCGAAAGCAAAAGTCCATTCGATCCTCGGCGAGAAAAAAGGAGAGAGAGAGACAGTAAAACGAGAGAACGACAGCTCGACAAGCATTCATCGAAGACAATAAAAATCTCGGTTGACGAGGAGAAGGGGCAAGTTCGATCGAATCTCTCGAATCTCGAAACTGAAACAGCGGGTCGCGCGCGGGCTGGCATCGGGCCTCGTGTGGGCGGGTACGGCGACCCGTCGACTGTTTACTCGATTATTTCGGAGATAAAATCGCGTGCAATTTACGCGGCATGCCCGCGTCCCGAATTTAATACCGGATCCTATTATTCGAGGACCGGTTCGCTGGCTCCCGCGAGCGGCCCGACCCGGCCCGCCTGAAAAATAATGAAAATCCTGCTGACTCGTTGCCGCTTCCGGGTCAGTGGCTGTTTTCCAGAAACTCGAGTGTCTCCGGCACGATAAGATTATTGCCAAGCGCGAGACCGTGACGCTCGTACCCGTTGCTGAACTATTTTCCAAGTCGCGGAAACCACTCCCGGGACTTTTGCCGAAGTTACGCCACTCTAATTATTAACCCTCGTCCGCCGAGCCTTTTTCCACAACTGTACCACTGAAAATGGTTAGAGCAGCGTCCGGATTTATTTAGCAATTTTTCAAATGCAGTTTCGAAACTTCTTCGCATGAACCTACTAGTTCCCTTCTTGTTCTCAATGTAAAAACCGTGCATTGTATTTAACTTTTATTTAACTTAACATTTTAATTAATACTAGTTCCTCTTTTTTCCCGAGTGTAACTTCATTTAATCGATCCCTTAATTGGGCTGTACCTCCTGGAAGACATTGATTAATTTTTTAGTATTGTAATATCGATTATTATTTTATAGAATAATTAGTCTTGTCGTAATCGTAACTTCTGATGGGTCGCGATATCGTTTCGTTTAGTTGCAATTGCAACGTATTTATGATTAATCTGAACTTAGAATTTACGTTACGATGCATCGATCCATTTCGATGAAATTTTCCGAATTTATACGACCGATATGGACCTACTGTGAAATTGTTAATACGGTAAACAGCGAATTTAGATCTTAGAGAATTCGTGGACCGACTCACCTCGCTTATGTTCGCGCGAAATTGAACCGTTTTCTATAGATCAGTAATTTCGCCTGCGTCGAGCGTTCATTACGCTCGACTCCGTGCTCGAGTCTTTCGTTCATCGCATTTCTCGCGTTCCCCTAAATAATAAATCACTCGCAGTTAGAAAGTGGAACATAAGTTCCTTAGATTCGCCGTGGATACGCTGCGTCTGTTGTTTATACGGTTTCCTGACTATGGATGTTGTTCGCGGAATGCTTAAATTTTTGGAGGATTTATGGTGGGTGAAAACGAGCATATATGCGTGTACACAGGTGAACTATAAGTCATCCTGTAGGATAAATTGTGGGGAAGTTTGAGGTTTCTTTTGTAATTGTATCCGCGCTGTTTCGTTGAAATTCGTTGCAATCGCTTTCGTAGTTGAACATGCTTTCTAAACAACAATTTGGTGAAAAAACTGTTGTGTCATGTCTATTGGCTTGTTTCTCACCAGTTCCGTTCAGTATTCTCTTGCAATACTTGTCAATGTTGACACGAGAAATTGGACAAAATACAAATTTATTGCATCAGTCGAAAGATACTTGAATAAATATTCATTTCTTCGTGTAATCGTTTAAAATTCATCCTCTGATTCAAAATTCATTTAATTCTACCACTGTTTTAAACCAAATTTTCCTAAGATACTCCATTAAAAATTATGGAAGTTATTAACAATTAATGTTCTCCAGCGCAGGATTCCATCCGCTCGAGTTGTCTGAAAGGAACAAATGACACCTCGTTTTACGCGACTTAAGCGTGGCTGTCTGTGGATCCACAATGACTGATGCACCCTTTTGATCCTTAAGACTCAATCTATTACCTCCCTACATACCTCAAAGTGAAATTAATGTCGTTCTACCAACTCCGAGAGACAGAACCATCATTAAAACTAAACGGATCGAGTCGCTGCGGTTTTAAAGCTTCCTCTAATTTTACACAGCGTTCGGGAAATTGGGACATTTGTATATTCAGAACGGAATCGAAGACACTCACGGCAGACGTTCGATTCCTTAAAAAAGCACAGCCTCCTAAAAATCAATTTACAACTTCGTCAGGTCTCGAAGGAGGTAATTACCATTCCAGATTAGCGGTACTTATCGCAATTTTGGCAAGACAGTGGTTTGGGTCAACTTTAGCCAGACTTCCGGCGCAGACGGTTTTCCGGATGGGAGATTCGCGATCCTCTTCTGTGTAAACGTCGGCGCTCTCGGTTTCTCCTGTCGAATTTTTCTGTGCGATGGCGTCGAGCGGTTCCAAATATAAACCCCTTGGTCGGTGCTTGCTGTGCCATCCATTCCCGGCCCCGTTCGAGAGTTTATTTTCTATGGTCCGGCGACACGTGCGCGCGCGAGCATCGTCGCCGCATCGTCTCCTCTTCTCTCGGTTCGAGAGAACTTCTCGAAATTCCGACGAACTTCTCGACCCCGGGTGTCCCGTTTTTCCGATCGTCGAAGGTTGTGCCGTCGCCTCGCGTTTTCGTCGTTGTTGTCCTCTCGCGAGAGTGTGTGGTCCGACAAAAAGACGTGTCCGCGAACGACGCGAAACTTGGTCGCGGAACATGAGAACGATCGAGGAAAACAACCGGTCCTCGGCAAAACACTGACTCGACGGTTTCCCTGGCTCGATAAAACGATAGGTAGACTCGGATAAGGTGGATCAGGCGAGAGGAGGATGTCGAGGTTCTTCCGCAAGATGCTTCTTTGCGGGTGCTCGCCTCGCGGACCTGGAATGGACTCCAGGACCTTTGTCGTTGACGAGTCCGTCGATGACGATGCATCCAAGTCCAGTGAATTTCCACCCGTGGAGAGAAGCGGCGAGGATTTTGCGAAACACTTCGATCTGTCCGCCATTAGGTTTATAGACGACGAGGAGCCGGATGAGGACGCTGGTGGAAGCTCGATCAGGAACGGAGGTGGTCCGACACATACAGATCGATCCGTGTGCTATAGTCTGCTCCCTCTCTTTCTCTTACGTTCGATGACTTTGTTCCAAACCCTGATCTCTCGAGGAAATGTGAATTCCAGACAGAAACGAGTTCATCAATGCATGACAGTCTGGCAATTTAAAGAATCCTTTCGACAATTTGTAACATAAGTGCTATCGTTTGCTCCGTCTTTCTCTTACGTTCGACGACTTTGTTCCAAACCCTGACCTCTCGAGGAAACGTGAATTCCAGACAGAAACGAGTTCATCGATGCATGACAGTCTGACCATTTAAAAAACTTTTTTGAACAATTTTTAACACGAGTAGTAAATGTCTGTGCAGCTCCGGGATCTTGCGATTAATGCATAGGATTTTTATCTTGTATAAAAAACCGCAGAGAGTCTTTGTGTATGATCATTAGACTGCAGACTTTATGAATTTATGACAAAAATAAACGTACGTAGAATTTAAAACGGTGAAGGTATTAAAAAGATTTAAGACCACCGGTGTATTAGTTTCACCTTAATAAGATAATAAAAGGAAGAAAGAAATTTTTATTTGGCTCCTGTATCTTGCAAACAATGCAAACATTTTTGATTTTGCATAAAGATCCACTGTCTAATGATAATTTTCCAGTGTCTTTTAGCCATTGGTTCATTTTAATAAATCATGCTCTCCAGACCTTGGTAATATCCGACACGATATTATGTAGAATCGCGAGCGTATGTGTCTGCACTTAAGCGTGATTCTGTGGGATTAATCCGATTGATATTGTTTTTGTGCAGAGTTGGACGGCTTCAACCCTGCCCGGTTGCGGAAGGCTTGGGTCATCGCCGTCGAAAGGTAATGAATGCACTCGGGGTTCAAGCGTTGCAGCCGAGCGGAGGCTCTTTCGGTTTTTTTTTGGTGCAGCGATCAGTGAAATGCGGGTTTCATTTGTTTCCGGACATCGAGGGCATTCTATTTGCCGTTCTACACTCGTTTATTAGTTGTCGAATTGAATTTGGTGTATTTTTGTCATTTTCAAGTACCAGCTTCAACATTAATTAAGTGCATCTCCAAAAAATTTTCAGGAACGTGTGAAAAAAAAGTTTCGTTACTGACAACTTGTGAAACAGCTACAAAACTTGCAAATGAAATGGCCTTGCACGCAGTACGTGACTAGGTGTTAAATTCTAGCTCTTAATTAATCTCACACAAACAGCATCACAATTGTTCTCCTGTTACATTGTTACATAATTTTCTTGTCTCGTCCGTACTTAATTACATACTCGCAATTGGCAAGACAAATGCAATATTGAATTCACCGAATGTCACGTCGCATCGAAATAACAAGTAATCGATTAATAAATACATAGAGTCATTCAGTAGCACACAATGAGCTAACGGTACAGCGTCGACAAAAATCTGACCAGCGGGATCAATCTTATCACGCGTCGGATCAATGCCGGTTCGTTCGAACGCGGAAATAGAGGATCGCCTTGGATCGGTAGAAGAAAGTGAATAAATTGGTAGCCGGAGAAAAATAACAGGCTTTTTAATGACCGAGCTGATCGGCGAGTAGCAGAAGAAAAGAATTAATTAGGCTCGCCAGCTGGTTTTACTAGATTCCCATTGTAAATCGCGATCAAGATCGAGAAGCTAATCAGTTCCTAGCTGTAAATCTGAATTTAGAAAGCCTGTTAAATACTGTCGATTAAAGTGTTGAGTTAGAGTTCTTGGTACGATCAGACGGTGTTTCTGTGTTACAGGCGCGCAGAGGAAAGATTAAAGAGGCTTGCATCCCATTGGAAGATTCAAATCTGCGATATTGAAGCGGTCCTACAGCGAGAGGTAAGCGCCGATGTAACGAGCAATCGCGGGAACACTTTTCCAGTGTCGGGCCGGGCCGCCTCTCGATCGGCTCGCGGAAAGAAGATCTCGCTGTCCTTTCACTGGCTAGGATCAACAACGCGTTACGTAATCCCGTAGGAATATGCGAATAGTACAGTGAAACCAATCGCCGGCGGAGATGATCGTGCCGGGGAGGAGCCCGTCGGATATTTGTCGATAGACGTGTTCTTCTGCTACGTCTTCACTTAGAGACGAGTTTCGAGGTCTGTACTGTGGTCCCATGTGTATTCTCTTTTGGAGTATAAGCTTCGGTGTTCAATGTTTAACATGTTCGCTTCAGAGCAAGTTTAGACGTGAGTATACTCAGAGACAAGTTTTGAGGTTTATTCTGTACTTCTGTATAGAGACGGGCTCCACGTATATTACGTAATCTGTGTTTCCACTCGGAGACAAGTATCGAGGTTCACAGAAGCTGTTCGTTTAGAGACATGCTTCATGTTCTTATTTAAGAATGATTCATTTCGATATTATATTCCTCGTTCCTGATGATTTCCATTACATCTTCTCAGAGCTGTCATCTCGTCCACCCGCAATCAAAGTCTTTTTGCAAATGGTGCAGTGAACACCATAAACGATCGATCGCAGCACTCGATCGCCGCGCAGCACAATACGCAGAAGAGCGCGCGAGGTAGGCCGCGATCCTCGCAGCATTGTATTCAATACAATTAGTTCCTATTCCACGGGCGCGCGTCGACAAGGGATCTATCGGACATTCTGATCAGAAGCCGCGGCGGATCAGCGACAGCGAGTGGAATCGGAATCGGTTACGGAGGGTGCTTATGACACGCGGAATGCAAAGTAAATGAGGCCCGAGTGAGTGAGTGGTAGCCGGGCCGATCATGCGCGGCCTTGGCCGAAGCGCAGCTCCGCCGGCGTATTCCACAGGTTGCGCCCCGAAAAACGTTTTGCCGGGCTTTTCTCTCTGACTTTGCCAGCCTTCTCGCATTTCTTTTCGCGATGCTTGTCGCGCCGCGAAAGAGCATCGATCGGGAAAGCTTTTCCCGGCTGCTGGATCCCTTTGTCTCTCTCTCTTTCTCTTTGTCAAAGCACAACTGTTTGCCAACTAACACACACACAAATATCTTTCTCTCTCTCTCTCTCTCTCTTTCTGATCGTTTATGCTCGGTTCTGTGCAGTTCAACGAGTCGGCCGCGTCCACCAGCGAGGACAGCGCGAGCAAAAATGTGACGGGCAACCAAATTACCGTGACGGTTGCCGAGAAGTAAGTGCCATTTCATTCTTGACGGTTCTTTGCTTTTGGTGCCCTTCCCCCTACGTGCGACACGCTCGTTTCCCCCTCCCTTCTCGCTCTCTCTCTCTTCCTCTCTTGTTTTATTTCAAGCTTTGTTGGTTTTTCGCCGCTCGCTCCGCTGGGAGATTGCGCCCCGCTCGTAAACCGGTATTGACAGACTGTTAAATTTTATAGGACACACTTGTGGAGCGTCCACGGCCCGTTATGTTCTAGACTGCCTCGGGATGGCCAACGTTCTCTGTGACATCTAAGCGCGGTGATTGTTCGGGTGAATTTAAAAATTGATCTTTATATTGGTATTTCCGGTCTAGGAAATTTCGGTGGCATTTATGCGATGCTACACACACACACACAAGATATTGTAGTTACGCGTTTATGGTTTTACAAGGCAGTTCGAGGAAATTGGAATCGGATTGGATACTTTCTGCGTTGATGCTTCCAGTAAAGTCGAGGCAAATGCATATTATGAATGTTATAAATGTTATTATGAATGCATAAAACGCTGCATAATCGGAAGCAACCAATATTAACAGTCCGTTTCAATTTTCATGTCTGCTGAGTAAGCCTTGATCAATGTCTCGTACAGACGTAACCATCATGACCTTTAAAATTTGTTGAATTCTGAAATCTTAGAGATCGTTGAATGAATTTCTTGATTGCAACAAGATCGTAGAAAAATTGTGAAAATATGCTCATTTTTAGATTCAGTTTTATTCAGGTGATTGTGCTAGCTTTTCTTGTGCTGGTCGTTTTTATTACCTGTTTTGCGAGATCTTAACGGTCCCAGGAATCGGCATAGTGTGCGCCGAGCGCAGCGCACTGCGAAACGTGAAAACTCGCCGCGTAACCGATGGGAAGTGCAATTACAGGCCGGATGCGAGGAATTGCGATTGGCGTGATTGATACCCCATCCCGGCGCAACCGCGCATACCGTTGTTGTTTTTGTTCCGGTGGTAGCATCACCGTGTCAGAAGTCAATATCGGTTCACGGTGTTCCTAGCGATATGACGCCGCGTGTCTTACCCAGAGATAATCATTCATCTCCGCTATTTTCGTCCCTCCATTGACAGCTGACATCATCGGACATCCATGCATTCCGAACAGTCGATAATTCGAGACACAAGTTCCCGCAATCAATTTTTTCATTGACGCATTACCAGCTCTCCAATAATCTGTCGTCAATTGTCTTCATTTTTCAACGCGAAAACAAATAAAAATATTAAACTCGCGTTAACCCTCCTGTCCCAAGAGATGAATTTGTTAACGTCACAAATTGAGGTACGTGCTGAAGGGTCTTCTTACTAAATGCATCGAAGTATAGCCTACTACAGTGGGTGTACAAAGTGTTCGTACACTTTTTAAAATGGAATAACTTTTTTATAATTGTACCAAACGACCTGTTAAAGTTATTCTATTTTAAAATTGTACGAACACTTTGTACACCTATTGTATATGGTACTCAGAAGGATTAATTTCCTGAGAGATGAGAATAGTAAGAAGATTCTTCAGTCACCTGAAATAGCAAAACGCACCCTTCTTTTCCAAGAGATAAAGTCGCAGATTTAGATTCATGCCGAAGAGTCTAACTACAGAGCTTCTTCAGCTACCCTAACATTAAAACGCACCCCTCCTTTTTCAAGAGACCAATTGCTGCACCCAATTGTACCGAGATTCGACTTGTCCTCTGGCCACGAAGACATTCTAAGTGAACTATGAATTCTGTCGTAGGGAGTCAAGCTCGACCATCTTTGCCCTGAAGCTGAGCAACGGTACGATCCCGAAGGAGGCGAAGGACGCGCTCGAGAAGCAGCAGAGCCACCCCGAGGAGACGAAACTTTTGGTCAGTGGCAAATCCGACAGACGATGTTCCTCTGGGGGGACGTCCGTGCGGTTTTTAATATCCTTGAAAGCGACTGGTCGCCTCTCGTATCTTTACACTTTCCGCGTAAAAATGATTTCTCCTTCGCGTCGCTTATGTAAACGCGGCCTCACCGTGGCGGCACGCGATTGGTCGAGCGTGAAGCAAGCATTTCCCGGAACCGCGATTCGTTGTCCGTGCTTCATTCCCGCATAATTAAATCCGCGAGGCTGCGCGCCGAAGAATATTATTAGAATAAAAATGCGAAAGATCGAACGAGGAAAATCCTGCAGCACTGACATCAATGAAATAAACGAAATGAACGCAGGAAACGAACGTGTAAGGTGTTTGATTAGTTCGCAAACATACTTCGCTCGGTCCACGTGCAGATAGTACAAAGTGCAAGGTTTGCAATTATACCGGATGTCCAATTTAAATCGATCCCCTCGAGTATCTCCGAAATTATTTATGATACTGCAAAATCTTTCAAACAATTTTTGGTAATTGTATAGAAAAGGTCTGCCTACTCCGATTTTGATGAAATTTTAATATGTTATGCAGCAACACATTCTGAACAACTTTTTCCTTTTCCAGTGTAGGGGGTCGCTTTTAGTTCTCGAGATATTCGCAAGAAACTATTCGCGCTGATCCGCGCGGCGTCTGTTTACCTTTTTCGTTGTAAACACGCTGTGAAGATGAGAGAGAAAACAGGGTCTCACTCGATGTATATAGGATGATACATATATAGGGTAATCTTTCAATTTTGAAAGACTACTCCTGGATTTTCGTATGCGTGGTCCTCTCCGCCCACTTCACGACTTAACCACAACTCATTCTAATTGCATAATCTTTGCATTGTAGCTGTTATCTAGGAATTTGAACTAATAATGGAAAATCTAATAGCCGAAAATCCAGAAGTAGTTTTTCAAAATTGAAAGCTCACCCTATATAAAGCGACACTGTTCTGATCCCCACAACATGTTTACAAACAAAAAATAAATAGATGCGGCCCCGGAGAAGGTTTAAGTTGTCGCGGAGCATGCAAGAATATGAAAAATTTAAGACAGTATTAGCGATAGTCTTTTGCAAATATCTCGGAAACTAAAAGCAACCCCCTATATTGGAAAAGGAAAAAGTGGACCAAAATGTCCAAATGTATAACATGTTAAAATTTCATCAAAATCGGAGTAGGCAGACCTTTTCTGTACAATTGCCCATTTTTTAATGCATCGATTAAAGCAGTTCGTCGTTCCATAGAAAAAACGATTAACCTATTCATACCGAAGAACCGTTTGTTTGGAAGATAGTTTATATGTAGCTGTGTGTGAATGAGGTACGTTTGACGATCGATTTGGCTTATGATGGAGAAACCCGTGATTCGTTACAGACACCGGTGCAAGGCGGAAGGGCCGGGGAACGAAGATCGAGCAGCCCCTTCCAAAATGGCCAGACGGAGGTGCTGATCGGGGAGCCAGAAGGCGGGCCAAGGTCGCCGCGAGGATCCACGTCTTCGGCGGTGAACGACGCCAATTTCCCGAACCAACCGGACGAACGTGACGACCAGAAACCCATTCGCAGGCGAGTACCCGAATTTCACCGGCGATCGATCCTCGTTTACTGTCTTCTTCGACCCTCGTGCACAGTTCGGCTCGATTTCACCCCCCGATAGCAAAGCCCCGTTCCTTTCAATTGTCGTTCTTCTTGCTCGAAGTACGGCGCGTGAAGCGTTTAAAACAGGTCAACTGTATATCTCTCTTGCCATTGATAATGGAACAAAGTGCATTCGATAGAACTTGCTTGATTCCAGCTGTCTATAATCGGGTCTCTTGAATCCTTTCATGACCGGCGATGCACAGGAGATAGCAAGGTCACCCTTGCGTTCTTAATTGAATTGAAGGATTTTTTTAATTTATATTCTGATCCGGCGTTTCGAGAGAAATGTAGTGACCTATATTGTGGAGGGTGCTCAAGGTCGTTTAAAGTTATTCAAAAGACGCTATAAAAAAATGAGCGATACCACATTGTAGATGGTCTTCGAATCCAGCAAGTTGAATGCTTGAAATATGAATCTCCCGTTTTTCTGAACAGTGGTGCACAGGGGTTGAATGTAGGTCTCCTTTTTGATGTTCCTCTGTTTCCTTGATCACGTGGTCTACTCTTCTCTAGTAGATTCTGCATGCACCTTTGACCCGCAGGTAGACTTCAACCCACTAGAGAGTCACGTTGTTGCATCGTTTATCTACTCGTTGTCACTTAACGTGGCTCTTCCGCTTTGTCTTTCTGTTGATTTTTTAGCTGACGTTGCAAGTGTGAATGATTTAGCGTTGGTACTCGGAAATGTTGGACGGAACATGTTCGAGGAGAGCAGAGAATTTTTCATGCATGTTCTTATCCATTTTTTAAACCCGCGGTGATTATTCATTTAAACGTTGTTTGATATATCGGGCCGAGAGGGAAGCTCGAGGAAAGTTTGAATGAAAATATATAGTTTATGAATGATAGAGAAGATACAATATTTAGATGAAAGTTTTTACTGCGTCTCATTCAAGCAACAACGGAGTTTGACCCAGTTTTACCGGGTACGTTTTACGAGTTGAGGGTTGAACAAAGATTATTACGTTACGATACTCAGCCAGCCTAATTGATACACGTTTGTAGTTTGCTAGGCGTGCCGGAATAATTTAGCAATCGAGTCCGAAGTATTATCCGCCGCCCCCGTAGAGCCTGTTGCCTGGTTTACCGATTAATAATCCACTATTTTCTACCGCATCCGCTATTATCTTTAATGGCAATCGATCATCGACGTGGCCGTAGGTTTCTGCGATAGCCCGTGGAACATTTATTACAAACTCTGATGGCATTACGTTAATTTACGACGCTGCACTCTGATCACTGACCGATATTCCTCCAATATATCAATTTTAAAAGAATCGAAAATCGACCTGGATAAGGAAAATACAAAAATCATATTAATCGAAGAACCAGACGTGGTATTGTACATAAAAAAGCTACCCCTACGGAAGATCGCATTTAAAAGCAAATGCAATCACACGCTTCGTTAAGACAGTAAAAATTGTCTGATTAATTAAATAAAACTGATAATACAACATTCACCACGCCAATTTCAATTCTAAATCAAAAATAAAAATTGGGTTGTATCAAAAACTGCGATAAGGGACGACTGCATCAGAAAGTGCACTCAAGTAAGCTAACTGCAGATCTCTCAGTTGCCTGCGCGCTGCAACCGGGCCGCGCCTATGCACTTCTTGGCCGGTCGGTGCATAGGGGCCTCTGCAGGTGACTGTTAGATGTCGCGGTGACCGTGTTGTTCGCCAACATGCACCGGAACCCTCCGTTACCGTGAAAGCAGCCCCGATGCGGAGCAAGTCCACGGAACCTTGGTGTCCTGGACCGCTTTAATGGAATTTCTGAGCCGTCCCCGAGACGAATCCGTCGCGGATTAATCTGCGGCGACGTCGCCGGCTCCGCAATTATAACGCAATAAGGATAATAGTGCTAATGGAATAGCGTAATGCAATCGCGGCCGGCCGGCTCTCCGCAAAGTGCTCGTTCATCGAGCCGAACCCGGATCAAAAGCACGGCCGCGGTGGTGGTAGCTTTTATTCGAGGATCCCGAAGCTTTTATTTCGGATCCAGGGTGATGGTCCCTTCGAGTTTCACCAGAATTTTCGAGAGCTTTCTCGAGCTCCGCTGATCAATCTCCGGCGACTTGTTCTAGCATTGTATCGGGCACTTTGCTAACCCCGTCTTCTCCACTTTCGCAGTTCCGCCCTTGAAAGTTTCCTCGAGAGCTGCTTTCGCAAGGCGATGCGGTTTAATGTTTGATTCTTTGCGTCGCCGTGGTATCGATTGACCGATTCGAAACACTGTCGATTCGGCTTTTCATTTCTGGCTAGACAACGGTGTCGGTTTGTTTTCGAACAAATCTGGCTCCTTCAGCTTGCCCTGATAATTCTTGTCTAACCGATTGGCGAAAGAAAGAATTTATTCATAGGTCTCCTAAGAATTCAATATCGAGTATTGATAAATATCTTCCTTCCGCAAAATACCATCGAGAATTCTTCGTGTCTCCGAGCATGGATTTTCTCTCGTTATTAAATATCTTTAACCTGTCGCAACCACCCTCGAAGATAAGAACGAGAAAACGGGTTAAGAATTCGAAAGTCCTGGTTTCACAGCGCCGAACGAACGCTACGAACTTTCCCAGTGGTACCGACATTGTCTTTACGATTATTACCCGAGGAAGCTAGCCAGAGTAAGAATATGGCGACCAGCGGCGTCTGGAGGCGGTCTCGCGCAGGTTCTTTTCCGAAAACTAGCTTTGAACTTTTAATTAAAGGCGTGTCGCCAGGGCTTGGTTTACTCGTCGGGTCCGATAATTAATTTCTCGGGGGAGAGGTCTTGGGGCCGAGCACTATAGCTAAGGAGACCCATAACGTTCACCGGAATCGTCTGTGTGGCGCCGTTTCTTCAATCGGTGGCCAAAATTCACCGTTTCGTACAAGCTTTATGAATACGTTCTTGTGTTTCTCGGATTGTTATGCATTCTTCCATTCAGGCTCTTAAATTCTTTCTTAAATACTAATTTTCGTTATAAATGCAATCCTGATACTATGTACGACACGTCAAGAAATGAATTAGAAAGTTAAATTGCTGGTGAATATTATCTTTGTTTTAGTGGAAAAATTATATCCACGACATCTACTTTAATGGCAAACAATTTTAGTATATCTTTCCCTGTCGAACACACTTTAATCTCCAAGGCATCAAGAAGCACGAAACCTAACGAACTTTGTCAGACTTTATCTCGGCAAGGTACAAAGACACCCTGAAAATTGAAGCAGCATTCGATGCACAGATACTTCTAAAAGAAACCTGTATTAGCACCAAAAAGCTGGTTACTTGGAAGATTGAGTTTCGTCGGACTTTTCAAGGAATGGCGACGGAGTGCATTGTCTGCAGTGGGTTCGCCGGTATTTCACGCTCGTGACACACCCACCAGGCCCGCGTATAAGTACAGCCTATGTATATAAGTGCAGCCTAAACAATGCGTTTTCCAGACGTGGCGATGCACCGCCTCGCGCTGTGCCCCCTCTGGCGTTTCCCATCGTTCTCTTCTCCCGGAGAATTTATTCGGCACGGACCAGTCGTCGCCATTGTAACTCGCGAGGCGGACTAGGTCGATATCCATTAAAGTTTCAACGAGATTAAAACACTCGTTCGCAGGCTAATTTACCCGGTATTTTGGAACGCCTGGGAATTTACGGCTCCTGCCGGGCCGATCCGTGATGCGACTCGATAAATATTTCGGGATCAATTTGCGTCTAGATTATCATCGACGCCTGCTCTAATTCGCGTGGGAACCACCCCAGCTTCCGTCTCTTTCTCCCGGAAGTGCATAGCTGGTTATGCGAGTCGTAAATTAGCCTTCGAACACCTGATATCATCAAAACCCAAGTAGTTCCGACAGGTGCTGTTTGAGATCTGTATAGAAGTTTTTCGTTTTGTTCATAGAACTTTTTTGTCTTTGATCATTTCTTCGTGAAACTTTTATGAACACGTTCGTGATGTTTTTCTGATTAAAATGAGTCCAATCTCGACGCGACTCGGATAGAATTTGAGAACACTGTTTTATTGTTATCGATAAAAATATTAAGAGAAGAAGCACTGTAGCTTGGAATGAATACAGGGAATTTTTTATTTTGCGCGAAAGATGAGAATAAATGCAATCTTGAATTACCATAGAGGAATACATATTATACCGAATCGCGTTCAGTGCTCGACATTTCCAGCGTAAATATGAAAGCAAAGCTGATTAAAATAAAAGTATTATGGTGCAGAAGGCAGCGGAGGCGTCTGAAAGGGTCAAGATTCGAGCGAACGTGTCGTTGTTCACGAGAGTTCATTCATGTCTCTCTGAAAGCGAGAAGGTAGGATGATATTCGCGAGGTGTGGGTGTCGAAACACGCGGGATTGGGAAACGCTGTCGCGTCGGCTTCGGATTCCTCCCTTCAGCGTTCCTTTTCTCGCTGCTTTCGCTCTCTTCAGGTCCGTTCTCTCGCCTTCTGTTCCCTTTAGCTGTCTTCTACACAGCGAATAAACGACAGAGACGAATGGCGAGGCAAGCCGAGGCGAGGCTCGCGCGAACACGAGTAGACGAGGAGCCACTTCTCTCACAAGCACGCCGAGAAAAGTGTACTGTTTTCTGTTAGCCGGAGGACCCCGGGATCTTCAATTTTTAACGAAACCCCTCCTCGCCTCGGTAAATTGCCACGTACTCGCCGATCCCGGTTTTATTAGATTCTTCGCCGGCGAAACTGGTCACCGAAGGCCAACGGTGAATTCATTTTTCATGAACCGCTGCGATTCCATTGCAGCCATCCGCCATCATAGAAGCGCATTTGGAAACCAAGATAACTTCCAACAGAATTTACTGCTTTTTAATAGTCTGTCTGCAGAACTTTGCGCGATTGAAATTTTTATAGTCCGTCCTTCAGTGTTAGAACGTCCGGGCTGTTGTTGAGAATTTTATTTGACCACAAGGAAGATGGAGGTTGAGATTCATTGTGCGAGATTCATTTAGTCGTACGTTATAGGTTTACGAAATGAACATTAATCTACACGAATCGAGAAAATTAAAAAATACATATTTACATTTGGAGAAGCAATGAGTATATTTCTCTACATTTAGAGATAGGTACATTGTCTGATAAAAAATAATTTTCTATTTCGAGAGCCATTAGAATTGAATAATTTCTTCTAACCTCCATAAATTCTTCTACTCGTTTCTATAAAATGTCCCATCAAAATGTGATGAATTTGCAGGAATGTTTGTGCAAACTAGAACACGGATCCACAGAATGGCGGACAAAAGCATAACAAACGTCTGCGGTGGTAAAGCTCGACGGCCCATCAGCCCTCAGCTGGCTCGAAGTGGAATAAACAATTTCGGGCCGGTGTTTACCGTTTCCCTGTTAATTTCCTATTGAAAACGAAGACGCGGAAGCGCGGCTCGGTCTCGCTGATTGTCGTTGGGAGGGAAAACAGCGCTTGTTCGATCATCGAGGCGTCAACATCCGCCCGGCGGTTAAACGGGGACTCTCGAAACAGGAAATTCGTTTCGCGGAAACGAGGTCCGCAATCTGGAGGGCTTTCACGGGGGTTTAACCGAGAAAACGCGTTCCGGGCTTCAACTGCGAAACGCGAAAAGAACTGGGGCAGAGCCGGTCTCGATCCCGATCCATACCGGGATCCCGGCGCGGCAGCCTAGTTTCGGAGACAGGGAACGATCCCGAAACAGCCGTTCTACAACCACGTTTCACCCGGGAAAGCACTTTCCCGATGCATTCACCGGTGTTGTCCCCGCGTGCGAAAGTGGCCCGTTGTCAATGGACGCATTCATTCGCACCTGAACACCTCCCCTGCCATGAATAACTTGAAGGTAATTTCCTTCACCCTACAGATCCCGTGTCTCCGAGAAAATCCTCCTTCGTCCACGCTACGAAATCACGGAACACGGCACACCACCGTATATAGTTATTGGTAAAATTAAAAGTATTGTTCTCACTAAAAAAATCCTGACTTACCTTTGTCTTCGAAATTTTTCTTACCCGTTGTTTCACACTTTGCCTACCGAAAAACTATTAATAAGATTTTCAATAATTATGCTGTATAAAAAGAAAACACAGAAATCTTCTTTTACATTACAATTATAAATGAAAGTATTGGATGATGTTATTGAGGGTTACATGTTAGATTACAATGCAAAATCCGATCACCATAGAGGGGTTCCATTAAACAGTGTTTCGCCATGAATCAATTCTTCCGATGTATGAACAAGAATATTATTTGATTTTTAAATGTAGTCATTTATCAAAAAGACATAGGTAAGTAAAGTCGAGAACTGCTAAATACATCCCCTAAAAAGATATTTTCACTTTATTTGACAGTTAGCGAAATGAATGTTTAATTTCACCAATAAATTTACATGGGTGGTTGAAAATTGTTGCAGAATTCGCTGAATATCCCTTAAGGTGGGTACAGGTCCTCGAGAACCGTATAGAGGTCAAAAGAACTTGTCTTTCGCGTAGCAAATCGATCAATCCATGATCGATCGATACAGAGCGAATTACGCAATTCCTGGGATATTGCGCCCGAGAAACGAATTACGAAATGTTGATCGATAACGCGCGTCTCGAGCGGCCAGGAGAGGACGCAAAGGGGAGTAACGGGCTGCAATTTTATCCGGATCGTGAAAAGAAAGACTTTCACGGCGAGGCGCTAGCGCACCGTGACCGAGTCAGTGAGATTCGCGGTTCTGGTGTCCGTTATCCGAGCCACGGATATCGATTTGCACTCACGAAATCGATATCCGCGCGCGCGATCTGTCCACGTTCACGCTTCGGCTGTTCCCGTGCGCTTGTACAGAAGGAACAGACATTTTTTCACGTCGCGGCCTGCGAGTGGATTTGCATCGGGCCGAACCAACCAGCTCGAGGACTCTTCGCGTGTCCCGCGTCGCCTTAAAAAGCCTTCGAGACGGAGAGCCATCAATATTCTTGTCCTCGCTCCTCCCCTCGAAATAGATCGATCATCCTACTCGCTCGCATGAGCATGCCTTCCACGGAAGTCCGGCCGCGAAGCGAATCGATCCAAGAGTAAGGAATGCGTTCTTCAATATCGAACAGGTTCCTCTGGACCATGTTTCTTTCTGCCAATAAATTTCAGACTTTGCACTATTTTTTAACGAATTTTCAAAAAAATAATCGACTAACCACTAGTTTCAATTTTAGATCATTCTCTAAGATTGAAGCTTAATTAGTAGAGCCAAGCATGTTTCACTTCGTTGAGATAAACTTTCGATTCGCCATTCGAAATTCTTATTCTGCTCTTTCCGCGCGAGAGGAACGCCAAAGTTAAATGCAGTGGGTGTACAAAGAATTATTATTTACAGGATTACATGCAAAAATAAAAGAAGGCATTTTCTAAAACTTTTTTATTTGGGTCCAAAAAACGACACGTACATCAAGATCTACGATTCTGTGGATGTCAAGCAGAAACTGATAAAAAATAGTGTAAAACTACGATTCACACAATTTTTAGCCGCTCACGTGTATGTTAATTGATTTCGATGAAATTTTCAGCATGTGTGTAACAAATATATATTTTACATTTTCATAAGGACTCTAATAAAAAAATTAAAAGAAACGCTTTTTTTCATTTTTGCATGCAACCTTGTAAATTGTAATTTTTGGAGAAATCTTTTTTGCAGATCATTTAATAAACCAATGCTTGTAATCGATGACATAAAAATCAGGTCGTTTGGTACAATTAAAAAAGTACAAGTACAGGTACTTACAATAAAAAAGTTATTCTATTTTAAAAGTTGTACGAACACTTCGTACACCCACTGTATATTATTTGTCTACGATGACGTCGTAGAAAATTTTAGCGATGTACAGGAGGGTTAAGCATGACTGAAATTGACTGGTCCAGAGGGATTAGATTATGGGGAAAATCAATGGAAGTTGCACTCGCTGGACAATGAATGCATGAATACACTTTAGGCCCTGTTCCTCGCGCGCTATGGCGTCCCATGGAAGTTCTCCGCGACACAGCTGTGGAATACCGATTGCTCACTTTCCCATGGCGTTTCCTGTTCCGACCACGTATCCCGCTTTCAAAATAAAAAGCACGCAGAAGGCGAAGACAAGAGAACGAACGAGCAGGGAGAAAGAGAGAGAAACATTGAAAGAGAGAAAGAGCCAGTAACGAGGATGACGGCGTCGTCGATTCGATGCCAATGCATGCACGTCTCGCCTATTGTTCGACCGGTTGCATTATGCGCGTCATTCGATGCCTTTTATTCGGTGTTCAGCGAAATCTGCTCGCGATTCGAGGCGTTCGATCGTAATCGACGTATTAATCGGCTCGTTCCTCTTTCCATGATCGTCTAAGTCGATTTTTTTCAGACCTGATGGAACGGGATCAATTCATTTTCTCAAACTAGCTGATCAAAATGTCTTTCTGTATCTTCATCTATATTTATCGATTCTAGACAAGCCTCGTGATCGATTTTCTGTTCGATTGAAATTTTCGCTTGACGCATTGGCTGCAACACTTTTTCGTTTCGACGAGCTCTTATGGATCCTGCTATCGATACCTTCGAACACGTTTCCAAAAATTGAAGATGGTACAGGAATGACTTAAAAAATTTCTCGATGTGCTTGAGGAAGTTTGTCTAAAAATTAAAGGTACATTGAACGACAAATATTTTTAAACATCGTTGCACTTGGAAGATGTTTAAATAGAAAGAAAATCCAATGAACCGGTGAATGTTTCTTAACATTGGAAACAAACGAAAGGCTGACCGTCTTGGAAAGTGGGAGTGTCGACGAGGCGGTCGCATAACGCATAACGAGAGTGAAAAGTGCTCACGTCGTTCCATCCCAACAATACACAACCACGTTCGATAATACATAATTTCCCCAGCGACCTGCTCCGCGATCAAAGGGTTTTCCACAAAGGGAGATCGTCGAACATACTTGTCCGTCTGTGCTTGTGAACAGAAAACGAAGGAACTCCCAGGGGCGGTGTGTTCCGCTCGTATTTTCAGAGTAATCGAACGATTGACTCGGCTGACGAGCTGCGTTCCGTTCCGTGAACAAGCTCTGGCATTATTTACGTAACGACGATAAGGCGTGTTATCGCGTACACGTCGAAATAAAGAAACATCTATATACACACACTGTATATAGATATATGTATTATAGTTGACTCACCGTGCTCTCGCGACGACTACAACATTTAAAGGCGTCGAACGAGAGCCGATTTATACGCCATTGACACCGATATGCGACGAGAATAATGTTCGAAAATGATAACACGCTCTCGATCGGCTGGTCACGTTTCATATGGTTCTCTGCGATCATCGTTCAATTGATTTTTTTCTGGGAAATCCTGCCCTGGTATTGTATTTTCTGTTCGAGATAATTTTAGTGAAATATTTGAGGAATTTGATATGAAAATGATGTGCAGAGAATTTTTTCGAATATACAATGGAAGCCAGGATTCCTCAGGTGTATACGAGTGCACCATAGCCTCGAGGATACTTATTCTGACCTCAATGAGCTAAGCAGCCCATTCAAGAAACGATAATTAGCCTTCTGCTCTCCGTTGTTCTTCGACGTCTTCGTTGTCTTTATAGTCGAGATAGACTTGGCGAAATGTTGAAATGATCTATTCGCGAGGGTATTTTGTGGCGTTTGATAGAAACTAGGGTTCCTGAGATGTATAATAGTGTATCGCAGTCTAGGGGCTGCTTATTGCGACCTTAATGATGCAAGGAGTGCATTCAAGGTACTATAATTAACGTCCTACTATCTTCCTTGTTAGAAATCTCTGCCTCTAGCAGAGAAACCATCTCCAATCGTCGATCTCAACCCCTGGCTACCTACTAATGCACTTTTGTGTATTGTATTCGTGCAATTTTTGTCGAAACATTAAAGAAACATGAAAAAGACAGATCGATCAATAGATCGACTACCTACAAACTACCTATGCAGTGTTCATAATGATCATTGGATCGAAGCACCAATAAACATCTAATAACCACACAGCCATTATTTTCCCAATCATCAAGCTATTCGCGTCGTGGCTTTGAATAACGACGCACACAAGGCTAAGTTTAGTTTCCCATGGGAATGTATGAAACTACTACGGTTGTACATACCATAAACATCCTCCAAGGAGTACGTTAACACTCAGCTTCCCTGTAAACAATTTCAATTTCCCACTTCTCTTACCCGAAGTTCTAAAACCGTTCGTAAAATCATGAATCGCAGCGTACACAACAAAAGCTTTCACATGAAACTTCGGTATAGCGAACTCTAGCAGCGATGGCTAGCACATCAACTTTATTAGAGCCACTTTATCTATGATCGTATAAACAGACCACGAAAATTCTGCCGAAGACCGAACATCAGCTCAGACTCACCTGGCAATTTCACCGGATATTTTCGAAAGAATCCAACACAGGCGTCGAATATCGATCCCACGCGATTATGTTAGCGTGGGGTAGCATCCCCGTCGAGCATATCATAATCGAACTCGTGCGATCGAGTAGCCCCCCATCCCCCATTAGTCCGGCAACTCGAAACTATCGTGAAATTCGAGGCGGTGTATCGGCGAACGCGGAATATTCGAAGCACAGCGATCTCGACGGAGGTTCTCCTTGTGTTTTGATGCGCACGCGAGCCGATACGCGTTAGTGCATCGAGAGTGCACCGGCAGAATGCACTCGAGAGTGCACCGCGGCGCTCGAGTGCTCGTTCACCGAGCACTCGCGGCCTCCAGCAAAGTGGTTCGAAACCGTTAAAGCGGCGCTTTCGTTCGCAACGGGCTTTGAAACTACGAAATCGAGTGGTTTTGCGGCCCCCGTGTTTCTTCCGCGGAAAGTTAATCGCGCTCGCGAGGAGAGCACCGGTTCTCCACTCTCGATGTTTCACCTCTCGTCGATCTCTTCCATCGCTCTCTGCACGTCGATGGTTGATTAGAAATTCGCGTTATCCATCCGCTGCTTCGATCCGACTTTCGGCCGGAAGTCGTACTCAGCAGTTCGAAATGCTGACGTTCGAGTTAGGCGACGCGTTAGGATGTTTTATTCGAGAAACGTTGAAAAATATGCGAAAGAAATTCCATCGATCTTTCACGTACAGTGGGTGTACAGTGTTCGTACACCTTTTAAAATAGAATAACTTTTTATAACTGTATAAACGACCTGACTTTTTTTATCATCAATTACCAGCACTGGTTTACTAAATGATCTACAAAAAATATTTTCCAAAAAGCGGTGTTGGAAGTGCATTGACTGTAATGAACAGCACTTCGAACACCGCTTGAAATAAAATTTGTTTAATAAAGTATTCATTTGAAGTTCCACTTCGCTGTGGAAATACTTTTTCACGCAAAATTTGATGATTTATCCGAATTCGTAAAAAAATATTAGACATTCCATTTAGAAAACTGAAGGTGATCCTAATACCTCAATAAAAAAGTAAGGTAATCAAAAACAGATTAGAGCACTGTATGTCCCCCTAGATGAACTTTTGTTTGAAACATTTTTTCGTGCAACCAATACCTTACGAGTTATTTGAGGTCGTCATGTTAGGAGACTCAACCTGTATAAAATGCTAGATTGTGGTCCTTACATTACTTTCTTTACAAACATAGTAGGTTATGTCTTTATAAATATAAAAAATTTTAATGTAGTGAACATGTTCGTTCTAGAATAATCAAGTTCTGAATGAAAGAATTCGGTCAAATGGTTGAAGGTTATTGCCACTATGATGAAAAGCTTGTCCGCAACACGACAGGATACTATTCGCTATCGGAAATCCGAGGTTATTGCAATCTCATAGCAAAGTCCCTCTTATACTAATCAAAGATCGAACCGGAGGTCTGTCAGCATTGAGGACAGTCAACAATTGGTGCATACAGTGCGTCATTGCGCCGAGGGTGATTAAGCGGGCCACTATTGTGTAACGGAGAGCAATATCCCCCAAGAACGTCGAAACTTGGTCGATTCCGGCCAGCCGAAGTTCACCGACTTGCAATCGAGTGGTCGAGGCACGCGATGCATCCACCCGGTGCATCGGGTCGCTGACTGGATGGGCATTCCTCGAGTTCCATGCCGGGGAATCGTTAATTGTCCGATGCATCGAGAAGTCCCGCTGCATATCTAAAGCCGAGGACAGCGAGTAAGAATCTTTTATTCGAGATTAGATGGTGACGCGAATATCGACGTCACATTCTGTGTTCGAAATGCAATAAAACCGTGTGAAAAAATTGTAGATGAATTTTTGAAGAGGCAACTTTCCGAACACAAATTTTTCAAGCGACCCAGATTCTGACCAAAATTTCGTACGTCGTAAAGCAATAGAAGCGTCCCCGTCCATTTGACAATTAAGACAAAATTATCAAATGAGCGGAAATAGATCGTCGTAAGATTTTTTACAAAAAGTTACAGGACATCAGAGATTTCGAAGATTGACAATATCGTTTGAAAATTGTCCAATCCGTGCGAATAATTGCGTTGTTGTGCAGTTCGTGACAGGGTAGCGAAGGTGTTAATTACCGCGATTAATCGAACAGTGTGACGAGACATCCTGTTCGCATCGTTTAAACGGCCAGCGCGCAACACTTTCGAATCGCTATGCCATGTCGGCGCCATAATGAGCGCGCACCTGGGAAATGGAGCATTTTATCGGCGTTTCCCACCTGTTTTTCCCCTCCGGTTACGTCCGTGCTCTCTATTCCTCTCCTTGGACACGTCGTAGACGATAAAGTCCGTTCAAGGTTGGTGCGTATCGATTGAAAAAGAAGCAATTCTGTTTCCGTGGAAAGTCGATCGTAGTTCTATTAACGTACCGATGACCGTGTTCGTATTAATACGCGCGGCGGAAAAGAGGCGAATCGGCTCGGTAATTATTCATTTTGAGGACAATTGCTCTCGAGTAATTGCTCCCGGTGGAATCTATTTTTCTCGATCGCTCTACGGTCTTCGGGTTTCTCGAGAGAAGGAGACTGATTGGTAGCTTTGATACTCGGAGTCGTTAGAAGGAACTTGTTCCATTGATGCGCGGGGATAAGGGTGGGGGGACTTCGCGTGACGAGAGAGCTGTGGATACCATTGCAAACAACCTACCGACCATCTAATTTTATAGTTCTTATTCCCATATTTCTAGTTCGATTTTTAGCCGGGAGATATTTGTTCTACTTCGGATAAGCTAGTATTATCACTTTTTATTTGGTCAAGTAGCACTATTCTCTTGTCAATTAATGTTTCAGTTACAATTATTTCATGAATTCTCCATTTTCTTTCACTAAATAAATTTATTCCCTACCTTGAAGCGCAAAGGTTGGGATCAATGGTGACGCCACACAGAGAAGCTGAACTCCGCGACGCCATTTTAATTAAAAACAGGTTGTTTCTTCCGTTCCGAACGAAACAAACATTTAACTTTCTTCCTCTAGGCGAATATTCAGCAGGTGAGTCTAGCAACAAATGCCCCTGTTAAAATAAATTTGCAAGCTAAGATATTCTACAACAGACTAGATAGGTGAGGGGACGGAGCTTTAGTTTCAGGTCAAATCATGCCGAACAATGTAGGAGAGTTAACGAGGCTCGCGACACCCAGGATTAGTCGAAAGAAAAAGGCGGAATCGACTCGAATTCCACCTCGAGGCCCATCGATTTCAATTCCATCCACTGAATCGTTCCATCAACCCCCTCGAAATCTTACCGGTGGAAATAGGTCGAGCGGTCTGCGAGGCTCTCCTCTCTCATCGAATTCGCGCGACAGCGGGCGTAATTCATAATCGGTGTACAATAATATCTCGATGAAAATTTCGGAACCGAAATGTCAATTACACCAGTCTCTTGATGTCAAACGTAGAGAAAGATAAAAATTTAATTCGATCATATTTTTATTGAACGTTTATCAACATATCAGAGACGCTTCTCTGATTAACATGAGTCCAAACACGATACAATTTGGACTATACTTATCCGTTTAATCCACGATACAATAGAACCTCTATTATCCGAATAATAAGTGAATCGCGAGTGTTTGAATAGTACAGTAATTAGTTATGCAGGTTACTACATTAAATCGTTACTATACGAGTCTCTTCGTAAGAAAAACTATTTAACGATTCACATACGGTTTGGATAATCAAGAATCCATTAAATCGTGGATTAAAAAACTAATTACAATCCGAATTATACCGTGTTTGGACTCATTTTAATCAGAAAAATTAAAAAAATGTGATGGTAAAAGGCTAATAAAGAAAAATTAAATACAAAGGAGAATTATTATCGATGAATAGTATAACCTATAGTAGATTTTGTATTGGAATTAATATCGAGGCACGATTGGATACCTGTCCCTCCCCATGAGAGCCACTGATCCATTGTCAAGGCCCGACCGGCCACGCTAATTGAAAGTTCATTATGGCTGTCGTAACGTGGACTGACCAGGGCCCCGCAGGCTATACAAATCGGTAATATTCGACGTCGTCGTCTGCTTTCTTTCTTCCTTTAGCTTTTCACTCAGGTAGAGACCTATCCACCGTCTGTCTCGCTTCGGAGCTAGGACAATGACCACAGTTTTCCTTGAACAAAAGGATCAGCGCGCCAACCAATCGCAAGCCGCCGACAAGTGTCATAATCGAAGTAGGCTTGATTCTTTCGGGACACAAAGGGAAATCATGCGAGGACTTTTCGTGTGGAGAGTACTCGAGCTGGGGAAGGTCCTTTTGTTCGGGATTTTACCGGCTGTACGTGCACCTAATATTTTAAATCTGCTGACAAATGATTCGAATGCATCCATTTCGAACACGTTGACTGCCCAGACTTGTTAATGAACAAATTGTTTGTCAGAGATTGCAATTAAGGGATAAACTTCCGACAGCGACAACCCTTCGATTTTTTTATAGTCTGGACTCTTATATATTTGGACGTGCTGATTACGAATATGATAGTGAAAATTGGAGAAAATTTTATTGTAATGACGAAACTGTTAAAAAACCACGAAAATTATAAATTTCTTTCATCGCTTTCTGAAGTACATCACAATTAAGAGTCGAGGAGGGTGGCCTTTCCGGCGTTCCAGTAAAAAGGAATCGCGTATTTTCCGCTCGAAAATGCTCGCGACTACGATCGGAACGTTCTCCCAGTGTCTCCGCGCAAGTTTTCAAGCAGTTCAGTCACGCGACGATTCGAATCGCTCAAAAATTCTTGAAAGGCGGGCCGCGCCCCGCCATCTCGAAAATTCTTGATCGGTCTTTGGAAGGACTCTCGGTCGTTTCGAGGGTCTCGAGGGCCTTGGAGCGTTCGAACTCCTTGAACACGAGACGTCGCGTCGTCGAACCGCCAAGGTGAAATTGTTTCACGTGCAACTTTTGGCAATTGTGCGATTTCCATTAGGCGCGATCGATCCTTGAGACTCCACGAAATCCCGCTCATATTTTTTCTTCGTTCTCGGCTTGTTTAACTTTGGTAGACTCGACAGATAGATTCTCTTCTTAACTGGTACAAACTTTCAACCGATAAAATCTTCTTACTTTATAAATATTCAAAAGACAAGCAGTTTTCACTTCGGGGTTAAGTCTCGCAAGAACGAAGCAACGAACGAAAAAATCGTATTCTTCTTTTTCGAAGCATTTTTGCAGGTAGAATCGCCCTGTGCTCGTTTCTGCGGTGATTTGTGAACCACCCAGTATATTCGAGTGATTCAAAGCGTCCGCCGCGCCGAGCCCATTACCATCCATGGTGCCAGGGCCATTTCAATGGAATCGTTACGGGAAAAGCCGTCGTCCGGGGCTTACCTGCGACTGTTTACTCGTACCTGACGCCATTGTGATCGCGGTGCCCCGTCCCCCTCAACCAGACTGTCGTCTCGTGACCCAGGGGCTACGATTAAGCCCTTTCCACACCATTACCAAGTGCCAACTAGCCCGAGACCCATCGATTCTACCATTCCCTGATACGTTTCAGCGTCAATTTGTATTTTTCCTGGCACATACCTGCCCTATTATACACCCGGAGTCGCCAGGCTTGAGAAAGGACACCTTTATCGTTCCGACGCCGTGCGTTATTAGGTGCGTCAAGTGTGGATCAGGCTTTAACAATCGGTCACAGGCTTTGGGCTTCAGCCACGACCTCCAGGTAGGTGAATCCACCGGCTGTACACCTGCGTTTCCTGCCCACCGAATCGCAGGGGCGAGCACCTGACGCCCGGAAGCCTGGAAGACCCTAAAACCGAACTCGGAATTCAGACGCGATCCTTCGACGAAAGTGAAACGGGACTTTCCCAAGTCAACATTCTTAGGATTATCCATTCGATTATGCTCCGCTGACAATGAGGGACGATCGAGTTTTCGGGGATTGTTGAGTCACAAATTTGATTCGCCCTTTATCTATCTATATAAATAAAAATTAAGTGCTGTTCGTTGGTGAGCGCATCATTTGAGAACGGCTGGACCGATTTGGCTAATTAAAAAAAAAAAGTTCGTAATAGTCCGAATAAGGTTTTTAGGAAAAGAAAAATTGGAAAAGTTGCCCGGGAGAATGGAGAATTCTGGAAGAAATGAAAGTGTTTTTTCCATGGAATTTTTGTATGAATTCAAGACCATAACTCACGATTCAAACGATGGATGTACGTGATTCTTTTTTTGTTTCGTTCGTTATGGTCTTGGAAAAGTGTTCAGGAAAAAAATCAGTATTTCACAATTATACAAACTTAAAAGAGCAACGCCGATTAAGAATTTTTTTTTGTACGGGGTCTATTTCACAAGTATATAAGAGTTTTTTTGATACTGGCCTAGTGTTCCGCCATGATTGCCCAAGCACCGGAGATCCTCTCAGTTTCAGGAAACGCGTAATCTAGACTGCGTAACCTTTTCTGGGTTACACCTTGATATAGCCTTTTTAATTGACAACCAGCCTGCACAAAGGTAAACACGCCGATCGCTCCGGGAACACGAAAACTTCATTAGATTCTGGGTCACGTGACGGCTAGTAAAAAGAGAGAGAAATTGTTGACGTCATGGTTGCGAGAATTCGCGTAACAGCACGAGCAGCCGTCCCACAGCGGTGCCATTTCGCGAAAAGCTGATCAAAATTCAATTTTCGGAACGTGTAACTGTTTTTGTTAGCACAGCAAGTTGGACATACATGTCCACACATGTTTATTGTATGAATATTATTGTTGCGTACATTGTTACACATCTGCATCCGATTCAGTTCGAATATATTAAATTAATATTGACCAACCAGCGGGCCATAACTCATCAAAGTTGATGATGTTTCATGCTCTTTGATGCCTTGAGAACTATTACTATTTTTAATGTCCCAGAGAAAATTCATTGCATATGTTTTACAACACTATTAGCAAGGAATTTCTCAGCAGAAACTACTATTTAGAATATAAATATGTTTCATCTATCGATCGTTCGATCCTTTAATACTAATTAAAGTAAAAAAAATTATATATTATACAATTTTCAAAACTATTTAATGATTGAATATAAGGAGAAGTATTCATAAAACTCACTCACTGGTTTGGAAAGTACATTTTTGTAAATTGAGCGACACGTGTGGTACGTGCTTGAATATAGAATATAATTTAGAATTTAGAATACAATCAATGTTTACAAAAATTAACTTAAGAACGTAGAAACATTTGATAAAAAAAAGTATCGCTGCAATACAGACTATTCTTATTGTGCACAAACACGTTCTAGGTATTCATGAAATGATCCACAAATCCTGAAAGCAAAAGAACAGCGCATCGCACAGAATTGCATGGCGACTCTTCAAGAAACGGCAGCATGGCGCGTTCCCGTTTCGCGATGCTCCGTTTCCAGCGGCGATCGCGCGAAGGCCGGACGGTTTCCATGATGCCATGACGATGATGGCTCGTTTTATTGGTCACACCGGCTGACTCATCGACGGGGTTGCGTCTATCGCGTGCACGACCGATCGGGCACGCTGTTTGCCCCCGTCAGGTGTGCATTGTGTGCACTCGGTGTACACGCACACCGTGTGTTCCCAGCAAACAACGGAGAATTCGATCGGCCACGTGCGTGAGCGTGGAGCATGGCGCCGGCAAATCGATGGATCTCCTTATCGTCGAACCAGTCGTGAAACTCGTTTACTCTCAATCTTCACTTTTATCTTTTCGTTCGAAACCACAAGTTCCCAGCGTGCATACAGTCAGTTCGCAACTTGCAAATTACGAACCGTAACGAGATCGCTCGATCCATTTGCCCGACACGCGCGAGGTCTCGCGCGAGCCGAATTCATGGATTAATTAGCCCGATTGGCTCATCCGTTAATTCGTATGTATTATTACTGCGAGCAGAAAGAAATTCCTTTGGCGAAGAGTCTGCGCCCCAGAGCTCGCCCTCTTTTTCCACCGAAGCAGAATAATCGCATTGATCGCACGTGGATCTTTGTGTACTTGTTGTGTGCAGTGTGCGGACGTGTAAAGTGGAGGGAACTCTGGTATTAGCGTCGGCGATCTGTGAGGGTTCAGTTTGTTTTTCCCTGTTGCGAAGCTCTCGGTTCGTAGGTGCAATTTTTCTTCGGGTTGAATTGATGATGTATGACGATGGGAATTTCCGAGATTTGTGTACACTGGTTTTATGGACCGCGCTTTGAAATGTAACACGATCGGTGAATGTTTTACCTTATTTCTACCACTCCATTCTTCTCATTCAGAATTCTCCTTCATTTCACATCGGTTTTTTATGCGAAATAAATATTTTTAATCTCAATCGCGACTGAAATCATTGTTAAAATCTGAAATCTGAATCTAGAAATGGTAAGTCTATTTTAATTAGGCTATTAAATTCAGGTGTGATATTTCATGTACCCAAAATGCACCGATACGAACCGCCGACGATAACAAATTTTATCTACAGTCGCACACGAACGCCACTCGTTATCTATCATACACTCCAATATAGCGCATTAACAGAACTCAATTGCGCAAACGTCTCCTTCCAAATACATTTATTCAGATTTTATAAAATTTTTATCCTAATCGTTGATTCAATAAAGAGGAGTAATCACGATGTAGATTATTTTGATATAATAAAGTAGGTTTGATAATAAAGTTATCTGTTTGATTAAGAAGAAAATGGTTGGTTCCCAAGGCTCTTGCATCCAGACATTAATCACAGGACCACGACATCGTTTCCTACACGGAATTTCGCTCAAAACGAACCCCAGGACCTAAATCCGCGGTTCTCGAGCGCACTCTCGATCGCGAGTGGAAATCAATTCCACTCGGAGACGATTCCAAAGTGGCTCGTGCACACACGCACGTCAGCTTTGGGAAAGATAGGCGTGTGCACACAGAAGAAACGAGACGCGGGAGATAAGCTTTCGATATCAGGTGCTGAGACCGATAAACTACATTCCAGGCCCCAGTTCTCATGGTGCTTGCGGACCGTGTCAACAGTTTTCGTACCGTCTGGTCTCTCTACACCCCGTGTGTGTGTTTTCGTTCGTGGTTCGTTCACCTGCGATCCTCTTATCAGGGGTGCAGATCCTTTCTCCATGCTCCCCCGATGATGTCCTCCGAACGAGCATGATCGACGTGGATTCGGTTGCCTGCGGGTCCTGCAGGGCCTGCTGGCTTTGCGTCCTGAACAGGTTCAGGATCTCAATTCTGTTTTGCAGGTAAACAATGTTTCTAATCAATTTAAACCGTTGCAATCGGAGCTAATATTGTGAACAATGGTACAACGATTATTTGTGGTGATTGTGCTGAAGGTTGATGTAGCTAACGTTTCAAGAACCATCCAAGTCATTCGCTTTTAACCCCTTGCCGCAATTTCTTTACAGTTACAGTGATCAAAACGTCTTCACCAAAAATGTTGCAGAAGAATAAAAAAAGTTCGTATTTTTTTCTATGGCTACATTTATTTTAATGCTTAAAAATTGATTACAGACAAGTTCAATTTTATTTCTTCACCAAAAATGTTGCAGAAGAATAAAAAAAGTTCGTATTTTTTTCTATGGCTACATTTATTTTAATGCTTAAAAATTGATTACAGACAAGTTCAATTTTATTTCTTCACCAAAAATGTTGCAGAAGAATAAAAAAAGTTCGTATTTTTTTCTATGGCTACATTTATTTTAATGCTTAAAAATTGATTACAGACAAGTTCAATTTTATTTCTTCACCAAAAATGTTGCAGAAGAATAAAAAAAGTTCGTATTTTTTTCTATGGCTACATTTATTTTAATGCTTAAAAATTGATTACAGACGAGTTCAATTTTATTTCATCTAAAAAGGAACGCGTAACATTCGTATTTGTTAGACTTTGTTCAAATCTTCATCGCGAGTCTGACTCGTTAAGATACGGCAAGAGGTTAATGATTAAAAAAATATTTCAAAAATTATCCCCCTCAAGAGAGAGCATAAAACGTGCATAAAATGGCTGCCCGATGGTCCTAGGGTTTAATACTGATTCGAGCCAAGCGTGGTGACGACGTGGCGACAGACGGTCGCGTCCTGTTCGGGGCCCGAGGCCCACTCGAGAACGAGAAAATAAGGCAGGATTCCGTGGCCCTTCGGAGACTTTTGCTCGGCAATTTCCGCGCCGCGAATCTGGTTTCTCTCGAGACTTCTCCGCGGGACAAGGAGAGAGGCATTGTTCTCTCCGAGCGGTTCTCCATAAAATACCATGTTGGATCTCTCCTCTCCAGGGCGCGCTCCACAGTTCTTATGGTGTTCGGGTACACGTGTCGTCGCGACACGAAAATTCGAGGATCTCTCTGCTGGGTGCCGGCGATTTGTCGCGCGGACCGTTTCTATTAGTTCCGTGACAGTCGTTTTACCCTACGACACTTCCTGTTTTCGTCGGGGAACCCTCGACGCTTCCGCTCGACAGGGTGCTTCCTTTTGTTGGCATCGAAAACAGCCCTTCTTCATGGTTCTTCATTGTGCTTGCTGTTTTCGAACGTGTTTCGTAATAGCTCTATATTCTGAGAAATTTCGAGTTACATAAAATTAACACTGGACATATTCATTTTACAATTAATAAAATCGTGAAGTAATGCACATAAGAATTGAGTCTATAAATTTCTTTATCCAAGCACATATTGTAATAAGAATTACAGAAAACATAAATAAATAGAGCCTTATCATTTTTATGAACTGAAACATTTTAATCGTTTTCAGTGTTAAAGATCGCGTTCCAGGTACGATTGTACAACGTGTCGATTTTCTGTAGTTCTGCAAACAACGTCGAATAAAATAATTGTCCTGCAAAATAAATAGGAGGCCAGAAGCAGAAGTAGAATGTCAAACGACAATCGAGATAAGTGAAAAACACGAGATTGCATTTTTTAATGGAAAGGAACGGGGAATCCAGTGCAGAACACGTCGGCAAACGCTATAAGCTGTAATTAATTTAGTTTGCTTTCCCGGAGAGAGAGAGAAAAAGAGAGAGAGGGTGTGAGAGCCGGTTGGTGAAAGATAGATTAAAAGTATCGATCTTTCATAAGTACACACGGAGAATAATGAGAAAGTTCACCGAATCGCACGACCACTGGTTTTCGAACGGGATCATCTGCTCTCGGAAGTGTTCGCGAACGTGACAGGGACTTCGTTAATTATCTTTGAAATTTTCTCCCGCGTATTACACAGCTTATACATGATATCATAAAATAAAAGTACAGAAATACGATAGAGGAGAGAAAGAGAGAAAGAGAAAAAAGAATTGGTTACCCCCGTCCTTTCCATTTTACAAGTTGCGATTGCACATGAATTATTCAGTAGATGAAACCAGGAATAGGATGGAAAGGAAAAGCTGAATATTTCGTTTTCTAAGATAATAATGTCTTCGACGAATCCGCGATTTAATCTAGCGAATAATTTTGCGCCTCCTTCCTTCGTAATTCATGGACTCGCCGCGCATTTATCGTATCAGTACATTCACAAAACGCAAGAAAACGTCTACGTTAACGAACGTTAAGGAGGTTTCCGCTCTATTTTCATCGCCCGGGATAAGTTTCTAACACATTCTTTCCGATTTCTAAATAAACTAGAAAAATCGCGATCTATTAACGTTTTCAATCAGCAACAATATTTTTATTTCCGAACGATCCACAAAAACGGATGAAGTAAAATGCTCGAATTCAATGATTCTCTTCTATTTTGACTTGTAAACAATCTACAAATTAGTGGATTAACGATTAATCTTTGCCGAGCAAAGTCTTTGTAAATTTGCACGAAACATTTAATTATTTTCTGCATAAAAATTCGCTGAATAGTTAATAAAAGCCATCCCCGACAGAGAAAACGCAATGAAAAAAATTAGTCAAACGGTTCACATATTTTTCAACGCGAGCGGCTGTGCTCGATTTTAATCGTGAGCCATCGAGTTCCCGAGGCGTGACGACGGTTGTCGATCGGCCAGGAATTTCGCATTAATTCCCGCAAATAATTACCGGCGTTTCGTCCGCAGCCGAATTCAGTCTCGCTTTTCTTCCCCCATCCCCTCCGTTCCTCTTTTCATTATTGTTCTGCGGTCGTTTCGTAATGTCGCGGTCGAATACGCTCGGCGCCGAGGGAAATTTCGCCGCGGCCGACGAGACCCGGCATCGAAAATCCGCGAAACGACAGGAGAGGAACGCGAAAATCAACGTGTTCGCTCGATAACACGCGGATTACGTGAACTACGGCAGATCGTCGCGAACGTTGCATAATCACGGCACGAGCGCAATTAAAATCGTGTCCGAAGACCACTTCCCTGTTTCCTGCGAACGTATCGCGTGTTCCTCCGATTCGTAAATCACTGTGTCGATCGCGCACGTCGCGAACAACGAGGTTTTTTTAAACCTCGTGTTTCATAAATTCCAACAAACTTCCGTATATCAATGAATTCATAATGACAATTCATAAAAATGTCTACGTCCAACTATTTCCTTTTTTCAAAAGATCATATAAATGAATGTAGATATGTTTCTTCTATCGATCGTATTTGTTGTTAAATACCTCAAGTTGAATGTTCACGATGAATATTTTTCTTCCAATAAATACAATTTATTATTTTATATACAATATATAATAAAAAATTTTTGTTGCTTAAAATTTTACAATAGCTGTTTCTCACATAGAATTTATTGTATGAAACTGATTCCAGTAGTAGTTGAATGTTAACAATTATTTACCATCAAGGTATATTCTTAATAAATGGAATTAAAGACATATTACGACTTTTCAAATTTACCGCCTTGTATCGATTGATATAACCTAGATCGTTTTCCAATGTGCTCTTAAAAAATGCTCTGTGTTTCACCAAAGCAAGTGAGTGGGTTTTATGAATAGTTTTCAAAATTGTATAATATATATATTTTTTTTACAGACGTGATTCAAATAAATCTTGAAAAAGTTCCGAACTAGGATCGAAACGTCGATTATTTGGCTATTTGCAAAATTGCTTTTTAATCAGTATTAAAGGATCTACCGTTGCGCCGAAAACATTTACCTTCAGTTATTAAATGAATGTAGATGTTAAAATAAGCTGCAACCCTCCCTACAATATTTTAGAAAAGCGTCACATTGTTTCCTCTTCAATCAATGTAAAAAACGAGCCGTATTTTACGAAGTCATATTTTCGCACTTGGCCAACGATATTTCACAAAATAATCTACGTTCCAGAAGCCCAGAAGTCTGAGAACGAAGTAAATACCGAATAAATTCAAACTCCGAGACCCAATTTCACCGAGTTTCACGCGTTCGTACACACAAGACTGCAGTTACGTCCACTTCCGGCTGGTATTCCGGCCGGAAGAGCGGCTTGAACATTTTATTACCGGGTCGAAATTTTTTCGAGCACCTATACCGAGTGACTGGCAGTGTGCGAAAGACAAAGATGGTCGTTCAAAGTGGTTCAAGCGGGACACCTGCTGCAATTTTCCCGTAAGTCGCGTCCAATTTACGGAAAGTTTACGGGAACGGTGCGTACGTTACGCGTTCCGCTCGGGACCGACAAAGTTGAACGATAGAGAAGAGAAACGTCGATCCGGAGCAGTCGATTCTCATTTAAAGAGTAGGACAGTAGGTCGCGATATTAGACCCTCGAGGACTGCGACGTTCCGGGAAAACTTGACTTCCTTCCTCTTCCGCCTCGCTTAACGCGGTTTCCGCTCGGTCTGTCGGCGCGGACACGCCTCGGACCGGTCTCTGATAGAATGATAGAAAGCTGCTTGGCTGTTAGAAAAACTAGATCGATACCGAAAACGAGAGAGCCTCCTTTCCATGTTTTCTAACGTTCGGCGCGTGAAGACCTTATACGACGGACGGAAATCTAAGGAAAATCTCCGAGCGATTTCTCGTCCGTTTGGGATTTCATCGATTCTCATTTTGTTCCCATTTTTGTTGTTTTCCCTTGTAGTATAGTTTCTTGTTAGCATCTAGGTATGATATCATTGTGAGAACTTCGCGTTGATGATTCGAGACAAACTCCGGTAAATATGAACGTCGTTAGCTGTTCAGGTGCACAAATTAATTCGTCACAAATTTGTTAAAAATCTTGATCGATATATTTCGCTAGGTAATTCTCTAAAAATTCTATAAATCTTTATGAATATGTAAAGCCACTGAACATCTTGAATGTTAAATAATCGAGCAACGATTAACTATGTATTCCCATTGAAACGGAGAGTGCAATAAATGATTTAAATGGTTTGTTGCCCGCGCGAACGCAGTGAAATAAAGCAGGAAGAAAAGCGGAGTACATAACTGCATAGCCATGGCAAGGCAAAGTACAGCTAGGAGCTGTTTTCGATCTAACCTCAAGGCTCGATCGCGTTCCACGTCGATCCCCGTTCGTCGGTAGGAAAAGGACGAGCAGGAATCTCTGTGGAAACGCGGGGGAATCAGCTGAGAGACGAGAGAAGAGAGAAAAGAGAGAGGGAGAAGGGAGAGAAGAGAGCGAAACGTTGAGGCGAGGCGGGATCAGCTTCTCTCGGGCGCGTTCCTGCAGGCCGTGCGTGGCCGAGAGACTTCAATGCCTGGCTACGTGATCCCCGGAACGCAGGAGCGACGACACTCTCTGAACAAGAAAGAGAGAGAGAGAGAGAGGGAGGGAGAGAGAAGCTACACTGTCGGCGGAGAGAACGAGAGAGAAGAGAAAGCCATCCGCGAGTCGACGAACAAGAGAGGCTCGTTTGAAACGTTGCGAGGAGGCAAAACCTGATAACAAGCAGGATTGCCAGGAAAATGGGAACCCCGGAAAGAAATAGAGTGTATGGTAAAAAGAATCCTGGGGAATGCGAGCTTCCTATTATGACGGAGACATTCCTGACATGTTATGAAATTTATCTTTTAATCCTTCGCGGTTTGATCGGCGTTAACACGATGACCGTCGAGTTACAACCACAGGAAATTCAGCAAAAGTACTTTCGATGTGAGAATGTAGATTTTGCATGATCCGGAGGATTCTAAACGTTAATACGGATGAAAAATGGCTAGATTCGTTTTACCTTTTCTACGGAGTTAATCGATTTGGCAACAGAAATTGTGGCGTGAGGTCTTCCGCAGGGACCGACGCGGGCTGGAAATGAAATAACATGATATATGAATCATTGATTTCATTTCCTGGAACGTGACAGGCTCGCCGGTCTACAGTTTCTTCTCTCCGAAAGAGTATATATTCGATATACATAAGTGTAATATGCTCTCCCGTATTAGGCAAACACAGTATTCTACTTTACGAGCAGTATACGTCAATCGTAGGAAATGAGAATCTTGGTAAAACCAATAAATAACATCTGGCCAGTTATTACATTTTAAATTTAACTATTGCTAGTCTCGAGAGTGCAGGAAATCTCCTACAAAACCGTAATGCTCGAGTCCGTAGAAACAGATCATTATTTTACAGTGGTTCCCAAATGATGCTCTGCTAAGGAGGAATAATTCTTGCACTCCTTTCCGTCGTGTGCATAGAGCGATTAATGACACCACTTCAAGAATTGTGAAACGAGGAATATTCGATAAATTATCGAGGAATACAAAAGATCGTCCCCCAAATTGGTGCAAACAGTGGTACCCTTTGGATCTCCACCATCGATACAATCCTAACCCAAGCGACACCGTGCAGCACACGCCATCGTCTCTCGACGATCTCCGGCGCACGCGACGCTAAAGGGGGACTGGGCAAAACTGCCAAACAAGACCTCCTCGCAGCGGCTACTGGTTTTCCAAGCCGTCATCGGCGATTTCGTGTGTCGGAGGGTGCTCGAAACCGGGTTCCCCGGAGTCGGTCTTTCCTCGTAGTGAAAAGGTGGTCGTTGAAAAACAAAAGCCGGCCGGAATCTCTCGCGACGAACAAAGAAGGCGACGCATCTGCACGGGAAAGAGACGAGGAACCAGAAGCAGCAGCAGCAGAAGTAGAAGAAGAAGAAGAAGAAGAAGACGGGGAGACCGGTGAGGCTGGAGGAATCGGATGGATAGAGGTGTGTGCGCACAGAGAGAGAACTCTCTGTGTAAAGAGCGAACAGGTGAGAAAGAGAGAGAGAGAGAGAGTGAGCAGCGTGGAGGGAGAGGAAGAGTGAGACAGAAAAAGAGGTAGAGGTAGAGGTAGCAAAGGTAAGAGAGCAGGGACGTCGCCGACGAGTCGTCGCCGCAGCGTTGGAGGGGCACAGAGAGCTCGGTAGAGGGGAGGTTAGGAAGGAACGCGCAGCTGAAAGGTGGAGGAGGACTTGTGTCCGGATGGAGGGGGCAAGGTATGCCGAGGGAAAGGAACGAGCTGGAAGAGGACAGAGTCGCTGGAGAGCGACGAAGAGAGGTAGAGAAGGGGACACCGGCTCGCCTCGAACCGAAGCCAACAAACTTACGTCAGTCCGAAGCTGGAGGGATGCCAGCGATCCTCGTGCGTTCCTCGATCATCCGCGACACGATCCACGCACAGAGCCGAATACCGTGGTCACCGGTGGCGACCTTGAAAGTGAAACCCGCGGTGTCGGTGAACCTAACCGTTCCCCGCGAATTCAAACTGCGCGTCCCCGCTGAATCTGGACTCGGAGGATCCAGAGAGATTCACGCGAAACTCGTGGCATCGTCGAGATACTTCGTTAGAGAGCGATTTGATGGTTTTGGTGATAGTGTTTTCGCCGATAGGCTTCGTTTAAGGGTGGCTGGCGAAGAGAGGGTGGCGAAAAGCGGTTTTCCCCCTCGGGTGATATGAGCCGGGCGCAATTAAGGCGGTTAACGGAGTCGGGAATACCTGTCCGGCGGCGGGCCAAAACCGGTACGAGCGTTCTCCACGCGATATAGCGAGAACGCTTGCTGGCTGGCTGGCGCGCGTTCCTCTTCTTCCTCCTCCTTCATCCTACTCCTTCTCCTTCTTCTGCTTCTTCTGGTGTGTGCCGCATGCAGCCTTCAAAAGGTGCATACACCTTCGCTTTGCCAGCGAGTGCGCTTCTTAGTGCTGCGCGCCAGCGCGCCTCACCGCGTCTCTCTTTCGTTCGCGAGCTTCACGTCGGGCCCGAGGAACTATACATCGCCAGGCCCGAACTAGTTCCGGTCCTGATCGACGGTTTACCCCCGAGAGTGTTATCTTACCGCGGAGTGGTTCACGGTGTTTGCCATGTGATCGGTTGCTCTTCGAATACACCTGTATCGTAGAGATTTGTACGTGTCGACTGGTGTTTTGGTGTTCGAATCCTTGAATAAAACGTGATAGTGCGTCGAGGGAACCGGAAGAACATCTTGTGGAACAGCTTGTGGAATTGTGGAGGAGCATCGACGAAGAAGGAGGATTCGGTGGATTTGTGGAGAGGGGTTCTACGGGAAAGGGCGACGGATGAGAGGAGAGAGGAGGACTACGAAGAACTCGGAGAGAAGAGGAGAAGAAGAGTCGGAGGGCATGATGGAAGGTGTCTCGAGATAGCCGGCCGATTGAGATTCCTCGACCGTTCGCTGGTCGGCCGCGCTGCACGCGAGAGAGGGTCCGTCCATGAGGTTTGAACGAAGGACGAATTGTTGAGAGAAGCCACGCCATGAGAATCCTCAAAACGCTCCACTGGTAGGTCCCAACCGTTGACGACGCTACGGTCCCGGTCCGCAGCGCGTCGCGTCGCTCTCTTCCGGTTTTGTTGCTCGCTAATCCGGGGTTGTTCGGGTTGTTCTTTGTATGGAAATCGATGCGGGGAACGCGCGGTCGCTCGAGAATCCCGGCCCTAGACACTTCAGGCTTGCCTCTTCTGAGAGAGGAACCTGACGACGAAGAGAGCTCTAGGAAAATTCAGAGTTTTGATGAGTAGGTCGTGAAATTGGAGTAGGTTCACTATACGAGAACAGAGGATGACTGGTCAGTTTGGAGAGTAGGCTTCTTTGAAGATAGAGGAAGAAAGCTTGATGAGAATTTTAAGGTTGAGACGACCAGCTAGCGAATTGAAGTAGGGTTGCTGTGAGAATATAGAGAACGACTGGTCGCTTCTGAGATAAGATTTGCTTCTTTGGAAGGAGCGGACGATGAGAAGTAAGAGTATTATAGTATAATTAAGAATTTATAGGGTAGGGTTGCTGGGAAAGTACAAAGAATCCCTAAATATTTCTTAGACTTGCTTCTTTAGTGAAAGAAAAAGCTCAGAATATAGAAAAGAACGGTGTCGCGGGATGTTTGTGGGGAACGTCAGGTCGTTCCCCTAGGAAGCGTCGCGGCGCAAAATCTTGGAACCTTGACTGTTAGGCGGGGCACACAGCCGACTGATGGTAGATTGTCGCGTCCCCGCGAAACTTAAAACGTTTGCTGACTCGTTGATCGATCAAATGTGCATTCCTCCGGATGTACACCGACCTGACACGCCTGCCAGCCTGCCTGCCTGCCTGCGCAAGGTACAGGTATTTAATCCTACGTGCACCAAGTATTTGCCAGGCACTCGGCTAACGAGCATGAATGGGCAGGCAACGGTACTCTGAAAGCCTCGCGTCGAACTTTCTGCTCGCCAGGACTTCGAACCTCCAGGTTCCGTTTGATTTCGACACCTTCCTCGATGTTTTATCCAGGATTTTCGCGGTTGGAGTCTCGTTCCCTCGTGGAATGACCTGATGCATGCGATTTAAACTCCGGTCGTAAGTTGTGGCTCGGCAAATGAAAATGACAATTGACTTCTTGACGTCCCGAGAAATAGGGACTCCTGGTTGGAAGTCGAGCTGGGCGCGTAGAAAACTTCCCCGGATTTTCGAAATTAAATTGTTGCGAGCATTGTACCAGGTCTGCCACATTCCAACGTCGATAAGAAATACTCTAACGACCTCCAAACTTTGCTGAATTTAGTAATGGCGCGTCGAAGAGTACATTTACGAAGTCGAGCCAGACATGCACAAATGTTTGTCATATAGATTCGTACGTTCGTTAGCGATGTTTGAACTCGATAATCCTGTCAGAAAATATGCAGTAGGCTGCCGGAGATTATTCACCCAGTTCACCGTAACCGTTCATGCCGAATGAGTCAGGAAAACTAAGTAACGTCGCCAAAAGACCACTAATTGCATTCATTAGCGTACCGTTCGGAGTAAAATGTCGTAGTAATCACTGTTGATCTGTACATATTCACGATACTCGTAGATTCGTGTACAGGGAGAACATTTACATGGAAACATTCGCCAACAAATATCATCGTTTCTCGAATAACAGCTTCGTCGCAATCAATTCTGGTACATTCGTTTCTAAAACAACTCACGAAAAATTTGTACGAATACAATTGGTAAATAGTCTGGTAATCGCTGCCGCAATTAAAAATTTCCGCTACATTTGACCCTGGGGGAAAAAAGATTCGCAACCATTGAAACAAGCAGCAACTAGCATTAGCGGACGGTCACGAGGTCGAATCGACCTCTAATCGAGAAAATAGCAGTCCGCGATTTTTTCCAGCACAGTCGTTGTCACGGCACGCTCGTCGAGAATGATTCGTTCCGAGATCCGTGGCTTACATAATCGCGGCTCGCCCAGGAAAGCCATTAGACACTTGTTCTCACATTGTGCGCCAGGGGGGAATAGAGGGTCTCGTGTTTCCGTTTCTGCAGTCCTGCTTACCTGCGCAGGTATCGTGCCAGGGCCGCGTTTCACCCAACCCTAACCGCTGTTTGTATATTTTCCACGGGAATTTTCCTCTTTCCGGAATCCGTTGCACGATGAATGGCTTCGCCGACTCGCTTCTTCGCATTTTTCTCTTGCACAAAGACCACCGAACGAAACTGTTTAGACGCGGTCTTCGGGACTGTTCGGAACTGTTTCGAGAACATCTCGGTCCCATTCGACGAATCACCCCCGTGAGAACGGATTCGAACGCGTACGACAAGACACCGCTGCGAAAATGATAACGTATCGCGTTACGCGAACGCCGGAAGATTTCACAGGAGATTGTCCGGAGAATCGCTAGGACCTTGGATCCATCGTTAAATACCGTTGCTCCCTTGCATTGATCCGGAGATGGGCAAATACACTGCTCCGATAACGATGAACCTGTTGACTGTACGCTGCCGGCCAGGGACATAAGGGATTTACGATTCTGTCCCGGCAAAATGTCAAGCGCGAGCCAAATTTTGCGGAGCGCTGCTTTCATCAAAATCTTCTGGCACGATAAACATTTCTATTCAATGTACCGAGACGTTACCAGCATTTTCTGAGTAGCGCATCAATCGAGACGTTTCAACAATACCATCGTCCATCAGCCGACTAGTTTTATGTTCTGTTTCACAATTATTGGAGTCATAAAGACGTTCGTTGCGAACATCGTAAATCGTGTAGAATCTAGAGAAATTCATCGTCGGTTTTACGAGGCAATACGTGTTTTGTAGACGTGTCACTGAATTCATGAAACGAATATCGAGTAGATCGACGAACGAGAATCTGTTTCGTGATGTTGTTTGGATTTTAGGGGACAATTTTGCCCATCTCCGTTCGGTACGACTCTAATTAGGTTTGTCGGAGGTTATCGTGATTCTGAATGGTGTTTTCCTAGCGAATTGTCGCGAAACGCTCCGGTGGGCGCCACCGAGCAGCCGCAGCGGCGTCGCGATGGAGCGTGGGCTGGTTTTAGCGGATTCCTAGCAAGAAGAGGACCGCCGAAGAGGTTTCGGGAGCTGAAGAGGCGTAATGCCATTAGGTCTGTCGAGCTTCGAGCCCGGTTACAGCGACGGGGTACTTCGTGGAACAGTTCTAGACAAAAACCAGATCCTCTCGCCCCGAAAGGGCAGGCTTGTGCTGTAAAACAGAAACGGACCTTTCCAGAATCGTCGGATCAACGGGCCCTCTGATCGCGACAGGCTACCCGTCGTTTCATTACCCAGTGTTTCCCCGTCACAAAACCCTCGAGCATTGCGAAATTCTCCTGAAAATTCTGATTAAAAATGCCGAAACTGCTCAACGACTGTCAAACTCAACTGCGAGAAACAATTTTTTAACCCTCATGCGTTCCTCAGGGTGAAAATTCACTCGCTTACTATTTTTACGTACTATAAAATGATTGGTTTCTCTTTATCTGTATTGTGAGACGTATTTTTCTAAAATGTGACGAGACGAATGAAGCAAAGTTTATTAGTTTAAAGTGCGAAGCAAGAAAGGGTGAGAAACTATCATAGAATCTTTTATGCAACTATTTCTGAGGAGCGTATGAGGGTTAAAAGATGTATAACGATTTTACCCTGCTCGTCACGACGTAGTAAATAAATGGTTCGACTGTGGGAAAGCAGCAATTAGTTCGGAGTTGACAATTTCAAATATATAGAGCAAGTGTTGCCGACACTGTAGCGTTTTTCTCGGTATTTATTGCCTCCCCATTGTTGCTGTCGTTTGCAGACAATCATTATTGCTATCGTAGTTGACTGTCACTTGAATTATAGGGAAACGCTTTGCTATGACTCATGTTGTTGATCCCTGTGCTTTCGTCGAACAAAAATTCCTTGTTATAACAGAAGAAATCAACTTCTCCCTTGCTCGTGTTTGTTGCAGGCAAGACAAAACATTTTTCACCTGCCCCAGTTTAATCCACATCACATGGCTCGCGAATACTTACGAGGCTTCTATAATGCACTGTGCCCAATTCCAGGCCACAATGCATAAAATTTCCAAAAGCCCCGCGTAGCCATTAAATAGTTACTTGCCCGAGGCCATTACAGCGTCCGCTCCGGTCCTCTAAATTTCCCCCTAATCGCCCCATAACTTTGCAGATTCGTTCAAACTATGAGAATTACGAGCAAAACACGGATTGAATACAAGCGAAAATGGTTCCAGGGATAGCGAATAGGGGTCGAAAGCACGATAGATAATGTATCTTTAATGCGTTCGCGTTAGAACGAAGACAGAGAGCACTTGACCCCGGCGCTTCCGGCAAGCGTCCAAATAACGTGGACGGTGGTCTAGCCCCGGGAGCCACAGATGTTTCACCATGAGCCTCGGTTACGCAAACGATACCGACACACGTGGAGGAAGAAAGAAAGACGAAGAAAATACCGTGGAAAAGTCGGGAAAGCCTGAGGTCAGCCTCTCGACCGCTTTTCCTCGAAGTGCCCCGTCGAAATCGAGCCTTGCTGCCCTGCTCCCTTCAACAGTAACCCTTGCGAACACGTTGACTGCCGGATACTTTAAAAATCCAATGATATTCAACCATTTAAAAAATTCAAGCCTTTCAAATCCCTTGTTGAATTCATTTACAACATGCATTAGCTACAGTGGATAACAAAAGTACGTTAAAACCAAATTTATTAGCATTATTACAGTGATCTGAAGTGTTATCAAGATATTGATTTTCGATGACTTACTTTTGTCACACCAAATGTTGAATATTTAGTATAGAAAAATCAATATCTTGATAAAACTTCAGACCACCGTGATAATGGCAAAAAAATTTTGTTTTCAACATTACCATTAAATATGTAATCAACTTGTCTATTTTTATAAGCGAATAAATATTCCTGTTATCGTGATTTCATTATTAAAAATATGAGTATCAACTTACTTTTGTTATCCACTGTAATTCAGTGACTACACATTTATCAATTTCAATTAATTCATTATGAAATTGAATAAAATAAATCGACAGTCATGCTAGCCACTACTGTTTAAATAGTCGTCAGTAGGCAACGTGTTAAGTCCGTGGCGAACGTCTAGCCAGGCCACCGGTGTTCCCTGTCCAGTTCTCTGCTGGACAAAGCGAGAAAGAGAGAACGATCCGGTTTAAAGTTTCCCTGTATCGCAGTAGCAGTATCCACGTAGCAGTTGGATGCACTCCGCAACGATGTGTCACCCTATCCGCTTTATCTCCCTGTTGGAACACGTACGAATGCAGCCTTCCGTCGACAGTCACTGTTCACGACGGCCTTGATCGTTGGCAATACGATTGCCGATAGCGGCACCGATGAATCGCTATCGACAATTATCGGAACTCTTCGCTAGCCAACTCGTCGAAACGTTGACTCCGACGAGCCCCGATCCTTGCCGGTTCGCAGATTTCCGTTGCGAAAATCCCGCCCAAGACCGGATTCATTCCGCGCGTTCTTTCGCGTGAGAATCGAGCGCGAGAATTATTGCTGGGGACTGTGGCCTCTCGGCGTTTATGCGATTGCGGGATTTATGACCGAGGATTGTCCGCTGCGGACTATTTCAGAGACCCGGCTAATGTAACCGGTGATTATTCGCCTGATAATTAGCGGGGCGGTGCCGGATCGTCAGCGTATTTTGAGAGATTTTTTTATATTTCGATCGTTTTCGTTGGTGACTGCTTGAACTCTGTTCGTAGAGATGTTTTCTATCTTTTGCATATATTTCAATCGATTACTCGTAATCGGAATGGAATCGAATGTTTTACGGTGTCTACAAATAGAAATGAGGTTGAATTTTCGCCTGAGGAGACTACGATGCTTGATATAACAATAAGCTTCACATATTAAAGGACGAACATTATGCACATTGCTTTTTAAATCTGCTGGTTATTTTTTACCTAATGTATTCATTCATTTAATAGTACGTCACAGTAGGAACGGATAATAATAAAGATAGAATCGGCGTAGGCGAAATGACGTCAATGGAATGTCAGCCATATTGGTCGCCGCAACCTAATTTAGAAACAATAAATACGCGATTCTTCGTCCGAAAATGATCAATATTATAATCCACTATATTTGTATAATATTCCTGAAGAATAATCGGCAGGAAGTACGGAATCTTCCACAGGAAACACGAAAGGCAGAGTGATTCTATAAAGCGTCGCCATATTGGGCGCCACGAGCAAATCGTTCGGATCTCCTTGGCTCTGTTCGATTCGTAGACGAGTGCGTCGGCATAAAAGCGCGAAACAAATGGAAAAAAAATCGTGAAAGGAGTACGTGCGGGCGTGTTCCTTGGAAACGATCCTTTGAAAAGATCCACGATGAACGCACGTGAACTCGTTTACGTTGCATCGCGCGCCATTGCGTCCCGCGCGCGTTTTCTGTCGCTTTTGTCCGGCCAGCCGGTATGCGGTATTGTCTCTGTCCTTTCCTTTTTCTTTCTCCATCTCTCTCTCTCTCCCTCCCGCTTTCTCTCTCTCTCTTTCTTTCCTCCTGTTCCTCCGGCCGGTGAATTCACGTGGCCACTTACCCACAACCGTAATGCCGTCGTGGGCTCTCTTGTTCTTCCTCCCCCCTTTTATCCGTTGTTGCCCTTGTAACTGGATCCACGGGAAAAATCGCGTTCAAACCCCGGGATACCCCCCACTATTCTCTGATCGCGTTCGGAGAATTCGTCTGCGGTTCTCTGCTCGGGTTTTCGGTCACGGTGAACGATCGACGGACGATCTATTGTCCTCCTATGGGATCCACCGAAGATCCAGCCGCGATTATTCGAAAGGGGCAACGAACTGGAGCGCGAGATAGAGGACACCGTAAATCGGCACTGTTTTCTTAAATGTCACCGTTCTCGTCAATTTTTCTCTTTCATTATCTCTGCAAAAGTGTCTAGACTTCTAGATTATCCTGATAATGATTTTCTGAAGGATAAATGGAAAGATGAAGCAGCTATATTAATTTTTAGAAATTCTTGCGAGCGGTTTTTAGATTTTCACTAAGTAATTAGAGCAAACATTTTTAGATAACTTTCTACGGTTGTGAGACTTTCTGCAGTAACATGTGGTTGGTCTTGATCGGTTCTTGACACGGATAACTGTATAATTAATTAAACCAGTCGACTGTCTTGCAATTAGAGGATGGTTCGTGCGGACAGCAGGTTTCACAATATTCTACGTCCACGCAGACTCATTTAAAAGAAACAAGATAACTATTCCGAAACATTGATAAGTTAACGAGCACATTTCGGTGGCTAGACAACGAAAGGCAAACGACTGGAAAAATTCTTTTCGTAATGACTTTGTGTCTACAATCGTTAATTAGTATGCACCTCCATAATTAAAGAAAAGAAAAAAGATAAAGGAACGTTTGATCTGATTCAGCCACAGAATGTACACTAAAAACTTTCTCGAGAAAACATTTCTGTAATGACGAAGTCATGAATTGTAGAAGAGACAAATCTGAAATCCATAGGTTTGCTCGGTAGTTGTAGCGTTGCACGAACAAAATCAGATATTTGGATGGATGTCGTTAATCTATCGCTGCCGATACGACTTTTCCAATTTCTGTAGACGTCCTTGGCTCGGGAAACCGTCGGGCTTCTCATTTTTCTTGAACTCTCGTATTAACGAGCGAAGTTCTTCGAGCGACGCGGAATTTCATCGGTATCGCTCGTCCCCGAACCGTGAAACAAAGAGAAAAGAAAAACCGGCTGTGTGTATGTATAATACATATACATGTATATATATAGTATGTGTGTATAGTATGGCAGTCCCCATTGGGCTACCAGGCACGTGCTAATTGTCGAATCGATAAAATTCCCTTGTGATCGCGGCTGCCGGACAATCCAGGCCCCGCAGATCGAACAGCCGCGTGACTTTCGATTGAAATTTCTATCGCGTTATTCACCTCGGCTCTTTCTCCTCGCCCTTTCGGTGCAACGCTCCGCAATTTCCTTCATTAATCTCTTAATATCGATCAATGATGCAATGGACCGACGCCCTTTCGGGTCGACAACATCGTTAAAGAATTTTCTGACCTTTGAAAGATCCTCCAATGCATTACTGTTGCTGATCAAAATGTTTGTATCAAAATAATATCCTTGAGATTGAAATTGCATTAATAATATAAAATTTTTGCATTAGACAATGGTTGGTAATTCTAACGATTCACTCGATCCTCAGTTCAACCATAAAGTTGAAGATGAAAAAGGCATGCGTTGAAAACTATTCAACAAATAAAAGTGTTCCATACGACTAAACTAAATTTTGTCTTGACCTAGTACATCACACGGCCATTTAATCTCGACTTAACCGATCCATCAATTTTTTGTCGCTCCTCCGCAGATTTGATAAATCCTCTTCCGCATAATCTCCAGGAATCATCTCACGTCTCAGCTTGTCAGTGGCCCAACCAAAGCTCCCTGGTATATTATTAACAGTCGGAACCTCGATGAAGGGCTGGCTGGAAAATTCGCGGAAAAGTACCTCCTTTTTTCTGGAGCGGCCAGGGATATCTAGCTTCCACGGGCCGGTTTATCATCCTCTTCTCCGGAGATGTTGGAATTATTATTACGTCGCACGTGGGTCGTCGCGGAGGATGACACAACGGAAAGGGCGGACACGCATGTAGTTTTTCACCGATAGTCAGCGTCGCGTGAAAATCTACTTTCACGCAGGATCTTTTCTCGGTCGGAGGTTCATGCGTCCCTTGCTCGACTTTTAAGGTCACCGGCTTTCCGATAATAGCTCATTTACGCGTCGATCATATAAAAATTCACCGGGAAATTCTCCTGCCACAACCAGCGCCGGATCAAGACCTTTAAAGGCCCTGAGCACTCAACGGATTTCCACAAAAATCCTTGTGAAAGACGTTAAACTAGTTCATTTAAAATGAAAAGCCTAAAAGTAACGAAGTATTACACTAGTGCACCCTCAAGCAGAAAATTGACTCATTTTCTTAGAAACGGCAAAACAATTGAAACAAACGAAACGAAAAGCATAAATTAATGAAGCATTACGTTAGCGCACTCTCGAGGGAAAATTCACTCATTCTGTTAGAAACTGCAAAACATTTGACACAAATGTTGTACAATTGTGAAACAGACGCAAGTGAAACGATTATCCTAGTTAAATAAACTTTAAATGTTCCAAATAGGATTAAACGAAACTGGTAACAGTTTAAACAAGATGTACCAAGTTTGTTTCGAACTGTTTCTTCTCGGTAAGAATTGATCCAGCCAAAGAATCGTCGCAGTAGATTAAATGTCATTGCTGCAGACCAATTCTCGCGTGATTCCCGTAAAAAATAACTTCACCCGAAGGAAATTTTGCGAGCGAAGTCAGCCCCAACCGCGGCTCGCAGTTTCAAACTATGATTTGACGTCGGTAAGTGGCTGTAACCTAGATTGGCCTCGATTGCGCGTAAGAAACGCGTTTAGAAAACTCGTTAACTTCCCCCTGGTTAATTCCGTTCCTCTGTAGTTAGCGTACACACTGTACACTACTCTCCCCATGTGTGTCGATGCGTTCTCGAGCTTAGTATACGACGTTGCACTGCTTTTTCGTTTGAGTATGCGGAGCTTAGTTTGTTTAAGCAATCCAACTTTTGATAACCTGGTACATACACAGAGCAACTACCTTGTATACTCCGTCGTTATTTCTTCTGTGGTATCTCCCCCCTTGCGTCACTTTTGGAAATGAACCCACGGTATTTCCCCCTTTGCGGCACATTTGGTAATGAAACTGTGATGTTTACCCCGTTTACGATATGTTTGGTAATGAGACCACGATGTCTATCTCCTTTGCGTCACGTTTGATAACGAAACCGTTGTACCCACTCCCTTTGCAGCTCTTTTGGTGACGAGACCACGGTACGTCCTTCTGTTACGTAACTTTTGGTAACGAAATTGTGGTACTTTCCCCCTTTGCGTCACTTTTGCTAACGAAATTGTGGTAATTACCCCCATTACGGCACTTTTTATCATCCGCCTGTATAATGTCTTGTGTTTGCCCTCATTTGTTGATCATTGTGAGCTGAACTGCTTTGAAACTTTGCCTCGAATCATCGGATTTTGCATCGTCTTCTTTTTTTAATACTTTACCAGTCGAACGGTGACAGAGAATGGCTAATGAATGGCAACAACGAACGATGAATGAGCTCATCATCCCCACTTAGAAGATTAAAAATGCTACGCTCGTTCGAGTTTTGCATCACGAGGGGTTAAAAATGTTATTCCATTATAAAAGTATCTAAATATGAATTCCGATGGAAGTGTATCGATCTCTGGATCTCCTCGATCGTTGAAATCGCGAGAACCAGCTATCGAACGAGAACGGTTCGAAAAAAATCCGCGTTCGAGGCGAGTTTCGAGGCAGCATCGGGTCGCGCGGCCACTTCGTTCTGTAAATAGCGTGAGTGGGTCGTCGTTGAATAGAGGTGAGCCGCGTGGCCGGAGATCTCTGTAAAGAAAAGAGATGGGATGCGCGAGAGAGCCAATGCTAGAGAGAGAGAGAGAGAGAGAGAGAGAGAGAGAGAGAGAGAGAGAGAGAGGGAGAGGGAGAGAGTGAATGAAGAGAGGGTTAGGGTATGCATACGTGTGGGGGATGCAGGATGTAGGTAGTACTGGACGCATCGAAAATCGTTAAAACGGTCACCTTCTCCGTTTTGTCCGACAGGTCCCGAATTCGTACCGGCAGTGGCGTGACGGACATACACTCGCAGCAACAGCAGCAGCAGCAACAGCAGCAGCAACAGCTGCAGGAGAACAACAACGCGAAGAAGCCGCAGGAGGGACTGGGTCCCGATGAGATGTGGGCCCCTGGCGGCCTAGGGCCTCACCGGGAGCTACCAGTCGACGTGCCCGACACCCTTCTCCAGAAGGCCTACCCCCCCAACAAGGTAAAGAACTGCTCTTCCGACTATAGGAACGAGCTTCGTGGCCCCCGTAGCGAGCTAGCTAGTGACCTCTCCCTAAACCTTAAAAACGAGACCCTTAAGTCGCCGCCTGCTCCTCCGCCGCCTCCACCGCCTCGCATAAGCAACGCGGACGGTAAAACACTGTCTAGCCTAGAGGAAACGGACGTGACGGACGCCAGCGTGCGATCCTGCACCACCAGGAACGGCCATCATCAGCCGCACATGCTCAAGATCGAGCTGAAGATCGAATCGGAGAACCTCGAGGACGAGGACGAGCGCGACAGGCCAAGAAAAGACGCGAAAGAGGCCGACACCGACACCGACAAGTACCGTCGTATCCCTTCGACACTGGGTTCACCAGATTTGAAGAATCCTTTCAAGGACTTCGACGACGAGGAGGACGAAGGAGTCAACGAGGACACGACCGGCCAGAAAGAATCCAGCGTCGACGTGGACGTTGAAGAAGACTACCCGTTCGCCAAAGAGGATTACCCGACCATGCTGAAGACCTGCAGCGACGACTCCGCGAGTCCAAGAAGCTCCTCGGGCAGGTCGGACAGCACCGCTCCCCTGGACAGTAGCTTGGTGCTGCGACACGCCAAGAACAGAGGCAAAGACTCTCCTACCTATGATGCTAGAAGGATAGACCTAGGATCTCCTTGCAGACCGGTCGTCCCTGAGATCAAGGTAGCCCCTAGATTCGGAAGAACCAGGGATGCGACGTCTTTCGATAACCCGGCTTATGGTCTAGCCGATCTACAGGACCTCCAGGGTCTCTTGATGAGATCCGACGAGGTGTCCGATTTAACTCGACTGATCGACGAGCAATGTACCGTTCCTAGACTACCTAGGGACCAGGACAGATCATCTCCAGCTCGCAACAAGGAACCCCGAGAGCTGCAGACAGAATCAACCCCCGCAAAGACTGCGAAGAGTACTAAAACCAGAAGGCAGACCGAAGATCGTAGCAAGATCAAGGCTAAGACGAGGAGCCTGGACGTGGAGGAGTTGATCAGGTCGGGATCCAACGAGGATCTAGTGGGTATCGAATCGGGCAGCAGTCTGTCCTCGTCCTCGAGGCAGCGGCCAAAGAAGAAACGTCACCAACAAATCTCCAGCGGCTATTCGACGCTGAGGAGCGACGCGTCCACCGACCACGAGCACGTAGAGCGTAGTTTCCTCGTGGTCGGGTCGAGACCGTATCGCGAGGTGGCCGTCGACTGTCCGCCGGACTTCGTGCCGGTCACCAAGTGCCATCCCGTCTATCCCCCGCCGAACAAGACCCCCGGGAACAGCAAGCAGAACACGCTCGAGCCGAAACGGGAGCGTAACGGGACGGTCGCTGGTCGGGACAGCGGTCCGTTAACGGGGGATGACGGGACAACATGTACGACACCGTGTACAATCGCGGCCACCTTGCCGGTAGTTACCTCTGTACCGTCCTCGTCGTCACCGACGTCTTGTCTCCCCCCGAACGAGCTCGCGCAGCTGGCTAGTAACAGTGACGAGCAGCGCGCCACTAGCGAGCCGCACCCCGTAGCGGCGCGCACGCTCGACAGAAAGCGCGACTCCTCCTCGAAGAAGGTAAGGTCCAAAGTCAAGAGTTTGCTTCTCGACAGCTTCCTATCTTTCGTGCACCATGAGCCTCGCCACCGCAAATCGCTTTCGTCCCGACACGCTTCTTCCGCGAGCACGCACCGCTCGCCCTCTATCAACTCGCTGATCTATACACGCTCCAGTCCGCGGCTCGAACCGAGCATCCACGATCTGTCCGCGGACGACGGATCGAATCCTTCTCACAAACACCTGCAGGTCCGATTCTCGCGAGGCCTGTCCTCCGAACAATTGAACAGTTCCTGCAGCGTCGTCTTCCAGATGAGAGACAGCCCACCCTGTGAATCCTCTTCCGTCGCGGAGAAACACAAACGGTTGTCGTTCGTCCAAGAGACTAATCAAAATTCACGAAATTCGTTGAGAGAGATGGCGAGTGTTAAAATCGCGGAACCATGGAATAAGCGGATCTGTCTCGACGAGTCGCCGAACACGCAGAATCAGGAAAATTCGAGGCTGTCTCTCGAGTATAAACGTGATATGCTCTCGAGATGCCCCGGCGGGCCACTTATGGCAAGCCGAGAGGTGTCCCGGAGCGAACCAAAGCTCTCCCGTTCCCGCCTTGTGCACTCCCGCTCCGGAACGCACCAATCCTGCTTCTCGGATTCGAATCTCGATCGGGTCGCCACGCCCACCTGGCGAACATCTGCCAGCGGTTCGAGCCGACGCTTTCTGGACACCACAATCCTCGATGACTCTGCCAGGACACGTATGTACGCTTCGTACCAGGGCCTAGATCAACTCGAAACACTACAGGTAAACTTTGCTTCGACTTTCTGCGCTCGGTGCGTCTAGGGAAACGAGCTGATCGGTTCTTGCGACTCGAACAGATCCTCGGAGAGGATCCGACATGGCCACCCACGCGTTCCAGACATTTTTCGGAGTAAAATGAGTACGAACATGACACAATCTGGATCCTACTTGTTTAATCCACGATAGAGTACCGTGCGATTAAACGAGCAAATCAAATTCAAATAGCGTCGTGTTTGGAATCATTTTAACCACAGAAATGTCGCGAAAACGTTAGTCCAAGTTTCACAAGAGAAATCATTATTAAGAACAAAGTTTTGTCAATGGATAATCATAGTCTGTCCGAACTGACTGCAGATCAGTGTACTCATTCTATCAAACATATAAATATCGAAAATAAGTTTTAATTCCCTCCAGTTCATTGCAATTCGAACGTTTATTTTGCACCATGATAGGCGGGTTAGATGCATGTAACTTTTCAGTCCCGAAGTTCGCGCACGTATCAAAACATTACAGTAAACGCAGCAATTAGTACAAGCACAACGTACGAGCGGAATTAGTCTAGAAAGTTGCGAATTCGGCGAAGCTTCGTCAGCCTGTTGTGCAAAGTTGCCGTGAGTTGATTCTCCGATGGTCTGCGAGTCTGAGAGCAAGAACCCGGGCTCGGTTTCTCACGGGGTATACGGTGCGATAGAGAACGCATGCGGAACGGACACACTAGTAGACTTGGAAAGCATGGTAAAGTAGTCACAGAGCCCATTGCCAACACTGTCTGCGTAGTCGTAGAAACACTGTTTCTCTCTCTCTCTCTCTCTCTCTCGTAGTGCAAAACGCCAGGCTCCTCTTTCGCATCCCACTATCTTCTTCTTCATCTCTGCTCTTCTTACTATTTTTTCTCCCATGTCGTTCGCTTCCGTTTGGTCGAGACCGGAAGCGGACGCGTCGGAGGACATCCACAACGAGAGTCTTCGTCGTCTTCGTCGTCGTCGGAAGAGACCCACGAATGATTTCTCGCAGAAGAACGAAAGATGTTCTTCGAGAAGTGTTTTTTTAGTTAAAAGACGATTGTAGTCGCGACCGCGCGGCGGCCACCTGACCACGGCTGGATTAATGCGAGCCTGTTTCTTTTCGGAACGGATTTTTAGGCCGGTCTGAACGGGCTGAAACCTGCCATACCACCGAGAGATCAAAAGAGGGCTCCAGCCAGACCACCGAAAGATAACCTGCGTCTGTCCACGCAGAACAATAATGTGGAGACCACCGATTACGCCAATGCCGAGCCCACCCAGCAGCAGCTGCACTCCATCAGAAAATACCAGGTACGCCTACCGATCACTTCCGGTTCGCCAGCATCCACGAAATTCGCTGGGAACGATCGTCTTCGCAAACTTTTCCGGACCCGTCTCTTAAAAATTTGATACCACGGCGAACAAGATATTTACCGGTTGTTTAACACGCTAATTACCCCCTCATCAGGTTCTCCGAGGGCAGGTATCATTTCGAAATTCTTCTCTTTCCAGAGGTAGGATCGTAATCGGTTGCGCAATCGGTTACCAGTGCAATCCGCGCGCATAACAATCGTTTATACAATTTTCGCATAAGCTAAACGCGAACCTCCAACATAAGAGTCAACCAGCACCGGCGATTATGTGGAAAGACAATAATATACGATTTCGCTGCGAAGACGCGCTGCTATCCAGCCATGTTCGTGTTCACATTCCAGCCGAGCACGGTGATGTCGATTGTTAACTGATCTGTTGCTAAGTGAAATAACACTTGCATGCCACGTCGTTGCCAGTTCTGGCAAAGATAAGGAACGACGTGTGCACTACGTAATTCCAGACTGCGAGTCGTTAACTGCGTTTTTGCCTCTGGCTTCTGGCTCGTCGATATTCTGACCCGAAAACCCCGGTCGTTGAACCCGTCGATCAAAAATCTGCATATATTTGGTGAGAAAAATTGTCCAGAATATTATTATCCTTCTGTGGAAAAATTGAAAAATCAAAATTTGATAGTCTGTCGAGAGTGTGATGCGGTTAGTGTTCCTGATTTCTCAACATTTTTCATTTCTCAAGGAATGAGAAATAAGTTTTCTTTAAAGGCTATCTGCAATTTCTAATTCCGTTTTTCCAGTGATAGTTCCTCCTTCTGAGAATCTAAAAGTTTTTCACTTTTCATAAGAATCATTGTTATACTTTCCGAGAACGCTACTTAGAATTCGTTGTGCCGTCTAAACATCGTATCACATCGAGTCGTGCAGCGGACATGAAAGCACCAAGTGCATTATCTCATATCGACACGCATCCCAACAATTATAAATTATCACATTGCAAACATGCATACGTTGGAATCGATATGCTTGTACGTACGCGATTGATTAGTGATATGCAATTTGAGTTAACTAGAAATTCATTTCCGGAAATATGTTGTAGAATAAACGAGATTCATAAGAATGTTCCTAGATTTAAATTTCTCGAGAAATGAGAAATAACCAATTGTAAAATTTCTCGAGAACGAACACTAGTTGCGGTATAGCGATTTCCACGGGTCCTTGACGAGGATCGTCCCCGGTCGTGGGGTTGGACCGTCGCCCGTCCTCGGAATAATGGTCAGGCTGTTGTCGAGCATTTCGGGACAGGATCGCGAGAAGTATGCAACGCGGAACACGGCTCTGGCATTCCGCATGAATAATTTAGCGTTGCGTAAGGTTGTAAAGGCGGCGGAATCGACGGTTCTGTTGTTTAAAGGGACACGGACGGGGTGTCCCCGCGCGTTCGAACAGGAAATTACAGGTCCCGGTTCGTACAATGGTCCGTGTGCCGAAGGACCGTATCGGTGTCGGCGCGGCCGTTTCTATAGATTTCGAATTTCCTATTTGAACGGCGCGGCGCGGCGGTGCCGGGAAATTAATCGCCGATGGCTGGCGACAACCAACCCGGCGCAGCTGTTGCACGCGCGCGTGTAAAGGCGTATGCAAACGATGCACCGAGCGATGCAAGCGTAGAACAACCGTGGGATGCAGCTCTCTCACGGACTCGGCGGTATGCAACCGCGAATCGTTAGGCAATTTTCTAATCGCCGGCCGACTTCGTTCGCGGCTTGGAAAATCGTTTCGTAGGGAAATCTTGACCTGGAGAACCAACCGCGCGTGAGTAACACGCGGAAAATGAATTTTTTATACCGTCCCGAGGGGAATAACGATGGCGACGCGGTTTCCAACCCCTTTGTGTACAACCAGGTTTTATCCTAGACATATTCGTGCTCGCTGCGCAGCATTTGTTAGAGAATTTTTAAAGAAAAATAGACCTTCTCGGCAAAACATCTCATAAAAGTATCATTTTTCTTTTCCAGTACGTTCTCACGCGTAACAAAGAGTTCTTAAATAATTTAAACTAACAAAGCCGGTATCACATACAAGCAAATCCTGATTAATTTAATGCGAACCAACCAGATAAATTCACTTCTATCTTCATACCAGTATTCGACTGAAAGAACTCGCCAAATATAATTTCATTTTAATTACTTTAATACAAGTTTAATAAAAGTCATTGATTCAATGTAACAAATGTTGAAACAAATTCCGAAGAACCTGCAAAGAGGCAATTAGAGAATCCACCCCCGCAGGGCCAGCCGTTTCTCTTCTAATGATTATGTTCATGGGGCACCATGCTATCGCGTCGAAAAGTGGCCTCGTAGGTAGGAGTCTCGTGAGAAATGCCAGAAGCTGAGGAACCCGCGCGCTCGTAGCCATCTCAGAAAATCCTCGCGCCAGCCACCTTAAGTCAAGTGTGGTCTGGAATGTAAAGAACCCCCCGTGCACAATGGTCTAAGATTACAAGGCTCGAGTGTAGCGTTACGGATGTTTTTCGATAGGTGTGGAACGTAGTCTGACTCAGGCGAGTCTGGTTCTTCCCCCTCTTACCGGTCCCCACAACCATGACCTCGCTTTTCCCTGCCCCCTTTACCGGGAAACCGCATTTTTTTCGTGGGCCCCATAACCAGACCCGGCCACTCGGCAAGCCCGGAATCATCTCCCGTGAACGATAACGAGTCATCTTCCCGTCGTTCCGGTGATATTGCTCACATCACTGGCGTGGAACGCAACCTGTTAATGTCTCGGACTGTTCTGTTAACGTCGACAGAGCCTCTCTTCTTGCCACCTTGCTCTACAGGGTGTCCGACGATTCTCTGAACGATGAACGCGCTTCTTCAAGCTCTCCTCCTTCTTTGTAAACAAATTTTCTTCTGCCGACTTCTCGGGATCGAGGAAGTACTCGAGGCATTTCTGCAGATAGCGTATTCAAACAATTTCTTATGATTCCGGATACTTGGTTTTACAGGGTAGTTGATGGTTTGTCGACAGCAGTGTTTCTTTCTAGGTAGAATCGCAGGAATGATCAAATACAAGATTTTCTTGCCCCACGAGATCGAAGTTTGAGGGTTTTATCGTCGACAGGCTTCGTTGAATACTGCATTCTCATTCTGATCGTTGTTTTCAGTATTCTCGATGTGTCTCGAAGTATCACGAAGTGCTCTGTTCTGCATGTTAGATGTTCTACCTGTTCGTATATTTTCATTCAGTGTTTGCAGTAACTCGAATAACTTTTTTCTGCAAACGTGGGTGGAGTACACTGATAACTACCCTAGAATAGAGGTACCCTACTCCCTTAAGAACATGGAAGCCGGTGGGTGAGGATACTTAATTACTCGTCTAGATAGGATGTCATGCAAGGTCTCTGACCAGTCTTTCGTCCTCCATTCTGCTCGAGTTCCCGGAGACATGGGAATCGAGTAGAAACCCGTGATTTCGGGCGACGCGGCCGTAGTCGCAAGGAAATCCATCGAATCGGTATGAGGTGACGCTTGTGGAAGCCGTATCAGTTCCTTAGCGAGAGTGACCGGGGCTTCGTCGAAGTATTTCAGCCCGGGCGTGTTACATAAATCGGCGAGGCCGACGTTTCGCATAGCATTTTTCCGCTTGCTTTTATCGGTCGCCTGGTGGGCGTCGATCTCGAGCCTCTCGTGCTTGTCGGGAACGAGAGCCGATATCGTGCCGATTCCCTGGTGGATTTACTGCGAATGGAGCGATAGGAGGATCGATTTAATTTTAGCAACGCATACATTCCGCTTCGCTGCCGATCGCAGACGAATTCTGTTCCGGCCGATCGTTTATTGCGCGATCGTTTGCTTGCTTGATGTTAGATAGCGTCACGGCTCTGCCATAGATGTTCACCGCCGATTCCCCCCATTTTGTTTATGCTCTTTACGGTTCCTCGACGTTGTTGCCGGTGTGTCTGTTCTGCCTTGTTCTCTCTGCCTGCTTGCCCAGCGTTTCTTGAGGCCACGAGATGCGTGGGAAAGGAGGTAGGTAAACGCCAAGGTCCAAGGACGCGATCGGCTACGCTCGTTTCTCATGGCTTTTCGTTCTGCGAGGCAAACCGAGCTGAAAACTGCCGAATTGTTCAGCAGATCCACGCCGATCCGACCAGCGATAGCGATCTCGCAAGGCTCGGGAATCCGGAATCACCGGGAATTGTTCGACTTTTGGAAAGAATGCAGAATTTTCTTTCTGTGAATGCAGTAAAATCATTATTTCATTTTGTCTGATTATCTTAGGCTGTCTCTGGATATTAGATAAAATGCAGAATTTTTCCACAATAAGTGCACTGCGCTTGTTCTTTTCGTTTATTTTCGTACTTCGTTTCGCGAGAACTGAAATAAAGGAAACATTGCGGTACAAGTTCTACAATAAAGCTAGAATTTATTTCTGAAAAACATCGCAACACGTGAATTATTTACATGCAAGAGGAGGAGCCTAGAAGCGGGAGTAATTTAAAAAGTGCACGTTCCTCGAAAATTATTTTCACACCACTTTTTTTAACCCACGGAAGAACAACCGCGCGAGGGGGAAAAATTCTGCGAGCTTTTCAAAGGGCGGTGGTCTCTCACCCCCTAAAACCGCAGAACAGACTAAAGTAAAAATAGCATCGCGTTCCAGACGATTGTTGGGATAGAAAGTTTCATTATTTTCCGGGTTCCCTAACCTCGTCATTCCCGAAATAAACATATTCACCCGTGGCCGATCTCAGTTTCCGCGTGAACGTGTTCATTGTTTATGTCCGATCGATGTCCGCCACGATTATCTCCGTGAAATTACGTAAATCGTTGGTTACGAGGTAAGGTAATTAAATGTTCCCCACCGGTGTCTCTATCCTCGTTATTTTTCTGTGTCTGTCTCTATTTCTCTCGTTTCTGATCGAGGATTGGAACAGCGACGAGGTTCCGCGTCGCAGCCCGAGGAAGATCGAATTAAGAAGTCCGCTGTCCCAGGAAATTGTCGGATCTGGCCCGAGGTCGCCAGAAGACCATAAATCGATGATCTGATTATAGGAGCAGCTGCGGAAACGGAAGGATGAAGAGGAGAGGCAGGAGATACTCAATCGATCGCTGCGTGGATCAACGAAGCTCCAAGCGTTGGAGAGCCACGCGACCAGCCTCGCGGGACAGGAAAATCCTGCCTACGCTCAGGACGAGGTGACGATCGTTGCTAGACCCAGCCATGTCTTCGCGAACGCGGTGCCGGACGTCGAGGAGCCTCCAAGGCCCCTCAGTAAGTCATCATCATCACTCAAACTTACCCAAACATTTGACAAACTTCACTTTTCTTACTTAGTTAGCGGGGAAGTTGAAGAACATCAAAGATACCTTGCGAAGTTTTAGCTCTGACTATGCTGCTATCCATCTCAGAAATTGTTTCAGGACCTGCGAGATGTGTCTGAGCTTGGTCTCATTTAACTTCTTTAATTTCAGAACTTGGTTCAAGAGGGTGTACAAAGTGGACGTACACCTTTTAAAATAGAATAACTTTTTTATAACCGTACCAAACGACCTGATTTATAATTAATTAGAAGCATTGGTTTATTAAATGATCTGCAAAAAAGATTTTCTTTGGGGCGCCACAATTTTCAAGGCGGCCGCCATCTTTGCGGCTCCAGGAGCCGCTATGTCGCTCCGTTGCTCTCTGAAGATAGGAAATAAGATTCCGTTGGAATACGAACGATGAAATGTCTGTCTGTTCGAGTGGGGGACACTTTCTGGGACATTTTTCACTGAATTTTATCTCGTCCACCGCGAGTCTCCCAGGCAGATCATCCTTTTCTAAGATAGCGTGTACGCCACCCTCGTCGACGGAGCCTCTTGACTCGATGGCGAGCTAACGACACTCGTTGCCCTATTAGGGCAACTATAAGACCCTGCTTGTATCTCCATAACTCGATTGTCGGCCTTTTTTCACGTCTTAGACTTGAGATTCATGGGATCGTAGCGCTGGGAGCCTAATAAGACGCCATCTTGCTCGGTCACGAGCGACTCCGAAATCTTATCGAATTTTACCGAGCGATCAATAAATTACTATGAAAGAGGCTATAAAATAACAGATGCACATAAATGATCATAAATAAACATAAATAATAAAAACACATTAAAACGGAGGCAGATAATATCGTTAATAATGTAAATCCGCTAAATTAGCTCGTGAAATACACGTGCACGAGCCGTCACTTTCAGTTAATTAGGTTTCCCAGACACGATCCTCTAGAGAAGATACAAGTACAGTCTGTTAGGGGTTCAGCCAACTAAAAACAAGATTATACTCTCTGTCAGGTGTTGAACCACAATCTCAGACAATGATCTAACCATTTTTCACCCGTTCCAGCGTACGGAGAGGTGGTGGCGACCCTAGAAAGGCTACAGCTCCAGTTGCGCAGCATTTCCGGTGCCCTCGGCATCTCTGGACCCGGCGTAGAAGCGGAACTCGAAGCGGTCAGGACGTTGCTGGTTCAGAATCGTTTTGCCTCCGCCTTGGCAACCCATCACGCCTTGAAGAGCAAGCTGAGATCGAACAAAGTTCTGAAGCATCACACGGAGGACGCATGCACGCTGGCCCGGGACGTACGTAAAATCCATTATCCCAACCGCGATGGAAGACGTACGGCTGTTCCGCGATCCTCTTAAAAGCCGCAGAACAATTACTTCCGAGTTTGATACGACTGCGGGGAAACGTGTTTCCTCGCGACCATTTGTTCCTCCTAGCTAGACCGCGGTCTTAAAGTAACGAGGTCGTTACCGTGAATTGTTGTTTTAGTGCGTGGAGATTCTGGAGAAGTGGCAATCGTCGTCGACGGCAACAGGTGTCGGCGGAGCGGAAACGATAACAGCCGTCGAGGAGCTGAACGGTCTCCTGACGGGCTATGACATGGAGGCTCTGCTTCTGGCGCACGATTCGATCGTTTCGTATGTGGACGGACAGCAGAGGAAGCAGAGTCCGTCGTCCTCATCACCAAGCGGACCTCCTAGCCCAACGTCCAGTTGGAGAGGAGGAACCCGGGCGGTGGACAACATCAAGATCATCAGGATCGAGAAGACGAACGAACCCTTGGGTGCTACCGTGAGGAACGAGGGCGACGCCGTCATTATAGGTACGTTGCGTGCCTACTTTCTACTCTAACTTCATTTTTACGCTTTTCATCTTCCTTTAGGATACAATCTTATTTAAAAGACTGTGTTTATGATCTTGTCCAGGCTCTAATTAAGCTTCCAATTGATTAACATTAAAGGTCGTGTGGTACGTGGCGGCGCAGCAGACAAGTCAGGTCTCCTGCACGAGGGCGACGAGGTCCTTGAAGTGAACGGCGTCGAGATGCGTGGGAAGAGTGTGAACGAAGTCTGCGACATCCTAGCTGGCATGCAGGGCAGTCTGACTTTCCTTGTGTTGCCAGCACCCACGAGTCACTGGAACAACCTGTCGAATCGAAGAGACGACACCAACCAGGTAGCAAAGAGTCCCTCCTACCCGAGTCAGTCTTCAACATCAATTTTCTTTGAAGGCCACTGCTGTTGATCATTCGTGTAGGCTACCTTTAGCTAACCGTGACTGTCTTATCACCAGATACAGCACATACGAGCACACTTCGACTACGACCCCGAGGAGGACCCTTATATTCCCTGTCGAGAGCTGGGCGTCAGCTTCCAGAAGGGCGACGTTCTACACGTGATTTCTCAGGAGGATCCGAACTGGTGGCAAGCGTACCGAGAAGGCGAGGAGGACCAAACTCTGGCTGGTCTGATCCCGAGCAAAGCCTTCCAGAACCAGTAAGACAATCGATCCTCGCACGTTATTCTATTTTAGCTGTCCTCGACCTTTCGATTGAACCTTAACTCGTTTCCTCAGACGGGAGTCGATGAAGCAGACGATCGCCGGCGACAAATCGACCGTGCGCAGCTCGAAGAAGTCCAGCACGCTGCTCTGCGCCCGTAAGAACCCGAAGAAGAAGAAGCGAAACAAGTTCGGAGCGAATTACAACGACGACGGTTATCCGCATTACGCAACGACTGCCATCGACGGTAGATATCGAGAACGATAACACAAGCTAGCTAGTCGGGTGACTAATGTTTCCGTTTACTAATGGTTCGTCTATGTTACGCGTAGATTACGACAGCGAGGAGGTGCTAACGTACGAGGAAGTCGCGTTGTACTATCCTAGAGCAAACCATAAGAGACCTATCGTTCTAATCGGACCACCGAACATCGGCAGACACGAACTGAGGCAGAGACTGATGCAGGACAGCGAGCGGTTTGCAGCGGCAATTCCTCGTAAGATAATCAAACCTTTTAATTGATTTAGAAGGTTTACAGTGGATGTACAAACTGCTCGTACACTTTTTAAAATGGAATAATTTTTTTATGATTGTACTAAACGACATGATTTTTTAGAATTAATTAGAAGCATTGGTTTATGAAACGATATGCAAAAAAGTTTTTCCAAAAATTGTACCCACTGTACCTGCGATTTGGTTGAATTATATAGTTGAATATTTGAAGTCGCTATGTCACGAGACTGTGTGTGTTCAGTGGTAGAAAATTTAATCAACTCGCCAGGGTCCCTCTCGTACAAAAATCGTTCCTTCCAGACACGAGTCGTCCCCGGAAGGACTCCGAAGTAGACGGACAGGACTACCACTTCATCTCTCGCTCTCAGTTCGAGTCGGACATCCTCGGTCGTAAGTTCGTGGAGCACGGTGAATACGAGAAGGCGTACTACGGCACGTCTGTGGAGGCGATACGGACCGTGGTGAAATCCGGGAAAATCTGTGTACTGAACCTGCACCCTCAGAGCCTGAAGATCCTGCGTAACTCTGACTTGAAGCCTTACGTGGTGTTCGTCGCGCCGCCCAGCTTGGAGAAGCTGCGGCAGAAGAGGATCAAGAACAACGAGAGTTTCAAAGAGGAGGAACTGAAGGACATAATTGAGAAAGCGCGGGAGATGGAGGACAAGTACGGCCACCTGTTCGACATGATCATCATAAACACCGACACGGATCGAGCGTACAACGATCTGCTGACGGAGATCAACTCCCTGGAAAGGGAACCGCAATGGGTCCCGGCGTCCTGGATACAATAAACAAAAAACGAAGAGTACCGGAATGAAAATGATCAAATGATCCTGTCGAACCGGGTCCTACCCGAACGGACCCGGAATAGCTGCAAGGGCCAGTAGCACAGCGAAATATGAAAGAGCAAGCTCCAAAGTCTGACCCGAGGCTCTCCAAAGGACTCGTTCTTCTATCTGGTGCCTGTTATACAATATTACGTTTCGTACACGCGCGCGTATCAAACTCCTTGCCAGACTATCGTACTCCAAGTACCGCTGGTTTTGGCGTAGTCTTCCGTGTTGCATTCGTCGGTGCCATCAGATGTTCTTCGAGGATCGTCGCCCCGGCGTTTCAGCGTCCACGAGTAGAACAAACTTGTCGACCCGTCGTGTCGCGACACTTCGTGCTCCTCGACTGGGCCTCGGAAAACACGAGCGTCAACCTTGGGGACGAATCCTGAGGACGAACGCTGCGCTATTCGCGACCCTCAGGATTTCCCTCCCGCGAGTCATCCTCAATCTTCAGGACCCTGATCGTCGGGGTCTTCCCGGTTGAGGCTGGCTCGGCACCGTAGCTTTAACTCGCGAACGATATCCGATCCCAAGGGGAAAACCACCGCAACTCCGCGTACGATGCGAACGAAAACACACGTTTCCCAAAGATGAAGCCTGAAAGAGATCGGCCTTCTTTCAGCCGCTCACCGACTTCCTGCTGGACACAGCCGCGAACGATACTCAAACCACGAGCCATCTAGGGCAACCAGGAGCGTCCTCGGTCGTCTAGGAACCCGGGGACACGGTACAAGCTTCTGTTGTCACGTTTCAAGCCGGAATTGTCTCGCGGAAACTCGGCGTGCACGTTCACAAATGACACAGAACGTGAACCGCGTTCCCAATGATTCCGCGGTTCTCGTGAACACGGAATCCACATTGAAACCCCCATCATCGTTCGTCGTAGACTCCTCCTCCTCCTCCTCCTCTCTCTCTCTCTCTATCTCCTCTATCTCTGCTCTTTCTCTATCGTATTTGTTTAGACAAGTGAGTCGTACCCTCTAACCTCCTCTCGTAGACCTCGTTAAATACGGTAGACTTAGGCTCGTGTGCGAATCTGCGTGAGAACCGATCTTTCGAGAGAAAAAACGGTGAAGGAGAACCGGCCGAACCCGGTGTACACTTCCTCGGCCAAAACCCGGAACAGACGATCATGTCTGTTCCTTTTTCCACTTGTTTACGACTAGCAATAATCAACGGTGTTTAGCGGATCGAACCCCGCTGCGAGACGCGGTTTCGTGGCTCCAGGAATTGCTGACCTACCCCGGGAGGACTTTCCAATCTTCGTCAGGTCCTTCTCGATCACTGTTGCTCGTGAAAATGTCCTTTTCTCCATTATTCTATACTAGACTCTAAGTCTTCGTGCGAAATAGCAATTTTGAACAAGAAAAATTCTTTCTGCAATGAAGTCAGTCGAATTACCACATTGTTTATTTTGTTATAGTTTATTCAATACATTTTACAACGCCATGAACATTGTCGTGAGCAGCAGCGAACCTACAGGACCGTTCTTTTCCTTGTTTACTTAAACTTCGATTGGATCAGTGTCGGTATCAGATGTTCCCGGCGCGAAAATGCGAGAAGACAGTCCGGCAACGCGGTGTCAAATGAACAGTGTCGCGCAGCTTGATCTCGGTGTCGCTCAGAGTCCAGCTGAACAGAAAAGAAGAAGCTCCTCTTGTCTCTGCCGCGATTAAGTATTCGAGATTGATCGTCTGACGACGCTCCGGGACGTTGTGCCAATTGAACATGGTAACGATGTGCCAAACTAGCGTCCCGGGTGTGTCCTCTTGTCCAGAAGAGACCGGCCGAGCTCTCCGATTCGTTGGGAGACGAAAACGAGAACGGGATTTGGCTAGAAAAGAAAAACGTAAACGTGGTGTATGTGTGTGTGTATGGAAGTCTACGGAACACGCTCAACGACACTCACTCCCCTTCGTGTCCGTCGTTAACATTGTTTCTGTAAATATTTGTGCACTTGTATAGAAACAGAGATCACGAATAAGAGGTTTTATCGTTATTATTGTCCTTAGTATTATTATTATTCATTATTCTAATTATTATTATTATTATTCCGATTATTCTGATTATTCTATTCGCTAACTGCGACCCGTACTCTTTTTCTCGAGCACGGCCGCCGGTCGTCGGAAGACTACTTCCGATTCACGGAGTCCTTCACAGGGGATGCTCTTTACTGTGATTAGGCTGTGGAGCTTCATGCGTCTGTTGGAATTTTTTGAAAATTCCACCACGTTTCGTTTCGAAGATAGTCGCGAATCGAATGGGAATTTTTATTTCGGCTCGATTTCTTACAAATTTTTCTATTGCGATGGAAATTTGCATACATTTGCAATCGCAATGATTATCTGAAATACAATTGAACGCGTACGGTAATGGAAATATCGAATTTCTGCAGTCACTTAGAAGAATCTTTCTCTCATCCTAACTTTTATAGAATAACTTAATAAAACAGATAAATTCGCATAAAGATCTACAGCCAGATGACGAAGACACCCCGAACGAGCGTAACGTTGACCGGCGCCCGTCGACGTTCTCTGTACATTGAATGAAAAGCAGCATGATTCCGTTAATCCGACGAACAGCCGACTTTATGTGTAAAATAAACGTACAACTTTGAAAGAGAGACGTTATCTATGTATAGGTGCATATACGTTTTGTATATACGTACGGTATATACGCACACGAACACACACACGTGAACACAGACACAAGAAGATACACCTGCATACAGACACTCGCGTACACAGACACAAGAACACACGTGTATACTGCGAAAGCGAGAAAGATACGATACAGGAATATCAAAATTCAGCGTGTATTTTGTTAAGATCGACTCTCGTTGTTGAATCCTCCCCCGCCAGCCCTTCCCCCAAGCCCCCCTCCGTCCAGGCCAGGATGATTTCGCGGTGCTCGTTTCTTCCAGCTCTTCTTCTTTCGTGCTCGTCCATCGACGTCATCGTTTCACCACCATCCCCAAATTTTCCCTGTTCAACCCCTTGCCCTATGATCTCTTCCGGCACCTGCAAAATTAAGTTGCAGGTGAAGGGTTAATTTTTATAAAACCATACATTAAATTTCATTTAATTTTCTGTCACTTTTGCGAGAAAGTGAACATTTTTTGTAGTTTCAACCCTCGGTTTAAAATCGGATGTTACAGGGCAAGGGGTCAACCATCGTCATGGGGGTTGAACCTCGTTCGACTGTATTCAATAAGATGCGGTAAAGAGTCGTGTAAGGTCGTCTTAGAAAATTGGTGGTGTGTTAGTGTTTAAAACAACAACAGTAAAAAAGGTCTCGGTTTCCGCTTCCTTTTAACCTTTCAACCGGGGATGACGAGTTTGCTCGACGTTCTTGTCAGCAGTCAACCTTTGAAAAATTAATAACTTATCTGAATTTCTTCTTAACTCCTGTACTGAATTATATTAATCCTTCTATCGTATTTAGCCTGGGGATCTTCATGCAAAATTGTTGTGTTAATTTTATTTATATTAGTTTACAATCTTCCCGAATGAGTATAATCGAAGAGACACTAGGTTGAAAGGTTAAAAACCAAACTAACGCTCGTCGATCGTCACGCGTCGGATTGGAAATCCAAAATTGGTTTCGTGGTTCCTCATTTTCAATCCTATACGTGTTAGGATCTCTCGAGGGCGTCGCAGCCAGACAGCCCTCGGGGCAATCCCCATTTTTCAAGGTCATACGAGTTACGAATCATTCCGCCATGTCCTTAGACAAGGGATGAGGAATTGCGATGCCGAAGGGGCCTGTGGGAGTGCACTGAAAGTTCGAGATCGCAATGATATCCAATGAAAATTCAATAATAGAGGGCAGTGGTTTGATACTTGTTAACTTCGTGTAGAACAGGAGTACTGTTTCGCCGCGGAGAATCGATTCAAACAAACTACAAGTCAAAATAGAAGTAAACATTAACAACTTCCAAGGAATTCAAACTTCAAGTCTAAGAATAACAATGTCTTTTCCATAACTCTGCAGCACAGAAATTTCACATTGTAAAGCGACAAAGTTGAAGCAAACTTTCTTCTGCCCGAGGTGGTAATAAAAAATATCGGCCACACTAAACTTACCAAGCATTAAAAGTAACCGGTACATGTTCCCGTTTAAAAATGACAAGATTGATTTTGTTCAGAATTTGCGCAGCTCTTATTGCAATACGTGTACTACTAAAGATATCTACAGGGTGTCCCAAAACTACCCTAGGAGCCGAAAATGGGAGGTTCCTTGGGTCATTTGAAGCAACATTTTTCTTTACAAAAATGGTATCCGTGACTTTGTTTAGGAGTTATTAACGAAAAACACGGACCAATCAGAGCGCGGCTACAGCGGATTGATTCTGAGTCGACCAATGGCGATACCACGCCTCGCGGGACCTGTCGCAGAGTCGGACTCCGTTCGCTATAGCTGCGCTCTGATTGGTCCGTGCTTTTCGTTAATAACTCCTAAACAAAGTCACGGACAACATTTTTGTAAAGGAAAATGTCGCTTCAAATGACCCAAGTAACTTCCCATTTTCGGCTCCTAGGGTAGTTTTGGGACACGCTGTATACGCTCGTTCCTTATGAAACCAGTTTCATAATTTTTTTAATTGTAAAATAAGAAACCTGGAATCGGTCATTTTGACCGGTGTTAGGTTTAGTAGATCATTCAGGGAACGATGACTTTCAAGAGCACCTCCGGCGGTGGTTTCCGGCAGCATGACCGTTCGGCGAGTAGTATAATTAGCAATAACGCGAGGGTATAGCGCACGACCGCGCGGCGAAACATTCTAAAAAGCGAAAAAATCGATTGTTCCTCCGCCATTAGGATCGTCAACGGTTAGTTCCGGTCGTCGGCGATCCGCATCGGAGAGGATCATCGATCGCCTCGATCATCGGCTCGCGTGATGCTCGCGGGAACATGGGTGACTTTCTCCTTCTTTTTTCCGGGAGGCAGCTATGCGGCGTTTGAAAGAAAGAAGATGGAAGACAGGAAGAAAATTCGTTTTTCCAAAGCGAAAGATCTCCCTCGGGATCGAACTCGGACGTTTCGGTCGTTGTTCCGACACGGGGAGTGTTGGCGTTCTGTAAATAGGAGACGAGGATTAGTAACGTATATACATGTACACTGAGACACTGACACGCGGACACATGAATATGTATACATATGTATGGATATGAGCGCGAGACTTCGATCCCGAGGGCCAGCGAGATATCCCGATCTCGCGTGAGCGTCGCCGTTCCACTCCCTCCAGTTTCCTCCATATTCTGTTATATATTTCGTTAAATAAAAGTTACTGTAATATTTCTAAGGTCGCTGTTCCACTTCACGTCACGGCCCGAGATCGATCTCTTTGGGAATAGTAAAAGTTAGTTAAAATTTCATTTGTTTACAGATTGTTAGATACTGGCAGTGGCGTATTACCCTATGGGCAGCTTGGGCAAATGCCCGGGGCCCCAAGCGGAAAGGGACCCCGAACAAAAACCAAGATTCTAGATCCAAATTCTACGTTTTTCTCATAAAAAATTTCAAAGGGGCCCCGAAATTCTACTTTGCCCAGGGGCCCCAGCTAGTCATAACCCGCCACTGGATACTGAGACCTTTTAGTAGAACAATAAGGAACCCTATTCTCTTCGACAATCCTTTCTTCTCCCGTCCAAGAGTCTAAAGAATTAGGTAACTCGAAGGAAAATTTATTCGTCGAGTTGTAATTCGATTCAGTAAGGGTTCTAAATTATTAATAGTACTTAAAAATCCTTTTTCCAGCATTGAAGAGTATTTCGTCGTGCAGCATCAGGTAATTCGTCGAAGAATTTATTCGTCGCGAGTCACGACTTGATTCGCAATGGGTCTCGAGCTAACAATCTCATTGTTCATGATTTTTCATGCAGAATCGTTCGGAATACAATTCACCAGGCGGATTGCGATTTTATGTACAATGGGTTGTAACTTGCTGCATTTGCTGCAGGTAATAAATTGCCTGTTATTCACCGTTCCTGACGCAAGGGGAGATGTACATAGAGATATGCAGTGCGCGAGGAACGCAGGACAACCGGAAAAGGGGTGGAACAAATGTGAAATAAAATTTGTTTCCTCGAAAACAATTTCAAAAGTGAAATTGCATTATGATCATTTTATTTGACAATTGTGGTCTTCGATATCAGAGTTTTGCAGACTCGCTGGGTGTAAGTTGGACATCCTGTATCTATGTCGGGTATGTTGCAACCCCTTACGAAATGAATTCGATGCCAGCAATGAACGAAATCGTACGACCGATCCATTTCCCTGTGGCGAGATACGATGCCCCTGTGAAAATGTGCGATGCCCCTCCAGGATAGTATGTATTCTTTGTCATTGCACCCTATCTCGATTACGTCACCCTCCTACCCTTCTGTTAACATAAAAATCTCGAGCAAGTCTGTCGTTCTTTCCCCTCGACCATCCTAGAATATTCTATTCCCTTTTTATAATACACGTAAGATCTTTCGAGTTATTTACAACCTCTCCAACAACTCATTTTATTTATTTTATATTTATTTTATTTTCCAGTCATTTTTTTGTTTTGTATTGCTGTAATAAAAATTGCAACACGTGTAGAGAACAAGCTTATATTATTATGTTATAGCTAGACAGCAGATTTTATGCATTAATTACAAAAATAAGTAGGTGTAATTTAAAACAGTGAAAACATTAGAAGAATTTAATGATACTGTTATATTGTTTTCCATTTATTAAATACATTAAGAATGATGATGAATTTTAGGTGGAACATTTTTAATTGCATAAAGATTCACTGTCTAGTTATAACTGTTTTATGAATTTTAGTTGTCCGTGAAGGAACTATACAGCTGATGTTTTTGGTAAAATTGAAACTAAACAGTTATGAATTGATCGTTGTATCGTTGTTGTAAGTTGGATGTGAACTTTTCCAAATTTTTCGGGAATTCGGGGAGACTTTTAACAGAATTATCGTCGTTGTGCTTGTCGGTGAACTTCTAATTGCATTGCAGTGGCGAAACCCCTACCGCAGGCCTACCCCGACGGTTTCATTCACAGTTATTTATTACAACGAGTATACGCTCTTCCATGTACTCGATTCGCCCCCGAAACGTTCGCCCAAGGAGAATCACCCCGACGAAGTGGCATTTTCGAAAGGGCAACGCGGCGTCGCGGAGCGGAAACGCCGGCTAGCGATGGATATAAGGCGACACGAACTTGCATGAAAGCGTTCAACGATCCGGAAAATCCTTTCGGAGCAAACCTCGGAAATCTTGAACCCTTAACAGAGACTGCGACCCATCAACCCTCCAAGTCAATCGCGGACAAAACGATGCGCTTAAATAACAGCGGAAGTCACCCTCGCCTCGCGGGGAAAAAACTTTGAAACTCGCTGTCTCTGCAAGACCCTAGACATTTTAGAAGCACCGAGCTGGCAGGAAAACTTTTACTCTGTGGGAGAGAAATGGACAAATTATAAATCATCGCTTCGCGCGAGACTCCGGAATTTTATTCATGGACCCCTGTCAAGAAAAACTTTGAATCTTCCAATCTGGAAGACCCTCGACAATTTTTAAAAAATGGAGGCAGATTATTTTCAAACCTTTCACTCTGTGGGGGAAAAAGGACACTTCAATTATCTATTACTGCTTCACACGGGGCTCGAGAATTTTATTCATGGGATCCTCTTTGGAAAAATTATTTAGAACAATTGAAGCAGATTATGTTCAAAGCTTTCACTTTCTGGGAGGAAAGTGGACACTTAATTGCCAATTACTGTCTCGCCTCTCCAGCATGGAAAGTAAATTCTTTTAAAAAAATCTTCTTTAATCTTTACAAAAATATGAGCTCTGAAATTTTCAATTACTGTTCCGTAATAGGCCACGGAATTTTATATAGAAAAGACAGTTTTCTATGAAGGTAGCTGATAAAACAGGGGGGAACAGATGATTTTAAAAAATTTTCTTGAACCTGTATAAAAATACGAGTACTGAAATTTCCAATTACAGTTCCATAAAGGGCTTTACAATTTCGTAGAAAGAATCGCGACGAAGATGGAAACGAAATGAATCGTAAGGCAGGTGGCGGTTGGGTGACATCAAAAGCCACCCTTTCACAGAATTAGGTAACAGATGGTAATTCGAAGAGCCAAAATTATGTTTAAAAGCTTTAATACAGAATAGAATAGCTACTTGTGAATTATTCATTCTCTCTCAAAGAGGTCTAAAATTGCATGGGGATAAAGTAAGCACAAAGTAGTGCAGCAGAAGAAGAGTATGTACATAGTAAAGCAACGTGAAGACTCATTCCTGCAGACTGCACCACTTCCTATAAACGTAACAACAGAAATGTCCAATAATAGCTTGAGTGTAAGGCAGTCCAGCAGAAGCGTACGTACTAGAAAACAACATGAAGACTGATACCACAAGCCTCAGTCATCGAACGCTAAAAGTGTCAAAGCAGACAATTATAACCACAGAAAACAAATGGTAGTTCAACAAATGGTTCAGGAAATATTTAGATACAAATTCGAATGCAATCTGCAAATTGGAAGTCTACAGCAGTCTAACAACAGGATGCATAATAGAAGAACACGGAAACTAGGTCCTCTACCACAAATTCCGACAACCCCTAGAAGCCTTGGACATCGCAGACAATTTCAAATATTGAAGTAGACGAAGAAGACCACAGAAAATGTAGAATAGCTCGTTAAGTACCTACGACTGGTAGGTAGGTAGTCGTAGAGTACCTACGACCCTTAGAACCTTCAGATATTGGACACGGTTCCAAATGTTGAAGTAGGCGAGGAAGACCACAGAAAACGTCCATACTAGCTCGCCGTAGAGCTGCAGAATCATGTATTAAACGTTTAACGAAGACCAGAGCATTCTAGCAGGAGAGTATCTACCGCACCAATACGTCGTTTCCATCCTCCACTACACTCGAATTCCTTCGACTCCTAGAAGCTTATATTGGACACGGTTTCAAATGTTGAAGTAAACGAAGAAGACCACGGAAAATGTAGAATAGCTCGTTAAGTACCTACGACTGGTAGGTAGGTAGTCGTAGAGTACCTACGACCCTTAGAACCTTCAGATATTGGACGCGGTTCCAAATGTTGAAGTAGGCGAGGAAGACCACAGAAAACGTCCATACTAGCTCGCCGTAGAGCTGCAGAATCGTGTATTAAACGTTTAACGAAGACCAGATCAATCTAACAAGAGAGTATCTACCGAACCAATACGCCGTTTCCATCCTCCACTACACTCGAATTCCTTCGACTCCTAGAAGCTTTAGATATTGGACACGGTTTCAAATGTTGAAGTAAACGAAGAAGACCACGGAAAACGTCCAATACTACCTACCCAGAGAGCTGTAGAATCATGTACCAACCAACACGTCGCCCCAATCCTGAAATCTTCGGATATCGGACACGGTTTACAATGTTGATGTAGACGAAGAAGACTGGAAGCAATATGCAACGCTAACTCCATATAGAGCTGCAGAATCATAGACTAAAAATTCAATGAAGGCTGAGCAGTGAAGCAGGAGAGTACCTATCGAACCAACACATCGCCACGATCATTCGCTACATACAAATTCCTACGACTCCCAGAAGCTTCGGATATCGGACACGCTGTAAAATGTAGAAGTAGACGTAGAAGACCACGAAAAATGCCCGATGATAGTTCGACAAAGGGCTCGGTAATTTCGTAGGAAGAAATCGATCCCGAAATGTAGGCGCGCGCGTATCGTCGCGTTTTCAGGCCGTCGCTAGCTGGAGGGTGAGTGCTCGATGGTGGGGGTTTCGAGGCAGGGGCGTCGGGGGCGTCGGTGGGCGTCCAAGTTGTACGCGCATGTTTCTTCTCCGCGAGGCGGATGGATCGATGCTGGAAATAGCTCGAGCCGCAGGAGAGTACGAGGTGAGTCGGCTTCGCTTTCGGCAGGGCCTTCGCGGCTCTCTACGCCCGGTAGTTTCCGTGTTTTCCAGGCAAGGAGAGAACGGTCCTCTCTCACCTGGGGACCAAACTCTGTCCGACTTCCGGAAGTTCGATTCCGGCTGCGTCGGTTTTCCCTAACCCCTAGAATCCTCTTAAGAGTGAGAGAGAACGAACGAACGAACGAACGAGCTTCGGAACGAGAGAGTGGGAGAGAGAGGAAGAGAGTCGCTGTCGTCCCTCGGTCTCTACCATTCTTCTACTTGTTCTTCTTTTCGGTGTGACCCTCCCCCGCAACTCCCCCATAAAAGTGTGTGCCGTCATCGTCCTTGGGCCTCGCTGAAGAGAGAGTCTCAACGGAGAGAGGAGTCTCGATCGGGATGACTCGAAAAAAATGTGCGTCGTACCGATGTGGCTGACGAGGCTGGAATCGTAAGTACAGTTATCCGACGACGATTACGCGGGCCTGTTACAAAGATATCAACCCCCGTTTTGTGCAAGTCGCACGGGCTTCTTTCCCGGAATGCAACGGCGAACCACTGTCTAGAGGCCTACGACACCTACGCTTCTACCACCAGCGATTGATCCGCTCCAGATACTGGAGAGTCGACTCGGCCGCGTGTCGATCCGCCACCCTAATTCCGCACGCTTCGATCCGACGTTAGAACATGATTCCGGTTGCCTAACTTTCTCGAGAGAATCGTTGCATTCGAGGGTGATTCGGTTCACGGTCGGTCTTCCGCGATTTTCCTGGTCGATCGCTACTCCGGAGGGTTATTCCGACCCTAGCCGAGTCGCGGGGTCTTCGTCGACCCAGTCATGGGTACAGACCCTCGCTAGGTTGGATTGTGTAACGTCACTCGACCTAGTCTTCAGGGCTTTAGTCTTTTCGAGGAGATCCTTCGGGGATTGGGGTGAAGGAATTATGTTGCTGGACTCTTTGGAAGGCTTTGTTAGGGGTCTTAGAGGGAGCTAAACAGTCTATGGTGGACTGGATTTCTTGATGTTTGCTCGCGTTTCGAAGTGGTTGAGGAAATTATTACTAGTTCCCGGACTCGGTTGGACAGGACAGGTTAAATGTTCTAGTTCATCGAAATGAAACTTGTTACCTTAACCTAGTTTTTGAAGGCTGAAATCACGCTGGTCTTTGTACCTCCAAGGATGCTTTCGTATTTGAGAAAAAGATAAGACGAATACTTGGTGTATAGACTGGTCTTCGATATTTCTGGTACTAGACTAGCATGGAAAGTTCTTGCTAGTCCCTTAGTCATAGAGCCTTCGAAATTATTTGAAGATGTCTTCACGGTTTAGGAAAGGGTAAAAAATGCTAATCCCTTGTTTCAGGACTAAGAGACTTTCAGACCTCAATTTCTAGGTTTAGATCTTCTGTAACTAGAAAATCAATGCTGATTTCTGTTAGAGCCCAGATACTTTGAACCTTCTAGGGCCTAAACGTTCCCTGACAAAAATTGCGTTTTTTCGGAACTAGAAGCCTTCGAACTTCGACATCGCAGGACCTAAATGTTCTCCAACAGTGTTGCAATCAAGAGATCCTATTAATAGTGTCGAAATCTCGCGCAATCTCTCTTGAACCGCGTTGACAAATAGGCTACCGAGAAAAACTGTAAGTTAGACTGACTGCGGCTTCGTGAACATAGCTGACGCAGCGATGATCGTTGCTAAGACGATAATGAAGCTGCCCATTGAGGACTAGCTTGGTCGATACCGACCGTTTTCTTTTTCCCTCTTGGTCGTCAACGCGTGCTGTTTCTCTCTCGTCTTTCCTATCATCGTCGTCTCTTTCCGCGTCGATTTTCAAAGGGACTCACGGTTTCAGGTCGCGGCCAGGGAATTTCTCGCGCTAACTAGAACGGAATCGCGACGCTGCTGGACGGGTCTTCAATCACAAAGGTTGTGACAAGTGAGAAGCTTCAGCTCGAGCATCATCGGAGCACCGGTATTACGCGTGCGCCTTCGCCGGAAGTCCGCTGGAACAACTGTACCAGATATCAGAGACCGATATTCTCCTGGAAAGTTTCTCTCAATTACGTCAGATATTCCAGTCCGCACCGACATCCCGTGCTTTGCGAAGCTTTCCTCCTCGACACCGATCGTCGATGACTTGTCGTCCTACAGGAATCGCGATGGCGACCTGGTGCCTCGGGTACAGGTGGTTTTTACAATTTTTTGCTAGCTGAAAAAATTGTTTGTGATCCTTGTGCTTCGTCTGGCTTCGTCCGTTGTTCTAGAGGAATCTTTTGGAAATTCAAAAATGGTGTACACTCTGCATGGGGCTTTCTAAATATAAGCCTCGCTAACCCATTTTTACCTTCTCTTTGAACTTTCCAGGTGATTTTTTCTCATTTATTTATCGAGTTCTGATTGATTCGAAAAATTCATTTGTGATTTTTGTGCTTCGTCTGCTTCTATCCATTGTTCTAGAGGAATCACAAGCTTTTGGGCGTTCGAAAATGGTGTAGACTCTGCATGGGGCCTGGGGCTTTCTAAATATAAGCCCCGCTAACCCATTTTCACCCTCTCCTTGAACTTTCCAGGAACAGGTGATTTTTTCTCATTTTTTATCGAGTTCTGATTGGTTCGAAAAATTCATTTGTGATTTTGTGCTTCGTCTGCTTCTGTTCGTTGTTCTACAGGAATCACAAGCTTTTGGACGTTCAAAAATGGTGTAGACTCTGCATGGGGCCTGGGGCTTTCTAAATATAAGCCCCGCTAACCCATTTTTACTCTCTCCTTGAACTTCTCGGGAACTAGTGATTTTTTCTAACTTTTTTATCGAGTTCTGATTGGTTCGAAAAATTCGTTTGTGATTTCTTGCTTCGTCCGACTCTACCAGTTGATCCAGAGGAGCCACTGGCTTATGGAGTCTCTGTATGTGCTACGTCCGTTTTTACCCTTCATCGATTCCACGACTTGTTTTTTAATTTTCTCCAAATTCTGAGTGATTAAAATAATTTGATTGTGGTTTTCGTGCTTGGTGTGGATTCACCGTTGTTCTAGAGAAGTCACAGGTTTGTGAGGACTTCAGAATGGTTTTGACTTTGTATGACGTGTCCTCCTTTGGTTCCACGACATCTTTTTCAAGCTTATGCAAATTTTGACGGATAAAACAGTTCGTTCGTGATTTTGTGTTGGTTTCTCTGGCTCCGTCAGTTATTTTAGAGGAGCCTCGAGCTTATGGGGACTTTCGAGTGACGCGGACTCTGTATGGGGGCTTGGGTGGACTAAATATAAGCCCGTGCCAACTCCACTTTTACCCTCCTTCGGTTCCGTGACCTGGTTACGACCTCTCCTTGAACTTTTCGGACACCGTCTAACGAGAACGATTCTTTCTTCGCGCTTTTAAATTATCGCTTCACCGCGGCCAGTTGCAGTCGATAGTTTGTGTCATTGTCGGCGGAAGTGGGATAGTGTGTCACTATCCACGGCTGTGCGTTATGGTCGCTGGGAATTCGAAGTGTGTGCGGGTTAGCGCACTCTAGATTCTTTACACGGATAATTACGTGTCATGATTGCGTCTGACGGAGCTTTGTGAACGGACTACCGGGAACTTTCTAATTGCAATTGCTTACCTGATGTGTCCTGTAGAGTTCGCGATCATCAGCACCGAATTAACGATCGCGAGTTTTAATCGAACGTTGTTTGAATCACAGTGGAATTTATTTTACAAGTGAGTCTAGAAATCGTTTTTAAAAAAATGTACGTTCAGATGTGGGAAACAAACATGTCGGCGGGAATTAGGTCCCGAAACGGACGTCCGAGGCTCGTTTGCTTCGGTTCCTCGATGAATTAACGTTCACCGGGCGCTGATAATTAACTCGTAACAAGTGTCGGTCTCGATTCTCGGTCCGCAGGGTCTCGAACCGTGCCGGTCGATAATCTCTATTCAACTCGGTGACGCGGCACGAGCCAAATTTAATTATCTGGCTGCCGGAGATAAGAATACACCTTATCGCATCGTGCCCCCTTGTCGATATCTAAACGTCACTTCTTGTTCGTCTGTTCCCACCAACCGGGCGTCAAGGCTCTCCTAAATAATCATTTTAGGGAGTTATCGATTTCAAGTTGTCAGGTCTTCGCAAGGACAAATCCTATTCAGATTCTTATCATTCCTATGCAAAGATTTGTACAATTAAACAGTGGATTTTTAAGGAGAATAAAAATTATCTGCATCGATTGTAAGGAACAGAACGCACATAAAATTGTCTCTTTTTTTTACCATTTCAACGAGATCAAAGTAACACATTTCTGAATTCATTGAATCTTCTTTATTGTATTTATAATTGTATAGAATCCGCTATTTATAACTTTATTAATATCAACGTAAATTCATCTCAGCAGGTTCAGCGTTGCACAAGCGTTATTTCAGTTTTCGAAGACGTAGAAGCTTGTTCAGGGATTTGTTACTTCACAACTCGTTAACCCGTTTACAAATTCCGCGAGATTGTTTTAACAAGTTTCTTGGAATCAGGAGAGGCTTCTGGCGAGCTCAAGGATTCATTCATCGGTAGATTAATTGTCGATTCAATGAGTTTATCCAGTGCCCGGTTTGTCGTGTCAATATGCCAGCCATCGATCTCCGACTAGCTCAATATTTATTCTTCTGGAAGAGCAGGTGACTGGTCTAATAACGTTCTTCGGTTTTCTTCAACTTTTCCGCCATTTTTAGCTACGGGGAGGTTAGGAAGACGCGTATTAGGGATGGCTTGAGCTACGGCGCTCGATACTCGATAAACTTTGCCCTTCTACCTCTCTGTTTTGCCTTTTCATTTTGTTCGAGGTGTAACCTGAATTTTTTAAATTGTTATTAAACTGATTCGCTAGGATCAGTCGGTGGCACGTTCGGATGCGTCCATTATTTGTTTATTGATTTTTATGGGTCGGTAGAGAATTCAGATCGAGCGTACAGACACGTTCCAATAGAAACATCAAATCTTCTATTAAAAATTCAATATGCATTCTATAAATGAATAAATAAAACGAATTCGTCAGAAGAATACACAGAATGAATTCCACAATCGAATAAATCAAATCATTTACACATTTAAATATTCTTTAAACATAATTCCACGTTCTTTACTAGACATTTTAAACGTCGTACGATCATCCTAAAGCTTTGTAAAACGGTTTCCATGTCACGCAATCGAGTAACCTTCCGCTTCAGCTGGAAATTGGAACATCTTTTAAGTTAATAAAAATAAATTAATAAATCTAATCACTAATACATTATATTTGTTTAAACGTGTAGTTAAATAATATTGAACAAATATTGTGATATTATTACAAAAGATATTGTATGGTTCTTTACAGCAAAAGATTCTATATACTAATTAATAAATATAATTTAAATATCATATAAATAAAATTGAATTAATAAATCTAATTACTAATACATTATATTTGTTTAAACATGTAGTTAAATAATATTACAATATTTGTTCAAAGTTGAAAAATATGTATTTTTTCAAACTCAAATGTCTCAAAAACTGTAAGTCTAGGGGTATAATTCTTTGATTCAAAATCAGCGCGAGAAACTCTATAAGAATCGCATAGTGAGAATCGAATCGTCAAGAAAAAGTTTGAATTTGTTGAACCGTGTTGATCTACCGAAGCAAACAATGGGGAAGTGCATCGAAGCGGGAGCGACGCGAATTTCTGAGTTGCTCCAGTATTGCGTTGTATCAGTGGTTGGACATCTTGTGCTTGATCGCGCGAGCCAAAGGATCGGTTGTCGATCGCGTTTCCGGAGTTCTGGGAAAGAGGGAACGGGAACGCTTCGAGGATTCCTGTCCCGTTATCGATCCGAGCACCGGGTTGTTCCCGGTGCGCGTTCTACGTGCAGGTGTACTCGTTTATATCGGTTTTAGTAGAGCCAAGGGTGGGCTGCGACAGTCGGTGCGAGTTTGTTAGCGCGACGGCCACCCTGTCCAGCAATCTGGAGCACGTGCACCCCTCCAATTATCGACGGATTTCTGTTTCGTACACGTTGCTCTGGTTGACCGACGATGCCGGTGGTCAATCTCAGACCCCCGTCTGTTCGATCCGATAGCTGATGGTTTTGATAAAAAGGGCTGGCTGGTTCGATAGAAAGGGCTACTGGTCACGGAAGCGCTCTCGATATCTCACACAGCGGCCATCTGACCACAAGAATTAAAACCTTGGCCTGTCCTCAAGGGTTTTTTTATTAGACTGTTATCGGCTTGCAGAAATTGTTTAAACACAGAAACGTGTACTCGGAAGTCAGCAGTTTTTATAAAAACGAAAGTCAACTCTTCGAGATGACGCAAATTTTAAAATGGCCATCTGCCTATGAAAAATTCAGACTCGTAATTTGTTGCATTTTTTATTGAACCATGAAATAGAACATACTTATTAAAATTATTAATGGAAGTGTGGCGACTGTGGCTACATAATTTGTTGCATTTTTTATTGAACCATGAAATAGAACATACTTATTAAAATTATTAATCCAAGTGTGGCGACTGTGGCTACATAATTTGTTGCATTTTTTATTGAACCATGAAATAGAACATACTTATTAAAATTATTAATGGAAGTGTGGCGACTGTGGCTACATAATTTGTTGCATTTTTTATTGAACCATGAAATAGAACATACTTATTAAAATTATTAATCCAAGTGTGGCGACTGTGGCTACATAATTTGTTGCATTTTTTATTGAACCATGAAATAGAACATACTTATTAAAATTATTAATGGAAGTGTGGCGACTGTGGCTACATAATTTGTTGCATTTTTTATTGAACCATGAAATAGAACATACTTATTAAAATTATTAATGGAAGTGTGGCGACTGTGGCTACATAATTTGTTGCATTTTTTATTGAACCATGAAATAGAACATACTTATTAAAATTATTAATGCAAGTGTGGCGACTGTGGCTACATAATTTGTTGCATTTTTTATTGAACCATGAAATAGAACATACTTATTAAAATTATTAATGCAAGTGTGGCGACTGTGGCTACATTCACCTATGAGAAGACTGTGGTTCACCCATGTTACTCACCAATGTGAAGTTTCAGATATATTTAAAAATATTTTGAACGTTGTTACTTTGTCTTTAACAAAATAGAAAATGTTTAATCAATAGTTCACTCGATTACTCCCAAAGAAGAAACTAATTTTTATCTGTTCGTAGAACCAAGCAATTTTTTTATAATGATCAAACAACGATCGATTAATTAAACTCTATACTTCGCAATTGCGCAAATACACGTAATCCAATTACTGAAATCAATCACAGTAATATAGACACAAAAGAAAATACGTTTTATCCATACGCCGCACAGTCTCGTGGTCTAACCGAATTCACATTTGCAACTTCGAGACGTCGATACTCCGTTAAAGATTAACAACAACTCAATGTAGCAAGGCTTCCGCTTAAAAATTCATCGTTTCAACATAACCTCGTGAATATGCAGAAAGTGAAAAATTCAAGTAGAACATACAAAACCTACGGTGAAACATGTTCCTCTGAAAACGCGTCCACGAAGCATCTACGCAGCAGTTGAACAGTTCTCAGTCTCGACGATCCGAGAATAGTCTTGCAGGATATCGAGCGACGTCATCCGGCAGGATAGTGTTAATTAAATTCCCCATCGGATGGAGATTAGTCGGGCTGATATGTTAAATATCGCATGGCGTAAGCCTTTAAGCTCCTTATCACGCGGATGGAGGGGACCGAGACCGACGATACATCGAGCTGAACGTTTCTCAGTTGCATTTTGTTCGCCAACGATGTCCGGGAGGTTCGATTGTCTTGGAAAAAGGAGAGGGCGGGTGAAAAACGGTGTACAGCACTGAGATCGATCGGGCTGTTCTGGCAGCGATCCCGAGAACAAATTCGTGGCGAGGATTTGTATCGGTTCAACACGGAAATCTTGGACAACGAGCAGTTCGTTGCGCCAGGCCGGAAGAACGCTTCTTCGGAGAACTTTGGCTCCTTCGGCTTCTAGTTCTGTAGCTCCTTGTTCCGATCGATTGAACGTTTTGTCGACGTTGGCTGAGATTTCGAGTCTGAAAACGCGAAGACTCGTTCGCTCGCATCTCGGCGTGCACGCGTCAAAAAAAAACAACCCGACCAATTATAGCACGCCGAAGTGTAACCGGCTCTAAATAAAGATCGACAGTGTGCAACAAGTATTCGAGGATTCTCGGCGTGGGAGCTAGCCTTCAGCGAGCCGCACGTTTCGCACGCACCGGGTCCAAGCGGAATCTGCCTGTCTATTCACCCTAATCACGTAGAAATCCCACGATTGTGTCCCCTGGGCTGTGGTATCTAGAAATCGTGTAGCGTCGCGTCGAACTGGTCGAGAGTTTCGGTATGTGCGAGATTGGTTAGCGGGAACGTCAAGATGGCGGACGCGCCATCTTCTTGTAGAAATACAGTGAGTCACAAAATGAATCACTCACTCTTTAAAGGACCACTTTTTAAATATTGTACCATACCATTTGAACGTTTTTAGGAAGCTAGAGCAATTAGTTAGCTACAGGATGCGAACAAATTTTGTCAAAAATTGCAATTGGTCGGAATTATAGAAAAAATATTAAAAGTTGTATTTTACAAATTTTTTGTGTGGGCCTGTATTGAAAATTTAAAAAATACGGTTTGTAGATCTGTGTCAGTTATACGCACTAGGAAAGTTTCATCGATAAATGTTGTAAAATGCAACAGTATTTTTTCTACCATTCCGATCAATTGCAATTTTTGAAAACATTTTTTGCACATCCTGTACCAAACTAATTGCTCTAGCTTCTCAAAAATGTTCAAATCGTGTAGTACAATATTTAAAAAGTTATCTGTATTTGAACTTAAAAAGTTATCTGTATTTGAACTTAAAAAGTTATCTGTATTTGAACTTGTAAAGGGTTATACAATTTTGATCGAAACGCACGAGCAGCTGAACTGTCGACCAGCTTTGAACGCGACTAATAGAACCTAGTAGGTATCATGAGCACCCACACAGAACCAGCACGAGTGGATCAAGTATGGTAGTTAATATAGTTCATCCGTTTACAGTATTTTATCGATATATGTCCCAAGTGTCTAGCACGTAAATGTCCCGGAGATATCCCAAAACTGCGGAGTGTAACCCTTTGAGGGGCCGTGAAGCTCGAGAGGTCTCGGTCTTCGAGAAATATGACGCCATGCGGTCCTTCCTCTCGCTCGAAACTTTAATTGTCTATTACATAAGTAAATATCATCGGAATTATATCATATTTGGTATGATTTTTATTATAAAAATGCCACAAATGTGGTCATCGAAGTCCTATAAAAAAATAATAAAAAATAACTACGTTCTCTACGTTAATTCTCCAAGTTCGGCAAATCTCGAAGAATATTATCCCTGACGTACAAAAGACTCTGCACAGTCCCGTGTTAAAGACTTATATCGATAAAATTCTGTAACTAATTTTGAAAATCTTACTGTAGAATTCGGCTGTGAAAAAAATTTATATGGTTTCACCATTTGAAGTGGAAAAGATCGTTCAGATTGAGCATTCGACTTTCGTTAACAAAATCATTCTTGTCTAATTATTAATTGTTCTAGTCACGAGTTGTGTAATGTCCCGAAGTTTGCACACGTATCGATTACGTTCTCTTCGAAGACGATGGTAACATATGTGATTCGTTGTTCGCAGAGGCCTCGCGCGACCCACTGTAGCTCTTAGAGGATGCACAAGCTAGCCAAGGGCCTGAAGAAGAAGAAAAAGCAGAAGAAGGGCAAGAAGGGCGCCGAGGAAGAAGAGTTCGACCCGGAGGAGCTCGAGCGTTATAGACGCGAGCGGGCGGAGGCCCAGCAGAAGGCCGAGGAATCCGGCGAGCAGGCCAGCAACGCCGGCTCCGACGAGTGGAAGAAATTCCAAGCATTAACCGCCGGGGTCGATTCGATCCTCAAGAAGACCCAGGGCGATCTCGACCGCATCAAGTCCACCTCGTTCTTCCAGCGGAAGCCGCCGCTAGAGGACGACAAGAGGAAGAAGAAGAAAGAAGGAGAAGAGGACGAAGACAGTCAAGAAGAATCCAGCAAGAAGGGTTCGAAACGGTGGGTTGGTTTCGACGAGGAAGGGAATCCTATCGAAGGCGAACAACCAGATTTCGAGGGCAAGGGTAAAGAGGAGAAGCCTCTGGTGAGCGAGGACGGGTTCGTTGAAATCCCGGAGGACAACGATGAACAGGAGGACTCGGTCGACGAGGACATCTTCGACACCACTTATGTGGACGTTCTCCAGAACATCGACGTAAAATTAGCCTACATCCCGGACAGTCCTACCGAAGAAGAGACTGGCGACGATCCTTTCGACACAACCAGCGCCGACAAGGTTCTCAAAACAGTTGACAAGAAAGGTAACAAGCTAGTCAGCCTAGGGAACGCGGTCGAGGTTCTTTCTGGCCGCGTCGATTACGTCAGCTCTTGTAAGATCTCGAGGGGCAGGCGGCCCAGGCTTCAGCAGGATCTTCTGTTAGACGACTTTGACGAAGCCGAACTACCCACAGAGACCGTAGCCGCAGAGCCAGTAGCTACAGCGAAGACCTTACTGGACGATGATAGCGATCTTCCTGACATCCCGATCGATCTAACCAAGCTTCCTCCAGTTCTACCTAGACCGGCCAGCCCGTCGGTTACTCAGGAAAGTGTACCAGACGTCAAACCGGCCAACGAGCCTCTTGACATCTCAGAGTTCGAGCTCCTCAAAGAGAAGAACATCCTTGAAGAGATCCCCGACCTAGACGACGCTGAATTCGACCTCACAGCCGCGCCGGAAGAGCCGGTGAAGCTCGAGGAAGCGGACGATCCCTTCGGAACCAAGGAACCCGAGAGCCTAGTCTTCCAGACCGAGATCGTAGAGGCCAGCTTCGAGGCTGCCACCTTCGTCGACGAAGAGGATCCATTTGACACCACCTTCGCTGAAAATATCCTCCCGGGTAAGACTGAGCTGAAGTTCATCGAAAAAGAACTAGAGGAGCTACCAGTCGCGGAGGTGACGATATCCTTGACCGATCCTGCTGGCTTGAACAGGGACTACGAGACTGGACTGTTATCTGACGATCATGCCGCGAAGAATCTCCTGGCGAAGAGGGATCTGCTAGGAGGATCTACCACCGATTTAACTCAGCTGGTCGATCAACCGATTGCTCCCGTTGAAGAGATCTCCTACGTGGACCCGTTCGACACTTCATCTGTCCAGGAACTACCACCGGGCAAGACTGAGCTGAAGTTCCTCGAAAAGGAGTTGTTAGGAGAACAGGCGGAACCGCCGAGAGTTTTAGAGGACGACGACGACGACGACTTTGATCCTAGAAAAGAGGAACAGGTGGTTGTTGTTTCGAAGGCTCCGTCTAGACCACCGATCCCTGTTGCACCTGTTCAACCGGTTTTTAAAGTTGAGTTTGAAGAGGATCAGAAGGAGGAGTCCACCGGAGTTCAGTTTAGTGGACGCAGAACTTCTAGACCGGAGGTCCTCGAGCTAGCGCCCGCGAAGGCGGTAGCATTCGAGTTGCCGACCCCGTCCAAGAGACCAGATCTTCTAGCATCCACTGAAGAAGAGAAGGCTCTTCCCTCCAAGCCGCTTACTCCGTATTATTCGCAGAAGTCGATCGAGGAGTCGCTGCCGATCGAGGAGGAGGAGGTCGATGTCGACCCGTTCGACACCAGCTTCGTCGCCAAGGCCGCTCCCGGGAAGACGGAACTGAAGCTGATCGAGTCCGAACTGTTGAAGCAGGAGTCCAAGTTGCCGCATAGCATCAGCGACCACGACTTCAGCCAGAAGGCACACACCGAGACCAGCAGGAGGCAGAGTGACTTCACGGCCGCCTCTATCAGGCCGGAACACCTTAAGTTCCAGGAGGTGCAGGAGTCCGTGCTGAAGAAGTTCGACGAACCACGAGTGAAGCATCTGCCAAAGAGACAGGAGAGCTTGTTGGACGCTGACGTGGACGTGGATGCGAAAGCTCTGACGCCTACCATTGAATCGAAGATCGAGGAGGAGGAGATCTCGTACGAGGATCCATTCGACACATCCATCGCTACTAATATTCTTCCCGGTAAGGCTGAGCTGAAGGTTCTAGAGAGCGAGCTGCAGCAGATCAAAGAAGAGCTCCCGGTGAGACCAACCACTGTTAGCCTGACCGCGATCATCGCCACTGCGGTCCCAGAGATCGACGATTTTGATCCACGAGCGGAGGAGAAAAAGGAGGCACAGGACTTCCTGTGCATCGACGATCAAGATACAGGTGCTAAGGTGCTGACTCCTTTGCAGACAGATAACCAATCATTCGCCGAGGACGTGGACCCATTCGACACCAGTTTCGCGAACATTGGACATGGCAAGACTGAGCTGAAGCTACTCGAGTCCGAGCTGATGGACAAATAAGCTTATTGCCTCAGCTACAGCCTCTTCGCCAACCTTTCTCAAACGAACCCTTAGCTACCCACGCCTTCGTGTGATTTCTTGAAAGTAGTAGTTGATCATCATCATGGATTCCAAAGGGAGCAACCCGTTCTTAATGGACGATTACGGGGCGGAGGAGGATAGCAGAGCCCAAGCTTCGAACCCGTTTCTTCAAGATTTTGGCGACTCCGGAAGTAGCGGGGCAGGAGAGAACCCTTTTCTGAATTTCGGTGCAGAGCAGCCTGCCTACGAGCCAGCTGTCACCGTTGACTCGACGAACCCGTTTGCTTCTTTCGGCGTGGATACAACCGCGCCGACTACCACCGATAATACACCAGCAACCAATATATTCACTAGCCAACCTAGTAATATTTTCGAGGCGACCGAGTCGCCCGAGAACCTCTTCGACGCAGCACCACCCTCCAAGGAGATCTTCGAACAACCCGCGGCCCCACAGCCGCCTGCTCAGCCTAAAAATGGCAGACCAGCGCCTTCGAGGCCACCACCGCCTAGGCCAGTGCCTCCAGCGCCGCCAAAGCACACCAAGGACCTTATCTTATCTGTCACGGGTGCTATGGATGCCACATCGAACCATCTGTTGGATCGGTTACAGGTTAGATTGACTATTCTTCTTTGAGGGCGTCATTGATTTAATTTATATCTTTTTACAATTACACATCGGTAATTCTATCATTCCTCTTCAGGCAACGCGAACACCAAGTCCAACCTTGATGCACTCTCCATCCCCAACTCCAGAACACAGCTTTGCCGATCTTCTGGACGTGGATTCAAATGTCCCAGACTTGATGTCCGACGATGGCAAGCCTACAGCCATGGAGGCGCCTCAGAACCAGGACATCTTAGACCTGTTCGACGCTCCCAACACGGATACCACGACCACCACAATCTTCTCGACTCCGATGACCGCAGGAGACACAACTGGTGTGGTCTCCGGAGTAGCCATGGTCACGACCACGGCTCAGGACAACCCGTTCGCCAGTATGGCGGATCAGGAAGGGTCCACAGCTCCTGTGGAGGACGCTTTCGCAGCGGATTACGCTGAGACAGCGTCCATTAGCAGCGAGAAGAGGCCGTCTATCGTTTCGACGACTGGCGTGGTTGGCAGCGATGTTGAGGACAGGGGTGGCATCAGTTTGGACTTCTCAGCGGACTCTCCAGCTGTCTCAGAGCCTCAGCCGACCATCACGGCTGCTGAATTGTTTTCGACAGTTACCGATCAGCTGGCAACAGCCACGGCAGAGTCTACGTTCTTCTCTGTCACTGACACTACCACCACGGCGCCGTTCGGCATGGCTGACAGCACCTGCAGCTCACCTTTTGCTACCTCTGCGCCCATGCCTTCACCGACGCAACCTCTTTTCGCCGAGACCACCGCACCCTCAGGACCCTTCGCTTCGGATCTCCTTGGCGATTTTGGCGAACCCAGCAAAGACGTCACTCCCACAGCTGTTGCCAGTCCACTTCCGGCTTCAGAGTTCCCCGCAAGCGAGCCTTACAGACCCGAAGAGCAGCTGGACTCTTTCGCTGCTACCACCAAGGCTCTCGATAGCACTGGCGATGCGTTTGACATCTTTGCGTCCAAGTTTGACAAGGCTGCCGAACCTGATTCCAATGCTGATCCGTTCATGGACGCTTTTGGCGGGGGACCGACTGCTATGGACACTTCCAGCGATGGTGAGCTTGTTTTTCATTATACAGTAAACGCTCATTTTTCCAAACTTCATTTCGAAACATCGACATTTGAGTTTTCATAAATTGCAAAATTGCTTCTCAGTAACAGTTTGATCGAACCATTTTGTTAAACCAATTGACGATCGATGGAAAAGAAAATTTACATGCAATGTTTCGAATTGATGTAGCATTTTTGAATATTTTTATTTGGTTCGCGTCCTTTATTGGTGTATTATGAAAAATGTATATTCTTGCTTTAGTATGGGGCGATTCTTCAGCAACCGGGTCAGAAACAGCAGTGTCCGGTTTCGGGGAACCTGCAGGGTTCGATTCGTTCCTCAGCATGACAGCGCCACCTCAAGAAGCGAAGATGAAGAGGACCGAATCTGCGGAGTCTGACGAGGGGCCGGATTTCAGCGTCTTCATCAAGTGAATATCCACGATTCCAAATTTTAATTACTTCTAAAAGGTGATTTAAACCAGGCGGAACATCATGAGGATGATTATTGTGTCTATACAGACCTAAAAAGGGAGACGATGCCGTCGAAGGCGAGGGCGGAGCGGTCCCAGTGTTAGCTCCACCCCCTAAGAGTCCTCAGAACTCTGCCTACGCCGATTCTTCGCCTAGATTCAACCCCTTCGACAAGTCTGGCTTCGGTCAGGAGACTGTCATTCCTCCGGAAGCTGTACCCACAGCTGAAATGACCAGGACTGACTCCCAGGTACACATAACTACTCCAAATAAATACTGGTTTCATCCAACCACTTCGTAAGAACAATATTTGGAAAACAAAATGTTAATCCACGTTTGACCGTGTTCTATCGACTCTCCATAGCGAAGCCCCATACTGAAAAGTAAACTTCCAGGAAACTCCACCCACGCCCTTGTTCGACGAAGACGTCAGTCAACCCTTGGAGGACTTCCCCAGGGTAACATACACTGGGGACGGCTGGGACATGCAGCTGAGACATCCGAACAAGAAGAAGATCACCGGCCAGCGTTTCTGGAAGAAGATCTTCTTGAAACTCGTCTACCAAGCCGACAATCCTGTTCTACAATTGTTCAACAACAAGGACGACAAAGACCCCTTCCAGGAGCTGCCTCTGCTACCTTGTTATTCGGTTTCTGATATCGGAGCGCAGCAGTTCGATCAGTATGGTAAAATCTTTACCGTGAAGCTGCAGTACATCTTCTACAAGGAGCGACCTGGAGTTAGGCCTGGCCAGGTGACGAAAGCTGAGAGATTGACGAACAAGCTCAGCCAGTTTGCTGCTTATGCTATTCAGGGCGACTATCAAGGGGTGAAGGAGTTTGGCAGTGATCTGAAGAAGTTGGGACTTCCCGTTGAACATGCGCCTCAGGTACTTTTCATTAGTTTGAACATTTTGTGATCGTTAATTAATTTATTGGGACATTGTGGATTTATTAAACGATTGCTGGCGATTTGGACACACCTGTTAACTAAGAGAGAATTGTTACTTTGCAGATTTCTCAGCTCTTCAAGCTCGGTTCCCAGAATTATGAGGACATGAAGCTATTCTCCGTCGCGATCGACGAGGCTCTGTTCAGATTGTCTGCTCACAGAGATCGTGCGTTGACTTACAAAATGGAGGAGGTGCAGATCACTGTGGTTGACGAGGTCTACGTTGAGCAGAGCGCTGAGGGTCACGTGGACAAGCAGATCGCACGTGTTCGACTATTCTTCTTGGGTTTCCTTTCCGGTGAGGGGCTCCATCGAAAACTCTGTTGATTCTTGATTTTAAAATGATCAAATACAAGATGCAAGTTCTTTGTAGAAATTACAGTGTTGAAGAGTATTGTTATCATTATTCCAGGGATGCCTGACGTTGAACTGGGAATAAACGACATGTGGAGGCAAGGAAAGGAAGTTGTGGGCAGACACGACATCATTCCAGTGGTGACAGAGGAATGGATTCGATTGGAAAACGTAGAGTTCCACGCCTGCGTCCAGCAGGACGAGTACGAGAGATCTAGAATCATAAAGTATGTTTTCTCCCAGAAACTCTTTTAACTAACAATTACCTTCGGTGTTAGGTTTCGCGGAAAGTATTGTCTCCTTTACTCTGATTTGAATTTATTGATTCGATCAGTCTAATCTCTGACGGAGTTAATTTATATTGTAAAATGACGCTTGAATTTTCCGTGGAGCCTGCAGTGTGTGAATGTGCATTAACATTGACTAACCCGTTGAAGGTTCAAGCCACCCGATGCATGCTATATCGAGCTCATGCGATTCCGCGTGAGACCGCCTAAGAACAGAGAGCTTCCTCTTCAGCTTAAAGCCGTAATGTGCGTTACCGGTAACAAGGTAATGGTCCAATTAACATTGCACGAAACCTAATTGAAAAACCGTGGAAGCTTATTCAGAATCCGTGAATGTGTTAATCTCGAAGCCTTCAGCTTTCGACGCATGATTCAACTGACCCCCAAGCTTCTAATCGATGAGAGATAATTGAAGTTATGCGATTGTCAGGTGGAGCTGAGGGCCGACATCCTGGTCCCAGGATTCGCCTCCAGAAAGCTGGGCCAAGTGCCCTGCGAGGACGTGATGGTCCGGTTCCCCATTCCCGAGTGTTGGATCTATCTCTTCAGGGTGGAGAAACACTTCAGGTACGGCTCGGTGAAGTCTGCCCACAGACGAACCGGTAAGATCAAGGGTATAGAACGATTCCTCGGTGCTGTGGACACTCTGGAGCCACAATTGATGGAGGTCACCTCGGGCCAGGCGAAATACGAGCATCAGCATCGCGCTATCGTATGGAGGATGCCTAGGTTGCCGAAGGAAGGCCAAGGTAACTTCTATTTTAAGACTTAAAGTAGTTAAGTAGGTCATTGGATTCGTCTTGGCATCAGCTACAACAATATGTAATAAAAAAATACTTAGTGGCATCTAAGAAGTTAACATGGTCATATATTTTCAATTAAAAACAAACAGTTACTTCAACCCTTGTGTAATTTAACGTGTTCTTCAGGGGCGTACACGACGCATCAACTGGTCTGTCGAATGGCTCTGACTTCCTACGACCAGATACCAGAGAATCTCTCCGAGTACTGTTACGTGGAGTTCACTATGCCGGCTACACAGGTGTCCCACACGACAGCGAGGAGCGTCAGCTTTCAGAACAGCGACAGTGATGCCCCACCTGAGAAATGCGTCAGGAACCTGTCGCGACACGAATACAGGTGAGATAGGAAGATAACAATCCTCGAGAGAGAACTTTTTCAAAATTGGAGCTAATGACTTCAGTTTTTTTTGTAATTGTTGTGAAAGGGTCGTCGTACTCCGATTTTGATGAAATTCAAATATGTTATAGATTTCGACATTTTGAACAACTTTTTCCTCTTCCAATATAGAGGGGTCGCTTTTAGTTTTCGAGATATTCGCAAAAACTGTTGCTAATACCGTATTACCTCTTTTTACCTCTTTCTTGAGATATTTGAAGGATCAGTTTACCAGCTAATTATTGAAACTGTTATCGGTTGCAACATTTCGATAATTATAACAAACGTTTAGGGTCGAGATTGAGCACACGCAAGGGGAAGGACCAGGCGCGTACGTGTCGGCAACGATCGCGAAGAAGATACCGGAGACAACACCGGAAGTCCCAAGCGAAGTACCGGAAGCTCCGCAGGATTCCGATTTCGACTCCGACTCGGAGTAAACGTGATTCGTGTCAGGTAACATTCCAGGTGTGGCGAACCAATTAATTCGGCGTTGAAACGGGGACGAACATAGAGAAAACGATGCCTGTGACTCGACGCGCGGCGAGCAGTTCTTCCGTAGCGGAAGATCCAAAAAATTTCGGACACGGAACCAGTGAAAAAAAGATCGTCGAGCATCGAACGCGCATCAGTATTATTCAATTACGGCGTCTCGATCATCTCGAACCACGTGGAACGAACCTCGCCGCGTGTTTCCGATTAAGCCGCGTTCCCACTCGATCGAAACCGGTTCTGATGTTCTGAGATCGATCCAGGGCGGGTCTGCGTAGTGTAAGAATCGTTAGGAATCATTTATCGAACGACAATATTACACCTGCTCAAATTAGAAACCGTGCTCCGCCGTGCAGAAAATCACTGCAACTTACACTGCAGTTTGTTCGCAGAATGGCTGCAGAAATAACAGACCGAATATTCGCGTTCATCGATCAAATCCGCAGTTTGATAACAATTAACAAACCATCCACAACGAACGACCGCTCGATCCAAGAATCCACTTCCGGTTAAATATCGAAGATGCGGCGGAGCACCTGTGATTATGCTAATGAACAGGCGGACCTTTAATCATACAATAATTATCGTGTATAGTGACGGTGTTGACAGAGGCCGAATAAAATTATCGAAGGAACGGGGTCGACACCGATCCGATTGTTTCGATCGTAGTGCGGACCCGGCTGAATGCGTAGCGGTTAACGAAAAAATGTACGTATGAAACAATGTAATTTGTAAGGGAGGACAATACCGATTTTACGTTCAGTTTAGCTTGCTAAGTAGTAATCACGGACTCGCGGCGAAAAATGCTTTGCCGACGCTGATCGTCAAAGAGCGAATCGAGAGAGAGGAAGAGAGATCTAGAGGCGTGAATCGATCGTGAATCGATCGCCACCTGTTAACTAGTCGTTCAGGAGTTTCTTTCTATTTTTCTCGGTTCTTTCGTCTTCGGACAGAACGCGGAACACGTTGCTCCCAGCCGATCGAGGCAACTATACACACGTACACGAATACATAAACACACGAGCACGTCGATCAGAGGACAATAGTTGTTAATTAAGAGTAAATCGTTGCAATTCGGAGGATCGTGCGCGCATATCTTATTCGTTTGAGCTTGCAGATGATCTATATCGAATGTTATCCAGTCGTAGAGCGTAGTTTATCAAGACTAACCAAGTCGGTTACTAGACAAATAAGAAATTATCGCGTCAATGAGAAGAAGGTGTCTATAATTTCGCGTGGGAGAACGAGTCGGAGCGTGTGGGCATCGAGCGAGTGGAAAAATGGGTGAATGATTGATCGAGATCTAGTCCTCGTAGCGTTGTTTCGTTGCTGAAAGGTTCCGAACGCTTCGCAAAATTAATCGGTAAGAGTTACGCGTAAGTTTCCGTTTCTGACTTTCGTTTCGTCGATCGCCGGGCGAGATCGATGGATCTCTAAAGAGAAGAATTCCGTGTATAAAATGGCGATGCACACATAATATCCATTAGGGTAAGGGAGTCGGAGGGTGTAGCGATTAATATCGGAGAACGAAGACCTAGACACGTAAGTTTCAGTTCAGGGATTTTCAATTTTTTCGTTCGACGTTTTCTCATCCTGCAAAGGTGAATCGGAAGAGTCTATTCTAGTCCTTAGCTCGTAAGTATGATCGTTGTGACACGTCAGACGCCCAAGAGGGCGCTAGTCACGCGGTTTCCGTCGCGGTTATGGCTGTAATTATCGATCCAACGACGTTTAGGGATGTTGGCCGATATGCCAACTGAAATTAGTCGTATTTTAGAGTTAATCGAGCGGTCGTGTCGCTTATAGATTGTCGCTCTGATCCGTGTCAGCGCGAGAACATGCATCGAATCGCGGTTTGCTAGTCATTACGTCCTCGTCGACTTTGTCGAGGAACCAAAACGCCCGCCATAAGTCCACGCACGGCTCCACCACTTTTAAGACCAAGTTCTTTCAGTTGCCTTTGAAGAAAGCGGCACCACGATCATTTCATTATTGACAAATACGATCTGAATATTCTTTGAAAGATTTCGTGAGATATTCCGGACTTCATTTTGTTCTTCGAGAGCTAAAGAAATGAAAGAAACCAAGTCCATTCAGTATCTTGAAAAATTCTGTAGCGACTCCATCTCACCCCTAGAGGATTAGATGAATGAACGAGGATCCACTGTTGGAGAGGATTACAACGTTACAAGGATCGTGGAGGGTTTTGTGGGCTTATGGTTGAAAGTCAGTGGCTCTTGGTGGGGTTAGGGTGGACCTTAGGTAAAATTGGATTCCGTTCTTTGAGAAGCAGCGCCAAAGCTTTTCCGTCCGCGTCGTCGTGGCGGTCTGTTTGCGTTCGATACATTAAACGGATCCTGAGGGTGCACGCCCTTTTCCAGGGAGTGTCTCCGCTCGGGACAAAGCGTTTCCAGCTCGTGATCTCACCTAAGCGTAATATCGCACCGCGTCGTGCGATGGATCCGGAACGGCGTTTGTGTATCTGAAAGGGGGCGAGAGAGAGAGAGAGAGAGAGAGAGAGAGAAATCCGATTAAACACACGATGCGTATATAGATAGATATCCTTAGAAATGGTACTCAAATGTAGCGATTTATGTGTGATATACCATCATGCCTACGGATCGTGTTTCTCCGATGTGTGTTGTACGAGTGTGGTTATTTGCGTGCACGAGAATGATCGAGGAACGTATGAACGCGAAAGGAGAACGTGAAAATCTATTGTCCATGCGAGGAGGTCGTAATCTACGATTCATTTTCTTCTGACGATTCAATTTATCGGCGATCTCGCCGCGCGATGATTATGATCTACCAGCCGCACAATCGTGCAGAGCTTAATCCTAATCCGTCGAACAATAATCGAAGATTCAATGACCGATCATCTCGAAGAGTTGCGATCGTCGCGGGTTAAAGGTTCTGCCTGAGTTCATTTCGAATTTGTAAATGATCCGTCTCTCCTGGAAAGCAAGCTGATCGAGTCCATTTCTCGCAAAATGCCTAACGTCTAGATTTCGAACGCATTCGCCTTTGTATCTTCCAATAGAGTCTAATTTTCGCGATGAATCGCTGGCGCTGATCTTGGTCAACCCTCAACAGGTCGGGTTCCTGTAAACCGAAACACGAAGTCAAACTTTGAAGCCATTGTTGTCTAGAGATTAACTCTTTGTACTCCGTGGAAGAGGCAAATATAATCCGCAGCTGCAGACAATGTTTATTTTTCATTAGGATAAAGAAAATCGATGAAAGAAATACATTCTTTTCTGAGAATCAAATTTTTTAGACAGCTCCGCTTCAACGTTTAAGCTTGTTGCGTCCAAAGCTGCAGGAGTGCAAGGGGTTGAAACGCATCGATTGTTTAGGGGGTTGAAACAATAATTATTAACGAGTGGTTAGATTGTAGAATATTTAGTTTGAATGATCGGAAGGATTAGCAGGAGAAGCAGTGAAGTGTTCCTCTTAGACTGCCGCCATTTTAGCCAAAAGTAGACGAGCGTGCGTGCAATGAATTCGATTAAAAATTCGACGGACTCGATCCGTTTGATCTCGGCGGGACAAAGAAAAAACATAAGAAAGTGGATATTGTCTTTAAGCCGATCCAACTGGACCTCTTACTACCTTCACCTAAACGCATACATTTACTAACAGGACGCTGTACTGCTGAGACAGTATCATCATAAATCATTACGACCTCCGTTTGTCGCCGCTCCTAGATCCGTCAGCCCATCTCCAAACAAACTATCCGTTCACATGCGTCTAAATATTAAACTGCGTAGGCTAATAGTTCTAAAATCCTGTTATCTCGAGTCGCTGTAAACGATTAATTGTGAAAGAAAAAAAAACTAGTAGTCTCGTTGTTGTATCATTAATGCTAAAAGCAAAAAGGATAAAAAAAGAAAGGGATGCGTGGGAGGGAGTGTGTGAGTGGGAGAGAAAGAGCGATTAGGATTCTGTACAGGTGAATATTAAGAGATTTAGAGCGTGTCCGAGCGCGAATCGAGCAATGAAAGATCGAGAACCCCTTTTGAAAAGAACGCGCCTTCATTGTCTTTCCCGCGCGAACTTTTCGCCTGCAGTCGCAGTTCAGCCGATAATTTCGTCCGGCAGCTTTTTATCGACAAACAAAAGTGAATTTTCTACACGGGGGAAAAAATGATAATGGTTCTCGAGCTGATTGACAAAGTGGAAGAAAAACGTTCCTTTAACAAATATTACTTCTAACTACCGTTAGCCGACCAAAACCGTGCGAAAATCTAGTGTCTTTGCTGGTAAAGCAGATTTGCCTGACTTATCAACGAACTAAGTAGGAGGTTCGAGGAACACCGTTAGAGGCTAGCGAAATTTTTAGGCTTCGGTTTCCTGTGCCACGAATTCCTTTCCGATTCGATTTTACTCGGTTACGCGTATAATTAGGAGATAGTTACCGTTTTTATTGACAACAATTATTCGACGATGATTTCACCGTTTTCGGACGGCATAGAGCCTCGAACAAGCTGCAAGGAAGAGGATGACCGAAACAAAGGATACATTCCCCGGAGAATCGAGATAGAGCACCTGTAATCTCCGATCTGTAATTTATAAATATATAAATATATAAATACAAGAATATAAATCTATACATGTATTAGGACGGTGCAAAAGTTCCTAACCGATTACTTGTTGAATTTTAATACGAAATCGAGCTGGAACTTTTGCGTTTACCAAATACATATAAACAAATATATATATACGTCAACACGTGTATGTAACGTCGTATTGTGTAATTATACGTGTATGTATGATCTGTAATTGTGATCTAATAGTAATCAGCGCGATGTATACAAAGAACGATGAAACGGAGAACGAGTGAGAAAGAAAGACAGAGAGAAAGGAACGTAGATTGAGGGGGCGAGCCACCCGACGCATGTATATGTATTATAATTTCGCAAACGAGAAAAACGAGAAGCTTCGGGGAACGAGACAGGAACAAGTGTAATACTGTTAGCGAATGGTATTATTGATAAATTCTATGTATCAATAAATAATATAACATTGTTTAAGGGACGAAATCGGGTTGACCGAGTCGATGTTTTTAGGATCGCGAAATGTCGAGCGTCAGGTATGCTCATCCACTAGAAATCACCCGTAATTCCTGTGAAAATGGAAACACGCAAGCGGATCGTGCTAGTCGTTTGACGATTCGGTAAGTTTCGTAACGGTAAAACTGGTTGCAGCAATGCGGCGTCATCGAGCGTTTTCGCGCCTAACACCGTGTCTAACGGCATTTCTTGGCCAGGTTACGTAATTTCTGTTATGCGCCATCGATGAATTACAGATTCGCGGTTTTGCAATCGCATTCATGAAATCTGCGACTTCTTTCTCCGTGACACTGAAATTCCAGCTGCGTTCTAATTCCATCGCTCGATCAGAAATGCGTGGAACGCCCTTGAGAACCACTGGACTAGTTGATAGGACATCGCAAAGCAGGACTCGAATTTTCAAGCTTGTTTATCTTGGCTGGTTGGAGACGATGTTGACGAACGGACCATTCTAAAGTCTAATTTGCTCTCTGTCGGGCTGGATCATGCAATTTCGTAGAATGTCGTCATCTCCAGGAGTCATTAAAGTGGCAGGGACTCTCAATCTAGGCAACGAGGAACTGAGTGCATAGGTTAGTGAACGGTCATCCTTAACAGTAGATTGCGAATTTTTATGCAGGCATGGCGTGTGCAGACTTATAAAATGCAAGGTAACAACTTTAATAACATTTTAATTGCCGGAAATTAATAACAGGCTTCCGAGTGACTGTCTTATATCAACGAGGAGCTTCAAACTTTTCTGTTAGATAACAATACCAAATAGAAGAAACTGTTAAACGAGGAAGCATGCGAAAAATGCTTGTTAAGTATAAAATGTTTAATGTCGAGCATCGAACAGGACACCGTTTAAAAGGACTCTGCCCATTAAATAAAAATTATAAATTGAAACAATATTTTCATTCAGTTTACTCAAACCTCTGAACGAGGTACACACAGCTCGCTAATTATCATTTTATTTCAAACAGAAAGTTCTTTGGTTCCGCGAGAAAATCGATTCAGGAAGGAAATAAAAATGTTCGCACCCCGGGGTTCCTGTGTCCACAACATTTGTTTAAACAACAGTGCTGCATCGAACGGACGAGAGCTCAACTTACATCTCGTTAGCATGGACAAAAACCCAGGCTGGTGTAAGTACACAATTTGCTTTATTCTCCAAATAAATTCTCTCCTTTCGCTAAATAATACAAAGCTGAATCGCACATTTCTCTTTTTCACACTCACCTCATTTTATAATTGAACCTAGAACCGCGCGAGTCATTGGATTCTACTCCACGCTAAAGAGAAAACATTCTCCAGAATCTGCGAAAGAATCCGATTGGCCGATCCATGGCAGGAAAAAAAAGGAAAAAGCAAGATATTGTCAATCGCGATCCGCATGGTGCAGCACGGTCGTTGAACAAAAAGTTGCAGGGCTCGGGACGCTTTCGCTTCTCCGATCGAATAATCGCGGGGCGCCGGAAGGTACGCTCCTGAGGCTTGATCGGCTCCGATTGGCTGGTGTTCGCAGGCCACGTGATCTGTCAAGAGGCGTGCTTGCGCGGTGCAGTGGTCGAAGAGAGGCCCTGGCTCCCGCCACCTCCGCGAGCAGCGTAACCAGTAGCGCGGCTCAGCTGTTTCTGTTTACTAAACAAAGGAGCCAGAAATCAGTTCAACGGTGGACGGCGAGGCGGCACGTTTGTGTGTCGGGTGCGCGTGGCACACCACTGGTTCCTTTTTTTTTTACACACTCTAACCCCGGGTCGAGTCCGAGTCGGTCCCATCTGGCTTGATGATATCGCGCGGATAGAAATCGCGCGAGAGTGTGCGACTCGAGAGAGAAAGAGGGAGAGGCTAGGGGACGGAGAGATAGCAATCGGTGTGTGGTCTGCGAGAGCAGCCAGGTCGATCGGCTGTATCCAGGGATAGATCCGGTCTGCAGAGATCTCGGGGAACGGGTATATAGGACGAGGAAAACAGTGAGTAACATCTCCGCCCCGATATACACCGTCAGTCTCTGTGGTCCAACGCGAATCCTTGACCCGATTACCCCAGCGATATTCTCGTACCCGTCTTAAGTCTGTTCCCGTTCAATCCGTTCTTTCCGAGACGGCTTTCCGTGCTCGATCGATCCACCGGCCAGAACGTAGTCGCGTTTTCCCTTCTATCCTCGCGATGCTATTCTACGCGATGCACGACCACGGTCTGGCGAACCTGAACGCGGAATAGAGTCGTGCTTCTGCTTCCCTGACCCCTCAGCTTACGCAGATTGCCGCTAGCCACCTCGCTGCCGCCTGTTTGTTTGGGGATCGGCCTACCCATCGACAGGCCAACTTCGATTCTTTCCTGAATACTGATTTCTAACCCTGCTGATGCTGCTAACATCTTGCTAGAGTAAATCGTGAGATGGGTCTGGCTCATTCGATGGGTGGGTGTTGTGGCCACTTGAATCTAGCAGGGGTTGTAGATGGGGTTGTATCTGGAGCGAGTTAGGGCTCTGTTCACTGTGTTGTTCAAGTCTGGTTTGATGGAGAGGGGTGGGAAACTGTCCAGCTTATTTTAGACTGGTTTTTGAACAGATCATTTTCCGGATTAATCGAATGTTTAGAGGAACCAGACACACCCCGCATGTGCATGCTCCGAGAATTTTTAATTTCGATAAAAGTCCCCTTACTTTTACATGCAAAATCATCGTTTGCTCGCACTATGGCTGTAGGATTTAATAGAAATGCCTCTGAGCTTTGATCTCTGAGAGTCGATGCTGGATGCTCGATACTGACTGTTCAGTTGCTGGAGAAGCTATTCTAAGACAGGTTTTAGTGCGTTGTTGGGTAGAGTATTTTCGATGTTTCCACGAACGAACGTGGTTCAGGTGTTCGGTTGTCCATTATCGACGGTCTGCGACGCAGTGCGTTGAGCTAAACGTTCGAGGACTTACGTAATCGCAATCAGCTGTGCGCGCTTAGGCGGCAGGCACGCTTTGACAGCTGCTCTGCGTCGTATTTTCATCGCGACGTCGTTTCCTCGAACCAGTATCCTCTGTCGCAATCGTGCCTCTTATCGCGATCGTGAATTTCATCGAGAAATCTCGTTTTAACTGGATTGCGGCTAGCGACTCACCGACTTAGGTCACTTAAAACGAGGATCTATCGACGGATAATTAAAGAGAATCGATGATCGGCGTCGCGGTTCAGCCATTCGGCCAAAATAACGAGTCGGGCTCGCTGATTCGTACTGACGAGTCAATTATCCAACATCATCTTGATGTTTAATGAACGTCTGTTTGAACGAGCGGCTTTAATCTATTAATCGAGAAATTTCCACATCGTTCGCACACATATGGAGACCGAATAATGTTGTCGATTTATTATTTCCAGATCGATTGGTAGAATTATCATATACACAAATTTTAATTACACATCACGTTTCAACTTGTCTGGAAATTAGTGTAATAGTTATATTAGAGTCCATATTCTCCAAGTTTCTTTCACTTGGTAAATCCATGTTGTCTGGAATCGAACGAGGTACAATTAGGCATATCCTACGATAAAATGTATGATTAACTTTTTGTCACACGACAAGTGTAATTACAGTTTACTTTGAAGACATTAAGATACCGTTCAGAGCAGGAATCTGCAAGTATATGAATAATAAAATTAGGCCGAACACTAAAGTCTAAAGCGAAGTTGATAGTATTCGAAGGTTCGTATGAAGAGAGTTTGTCACAGGCGGAAAAGTCGATTAATTGTTTATGGCGTCAATTATTCTGATAAAACTCTCGAGTGCACGCAAACATAGCGATTCATTCATCATCCTCTGATAAGACGCGGCGTTACGCATCAAAACAGCGTAGTAAAGAGTCAAGAGGCTAATCGGAGTCATCGTTGCATTTCGTACGACGAAAAGTTGAACAGTCTTCGTTTTGCGACGATAATGGGCGATGAAGGAGGCTCGAACAAAGAGCCTCGGTTCGTGAGAACTGCGCCGTTCCTTGTCTACCTCAAGGCCGATGCAATTCAGGAGAGAAACTGTACTCCGACACGTTCGCTCGGACATAAGGAAGCATGAAATTTATGCGGAATCGGACGCTGGCTGGAATCACGATTCCGCTGACTCCGAATCGCGTCAATCAATTCGACCGATATCTTTAACCATAGGTTCCCATCTGCAATTTTTTATCCTGCAGATTCCTACTTTGTTAGTTGCGGTTGATCGTCGTCGGAGAGCTTGCACAAATTCTCAAAATTCCAACGTTCCATACTTTCTCTGTAGTTGCGCGTGAAGCTACGTCCACACTGGAGCAACGACGAGCAATTTTATCGCCACCTTCATTCTTTACCGAGAAAATTGTATCGAACAGATAAGTTCAGACTGATAACAGACTTTGGGCACGTGTACAACCACGATTGTAGGTTGCCATAGATTGGTTTTAGTAACTCCACTTTAGTGCCTCTGATATTTTTGAAATCACAGCTTGTTTATCTTAACACTACCGGAAGCCTAATAATAGGATTTGCAATAATTGCGGTGTACCATACAAAGCATAGAAATTGTCTTTTGCACTGCAATCTTAAATGAAATTATTAGATGACGTTACTGAGGGTGATCTGTTAGTTTTTTTTAGAACTGAAGTTGAATGTTTTCGGCGCAACAGAAAGCAACTTTTACAAATAGTCAAATAATTCAACCGAAAACATTCAACTTGAGTTATTAACAACAAATACGATCGATATAAGAAAAATATTTAAAAGTGTTTAGCCATGTAAGATAGATTTTTCAAAATTATCCAATAATCACCGATCGATGATGCGTTAACAATTGCTCGATGGAATTCCGGTTTCATTTTGATCTTGTTGGACGGAACAAAGCCTCGGTTGTCGTTCAAAAGAAAAACCAAATACTATTACTACCTTCGATTTAACAATGAATGCGTTCTCGACTGGAGCCAACACAGTGCTCCACACAGCACGTTCCAAAATCCGAGCACCGACATTGTCTTTCTGTCTCTTTCATTCCACAATTTCACTGACAGGAAAATCGAACGACCGGAGAACAGCAATCGGATCGACTCCAGAATCTGTGATCCATAGATCTCTACGAGGAGAACGGTTTCTCTCGATTACCGCGACGAACCTCATAGATCACGCGAGAGGAGAGCCTCGTTCCAAGAAACTACTTTCCTCGTGACTCGAGAGAATAAGAGAGAGAAAGATCGGGGATGATTGCAGGAAGTTGTCGGTTGCTTCAGAAGATCCGTCGATAAGAAGTGACGATCAAACTGTCCGTAACGTTTACGTTAACGTGGCTCTTAGACCTTGTTAATTACTTCCTGCCTTATTTATACAGACGATTAAAAATTCGGGATTTTTTCGACCGAATGGATCTTTTATAATATTTAGAAAAACACAGTTTTTCTTATTTCTCATTATCAACGCTTCAGCTCCAAGCTCGTAGTCTGATCATGACACCACCAATTCTACTGAACCACGTATCGTCGACTCCAGACTCCTCGCAAAAACTAGAAGAATGCTTTTGTCCCTGGCGGAATGCAAGAACGTTAAACAGCTAGAGTGGTCAATGTGCACACAGAAATCTTCGCCCGTGCGTCTCGGTTCTTGTCTTTGTTCCTCGGTCTGTGTGTCTCAGTATTCTCAAAAGAAAATTTCGCGCGATACACTAGGAAACCTTTGTAAGCCAGGCCACAGGCTCGGTACCAATCGAGAGACATGCACAGCGAACGGTGCCCGATGTATCTCTCTTGTCGGCTTTCACACACACGTCGATATAATTGCCGTGCACCGATGCGAGACACGCTCTTAAAAGCCGAGAAACGAACAAAGCGTACATGTATGTACGTGTAGAATCGCGCAGTGGCGCGCACACAGCGTTTCCCAATCTCTTGTCCTTTACTTTCGATCGGTCGGCGCGGTTTCTATTCCGTCCGGGGCTCGCGAAAATCATTCAACCGATCCACTATCGATACCGCAATGCTCCGCGAGTCATTTGAACCCGTTGCACTTCTGGCATTTTTGCCGCGAGAACGCCTTCCCTCGATTTTTCCGTCGCTCGGCCCGTTGGCGAACGACTTTGCGATTGAAATCGCTGTTTATTCGGCTCGGAAATGAAATTGTGCTGAAATGTAGAATTGTATAGTATAGAATTTTTTATCAGGACTTTCAGAAGGCTGGAGGGTAGTGTTGCTCATTTTTCAACATTTTTCATTTCTCGAGAAATGAGAAATAAGGCTTCTCGAGAATTCTCTGGAATTTTGAATAAAATACAAAAATATTGGAAAACTTGTGATATTTTTATACGTACGCGATTGATTAGTAATATGCAATTTGAGTTAACCAAAAATTTATTTTCGAAAATACGTTATAAAATAAATGAGATTCTTAATAATTTTCCTAGATTTCAGACTCTCGAGAAATACTGTAATTTTTCGAAAAATGAGGAAGAACCTATTATAAAAATTTCTCGAGAAATTCTCGAGAAAGAATTCTCTAGAAGGAACGATATTAGAGGGTTTATATAGCATCAAGATTTGAACTCCGGTCTTATTTTTAAGGCCGGGCCCACGCAATCAGAAGAAGTCTTTAATTCTTGCTTTCATTGCGGCAAACAATTACCATAATCAATGACCATTGATCTTTCAGTACTCGAGACTCATTATATCAAATATTCCAAGAGTCCCACGCAATTTCCGATACACTCGGAGGATACATATCTATCTTCTCTCATCATGATCTTCTTTAACACGTTGACTGCCACGTCGATACGTGAGTGACATAATTCTCCGTCTTTCAAGCAGGCTCTACTAACAAGTACGAATATAGATCTACAAAACATATATTTGAAATTTCCATTAAGGGTCCTAATAAAAAAATGAAAAGAAATGCTTTTCTTACGTTTGCATGCAACCTTGTAAATTGCAATTTTTTAAAAATCTCTTTTGCAGATCATTCGGTAAACCAATGCCTCTAATTAATTACAAATCAGGTCGTTCGGTACAATTATAAAAAAGCTATTCTATTTTAAAAGGTGTACGAACACTTTGTACACTCACTGTATAAAATAATTTCTTATGAAATCATTTTTATTATATCAATGTCATTTGACCGTTCAGGGTAATGAATTGCGACGATTGCAGTCGCGAATAAAATCGTTCGGCAAGGGATTGATCGAATTAGTTGGATCTCGGGAGGTTTTTCGGGATTGTAGTATGTTGTGTTAGCTATCGTTGGAGACGATCGTGTGCAATCGCAACGGCAAATTGAATCTCCCAGGCTCGTTCATCGTTCCGGATCCAAAATTACCGACGGGAAATGCGGGCGCGGTGGATCGACCTTGAACCGCGCGAAGTCATCCGATGCATTACGCTGAAAGGGGTGGCGGAGGGTGTTCGCGATTAGCCTAACGAAACGAGGAAGGACGCGTATTCGCCGGTAATCGGTTTAAGAATAGAGACAAAAGGCTGAGAGACGCTGATCCTCGTCGCGTTCGACACACGGGTCGCGAGCGAGAGAGCAGTGCGCGCGGCTGTTAGAGGCGCGGATCCTCGCGTGTATCGTAAATAGGTGTCCCTGTGGAGGTGTGTGTGTCTTTGTAACTGCGTGGCAGATATATCTGCACACGTGTATAATGCTCGGGTCGTGAGCTCAGCGAACGGCAACCTTGGCTAACCGAGTAATATTCCGAGACGGGAGAGCATTTGCGCAGCACACCACGAGCAGCCGGACCTTCGTCGATAGTTCCTTCTCGCATCGACCGTGCCGTTGCCATCAAAATAATTTTTTCCCTCCTTAAATTTCTCTCTCGAAACCTCCGAACAATTCTTCGCTCCTACGAACCCGCAGAACCCCGTACGAAACATTTCACGAGCCTTCTGGATTAATATTCCGTTTTGTCGATCGTAGATACTTAAAGAAATTGTGTGATGATTCCGACGCACAGGTTCGACCAATTATTAAAACAAGCGATTATGCAATTTAGAAAATTCTTCGCGTCCGATCCAGATATGGACCATTTTCGTCTGTAAAATAATATACAGGGTGACCCAAATTTAAATGGCAAAACTTCAGGAGCGTGTAGGGGACTGAAAAAGTAAGACAAAATGTCTTTTAGAGATTTGCTTCGTTTTGGAGAAGATCGCAAAAAAAGAAACAAAACAAGTTCTTATTTTTGTATTTATTATACATTTTCATTTTATTTGCGTTATCGTCTATTTTCTCCTGAAAATGGTCCGTATCTGAATCGAAACGTTGAGAATTTTCTAAATTGCAAAATCGCTTGTTTTAATCATTGATCGAACCTGTGCGCCGAAATCATTACACAATTTTGCTGGATAAACACGTTCAATGTTACCCTTTGCAGTCGCAGCTATTCTAACTTGGAAATATTAAACATTTAATAAAATATTTTAAGGGCATTTATTTGTTACAATATTCTTAAACGATGTTGAAGATCGTGGTCGCCACACGTGTATGACGTTGGAAGCGAACGTGATCAAAGCGTTCTTGGAGATATTCTCCTATTCCAACTATAACAATTTTATGATGTACAAACCTTGCTATGCGTGTTTCTGAATTATTAACGTTTTACTGGTGTAATTCACTTAAATATGAAAAAGTGAAACAGAAGAAGTGCATTTCTTGAGCAGCGCTTTTCTAAAGGTGCGATCTCCATTGCACGTCTGGACGCAGCGTTTTCTATACGTGTGCATGTACGCTAAAAAACAATATCGCGTTAAGGTTGGTTTAAACCGAGAAGCTTTTCTTCCGCTTTTCTTCGCAAGTGGTAAACAAGGAAAGACATACCTAATCGCATCATAGGAACGTAAACTTGTGCAACCAGACGCGCAAAGGAGATCCCATCTTTAGATATTACAAGGAAGAACCTTCTAAAGGAAATTGTTAAGAATATTTACCATTGAAATATTTAAAAATCTAGAATCGTACGGAACATGATATTGTGTACGTAGAATGAAGAGATGTAGGGAATATGATAAATGTATCTCCCAATGAAAAGACGAGCAACATATGTACGAATGCACGTATTCAGTCACGAAGTATTATTGTACTGCTTTTTGGATCCAAATAGTCCTGTGCATCGCAAAGGAAATTGTGCAGCCGCGCTGCTTCATCGAGTCGCCGGTTAGAAAGTATCGTTTATCAGTTTTTGTTGCTCTCCGCGGACTTGGACCAAAAGCATTACGGGAAAATTATAGTAGAAAATAGTAGCTCCGCTACGGGGGAACGGTCCGCGCTCTTTTCTGCAGCTTTCTAAGACCTTGGGCTCCGCAATGCGATCGTGTCCTGGTACCTGGAGGATCCTAAGACTCCTGGGCCGGTTCACTTGCTCAAGAACTATAAACGTCTACCTTTTGCAATTTAAATACCCACGATCGACAAAACGGAATATATATCTCGTGTTCAATGTTTGAAAAGATTTTCGGGGTAGTTTTGTACAATAATGATCCACATCGCAGTCATTGCATAACTTCCCAGCGTTCCAATATCTCGAAGATCGAACTGATCGAATTTATCCCCGGACCTAGTGCAGCGGTTTTAACAGGATGTTTCCGCGAGGGCCGATCAGAATCAGCACTATCTCTAGAGCAGTCGTCTCCGACTGACCCAGTACTCAGCAGCTTCAGCTTGACATTTCGTAACAGCCACCAACGACGTATATTTAGCTCCGCGCTGTTGCTCGCGGGAGCGACGCTACGATTCGAACAAAAGCGAGCTTTTATGGTGCTTTTGCACCGCCACCGCGGCGTTCTTTCAGAATTATTAGACATTCAAGACCGGGCTATTCATCGGAAAGCCCTGTCTGTATAGCCGCATCAAAACGGGAACGCTTTTACCTATTTTCTTGAGGAAACACAGTTCCCAACGAATTTCGAGGCTCGGGAGCGTGTTGCGAAAGCACCCTAACGACGAATTCGTAGCCTGGTCGGTAGTCAGCTGTTCTATAGCCTGCGTTCTATATATGCTGCGTCTTCGTAAATATTCCAACCAGCATAACTTCAGTTAAACTGTCTCCATTTTATTGTAGAAATTGCATTTTTATTCTAATCTGTGTACGGATGACTGAATCTACTGAATGGATCCTCGCAGAATATTCACAGGTAGTTTTAACTAACATATGTTCCTCAAATTGTGCACATCTAACAGCATCAAGAGCAGCAAATCTACAGAAAGAATTGCAAAAATGTTAATCTTGAGGAATATATGGGTTAAGAATCGTGAAATGGGTGATTCGAAGTTTATTGCTAGATCCAACGTTACAATCCTATAAACAGAAGGAAAGCAACGATTAGCATAAATCTTGGAACGTTTAGAACATCTGTAACGAGCACGCACGCGATTAATACTGCAGTCGCAGTCATAGACAGTTTAATAAAACTTTCACCCAACCGCAAAGTTTATTAAGAGAACTGTGAGAATATGCTAAAGAGAGCGGATAGAAACGATCCGGAGTGATCTGAATCTTCCAGTGCGAAGACGTCGTGTTATTACCTTAATGGAAATCCTATCGGTGGAGCAACGAAGTCTGTTCGAATGTTTCGAATAATGACAATTACCTCTCGACGATCGATCTTCTGGTCTCTCGAAGCTGTTAGGTCTAAGTTGACGAGGATAAATTGTTCGTTAGTATCATGGACAACTCTTTCTCATACATCGGGACGTTAGAGCAGTTCCAATGAAGTTCTCATGCGACGGTAGCATGAATAGCCGTCCGTTGAACGCAACGCACGGAGTTGAAGGCATCCGCTGCTCCTATTAATCGTTTCCTCGGCGTGCCGGTTTCCGCCTCGATCGCCATTCCAATTTGCTCGGTTTGATTTACGGCCGCGAGCATTGTGCGCGCGGAAAATCATTGCCCGAGGAGAAAGTAGCATGGTAGTCTAACTCGGCTTGCCGGTTTGCACTGTTGTCCAGCATTGGATCGAGCAGCAAACATCGCGTGATGCAACTCCACACGTTGTGTAATTTCATTAGGATCGTTTTGCATCCTCATTATCAAAGCGAACCGCGTCACAAAAGCGAGTCTTACGATTTCACGGTTCCCTTTCATTGTTTAACCGATCGATTTTTCCAGTTTTCAGACGACAGTCTCTTTGTCCCTGGAATACCTTCCCGTCTCCGTCCTCGACCGGAAAGGAATCAAAAGGACCTTCCGTGTTTCCATGCCACCCAGTGTATTCCGTGACTAATACCCCGACGACCTGTTGTCGCGAACACCCGCCTGAGATGGCCTCCTATACAAGAATCAAGCTTTCCAGAACCTGATTCATGATTGCAGACCATTGGACGCTTCAAGACCTACCAAAACAGTTACGCTTCCTTCTCAGTCCCAGTTCAGACCTTCGAGAACCATTTTTAATCGACCACCTTCTGAATTTTGCCGGATTTCTCTACTAAAAATCGATGCTTCCATTTCGAACGCTTCTTGCGTTCTCGCAGCGATGTAGCAATTTCTTCTTTGACTCCTCAAAGTGTTGAAACGTTTTCCTTTCGTGCAGAAAAATGTTAAGATCAGGTCCAAGATAGCACAGTTCGGCCGTTTCTCGGCGATCGAGGCTTTCTACCGTATCATCCTAAACCGATTAGGCTAGCGCTCGGTGTTCGAGTCTCGAGCCGGCCGACGAATGGAATGCGGCAGCAAAGCCGATCGGAAATTTCGCGTTCGAACAGAATTCGACTGAAAATGAAAATCGCGGTGAATGCTATTACGGAACAGTCCCGAATGTTTGACTGACGAGTGAATTTACAGAGTGAATGTATTTATCTGTCCATCGTGTTTGTTTATGATAAAATCGGTACGACCTTGAGGCGTGAATCAGGTGGGTGGAACGAGGGTGAGGTATTGCAAAACGAAGATTCGTAACGAGGTCTTTAATATTCCTCGCGGTGGAAAGGGGTTAACAGGCAACTTTAGACTTTCGTTTTCTGACATTTGCCGTGTACTCGTCGCACTATGCGGCGGACGAGAGTTACGTCAATTTGGCGAAGATCCCGAGGTGGCGTAGGAACGCGGCCGCAAGCGTTGGAAACAGGCCAAACTGTGTCGTTTCCATTTACGCGAAACTTTGACGCGACACCGCTCCTCCTTTCCGTCTCGTGCTTTCTAATTCGGTTACCGGTGGTCTGTCTGTCTCGGTGTCGTTCCGCTTCTACACGACGATAGAAGAAAACCGAGAGACCGTGCCGCCGGGCGGAAATAAAAGGAGAAAAAGGCTGCCGATCTTCGCATGAAGGGTGTTTTCATCCCCCTGGCCGTGCGTACGGAAAAATTGTGCACGGGCCCGAGAAAAAAACGGGCGACACGCTCCGGACGACACGGCGAGAGGAGTGGACGGGGCCGGCATAATAGTCATTGCATTATTCCCTGGCTTCCCCTACGTAATCGCGATATCGGTTCAACGGCCATGCGAAATTAACTTTCTCCGGTGCGGGTCTGGCAACGAGAAGCCTGCTAGAAGCGAGCGGCACGCTCGAGCGTTAGGCGACTAGCGATGTCCTCGAGAAACGCGCGATTCCCCGTTCTAAGGGTACAGATGTAGTGGAACAGTGAAGATCGACGATAGCGGCGAGGTGAACATCGCAGCAAAATCGAATGAAAGAGTGATCGAAGATAACGATGCGTCGCAGTCTTTTGCGTACGCGTACAGAGCGAAATGTAAGAAGACGTCGCGTTGGTAACGCGATGTAGTTAAATTGCGTGGGCGAATACTTGCTCGATCGTAGGAATCGTTTTCCAGCGGCGACAAGAGAACCGGTACCGGTTTTCCGTCGCGCAAAAAGACAATGCTGCGACCTTAGCGGATATGGTCAGACCAGGTATTCCTCGAGGATGCCCGGTCACGCGGCTCTTTCCTCGATGATGCCCCTGTCTTTCTTTTTCCGGCGTCGAAAGCCACTTTGCGCCGTGTTCTTCAGCCCTTTGTCTCTCATGCTGAAACATGTGCTCTAGACTACCTTCCGAGCTTCTTCCGAGACGTTTCTGCCCTGCTTTTCTTACCACTAGCGTGTCTTATGCTTTCACGCCAAAAATGAATAATCCACGGCTTTCTTCTGCTAAAATGTCCTCATATTTCTTATAGTAGCTACGTATCGTTTAATACAAAATATTAACAAAGCAAAGTAGCGCGTTAAAGCGTGTTGAACGATACAAATGTTTGCATTATCCCCAAGGAAATCAATTTTTCGAGCGAGTTAAGCGAATTCCCAAGCGACTACAATGCCGTCCTCTGTCTCCTTTCAGAATGCAGTAACCATGCCGTCGTTGCTGGAAGCGCTGGAGCTGAAGTACGGTAGTTCAACGACCGACTGTTCGCTGACCGACGAGGAGACGGAGTCCAGCTCCCCGAAGGCCGCCCTCTCTGTCAGCATCTTCATCCCGAAAAAGTCTCCGCGGCACACGGTACCCGCGTTGTTGGTTCTTCAGGACTGCGACATCGAATCGGCCGGCAACGACGACGAGAAACTGCGCAGCAAGTGCAAGAATGTCGAGGAGCTCGACCTGGCGCAGAACAAGCTCTCGCAATGGACGGAGGTGTTCGGGATCCTGCAGCACATGCCTAAGATCAAGTTCGTCAATCTGAGCTTCAACTGTCTGGCAGAGGTGCTCGAAGTCAAGCACGGCAGCTACGACCTGCTGAAGAACCTGGTCCTCAATGGTACTAGAGTGTCCTGGTCAACGGTTCAAGGTCTTATACGTCTTCTACGGAACCTGGAGGAACTGCACCTCTCCCTGAACGAGTACAAGACCGTGGACATCGAGTACCAGAAGCCGGAAAATGGGAATGCTTCGGTGAAGAAGCTACACTTCACCGGGAACCCCATAGAAGTCTGGAACGAGATCTCTAAACTGGGACACGTCTTCCCCAATTTAGAGAGCTTGGTCCTTGCGGAGTGTCCTCTCAGATCGCTAGCTTTGACTGACAATAGGAACTCGAACGATGAGGAGACCACTAATTGCCAGAAAAAGGAGCAGGAGAGTCTCTGCCAGGATAATGAGAATATGAACAATCTGGAGGTGGATGAGAATGGGTCTGTTGATGGAAAAGGCAACAGGATATACGCGGAGGACAAGGCGAATTATGACAGGTCAGAGTCTGAGTCGGAATCCAGCGGGACTACCATCAAGTCCTCCCACGATCCCTTCAGGAAGCTACGGTTCTTAAATGTGAATGGTACCTTGCTGTCCACCTGGGATGACGTCGAGAGGCTCGCCAGGTTCCCTGTCCTGAAGTCGTTGAGGATCCAGGGATGTCCTTTGTTCGAGGTGAAACAGTTTTCCCTTTGAAGACCTACAGTTACAAGGCGAATGTAAGAACAATAAAAAGTTAACAATTGATTTTTCAGAGTCCTCGAGAGTACACAGAGCACGAGAGGCGGCAGCTGCTGATTGCAAGACTACCAAACGTCGAGACGTTGAACGGCGGCGGTGTGATATCGTCTCAGGAACGCGAGGACGCCGAGAGGGCCTTCATCCGCTACTACATGGACAAACCGGAAGCGGACAGGCCTGAAAGGTGCGGCAAAACACGGTTTCGCAGCACGCTTTTCAATCGTTCGTCCCTCGATTTAGATCCGTTGGCGTCTGGTTCCTGTCTCTCCGTTTTTAATCAACACGCTGGTCTACTAATTCATAGTCTCTCTATTCTTGATCGTATCAGCATCTTTCGCAAGCGATCTCGAGAATCGACCGCCACGTGTACGTTTTCAAGGATGCATTGTATTAGGAATTCCGCAAACACGTTGCTCAAAGTTCCAAAACTGAACAACAAATATTTCAACTAGCAGTTTCTAAACAATAGAAGATATTATTCCAAGCCCTGGACCAAAGTGTTCTTTACAGAAAGATTAATCTTAACAACTCCCTAGAACAATGTCTCTGACAATTGCGAGCTTCTAGTATATTATATTCATTCACCTGTCTAGAGTATTGGCACCTAGATAGAAACGGTCGCCATTGTTCCGACGTGTACGAGTTGAAATCCTTGAATGGCGCGTTTGTGCCCGACGAATTTGGCCAAAGTACAGAGGCTAATTTGGTCGGGAATTAACTACCGTATTCCTCTTGGTCTCCGCATTCATCGTTTCTATTCTAGTCGAACCAGAAACCATAAAGCTATTCTAGTTTCACTGGCGACGTTGTCGCCACTACATCCGAACCCTAACTTGACCCTGTTTTTCCGTTTTCAGGTACTCGGAGCTGGTGGCTATTCATGGCAAGCTGGACCCACTGGTACACGTTGACCTGACGCCAGAGAAGAGGGTCAAGGTCACGTTCACATACGGCGATCTAGTCGAGGTAAATCCACCTTCTCCGAAATCGACAATAGTCCACCGTACTCGACACGTTCGTTGTCAAACTTTCTGCTGTCTCAAATTACAGCTGCCTATTTTACCACGCTTATATTAGCTTGCCGTGTCGATGTTGTTGTTGTTTGCGTCAAATCTTGAAATCGAATGTTGAACCATTTCCCGATGAGCTAGAGACTTGAAACTTTACATATAGCTCGAACTGGATGACAATGCAGTATTAAAAAATAAATTTAAAGAAAAATCTGTGTGTTTAGGAGATAAAAAAATGTAGGATCTCAGTCATCGCGTTTAGCGATCCCCACTCTTGCGACAGCGCTCCCTACTCCACTACGCGTTCCCACTCCTACGCATCCCCACTCCACTGACCCACTTCGCACCGAAGGAGCTCAGTGTGGTGTTGTGTTCATTACATTAAACAGTTTTTTATACATTTTTTTCTCATAAATCCATAAAATCCAAAATGACAATCAACGCGTTAAATTCCACTTTGTCGTCCAGCTGACCCAAACCTTTGGCTACCCCTAAAAGCTCGTAGGAGATTCACGGCTCCCCATAGCCCCGACATGCTAATAGATACATGTTAAATACTGATGGGAAATTGTAGGTACGGTCCGTGGACGTGTACCGGACCGTTTTCGAGCTGAAAACCAAGCTGGAGACGATGGTGAAAATTCCAGCGAACCGGATGCGACTATTCTACGTGGACCAGGTGAGCAACCCCGTGCGACGTTACTTTATCTTTTGTTTCTTCTGTTTTACAGAACGTTTGGTTCCTCGAGAGTCCCCTTAAAAAGCACGAAATCACGATATAGAAAAAACCCGACACACATCCCTCCCATCGCATTCTCACGAATCTCGGCGAAAATTTTGCACGATTTGCGAACACGAGAGCCACGAGGTAAATTATACTCTGAAGTTTCTGCGACCCTTCGGCTGGTGCATCAAATTCTTTTTTCTTTTGTTTTCTGTGTGTATGTGCGTGTGCACAGGGTGTCCCGTGTACGTGTATGTAGTCTTTGATATTGTTCGGGATACAAGAATGTACAGCGAGCCAAAAAATTATTCGCTCACTCTTGAAAAGGCGATAATATCGTACTATACGATTTGAACTTTTTTTAGTTCAAAATAAAAAAATGATCTACAAAACGTACTTTTTAAATTTTCAATATAGGCCCACATAAAAAAGTTATAAAATTTAACAGTTAGTATTTTTCCTACAATTTCGATCAATTGCAATTTTTGACAAAATTTTTTCACATCTTGCAGCAAACTAATTGCTCTAGCTTCTAAAAGAAGTTCAAATCGTATAGAACGATATTTAAAAAGTCATCGTCTTTTTAGAGTGAGCGAATAATTTTTTGACTTACTGTAGGTGAAAAATTATGTTGTCAGCTAGTTCCAGGAATAATCTGTCTCGTATCTCGAATAGTTTGCAAGACGATGAACGGTGTGCACTAACGCCGGATACCCTGCGATTATAGTCATCTTCATTGCTTTTTTAACGACTCTGATCGCTGCGTCTAGGTGATGAAGGCGCAGTACGGCCCTGAAGAGATGCTCTACCCAAACAAACAGCTGTACCGATACAACATCCGGAACGGCGACGAGATCATCATCGACAGCAAGCTGAACCGCTGCGTTTCAGCATCTTCAGGCACTCCGTCGATACGTTCCTGAAGAAGGTTCACCAGCGAGTCGTCGGACGACGCTAAACTCACCTGACGATCGTCAGGGTCCGATCTCCAGTAAAGAGAGCTGACGACCCGAAGAAAGAGCGTGGAAGATAAAGAACCCGAAGAGAGAGAGAGAGAGAGAAAGAGAGAGAGAGAGAGAGGCCGCCTCGATCGGCGAAGATCCTTTTTATATATGCATTCTCCGAGTAAAGTTGTTTTTCTAGCGACACTTGTGTATTCATCGTCGATTCTTCAGAATTTGGAGAGGTCGAAAGGAACCGATCGATTGAATTTAGGTAGATCGTTTGGCCCACGTTTGATACTCGAAGTAGATCTTTCGCGGGGGGCGCTAAGAACATTTTCATTTTTACACGAGACTTGCTGACGGATCAGCGACCCTGCCGCGAAGCTTCGCAATAATCGTTAGAGTAGATTACAGCAGCCTATGAGAGAAAAAAATCAGTAAAGTACTTAGTCGAAGTAGTACTCCGCTCGCGGTTTCCTTCCTGAGTGCCGTGGGAACCCGATAAGTAGCCGTTGGGAACGCCCACTGCGTTGGTGTCACGTGATTTTCTGCTAGAACATTGCTTGCGACTTTGTTGATGAAATCATTTGGGTAAAAAGAAGGGTCTTATGTTATCTAGAGGAGTAGCGCACGGTGATTATTTTTTGTCGGAAGAGGATCTTCAGAGATTTGAAGGTCAAGGTTGAAGATCAAATCTTCGAACCATGTAGTTCTAGTTTAGTAAAACTGTTCTGTTTTAAAACGTCAACAGACGTGATTGTTTCAACGCAGCCCCCAGCGCATGTACTTATCGAGCGTCCACCGGGTTAGCCGGGCATCCTCTGGGCCGCCACAGTTAATACTTTGCTACTGTACGGAGAAGCAAGGAACCTTAGCCGTTGATAAGCGTCTCGATGGAAGAGAGATATCAGAAATCATCGTAGACCTTGTCGACCTAGAGACGAATGAACAGTGAGAGTGCGAGTCGGTCAACAATTCGACCATCGAATCACGGACACGTGGGCGGACTTCTAGTGTTACGTGGTGGATGTTGAGTAGTGAGATGTTGACTCCAGTTTGTTGATGTTCTGTAACGATTAAGAGGACTCTGTCGAAAGGCGAGCGAGTTGCGGATTTTTAAGAAAAAGAGAAAGCAAAAGAGAAGAGAGAGAGAGAGTGAACTATTTTTGTAGACCGCAGCCGTCTTCGGGGCAGTTTCCCGAAGACTATGGTTGGGCGTTGATAAAAAAAGTGTACACGGTATACCGCTTTGTATCGTTCACGTGCGAATACACCGAATCTTTCGTTTATCCACGAGGACTGCTCTCGCGATGGGTGAAATTGCTGAACAAACGAGAATGATAGAATTTTTTTTAAACGTTGCCACCCAGCGTGAGACGAGTCCCGGTACCATCAAACAGTTTCGGTCGCAATCTCATGCATTTTCGGTGTGTACTTAAGCTCCGAAGACAATCGGTGACGATGAATCGGTTGCCGACGACACGGTGTACCGCCAACTTTCTATACTTTTAGCCGATAATTTACAGCCGTCTTTCACTTCGTGGTGTATATGTTGTTTTTTTCTTTGGGATTCGGAGAGTGTGCAGAATCTGTTTCTCGACGATGCCATGGCCGGTCGGTAACGAAGACACTAGGACGGAGAACGGCAACGTGCTGTCGCGTGTTCCGCGAGACGAGAGACAAACGGGGGACCTTGAAGAGTCACTTAGTGCCTGCCTTTTACTAGCATAAACTCGGATACTTCTAACACTGCCCTTGTAAATACCATTGACACGGAACCTTTCGGATCCGTAATGCGACGCAACTTTGTCGACTCTTCAGGTGCGTCGGATCTGGCCTTGGAATATTCATTGATCATGGATCTCGTATAATTTGTCACGATTTGTGGATATGATTGTTCTCGTACGATCCCCAGACTTTATAGTTCGTATAAAGAAAATGAAATTGTTATTACGTACGTCGTTATTTAAAACTGAAACGGCAGAAAATTTGTATATTTTCAGTGAATATATTATTCCTTATATTTCACAAGAGAATACGTTGCTTTTGGTAGAATGTTATAACCAGACTGTGAGTTTTTGTGCAAAGTCAAAATTGTCTGCATTGATTGCAAGATGCAGGGGCGACGTAGACATTGTAAGAATCTGAATGTATGTAGGAAAGCATCCCTTAACGAGGATCAAAAAATACACCCGTAAAAACAAAGAGACCAACGGGTTGCAGTATCTAAACAAATAACGAGGGTAAATTTGCACTCTGAGGAACGTACGAGAATAAAGCAGCTTAAAATTTCGAATATTCCACGAGAAGGTTCCAGAATAAAGCGATTGGTTGTTCAAGGGTTGGAAGAGTCGGCCGAGACGTGTTCCTCAAAAATCGCACGCTGCATCGCGACCGTTGTTGGCGTCGAATCTCAAGGTCTGTTTGATCGATGCATCCCCGAAACAGCCCTGAGATCCACGACCAGTGTCTATACGTGTCTAGTCTCGGAAAAGGACCTCTGCATCATTCTGATTTTATATAATAACGATCCTTTTTTGTGCTGGCGCAAACGTGTACGTACTAACGAAATAAAATCTTTATATGACACTGCTTGTGCGTGTGTTCGCAAGCTCCCTCCGGTTCACCAAAACGAATCGACGTCGATCAAGCTTAAATAATAAAGGTCAAGCGATAGGTCGCCCTTCGTTGGACGCATATTATTTCGCAACTGGTTGAATGGGGCTGGCTTTTCCGCGAGGATGACCGAGCGAGCATCGATCGCGACGACCAGCGTCGCGACGGCCCTAAGGGAGTCGTCTCTCTGATTGACCGAGGCCGTGGACTTTTTATTATTCTGGTCGACAACGGAATCTCCGAGCTAAATCGTGAATCTAACATAGACCCTGAAAAAAAACAAGCAAATTTGAATTTCCTACAAACGTCAGCCGCGTTTATATTCCGTGATTCCTGTCTTTAAAATAACACAGGGTGCTTGGAGAACTAGTTCCGCCCCTGAAACAGAAGCGAACACCTGACGCCCATCGCCCCGTGTATAAATGCATCCCCTATTACTAAAAATTTGCTTAAAACACAATTTCCTTTCGCAGCCCAAACCGCAAAGAAGGGAAAACGATCACGGAAGATCTTTTCAATGAGGATGACTGTTCTTTCTCCCGACCTCGAAGAATATCTATGTATAGTTCGTGCAGGTTCGTTAGGCTATCTCGCAAATCAAAGAGCAAACCGGCCTCCAATCCCATTCGAATCGATCTGGAATCTCCACACTGCAAGTCACCAACATTCAACCTTTCTAATTGCAAACTCATCCCCGACCTACCCCCTGGATCCTCATCGTCAATATCCATTCTCTGTTTTTATTTTTTTTTCAGCGGTAGCAGCAACGAGGGATCGATCGGCGGGACGCCACGTCCACGTCGGCGTCCTGGTAAACAATTAACAAGTGCCGCGAAATTCTGTTCAATTACATGGCACATCATCCGACCCGGAATAATAGAGCGGCGCGAGGTGACAGCTCGTTACGGGCCGCCACCTTTTTCCTTTTACCTTTGAAACTTTACGACCGAGTGGGATCGTGACTAATCCCACCCTGGGGGAGCGTGCGCCCCTACTACCACGCTAAGTCCGCAGAGACGAACACTGTGGTCGGGGAACCCCGAGTCTTAAACCGTTTGCGAATTTTCCTTGGCGTTACTTCGTTTCATTCATTCGTTTACGATCGACAAGCATTCGGAGATGTTTTACCGGACAAGCGGAAATTTTGGAACAGCGTTGAGAGTTTTATCGGCCAATCGGAAGCGATTTTTTAAGAGATAATCAACCCCTATTTGTTAACCATGTGCTCCAGAGTGGTAAGTCTAATTCTTAAGGCTTCTTGGTATTTATATGAAATGGTACTGGACATATATTTAAGGAGAAATGAAGATTTTGTACTGGAAAGATGATGAACAGCTGTAAGTGGATGGATGGTATAAGGGTAGAACAGTGTTCAATAAACAGAGAATTTAATATTTGATTGGCTATAAAAATTGCATTGGCCAAGTGAAGGAAAGCAATGAAGGATATTTGTGTAGTTGTTTTCCTAAGGGTAGTAAACTTCGCGAAAGGGGTTTTCCGTAGCTGGAGGATTATGCAACGATTAGCGAGAAAGATTCGATTAGTTGAATAGAAAGGGGACAGTATTTTGCATTCATTTGCTTGGAAATTCTCGTGGCAGGCACAAGTGGGTCAATAAAGGGGACATTGGATCGAATGTGTTCTTCGTTATAAATTTCTAATAAAAATACCGTGTCGTACTCTGAACGTAATTAAGAAAATAAACAATCCAGGCTTTCACGGAACAATATTATATATAGGCAACGCGGTTTAATCTCGACCGAAGAAGTATGCATTATGAAACAATAGCGTTCTCGTGTCGTCGGTAACAGGGTCATTCACCTTAGTACAGTTTACCGAACGTGCGAACCCAGCATGATTAAGGTGACAATACCGTTTTCATTAAGCGGAAGACATACTGTTTAGTATTACAGCTTATGAACAGAGAATAATGATTTAATAACAATGCCTTCGATTTAAATCTTTTCATTAAGTTTGAGCAAGCATTTTATTAAAATACATGTATATATATATATGTATATATGTACCCAGGAATTCTTTTGAATGTCGTGAATGCTCGCACTGGCAGTGCAAGTAATCGTATGCAGCAATTTCCCCATGCAAATTTTTAAAGTGCATTTATCGAGGCTTCGATTGATTCTGGCTGCCGCATGAATCGATCGATATGTTTAATAATTCTACGCTGGAGCACATCAACATGTGTTGAATAATTCTGAAACAGAAATGTTTTTAGAACAACAAATTATCAGAATGCATTTACGTCGAGATTTTGATTGACAATTTGTCTAAAGAAGTGGATATTTGTTATCTTTCCGACAGTTTTAATCCTTGGGATATCGGTGCAGTGTGCTTATCGAAGTTTCGTTCATTTTGACAGCAATAACTTATTTCATTTAACAGTTTTACGCCAAATCGTTTTCGCGTAGCATCACAATTATTTTATAACAAAATCATTTATACAATTTAAAGAAAATTCATGATTTTATACTTTTAATAAGGTCTTTCAATTCCAATGGATTTATTAAAACGTGAATTTACGTCACGACTTAAAATTCTTCGAATTAAATATAACGGTAAATGCATGGATTTATTTATTTTACCCAGGGGTACTTTGACATTCTCGATAATTATAAAATGTTCGCGTTGTTCAACAACATGTGCCTCTAGCACAGTCTCAATTTTCATTAACTCGCTGAATTCATTTTAATTAACAACCTTCTACAAAGCGCTCTCCGATTCCCAGCAATTTTTAAATAAATATTCCGAATCGCTTTGATGCAATTAGACAGAGAAAATTCCATGCTGCATTTATCAAGACCTCAATTAACTACAATTTTAATATATTCACGAATGCATCAATTTATTTAATAATTTCCCTCAGGAATATGTTTATAAAGACAAAAAGTGTGCAGTGAAATGAGGATTAATGGTTTAAATTATAAACCCATTCTTCAATGCTGATGAATCCATGAATGCTTGAATGCATTTAATAATTCTCCTCGAAAATATTTTCTCATTGTCAGCAATTATGAATAAGAATGGGTACAAAATCCTTTCAGTTCCAAGATGCGCTGATTCATTTAATAATTTTCTTCAGAAGTACTCACTCAACAATTACGACCAAAAGCAACCCTTCAAAATCACAAAAGATCCTCCAATAACAACATCTCCGCAAGCGCACAAATCAATTTAACAATTTCCTTCACGAATACAATTACAAACCCACCAAAACTTCCCTAACCTCCCTCTAATTCTCCAAATCAAATTTCAGACCGCCACCTACAACCCCTCCACACCCCCGAACGTTCTCCCTCCAAAAACCCACAACCCAATCCAAGTAATTATCCCTCAGTCTCCAAATCACAAATAATACAAAAGAAATTGTATTTTAATGCAATTTAGATATACAGTCACTCTGATAACTGATGGCACGCGCTGAAAATTGCAGTAACTTATTAATGAATGAGCCAAAAAGTTTCAATTATTCTGCCAAAAGGGATGGACTAATTTCTTAGATGATATGTAACAAAAATTTCAGAAATATCGTGTTTAATCCCCATTGTGGGTCGATTCAAACCTGAGGCATCTATCGGGTTGGTTGAACCAATTTGAAAGATGGCGGGCAAGGGTAGTCGCATGGCCCTCGGACGCGATCGTGCACCCCTGGTGCTCGTTGGTTCGTTGGTAAGGGTGGCGAGTGCGCGTTCGAGAGACAGCGAGCATGAGTAGGACGTGGGTCGCCGTGCGTCGGTGCAGAGGGCCGAGAGAGCGTGTCTCCTGCGGAACACAGCTGGCACGGACCGTCAAGATGTAAGCTGTCGGCAGAGAGACGTGTCCACGGTAGCCGCTGGCCCAGGCCGAGAGAACGTGCACGAGAGAGAGAGGGCGAGAGAGAGAGAGAGCAGAACGAGGAGAATTAGTTCAGAAAGCAGGAAGAGCCCGGAAAATAGAAAGAAGACCGGAGAAGAACGGAGAAATAGGTACCTGGGCGACCTAGAAGAAGCAGACGACAAAGAAGAAGCTGAAGAGGTAGAAGCTGAAGAGGAAGAAGAGGAAGGAGTGGAGCTCGCTTCAAGGGGAAAGTGGTGACGACTAGGGGCGATCAAACTGGGCCGATCAGGGAGGATGGTGTAGCGGGAACCTGGGGGATCGATTGCTTCCCGATAGTTGGCATGGAGGACACGGCACTGGGGTAAGTGAGACACCGGGGGCCTGCCGTGGTCCGCTTTAAAGGGGTGCGTTTCGTAACTAGGATTCGGGGATCGATCTATGTGTCCGATCTATCTGATCCGCGTGATCTATTCACTCCGTAACGAATGTGGCGGATAAAGCGGGAAGTGTTTCTCAATCGATAACGTATCGATCGTCGGCCAGTTGCGAGAGCCCATGCGTCCGTTATTCCAGTCGATGTGATTCCGCGTGCGAAATCACTCTCACCCCCAATCGCCGATGGAGATATGCCCCTGTGGCCTCGTTTCCACGGATCTCTGCGAATATGGAAAGAGAGTGGAGTCGCTGTGCGAGAGATTCAGCAACCCCCGTGCCCACGCCACTGACCCCCATTGTCTTGTTCGACCCTTTGTTCGAACCCCATGTACTGTATACAACGCTCGCTTAATGCTTCGATGACTTTCCTCTTAACAACGAACACGAACACGCTCACCTGGAATCCATTCAGACGAACGATTGTTAGAGGTGGTTTCGCGTGTCGCGAGGGCTCACGACGAGGGTTATCTGTGAACAATCTTAACAGTCGTGCTAGCAGCTATTGATAGAAGCTGGTACGAACTGCTTGGTGTTGGGGTGGAAATTGAAATCGTTGGGCTTTCGAGTAGGATCACGTGAAAATTGTTAGGGTCAGGACAGAAGTTTCGAATTTTCTGCAGAAGATTATTTTAGTCGCACAGGTTTTGATTTTGGGGGTTGTAATGAGAAAGTCGTTAAGGAAAAGTTAAGCGATGCAGAGGTATTGTCATGCTGCTTTCTTAGGTATGCAAATGATTTTTTATTATTTTCTGTGTTAGTGTATTGTTTGGAATTAGTCAACCCTTCGTCGAAAATAATTTTTTCCTATTTTCCCTGCTTAAGACAGCGAGTGAACCAAGGGTAGTTTCATTACTGTACAAGTACGATATTTTGTAACAATTTTCTTTCTCAAAACTCAGCGCCAGACCTCAACACCTACCCGATGTATTCCCAGTGCAAACTCAGTGTGAAACGGGACTGAAATGGGGGGTTGCCTTTGGATTACCAATACGCGGGACGAATTTTTAATCGGATATGGAAATTGTTTGAAGTGAAGTATTCATGGCAGAGTGATTGTGCAGCGAACCCCGTTGAAGTAGCTACCATGGAGGGGGTTGGCCGTCTCGTCGCGAAACCTACCTCCATAGAGTCTCCCCGTGAAGAGAACGTCGCGTCGCTCGCTCCACGGAAAATCTAAATGTAAATCGCGGAGACTCGCGAACGAGATAAACGGGGAGCTTCCGTGCGTCGTTATCAGGACGCTTATTGAATGAGGAAACACTGGAAAATCGGGGGGTGGATTTTTCAAGCGGCGCGCGTCCACCATTTCCACGGGAAACTGTTATCGTTCATACTTTTGCGGTGTTTTCGCTCTTTCAAAAAATTTAACTCCCGCAGGCTCCGCGAGCTCGAATTCGCCCATTCTCTGTTTTACGTACTGTGGAAAAGTTGCTGTTTCTCTATTAAACATTCTCTGTGAAACTTATCGTTTCTCCGTAAAAGAATTACCTCTTCCGCTTTACCTTCCTCGAATATTGAAAGTAACGAACATGTTTGATAATAGCTATTTTAAATTGGATCGAAGAGGCTCTCGCGATCCGATTATTATCGTTATTAGCGAGGCGCTTGAATAAATGTTGCTTCTATATTAAAAGTCAAGAGTGTTCACGACAAAACTGATGGAAATCTCGTGTGTTAGTAGATCGTCGTCCCTCTTCGCTGTCATTTTAAAAACAAGTTACGAACTAGGGTGTATAATTATCTGTTTAACATTTCATCGCGATTATCGTGCTGACATCGTCGACTCACTGTTGCGTCTATTAGGTATCGACCAAAGTAAGCGTCATTGTAATCAACGTTGTACGTTACGGAAAAAATTTAATCTCTGGTCGTCCATGTTCTTCATTTACAGGATCGTTTCCTCCATTTTGGACATTGATTTACTCAGCATATTTTTCCAAAATTCCACCCAGTCATTTTCGTAATTCACGCATCAAATCTGCAACATGCTAACGTAGCCATTTGAATCGAGTGACTCCAAAATGATCCGGGGAGTGAAGGCCACTCCGTTTTAATGATTCTTTATCCGGGGCCTTATAGGCGAATTAGACAGCACGAGGGTCTAAACGAGAACACGTAGGCCTCGGCGAACGTCGGAAAGCGGCTCGGCCGCCGTGTTCAAGCTTTCCACGGGCTCGAAAACTGTAGGGGTCGGTTAGAGCCCTCAGGTAAATGGCTCCTAACAACTTTTTCGCGCTCCGGGGTAGGAAGGTGCGACTCTATTAACGTTGGAATGCTTCCAACCAAAGAACGTCCGCGGTGAACGGTCTCCGATCGACTCTGCGAACCGTCTCTCCGAAGAAAGTTGACTGAGACGTTGCGTTTCGGGGTCACCGACGACCCCGAGGGTAGCTCTAAAAGCGATGGGGAACGTCGATTGCAACCTACAACCCTGCTCCACGCCAGAAAGATACCAACTCGTTCCAGAAGTTGCGCGCTCTTTCTTATCTGGCCTGCATAAATAATCGTCCCCGGTTTATGGAACTTTTTGTAACACACAGAGTCGAGCCTAACGCTCCTAATGGTCGTAGATAGCAACTGGACTGGCGATTGTTTTATCTTCTGTTGTTCTTCGATGTTTGAGTCCGGGATCTGCAAGATATTCCTCCTCCCTCGGGCTGCTTTTAGAATTGTCGATGATGGGGATTATTGGGATGATTATTTTGCTGATAATTATTGGCTAATGATTGGGAGTATTCACAGTAATGTTATAGCAGGCGAGTTTCATTTTAACCGCTTGTCCTGCGATTTATTTCAAGGTTCCAGTGATTAGAACTTTCTTTGCAGTTCGTTTCCTCAAAACGGAGAAAATTTATAACTCCGTCAACTTACACATGGTGTCCATTTGCCATTTAAATTCGAGACACCCTGTATATTGACGAAAGCAAAATAGAATTTCATCTCGGATTAAAGGAAATTAATATCATATGTACATATATTTCTTAGACTCTGTTCAGATTCTTCATCACGGGTCTGACACGATATTGTAATTTTTGAATGTTCGTTGAGCACCTGCAAACATGCAAAAAGCGAAGAATGGTGTTTCTCGAACCAAATGGAGGTCAATTTAACTTGATCGTTATAGGTGAAAGGTCAAAGGGCGGCGAAGGATCAAAGAAAAATATTTTCCTACCGATTTAAAGCTGACTTCTTTTTTTGCGAGACAGTTCGACAGGAAAATGGGGAATAACCTGTACTCGCGATTTTTACGCGTCCTCTATTTTGGGGAACAGTGTCATGAGAAAAGCTTTCTCGTTAACTGTCCGGTTTTTCTCGCCTCCGCGCTGCTCAATGCTGTCGACGTCGTTCTAGATTCGTGTGGAAAAACGAAACGAGTCTCTTGACTTGTCTGAAGACTCGTTTCTGTATCAAAAGCGCACGGAATCGACCGAGAGGGCTGATGGGATTGAGATGGAACTGGCATTCAGCTGCTCGTTTGCTGGAAAATCGAGAAGGAAATACATTTATTAAATTTATACGTCTAAACGTCCATCAGTTTCGCGAGTGACAAAAATTGGACATAAAAATTGAAATTTGAATAAACATTTTTATCCGTTGACTGGGAATACAAAATTAAATTGCCTGTTGTGTTCGTTGTCATAAAAAAGAATGCATGTTTTGGGTCTGGGTCAGTGTCCTTTGGTCCAAATGCGTCAATGGGTGATGCAGAAACTTAGAGCCAGCCAGTATCTGTAAGAATACCTATCGCCCGACGTACTTTGACCCACTTAACGCTCGGATCATCCGGATCGATCGGGAGACAGAACGTTCCCACTAGAGGAACGATCCTGCAAACGTGTCAGAAGGGGTTAAGGATCCCAAATCTGTCTGTGTACACGATGACTTCCGGGCGCAGAAAGTTTGAGCTCAGTTTAGGGACCAGTTTCGAGAGTGTTGGTATTAGGAGTGTTCGGCATCGCTAGTGAGAAGCAGGAAACTAAATCGCTGATCTGTGTACACAGCAAAACCCAAAGTACTCGACGAAGAGAAAGACCAAATGTCAAGCGATGTACCCAATTAACATGTAGATGTTGCTTTACTCTTTTAGGTTGTTCCATTAGAACCAGGAATTAAATAGAGGTCTGCATTTCGGCTGAAGAATTTCACTAAAACAAAGACAAAATTTGGAGTTGATCTTTGAATCTTCATAAGCATTCACCTGTTTAATGCTCCAAGCACATATATTCATCAAAAATCGAATTAAATAACGTCAGCGCGTTTTCATTAAAAATGCATAAGATCAAAAATACGATCGCCAACAGATGCATCGCAAATACAAACACGAGCCAATGATCAACCTGAAAATCGCGGCCCTGGCTCGCTATAGTCACGCGACCGGCACCGGCGAGCAAGTATCAAGGGAATAACAAAATCCGCGAACCAATCGCAGTTCCAGATAAAATGGAATCGATATCACTGCCGAAAGTGGTAGCGCCCCATCGGCATCGATCTCTCCGAACATAATGAAATCCATTTAAAGAATGAACAGTCCGGTTTCTGGAACTAGGCGCGGTAACTCTGGGTCGTATCGCTGCCTTGAACTCGATTAATTAGCGGCGGCTAACCGCGTTCATTTTCAGGATGGCGGGGTTGGGAGGAGCGCGAGGGTGGTAAACTAGGCGGGGGTGGTGGGAAATTAGGGCTCCGCTCTCGTAAAAATAACAAAGTTAATTTTCCCACCGTGCGATAAATATACCCGATCAATTGCGCGGAACGAGCCGGCGAATCTGGTCTCTTTCTCTTCAGGTCTGTTACTCTCTTTTTCCCCCACCGCCGGCAGCTTTCTCCTCCTATTTTCGCTGCTCCACCCCCACGGACACCCTCCAACCCCTGCTCTTCCGGACCAGGCCGTGACGATAGAGCGAAACATGTGGACACAGCTGAATATGGATCGAGAGTGCATGGGTTTCGGTGCACGCGGTGCATAGTGGGAGAAAAGCAGTTGTAGGGGCGAAAGGGGCTGTTGTAGGGGTGTAACGGGGCGCAGGGGTGGTTTAAAGCACGATACCGAGAGATCTTTTAAAGGGTGTGGGTCGATTAAGCCGCGAACCTCTGAAAGAATCCAACCCCCTGTCTTTCCACGAATACTTTCGCTTTCCGGGGGAATTCCGCGACACGAAATGCACTCCCTCAGGGTTGAAATTGAAATACTTCGGCAACCCCAAGGATTTTTGCCCGAGGGGACGCGGAGGCGATGGTCGACCACGATTTTTGTTCGTGAGACGGTTCGCTGGATATTTTTTCCGACCTGTAATCAAAGGATTTATCATGTTGCACGTGCGAATGATACCTGTCGTTTTATTGCAGTTTAAGAGTTGTTTTTAAATAGAGCATCGAGAATCGCTCGAGTATTTGAAATATTGATTTCAGGGCAGTTTCTGAATTTGCGGGTCACTCGGTTTCGCTCGAGTGTAATCGAGTTTGTTCCGTTGCGAGTGCTAGGGGATGATTTAAAAATGAACTTGACAAGTTTCGCGAATTCAGAAAATTCATTTGGTAGAAGTTCTTTTAGGATTGGGTAGAATTTGCCTATTTTTTATCTCCGAAGTTGTGTTTATTTTATTGCGAATTCTAGAGGATGTGTTTCAATATTAGATATTTAATATTAGAATCTACAATTAAAGAAGTTCAAGTACGATTCCCTCGTGTCTGTAAACGAGTTGTTACAAAATTGGAGGGGATTTCGTTTCAGTTGAACCAGGTTTCACCTTTGTGAATTTGGATCATCGATTTACAGTAGGGTATTTTAAGATCTCCTAATGGAAGTAATTTTCCTATAATGCATTTATCTCTGGAATCGATGCTGCTGATTTTGTTGCAATTTCGACGGGGTGTTCTGTAACGAGAATGTTTGTAAATTTGGAATATCGATTTCCCCGAGGGGTGTGTAACCGATTGGACTGTTTGCTCGATGAACGGAGTGAGGTCAGCTTTATAATAGGCGAAGGAGCTATCGTTATAACTGTCCGAGTTCTGGCGGAGTTCGTTTTTGTGATTTTAGCAGCGGGAAAAAATCCCTTTGAACCACTTGTAATTTGATATTTGAACGTTTGAAGCATCGTTATACAAGTCTCTCCTTGTAATTTTCGTCTCGTTATTTCGCGGAGCAGATTGTGTTACAGGGCACGTGTCAACAGAGGAGAACAGTGTGTATGTACGTAAGAGGTTAGGAGACAGTAGATTGTACCTATTGTTTGTCGAGGTTCCGAACGGAAGCCACTCAAAGGCTTACCTGAGGAAACGGCTCTCGATCCATTAGCTATCTCAAACCTTATTAATTAAGCATTTCAAAAAGAGGCATCAACAAGAAATTTGGCATCCAGACTTGGATCCGAGGAAATGATACGTTCAACCCTCACATTCGTTTGTTTTAACATTTTTCGCAATGCTTTATCTCACGCGAAAATCTAAAAATTACAACGTCTGAAAACGAAAATAATACGAGGAAGAACACCGACGTCATTCTCTTGTTTTGATATTATCCAAGCGTTACTTTATACAATAATAATAACGTTCGGGTATGATGTGCAAAACTGCGTAATATTTTCCGGAAATATGGGATGAAACGAGAGAAGAAAATAAAAATCAGCCTTTATCAAGTTGCATTACATATTGTGCTCGTGGAGTTTATAACAATTCTCATTATTTCGCGGGAACCTCTGGGAGATCACAAAAAATCGTATAATTTGTTAAAATTTTGTACAATTTGCTTCTTTACACCGCGAAAGAGAAATCAGAATCGATGTAATATATCTTTTTAAATTAAGAACTGACAAGTAGAACGACCTCGGAATTATGATGAGACCTCCGACATAAGGATCGCGAGAAAATTGCAAGTGTCTGCGATATTTCAAAATTCCGCGCTGCCATGACTCATTTGTAACTCGTCGACGTTCCGTCGCTTCGACGATTCGCTAGCATCTCGAGGTAACCAGTCGAAAGCCGCGTTTCCTCGTGATCGCGTCTGATGGAAAGCCACGGGAATTTGCAAACAATCGATCGCCATCTATCATCCTCGCGAACAGCGTGTCCTCGAGCCGGGTATCCATCCTTTCAGTCTCCTTCGTCGTTCCTGCTGTTCCGCTTCGTCTCTCGACGTCGCACTGGTTCGTTACCGGTCCGCTTAATTACCTAAAGATTTAATTGGACTCCGAGAACTTGCGAATCCTGTTACAAACAATTGCACGCCTCCACGCTTTGTTTACTCTCGGATTTTGCTTTTTCTGTGATTAAATGCTCTGCAATTATAAAATTCGAACGACTCCAGCCACATTAAAAACATTTTTTAAAAACTAAAACCACCGTGAATTTAAACATTAGAGATTCCTCTTTGCAACAACCTGTAAAATCGCGATGTACGATTTTTTGTTTCCGTTTTATCGATTAGTCTGCTGGTGGTAAACATCGTACGACGGAAAGGGTGCTTTCGCTTTTTTATCATTATACGGAATGAAATATGTTTTTAGAAATTGACTCAGAGGTTTGAATAAATGGAGCTAAAAAATTGTATAAGGTATCATCGTTTTCGCATTATTCCATGGAATATAGAAACATTTTTGAAAACTGACAGAGTGATTCGAACGCAGAGGCTTTGGGCTTCCGAACAAGCCAGGAATTATTGCAGTACGTCCATTCGCAAAGCAGTTATAGCAACTTTCACTGAAAATTGAACGCCCTTTAATCTTACACGTGTGTCCGTTTGCAGTCGTGTGTTTGAAATACGCTTAAAAGGAAAGTGCGTTGAAGGTTTTGTCGACGTTTTAGGAAAGTCGCCAGCCAATGTTGACTTTCCCGGTCGCGATAAAAAAATATCCAGACGAGATCGGAATTTCGGAAAGTCGTCCGATGAAAAGGATGTTTATAAATACACGGGACGTTCTGGATAGCTCAATCGTCGCTGCGTGCTCTAATATCCCGGAGAAAAACCTGACTTTTCTCTCTCGACGTGCCTCCCCTGTGGGAACGACGTCCTCGTCGGATTCCACGGGACCCATCGATCCGTAAGTTTCACGAAATCGTCGGTATGCACGGTACTGGGAATATTTGTTCGCTGAAACATTCAAATTCCAAACACCGGTGCTCACCGCTTCAGAGCAGCTGGAATTAGCAAAGAAATTTTCTGTCTGGTCTAATTAAACTCGAAACAATCCGCAGGAATTGTTGGACTCCACTAATCCACGATGATCACTATACTGTGGATTTTTACGCGTTTATGGCTTTTGAAAATTTCACAGAAATTGTAGAATATATTAATTTCTCTCTCTCTTTTGTTTTATACAATACCCGCTAAATTTTGTCATTGATGTATAAAGAATAACGATCACTCATTTAGACCCAGTAAACCAAAATTACTCATTTGTGCAAAGCAAAACAAAATAATTAATTTGGTAGAGGGCGCAGTTCATCGGTCATTCATCAAATACAATAATTATAATCTAATTTACGTTGGACGCGTTCGTTCCGTTATCGAATACTCGCACGCATGTTGTAAATGAACGCTAATAATTGTAACATAATCTGACTGGCTGCTCTTCGTTTAATTATTGATTCGGACACCGAATCCTTCGCTCCGGGCAATTATTGGAGTGCACACAATATGTGGTACACATATGTAATTACTATTAATTGCGTTTAAGCAATTTGTGCACAATTTGCACGTTAATAAACAACGAGAACACTGGCCAATGTTCAAAAGTAGATGGGAAAGTTTTGCTCGATTTTTATTCACTTGAATCTATATGTATAAATAAAAATCAAATGCTGACCGATTTGTCAAATTTTTTTTAAATGTTTGTAATAGTCCGAATTGAATCGTGTTTCAATACAATGAAAAAACGAAAGTCGCAGCTTTAAATCAATATTTCAAATAGGAATTCACGTTATCGCCGTCTGTAAACAAATTTATTAAAATTTTTACAGGACAACGTTTGCCGAGTCGGCTAGTTTTTAATAAAGTTGAAATACAACAAGAATACATAAGAATTTTTTCTTGGAATAAATTCCTACACTAATAATCACATTGTCCCGTGCACGGAACGATTTGAAAACTGCCAGAAACCATATTGAAAGTGAATGACAGTGAATTCCAAGGTCAGTTTTCCTCAGCGTGCCGCGGGTTCCCCGAGTAAGCCATAATCGCGCACGTTGACAGGTGTAAGAAAACTATCGCGTGACTGTATGCGAAGAATTCAGCGGTCATACTTGGTGTCGTAACCGAATCGCATGATTTTATTTTATCAATGATCTCGCGCGTAAATTTGAGGGTGACGCAACGAATATTTCCAGTGGCTTTGGCTGTGCAACTGTGTCAGTCACGCTTCGAAAATGGTTCTGGCTCTCGCGAACACTGACGCAAAAGACGTCCATCGAGATGATCCGCAGCCGTTGCTAGCACTATATTATAACTACACGAGTGCTGTGACTCAACTGTGAAGATGTTCGATGATCGGAACGAACTATACCTGTGCGACGAACGTGTGCGGTGACCTGTTGAGACACGCGGTGAGCTGCCAAACGGCGGCTCACGTCTGCTGAAACACCGAGTACCATTTGGTCCACTTAAAAATGCATTCGTACTGATTAACCTCTGACCCTACGATTGATTGGCTGTACGGTCGCAGTGATTAGAACTTAACGTTCATAATTTCTTAGGAAAAGATAAACGAAGATTTACTGAGTGCTTATTCCATTCAACACTAAACCTACCACCACCGGTCCAAATGACCGATTCTAAATTAATTATTTTACAACTGTTGAAATAATAAAAATGATTTTATAAGTTTTACAGTTACTTTTAAGACTCTGTTGGTTTAGTGCTAAATTCTGTTCTCCCGAAATCGTTGAGTCTGACTCGGTATTATAGTTCAAGGGGTTAACAGTAAACCCACCCTGCCGGTCCGACGACCGGTTTTGGTTTTTTATTTCGGAATTATTGAAATTATAATTACGCTTCCACTGGAAATATACATATATAGAATCAATGATATATAAATTTACATTTATATTTAATTATATATTAATTTAAATTTATATTATGTATAATGGTATGCAACGCATGCTGGACCAGTGAAAGACGCGACCCACATTTTCCAAAGCGGAAGAGTATGTAACCCATGTAAATTCGATTGTTTTTAATCAAAATGGGAAAATTGTCGAGGCTTCGGAGCGAGCTTGTTCTCGAAGCGTTGTACGATACAACGCGGCGCGCTATAAATAGAGGAGCCTTGTTAGCGGTTAGACGTCGCGCTCTCGCACGTAGGTACGACGACGGTAGACGCGGGTAGACGCGGGTAGACAAGGCGGACACGCAATTCCCATCTTTTTTTAACCGGAGAAGGAGCTCTGGCCGGCCGATAATCGTTTTCCACGAGCAAATAATCAGCCGCGAGCGTGGCGAATAATTAAACGACACCGGCAGCGGCCTCGCGTCTCGCCGCAACTTATAAGCCCGTTAACCTGCTCAACTTTCATCCCCTCGCTGACCCCTGGGTCCCGTTTCTATTTTTCATCGATCACGACACCGACGACGATCTCACCCTCGTTCTTATCCAACACGCGTTGAAATGTCGAATCCTTTTTACATCTGTCAGTTGTTCGCGCATCTAACGGGGGGACATTTTTTAAGGGTGAGTGACAGTGTCGTTGGCTCGTAGAAATGCCAAAGTCCAATTCTTTACATCTGTCTTATTCGTGCATCCGAGACATTTTTTTTTGTTGAAAGGCGAGGGACATTGTTGTTAGCTTGTAGAAGTCAAAATCGAATCGAATTCGATGTACAGTTTCTTTAATTTAATTTAAAGTAACAAAATTGATTTTTTATTAGGAAAATCTCAGAAGAGATTTATTACAACGTTAGCCTGTTACATATGAACGTAAACGAAATATAAATTGCGAGTAATCTTAACAAACAAAACAGAAGGATTTGTTGCTTTGTCCTTTTTTGTTTCTCACTAAACACGCAGGTTACAGATTTTTAGGAAGGAAATAATATGGAGACAGACCCTAATATTGGACCTAGTCAAAAACTAGAGGCGTCCAGAGGCAACTGAAATCTTAATTTATGTAGGTTTTTCAACAGCAATAATCTTTGCTTGTACGATTCCAATGCGTTGTCAAAATATGTGCCTGAATAAGGAACGTTCAGTTGTTGTTGACATAATTTCAACAAGAAAGGGCCAATCACTTGATCCAGCATTTGAGAAACATTTATTTCGCACAAACATTTCAAGGTCCAACGTCTCACAGAACCTGAATAAAGAAAGTGTCTGAACGTTCGAGGGTTAACAAACCGATGAATTGTAAAACTGGAGGTTCTCCAGATTGACCAGTCTCTCCCAACGCAAGAGGGAAAGTGCACTCGGTGTCCCATCATCGATTGTCTTCCCGGTGAAATTGGAGGCCGCGTTAAGAGCAGATCCGGCCGATAAGCCGCGGCGCGCGAGTGATTGCGCCGTTTCGCCGTTATCAGGGAACGCAGCGTGGATCGCGGCCGTCTAGAAGCTTTTCCGGGGCACTATTAGTTTCTCTTGGCTGCTCTCCTCTATCTCGACGACTATTTCTCTTCCTGTTTTCCTTCCTCATCCCTCTGTCTCGCTCGTTCTCCTCTCTGCGTGCGCCACGTACAATCCTTCGGGAATAGACACTTCGCAGATATTGGCAGGATTCCATGCTCCTGCAGCCACTTCCACGCATTAACCACCGTCTACCCTGCCTGCAGGAGTCGTTAAACCTCTCCGCCGAGAGAAAAATCAAGGATTTCTTAATCGATACCCTGCAGCTTTTCGAAACACGCGAGTAATCCCCGCAGAATCAGCAACGAACCCCCCGGGCACGTTCCTGCAACCATAATCGATTCTTCTCCTTCGAGCTTCCTTTCCCGGACATGTCGCCTCGAGTCCTGAAAAATATCGAATTCAAGCATGTGTGTGCCTCTGTTTTATTTTCGGTCCATTCAAATTGGTAATGGAGGTTTCGGAATTTTTATTACAGAAATGTAAATTCTATTCACTTGTCCTTCTCCTTTTTCTCTTTCTGCTACGTTCCTTAAATAACAATAAGGTTAAGATAGTTCTCTTCAGATGATTGTCCTTCGAGGTTGTAATCGTTCGATTTTCAGAAAATGTCGAATTTAAGTAAACTGTCTGCTTCTCTTTTCTGTTTGGTTCGTTAAAATTGCTAATAGGGGTTCTGGAATTTCAGTCTACGCCAGACACTCTGAATTTGATTATAAAAATGTAAATTCTGTCCCGACGACCTTATTTCCCTTCGTGTTGTACTTTTACCTCGCTTTCTTACTCTCTTTCCTGCGTGCGCCACGTACAACCCTCCGGGAATAGACATTTCGCAGATATTGGCAGGATTCCATGCTCCTGCAGCCACTCCCACGCATTAACCACTGTCTGTCTTGCCCGCAGGAGTCGTTAAACCGCGTTGTCGATTGAAAAATCGAGGATTTCTCGTCGAAACGAACGACCAATCTCGAAAGAATCATCAATTTTCTATGGGATCGATTCTTTAACAGCTCGCTCAATTTGAGTTTAACTATTTTTCAACTCGCTTCTGTGAAACCGACGTTAATCTTCTTATCGGACGTATAACTTTGGGAACACGAATGCCATAATAAAATGAACCCTCATTCTTGAAGGGTGCGCCGCAAGTCCTGAAAATTGACACATTTACGTTTCCATGCACCTGTTTTCCACTTCTAGTCCATTAAAACTTCCATTGCGGATTGTAGAATTCTACTTTGCATCCGTCCCTCTGAATTCCATTAGAAAAATGTAAATTCCCTGCGAACTTCAGCGGTTTGTTAACTAGTCCGCCACTGTTGCTAACGATTCTAGAACCCTCCCAGGCTTTTCAGATAGTTTCGCGAATTTTTCACCAGCAAAGAAAATACTGAAGTGTCTTCGTCAACGCAACACTGGTCGAACGAGTTTCAAAGAAGTCTGGCACGGAGACTATAAATATTCATGGAAATATAAATATTTTATAAACAAGCCGCGTTTCTTCGACGCCCCCACGCACCTCCAAGAAAATCAATTTTATTCTTCATTCACGAGATATTACATCTACGCTGACCACAAGATATTCAATTAACCAGCTTGTGCTTCGAGGGCATTGTTAGGTTAATACATACATTTCATGCATAAAATTTGAGTATCAAACTGCTTTAAATTACCAAGCTGCACTCTAAAGAAAAGCACCTTAAAAGTTTCACGATCTATAACACTTCCAAGAGTCCATGACATTGATTAAATCACTGTAACTTCGCCGTTTCTCTGAACCGAAGCATAAAATTTTAGGAGCACGTTCCTGAAGCATTAGTCTTTAAGAACATCCAATAAAGGAAATCGATTTTTTCCTTTTAGATGGAAACATTTGAAACCAGAACTGTTTTCTTCCTCCCCATTTGGAAAAATTAGAAGAATGTCTTCACGAAAAATATTTCCAAAACTTTTCCACACGCCAATGCAAACGACAAGAATCGATTACAAATCAGTATAATCAATCCGAGTACTTAACGCTCGCTAGTTCCAGCGTTAATTAACATTGGATGCCCCCGAGCAAGATATTCGACAAAGGGGCTCGGATTAAAGTGCATGCGCACGAAAACGATGTTGATGCAGGTTCCGGTGAGAGATCAGGAACACTTTAGAAACCATAAAGCAGCGAGGGGGCGGGTGAAAACCGGATGGACTCGCGCCGTCGCGCGTTTTATCGAAAATAAGGAAAAGGGTGCAGAAAGGGTTGAGGCAGGTGGCGGGCACGGGGCTGTCAGCTGTACAAAGCCGGTGGGAGCGATACAAAGACCGTTTTAACGGGTCTAGACAAATGTAACCGAAAACAGGGGCCGTAGACCGTGAGCTAATCTCTTTGAGCCTGTCGGCCGGAAGAACGGAGTCCGCAAACACCCGGGGCCCCGGGTTTCCAGCATTTTTCAACGGCCGAAGAGCCGATCCTGCGTCGCGCGATGTGCAAACGCTCGTCGTCGAGTCAAACGGACCACGAAATTGCGTTCCCAGCGGCCAAAGGACCGATCCCCTTCGCCAAGAACCGGTCGAGTAGTATAGGTCCGTCGGTGGTTAGGCGACCCTGCCGGAAGACGCGAGTTTATCGTGCGCTTAGACCATATACAGGGTGTCCCAAAATTCCTCCGACACCCAAAAATGGGAGGTTCCTTGGGTCATTTGAAGCGACATTTTCCTTTACAAAAATGGCGACCGCGGTTTTGTTTAGGAGTTATTAACGAAAAACACGGACCAATCAGAGCGCGATCTAGACATGCGATGACACGTTCGGCCAATTGACAGTTGGGCGCGTCGGGCCGACTGTGCTAACTCGCGTCTAGGTCGCGCTCTGATTTGTCCGTGTTTTTCGTTAATAATTCCTAAACAAAGCCGCGAACGCCATTTTTGTAAAGGAAAGTGTTGCTTCAAATGACCCAAGGAACCTGTCATTTTCGGGTGTCGGAGGAATTTTGGGACACCCTGTATACTTATAGACACGGCAGAGATAATTTGGCCTATGGCAAAGATGACAGTAATGTGTGACTCATCGTTCCGAAACATGTACAAGCTATGCTCGTCGACAGCGGCTGCGCTTGGCTCATGAGGGTGAGGGGGGTATACCCGGAAAGAATGGACAGTATAATTTCAAAGAATTTGGCATTTTATCATGAAATAATCATTATGTAAAGTATATTTGAGATACAAATGTTTATTCTATATGTTTTATTCAGGTATTACAATGAAGTATGAGTTTAAAAAATTTCTCTGCAATTTTGAATACAGCACATTAGTATCATTTTGAATCGCTACACAAAATTCACACGGAGTAAAAAAACGTGTTCGGGTTATAGTATAACGTGTAATGGATAGTGTCGGCGTCGGTCTGCCGCGTCAGCCATTTTGAAATTATCTTAAGAACTATCTTTTTTACCACGATCTTTGCCACGGCTAACTCTCAGTTTTCCTATACACATACTATACCTATGCCGGGTCTATAAGTATATATGGTCTAAGATCGTGCGACACACGTGAGTTCCGAATCGTTTAGCACGTTCTCGCGATGGCGTTGGTGCTCTTTCGAAAATTCGGCTGGCACTTCCCGTGGGAAATTATATGAACGTTCCGTTCAGTTGATTAATATTTTATCTTCTTCCTCGAGCCGGTGTTAATTAAAACGGTCGTAGAATCGTTGGAAAATTTGTTCGAGATCGAATCTACCTCTTCGCAACAAATGCGAATCGATATGCAATTTTTTGTTGCCTGTTTCATCGAACGCGAACGTCACTCAATTTTTCGATTGAATACTTCGTAACGAATCCTCAACATTTCACGCACGGCTGATCACACTTCATTAATTCGGTAACATCAGCCCGATTCCGCGTAAACATGAATTTTATCACCCCGCGAGCCTGTTATCGGTAAACGTCGAACGGTCTCGAGCGGATCCCGGAAATTAAGGCGCAGAGTAAATTTTTCTCCCCATCGATTAAAAGGAAAACAATGCATGTATACCGCCGACAAACATCGTTCCCATCCTTTATCACGTTCCATACAAATTCCCAAATGAAATCTCGAATAACTGCAAAACCAATAGAGAGGGATTGCCGGAGAATCGCGTTCTTAATTATAAAATAAATCCGCGAGTTTTCCGCCGATTGCTTTTAGGGTGAAATAAAAAAAAAGAGGGAAAAGCATTTGAACGAGCGTTGTAATCGGACGCATCGTTTTCTGGTCAGAAAAACGCGTTAACAAGCTCGGAGCGGTTTTCCACCAGAAGTTTCCATCGTTTACAACGATCCCGGTGATCGAAGTTAATTAATGATTAATTCGCCGGATCGATTAATCGAGTCAGTGATCGCTATCCGAGAGAGCCCCGAGGCCGTGGAACGTAAATCATTCGCGAGTTGCTAGCCGAATCGGATGGAAACTTCGAGGACGGTCCCACTTTCCATCGAATCTATTCTAAATCTATACTAGCCTCGCTCGGCTTTCAGCCAAATTCTCCAACTTTAAGGATATTACCAGCCCGATGGATGGATCACCTTTCGCAAAGTTTCGCTCGGCCTTCGTGCTTGTTTGTCTACTCGAACGGAATTACTTTTTTCCCGACGAAAAATACCGATATCTGCATTTTTTCCAAAACTGTCAGACTCATCCGAAACTCGGCACACGTTTTTCTTACTTTCGTCGAGTTATACAAATTTGTCCGGGTCGCTTTGTTCGTAAATACAATTTCAATTTGGTTAACAATTGCATTTACAATTATCGTACTGCTCGCTACTACATTGTTAAGATTGAACCATATATTCATATCTGCTACCTGTTCAATCCCACCTAAAAAGTTGTCCATATTTTGAATGTAAAAAAATCTACACCACGGTTTAAGTAGTTCGTTAGACGGTAATGCAGCTCTTTCCTGAGATGCAGTTAAAATTCTAAGTCGATTGCTCAACCAGTTTTCTTCTTAATCACGTCCAATGGACCGAAAAGTTTGAAGTTCAAACTCGAAATACCGAGCCACGTGCAACTCAGCGATCCACAACTTCGGAAATGGGAGTTCCAGCTTAAAATCTTACAAACTCATTTCCAAACAGTTGAACTGCAAGAAAATTCTGTAGAGAGGAGACTGTTATTTTCTATGTCGGAAAGAAAACATTCTTCGCGTTCGTTTCTATTTGATGTCTGTAATTGATGCACTGTTGAGCGGAAACGCTCGATCATCTATCAAGGAACAAAAATTGAAACCTGATGGTATTTAGTGTTTTACCGAGCGTGGAACAGCAATTCTACCGGGCTGGTTTATTTGGGATCGATCGGATGCTCGACAGCGTGTTTTTCTTGTGTATGCTGCTTTTGTTAGGCGATGTGCTCGCTTAAAATAGGAGAATGGAGAGCGAGGAAGTCTCTCTGGTTGTTTCAAATGAAGTTCTGGGAAGTTTTGCAAATAATCTCCTATCTGAAAAGCTTTCGGTGAATTTTCAGTATACTATTCCTAGACGATTCTCCGAAAATCTTTCACCCTTCCCTCTGTGTATGGGGAGCAAACGCACCCCAGGCTTATAAAAACTCCTAAAAAGTACTTAGAAAATTTCCAAAAATTTTCTAGGAATGCTATCTATATGTTTCAAAATTTTAAAGCATTGTATACTTCAACCCTCGGACAACGGACGATTTTTATAATTATACAGGGTGTTTCAAAATTCCTTCAACATCCGGAAATGGGAGGTTCCTGAGATCATTTCAAAAATATTTGGACATTTGCAAATATAGCGTCCGCAACTTTGTTAAGAAGTTATTGACGAAAAACACGGACCAATCATAGCACAACCTAGACGCGTGTTGGCACAGTCGGCCAATTGACAGTTGGTGTGCCGGGCCAACCGTGCCAACACGCATCTAGGTCGCGCTCTGATTGGTCCGTGTTTTTCGTTAATAACTTCTAAACAAAACGCGGGCGCAATTTTTGCAGAGGAAAATATTGCTTCAATTGACCTCAGGAACCTCCTATTTCCGGATATTGAAAGAATTTTGAAACAGCAATTTAGTTAGTTTAATTGCCACAAATTGAGTACTTAATGACAATTTGGATGTTCCCGGTGAAAAATGACTCCGGCACAGTACTCGGAGTGATAAGGATATTTTGATGACTACGAAAATAATTAGTCATATTGATTAATCGGTTACAGTCGACTCAAAGGCCTAATCTTTTGAGTGACGGTCTCAATTGTTTGGATAAAATGTTGTGCAAGGAATGTTGTCGTTTATCTCTGTCTTCCTGTCTCGATAGCCGCTCTCTGTCAAGTTCGATCGGTCGTTGCCTCGCAGCAAGACGGCGTCGTCGTTCTTTCGCTGAGGAAGCGAACGGCTGAGGCACGATGTGTTTAACACGTTGAAGCACGAGATTCCGTCTGAGCCCCTCGAGACTTCGTTGCTAATTGACTCAGCGTATCAACGACCTTTCTTACATCGGGAGTTTCCTTTTTCCATGCGAAGCTTCTTCTTAGCGCAGCCGCGCTCCGCGAAATCGCCGTTCCCTCTGCTCGTCTTTATAATTAACCCATAAGCCGCGGTACCCATTTAAACGCTCTTACTATTTCTGCTCCAGCATACTCGTCATGCTTTCGTATTTCACTTATGTCACCAAAATTACCATTAATTCTAACACTGCTAATTCGACGAAGTTAAGCTTGTTGGTTCTGGACAGTGGTCCAATCGTATTCACCAGAAATTCATGTTGGTAAAGATTAAATGCATGGTCCACTTTAAAACAGTTTTAGCGACGGTACAGACGTGACATTTTCATGGAACGGATTAACTAAATTCATTGAAATACAACCGTGACCCATCAGATATTCCTCTCACATTTTTTGGTGCAAATTAAATGCATCATTCAATTTAAAATAATCTCCACAGAGTCGTATATAGTATTTTTATTCAATCGTTTCATGGAATTCAGGGGAAGCAAATTCCTCTCTCATTTTTCGGCAATCCACTTTCAGACAATTTTGATGAGGTCATATATTGAATTTTTATCAAATGGTTTGATCAAACCATTGTCTGGTTTATCGGAAACAAGTCTAACATGTTTGGAAACCTGTTTGACTCACATGTGTAGTTCACATGTTTTAGAACATGTTTAACTTATGCGCTTTATACATGCTTGAGAACATGTTTGACTCAAACGTTAAAGAACACGTTTAACTCAAATGTTGAAGAGCATGTTTGACTCAAACATTGAGGAACATGTTTGGCTGACATATTAGAGATCATGGTTGACTCAAACGTTTCAGGACATGTTTGACTCACATGTCTGAGAACATGTTTGGCTCACACGCTTGAGAACATGTGTGGCTCAAACGTTCAAGAACATGTTTGACTTAGAGGTTTGAGAACTTGTGTGGCTCAAACGTTCAAGAACATGTTTGACTCACATGTCTGAGAACATGTGTGGCTCAAACGCTCAAGAACATGTTTGACTTAGAGGTTTGACAACATGTGTGGCTCAAACGCTCAAGAATATGTTTGACTTAGGTTTGAGAACATGTGTGGCTCAAACGTTTAAGAACATGTTTAACCCACATGTCCGCGACCATGTTTGGCTCACATGTTCGTCTGAATTCAAAGAAAACAAACTACGGTTGGTCAATAGCAACCGGTCGAAGGTTTCGAGAGCCATCGACAGTAAAAGTTCCGCAAGATCCGGCGCCGGCTCTCATTAATCGGAGAACCGTGCGGCACGTTTTCTACTAGCGCAACATTTTCTCTTCTTTTCTGCTCTAGATATACTTTTTAGCTTTCTCGAGCAAATTGTATTCCCAGGGCCGCCGACGGGAAAGCCGGTCGTCCGATTGTCCGCGCATTCCGTTTTCAAACGGGACAGCGGGAAAGGAATTGCATGGCGACCCGAAAACGATCGCCGTTCGCGTTTTCCCAGCGTGGTCCTTGCCATCGTCTCCGTAAACTTCGAATATTGTCGACTTCCTCGAGCTGCTGGTAACATAATACGAATCCCTAACTCGAAACAGGGTCGAGCTTCGGTCCCATCGAATCGAATTTCCACGATTGTGCTCGGAAGTTCGATCGTAGACGTCCCTGACTTGCATTTTTCTCCAGGAATTGAAAAGTAAGAGAACATTCCGATTTCTTCTATCTTAGACATAGACTGCAGACTTTTTGGAAAACGTATTTAGTTTATATGTTCGAATAGGGACAGAGGTAAAACAATTCCCTGTTGTTATCGAGGCATGCAAGAACCACAAGAAAATCCTGTAGCGTAGTTCACTTGGCCGCTGTTGCGTCCAATTATAATGCATAAATCTTCCCGAGGCTGGCTTGTTTGCACCGTCAACTTGTCGGAATGTTTGCTTTAGCTCACAGGAGAGCCAAGGTTTCCTACGGTTTCCGCCGCAGCGTGGGCTGCTCGACGAGAGTCAACGTCGCTCGGAGGTGCCATTTATTGAAAAATATAGTAGGTTTACCATAGTTTAACATTTTCATGAACTTTAATGCCTTGATATTCTGTCTAATGTAATTTATACAGACAGTATTTCTTCATCTCTTACCACTGGGGTCGGAAACAACATCGACTACAGCATATTGTTCTTAATTATTTGTTTATGAACCTCTGACCAACAGTATTAGAAGTATCTTGGTAAAAGTTACATAAAAAAAATTAAAAACAAGAATGTTGCTTCATTCCATACCATGTCACATTTCACGATGATATTGGGTAATTATTAAGCCCTACATTCTGATAGACAATAGTTCCTTCTATTTTTAATTTTGCCGCTCTGAAATTACAAATTTTCGCCAGACTTTCCAGAAATGGAACGGCTGTGCGTCGCCAGTTAATTCCGCAGCGGTGGGAAAAGTTGCGGGCTTTCCGCAACGTTCTTCGTTAAAAATCCTCGGCCCAAGCTCCGCGGAAATCCCGAACGTTCCCATCCAGAAGTTTCCTCGAGCCGAGTTCAAGGACCCCGCTTGAAGATTCTGCAAAAAGACCGCTCGGAAATATCGAAACTACCTTCAGGAAATTTAATACTGGTTCTCCATGCTTCACGAATGTTTTAAAACACGATCAATTCACTGCGGTTCCTTGTAAAAATTGCGTCGGTTTAAACGCATAGAATTCGCGGTCTAGATACGATTTTTCAGAACTCGGTCGAATTAGGGCACGTCAGGTCCGAAGATTTCGGTCACCCGGTATTCAGAGATGGTTCGTCGGTAAATTGGAGGTGTGAGGTGCTCGATCAGCAGCGACGGATGACGAGAGGCTCTCAATATCGCTCATCCTGAGCGACGCGACGTGGCGCGAGTTAATCGGTTCGTCCTTCGCTTAAATGTTCTAACTTCGGTTCTGATTAGCTTCTTTGCTCCGGTGACTGGTCCTCGATCGCGGATGGCACTAGTTACCCAGCAGAAGTAGCCTTCGCGTACTGAAAACTGTGGCAATTATACTCTCATACGTTCTGTGACTTGCCACCACGTTGCAACTTCGTGAAACTCGTGTGCCAAACGTGAGTGACATTTACTCGATCCTCGTTGACCTTAAATCCTTCGTTTAAAACGTTGATTTAAGTAATTGCTCGTAAACGCGCGTCCACTAACAAAGTCGACGATAGGATTGTAGGAGTGTAATTCAAACAATTATTCATGGGCAGAGGTCGATTAATAAATTCGACTAGACCAGGCTGTGCTAAAGAACATTCGGAACAAGTTCGATGCTTGCACCATTATTATGCACCTCAACGTAAACCCTAAAGCGGGCCGTAAAGTTTGATTCAAACAGTTTTATCTAGCTAGAGTTCGTTCGATAAATTCTATTAAACAGCCCGACCAAATAATTAACCAGCTACCCAACCTGAACTAAATTCTAACACCGTGACTCCACGCTAACATAAATCCCAGGTCGTAAACTCTGATACGAACAATGTTTCGCAGATGGAGCTCGCCTAATAAATTCTGTAGAACAATGCCACGGAATAGTTGACTATTGTCTGGAGTTAATTTCCTGTTGCACGTCAGTGAGGTGCCAGCACCAGTAGCCACGATGTCGTTCGAATGATTAAAATAAAGGGTGTTTTCCAGCATCATCGAGGGCTGAGCTATCGGAAAATATGGCGTCAGGGATACCGGGCGCCCATCAGAGGAAGCTTGGACCAGCGCCGATAGCATCCTTCGAAGACCTGTCCGACGAGGTGGAAAACGTGAGTCCTTCCCTGTGTCCTCCCTGAGTTCCTCTTTAAAAATCGGCCGCCTCGTCCTTCGTCGAGGATCTCGGCGATCTCTGCGATCTCTGTTGCCGTGCGTTACGTGCGTGCGTACACATATATGCGTGCGGACCGCTCGCTTCCCCCGTCTATCGAAAAAGTCTCGAAGCTCTCCGCGTCCCCGGAGCAGGCTGACCTGCGTCCACCAACCAACCAATCAACCAACCAACCACCAACCAACCACCAACTACCACCACCACCAACCACCAACCACCAACCACCACCACAACCACACCCTCAGTGACTGTGACCCGAAGCGAAAAACCAGCGTTACGAATTTGAATGCAGGGGGAACCGGCTGCGCGAATGCCAGGCATCGTCGAGGTCACCACGCCGGCTACGCCTGGCAGTTCGCTAAAGACACCCAGCACACCGCGAATTGACATCAGCAGGGCTAGCAGTTCCTCCCACCATGAGGACAGTAACTCCAGGGACTCGACGCCCGAGAGGGAGCTTCTCGCAGGTAACATCTCTCAACCATGGAACACTTTCACCTTTCCCGACTAGCCTGCCCTGCAATCTCGTCCTGCATTGCCCCCCGAAGACCTCCGACGAAAAAAGATAGATCGTCTGTCTTCTCCTCGGAGCGAACAGCAGACGTGGACAAGTTGCTCCCGAATCCCACAGAGCCAACCTTATGGGGCAGTCTGTGCTCCTGTCTTTTCTAGAGGATCTACCGAAGCTTCGTATCCAGATCATTCCGTACCGAGATGAACAGCTAGCTACCGGAGGTATTGGAAAGTCCTGCGAGACTAGCCTAACTAAAAGTTATTAGGTGATACTAGTGTTTCTTCTCGATAATTCTTTTTTGAGAATTTCTACAGACAGTTTATAATTGGTTGTTTCTCATTTCTCGAGACATTGCAGTATTTTCAAGAAATTTAAATCTAGGAATATTCTTGTGAACCTCATTTATTTTATAACAAAAAGTAATTTCGAAACAAAAGCACAATGTTTCAGTTTATAAAAGTTTGGTTTTAAATAAATAAATTCATCGATTATATTTAGCGTCTGTTTCGGGACATTGAGTACAAGTTTCTTGCGCTTCTGATAAATATTATCAACGATATTCTAAATATCATAAGTTTTCCAATATTTTTGCATTTTATTAAAAATTCTAGAAAATTCTCGAGGATTCTCGAGAAATATAGTCTTATTTCTCATTTCTGGAGAAATGGAAAATGTTGAGAAATCAGGAACACTTGGTAATACGTCCTGCAACAAAAAGGTTTCCAAAACCTCCCAAGCTGCTGTTCCGAATCATCTCGCCAAGATTCCCGTCTCAATGGCCAGTGTAACCGCGTAGAACGCCACTCCGGCGTCTAATAGATTTGCACAGGTAGGAAAGAAGCAAGTTGCCGGCCCGTCGGAGAAGTTTTCACGTGGATAGTGCCGTTCCCGCGAGAAAATTGAATTGCCGACGCGTCGGGCGTGTGACAAAATTCAATTATAGCGCGCTAGACGGTTCACGTCTGTCTCTCGGCGGTTTCCCCAAGTCGTCTGGAAATTTCCGAGTCGGACGTGGCAATCAAACAACGACAGCCCGATACTAAAGGCTTGCGCGCCTTTGTTTCAGTGGTCTCCCCGAGGGTTTCTTGAAAAATATCCGTTGCGCGCGTTGCCTTTTCCAATTTCGAAAATAACGATCCACTTCCCGGGCCCCTCCGGTGTCGCATTTCCCAACTTGCTCGTAGCAGAAAATGACTATACGCTGGTGTGATTGTCGGGGTAAACCGACCTTGGTCACTTTGAATAATGTCGACTGTCCATTGTAGAAAAAGCGACAGAGAAGTTTACCGCGATAGAACTGCAAAACGGGAAAACTGAAAGGTAACTGCACAGGGAAGATAGTAAACGCGAAGCTGTAAAAATGGGATCAACAGCGGCAGAACAGCGAAAGATGCAACGCGGAATTATTCTCTGCCTCGCAGACCAGTTGTAGAAATTTTTCGAAATAAGTCCGGCGGAAGAGTTATGGTCCTGTTTATGGTCCCGTTGGGTTTATTATACCTCCTTGCTGCCTCGTCGACCTCCAACCACCCCGTGCATCACGTATAAAGAATTGAATGCACTTGTGCATTTTACAATGTTATTCGAATGTCACGAGATACACAATACCTAGTTTAACTCGTACAGCGCCGTAGCAGCTGTGCATTCGATATAACGCGATGCTTTTTTACTTCTAAAGAGCCGCTTGTTACTTTTAACAAGCGTCGCGGCCGGAACGCTTATTCGGATGCGCTATTATACTCTTGCACAGGCTCCAATGGGCTCGCAGTGGTTTTTTTTTTATCCCGACGTATTAAATCATTTGGATCAATATTTTTGTTGGTTTCTGTGAAATATATACTTACGGCTAACTCAGCGCTCTTTTTTATTTTTCATCGGGCAGCGCATTTCATTCTCGCGACCCTTGGAATTGATGTTCTTTGAATTCCCAGAAGTTCTACGGAAAATACCGAGCCCTTGATATTTCTAAGAACCGTAGGAATACCGGCCCTTACGTTCCTAGTAGAAACCTTTAGGAATACTAAAGCACATTTTATACTCCAATGAATTGCCCTTTGGGAGTACCGACGCAGGCCCTTTCTAATTTTTCAACCCTCTTGCCTGACACCCTTAGGGAAAACTGGTCATTTGCATTTTTACGAATCCTTGCGGGGATTCTTGAGCTTCGTGATCCTAGATGAAGTTAGTGGGCAGACTCGTCACTTTCGAATAGAAACGAAGAAATTGATGAAAAATGATTTTATGAGAAACCACCCTGTGTGAAACACTCTAGTCATTGTGCCATTAACGATTACAGATTAAAGATTTTTTTGAAATTCTGAATAAATAGATTTAAGGCACATTATTTTTCTTTCAAAATTCTTTGATGTCCTCCACTTTGTACAATTTGAACGAAATGGACAATACAGATGGAATCACTGCAGAAAAGTTGAAAAATGGCCATTGTCTATCTCCCCTATGCAAAATCAATTCTCCGAGAACAGAAATCTTATTTAAAAAATTGTACTTTCCACTTCGTATTCGCGTCACCGTTCCACAGGTATAACAAACACAATTAACGACCCTCCAGCAAACCCCAGTATTTTTCTCGTCGATCTGGTTTCCATATCGCCTCGTGCACAAAACGCGAGTCGCGTCGAAGAACGAGCAGACTAGAATCGATCGAGACGGTGCCGTTTAAATGGTCTCCGGAGATAACGCGAGCCTCGATTCCCGTTTCTGCATACTCGACCACGAATTAATACAGGTCGCGAAGCGAGTTTAACGGAAGTTCCGTCCTATATTCGCCATTGTCACGCGCTGACACACAAACACCGTCGTGGAGGAAGAAGCAACACGTTCCTATGTCGCTCGCGTCAACTGGTCCTTGTTTAACAGTGGACAATTTTACTAATGTTCACACTGTGACGTCAGGTGCCGACAATCTGTCAATTGATCACGAGGGAAGTAGATCAGGTCCTCGTTCGACTTCCGTAGATCTGTCTGTTGAATGTTAGGCTTAGCTACTCCGTAATTCTACTGTGTAATCCTATTCTGTAATTTCTGTGGTGCAAGTATACTCTTTCCGAGTGGTTGCGCGAACAATGTTGCAAGCGTACTTTGTCGATTGAATAGAAGACTATTTTCTATTTAACCTTCACGTGCAAAAACCGATTGGAAGTAACAAGATTATTTTTATTTAGATTTTCTGCAGCTCCTCTTGCAACACGTGCTCCACTGAAGACATCTATGCAATTATTTTTTACGAAATTAATTTCATTATATCACGTAAATGGTAAAATAAAAATCTGGAACCGGTCATTTTGGTTCAGCGTTATCACTTTACCTACCGGAAGCCCATTAATAGAATTTTCAATAATTGTGCTGTACCAAAGAACGCATACAAATTATCTTTCACATTGCAATCTTAAATAAAACTATTAGATGACGTTATTAAGAGTAACTTGTTACTTCACAATGAAAATTACTGTTGCTATTGAAGGTTCCAGTTTCGTCGTGTACCATAGATTTTTCAAAATTATACAATAATCGCCGGTCGGTAATGTGTTAACAGCATTTACTGCTCTACAAGGAGCAACATTGTTCGCGTGACAACTCGGCAAGCAATCTAAAAAAAAGTTACCGATCATTAGGCGTAGCTAGCTGACAAATTTCCCCACTTTGTGTGCTGCAACGAACGCAAAGGGTAAACGCGGTAATCATTAGCGAGGAATTGATTCGCCCGTTTGAGGTCGCGATCTATAGCTGCGAGGTGTATCTCTTTTCTAATGAAACAACGAGAGTGCGCGGTGCATGATACCTAAGGTTCCATCTAAGCACGGTGTATCCGACAGTGTTTTGTATCGATTGTAGACTATAATAGTCGGTCGTAGAAGTAGGCTGGAGAACCGGGAACATAGAAAGTAGCCCCAGTTGCGTCTAGACACTTGTTATCTGTAGATCCGACAAGTTTTCATCGTCTTCTCGATCGGGTTCAGGTGTGTTTCCGGTGAACGTTTCAGGCGGAGAGCCTCCACCTGGATGCAAGCTGACGTTGGGTTACAAAGAGGACGCTCAAGATCTGAGATCGTCCACGGAGGAGCTGGATCTGCAGGATCCTATACACGAGCAGGATCTAAGAAGAGAGTCGAAGAAGCTAGCCAAAAGGAAGAAAGAGGATGCCTCGTTGTCCGATTACAGCAGCAAGCTCGAGAGGGAACGCAAGGACAGCAACTGCTCCGAGATCGTGCTGTTGAACATCAGTGGCAGGACGTCCAGGCTGTCGTCGGTTGGCAGCCAGGGGTCAGGAGCCTCTGGCAAGCTCTCCGTCGTCTCAGCCACTTCTTCAAGGTAGGATTCTGTAAGAGATGGCCGGGATTAAGACAAAGGGAATCAATTAACTTTATTTTAATGTACGTCTTTTTCCGGCGACTTTTTCGTCAGACGTTCGTTTTATTCATTACATTTGTTTATCGTTTGTAACAAACAGTTGGTATTTAATACATTCGGACATATTCGATATCAAGAATATACCGGGTGGCCGTAACAGCTTACAATTATATCTTGAATTATGCTGGGAACGATTCGGCTTTGAATTTCAGAGGCCTGTTGCGAATGTTACAAATTCGAGTTAACCTTCCGGTATAACAAAGAATATCGATGTTAACGGCCCAATGGTTCGATCGAATTGTTACTCAAAAGCAATTTTGCAATTTATAAAAATTCAAATTTCGACGTTCCGGTCTATGGTTAGACCATTTTCAAGACAATTAATAATTGCATCTGTGAAATGTTAAAACAAACAATACAAATATGTTAATAAATGAAACTGTTAAGTAATAAAATAAATTTCCGAGATACTCACTTGCTTTATGAAATTACTTTACATATTATGGCACAAACATGTGCCGTTTGATGGTTCCTCGTGTGAGATACTGAGATACTGGGAAATACCTTCCGGTACTCGCGCGTATCTCGCAGATAGCAACTTGCGTCTAATGCGTTTAGTGTGGGAGATAACTTGTGGAGGAGATCGAGCTCTTGTTTATGTTTTCGTTGTGAATTTCGCTAGTTTATCTACAGCTTACGGCAAAATGTAACTATACGCATCGAAGAAATCATCGATGTTGATAATGTTCAAAACAATGCTTCTGAAGTTTCTGATGCGCGAAATGCAAGTACTCGCAAAAGATACAAGCCGTGTATGGGAGAACAGCGAACTAGATTGACAAAGTAGAAATGTTGCTCACGTGATTAACAGCTTTTTGTGATTAATATCTATGTGTATCTGAGAGATACAGTGCGAGTATATTTGTCGGGTAGAAACCGCGAGTAACGGAAGGTTAGTTGCTTGCAACCACGTGAATAATGGGTGGTCTAAATTTAGTGCAGCATGGAACTCAGTCACAATTTGTATTTTTGAAACTTTCTTTACACTTAGGAAACGCAGTTGCTCTTGAAAATGATCCACACCTGGATCGAAACGTTGAGTTAAATTTAATTATTGCTAATTTGCTTTGTTTTTGCTTTTATTATTGATCGAAACGGTGCGCCGAGAACATATATTTGGTTTATATTGAAAATTTAGGATCGAGAAACACGTAACTATCACGCGAATAATGGGTGGAGAGTTAATTTGACGACGAATCGCGCTTCCGGATAGGTCACCGAGTCCGCACAAATGCCTGCTGGAGACTTCGTTCTGCGGGAGCAAACCGACGCTGGCTGACAACCTGATAGAGCCGTCGAAGCCAGAGACTGACGACTTGGAGAAGATCCTGTTGAAACGTGAAGCCGACACCACGAAAGCGTTGATACCGGAGAGCATAAAGGTATCCATGATCGATGGGAACCTGAAGCCAGATCCTCTCGACAAGCCGCGAAGAAGGGGGCGCGAGGAGCGGAAGGAGATCTTCAAGAGGGAAGTCGAGATCACCAAGAGATACCTGGAGAGGGTGAACATAGAGGTTTGTGATTGCACTGCGAGTTTAATCGAGGTTAATTTTCACTGTTTGGGTTCACGTGATCGCGTAATTCGGGAGATTATGATTGTCGTGTGGACGACTATAAAAGAAACAGATGTTATCATAGGAAAGCCAGTCAATTTCGTAGAAACACTTCGGTGTACACGATAAGAGGACTCTCTTTAGCATCCTCTTCATCAGTTTAACTCTTCAGGTACCGATCGTGAAGAAGCCAACGGACCCACAGAGTACAACGATACCGCAGCAATCGTCTAGCCGGAGTCTGCCTTCAGAGCTCCAGAAACCGGTTAGCCTGGACTTCAACGACAAGAGGAAGAAAACGCAGAACTTCAAGGAAATCGTTCAAACGACTCCAACAACGAGTAGCGTAACCGGAAGCCCGAAATTGCCCAGGCATCAGAAAGTTCGGGAGCTCGAGGGCTCCCGGACACCAAGCCCCTCATCCGTTTCCAGGAAAAGCAGCTTCGCCTCCCTCTTCAAGGTACTGTTCGTCGTCCGCGACTGCTGTAGTGTTTGGCGCAGGTTCGCGAGCCTCTAGGTGCTTTTCCAACGTCATCGTAAACATTTATCGTTCACTGGGTCTCGATGCTAGGAGGATCGACGGTTCATGAAGTGTAAAATGTGTTCTTTAATTACCAGATTACGCTCGTACAGGGTGTAGAAAAATGTTTAGTTCTGGCTACCATAGGCGTATTCTACATCTTCGGATCGATGAAGATCCGTGAAAAAAAGTTGCCGCACAATTGTCCTTGACCTTGATTTTCAAGGTCAAATTTTATTATTATTGCATTGCATTCTGAAAATCAAGATCAAGGACAATTTTGCAGCCAGGACCAAACATTTTTTTACACCATGTACATTGTATAATGCTATGGATCCTCAGTCCTCCTAGACTACATATCGATCACGATCGATGGATCAGCTCGAAAGGAGGCTCGCGCTGCGTCCCGCTTGACGCTTTGCCCGCTTGATTCACCCGCAGATGGATTCCTTGCTTTGTCTTTGTAGAAGACCCGCTAGCTTTTTCGAGAAGAGTGTGTCGCATAACACTGCATGTTCTTGACGATCCGCGTGTTCAACTTTTAAGGGCCGAACAGACAGCAGTGTGTTGAGCCCAGATTCACCGTCGCCGAGCACGAAACCGCGACGTAGTCTGACCTCGAAGATAAAGGACACCACGGAGAGTCTGCGCAGCAGATCGAAATCGCGCGAGCGCGTGTCGGCGGAGAAAGGCTCGAGCCTGAAGAAAGACTCGAAGAACAAGGGCGTGTTCTCGTCGACGTTGAGCCTGTTCAAGAAACGCGAGAGGAAGAAGAGCTACGACGAGGCGATCGCAGCCGCCTGCGGAACGGAATTGGAGGACAGCGGTGATCATCCTTCGTTGGAGAGCATAGGGAACTTAGAGTTCCGTTTCAACACGGACAGAGAGAGCAGAAAAGACGACTCGATCTTCATCAGCCTGCACGCGGACGACAGGAACTACGAGGAAGCATTGCCGTCGGAAAGCGTCTCGATTCCTTTGGAAACGCCGACGAAATTATTGGACGAGTATGAATCTGAGCCTCGAACAGGTAGCATAGTGACCCAGGTGTCCATCGAGCATCATCCTGTGCCTATGAAGATCAAGACAGAGGCCCAAATCGAGACCACCTCGAGGTACTCACGAGACAGCGTGCCTAGAAGCGTCTCGAAGGACTCGGAAATCTCGAGGAGCTCTTCGAAGGACTCCAAGCTTAGCTCCCAGAGCAAGATTGCGGAGGTTAAATCGTCGGATAGCAGGCCTCCCTCGGAGCACAGAGTGTCCAGCAGCTCGTCCAGAGATTCTGTTGGGAAGAAGGAGATCACCAAACCGAAAAGGAAGAGCAAAGATGTCCAGCCGATAGAGCCGCCGGAAAGGATCGACGAGAACGTGCCCCGACAGAAGCAACAGCCCAAGGAACACCCGAAACAACACCCCAAGGAACATCCCAAAGAACTCCCCAAGGAACATCCCAAAGAACTCCCCAAGGAACGCGCGAAGGAAAAGCCCAAGGAGCAGATCAAGGAGACCAAGAAGACAGAGACCCTAGACGACGGACTCAAACCCGAAGACGGCCTCGTGAAAGCGCCCAGCGTTATCTCCGATCTTGATCACAACAGCTCCGAATCGGAACGGGATTCCGAGATCGAGTTCATCAGGAACAAGGCCGAGAAAATCGTGCAGGAGCTACCCGACGAGAGGAAAGGATTGTTTTACGAGGAGAGCTTCGAGGAGGATCTACCCTACGTACCGACCACCCTACCCTTAGAGAAAAGCGTGGCTGTGCCGATCCTGCCTGTCAAACAACGACTTCAAGAAATTAGGTAGGTCCCAATCGCGAAGAACGTCGATCATTGAACGGTGGGGATTCGGAGTTTGACAGTGTTCACTAACTGTTTTATTTGGTTTATTGGCTTGGGTCCGACTCGTGCGAGGGAGTCGCCTAACTTTCCTTGATTTACGATCTTTTTGACACGAAATTGTGGAGCGACAAAAAGTTAGGTGACTCAACAATTGCACAATCGGTACAGTTAACCCTCCTGCGTCGCACAGTGGTTCTTTCCAGCGATTTAGCTGGCCAAAATTGTTTATAATGTTTCGTGATCCCGCAACGTTTTCGAATCGAATATAATATCATTTTTTAATACTTTTTCAATACTTTTTAGTACGTTTTTAAGTAAAAAGCAATATACCGGGTGTCTCAGCCGAAGCAGGCCACCTAAATATCTCCTTTATTTTTAATGACACGAAAAATATTTATGGCATAGTTTAAATGGTATCGAAGGAGGAATATCGTAGGACAATTTTTTATCATGATAGCAACAATGGTTTGTGAACGATGTTTAGAACGATACCAATCGAGAGGCCGCGGTCCACGACGCCCATAAACCCGACGCTGCTCGACGAGTTCGTGATGCAGACGTCGCTCGACGAGCGTCGCATCGAGAAGATGAAGATCTCGCTTCCGCGAGAGGACAGTCGCAAGCTGAAGAGCCCGCGGAAGCATGCCGCGAATACTTTTTCTGAGTTCGCGGGTAAAGTGACCGACGCGAGTCGGAAGGCTGCGGGCAAGTCACCTAGTCCACCGCCACTGCCACCTAGAGCACCAGCTAGACCTAGCAATTGGATCAACTTCGAGGAGATACCGGAGAAGAGGAAAGCGCCGAAGAGGATCCAAACGGTCCCGCGGACTGAGGACGAACCGAAGTCCGGCGGGTACAGCTACGTGCAGCCAGAAGAGTGCAGGTACGATTTATACGAATTCATTTAGCTGTCCGAATGGACTCATGCCGCTACTTTCATTTATTCACCATTTCATGGCGAGTCCACAAAATCTTGATTCTAGTACTTCCATCACGAAACTTTTTGGTCTTCAACCCTCGGACAGCGGACTTATTCTTATAACTACAGTACTCTCTCCGTAACTGTCGCGGAGATCTCCACCGTAACTGTGAAACTGTTATCTCCACCACTAGAGACATAATACAGTTGTTACGTGCCGGGGCCGCGAGTAGCACGAGTGGCCGGTGAAGGAGTATTACCCTGGGAATACGGTCTCAATTTGTTAGTTAAGAGCGGACGCACCTGATACGATTGTCCAGGAGCCGCTAGGATAAGTGAAATTTCATGGATAAATCCAACGTGTAATTGGGAGGACTCTGTTAGGAGGTTATAGAGTGTGCGGACGACCATGAAAATCACCGACACGGTTTTCACCGACATCGTTTCACCAACTCCAGATTTGGCCGACAACGATATTGACCGACGACTTTGACCGACAACGAATTTGACCGACATCGATTGTAGATTCGTTGTCGGTTAAAATCGTTGTCGATCAAATTCGTTGTCGGCCAAGTCTGGAGTCGGTGAAAACCGTGTTGTTAATTTTCATGGGACCCCCTAATACGATTGTGAAGATGCCGTTAGGTGTGCTGGCGTACCTGATACGATTGTCAGGGAATGGTAGGATGGTTTGGTTATACAGGTTTCGTGGATGATCCCAATATGTAATTGGGTAGCCACTAGGTAGGATAAATCCCTATGTGGGCGATTGGGAATGTCGCCTATGAATCTGATGGGTGATTCGGTATAGCTAGAATTGTTAGTGGGCCTCGTAACAAGTATAATCTAATCGATACAATCCGAGCGGTAAGATTGTATCGTGTGGGGACGAAGAAAGTTTCGACTGCAAGGAAGGTTAACCTATGGGAAAGAAAGAGACGCGGAGAGAAAGAAACGCTTCGGCCACCGATCAGTGTTTCATTCTGTGCTTCTCTACGTTCGGCTCTCCATTGAAGTTTCGACGCGGTCATAAATCAAAAACTAGAGCCATCTGTACGAAAATTGTCGGTCCAGAGTAGGACTTTTCGACAACTTTCAAGGGATTACTGTGTCACTTAGCCCCATTACTTAGTGGGGACGAAATTGCAACAGTTACGGTAGAGATCTACTCGACGGTTACGGAGAGAGTACTGTAACATTTCATATGCAAGAGCCTAATGATTCTCACTGGCCGTGTCGTGTGAACAGCTAACTGACCAGGTGCAAAATCGATCGGCAGGTGCGAGTGTCACAAAGAATCTCGTCGAGCGTCGCTGAGGGAAGCCGCGCCGACCAGGACATCGTCCTCGTGCAGCAGCAACGGCGAACGATCGTGCAACGGCGACAACTGCACGATGCCGGCGTCCGGATCGATGGATCGTGCCAGCATCGTCAGGTAAACGCGCCCGGGTACGATCGTCGATCACAACGGCACCGTTCCGTAGGACACACGTCGAAGACGCTAGTGATGAGTAGAAGTCTGTTTCTGTACTTTCAGTGACAGCTCGCTGGAGTGTAGCCTGAGCATCGAGGAGGGCACGCAAACCCTTCTCGCAGCGGACTCCTCGTCGAGACCTTTCGGCATGGACCTCGACGTACGGTCGAACAGGTCCAGCATCGTGTCCCAGGACGAGACTGACGAGATCCAGCACCAATAATTCATTTCACGGCACGCCTCCCACGCCTTACTTCTTTCCCCTGTTCAAAAGATTTCTCTCCTCCTCGTTGAGACTCCTTCGGCCGAGTTCTCGTCAAGCTCTTCGCACTCTTCTCCCTGTCTCTCTCTCCATCATGCGATTTCTGTTTCGGCGGCGTTCTGGTCACCTGGACCGAATCATTCCGGCTGCCCTTTGATCTCTATACTTCAGGCATGGTCGGGAACTTTGTCGCAGAAGCAGACCGACAGAGGAGGGTTAACTTCTCTTCGTTATTCAAAATCTTTTAGGGCGGGGTTATAGGCGTGGCATCGCGAGGACACAGTGGTGGGGACGCGACGCCCGAGCCTGAGTGGCCACGCGACGCGAGAAACCGTAGAGTGGGGATAGTTGCTCCGCCTTCCAACGAGTTCGTGCTCCCAGGAGCTGCCATAAGCGCCCCTGCTCGTTTCGCATTGACTCCAGAGGTAGTACAACGTTCGCTTCTGAACATCTTGCTCTGTCTTTCGAACGGTGAGACATGAGGGAATATTACGTTTCCTGTCCATGCCTGGCGTATCTAATCAAACACAGTACGGAGGCGTTCGACGTCCCGAGGCGTTGTTGTCACTTCTCCTCAATTTCTGACATCGTTGACCCTTGCGAACGACCGACGCCCACGTTTAAAATCTTTAAGAACGTGTGCAATCAGTCGATTTCAAGGGAATTCCTGCCGGACGTTCGTCCCGGCACCTTTTTTGCTATCTCTCGCGCGATTGAACAGTTGTAAATACGTTGTAATAGCAGAACGTTGCCATACTCGCGACATTTTTAGTCTAAGAGCGTACCTTCCACGAGAACTCGTTCGTTTCCTCGTTATCTAGATTCCACGTTACCTTTTACGGACAGAAGCATGCTTGCTCGTGTGTGTGTATGAGCGCGCGCGCGCGTGATGACCAAAAATGCTTCCTTACGGTAGAAAAGGCAGTGTACAAGCGACATCCGCAAATGGTACGGTGGCTCGCGATGGATCGACTCTCTATCATCGACCAGCTTCATATCATGTAGGTAGAACTTAGCTCTGTAAGTGTTTTTTCCGTCGAGCTGTAAAATTTATCGAATGTTGAAAGTATATATACGATCGTTATCGGCGCCGAGTCGCTTGGAATCGTTCCAGCGACTTTCAGCCAAACTCGACTTCCGGTCTTAAAAATTCGGAACGTATTCCAGCGTTTACTAAATCATACAAGTTCCTTCGAAATTAATTTCTTAATGATCACGGTGAATAATTCATTGATCTTCGCGAAGCAATTGAATTCTTAACCTGGTCGTTTCTCGACGACTTTCCAATATGGCCGCCGGTGATTATCGTTCGTTGCAACACTCGACTCTGGAAATATCATGCTGTAAAAGTGATTCGTCCTTAATTTCACTAACTTTCTCAACTTTATTTAATACTTTACCTAGAGCGTATTATAAGAATATCGAACATTTGAAACATGTCGTTTTACCAAACGCTAAAACATTGTTCGAAGATTAAGAATTAAAGGAAAGGTACGAGGAAAATTGCTGATTTTTGCAAAATGTGTCAGGCTTGCGGAAGTCGAGGAATTCCGCACGCGTTCCGCAGTCGATGTTCGCGTGCGATCGATAGCTCGTTCTACCAGTATTACTTAAGAGTATCGCGCGTGATCGAGGGATCGTGTGTACGTCATATCCTTCGAATTCGAGTGTTTTTTCTCTAGGTATCGCAATTTTGTCGGTCGCGAGCCACCGTTCGCCAATAGCGAGCGATCAGGAACGGTTTGCCACGAGAACGGAACTCGAAGGCAGCGATTAGTTAGCGAGCTTAGGCGCAAGACAGAATCAAACAACCACGAACGGTCGGAGTCGATCGATCCTGCTTCCAGAAAAAGGAGCAAACTGGCATTTTATTCTGTTAATCCTTCTTACGAAATAATCAATTTATTAATTAAGAAAATTGAAGAAGATTGTCGAACTTACATCAGCTTTTACATGGAACTATTTATTTTGCCCTATCTCTTGATGTCTTCGTTGTTGCAATGTGTCTCTTTTAGTATTCACTAGAGTAATTCAGCAACATAGTGCATTCCTTAAACGCTGTGCTGCGTACGGTGTCTTTCAGTAACAAAACTACGTTTTACTTGATCGATTAACTTTACGTAAACTGCCAAATCATGGACGTCATACTTGCACGACGAACCAGGCCAAAGCTAGCCAAAAACTGAGAACTATGAAATAGTTCGCACCTAGCCAAAGATCTTGAAAAGTCAAGCAATTTTAGTATTAACCGTGGTATTCGTTGACTATAAATTACACCTTACGTACGGACATTACGTGTCCGTTCGATCGAAACTATTCCATTCCCCTTTGCAGGTTTTGTTTGAAAGAAATCACTTGTTAACAGGGTTGGCAGTCGTCGGTCGTGTTCTTTCGGATGAGATCGACTCCGCTCGGTGGAAGTTGACCTAAAGAGTACAAGGTAGTAGCGGTAATTGTAAAGTTTAATGGAGATCGTAAGGTCGATAGGGATCTTGTTAATTTAGCTGCGCGAGCGAGCTACGGTGTATCCGCTGTACGGTTTAGGGTAAATTAGGCGACGAGGATGAATGCGAATCTCGCGGCGTCCCAGGAGCGAAGGAAATCAGCTTTCATCGCGAGAAATGATGATCATCTTAAAACGGTGAACGTTTCCGGCGGACTAGATCGCTGTTCCGTGCTTTTTCCGTTTGCCGATCGCAGTAGGAGAATCCAGTAGAGGTCGAAATTCGGCGGGGCTATCCTAGATGGTGTTCTTCTCGCGTTTAGGCGAACTCTCTTCGATGAAGGGGTATGCGCGCCCCGCTCGGTCGCGAGAAAGTAACGAGGACTGTCGCGTTTAACAATTTCTGCTCAACAATTGCGTTTCTTCGACTACGTTATAGCTCTGTGTACAGGGTGTAAAAAATGTTTGATCATCACTGCCATAGGCGTATTCTACATCTTCGGATCGATGAAGATCTGTGAAAAAAAGTTGCCGCAAAATTGTATTTGACCTTGAATTTGTATTCTGTAATTTAACTTTTAGTTAATAATTTATATTAATATATAATATTTGGTTTATAATTTAATTTTTTAAATATTCTATAATATTGTATTCTACGCATCATGGGGACAGAATGTGGCAAAGGAGCCGTGGGTCAAAACTCAAGTTCCCTTGACACTTTTTGTCCCCATGATACGTAGAATACAATGAAATAATAATAAAATTTGACCTTGAAATTCAAGGTCAAGGACAATTGTGCGGCAACTTTTTTTACAGATCTTCACCGATCCGAACATGTAGAATACACCTATGGCAGCCAGGACCAAGCATTTTTTTACACCCTGTACAACAAAAACACTGTGTTCAAAGTAGAATTAAACCGCAGGGGTACCGCGTGTCGTCCTGACGCACCGGAAGTCGGCGCGCGTCGACGCCGGAAACGGCTCCATTTCGTCGGGAATCTCTCGAGGAATCTGCACTCGAATTTAATGCATATAATCGATATTGTTCTCTCGTTTAGTTTATTATTGCAATCAAGATCTGAGGATGCTATTCGACAAACTAATTGCAGATGGAGCTTAGTCAGATCTTCCTGAAGGCTGTTTCTGTTGCAGTCTCCTTTGAAATTCACAAGATTCCTCTCGAGCTCTCCCGCGTGCTAGGAATTGAGTCATTGTTCTACTTTTTATCTTGGCCCTCGGACAAAGAGAATGATAATCAGAAACGGGTGGTGAACCGAGGGACCTTCGATCATCAGCTGCGCGTAATTAGTAGTGTTTTTTCCTTGAATATCGGTGTGCGTAGCTTCATCTCTTTGTCGATTCTTCATCCGGGAACCACACTCATCGCCGCCATCTTTGCGACGCGCGGCGTGGATTGATGACATCGACAAGGCTTTCTGGAGATCGTCTGTTTGTCAGACGAACACTTATTATTCTCTAAGATCTTTCTCGATCGAAGATGAACGCTGTGGAACCAATGATGTCTCGTTTCAGTCAACCAAGGTCATTTATAGGTCATATTGTGTTATATAGATGAATTCGTTATTTTGTCAGCTACAACATTACGTTAACAAAGATATATCATTCCACCTAAAAAACATCAATGACCTTGAAATCTCGTAAAAAATGAATTTGAAAATTTTTTCCCTTACACCGTAACATGTGGCCCTTCAAACAGTGTGACTTCGTCCTAAGAAATTTATTTGTACAACAAAACTAACGGAGATATTTAGGTGTTCTGTTTCTTCGGACTCACCCTGTATATTATCGTTCCACCGCGTTTTATCTTCCAGATCTCGTCACTGCACGGCCCCGTGTCGCACAGGTCACAGAAGATGACCCCTTTCCGTCCTTCGTTTAGGAAGGAAAGGGGATAACGAGGAGTACTTGTTGGGGTTCACCCTCATAACCACGATCCAGCCCTCCCCTTAGCATTCACTATTACTTTTAAGGGACTCGACTACTCGAGAATGTCTAAAAGTGTGTTTAAATGTTTCTACCGTTGTGTAAATAAAGCATCGGAGAGAACAAGAAAGAGTGAGTATGTGTGAATGCGAGAGTCGGAGAGAAAGAGCGAGAAACAAAACAACCGGAGAAAGAGAATAAATGTTTGCGTATACCGACGGGTGGCTCAATCATTTCAAATCGCGTTCCTCTAGACTCTAGAATGCTCTCTCGCCTTCGGGAAAATTGTAAAGAGCTAATCAATTAGCGCGGAAGCTTAGCTGGTAACGTTACGTACAAATTCGGGGCTGTTGATCGGCCACGAGTCGAGAACTCTGATGGCGGCCATTGTATCGATTTCTTTCGTCTCTCAAGTATCAAGATGGACAAAGAAGATTTCGAAATTGTGCGGGATTACAAAAAAGGGAAAATTATTATGGAGAAGTTCTCGACACGAGGTTCGATCGAGTCCTCGTCAGAGCCGGAAGTCTCGCACGCCATTTTGTTGCACGTCGCCGCGAGCGACGCCATGTTTACAGTCTGAGAATTTACGGGAAAAACACGAGGTTGGGGTGTGTCGTTAATTAGAACACTGCAACCGGCTGGGGCGGAACGAGAAACACCAGAAAAAATGGGAAAAAGAATATACGGGAGACAAAAGTAAAAAAAGAGACAGAGAGGCGGTTTAAAAGAAGTGCGTCACGTAGAAACAAAGCGAGAAGCTTCGTCGTGGACGGCTCTAACAGCCTGTTATTTTCTGAGGAACAGCATTAATTATTCCTATAGAGTCTATTCTTATAAATAATCTTTCGACTGAGTTCCCGCGTCGACCACCGGAAGTGTCCGTTCGATCACGCGCCCGAGCGTTCGAGCGCGCTGTGAAACAAACAAAAAAAAATCGTGAACGAACAATGAAAGATGATGAAAATGAACGAGCGAACGAGGACAGAGAGAGAGATCAAGATTTTTCGCTGTATATATGTCTGTTTATTCTTAAAAGAAATTATACGGCTAATTATATTGATTCCATTGAGAACAGAAAAAAATACAAATTATATATGTATATATAAATATAGAGACTACGAATTCACCGTTGACGAAGGGCAACAAACGTAGAAAAGTGGACGAATAAATGGCGAAGAAGCGAGTATACAGAAAGGGAGAAAGAGAGAGGGAGAGAGTGCATTATGAAAGAACGAACAAGCGGTGCGGTAATTCTATACGGTATTTCGAGAAAGCACATCCGTTTAAGGAATTGTTACAGAATGATTCAAATAAATATTATCTTAAAAAGTACAGATGTAAAAGGGCGGCGTCAAGGATGGATTGTTAACGAGCGCGAAGCAGCTTCCAATCCGATCGATCCGTGTTGATTTTCTCCATCCTTTTTCGACTACTATCGTGTATCAATCATTATGTACCGATTCGTTTTATTTAATATACTGATTGTTAAGCCTTTGAATCTTGGATTTCGCTGGCGTCCTCTGCCTAGCCTCGTCCTGTTTCTGCACTTCCTTCTCTTCTTTCGTGTCGAGCACCACCGGGAGTTCACCGTCACGAAGAAACACCGTTGTCGGCGACGTTGGCATCGTGGAATTAGTATCCTGCAACGATTGCTGAAAACAATTACGCGTAAGTATCGTTTGCTTGCATTTTCTTTTCATCCGTGCAATTTTCAGCCCCTTCAACCCCTCAAGGAACCAGTAAAAATCAATATATAACAATTTGAGACAATTGCACTGTTGAATTTTTCGTTGTTAATTGGTTGTTGGTGTTACCTGCATGACGTTTATCAGGAACAAAAAAGCAAGCAAGGTCAACGCGCTCAGTGCAGCTCCGGTTCCATCTTTACCCTTGGAACTTCTGCAAAAATGGTTACACAGCTACGGTAGGTAATTTTGCAGATTTTATTACTTTTCTCACAGTTTACTTTTAAGGGTGTCGATCCGGTTTCTACCTTCTCTAGTGTGAGAGACACACAGCGCTAGACACGTATACGTACGCGGGGATTGCAAGGGTTCCGTATTTTTCGATTCTCGACTCTATAATGCACATTTCAGTGTTCTAAGAACTCACAATCGCTAGATAAAAGATTAATCTATGAGGGACGTATCCTAACAATGCCTTAGTTTATTCATATTCTTCAAATGGTTCTGTTTTAAATTACTCCTGTGTATTTCGTCATAATCAGACTGCGGATCTTTATGCAAAATAAAAATTGTTTACATCAATTACAAAGAACAGGTTCCAAATAGAAGCGATATTCTTCTTTCTTTAATTTTAATAAGCTGAGCCTAATAAATTAATGTTCTCGAATTCTTTTAACTTATCAACCGTATCAAATTGCACCTATACATTTTCGTCATAAATGCATAAAATCCGCAGTCTAGTCATAATGCATAAAATCCACTGTCTATTTATTACCAACAAATACAAGACAGAAAGCACAAAACGAAGGATTAAAATGCATTAACAATTAAAGCAGAGAACTGCAGCCATAATTACCCTCGGGAACCATGCCACCCTCCCGATCCACTATGATGATATCCCCTGGAAGCACTGTGGTACCGATCGACGGGAGTATAATAATCCTTAGCCAGGTTCCCAAAATTCATCAAGGACTTGAACGTCATCTCGATTACAAAACTTTGCTCGATACAAAAGGGTCACGGTCGTTGTCTCGCCACATCCGCGATAAATGCCAACTATTTCGCAAACTTTTCGACACCGGTCCTTTAGAACGCGTTTTCCTGGACTGTTTTCAACAAACTGCCAGTTCCTTCTGCTCTCTCACATACCCGTAACTCCCTTATCTCTTCCTACTACCACTTCGTTCACCTTTACGCTATTTACACCGTTTAAATGCTCGTTGTCCTCGTTGGCTTACTTAATGCTGACGATCAACGAGGTCGCCGCGAATTTTGGTCAGTAGTGGTTGTGCCATTGTTTCTCTAGGTGGCGAGGTGAACTAATCTGTTTTTAATTGTGTGAGACAGTTACAGACATTAGCCGAAGCCTCGGAGCAGACGAAAACGCTGGTTCATTGCAGGAAAGATTGTCGAGGCTCTTGCGTGCGACTAAAAACGGTTAGAAAATGTGGTCAATTGTTGTCCATAATTTTTGTCTCGATGAGAGAATTATAATCACGATTTTATCTACTTTACTATTTCATTTACACACATACGAATCGTTTTACAAGTACATTGACGATCTTCGTGCAGATTCTTATACGTTATTCCATGCAAATTTAAAAAAGGACAAAGTTGCACCTGTTAGAAAATTATCGTCAATATGTACGTTACACGACGTTCCGAAAACTCCCATGAGATCATGAGTGCTTAAAAGCTAATCCATTGAAGGAATTAAAGTCCATCCATAATTGGTTAAATAATTTCAGGAAAGAGGATCAGAAAAGAGGATCAACATCGTCTGCGAACGAGACCGTTTATTAGCTTGATTGAAGTACAATCCGCGCATAAATACAGCTTACGATCTAAATGATAACGCTAACTGAGCTAAATAGAACGTGGGCTATTGCGATAAGGGTCCACCCGTCTCTGCGTATATAATTGCCTATATACAGTCGATCGTTCCATAACGGGTGGCGGGAAACGAATATAGTATCCTGAGACGCTAACTCGTTCGAATCCGAGGGAGGGTCTTTCTAAACGACGAATCTCGGTTCGATCAACCTCTTCGTGATCTTCCCACTCGGAGGAAATCGAAAAGAATCGAACCCGAGATCCACCGAGCACAACAACAATACCGATCCTCGATGATCCAGCTGCCCTAAGCTCGTCTTCCTCCCCGAAAATGAATTACTCTCTCACAAAACGCGAACAAACTAAAGATTAAATACGAAAGGATAACTCGAGCTGTCGCGACGCTTTCGTCGATTCAGGGAGACTGCGATCATGCTTGTCTCAAGGTAATTCCTAAGGCACAATTTTTTTCATGCATTTTTATATGTCATTTTACAAACATCGAATAAGAAAACAGAGTCTTCGTTAAGATATTAATTTTTCAATGATCGTTTCCAATTCTTCTCTAAGAGTCGAGTGGATCAGTCATCATCACAGGAATTGTGATCATAATCCCCGCATTGCAATGCGTACACTAATAAAAATCAAGCCGACAGATCGACGCCTGATCTTCAACGTCAACGACCGTAACCCTTCCAAGCGCACAAGAGCTTCGTCTCCCATCTCGCATCGTAGCCGGTCGAGTTTCGAGTGGTGTCTACCTCTATGTTTAGTTAGAATCAATAAATAGAAATAAATATCGTGGGTGAGAGACCCGTGCGAACGTTCCTCGAGTAGGTTCAGGTCTTCGGCGTGTTCCGTGAACGTCCTGTCCAGCATCCTCGAAAATGGACGAAGAAAAACAAAGGACTCGCTATGCCGAGACTCGGGACTCAGCCTATTCGCGTGAGCATTATTTTCCCGGCCGAGACGAACCCGTTGAACAATTTTAGATAAATTAGATCGCCAAGGTATTATCAAATCAGTCGAGGGAATCAGCTGAGTCCGGCGATTTCTACACGATTTTCCGCATGTTCCACGTCGCGTATAAAGCTACTTCGCCGTTCTGAGTGCGATCTAAGCTTCGGGACCCTGAAGAACCCGGTCGCGAGGGGTTTCGAACTTGTCAAAGGGTAGCGAAGCGTCGAGAAGGGGGATTTTGTGTTAGATTCGTTCGAGGGTCCGAGCGATCGTTGTCCCGGAGCTGTTCAGGTCCCTCACAGCCTAAATCGTACTCAGTGAATTTGGATTAGGACCCCTCAGACGGCGTTGCAGTTCAGGAAAACGGTCCTGCAGTCCTCGCCGCTGCGACCGCGTCGACTCGCCTCGTAAAGTGCATCGAACGCCACGCCGCTCTGCCTCTGCAGAAGATAGCTCGTCGCGTACCTTGAAGAACACAGAACATTTATAATAGCTCGAGGTTTTTCGAGTCTGTCAATTAGACTAATTGGCGGGTCACTTACGATCCGAATTGGCAGAAGACGGAAGAGGTGCCCTGGGATTTTGCGACACACTCAGCGCTTGCCTCGCAGAGAGCTCGCTCGGCGCAGCCTCGGTGTCCTTCGTCCTCGGAGCGACCCACGTTGCTGAAGGACTTCAAAGATCTTACATAGCCCTGGCGACGAGATTTTTATCGTATTAAGACATCTAAAGACTCTAAGTCGATATACAGGCTGTTTCCTACTTTCCCGGCAAGATTGCAGTAGCATGATCTACAAGTGTAACCTAACACTTTTATGATTTGCTTCTGTAAATAAACAGTGAGTCCAACGCAAAGCGGCTTCCGATTAATCCATATTCGTTAAAGTTAAACAACTTTATTGAACAATTATTTGTGCCAGTTAATAGTTAAAAACATGCATAATAACCCCTATAAATTGCTGATCTGTAAGTATTCAATTATAGACGCAATAATTAAATAACTATGGCGCTGACAAGTGGTGAAATCCCAAGAGAGAGAAATAGGTTACTCGTCATGCCTGTAGCTCCGTAAAAAAATTTCTTTTTAAAAATAGGACTTTGTCACATTATACACTCACTATTTGGTAATATAAAAATAAACTTTTTTTTTTAAATCGAAAATTTATAAAATCGATTTTTGGCCGCCTCGGCACCACTGTGCGCCCCACCGAAGCAACCCTACGTTGCCACGGAGGGTGCACGGATACGGAAAATTCAATTTAGTACTAGCAATAGTTTTTCGCAAATATCTCGAAAACTAAGTCCGAGCACCGGGTAGACGTAATGACAAAAGTTGTTCAGAATGTTATTGTTAATAACATATGTCAAGGTCAAAGTCATCGGACCTGCCACCCCTAAACATAAGGTTTACCAAACGCTTTATTACAATATTATAGATAAATATTGAATTAAAAATTATTATTATTATTATTTTGAAATGATGATTTAAAAATTTTTATCGATCCTCGTACATTAAGAAAAATCTCGTTAGGTACAAATAAAGTAAACGTAATAGCCCTTCCGTATTATTCAGTTTTAAATTTGCTGTTATATTGTTGTAATAAAGCGTTTATAAACAAACTTTCGTGTAACCCTTTTCCTTGTATTATTACTTGTATATCATGCTCCTACAATCATCGAAAAGTAGGAACCACCCTGTATTATAATTCAATTTATTACGATCATTCGACTGAAAAAGAGAATATGTCTTCTGCTTCATTAGATCGATCCAAACTATCCATCGATATAATAGTAGTCGCAAGAGTAAAGAAATTATGCACACGTTTTAACGTTTACCTTGAGCATGGTGAGAGTGGTGACCGCAGCTTCGGAAATGGTGTCACGTTTCCCCATGGATCTGGCCGTGAGCGAACGGTGAGAGAACGAAGTCTTCAAGGCATCCAGAAGGTTCACCACTATGTTAATGAACTATTTAAGAGGAATCGAATTAGTACGAGGATCTGAGGACCTCCGCTCGCGGACCCTTTGATCGCCGAACACTCTGTACAATTGTTTTAATTCGAGATGAAAGGGTCCTCGCCCCGGGAACTAAGAGTGCAGTGTCAACACAGTAGAAGCATTCTACACGAGGAAAGCGTAAGTTTCTATTACTATGGTTCTGGACGCTTTACTGAGTTACTTTGGAACAGATCGAATTATCCGGGTCGACAAGATGGCCGACGTTGCGGCGCTGTAGTCTGCTTTCTCGGAAAAAATCATCTCCGCACGATCTTCACAGACATTTATCAACATTAATAATAGTAATAATTCTGCAATGACCGTGTAAAATTTTGTTCGGTGAACAAAACAAAGTAATTATTCTTTCGGATTGTTTTTTAGCATCCACTCCGCTCAGCAAAGCCTCCAGAGTCAGTCTGGGTTTGTCTTTTTACAATTTAGTTCGTTTGCGTACTAACCTCGGAAGCGTTTTTAGCCATGGAATGAATCTGACTAGGATCTCTGCCTTGTCCTAGAAACGCGCCCAGCATCGCAGCCAAAATATCCTAAACAACCGACACCAGCCGTGTGCTCTAAGTTGAAGTTCTGACGATTATTTACAAAGGGGGTTGAGCTCGAAACCCAAGCAAAGAAAGTCTACGACATAGTCATGATCAAATTTGCCCTGAGAGGCGCCCTAAACTGCTTCTCAGAGCCACCGTTGCTCTTGAGTGCTCCGAGTGGGCGTGGCACCGAGTGGACATGAGTAGGCGTGGCCTGTTGGCCCCCAGTTCCACGCCCCGCTGGGCAAAGTTTGCATGCCTGTATCGCGAAACGAACAGCCACAACGATGCACTTTCGATTCTCCAATTATACAACGCTTCTGGACTTTCAAACGACAGATCGAATCTTACGGCGACGAATTATATCGTTTAGAAAACGTGACGATCGTTAACGGAACCACACCCCGTGCGAGAATAATGATGGTCACCCTAATTGCTCGCGCGACGTCGTCGTTAAGGTGGGCAACCGTTCGCGACGAGAACCGATTTCGTACACCATTGTGACTTCTTTAACGACGTCATTACATTTTTACATCTTCTCTCGTATACGGGAATACAAACGGCAAAAAGACAACCGACGAGAAGTGATCCTTGAACTGACTACTTCATGCTCAGCCATGTACAATCTACTGCGGGTGCTACCGATCGCAATGAATAAAATGCGGATCTGCAGTTTCAGGGAATCTTCGTTGCTGAAGAATTTCTTGCAATTGTCAAACCGCTTCGAAAATGTTCAACTTTTTGGTAAAATGATCAATTTATAATTTTGTCAGAATCCCCAATTAATATTTCAAAATCTACAATGCCGAAATTCTTGACAAAACAATTCTCAGCAATTCCTGAAGATGTTAATGAACCCCGAATCCGCAATTTATTAATTGCAGCATTCTCCGTTTAATCGACGCACTGGTTCACTGTTAATACAGGTGTCAATTAAGCGGGGACAATCTGTACAGCGTGTCTTGTCTACTCTAAGCAGTTTGCAGAACAATTCCATAGCATTCGTTTGCTGAATACAAACGTTCGATGAGGACGATTTCGTTTGATGAAGTTAACATCGGGAAATGCAAAGATCAGTGAATTTGCTATGGAACGATTCCATTTGAATCTTGGATTTCTCCGGATTCTGACATCTGAGACGATGTCAATCGAGTGGATGGTATGATCAAGTCGCGCGTTGACCTACCTGCATTGTGCTGCTCTGATTGTCAACCTTGTCGATGCCGTCCACGGGTTGTTGAGGTCCACCGAGCAAAGCGGTGAGCAGTCTCAGACCCACAGATAACAAGTTGGCCCATGGACTGGCAGGTGCTCCATCATCGATTTCATTTTTACTGGGACCAGCTATGCCACCAGTTTGACCCAACAACATTTGCATCACCATGCTCAACATGTTCGACCAAGAGAAACCGCTACTGCTACCTTCCTGACGAAACGAAACGATCCACGGTTCGAAACAAACGCTTTTCACATTTTTCTAATTGTGTATCTTGCTATTTTGAATTTCTGAAAAATTGAGGCGCTGTGCTGACTAATAAGTCTGACTAAAAAGTGTAGCATAAAAACATGCTGGAACATCAAAGTACCAAGATGTCCCTGAAAATTGTTTGTGTTTCGACTGATCTAAATTCAGAGTCTTGTTCTTGGTCTTTGTCATTCCATTTTTAAAACAGTACTTTGTACACCCACTGTAGAATATACTCCAAAATGTCTAAGTAACCAGTTATATAAAAAAGGGGTGCGAGTAACTGAAGATTAACGTGTCGCGATGAAGATTTTAACAAAGTCGAACAAATATGAAATTAAAAATTTTATTCATTTGTAATCGGTAATTAAGTATTAAATATAAATTGTATTCTCTCTTCTACGACAGAGTTTTGGGGGATAAAGACGTTTAATTTACTGTAACCGTAAAGAAAATGTTACGGCATGGGGTTAAACGATTAAATTACAGATTAAAATGATTTAAGAAAACTAATGAATTATTTTCAAGATTATTTCGCATAAAAACCTAGTTGCAACCCAATAGAATTTCTGTTGCTCGACTCACTTGAATCTGGTTGGTACTGAGGTCATCCAAGTCATCCAGAGCGACCTTCTTCATAGCGTTCGGTTTTTCAGCGAACTTCCTGTCCTCTCTGACCTGCTGAGGCTGGACCTGCTGCGAGTACACCGGATGCTGTGGCAGGGCGGCAGCTTGTCCAAGAACAAGCGCCACGAAGAACAGCGACACGTATTGATTGTACTTCGACATCCTGAAAACAATAATCGCAAGCTGCCGGAAACCGAGGAAGATTCGGAAAGGAGAAGACGTCCGCGCCTCGGATTCTATCTCAACCGTGGACGCGTGAAAAGCAAGCTTTATGGTTTCTCTCTCTCTATATTTCTCTCCCCTCGCGACGACAATGAGTCAAAAGAGAAAACAAGAGTAGAGGATCGGGGACTTGTCCGGGAGAAAATCTGGTCTCGAATGTGTCACGCGCGGGATTCATGCGGTTCGTGGTCGAGTATACTAACCCACGCATTTATGAGCAATCCTTTCTACTACGAACACTCTCGACGAAATCTTTCCACTAGCATCATCACAGAATCTTCCGCAAATTTAAGTATTTCGATCTTTGTCGTCTTAAAATGCTCAAATTTTATCGAACACGACGAGCTCGTAAAGAATGAATAATGGTAACACGATTGTATAATCATTCTTCAGGGAAAACTCGTTTTATTGCGACGAAATGATCACGATCTTAATTACGTGTACCTAGAGTAGATGAAGATGACAAAATTTGATAACAACGTCGGGCGATTGATTTCACAATGATTTTACAATCTGATCTTGATCGTTGAAGACACAGACCCAATTTCTAAAATGGTCGTGTCAGGTTTAGTGCGAGATTAAAGCGAAAAAGTGTTAGATTTGACATTTGAATGTCTAGAGCACGACTAAGAGCGACTTCCTGGAGCCAGATCAATGTACCAGAGGTACTAATTTCGTGGAAGAGGAAGGACTTGGTAATTTCTGACCTTGATCGTCGTAGAGCCTGGCCTTGGCAGTCCGGAAAATGCGAGCGACCTAGCACGGAACGAATAAAGCCGAACGAATGAGTCGCTTGAACCGGAGGAACGGCTGGAAAGGCTGGAAAGTGTGTCAGAGCGGTTAAGGTCACCCTGCCAGCACCAGGTAGCCCACTTCTCGGTCGTAGCTACCGGTTTGTTGAACCCGACAGGTACCGTTACCTGAAAACGCGGTCGCGACCTACTGTCGTCAGCGTCTTCCTCGTCTGCGACCGCTGAGAGACGACGATGGACGACCGGCGGGGAAAGAAAGCTTCGAGAATCACAGAAGATTCTGGAAATCTCTCAGACTTCGATGAAACCTCGCGAGAAAAAGATTTCGGACCGAAAACGTCCACTGGAAGAAGACTGTTCCGGGAAAACGGATAAAAAATGCTTCACGCTTCGAAGATAATGGAATTGTTGCATTGTTAGTCGGCGAAAACGTTCCGCTTTGAGGACTAAGTATTCGGCTTTGGTAATCGCCCTGACTTCCCGGAACGAGCCCAATTAATTTGACGATCCTGTAACGAGTCGACAATGGCGAACAAATTTTTTTAAAATTATTCCCAAGAGATCAAGACGTTGGAAATTGAAGTGTTTCAGTCTAATCCTTTCGAGATTGCTGGTACTGAATTATTAATGGTAACACGATTCTAGAATCATTTTCGTAGAAAGACTCGGGATTGAAATATTTTATTTCGAAGTTGTTTTGTTGCTGTAACTATTGAAATGGCAAAAAGATTCGAAGGGAAATTTAATTTTGACATACGTATAGCTAACAAATAATGACGAACCAATTTTATCAGACAATTTAAAGTTTGACTTATTAAGTTTGAATTATTGCATAATTTTTAAAAATCTGTGGTACATGGCCAAACACATTTTAATGGAATCTTCCAATAGCAACATCAATTTTCATTGAGAACTAACAAGTCACCCACAATATCGTTATCTAATAGTCTCATTTAAGATTACAACGTAAAAGAACATTTCTATGCTTTCTTTTGGTACAGCACAATTATTAAAAATCCTATTAATAGTAGTAAAGGTGACGCGACCACGAAATCATTTTTGTGAATTGACTGAGATGTCCAAAAGTGAAACAGTTGAAATCGCTTTGAAGTTTTTGCCTGTGACTGTAATGGAACGTTATTAGAACCGTATTAGAAGACTGGAGGCGTAACGCGAAGAGCGTCGCGCCTCTCGAAAACGGTACACGCGCGCCGGAAAAATCACGAACGATTTCTAACTGTACCCTGACACCTGCGAAAGGTATTTTCTAGCTGTTCCGGGCTCGTTCCCCGGCTCGGCCTTTTGTGAACGTTGCTCTCGACGCAATTGGCGAGCTGGGAAGACTCGCACGCTCTCTAACAACTGCAATTCTACACACTTCCTTCATACCACCAAAACTTGAAATGCGAACGACTTCAAAATCTTTGCACTCTAAAATCATCACCAGAGTGTGCTACTCACTATAAAACACTTGCAAACAACTAATTAACAAGGTATCATTACCTCTTCTGAACTATCCAAATGAACTGTCCTCGACGTTCCAGGACCGAATCGTTAAAATTTTCTACAATTCACGTAAAATTCGCGTTTTCTGCACACGTTCCTTCTCCGAAGAGGCTGCTCGAATGAAATACGAAAGCAAAATGCCCTACCGAAGCTAGAGCCACTGGAAAGGAAAAGTTTTCGTTGGCTTTCGCTCTACTTACGTGCCCAAATCCAAGGGAAGAAATTAGGGAAGGGGTGTCACGAAAGTTTTGAATGAAAACGAGGACTTCCGGTTCGCCTGGCGGAGTACTCACTTGCTCACTTCCAGGTAGACTTCCTTGACACTGACTCTCAGCTCTGAAGATGAAATTCCTCGCGGGGCCTGCTATATAGCTTACGGTGCCACGTGGGGGTAGGCCTCGCAACCAATGACCACGCGGCTTTGGCACTATTTTCAATGGAACTGACCAATCCTCTGTCACCGATCGGTTGAAGGTCTACTTTTAAAACACTTTTCATCGGAGCTTTACGGTTCCCGATGGTTGCGACGAATTTTTCTCCGTCTAGATCATTACTTCTGTGGCTGCTTAGAAAGCTGAAGAGAGTGCTGAAGATCCTGTTCATATTCGACCCGCAGTCGATCTTGCAACTTCACTTCTATTTCGATAGAGACTAAAGACTTTCTTCTAACTACGAGCCAGCAACAAAAATATGATTTTCTGCTCGTTAATTAATAGTGCCCAAGTAAAGAAGAGCTCGAGGGCTTCATCTAACTCTTGAGGCATTATTTCCGTTTGAGTTAACGTTTCACAGTTCTTTTCACAGAAGGAAGGGCTGAAAGGTGAACAGTACCATTTCTCGCAGGGCTAGTTTCATTTACATTTATTTACAAACGCATACAGTCATTATTTACAGTCATAGATAGCAACAACCACCAAGCTTTCTGGAATGCACATAACGGCGACTGCTGCTAATTTTTCCATTTTCCCCTGCTGTTCTCTCGCTCGATACGCTACTTGCACCGATCTGTCTGAATAAAACTGCGATATAATAGAAAGCGCGAGGGTACAATGCAACGGACATTGCCAACGAAGTCCGCACTAACTCTACCGTCGATATAGCTAACAAATATAGATATAGTATCGTGACGATCCCCGAGGCGCCTTTCGTTCGGGCCTCGAATCTTCTTCAGTCTACTTGGACAAACGTTTGCCACTTGTACGATGACTGTCAGTGTCCATGGGACGTCTTGCAAGTCCCGTGGATACCGAGAAGTCTTCTAAATTTCAGCGATTTTCACTAGTAACCAAGAAAGTTCGTGCTTCTACATTTTGCCGAGATCACACTGTGTAAAGTCTGAACGTGCATAGATTGTTAATTAAAAATGAGTTTGTAGGATGTCAAGTATGTTAAATGAAAGCTTATTCGACGGGGAATTTAATTAACTAAATGATCATTCACAAAATTAACAATTTCAAAGCCGACGAGACCATTCGTCTTCGTTGATTTAGAAGACGATCTTTCTTGGTTACTTAACGTATCGTCAACCAATAATCACAGCAAGCCGCAGTTACAGCTTTCCCTCGTTAGCGTCTCGCTTTTATCCCCACTCCTATAAGATTATTGTGGGCGAGAGGCTTAACCGTACAAGCCAGCCAATAGGAAACAGCGTCCTCTATTCGACAGAAGCCCACTGTGCCCTTCGAATCATGCTGAAAAGGGAAAACTGTAACTAGTTGACGTGAACTCGATTCTTTCCTAGGGTCTTCGTTTGTTTTAGGTGAATCAGTCTGTGAATCCTTGGATCATCGAACTGGGACTTTTCAGACTGCGTTGCAGTCCATGAAGAGGGTCCTGCAGTCCTGTCCAGTGCGTCCTCGTCGTCCTGCTTCGTAAAGAGCCTCGAGACCGACTCCGCTTTGCCTTTGGAGGATGTAGCTGGTCGTGTACCTTGAAGAAGATGGCGATCAATGAAACGAGTGGCCCAAATAATCGACTTATCAGTACAAAATTTAAGTAGCAATAATTTAGGTAGCAATAATGTGGACACTTACGATCCAAGTTGACAGAAGATGGACGAAGTTCCCTGAGCATCTGCGGCACACTCAGCGCTAGCCTCGCAAAGAGCTCTCTCAGCACAACCTTGCTGGCCCTCGTCCTCCGCTCGGCCAACATTATTGAAGCTCTTCAAGGACCTCATGTAGCCCTGTAATCGAATACGTAATTACGAAGAATAATAATTAGGCTCAACTGTGTTCGCGCGTTCTTTTCAACAGCCGGTGTCACGCGTGCGTGACCTCGTTCTGCCGGCAGTTATCGGCCGCAGTCACGGAAGCGTGAAACGTTAGCTTGCGAACAGATGTTGCTCTTTTTGCGAAAGCCGTGCGGATCTCGCGATGCGTGAAAGTGTAGTGTAACTCGTGGTCTTATTTCGGAAATTAAATGTATTTGTTAAAGGAGCATTGATGTTCGAATGTTTGAGAAAATAGCTCAATTAGCGAAGTAAGGTGCAGTTACCGAGGATATTTCTTATGTATGCGCTTGTACAGTAGGTGTACAAAGTGTTCGTACAATTTTTGAAATGGATTAACTTTTTTGTAATTGTACCAAACGACCTGACTTTTTGTAATCAATTAGAAACATTGGTTTATGAAATGAAAACATCGTGTAAACCTACGATTTTCACAATTTTTAAATATGTGTGGAATTAATTCAGCATGTATGTAACAAACATAGATCTACAAAACATATATTTGAAATTTTCATTAAGGGCCCTAATAAAAAAAATTAAAAGAAATGTTTTCCTTATTTTTTCATGCAACCTTATAAATTTTCATTTTTGGAAAATCTTTTTCGCAGGTGTACGAACACTTTGTACACCCACTGTATATTCTGTTATGTTGAATTGTAAATACTAGAATAATGTGTACTTTGTAGTAATTCTAAATGCTTTGCATTTTGTGAGAAAAAGGCGCGTATTGTACCTTCAACATAGTGATGGACGCGACAGCAGCCTCCGAAATAGTGTCTCGCCTTCCCGCGGACCTAGCAGTGAACGAACGATGGGAGAAAGAAGTCTTCAAGGCGTCCAGTAGGTTCACCACGATGTTGATGAACTGCTCGAATGAATTGAGTCACTTTTGTACATTATAAATGACAATATACATTGCTAAACGTTTGGATCATGTTAGTTACCTGCATAGGACTTCCGTCGTTGTTGACCTTGTCAATGCCCTCGGCATCACCATGCTGAGGACCACCAAGAAAAGCAGTGATCACTCTCAGACCCACTGCAACTGCGTTTGCCCAGGGACTAGCAGGTGCACCATCTTCAACTTCATTTTTACTGGCCTCGTTATCACCTGCTACGCGCCCCAGCAATAGTCTCATCAATACCCCCAGCATATTCGACCAGGAGAAGCTGGTGTTACTGGTAGTCTCCTGAAATGAATCAAACAATTGAGTGTCCCATTCTTAAGAATAAAAACAAGCTAATTATTCAACTAATTATAGGTGAGAGTACATTGTTCCTTTCCCCTCACCTGAATCTGATTGGTGTTCACTTCGTTCAAGTCGTCGATGCCGACCTTCTTCATGGCATTCGGTTTCTCCGCGAACTTCCGGTCGTCCCTGACCCGTTGCTGACTCTGCTGAGGATACTGAGGACTCTGTGGCAGCGCTGCTACCTGTCCCAGCACCAGAGCCACCATGCACAACGCCACGTACTGTTTGGAATACATTCTGCAAGAATAGACCAGCAAGATCAGTCTTCCACACAAAGTTTTACCGTGATGGTTTCAGGAGTTGGAGATTCAATGTTATTAGTGGACTACGGAACTTTATGCAAAATGAAAATATAAAATTGATATTGAATTTATAGTTTATCGTACTCATAGCGAGCTGCTTAATAGTAACAAAATTTCTGAAGAATTCTTTGTAAGAAGCTGAAGAAGTTAAGATGCTGAAGAGTCTCTGAATTGTTTGCACCGTGTTCTGTAATAAGGCATCAAGATCCACGTAACAACGAAACCGCAAACGTCGGAAGAAGATGGCTCTTCCGACTCATCCGGTCTCAAGGGGTTTCCTGCGGCTGGACCTTGACCCCCATACGAAAACCGAGAAAAAGTAAAACCGAGAACGGTAAACAGTGGACGCGACTCGCAGCTGGCGAGAAGTGTGTCACAACGGCTAAGGTCGTCTTGGCAGCACCAACTAGCCCACTTCTTGGTAGATGCTGCCAGTTTGTTGAACTCGAACGGTACCGTTACAGGGAAACGCGGCCGCAATGTACTGTCGCCCTTTGCTCGGACCGATCAACCGAGGAAAAATGCTAGTGGCGACCGGATCACAGCACGTGGACACACCTTCGATCACGGAAAACAAATCTGCCTCTTGTAACCTTCGAATATTCTGTTAATTCTACAACGAACTTGCTGAGAATTCACTGATTATGTCAAACAATCAACAGAACGGAAAAAGTTTGGACAATGTCCTGGGATTTAGTTGGAAATTAGTAATGTTTCCAGTCCGCCAATATTATAAAGTTTAATCTCAATATTCATGAAGCACTCTAAATTCAAAAAGACGTGAAGAAGACGAAGAGTTTCCTCGTGAAAGGTTCCCGACGTCGAAGAGATCGGTGTCATCAACGTTTCTAGCCCGCCAATATTACAAAGTCTAATCCCAGTATTTATTAAATGCTCTGCACGAAACACTGTTTCAATAGAAACAATTAGGAGGGAAAAAGACGTGAAGAGTACGAAGAGTTTCTTCGTGAAAGGTTCCCGACGTCGAAGAGATTGGTGTCATCAACGTTTCTAGCCCGTCAATATTATAAAGTCTAATCGCAGTATTTATTAAATGCTCTGCAAGGAGGACTGCTTCAATTGAATACAAGATCAAATGAAGAGAATTGAATCGGGAGAAGATCGAGGCTCTTTGTGAAAGGTTCCCGAAGAAGAGTAGATCATTAGCTCGGTGTAGATCGCATATCTACAAGAGGAAACAGCAACGAGGGTGAGATTCGTTTGTGAGGATAGTCTAGAGGGTCTTGTGGCTAACACCTTGTGGACTTACTCACTTCGGTTACTTTCAGCTGGACTTCCTTGACACTGACTCTCGACTCTGAAGATGAAATTCCTCGCGAGGCCTTCTATATAGCTTGCGCACTTACGTGGGGGGCAGACCGCGCGGCCAATGACCACACGCCTTTGGCACTATTTTCAATGGCACTGACCAATCTTCCGCCACTGGCCGCCACGGACCCCGAAGATCCAGTTTTGAAACAGAGTTTCTTCGTGTCCCCCGCCCTCGCGGCCGAGTTGCGACCGAATTCTTGTGCCAAAAGTCTTTCGCGAAGTCAAGTTTCTCGATCGTTTTCTGGGTACGAAACCCTCGAGACCTCGAGCACGTCATCTGCGTACGTGCTTTTGATCATCTTCTTGAAAAATGGTGCCCTCTGTCCATTAAAAATGGTTTTTAGGTACGTAGACGCGAGCCAAATAATCTTCGGAATCATCAAACTTTGAGTATTTCGAACCTGAAGGCTTCTAGAGGATTGGAGCTAGTCTACAAAATATGCATTTATTTTCATAATAAATGTTTCTACATTCTTGGAATATTTTCACTATTCTGTCTTTCATTTACTCAATTCATAAATCCGTAAAAAGCGTAAAACGTTGTTTAACAGTTGTTTAATCTTTCTACCGTTTTAAATTTCTCCCACCCATCATTCCATAAGTGTCTAAAATCTGCGATCTACCAATCACCGACAGAAACGATTTTCTGCAACACTAGCGCTATCCCCTTCACCTCGAAGGAAAAATTTGGCAAAACATCGAGCACGATCTGCGGAGATCGGGAAGGTTCGATCGGGGAATCTATCGAGGCTTTCCTTTTCTTCTTGAAGGTTCAGCCGATCGATGCAGTCCAAGCGATCACGATCCATCATAACTGTTTCAGTAGCGGGACGCTGGCGTGTCTTCTTATTAGGAGGATCTCGCTAATCGCCGCGTGCCTGAAACGACCTGGGATCCCAGGAGATCGTCGGCCGAACCTCCGTTCAACGTATTTGCCGATCTAATTCTCCTTTCCGCGTCAGTCAGAAGCATCCTGTCGAAAAATAAAGGATCGATCGGGAACGACGGCGACCACGATGGAAGCAAAAATCAAAAGGAAGGCACGAATGCCGTTGACCAAGCTTGACACACTTGCGGAGTCGAATTGCCGTGTTAGCCCGTCGTAACGTTGAAGACCGGTTGCTTATAATCGAAGGAGTGCGCCCTACATGGTGCATTCCTCGGTTTACGACGGTTCCGAGAGCATCCTCGAAAATTTCGGGTCATCGAAAATAAAAGTACAGCCGGCGTCGAAAACTAACGGGCGAAGAACGATCGACTCGCGTAAGCGTGCCAGAACGTGCCGCTTGCATTTAAAATCGGTAGAGAAAAACTTGTCGAAATGTCCCGCGTGTCTGCGAAGTCCGAATGATCACCGTTATGTCAATAATGAAAGTTAGTTACGGTACTGAACGGGTTCGAAGTCTCCTATGCAGATCTACTAGGATGTGCTCTTACTCCACGAATGGGGAACGGTTTAATTTTCTTCTAAAAAGAGGATTTTCTTACAGGCACGAACACTTGAATGCTGGTTCGAAGTGAGTAGCTAATTTTATCCGATCATTGACACGAGACTGGAATCTAAAAGTATGCATTGTTTACAGAACGATCTGATGTAAGCGTATATTTCACGCATGAAGATATGAATCTTCAAAATATATCAACTTTGAATTTGAATTAATCAAATCCCTTTGACTCTAGCTCGGATGACTCTCCAAGATCGAATAGAAAGTAAGGGAAGCGTTTTCGGCAATGTCACTCAGAGTGGACAAGGCTGTATAGATGAAGAAGAACGTTTGGACGAAATTGTCGAATCTTTTACGGCAACGAAATGAGTCTAGCAACTCGGTTACCATAGAAGGAGGTCCCTCCGTTTGACGAGTTTCTAGGCTAAGCACTGTTCTATGAACTTAGCACGAACGCTGAAGAACGCTAGACTCGTTCCCTGCGACCGATCCTGAAGAAATAATCAATGCTCCTCCGTCTATAATAAAGCCGAAAGGAATAGGAGAATCGGGCCCGCTATTACCTTTACCACTGACACAGAAATGCATCGACATACCAACGAGCGTGAACCCGTCATTTTCTGTTCTGTGCCGCTCCTTCTACTTATTTCTAATCGGAGATTGTTATCTTTTATCTTGCTACAGCCCTGGTTGGGTGAGTCAACGATGATAGCGTAGGATAAAATGCCAAGGAAGCCATAAGCACCGTTGGATGCTGACTACAAGACTCTGGAAGATGCAGAAGTGGCAATAAATTCCGCATGATTGCATCTGAAGCAAAATAATGAAATTTCAGTTAAATTTTCAAATAGTTGTGTAGTGAGATTAATATATCGATATAAAGATTCAGATTGAGAATAAAACGTAGTTTCGAACCTACCTGCATTTACTAGCTTCGGTTCGGATAATCGAGGAATCTCTCAAGATCAATTGGCTCTGGTTGTAGATTTATATCGTAGAAATCGAAGTTCGGAATTTAAAAATGATTTGATAATAAAACAACTCTCGAACAAGAAATGTTGCTTTGGTTTTTCAATGTCGACTAACTGACTCTGGTGAGGAGCCGTCCCTTTTATAGTTTTTTCCATCCTTTGTCCTAAGCCCCTTCTTTGTGGGAGCTGTGGGTCTGCTTCTTCGTAATTGATTTCCTGTTAATGTTGTCGTCTGCATTTTGGTCAGATTTCAGTCTTGTGTCACCCTCTCTTGGCTGGATCGTATTTTTCTGCACGTTCTCCCAGATAGTCCTCCTTGTCTATTCTTCCTCCCTCCTGTGTTGTTAGTTCTGTCGGTGTTTTGTTTCAGCTGGACTATCTTTTACAATTTTTATGCTGAGTTCTATCGCTCGCAATATGGTATAGTATACGATAAATATGATATTTAATACTTTTCTTTCCCCGCGCATCGTTATTAGAGTTACTATTCAACAAGATTCAAAAGTATTGTATTCTTAATTGATTTGATCAATTATCGCTAATGGCTGGACCACCGGATGTGATAGTAGTTACACATTAAATAAATGTTAGAACAAATTTTAATGAATGTATAAAAAATAATACATTCTTATAAACGAAGTAGAAACATTTATGTAACGATTTTTTGTAAACTTCGAGTGTCAATTATCTAGACTTGAGGCAGCCCTTGACTAGTAAATTTCGATTGTTACCTGTCGAAGAACCTTCTAACCGTGTAACCTTCTTGATTAGAATATCTATTACAGCTACTTGACACACAAATCGTTAACATAGCGGAACGTCCGAACGCGCTGCACTCGTGTTTGATGATTTGTATGCAGCCGCCCTGTTCTCGCGTGATCCACGCATATTATCCGGTGGACGGGTACGTCAAACAGGAAATGAAACGAACAGGCTGTTTTGTTTCTCTTAAAGAACATGCCTCAACGAAGTAGCGGACAATTGTTTTTATTTACAAGATGAGAAGGATTCGTGGGGATCTTTCAAGATACTTTAGTTTTTCTTGGATTTTCTGATATACTGGAGGTTTTTAAATAATAAAAATCCTTCTGAGGTATTCTAAAGATTTTCAGGATCTCCAGATCAATTTTTCTGGAGTTACTGACGGCCCTTAATATACATTTAAAATTGCGAGGAATAGTTTAACATCTATAAAAATGCGAGAAGGTACATTTCCGAGTCCCAAAATCATAATTTTTAAATAACATTCATAGGAACAGATGATTACTACCACTCTGAAAATCAAAATTTCGCACCACTTCGCGTAGCTGCAGAACGACGAAACTGGTAGACACAATTACCGACAGATGGTAAAAGGGATGTATCTATCTGTCGATAACTGTCTGTTCTGCAGTACCAACAGAGACGGGGCACCGACGAGATCTCAATTATCGACGGCGGCAACCGCTGTTGCAATAATTGATTGCAATCGTAGAAATTTATGAAATACAGGGTGGGCCGGAAATCGCAGTACAGTCAGGCAGCGAGTAATTCCATATAAAAGAGTAAGAAAAAATTCGGTACAGCATCTTTTTCTGAAGCTTCATTTTCAATAAAATTGAGTTTGAAAATGCAGCGAAAACACGTGCTATCGCATAGGAATCGTCTGACGCGTCTGACTATGATCATCCGATTCTACTTCCTGCATATACTAAAGCGCGCGAACCTAGCTCCGTAATACATAATTATACGTTATGAACAATTATTACAGATTATTACCCAACTGAAACAAACAATGAGATTTTTCAATCTCTACTTAATAACTGTTTTATGCTTATATTGTAAGCGATGCTCCAAAAGTAATGCGAAAGGATGGTGGTGATTTTTTATTTAAAAAATGGATGTTTTATAATTAAAACAAAAAATTTGGCCCATGGGGGGATCGAACCCACGACCTTCGCGTTATTAGCACGACGCTCTAACCAACTGAGCTAATGGGCCACGTTGGTCCGTTAGAATTTTAACGCCGTTTTCTGCGAATATTTAAATTATAGATCTCTTGTGTGCAAAAGAAAATTGGCCCATGAGGGGATCGAACCCGCGACCTTCGCGTTATTAGCACGACGCTCTAACCAACTGAGCTAATGGGCCACTTTATTTGTAAATTTCTTATACCGTGTTGTCAATTCTTTTTTTAAATGAACGTCTTGTCTGGACTTTGTAACCTCTTAAAATGTGTATCGATAAGTAAATCGTTTACAGTTTACGACATACAGGCTCATTAATTTATGACTTGAATCGTTTTTATTTCGTTGATTAGCAAAGTTCAAGTTCAAAGTATAAGAACGACTGTTGATAATGAATATGATTGTGATTTTTTGTGTACAGGCTGTCGATCATAAATACTTTAAAAAATATTATTTCAAGTTTGTTTTTGATCTTTATCAACGATAAAGATCTCTTCGATCCGTCAAAAGCAAGCGCAATCAAGAGGATTGATCAACTCCAACGATTGTTAATCATTGAAAAACAAAACCGCTATCGAATTTTTCTTCAAACGCATGCTTTATTCATAAGCAATTCTTGAAATGCAAATAGAATACTGTAAACTTCGAGCGAATTCAATGTATTTATTTTATCACGCAAGTCTATTACTGCTAACGGAAGAGCATCATTTGGATGTGATTATTAGCATTATTATCGGTCAAATAAGCATATAAAAGTGACAGAAGACAAAGGTCATCATAAATTATTTTCAACTCCGCACAAAGTAGCGTATTACCTGCATGTAAACTGCCTCGTCAAAGCATTGATATTGACGTTCGGATAACCATTGACGCCATCGTGTGGCGTCATGTAAAATTGCAACCCCGAACACATTGACTGCCGAAAACAATCATCCAATAATATCTCGACAGTTTCGTTTCAAATTCGTCCATGTTTGCTATAAATGCATCAAATCTGTAGTGCACTTCCTGCAGTGATAATTTCGGACCGATGCTACGTGGACATTATTCATACTAACGCGTCGACTGCCAGATGGAGTCTAAAAGTAGAATCTCCTTCGCGCGTCTGGACTCAGCGTTATGTTAACCGTATCTACTTCATTTTCATCGTAGCTCTCTGCTGTGCCTCTGGATTTGGTACGTCTTTCCTTGTATTTCACTTGCGAAAAAAACGGAAGAGCATCGCCTAAACACAAACACGTGCGTCGATCGATTTACGATTATAGGCATATACAGGGTGTTTCCTACTTTCCCGGCAAGATTGCAGAAGCATGAGCCACAAGTGGAAATACGAAAAAATATTATATGAAGTTTGTTTATAAACGCTTTATTAAAATATTATAGGCAAATATTGAATGTAGCCTGAATAGATGCGGAACAGCACATTTAAAGCTGAATAACACGAAAGTTCGACTGTGTTTACTAAAGCCAAATCTCGTAAGTACAGGCAAAGTAAACACAATCGACCTTCCATATCATTCACCCGTTCCGCACCTGTTCAGGCTAAGTTCAATATTTGCCTATAATATTGTAATGAAGCGTTTGTAAACAAACTTCATATAACATTTTTTTCGTATTTTCGGTTGTAGATCATGCTCCTACAATCTTGGCAGCGCACAGTGATCCGAATCAAGAAATTCTGTGACATTTTGCCGAAAAATGAACTTTCTCATATTGACTCATATCGAATTGAATAAAATATAATAAAAATTGTTATCGTAACGAACACTTAAAGTTGGCCATTATGAAAATTGTTTGTTTCGCAAAAGAAAGATGCTTAGCTTCATCTGGATGCCCTGACTCACCTGTTTAATATTTTGTCTTTGTTGTTCTTTTAAAATGAAAAGAATTCCTTTACAATAAGAATTTACACTGACAATTAAAAATTGATTTAAATAAACTTAAATAGAACTTTTGTACATACAGCACGATTACGATTTCCGTAACCCCTCGTTTTGAGGTTATATTTGTGTTCTTCGGGTTACCTCAAGAAAAAAATGTATATTACATAGTGTCAAATCGGCCTGGTTTAGCCGGTAAAGTAGATTTCCTGTTATTTATAAACCTACAAATATCTCGAAAAATATACGAGATATGGCAAAATATTTTCCAGCCTTTTTTGTAGGAAATTTTATTTTCTACAAAGTAGGTCTCTTGATATTTTGCCATATTTCGCATAGTTACCGAGATATTTACAAGTTTATAAAAAGCAGGAAATCTACTTTACCGGCTAAACCAGGCCGATTTGACACCATGTAATACATACATTTTCTTCTTGACATAACCCCAAGAACACATGTAACCTCAAAACGAGGGGCCACGGAAATCGTAATCTCCCCTCATTTTTGACTAAATTATTATCAATTAAGATTATATTACTTTATTATAAAAATAAACCATTTTCTTTTGATGAAATGAAATTTTACCTAAACCAATAATTTTCAGGGTGTCCTATAATTTTGTCCATAGCAGTAAGTACATGTGGGAGGCTGATCGGAAAGATTCTCCATTGAACCCGTGGGAAAAACGATCAGAGACGTTCATCACTGGTTCGCTCATTTTTCCTGCGCGCACAAAAATGAAAAAACGAAGAAACAACGATCACTGTCGACCACCCTAATCCGCGATCCCGTAGCGCAATGGCGAGACACGTCAACGAGCCCACGAGTCTGGCAGAACCTATATGTATATACAAAGCTGTCCTTTACCGTTTCTACCCATGCCGTGCCGGTAGCTTTCCAAAAACTCAAACGCTTTTTACTGCAGTTTAGCCGAAACCGTTCTGCCGCACGTGGTCACGTTCAACAAGGACCCAGCCCATTTTTTAAGGGACCCTATTTCGCATCTCTTCGCGCACTAAGCGGGATGCAAGTAGTAGGAAACATTTTATTGCCCTTTTGCTAGGCAGTTACTAAGGTACGATCAAGCATCTGGCTCTCTATTCTGTATCAGAAGACTAACGATGTTCGCAGTGCGAAGAAATTCTGATGCTAGGATGGTCAGGAAAATTTGGAAGGCAGGGCGACTTTAGAGTAGGGGAATTGTAGGAGAGGGGAAGTGAAAGTTGATAATGAAATGACGGTCGCTGGCGAGGACATCTCATTTTCGACTATGTCAAGGATGAAGTATTGCACGAATGTAGTTGTAATAAGAGAACTGACGGAGAACTGCCAATGTGACAGTCATGAGGCACGCAGGCCCTTATTGTTAAGAAGACACAGGCTAGTATAACCCTTATAAATCTTAGTATTTAAATGCTCTTAATAAAATAATATTAATATTAATATTTTATTCACACTTAATATAGAGCTAACCATACCCCGTTATCATTTACCATAATTTATTTGAATATTAAATAATGTTAATCCTGGAGCACTGTATGCATACAGTCAACTAGATTCAAACTTAAGGACGATTGGATATTTTTCATTATGTTTATTAAGGTACCAATTTATATAATATAATGTACAAAAAAAAGCTAATAAACATTTTTTTTTTAATAAAAAAGCACAGGCTAGAGGTATAAGACAGTAGGAGCATGCAGTACTTTGGTCAATTTATTCTGTACACCAAAAATGGAGAATGTCATGAAGATTTTGTTGAAAGAACGTATATGCTCAAAATGTAACTACAGTCCCTAAGACTTCATTTTAACAGTCACGTTCACAGTTTGCCCAACCAGTGTGTGCAGTTCGCGAAGCTGCGCAATAGATCCGTAAACAGAATGACGCGAGCGAATAATTCGCGAGTGAGTCTGTGTTGCATTTGGAGCGGCCGGGAGCGTTTATTGCCACCCACGCGGATCGCTCGCATGATCTACCACGGTTGAAGCGTTTAGCTCCTCGGGCAACATCCTCGCGCCTAATCGCGTAATCGAAGCGCGCAAAATGTCAACGAACGGAGCGTTAATTGCCCTACGTTCACGCGTAATTGTTCCGCGTTGCATTAGAGATGTCGAGCGAGTTTCTCGTGATTATCAAAGGTCCTTTGCATTCCAGTCTCGCAGTAAGGTTCGTCGAGAATTTATTGAAAGTTGTCGCGGTTTACACAAATGGGTGAGATGCGAGCAGCATACGCAACGATTAGCATGTTTTCCCGATTAGAAAATCACGATTGCAGGCAATATACCGCGGACGTGGAACTGAAGAACGGAAGTCGGCGAAATGGCTTCCGAGATGCCAGGAAGAACGTTTCCAGTCACGAACTATTGTTAGACCGACTGTTGCATGCAAAAGACAGTCCATTGACCGTTCCTCGTTGCCTCTAGGAATAGTGAGGTCGATATCTTGGGTTCACGAACCTCCCTTAGAGCGCGGAACGACTCGAACGATGAAGAATGCATCGAGAAAAAAGTTCAACTGCCGCGGAAGTTCTTCCGGCGTCAACTTTTTGCTCATTCATTTTACTTGCTCTTCACGGTCATCACGGAAGAACGATTTCCACCGGTCTCTGTGCACGAAAATACATGAATTATGTTTATGAGAGGCATATGGTTCAAGTAGTGACGTAACAATTGCACGTACGTAAGATATGGTATAGGCTTGGTCAACTATTTTTAAAAACTGTGGAAAATTACAGAATTTTACTATCTCTGTATACAATTGCAAAGTCGCTGTTCCAGCTTGGCTGAATATAAATTATGCACAACGATGAAGTTTTGCCATTTAAATTCGGGACACCCTGTATAGTAAAATGTTGTTCGTTGCTGAAATATAAGTATACATACAGATAGAAGTTACGTAAAATAAAAAAGTACAAAGAACGTTATAAAAATTCAATGTCTTTTGTCCTATCAACTACCAATGGTTTCGAACCACATCATTATATCGTAGATACCTCAGCTATGGAGTTAATACTTGCATATGGAATTAATTACTTTTAAATCTATGATGCAAAAATTTATTAGAAATTTATTAATATTAGTTATTATAAGCGAGTCTTGCGGACAGTTCTTTCTACGAATGACTAACGATTCAACAGGGTAGCTTCGCTCTCTGAAGTCACGACATACAATTTTTCTACGCCCTGCGCTACAAACTTTTGTTGTTACAGCTCGTAGCAGAAGTAAAAGAATATTACAACAGTGAAACAATATGTCACGACATTTTAAACCGTTCTTTTAAAATCTAAACGCAAGGAACATGAACACGCATCGATCAGTATTATGTGACTCGTAAGATGTACATCGACTCCGATTCTGTATAATGATTATTTTGTCGGAAGGTCTTTCGTAGACCTTCTATAGTCCCCATAGTAATAAAACACAAACCGGTATAGTTATGCATATAGTAGGTTCTTATGTCTATAAAATGTCCATCGGAATACGTTCGTAGCTGATCGACAACTGAATGATTTTAATTCTATATATTCAAATATAATCACTGAGAAATTATAAGATCATTCAAATATAACCCAGACCTACATTCTTCCAGTTCGACTGATTACTAGACTGCGGATATCGTGCATTCGTAACCGATATGAATAGGCGCAATCTAAAATAACTTAATAAATTAATGTTAATCTCAAAGAACTACAGACGGAAATGAACGTATAAGGTTTTAAATCGTCAACAGCGTACTTCTTGCAAGGGTGAAACCGCGACTCTTTCGATTTCTGAGCACATTTGTCGCTATAAGTCGTCCACCGAGGTTGCAATTAACGTCACCGCGAATCGTCGTGGATCACAAAGAAACCGTGTCTCCGTTCCACGGACCAATTACTCGAAAGAGGTTCTAATCGGTCCAACTTGTAGAAGAGAACGGTAGCGAAGACTACAAAGCAAAACGCGTTGAGGTCGATTTATGCTATCCGCACAGACACGGAACGTATCCGACCAGACAAATATTAATATCTAATATCATCCAGTGGGTGTACAAAGTGTTCGTACACTTATTAAAATTAAATAACTTTTTTGTAATTGTACCAAACGACTTGATCTTGAAACATGAATTTGTAACAATTCAATATTAGAAAGGTGGGGGTGCTACGCAAAACAGAAAAAAATTGGCAAAGTTTGGGGACCTCTGGTATGAATCGACCTTTAACAGTTCCCAAGAACGGCAACTTTTCAGTTCGCGTAGTGTACGCGCGCGCGTGTGTTGTGCTTCTTAAAATACGCTCCAGAGGTTCTCCAACGCGGATTACACCCGTGTCTCTCACACAACGATCGTTGATACTACGAGAAATTAAAATTTCACCCGAAGGCGTACGTATGGGGATCGATGAATTGGTGCATCGACCCATGGGCGGCTATAGTCGCGCGAACTCCATTTTTATCGTGAAAAATCGAAAAGGATCCTCTCGCACGCTTGAGATGTACAGATGTTGCTGGCCGCGTCGGATTAACACGGGTGATTGATTGTTCGGATCGGATCCGATCGGAAGAGATCGGGCCGCAGCCATGTGTCCAATGAAAATCTCATTCGAGTTGCCTCGGTTTCCACGTAGTTTTTATCACCGGTATGCTCTCCCTCTACGAACATATTTATATTATCGCCGGGCACATGATGGCTTAGTCGTGATCGTCTCACTGCGACGGCGGCCCGACACGATTTCGCAGCTGATACCGAGTAACGATATCGCGGTAAAAATGGCGTAAGTACAATGTGAGAGGAGACTGTTTCTGCGAAATTAGCGATAATTACCGAACCGAATACCGATGAAATTTTACCAAATTTTGAGGGAGTGGAGTCCGAGAAACGTCGCAATATTGTGAGTTTGCGATCGCGAATGACCCATATTCGAGGGAGAACCGGCCATGGACCCGTTTTACGGGTAAAACTCGGCCGGGCCGTGTACGAGGCGTGCATCGCGAAACGAAAGTGATTGTGTAAGCGAGTATAAAAGCCGGTATAATATCGTCCCGAGAGGTCTGTTCGTGCAAGGAAGGAAGAAGTGCACGCAGTTTCGCGCGAGAGATGCTGTTACCAGGACAGCGAACGGCAAAAGTGCAGAGAGCGTGCGTGCCTCATATATTCTCGAAACGAAAAGTTCCTACTCTTTCTATGCAGTCGCGACAATATCGTGCTTTATCTCCGCCAGCTTATCGGCTCCGAAAGTTATAATCTCTCTCTTTCCTCGTCCGGTGGTTAGCGGTATTTTCTTCCTATAGAAATTTCATATCTGTAGGAAGGAACACGAAGGTCGACAAAAGTCTGTCTCTCTTTTCTCTCAATTTCCCCGAAATGATAGCTAAGTCAACACGATTGGAGAGAGAAATTTGTTCGTAAAATATTCTCGAGACAATAAAACTGCGTCGCGCGCTCTCCACGCCTTTCTTGCGATAACTGAATCCACACGCTGATAAACTCCGAGTGAAACCGTGACCAGATCCGCTCGAATTATTTGAGGAAACCATGACTTCGTGACTAAGATGTGCTGGAGCTCGAAAATGACTCATCAAATCCTGCGCCTATGCATCGTCTGAATGATAATGATGTTACGATGTTTCCAGTTGATATTGCGTGTTGTCGATGACGAAGAGGGAAGATAAATCACATGCTTTCGGACATTAGAACGCCCCTCGTAATAGCTTTTTAGAAGCAGGATATCGTCTGCTTAGTACGTGCATAAGCACGTGTTTCTCATCGGATGGAAAAAATTCTGATGCGTGACATTTCATCCACGTGTCCGAGCGATTATAGTTTTTGCAACAGCTATCATTGCGCATCGTTTAGTGAACTAATCGTATTAGCTTCTCGAGAAATATTCAGATCGTCCGGATCGGCCTTGAAGGGGTACTCCGTTCTGTCTGCGTGACGAGTCGAACCCTTTGAGGACAAAAGCGGCGAAGTTGACTTGGGTCCGTGTTCACTCACTGGAAGTAATGTCAGAATACAATATGTAAATCAGAATAGATTCATCAGTGTACGATGTCAAGATACCTATTGCGATCTGGTTGATTGGAACCATTGGTTGGTTAGCTTTAAACGGTGTTTAATGCAGTACCAATACCTGAACCAGTTCCGAAGCGTGTTTTCGTCCTCGATGGACATCAAGTCTGGTTTCTACTCTTCGGCCACTGAACCAGCGCCGAGGCAAGGTATACAACTTTCTCAACGGTGGCCTGCACCCCGGCGTCCCCGCTTTTGCGACAATTTCCCGGCAAAATCGACACGCGAGAACTACCACCCACCCTGTTACTATTCCAGCCGATATTCTGAATCATCCTATAGTCGAGTGGCATGAACATTCCAGTCCGCGTTGGTCAGAGTGGCATTACAAGCGGACAGTTCAGTCGCGAGTTGAAGACGAACGGAACCGGTGCGTCAGTTCTCGCCGATCTTGTGCCTGATCGATCCACGCTGACTCGGTGAGGCTTTCTTTCAGTATCGTCGTCGTCCTCGACAGGATCTAGTGCCTTTCAACGTTCTTCTTAGGAAACCTTTTTCTACGGCCTATGACAAAATTATGTTAATGTTGTTCGATGTGGTTGTTAATCATCGAGAGCAGTGCACCGTCTATTTACAAACCGCGAAAATACGCTCCTGACGTTTCCTGATCTAATTACCAACACTTCTTGCGCAGTCTTCTTCAATTGGACTTTAATCGTCTATTTGCTTTCTCGCAGTCAGTTTTTGCGACAGGCGATTTCTATGCGCCGTGATCCCGATTTCTTCTTCGGCATTCCCCGCGACAGTTCTTAATTGCCATCGCCTTGAAACTGATTTAGCTCGAGTGCTTTTCACGCATCGGCCGAATTGGCGTTAAATGTTTGTAATTAGACTCGTTAATGCCCGCGACTAGTTGGTGCTTTCTTCGATGGCGAGAACTTGCGACGGGGGGCTGTGCGAAAGCTATTTTTATATAACGAAGGGAGAATTGTATGTTCGCCGGCTTGAGATCGTGTTCGACTCGCCACGCAAACGAAACGATTACTCGCAAATTTTAGTCGATGACGCAAACAGAGATCAATCGGATCGTTTTTGTGTGGAACACTGCAGCGCTACAGATTCTTTGAAACTCCTGAAATTCTTCATTCTTCGAGATTTGTATCAATAATCGCAATTAGTTATATATTTCTCGCTTGAACCCCTGCCCGATCAAGATAGAATTCAAATAATTGTTTGTCGAACTTAGTTCCAATTTCCCAAACGCATCGTCTTATCTCGTCTTATATAAAGGAGCGCGCTCCTCTTATATAAAGAATCGTAAACAAGACCGTAAACGAAACTTTCATTAGCGAGATTTATTTACGGATTGCAATCTCGGCAAACGATAAATCGTGGATAGCGTTATTTCTTGTATAAACCATGTGGTGTGTTTGGGATCCGTTGTATCGGCATTGAAGTACCAGTTTGCCGTGAATACGACGTAAACGCGGCTCCAAAAGGTAAAATCAGATTGCTGTGTCCTTCCGCGTCCATCCCCGTGCGACGCATTTCGCAAACGGTGAAATTGAAGGTTGGCTCGGTGCACTGGGGATTTTACATAATCGCGTTTGACTGGTGTGCCGTGTTTGCCAACTCCAATACACCGGAAGATTCCGAGGGGAACTGATTCGGGTAGCCGCGAGTCATGAAGTTCGTACTTTGCTTTGACAAACCGAGTTAATTGGTGAACGAGACAGAGTGACTCGTCCTTTTCATCAACGAGCCTGGCATTTTCGTTTTTACAGGGGAACGTTCCGAGAAAACATGGTGAAGGCGTACGGAGGGGCGTTAATCGCCGTTGATATCTTCATGATACTCCTGAAGATCTTCTATTACATCGGAGAAGGGATCTACAGGCTTTTCGTCCCTGTCGAGGAGAAGAGCGTCGCTGGAGAGACTGTTCTGGTAGTTTAGTCATGAAAATCTCGTTTGGCACCTGTTCCTTGAAAACGATTACAACCAGTTTTTATTTTGTACCAAGATCCGCAGTCTAATTATGATAATATACAACGTATTTTGCATATTTCAACGCTGCATATAATCGTAGAAGATAGAATTTATTCGTTTACATTATGCAAAATTTTTAATTCCTGTATTCATATCCATTTAAATTGTATACAAAATATCTTTGTATCAACACCACCTGTTTGAAAATAGTTTTTAAATATTGTTGAATCATCGAACAAAGTAACTATTGATTCTGATGAACCATTGAATACTTCTTGTAAAACTTTTTGTTTACCTCATTTACATAAGCAGTTCTGAGATTGACGGATGCGACCATGTGCTAATCAATGTCTGTATCCTGGACAGGTGACGGGCGCGGGACACGGAATTGGTAAGGAATTAGCGTTGAAATACGCATCGCTGGGAGCAACAGTTGTTTGCTGGGATCTGAACCAACAAGGAAACGATGAGACCGTAGAAGAAATTAAGCAACTGGGCGGAGTTAAGGCCTACGGTTACAAGTTCGTATTCGAATCGACGTATATAAATTAATAGAATCTAGTTTTAAAAAACTTAAAAAAAAACACTTGTTATCATGTCATTCTGTTAATCTGTAATGAGAAATAACATGTCTATAATTTTCAGCGAGCTTGCATGTGTTACAAACGTAATGTACAATTTTTTTCTGTGTCAGATGCGACGTATCGAACAGAGACGAGGTGCTCAAAGTGGCGCAGAAGGTCAAGGAGGAAGTTGGCGATGTCACGATCCTAGTCAATAACGCAGGCATCATGCCTTGCCGTACGTTCATGGACCACTCGCAGGAAGAAATCGAGCGAATATTCAACATCAACGTGTTAGCACACCACTGGGTAAACTTGTAAAGCCTTAGCCCATCTCTGGGTAAATTTGTTTGTATCTCCTTAATTGTCCACAGACTCTGCAAGCTTTCCTGCCTTCCATGATCCAGAAGAATCATGGGCACATCGTTGCCCTGTCGTCGATGGCCGGAATCGTCGGTCTGGCGAACCTGGTGCCATACTGCGCCTCGAAATTCGCTGTGAGAGGTGAGAAATTTTCGTTTATCTTCCTTCGAATATCTTTCATCATCCGAGTCTGATTCTTCGGATAAACGCAGGGTTGATGGAGGGTCTGTACGAGGAGCTTCGAACCATAAGCCCTAAGGACAACCCTTCACAAATCAAATTCACCACCATCTATCCGTACATGGTGGACACAGGACTCTGTAAGAAGCCAAAGATCAGGTAGGACTCTCTGAGTTGGTTTAGATCCTTCGATATCAGGTGCCTAACGTTCGAACAATTGCGTAAAATTAATCGCATAACTTGTATTCGCATGCAGGCTCGATTATTGGACCAGAGGTGGGCACACTTTTTAAAACCAACCAATCAATTATTAAATGTAGCGAGACTACAAACTGCTCTATTCCCAAACAGCGTGCAAAATTAAATTGTGTGAGAACGTAAATCTAGTGTACAGACGCGATAAAACAACCAAAAGATCCTAGAGAGTCTATAAAACAATCTTGAGGTCAGGAGTAATATTGATAAATTTGTACTTTAAAAAACGACGCGATTAAAATGAAAAGCATTGCACAACGCAAGAGATAAGATTGTAATTCATTTTGTTGGGAATTGAGCAGCCTGTACGTCGTTCGAATTAGAGCTCTTGCTACTCGTATATTCGACTCATTACCAGAGTTTCCTTTCGTGATTAGTAAAAGATGAAGTTTCTATGTACAGTGGGTGTACAATGTGTTCATACACTTTTTAAAATAGAATAACTTTTTTATAATTATATAAAACGACCTGATTTTTTATAATTAATTCGAAGTATTGGAAAATCTTTTCTGCGGATCATTTAATAAACTAATGCTTCTAATTAATAAAAGAAATTCAGATCGTTTGGTACAATTATAAAAAAGTTCCATTCCATTTTAAAAGGTGTACAAACACTTATTATACCCATTGTACATGTTCACCAAGTATACTACAATTGAATATCTGCGGTTGAATTAGAGCTCTGGTCCGGTTAGAACATGCGTCCATTTCACACACATATGATTTTGTTTTTTTATTCAGGTTCCCGAGCATCATGGGAATGGTTTCACCGAAAGAGGCAGTTGTTGAAATAGTTAAGGCGCAGAGGCGGAACATCCGAGAAATATCCATTCCCGCGATTTGGATCTATGTCAATTCTTTCTTAAGGTAAGCGTCGAACGGCGGCGGTTCGATAATGATCTTCGATGAATCGACACGGTCTGTTTCTTCCAGAAACCTCCCTGAAACGGGCTTGCTTGGCGTGGTAGACTTCCTCGCTTCGGGCGTCGAGGCGGAAAGTTAACTAATGTTCCTGGAACGGCTATCCTAACAAACGACAATGAAGAAGTCTTGCCGATGACCCACGCCAACACTTATAAACTATTAAACACAAAACAAAAAACGTGTTCTAGTATTATTGTGTACACAATAATTCTGTTCATAAACTTGAGGATAAGTTATCGATTAGGGAATGGAACTCCTTGGGATATTCCGTTCACCATTCACCACTACCTTCGAACACAGTTCTAATTTTCTCTCTTACTTGTTGTTAATATCTCTTAAGGAATTATGCATAATACGTGTAAAACTGAAGAAAGTATTCCTTGATGTGCAAGAAAGAACTTGTGTTTACTGAAATGTTCTCTTTTTTATCATTTTCTAACGATTCATATTAAATGAATATTGCCTGATACCTGTCTCTCTCTTTCTCTTGATTGTAATCTGTATCCTCCGAACGATCGATTAACGTGCAAACATGTGTAATAACATCGATATAATTTATTGTATCTTAATCTAATCGAGACACACAGCGGATTTTTCTTCTTATCAAGGATTATCGAAGCATACATTTAGATAGAGTCGATAAACATTGGAGAACAGGTAACGATTGTATAAAATGCCGTAAAAATAGGTACAAATTGAGTCTTAAAATATTTACATATCACTCGGTGTATCGTCCTGACTAGCTGCCCGACGCGTTTTTAAACATCTCGTCCAGTTTGTTATAGCCCTTCATGCCAACCTTAGCGCCGGCCACTCGACAACCGAAGCTCACAGCTGCTTGTAAAACACTTTGCGTAATAAATTCGGTATGACTCCATTCTGTGCTCTCTATGTTATAATTCCTTTTGATATTCCGTTGGTAGTCCTCGTTATTCGATTCAATCGATTCGGACATTCTCCTTTTAACATAATCTAACTTCGCTTTGTTTAAATAATGCAGCACCGCTGCATTGAATGTATCACCGGCACCCAATGTGTCCACAACTTTGTGTGGGGAAAAAGCAGGAGATTGTACCGTGATATTATCAGGAGTTCTGGCCATAGCACCTCGATCTCCCCAAGCACAGATTAAAGTTGCCCTAAAATATAGAAAATCAATCAAATATTTCTACATTGTATATAATTTATAAGAACCCTCCATCTTTACCACTTACCCAGACTTAGCATCGTCGCTAATGTTCTTCAAGGTTTCGCTCATATTATCGTAGCCCCTACTTTGAGCAAAATCCTTAGATATAAATGCCACGTCGACATATGGTAGTAAATCTAACAATTCCTGCCTGGGACGTTCTAGCTCCACGCTAACTGTGATTGGCACCAGGTTCCAATCCTTTTCCTTATCCGTAGAATCTTGAAAGCAACTCAACATATCATTATAATTTTCTATACACTGCAGCATGGACAATACTTCGGCTAAGTTTCTGCCTTCAAAATGAATCCAACAGTAGTCTTGCAGATGGAGTTGCTCAAAATTCTTCAGCGTCAATTCTGGCATGCAGGGATTATGATGTAAAATAGTGCGCGAACCGGTACTCTGGCTCAGAATAACAGTAGACATTGGACAGCCTATTCCTTGCACCATGGGACAGTGAGAGAAGTCAATGTTGTGCTTTTTCATATCGTTCTGTAGAAAATTGACATGCTCATCCGTGCTCAAAGTACCAAAGAACTCGCAAGAAGTTCCTAACAGAGAAAGGACTGTGCAAGTGTTGGACGCATTGCCTCCTCTTTGCCATCTGTATTCCACAGATCTAAAACATAAGAAACAAGAACAATAAGATGAAACTAGAAAGTTCTCCAATAGTACAGTATTCTTGAATATTATTCTACATACATTATGCATGATGTTGATGATTACAGTAAAATGTACTCTAAATCTCTTTAACCCCTTGCCATATGATTTTGTTCACAGCTATAACGATTAGGACATATTTGTCTCTAATAATTCCCTAGAAGAAACAGAACATTTGTATACAATGTATCTCTACATTAACCCATTCTCTATCACTCTCATAATTTCGATTAGATTAATTTTATACACATTGCTATTTACATACGAAGACTTTATGGCTACCTTTGAGGTGTACTATATTCAATAAAACATTTTCATAGTGGAGGTAGGCAGCGATAAAGTGATGGTAACTAAAAACTGGTAAGAATTGCACGAATTTGACTCCATATTGTGTGACAAGGGGTTAATGGGTACTTACAATTTTTGTTCTACTTTGGCTCAGAAAGGAGACAGGTTCAGTTGTTAAATTGTATTTATTGGAACGGTAATTCTCTCTGAATTTGTTACGAATATCAGTGGACCATGAATTTCTAACACGTTCGTGAATTCAGATCGTCCGAAAATGGTGGTAAATGTCATATGTCATCTTCAAATATCGCTGATGAACTTAATAAGAGGCAAAAGATGACATTGCGCAATCGCACGGGAAAGTAAAATCTCACCTTTGATCAGTATCCTCCGCGGGGTAATGTCTGCAGGTTTGGACGATGTCTAAACAAGTCAACCCGATGCAGAGAATCTTTTGTTGACTCGGCACCGTAGCAGAGGACATTGCAACAATTTTCTGATAGAAACTTGAAATCATGTCAACTACTGTCCAAAACCACTAAAATCGCATCAGATTTCTGCGAGAAAGGCGACGAATCCTGAATAATCACCGTACACACACGAAACAAAATTTTATGTACTGATAATGCGTACCCCGTACTTTCATTTCGTTTATACAACATTCCCCGTTATCGGTTAGATTACGTGCAAGAGATGATCGGATCTACTCGACCTTTGACACTATCGCATAGAGCAACATCGATAACTTTTTAACTCACTGCAGCTTATATACCTAAAATAACGATAATGAATCTCATTAAAAATAGGATAACAGCTGACATCCAGGTGACATCACGAAATGTCAACACCACTACTCAGTGGCTTAAACAATATAGTGTACCTTGTGCGACATCAACAATCACAAATTATACAATTGAAAAAAATACTTAATTCCAGTACAAGCTTTTTATCTGCCATTATCGCAAAAGCAGCGTTACGTAAAACCGTTTGCGGCAAATGCTGTTTCGTGTTTCGACGATTAATCGCGATCTGGAACTCGAAATTGACAATACGAAATTCAATTTTCCCGCTTTTCGGACGCGAAAAGATTATACAAGGTGTCCCAAAAATGTCGTATTGCTTTGGAAGAGCTGCTTCCTGCAGTCATTGAAGGGGTAAACCTTGAAATTGACGATAAGAAATTTAATTTTTCGCTTCTCGAACGCGAAAAGATAATAAAGGGTGTCTCAGAAATGTTTTACTACTTTGGAAGGACTGATTCCTGAAGTTTTTGAAGGGGTTATAGGGTGCCCCCGTGCACAGCCGACTCTACTACTAGCCGTGCTGAAGGTAAAATGGTAACAGCGAGGGAATCCGGTTGTTATGTATATTTATATATCTATATTTATATGCTACATTCTATTTTACTTCGTGATCATGGTGTTATCACAAAAAAACTTTCTTTCTGCACAAGGGTTGAGTACACTGATAAATGCCCTAGAATAGGGGTACGCTACCCCCGAAAACACGGACCAATCAGAGCGCGGCTGCAGCGGACGGATTCTGGCCCGACGAATAGAAACGCTACGCTCAACCGAACCTTGTTTTTCATTCTCGAAAAACGCGGAAAACATTTTTGCAAAGGAAAAAATTACTACAAATGATCTCAGGAATCATCCCTTTCAAAGAAGTACAACATTTTTTAGACACTCTGTAGCGCCCGCCGATAGACTACTGTAGACTACCAGACTACCAAAACTATTTACTCTGCTATTCTATGGTAAAACGGGTAAAACTGAAAATGTCAAGATGGCAACGGAAACGATTTTGTCGGATGTCGAGACAACTTTTATAGTTTGTTGACTTAGAATTCCGAACAGGATATCGGAAAAACTCTCGTAAAGACAACGCAGACTTTTGTTTCATTATAGGGGAAATTCTTAGTCTCCGAAATAGGCCTAAACATATGCGATACATACGTGTAAGCCATATAGCGTACCGGAGCTGCGGCACACAAATCGCCCGACAGCTTCTTTTTGCGATAATCTTTGTACACGTTTCATTTTTACGTGTTCATATAGAAATATAATATGGATCCTCGATTACATAGAAGATCAGAGTCGGAAAAGGGACCTGGTGATTTGGTCAGTGTCATAACCTCTAAGAGATGTTTTTTTTCTTATGAATACACAAACAATCAATGTATATATTTTATGAATTTGTAACGATCGCCTTCAAAATATTCGATTTACTTATTGGAAAGAATTTTTGAGTTCTTCCAAATTGCAAGCCGTTTACGAACAGTTACTCTGAAACATCAAAATTGTTTATTGTATTTTTCATTAACAATTGCAGATAGTCGAATGGTTAAACGAGGCTTCCTTGAGTCCAGCGGAGGACGTGAAAGTCTCAAATTTATGTAAGGTCCAAGAGATCTTAATAAACAAGGAACCACAATTACTTCCGTTATACTTGGACGAGGCCTTGCAATTCTCCTTAGATAGAAATGCGGAAGTTAGAAAAACAGTGACAGGCTTCGTAGAAGAAGCAGGGTAATTTTTTATAAAATATAATCGTTACATATCATTTAGGATTTATTGACTGTGTGATTGTCTAATTTGCAGAGTAAAACAACCAGAAATAATTCCGCGCGTAGTTCAAATACTTTTAAGACTAGTTTCTGACGATTCTTCGGCTGTGGCTAAAAGAGCTCTGAGAGCTAGTGGTAGAATACTGAGATCGGCATTGAAATGGATATCTGTTGCCACTACAGTTACTCCAGAAATGGAAGTAGCTTGGGGTCAACTCAGTGCACTCAAAATACAAATTATAAATATGATAGATAGTGACAATGATGGGTAAAATGATTTCTTTATTGTTCTTTCAATCGACTTTGTCAGTTTCAATTACTAACTTGTTTTATATTTCAGTATTAGGACGCAAGCTGTCAAGTTTCTCGAGGGTGTTGTTTTAATACAAACATACCCAGATCCAGATTCGCAGAAGAAGCCAGACGATTTTTCTTTAGAAGATATTCCATTAACTTTAAAGATAGCCCGTAGACGAAAGCTGGAAGAGGAAGCTAACGACGTGATGGATTTGTTAATTAAATTTCACGGATCTCCTCATGTTAGCAGCGTTAATTTAATGACGTGTATGGGCTCCCTGGCATTCATTGCTAAAACAAGGCCCCAGTTTATGCCGGGAGTAATACAAGGTACCTATACGGCATCGGCAATAGGTATTTTCTTGTATAGATCTTGTGACTAACGCGTTCAATTTACAGCTCTGCAAAGACTGCAAAACGACTTACCTCCGACGTTGTCTGACTCTCAAGTAACTAGTGTACAGAAGCAACTAAAATTAACTTTATTAGGTCTAATGAAGCACCCCGCTAGTATAGAATTCGCGTCTACTATAGCTAAACAATTGACTCAACTAGGAGCGAAAGAACAAGAGATAATAAAGTCCTATCCGAAACCGGAGGATATCCGGCGCATGAAGAAGCGGCAACAAGTAAATTCGTTATTAACACGAATCAGATGTGACAATCGAAAATTTATTCGGTAGTAACGCATATTATTTTTAGGAAGCGGCTGCTGCTTCTGCTGCGAAACGCCTTAAAGTTGAAGCTCCCTTAATACCGGAAGAACCGGAAGTTGTTCCCACCCCTGTACCACCCCCGAAATTACCGGAGTTGTTAGAACTATCAGAAAGTTTTATTTCTGACAGATTAAGTGTAGAGATCGCTACAGATTTAGTAATGGATAGCATGGTAAAGAACGTTTCTATTACAAAGATCATTAGCTTAGAATTGTACCTGTTAAAATATATTTTATTCGCAGGCCTGGGTACCAGACTCAATGACAACGATCTTCCAAAGAGAATATCAGCCGACCTCGACGACTGACATCAGCATTCAGCGGCAAACAATCGCTAAATTGCTATCCGCGCAGATCAAGCAAGCGAAAGCGAAAAAGAAGAAAGAAGCTAAAGACGAAGATGCGGTTATGGAGGATCTGATCAAGAATCCCACTATCAGTGTAGCAGAGGCGAAGCGTGAGAGAAAGCGCGAGAAAGACAGGGAGAAAGAGAAAGAAGCGAAAGCTTCTCTGGAGGCTCACGAAAAATCGCTGGCTAAAGCGAGAAACCGTCTGAAAGCTTTAAAGTTGTCCGAAGTTACGAAACCATTGTCGAAAGAAGTGAAAGAGAAAATGTTACTAATGGCGGTTAACAGAATCCTCTTGTCCGAGAAAACAGCCGTATTTGGTGGCGTCGCAGCCATACGGTAAATCAATTTTGCTAAAAAATCTTTATAAACTGGAATTTAATTACTATTATTTCGTTTAGGTCCAAGATTTTAACAACTTTAGCCGCAACGTTTAATCCCTATATTAAGGAAGCTGTGCTACGGTACATCACCGACGACATGAGAAACCGTTTAGATTTAGCTTTAGGCTGGTTGTACGAAGAATATGCGTTACTTCAAGGTTTCCAGAGAAGGACCACACTATGCACGAAGCCTCAAGAAGCGCCGCATCAAGCGTACAACTTCCTGTTGTGCACTTTGGTGTCGGCGATTGATTTGGTTCAAGGGAAAGATCGAGATACGTTGTTAAACAGGTAACAGATGGATTGATCATTATTTAGTATATATTTATTAGTAAATATTGATTGTGTGCTTGTTTGAGAGTAGGCTATATCTGGAAGCTCCCTTAATTACGGAAGACGCTGTGGAGGCCTTAAAAATGGTGTCTTCCGATGAGACCAGAGGACTGGCGCCGTTGCAGTTGCTGAAGGAAATGGTTATCCGCAGACCTACGAAGCAATTAGTCTTCTTGAATGTTCTATTGTGCCATACTGGACACGAAAACAACACTGTAAGCAATCTTTAGAGAACACGGTGTGAAACAGTTTGGAGCTCTTAATCTTCCGTTTACATTTAGATAAGAGAAGCTGCAATACAGTTAGTTTGCGAGCTATACAGCCGTCCTGAGTTGAGCAAACTTATAGAGGAGTATGCAGTTCTGTATTTGGGTTTCTTACGGCTTCACACCCCACCGGAAATAGTGTTTGGGCAGGATCGAGGTAGACCGCAAGTAGAAACACTGTGGACGGAGTCGACTACAAGAGCTTGTCTGGGATTGTATCTCGCATTATTGAGCGAACATCAAGATTTGATCCACGAGTGAGTGGTAAATAATATATTGAACGTAACTGTAAATTTGTTAACAACCCTTAACGCTTAGGTTGGCGAGAGTTTACACGTCGATGAGCGCAGATGTGAAGCGCATGGTTCTGCGATTAGTAGAGGGACCAGTAAGATCTCTAGGAATGGGCAGTCCACAGTTACTGGCTTTAGTCGAGAATTGTCCGAAAGGAGCAGAGACGCTGGTTACGAGGATTATCCATATTCTCACAGAGAAATGTATGTAACATTATAATTTCACGTAATGCGTCAATCTTGCTATGTTTTACCGTATTATTTTACATTTAGCTGCACCAAGCGCAGAATTGGTCGCAAGAGTGCGAGAGCTTTATCAGACCAGGGTGTCCGATGTTCGATTCCTGATACCGGTGTTAAACGGTTTGACAAAGAAAGAAGTTATAGCTGCCCTCCCAAAACTAATAAAATTAAATCCCATTGTTGTGAAAGAGGTAACGGTTTCGTTTGTAGTGGGACTTGCATATACAAATTTAACTCAAGATCGAATGCTAATGGTTCAGTGATCCTTTCACAGGTGTTCAACAGGTTACTGGGAACGCATAATAATGACAGCGGTGTACCTCACACGTCCCCTATTACACCCGCTGAATTATTAATTGCTCTGCATAATATAGATCCAAGTAAAGCAGAATTAAAAACAATTATAAAAGGTGTGATAAAATGTTCACTGTTAATTGCTAGAATTCAACGGATTTCGGTGCAACGTTTTTTTTGACAATATTGTTTTCCAGCAACATCGCTCTGCTTCGCAGAGAAACAAGTGTACACGCAAGAAACGGTGGCCGTTGTCATGCAACATTTGATGGAGATGACACCGCTACCAACATTGTTAATGCGCACAGTGATACAAAGTTTAGCACTGTACCCAAGATTAAGCGGGTTCGTTATGAACATACTTCAGCGATTGATTCTCAAACAAGTTTGGAAGCAGCCAAAAGTTTGGGAAGGTTTTGTCAAGTGCTGTGAACGAACGCAACCACAAAGTTTCGCTGTCATTTTACAGCTTCCTCCAACGCAGTTGGCTGAAGCATTAAAGATGGCTAGTAATTTGCGTGCTCCGTTGTTGGCGCACGTTGAAGCCTTTGCCGAGAATCAGGTAAGTTCACTTTTACGTTTCCAATATTTTATCGATCATAAATGTTGACCTGTCTATATATGTAAAAGAAAAATTGAATTACTGTTTTATAGAAAGCACACATTCCACAATCGATTATGGACGTTATTCAGGGTAAATCGCCTTGTGACATGCATGATGAATTTGATATTGTGAGTAAAAATACTTGTATATAAAAGTATTCAATCTTTATATTATCGTAAAAACAAAATAAATATATGAACTGATCCAAACAGCTTTCCTCGAATTTCTTGCAGGCACCGCCCGGTGATTATCCGATCGAACAAAAACCAGAATTGATGGAAACTGATGTTTCAGAACCAGCACCACCTGGTTTAGATTAGCATAAACTTATTCCAGTGTTGGGATCTGAATCATCATCGACAGATTGTCCCAACTTTAACGAATTCACACTGTAAATCATAAATATTTTTGTTTATAGACGAACCGTGGTATATCTAAAATGTTAGATTTACGTATTCCTTGGGCTCGCTCGCAGAATGTACATAACTCTCGGATTTACAGTTCTTTTCTTGAGAATCGAGTTGATTTAAGTTGGTTTTGTAAATAGATCATCATGAGTCAATGTTCATACATAATTGTGCTAATTTCACGGTATAGTACATTCTTCATTACATATAAATTGTAATTGTATCGAAGATCATTTTTTGGTCTTGCGAGCGCCACAATCAATTTCTGTACAAACATAATTTGTTTTTTTTCTTTTCATTTCAACAGGGATCAAACAGGATTGCAAATAATCGAAAATTTATATTTGTAAAAATATATTTATTAATACTTTCATGAAATATATATAAATATTGTTAGAGCAAACGCAGATGTTATTAAGAAATTACAAATTTGTACATATTTTGTACGCAGCACTGGATATGCAGTCTAAAGTACACTATATATCGAACAAAACAATAAATATTTTGTCACGTTGAATTGTCGCAATATCATGTACATAGACCATTCTTTCGATACAAAGTGTGATAACGTTTTCTATTTGTTGCATAAAATATATGTGATTTACGTTGTGTACATACAAATTGCTTATGATTTACTTAGAACTACATTCGATTTTACAGATGTCAGTCTCAAACAGTAAGTATGACGACTATCTTTTAGTTTCTGATTTATGCCAAAATATTAAGTGCCATGAGTGCGTTTATCATGTTTTATACATTGTGTGTGTGTGTGTTTGTTCCTGCATTAATTAGTGAGGTATTCTATCGACTCGTAATTAAATCACACGTGTGTCTTCACTACATGTAAATACTCTCGTATACGATACTGAATTACTACTGAATTAAAGCACTTTGAAAATCAAACGATGTAAGAGAAAGAAAAAATAAAATTTTCTTTGTTATACAAATCTGAAATTTCTTGCCTACATTTCCCTACAATGCAAAATCGATAAAACATTATACAAAATCAACTCCGGTGTCTAGTAATTCGCGCAACATGAACGATGCCTTTTTCGGAAGAATTCTGAAAATAAGAAATGTTAAGTGCATGCAAGATAATTAATTATATATCAAGTGTATTCTTACCTCAAGACGTGTCCCATAAACAGCAAATATACAGGTATGCTGAACTCCGTATAATTTCGACGAACTCCGTCCAAAATTTTCTTAGCTGCTTCCACGGCGGGTATCGTGCCAAAAAAGCTCGGTATTCTATACGAAAAGTAAAAGACTATGATTGTTTTGATCGCTGTTTTCATCAATACGAAGTCGTACCTAAAACGAATATCGCTAGCTGCTTCTACACCTATAATAAATGGGTAAATATGGACTAAGGTAACTGCAATGTTGTTACATTGGGTATATTTTAATTTAGTACGAAGTGATTCAGCGAATCCTTGAACAGCAAACTGTGCAGTAGATGTTGGAACTCCAGTAGCAGCAACCGATAGACCAGCCACAGAAGACAGAAGCACTACGTGACCCTTGCCGGCTTGTTTCATTTGAGGTAGAATATATTCTGATAACTAAAAATATGCATGGTTCAAATTTACAAATTATTACATGTACATTGTATAAGATATAGTTACCCAAAAGTGGCTGAGAACTGTCACTTTAATTATCTCTTCTGGGTCAGGTTGGTCTTCAAGCAATAATCTAGGACTCGGTACACCACAACAATGAAAGAGCATTGTAACACTGCCTAATTCGTTTTGAATATCAAGTGCAATGCGAGCCACCTGTAATTGATTTATAATTTCATTATTATAATAATTTACCTTATACCACAATGTTATGTATAATAAACTTGCATCTTCCTTGTCAGTGATATTACAATAATATGGTTTTGCTACACCTGATGCTCTGTAAGCATGTTGTACTGTGAGATTACAATTTATTATATCAATGTCTACACAAGCAACACTAGCACCCAATTTAGATAAATGAATCGCCAGTTCTTTGCCTATCCCACGTCCAGCACCAACAACCTAGGATAAATAAATGATTTAAAATAACATGCATATAATTTGCAAGTAGTTCAAATGGGTCTACTACCATTGCAACTTCTCCATGTAGGCTTTTCAACGGTGCAGGGTTGAATGCTCTGTATATTGAAATTAAAATTTCAAAATAGATCTTAAAAAAAAATTCTATAAGATCCATCATCAGGATAGAGAGAGAATATACTCTGAGCAGCATGTTTGGTAGTCTGAATCTTGCCCATAGACCCTCCTGAAAAAGGAATGTGCATTTCATTAAAAAATATAATAATCTAGATAAGATGATATCTGATTTCTGATATTATGACGTGGATCTGATAAAACTTCAAGCATTCGTAATTACCGAACGCCGCATTTTCGTGTTGAATACAAACACTTGTCGCGATATACATACCATTTTCTTGAAAATAATAATTAAACTGATGCGCAAGCTCAAATGTGTCAAGAAATAATTTAAATTAATCAATTGGGAGAAGGGGGTCTCTGTTTAATCAAAATGTATATGTATATCTTGCATCAATTATCGTCTTGAGCTTTAAGATAATGTATCGTGTCGTTATGAGGATAGCTTATCCGAGATTTTCATCGAATTGTCAGTTTCATAACGAGAATCGAAATGTATAAATGAAGATTTCACAAAAATCTAAAATCAAGCGTGCTGTCACACATACCGTTCAGAAACCTTTAACCGAATGTCGATTATGGAACACAAACATTCGTTATAAATCGGTAACTGGTCAAGTTGAAGGTCATTGAAACTGAAAATTGAAATTTCGAAAAGAGGGTACCGTTTAATACACAGCTGACTAATAAATGGTATTAAAAATTTGTTTAATTTCAGTTTTATACCTGTACACATCTGAAACCAAGGTGCTATCGTTTTATTACGTCGTACATTTGTATACTGTAATCACAACGTTATCGTTCAACTTCAAAATTGCTAAAAGAAATACATTGTAATTTAAAAGATGGTAAACGCAAGCGCGCGTTTACGCTTTTAGTTTACCCACAGTACACTCGGATAGAGGACATTTTGGAGCTGTAATCGACAAGGTTAAGTTAAAAAATCTTCCTTCAAAATGTGGTGGTTCGAAATACTTCCAAGTGTAGCTATAATGGGAATTGCATTGTCGGTTCCACAACAAGCAGCTTATTACATTTCAAAATGGCAATTTGGGAACGTGAGTACTACACAAACTCTGCGCAACATAACCTACACCTGCTAACATTTCACGTAACAAATAGTCCCCAAAATGTTTTATTTATGTTTCTCCCCGAACTGATCAATTTTGTTTCTTTTCTACTTTACCTAGTAGTTAAACTTCATTTTTTCATTCCAGCCAATGCGTAGATATATGGCAACCCAATGGGATTTGAACATGAATGAGAGAGATGCTAATATAAATGGGGTCTCTTGGATAAAATCAGTAAGTAATTTTAGTACAGCATTCAGTAATGATAAATATGTTTGAGCTTACATGACATTGAATTGTTGATTAGTCTTTATCGAAGGATTTTGTCTAATGCATTCGTTGGTATTTCGCAGGGCCTGGAAACAATCCCAGATAAATAGACATAATTCAGCGTATGATATATTAGCATTATTATTATAACGAATGTAAATAATTTATAAAATACATATTTATAAAATGTTTTCTTGGTTATGCTTTCTCAGTCTACCCTGTTGTATATTATATATATATACATTTTTTAATATTTATTCTGTATCTTTTTTATTATTGTTGTAACAAAATTATGTGGATACATTTTCTCATTCTAAATGAAATAGATACGTGTCTCATGAATTTTTGAATATTTAAAAACGCGTTTCCAAAGTAATATAAGGTAGTCTCGGAAAAATCCATCCACGTTCTATGAATACCATTTCCCGTCCGAGTAAACACCAGCGTTACATCTTCCCGTTAGGAGGAATAAATTGGCCTGAACAATAACGCAGACGTTTCAAAGGGTGTTTCGTGTATCTCATAATCTGTTATTGCGATGAGATTGTCCTTTGAGGGTTGCGTCTAGGCAAGGAGCGGATTCGCGCAGTTCCGGTCGTGGATATTCGGAACAGAACTCTTCTGTGAATGAAAAATTAATAACTGCAAAGTAGTTCTGTCAGAAGGAATGTTATTTCGTGCCGGTAGACGGACAAAGCGAGCGTCCGGCACGTTGTCAGACAGGGCACCGGCACGGTACGGGAAGAAAAGAAATATTCGCGGGAATTCGTATTTCCGTGCAAGAAAGAGCGAGAGAGAGAGAATAAGAAAGGGTATTTCCGTTAATCATTTTCCTCGGTCCCGTTTTCCAATATAACGCGCGCGCGCGCACACCCACGCAGCACCGAAATTCTCACCATCTCAGGTGAACTCGGAAGCGGCACGCGAAAGTCTTTTAAAGGGAAAAAAAGGCTCCAGGTGTTCCGGACGTCGATGTCCTTTGTTTTCACGCCATTATAGTTCCGAACCCCTCGAAAATATATAAGATCGCCCCCTATGCGTAGCAGACAGAGATAACGAACAATAGGCAGCCGAGGGGACGGGCCTTTGAACTGGGAATACAAAGGGCGTTACAGGTATACACGTACGTGCATTTTTCACTGGGAACGATGATAAAGAAAGAAGAAGAAAATAGAAAGCAGACGGAGTTAATAGCGATTATCACGGGACTAATTAAACCGCTACGTGAAAATTGCAGAAAAATTTGTTTCATCTCTATTTGTCCGAGATACGTACGTGGCCTAGAGTGGAACACTGGGACGTTTGAATAGAAAACAATGTTAATGCAACGGGCGCGTGACCAAATTTCGATCACGAGCCTCAAACAATTTTTTCGGTTCTAATTACGTTCTACAAAAAAGATTCTACTAGGTCACATGTGAAGGATTTTGTTTATATTTTTAATAGCTCTCTAAAAAACTGTACGTCGCTAACGACGACTAGAATTGAAAATTTCCTGTTCAGGTTAATAGTCTGTATTATATCGTATGACATCACTATAATAGCATGATCCACTGATACGAGATATCGTTTATGTAAGTCTTTGTTTTCAAAAATGGTTCTAATCGGCGTGTTGCAATTAATTCTTACGTGGTGGAACGAATTTTTAAAGAGCTAGATAATGTATTGTAGGTAATCGTAATTCTTAGATTAAATGATTGTCAATATTGCGTGGCGAATATGTCATTGGATTGTTGTTTGTTCCAAAGAAAACGTCGTACAATATTGCGAGATATAAAATAAAGAAGATATCGCTCGAAATACTGATTCATCGATTACTGTTCGTTGCAGGATATAATCTCTGTTTCTCAGATAAAAGCACTTAGAGACCAAGATACTTTCAGAGATTTAACGGATCTTAAAACGTTTCCTGAGCCGGTACGCCAGATTCGGTCGAACGAGAGCAGAATTTATCGATTCTGCTATTCATCTCCGCTCAGCGATAACCGAGACCCCTTTCGTCCAATCGTGACGCTCGAGATTTTCAAAATTTAACCGCCACGCTGGGCCTGTGAGAAAATGGTGAATAAAATCATTTAACCTTCATTCTCTTTTTAACCCTCGGACGCCGAACGATTCTTGTAACTGCATGATTTCAAGTGTTTAGAACTATTCACTGCTTGTTAATCTTTTTATCTAATTTAATCATCAGGCTTGACTCAGACCCCTGAGGGCGAAGAAAACAAATAACACTTTATCCACAAGTCTTAACAATAAAACATTAATATTTCTTATTATAAAAGAAGATTCCACTATCAATTTTGTTGCCTCAAAAAAGGTACTTAAAAATACAGTATTACCAAAGACATTAATGTTTCACAACTTCATCATTAATTAATTCAAGCTTCAAAAACGGTACTAAAAAATACAGTATTACCAAAGACATTAATGTTTCACAACTTCATCATTAATTAATTCAAGCTTCAAAAACGGTACTAAAAAATACAGTATTACCAAAGACATTAATGTTTCACAACTTCATCATTAATTAATTCTAGCTTCCGTTGAAATAATCTTCAGATAAGCCAAGCGACTTCCATTTAACATCTAGCAGGCAGTTAGCGTTTAAAGTGCGATCAAATATTCATCCGAATAAAATGTCAATTTCGACCCAATTTACAATTTATTTTATAACGCTCTTAGGATGTGTTACTACGTGAATCAATAGCTGTGTTAATCACTAATAAGTAGGTATACACGTGTACATAAATTATCAAGCAGGTCGTTAGTCATTAATAGATTCCGTATCTGTATGCAAAATAACCATTTCGTGCATCAATTGCAAGGCACAAGAACTAAATATATTTTTCAGTCTAGTCAGTAAATAAACTTTTTAATGAAAAGAAGTCCGACAACTTCCCGAATGAAACGAAGCTCGACAACCGTCTTTCGATAGTAACCTTACAAAAATTCCATAGGTTACAAAGATTGTAACGAACGAAATTGCTATTGCCAATTTCTCAAGAGACGCTGAACGTTCAAATTTACAAGGACCGTTGATAGAACGGTAAAGTGTTAACTCGCATTGTGAAAAAAACGTGAACAATGTTGTTCGTCAGCGTGTATCGGATAGTGTGGTTCGATTCGAGGTTCAATCACAGTGAAAAGTGGCAGGAAAATCACCGCTGCTCGAGATACGCTCGGCAGCCTATGGCGGTGCTTTAAATCGGTCTTGGGACTCGGCGAGCGGGCTGCAGTCTAGCGCGAGACGTCGCGGAAGTAGCATCGTGTCCGACGCGTCACGATCTTCCACGATCTCCCGATTCGTTCCGATCGATCGGCCGTTCGAAGCGTTTCCGAAAAAAAACCACGCACAAAGGGGGCCGCTTCTGGTTGGACGAGGGGAAACTCGCAGGAAAACCCGTCGAGCTGAATTTGCGCGGGAATTGGCCATAAACCGGGGTAGCGTTGCAAGCGTTGCAAGCGCGCATCTGTCCAGCATTTGTTCCTCCTCCGAAGGACCGGCGGGCACGTTTGTCGGAGCAGGCACTCCGACGCACGAGGAACGGCGTGCAACGCAGGATTTCTTCGAATCCTCGAGCCGGACGCATTCCGCAACAAGTCCTCGGACACTTAGCCATTGTTTCACCCGCGTTACCCTTCCACGGTGCGATTAGCTGTTCCGTTATAGCCGAGCGAGCGTTCGCAAGCGTTTCGCAGTGTTGTTGTATAGTGTATCGACGAAAGTTTCGGTCTCGGCGTTCACGGTCAACCTGTTCAGTCATGTGGGAACGGTAAAAACCACTCGCGCTCAGGAACTCTGGAAGAGCAGTTTTCTCGGGAATGGTATAACCATGGTATAGTGTGGAATCTGCTCTTCGTTTCGGGCAAGGATATAGCGCACGATGCTCTGACGGCTCTGTCCCTCGTCCCTTCGGCTATCTCTTTCCTATGTTGTGGTTTGTGCGATGTTTACTACCTGGTTCCACGAACGGTGCAACATGACTACACTGTGCTCGAACGACTCGACGAACGAAACACTGTGAAACCTTTCGCTGGGGACTTCGCAGATAGGAATTCGCCTAATTCGAGACACGGGAACCCGCCACCGGATCATGCGGTGTTTTTCGCCGGGACCGCGCGCTAAGAAGATGGGTAAGTTTGTTGCCAGAATCGTTACGGATTATTCGCTCGAACGAGATAATCGATATGGTCCCATTGATTTAGCTAGGTACACGATAGACTACTACGATCGAGCAACTTTTCGTACATTCGTGGTACGCGTACTGCTATACACGGTGTCCCACACGATTTTGATATCTTGATTTTCTTGCTGTTGTTATTCGTAGCAAAAAATGTTTCAGCGGGAGCTTGAATGGTATCGAGTCGAGTTTATTCTGATGTTATTAGTTTTTTCTTGAGTCGACGCGTAGAGGTGATATTAGAGTCAACTTTGTTTCTTGTTTTGAATTTTTAAATTCATTAATCGATACAGCTGGACATTCGTTGTACGAAACTACTAACCTATGTATGTTGATTAGTTAGTAGTCGAAGAGATGTTCGAATTCAAATTGTTTTAGAATTATTTGCGTATACACGGTTCCATCCATACGAGTCTACCGTATAATAGTCCAGAAAAGTATTTTTCGCGTTATAATTCTGTGTTCGATAAGGTATTAAAACGTGGATCAAAATGTTTTATTAAATGAGCATGTACCACGATTGCGAAATAAAATAATTTAGTAAAAAGGGAATTATGAACTCTCCGAGTAATACGATATGGAACGACAAAGTGTTTAAAATTAATTTGATAATGAAAGGAGACTAACGTATTCGTTTCAGCTTATTAAAATCAGTAAAGGGAGAAAGAAATTTCATTGTAACTGGTGCGTATAATTTTCACCTCGCAATACCAAATCCGTACACGTGGAAATTCTTTTCCGACCCACTCTATTGTCCCTCAGTGTTTATGTCCGTTTTATTACCTCGACAGCGGCATAAAATAATGTTTCGATAATTGGATTTCAACGATTCGAAATCCTCGTCGATATGTTCTATTTCCATAGAGATCCGCGTGTCTCCACGTTATTCCCTGAATATTTCGATATTCAACGAAAGAGATCCATGACGTCCCGTGACGTTTCAAACGAACGGGTTTCGATGCGAACGGAATTGCGACTTCGTTTCCTGAAAAATTGATCGCGCGTCGCGTTTCGTAATCGTTCACGGTCGTTTTCTCTCTCTGCGACGACGCTCGTTTATCTTAGCGATTTTGTTCTTGCAAATCCGCTTAGTAAAATCGTGCGCGTATAGGGACCCAGCCAGGCGGATTTCGGCCGATATTTTCGGTCCAAGGACACCTGGTTCTTGAACGATTCAGCTCGTCGGTTTTCCCCTTCTCGTCGACGCTTGATTACCGATTACCTGTACCGTTAGACTCTACTTTCGTCCTGGGAAATATCGATTCCTTCTAGAAAGCTTCGTCGTGAAAGGATTCTACGATCATTGTATTATGCTTAGACGCTCGAACGCGTTACAATATCGATTCCATCCGAGTGACTCATCCGATGCGAACGTTTTAAACATCGCCATTCAACATACTGTTCGTTGTACCGGGAAAAAACAAGTGTCGCGTATGACGAAGAATTTTCGCGTAACATCTCGTTTCAATTTCATATCTAGAATGTCGCGACCTGAATAATTTTCAAAGAGTCGAGTTCCGTCGATTCATCACGCTTCGACACGGTGGCCGACATCTTGGATTTATTCGTCATTCCGAAGAACATTGGTAACCCGATTTTACAAGATAATGCATAAAATATATTTAAACAAGACGTGTGAAATTGAAAGAATAACGTTTTCGGGACGGAACAGAAAGTAGACGTTTATTGGTAGTCTAACGGACTCCGTCGTGAAGACTGACAGTGTGCTTTAAATATTTACGCGTCTCGCGTCGTTGTGGCCGCTGAAGTTCATTTTTGAGACATAGGGAATACGTGCTTTATTTCAGCACCAATCCGGTAGAGTCAGTCTTCCTGAAAACGAAATCCTTAAGAATTGTGAACTATATTATAATATATTTAGAAAAGAACAAATTCGTAATGACAACGTTTAAATAACTAGTTTATGAAACTGTGGAGCCTTTCACTTGAATAATTGTTCTGATCAGGAGAGATTTTGTTCGGAGAGATCCATTGCCAGAAGAACATCCGCGTGCTCGTTTCTGCGATGTATTCGCCATCGTTGCTCTAACCCTTCGGGTTGCGTCACCCAGGGCCAAGAAAATGGCGGTCCCTTAGGGGATTTTTGTGTGAACAGAACAGGGAAGATCGTATTAAGAGTGAGTAGAATTACATTTCCTTGAGCGAGGGACAAACGGCCGTCCTTATCGTCTCGGGAGAGCTAATCTTCTTTCGAGCACGTTGATAAATCGTTCTCCGACGACAGTTTTTCCGTACGTGTACGACCCAGACGAGACAACGGTTGTCTTCGGGAACGGAGCCGTTTGTTATGTAAACACACGGTTATTTCGTGGACAGACACAAATACTGCAACGATAAAAATTGTCGTCGGCCATCTTGAAAGCGATACATCTTGAAGGCTCGCCGCTGGCTGTTGTTATAGCGGTTTCGTCATTCGCGGGACCGACTCTTTTTCTTTTTTAATCGGTAGAGAATTTAGAACGGGGAGTAATTGCAGTCTTTAGGGCCAAGATTTTTGAGGGGTGTGGAGCGTAGGTCATATGCAGATTGCCCCGTGGAGCACTAGGATGAGTACGTTCAAATCGGGAGCATCGAAACCACGCCTACTATTCATCGGTTTCATTTTCAATCTACTGGAACGTACAAAATTTGAACCAAGCCATTTTTATATATGTAAGCGAAAATATATTAAGTAACTGAATAACTGTTTTAATTCGAAAAGAAAATACACAACTGAAATATGAAATTAACGGAAATTAACGTAAACGTATCGTATTTAAATCAGACGTGATGACGTGTTTCGTATCTCGAGAAAAAGTCGAATCACTACGTGAACACGTCCTTTTATATCCTACTTTTTTCTAATGTTTATAAATTTTCTAGAACAAATATTGATTAAACAAGATGTGTCGCAATCGCAATATCACGGCACTCACGCATACATACACGATTCTCGATTCTCACATTCAAACAACAAATAATATCATACAAATCATTCATTTCCTACATATATACAGGGTCATCCGTTTTTAAACGGACAAACGTAAACCAGCTATAAAGAACCCCAAATGGAACAAGTTTTACCCCTGCCACTTTTTTTGTTTCGGCCTTGATTTCTAGAAAATTGCAAAAAACCATAATTTTTTTAGTTCACATAAACTTGAATATCTCGGGACTCCAGTGATGAATCTTGATGATTTTGTCTTTGTTGTGTTGAAAATAAACAGGAGCATCTTTTTTTTGTTCCCAAAATTTTTTTGCTTCCAAGAATATAGAATATATTCCAAGAAAATATCATCCATTGAAGTCACGCATCGTGGAACCGTTCAGATAGCTACAGTCCGATCCAGAAAAAACCAAGATTCGAAGGTCATACAAAAAAATTTTGGAAACAAAAAAAGATGCTCCTGTTTATTTTCAACACAACAAAGACAAAATCATCAAGATTCATCACTGGAGTCCCGAGATATTCAAGTTTATGTGAACTAAAAAATTATGGTTTTTTGCAATTTTCTAGAAATCAAGGCCGAAACAAAAAAAATAGCAGGGGTAAAACTTGTTCCACTTGGGGTTCTTTATAGCTGGTTTACGTTTGTCCGTTTAAAAACGGATGACCCTGTATATCGCAATTTTTCTTGAAAGTTTATGTTCATTTGATTGGCAGTGGCAGGAAGGAAATTCTCTTTTCTGGGCGTGAGTTGGCCCGGGCGTGGCTCCGTGGGGCATTCCCGGGGCATCGCGAGGCTTGTCGGCCGCGACCGCCTTGAGTAATCGGCACTTCGGGAAATCGGGGCGGCAGCTTTCGGCGTGCGAAGACCCGGAAAGAACGCGGGCAAAGAAGCGTTTAATTAAAATAATACTTTGCTGCGAAAATCGCGTGCGATGCGTTCTTTCCGTCGGTTCGCGCGCGGGCGCGTCGTGGCTCCGAGGGGCCGAATATTCGCGCGCGTAATTAAAATTTCCATCGCTTTGAATTCAGTCCGAACGGCTTACCCCTTTTCGCGTATTAAATATTATAGTCCCGGCACGCATTCGCGGGCGCAGGAGGGATTCGTTAACTTTTATCCGCCATCTCTCTGCCTCGCTATTCCGCTGTTGGAAAACGAGAACCAACCCGCGCATGGAATTTTTCCGTTCCTCCTTTTGCCGCGCTCGGTTTTCGGTTTCGTTGGCCGGAATATATTCATGAATTTCCTGTAAATATTACTTCGAACGGGGTTCGGAGGATTTTATTCCCGATATACTGTATACATATTTTTTCGTTTCCTTCATTCTTCATCTTCGTTTTCAGTCTTTTTTTTTAACGAATCACGACCGATACTTCTAGCGGACACCTTTCTCCGCAGTGGGCGCGCCGTGTCCAAACGAAATTCGATAAAGCAATCACGTGCCATCGATTTATTTCAAGTGCAGTTAGACCCGAGCGTTAGATGATATGTTCATCGATATTTTGCAGTGAAACGGCAAAATAAACCGGAACAAAGTTAAAACCATTGTGGCGCGGACATAATCCTCGACGCCAGTTTGTTTTGCTTATCTGTCAAATCCAGGAGGTCGGTGTCCCTTCGATTAACTCTCAAACACTCCCCGGCCGTTGCTGGGTCCGTTGTGACCCCACGGACAAGTTGCAATATATTTTATTGAAACTGATCTTTTAGATAGAAAGTTTCAAAACAAGAAAACTTGCATTTTCAAAAAATTTAGATTTCGAAATCTCTCTCATTGACAAATAAATACACAATTCAATGTCTGGTATGCAGAGTACGCTGTAGCACTACCGCAATACTGCTTCAGCAAAAAAATCGAACAGTTCGTCGATAGAGTTTGATAAACAACGCAAAATATGCTCGGCAATTCTTCTCGTATCTGCAATAAAAACAGAGTTATAGCCCGGGCCAGTTGCTAAAATCACCCTGCACACTCCTCGAACCAAAACGCATGATTTATAAGCATCCGCCGTTTCGCAGCACGACACGGGTCCGTGCGGACCCATCGTTCGCCGCGCAAGGGTTCGCGAGAACGGAAAAGGGACGGCGCGTAGGCACGCACCGCTCGTCCGCGTATTTAAACGCATAATTAAACTGAGTTGCATCATGGGTAAATTGCAATAATCCTTGCGCATTCGCCGCGTTCCCATTCGCGGAGTAGGGAGTGTGCAAGGGAATAATTGCTTTTGCTTCATTGTGTAACGCGTGAGCGCCGGCACGCGTTTCAGCTTCTAGCCGAAGACATCTTTGTTTCGTTGGTATCCATCTTTGTCATCTTTCTCTCGTGGCTGTCATCTTTGTTTCGTCGCTGTCAACACCGGAAAGCCGTGCTTTTCTTCGAGGCTGTTCCTTATTTCCAGCCGGGAGTCGCGATTCGACTCTCCGGGTTCGAGCCGAACCGTGAAGCTCGACGTATTATTACGTCCTTTGACGAGCCGCGGAAGCCCTTTCACCGAGGAAAAGCTCTGCGACGTGTGCGGCGTGTTCGTCGTATGGAAATTTCAATGACGAATCGGGTTGCGAGCGAACACAGCGCTGATAAAAGGACAAGACGCAAGACATTTTTATTAAAATCTGATTCCGGCCAATGGGCCACGCGAACCTCGAGACTCGATTTTTGAAGCTAAGGAGCTTCAAAAGCTCCGGTGCCCCAAAGGGCTGTAGCACCAAAGATACTTTTCCCTCCACGATTTTCTTGCAGACACAATTATATGCTTTTTTCCACTTCTACGTCATTTTCTAGAGAGGATGGATATGGACGTTGGAGATGACGGGAAATCTGGAGCAAGAATTTAGCACGGTCTCTGACAATGGGAGAACGGAAGAGGAGGTTTTATATTCGTTATCGAGGATTGTTCCGGGGAGACACGATTTATGAATGAATTCAATAATTGCACCGACCAAACAGGAATCTGGTGTACACGTGCTCAGACAGACGGTGACAAAGGAACGGAAATTTTAGGTCACCGTGCTTCTGCAAGGACTCCGGAGACTGTGAAAACGTGTGCTACATTTCTGGATAGCTGTTGGGGGTGTTCGTGAAATAGAGGACGTAAGACTTAGCAGTCGGAGAAATTGATCGTTACAGTGCTACCAATTTAGAATTAAACCTTTCAGTTTTGTGTCTGTACTGATCCTCTTCTCCTTGATCGAAGAGGATAGACATTCATATATGTGTTACCTCGAAGAAAATTTGTGTCTTCATCCAATTCTCTCCAGTTGGCAATTTCACCTACTGATTTGTTCCGAAAATGCATAGAATCCGCAGTCTAGTGGTCAGCGTCGATCTTATTGGATCTCATACAGACAGCTGAGGATTTGAGCTGGCCATTAGAAAATTAGAATTTCAACGGCGGACGTCCATCCTCGAATGTACCCAAGCCGAGGGTTAATCGTTTCGGCCATCGAACGCATCAACCCGAGGCGCGTTTCTACAGGCCAGCAAGCGATGAATCATTGCGTCGAGGGTGAAGATGGGACTTTTCATGTCTCCGTTAACCGCGTCTTTGGATAGCGGCGTGCAGCACCCCGTTCGAGGAAAGAATGGATCGCATCCCTTCTAACGAGAGGGCGTGTCACGACGAGCGTAACGATAAATGAATCCTTTTGTGTCGCGTGCAGGCAAGTTGTCCTCGGCGGTGTGCCGGCGGCGCAGCGTGTCGTTAAATTCTGTATCGAAACTGGGCGAGCATAACGGGGGTGGAGGAAAACTTTTCCCCCGTAGCACGGAAATGGAATTCCGGCCGGTAGCTCCGTTCGCTCCGTTTCACGGTTGTTAGCGATATTTTTGATAATTGCATATCGGTGTGGCCCCGGTGCATTCGCCTCGACGCCATTGCCGTAGCCGTTGTCGTTGTCGTCGACGGTTTCCCCGTCGTTTTGTGCGCTCGGCAATCGCACAATCGATACCGAACCGAATCGCAGTTTCCCCTGCGTTCCACGGTAATTGATACCCCGTAAAAAGCTGTCTTTAATCGCACTTCGCCCGTGCTCCTCTTATCCGGGATATTTAATATTTAAATATTGAATGGGAGCAATGGGTGAACGCCGTAAACGGCCTCCGTTCAAATACCGGCGAGCATTTCCACCGGTTCGAATCTCTTTTTCGACCCTCCAACGGCCACCGTTTTTCGCCTAACCCCTCGACCTGCGATTTATTTGCCAGCAATTATGGCTGTGCGTAAAATCTCGCTTCGCTGTGGTTAACATAGGCGATTCCTGATTTGATGAGATCCTTTGAAGATGTTCAATACAAAGAATATAAAGGAATATTCTGTTCACTGCACTCTTCCTTTTCGGCAAACATCAAACAGATCAAACGTATCGCTAACTGTGTGCCAATTAAGGGTTACGCGCTCGATTTCTCAATAATTCGTGACGATCGTGCGTCATTGGCTTTTCATGTTGAATGACGGGACGTCCCTTCGTCATTTTCGGTTGACGGGGTTAAACGGAGCATCGCTGCACGCGTGGAAAAATCGTTGTGGGAAGAAAGCGAATTTACGAACAATCGGAGGTTTACGGTGGACCACCCCATATACGTACATATATTCGCGCGTCGCCGCATCCTCCAGCCGCCAGTAGGGGTTTTGAAATATGCCGTTTAATTATCAACAATATGTTCGTTCCATTAAAATTCGATCAACGGTCCGGAAAGATTTCATTCCAACGCGAAATTGGATCGCTTCCGGCTCGTCAAACAGCACCGATCCACTTCTGCTAATTTTCGAACGTGAACCCACCCTGGATAACGTGCAGCTACGGAAACTTTTCTGTCCCCGTTTCAAAGTCTATTTACGGATCCATGATTTATTAGTTCAACTTAGTTCCACGGTTAAGCCGATAATGTGACTGTAATTAAGCTCCGATTCCGGAGACGACGCTTCCCAGCCCTAACTTTCGCCAGGTTTTTACTGCTAATCGTGATTTTCTGCTTAGACGATAAGGTAAGTACATGTCTTAGAAAGTGACGTAGTGAATCAGAGCCGAAAGTGGCGCTGGGGAACTGTCTGAAAGAAATTGTTAGGATTTTTTCTGGGAAAATGAATCATTAGTTGTATTTAAAAATGCCTAAATTATAAGTATTTTAAAAACAGCTGCTCGCGGAAGCTGTTTTTCCTAAAGACGTTCCACTCCGAGCATGCCTCCTCGGGGCTCGATTAACTGCAACGAAAAGGTCACGAAGATTCTGTCAATAAATTTTTAAAAGAACTTATTTTTACTAAATGTCACTCGTTTAACGCAAAGACGATTTCACGCACTCCAATACGCCTTTACTTTTTCAGAAACGAATACCTACAAGTCACATTTCTTTCTTAATATTTCAAGAAAATACTGTCATTGCCAATGCAATTACGATTAAATAAGAGGGTTTGATAACAAACGCATAATAAAATTAACGCAGACAGATTTTTTTATGGCACGGCATTAAAGAGAGTGGTTTACGGTAAGGAATTAAACAAGTTAAAATAAAACTGCACGTTCTAGTTACAGCAAATCTTTTTTAATCCTCTACCAACGCCATAAAGTGAAACATAACCAGTATACAATAAACAACGCGTAATTAGTTTAACAACGTGCAGTTATTAGTTCTGAACAATATAATGCGTTTCTTTCGGTTGTTATTTTTGTGGGGCGATGTTTTTCGTTGATTTTGTGCAACGAAACAAGCAACGCCGTTAAAATTTCATCTGCAACAAACGCAGCCGTATTACCATTCGTTTAAAAAGTTCTATGGACCCTCGGGGCTACCTATCTCGTTGGTTGGGGGTTAACGCCTATCACCGAACCTCTTAGCTGTTAACTTCCGGTAACGAGTGCAATTATTTGCAGCTACTTAGCGTAATCATTCCGGACGAACTTTCTTAAGACTCGGGGAAAATAAATGACTTATTTACTGTCTCGTTTTACGGTCGTAATAGTGACGGTCCTTCTAACGACTGGGGCCACTCCGTATGTTTCTATTATACCTTTCAATTACATTATTAAGCATTTCATAATTTCAAGTGGTATACACTCCAGACTGAAGTCGAAGTACGACTATTAACGAAAGAGGGAACCATAATTAAACAATAAAATAAAGAGCAGAGAAAAAAATATCGGCAGCAAAATACTAAGGGATGAAACAAGTATCGATTGAACCTATTTCACTCACACACCGCATCAAATTTGATTTTCGTCTGAAGTTCCTCCACCTAATCACGACCAAAGTAAATTGCCATCATATCACGGGTCGGTACAGACCCAGCTCGGAGTGGAATAAATCAGGAACCGCGTGGGCGGCTCATAAATCGTTTTGAACCACGGGTTTGTCCACGGTTGAGCAGATTTCAACCGATTTCGGTGTCACTCGAGCCGCGGGTGCGTTGGGCGGGGGTGGATCCATTCGTTTGTTAATTACTGGATATTAATTTCGCAGCGGTACGGTCGCGGCCGCTTGATTAATCACGGTTATTACCGGGGTGCCTGGGATTGAAATCGTTTCGCGTTATTATTTTATAATCGCGCGCGGCCGGTTTCTCAGGGCGCGATCGACAGCGGTGAAAACGGCAGAAGATCCGCTTATTGCTAGAACGTTAACCGCCGACGTTAATTCCGTCGGAGCTGGTCTGGTCTGGGTTCGTATATATTCGGCCGATAAACGAGTCCACAGCCATTATAACCGGGGGATCGTGTCGTTAAACCGGGGAACCCTGTAATGAGGGTTGCGCGCGAAGATTTTCGATGAGCCGTAAATTCACTCGCAACCCGAATGGCCCGAACCGGCGAGAATTAAGCTGTTGCTGGCTTGTTGCACAGATGCATCGCGTTTATCGTTGCCAAGAGCCTTTCGCGGCTGCCAGAAATCCCTCACAACCCTTTACCGGCTCCGCGATGACACCGTTTTCCAGTTTCGAACCACTGATTCCATCCGTCGCATTTTCCCGTCTTAACCAAAACATCTCTCTTTGAAGTCCCGCGGAGTCTCTTCGTAGCGTTCCGTTCGCCACGAATATTTTCCATAAAAAACGTCGCATTTTATATGGGTTACTTAATCCTTCAGTGCACGGGTCAACGTTATCAATTTGTGTTCTTACATGATGTTTGTTATATTGCCTGAAGTTACTCCTTGTTAAGCAAGAATTTATTGGGGAATGTCAATCTAATTTAGAAAACATTGAGACAGCATCTATAAATTGAGTTCGTGGATCTCAAAGACCCAATCCGTGCGCTGCAGGGCTAATTTCGAAACGGGTTCATCCGCAACACTACGATTCTATTGTTATAAATTGACCCGAAATAAATTACAGTTTTGTAATTTATTGCTCGCGACCGTTTGCACGCCTTTTTTTAAATTTATTGTCAATATAACGTTTGAAAGCGAAAATGTCGCGCTGCCATTTAACGTTTAATTCAATCTCCATCGTCAGTTATGGATTGGTCTGTGCGTTCGTTTGAGCCGATATTAGGTGAATTTCAAATAAATCCTGCAGCAAAAAGATTGCTCGCTATTTATTGCAATTAATGTTGGAGTTACCGGTAGAATTATTTTGTGGATAAAGTGGAAAATTTGAACGTGGAAATATTTTCATATAATTTATTATTTTTAAACGAGAGATAGAAAGTTAGAATTTTGAAATCCCCGAACCGCCTTAGAATATTCTCCGACGCCTCGGTAACGACGAAAGACGATAGTCAGGATAGTTAAGATAAACTATTACACTGTTCCCATTCTTTCGTCTCTCTGATCGTTGTTCTCTTTGGTAACACCTTAGCAAAGTGTAATCACAGGGCTCGTTCGCTGAATCTCACCCTCTCGCTCAACATTGTCTTCAGTATTTCGTTTCACCTCGATTAATCATTTCCCAGCCATTCGAGAATACAGGCTTTACAGCACTAACTTTCGAAGCCTGTTTTCGTCGCTGCTACGTTAACCTCGAGTGATAAAAAGTGCACCGGTGTAATGGCTTTCGGTAGTCCATTTTTGTGGAAAAGTTTATCGAAGTTGACGACCAACGCTGCTCAATGAATCTCTTGTCATTTGTTACACGTGGTATAGAAACGTGCTTCTTTCGGACAAAATCAGAACGGTTTTGCTTAACGAATAAATTCTAATAAAAAATTGACAATGAATTTGAATGAATTGAAAATTGTAATAACGTAAAATTATAAATCGTTATTCCTCCAAAACCTGAAGTTTCAGAATTACCTGATTGACGGTGTCTATTAACAAACACGAAATACAGGAACAGAGGGAAGAGCGCGTCTACAATAAGAGGTTCTAAAAATTCAGAATAATATGCGAAATAACAGCAAATCGGAGACCGACAGTAGAAGCAAAATAATTGCGAGCGAGAGTCGAGGCGAACGAGAGTGCGGGCTGCTGTTGGAAAACCTATTCGGGATATTTTTTTAACTCGTCGAAAAAAAGAAGTACAATCAGAAAAGTTTTTCGCCGAGTGCTCTCCATTGTATGTTACCGCGAGCCCCGACACCAAGAGTCGAGGATAGTCGAGCCCTCGGATGAAGGGTCCTCGAAAAGGTCCGCCCTTCGACGGAACGAAATTCGTTATTTCGTTCGGAAATCTCTAGGCACAGAGCTGTCTCGAAACCGCGGGTTCTCGCAAATCGATGGTCTAGTTAAAGCTGCATGCACGACACGTTAACGAGCGTTAATGAAAGAGTGACGGTAAAAGGGAGGAGCGAAAACGGCGAAAAGGGAGGAAACCTGCCAAGGATGAGTCGTGTATATAAGTTCTTGCTCGGTTTACGGCGCTAATGTTTACGAGCGATCGTTATAACATTCAAGAAACCGAGGTCTGCCAACTTTTTCTCCTCTCAATGTTCCAATTTCTACCGCAAATAAAAATGCGTTTCGTATTTTCCAACCGCGCGACCGTGCTCTACATTCCTTACTCGTTGAAACTACCATTCCATCTCGGTTTCGTCTATAAATAATTTATAATTCCTCAACGAAGTACTTAGTTATTAAATATTCCCTCGGGAAATTGAAATTAATATATTATCCGCACGTCTGCAATGTCTGTACCTTAGGTTACTTGGGGGTGGATTCGTTTTTGTAATTCGTTGTAGGAAGAAGTTCGAGATAAATTTCTGTCGCCTTTTGCTGTAATTAATATTTGTCAGATTATTCTATCGTATTAGAATTTGCACTGGACTAATTACCATTTTGGGGATTGTGTTCTTTATGCGCCTCTTACCATTGTTCAGGATTCGATTCAAAACGCAATTTTCGAGGAGATTGGGCTTCTTTCTGAAATTAGCGGTGAATTTCATCGCGGAAGTAGAATACGCGATCCGGGGTAGATAACGAGTTGTGTGTGTACCGAGTTTGCTCCCGGGGAAAAGTGGGGTGGCCCCCACGAATCGTTACCGATTTCCTTCCATCGGCACCGTTCCCGCGGAATTGCGATTTTTATTCTCGTATCGAGGGAACGGGACACCCGGCCGTACAGAAGAGCCTCGACGATATGTTCCCCAGATGCGCTCTCACGAGCGCTGGAAATATCGTGCCACTCGAAATTCGTGTCGAGCTGGGAACAGGTTTTATCGGTTCGAACCGAGCCGAAGCGGACCGGGCCGGGCCGATCCGGGCCGAGTGTGTACTGGGATCGCAATACGCGATACTCTCCGGCCGGTTGCGATTCGATCGAGCAAAACTCGTGTGCTCGCCCTTTTACCAGCTCGAATAATGCGTTTGGAAAACGCCACGCGAAGTGTAGCGATGTTTGATTAAACTTTTCGACGCGCGGGCCACCTTTGACCTCATACTGTAGGTTTTATGGCTCGATAGCGATCACCTACATTCCATTTTTTAAACAATGTAGTATTGTTACAGTGATATCTCGACATATGTGAAAAATTGATGAAATATTTGCGTTACAATTTTCCTCTTTTTAATTATTTTTCTATGAAATTTTTAGCACCACTTTCGTGACACGTTTCTGATCGAAATGATATCAAACGCGATACAGTTTGCATCGTGTTTACTCGTGTAATCCATAATAGACTGGAACCTCGATTATCCGAACTATTCGATGGAACGCAGTTTTTCACGTTTTTAATACGTTCGGACCGTTTTCGCGAAAACGCATTCAGCCGAATGGCTCTACCGCATTCAGAAAAATGAGATATCGTCCGTTTTCGATCGCACGCGCAGTTATTTCATTTCATTTGAGTATTTTCGCGCGACAACGCGTTCCTTTCATTCTTCCGATTGCGATCCAATCGGGCGATCCTCGTTCATTGTTGCAAGAACGAATCAAATGTATTAAAAAACCCACTGAATACAGCGAGACCGCTGCCTTATTCTGTCTTGCATCGGCAGATAGAACCGAATAATCTCTCGATTACTCTCATACCAGGAAATTGTCCTTCTGGGAAAGCATCCCGAAAACTTTAGTCCCCGTTCCGAGCAATGCAGAGAACAAATCCGAAAAATGTTTCACGGAAACGCTCGGGAAATATAAATTCACGGCAGGCAACAAAAGAAACCCGTTTTTTATTGAACTCAATTTAGGACGGGCCGCCCTTCTATTTACAATTGAATTCCGTTTATAAATTCTGTTTTTTCCTGTTGGACAACGAAACTGTATCTCGTTCTACATAGCATCGTCTTTCCGAATGTTATTTGATCTGCATCGATGTAATTTTTAACATTGTTGTTTTATCTTGTTTTTGCCATTTCTGTGGGTGGTTTACGTCATGGAAAAAAACTGCTGCCAGCGGAAAATTAATTTGCGAAGACCGCCAACGAAATTGGAGAAGAATTATTTTCAATTCAATGTTGTCGCATTGTTTTTAACATGGTACTCGACAATGTGCAACATGAATCGAAGTAGCGGAAACTACAACATTGCAGCAAAGAAATTGTACATGGATATCCGGCTTCTTATATTCACCCAAAACACTATACAAACTGGTGATTTCATCCTTTACTCATCCACAAACCCTGTCTCATCCGAGACCTCTATTCTCGCCGCATCATACTCGAACCTTTGCCTGGCCACGTCATTCTCCAAACTCTAACTTTACCATTCTAGATCTGACAAATACTAAACCCTCGCCATTCAAGTTAGAATTCCCGGTTTTTAACCAACTTTGACAAAGGAGAAGGTTACAACAGAGCAGATTATCCATTCTCCAAAGTACATACCGAAAACACAAATTTTAAATGTTCATTACGGGACCAAATAAAAAAGTTTTAAAAAATGTCTTTTATATTTTTGCACGTAACCTTGTAAATAATAATTTTTTGGAAATTCTTTGCATATCATTTCACAAACCAATGCTTCGAATTAATTCTAAAAAATCAGGTCGTTTGATACAATTATAAAAAAGTTATTCCATTTTACAAAATGTGTACGAACACTTTGTACACCCACTGTATACTAAAGTATTAATTAACGGGATACAAGAAAATTCTCAACACCCGCAACTACTTCAAAGATTCTTCGAAGTAATTACTTTGTGATGATCTTAGGAATATTTAGATCGCGACGCGGACGACCATCGTTTCTGGGAACGCTAGCTCGCAAAGGGTTAAATTACGGGTGATACAATTTCAGTGTTGCTGGAAGAACCTCTAATCAATCTGGTCTTCGAGTTTCTCTACAAAGAAAGGCTGAGTGGCTGAGCTTCACGGATGCGGGGCACGAGTCTCGGGTAGGCGAGTGATATTATTTCAGCTCGGATCCAAGGGAAACAGATTTTTCCTCGGTTTTCGTCGAGTAAACGTACCTTGGGTACCAACAGAAATGCGATTACCAATCAGAGACTAGCTTAGAACGCGAAGGGAGATTTCCTTGATTCGAAATAGAGAGGAACACCTTGATTCGACGCAAAAAAGATTACGGGAATGACGACGCGCTTATAAAGAGATAAACAAACGACGCGACCGTAGAGGGGGAATCTGTTTGCGATAGTCGGATGAACGCGCAATCGCCGGTTTCAAGCTTGGTGCACATTTCGAATGAGCCGGGATCCAGATTCTATATCCACAGTCGCGCTCTGGTCGATTGAGCGATCGTTAGATGACGATGAACACACCTGCTAGACACCTTGCCGCCAGCTGTGTAATTAGCAATCTTGAGGAGAGCCTCGTGAATCAATCCGACGATATTTTTATCGATTCGGGGACTGGTTCGATTAAGACGAGGACACTTTACTGAAACGGCTGTTGACACCGCTCCGGGATAATTCGAATCGATTCTGGTCTGCCTCAGAGGGTCCTCTCTATCTAAGATTTATGGATGATCGTATTTTTAATTGTACCTCTTGTGGAAACAGCAAAATCGAGAAATCTCTTCCTGAATCATGTTTTTATGTTTCGTATAGATTAGCTGCACACGTGTCTGACCGACACCATTTTGTATTCTACTGTAATGATTATGTAATGAATTTTATACGTATACTTGCGTAATATTCTAATGCATTATCATACTGATATTCAGATAGTATTAATATTTTCGTTATTTTCATATTTTTTGAAGTGGACAACTTGCATTCAATAGAATTAAGCAATTAGTTGTTAACGAAACATCCTGTGTGTAATTCAAGCATCTTTAAACGCCCTTGTGATCGAAGTAATAATTTATTTATTGGATTAAAATGCTCATCAACTCTCTTGGATTTTGCAGACTCCAGTTGAACACGGTACTGTGAATATATTCTCGTAAAAAATTCATTTAATAACTTATATAAACGTGAATAATTAATTTCGCCTTCAATTCCTGGCAGCTGCTCCGCTCAAAGTCTTAATGGCAACGTCAACTATGTTTTCAAGATACGCTAGCAGTTGAAATAGAACAAAAATCCGCCTTAATCCAACTTGATCGTCAACTTCAAAGATGAGGATAAAGATTATGTTTCCTCCAAGGAACGAGGAAATATCTAGACGCGAGATTGCAAATATAATTGCTCCGCTGAGAGCATGCAACATTTAGTTTTCCTTCGTACGAAATTATTAAATGGGAATAAAATGTTGTATAGCTCTGCAGCTTGGAGGAACACGCATTTATGGGAACCGCCGCAGTAATTATTCATTGAAAGCGAGAACAACATGAAATCGAGGGGCACGCGCCTCGGCAATTTTTAAAGCGTGTTCGATGCACGACCGTGAAGGTTCGCGGAGAAATATGTTCCTAGGTAGATTTAAAGAAACGGTGATCCGAGCGAACGTTTTCCTCGCGAGGACGGTATCAAATTCTATGAAACTTTACACCGCGCGATTCTCAATAGATTCTTACGCGATACGGACGCGCGATGTTTCACGGAACCAGCGGAGAAATATTATTTGCTGGGGCGGGTGCAATCTTCGATGCAGAATAGCGATGAATTATGCAGATTATGGCGAGGTCTAACTGGTTTTCTGACTGACGTTGTCTAAAATTAAAACATCAATTTGCATTAGATAAAAATCCTGGTTTTCCTGTTCTAGATAGTTAATGTTTTTCCGTTGGATGTTTCAGCAAATGCGACCCGAACACCATGCACCGAGATATGTTGATTTTTCAGAGTAAAATCTATACAATAAAAATCAAATGCTGTTCGTTGGTCACGACATCACGTGAGAACGGCTGGACCGATTTGGCTAATTTTTTTTGTTAAATGTTCGTTGTAGTCCGAATCAGGATCTTAGAGTACAAAAAATTGGAAAAGTTGCCCAGAAACATGAAAATTCGGGAAAAACTAGAAGTGCTTTTTGAATCATATTTCAATATAACAAAAAAATGAACGTCACAGCTTTTAATCAATATTTCATTAGGAATTTACATTATCCACGTCTGTTTGCTATAATGATCACTGCGAAATACGTTTTTTTCTCATTTTTACTTTGTTTACGTATATCCTACAGCTTTTCACAAATTCACAAAATGATCACAATCAAATTTATTGAAATTTGGACACGACAACGTCTGTCAGGTCAGCTAGTAATTTTATAAAAAATATTGCAACAGAATGGCAACGAAATCCGCCGCGTCAGGTGCGTGCGCCCGTCAAATGTGTACTTCGCGATTCCAGGAGAGTAATGCAAACTTCAGAATGCACGCAGACGATGGGGCTTTTGTACATTGAGTAACAACGGCGCAAGTAATCTTACTAGCGGCGGGCCTGTTCCGGGAGGCAGAGATCGTTCTGTTACGTTGTTCGGGATTAACTTTCGAATTTGAATGGCGGCTCCAGGGTGTAGCCAGGGGGTTACTCGCGCCGGAAGTGTCCCTGAGGGTTTCAGAAACTCAGAACAGGCGGATCGCGAGCGTAAATCAAATCGAAAGAAAGAAGCCAGGTCTCGCGAACCCTGTCGGCCCGAGAGTCTCGCTCGAACGCGTTTGTTACACCAACCTTTCGTTTGATTTTCCCCCGTAAATAAACAGCCGCACACCCGCGCCTTTACTCGACTCGAATATCGCCGGGTGTTAGTCGCTCCGACAATTAAACTTCCCCGGAATGGATTTTACGCGAATAATGCGAGTGAAATGGAATGGACAAGAAATATTTTTACTGGCGTTTTGAGCCATTTGTTTGACTCGATGTTTATCCATTCGCGAAACCGGAATACACTCCCGGAAACCGATACGATATAAAGCTTCATATTCACAGTTTACCTAGGAGGTACGGTAATAACGTTTTAATCATTTTTAATTAGAGGTCCGAACAACGTAAATATATATTAGTTGCCTGCGATTATTCTGTGTTTTTTTTCGAATTATTCGGAGAAAATGTTTAATGATTGTGGTAGATTGCTCCTCTCGTGTGCGAATTTTCGATAAAAATTCATCAATTTTGATTTAATTCTTCGGCAGGCATGTTTCGTTTTGTAATTCGTGGCATTAATTTTACGGTATAAGCATTGTAGATGCCATGCGTGCTTTTGCACTGTATATGTGTCTGCGTGCGAGCAAATATTTGCATTGTAAAATCAATCTCTCCTCGTCGCTCACGGAACAGAAAAACAGATTACTGTAGTTTTGGCACGTTTTTCCGCATATGAATCGCGCTCGTATATTACATTTTATCTGAATAATTCTGCGTACACATACTTAAACGTCCATTATAATAACAATAATAATAATAATTAATAACAGTGATTGCCATATTATTATTATTATTATTCAAACGGGTAAAGCGACGAGAAAAAACGTTTTCCTCGTATAATGCACAATTTCTGCTTTCAAAATTCATTTTTGTTTGACGTAACTGCGTGATTTTATCTCTAATTTTATTCTTGGTCTTGTTTTATTGTTGTTTCGGTTTCGAGTAAAAATCCATAAACTGAAGGCTGTCACCGAGGATTATCGCAGTCCTTCGACTGGACCGTACAAACAGCTTAGAGTGTACGCAACCATGGTTTCTTCCGGCGGAAGTGTCCTGCAGCCCCCTGGAGAGCGCTCGTAACGTTTGGGATCGGTTGTAAATCAAATCGAAAGGAATCCAGGCTTTGCGAGGCTCGGGCTGGTCGTGTAAGCGGAAGTTACAAGCCTGGGCCGGCTCGATCTGTTCCTCGGGCTTGCCTAAATTTAGCCAGCTGGCGCGTCCTTCAATTTAATTCGTTCTTCTTGACCCAAAACCGGGATTTCCTATTCCTCGCTCAAATCTCGGACAGGCTACGGCGGAAAGCGATTATTAATGGGGCCAGAGGCATGACAATCGATCCACAAATGCCAGGAAATCAACTTGTCCGTCGATAAAACGCGACTCTATAAACGCATTCGAACGTGCTCGGCGAAGCACGAATATCCATTAATTCTTCGCAGTTGGAAACTTTCTTCAGGTCATCGACTTTGCTGAAACTTATCCCCAATACCGCGGAGTTCGCTCCTCGAGGACATCGGAAGCCAAGAAACGCGATATAGCACTAGATATGTTGACGAGGAAACAATAATCTAGTGGAAAAACTTTTTCGCTTTAATCGTTTTTCTAATTCAGAGATTACTTGTTTAGAGGGTATCTTTTATAAAATGTAGGTAGGTGTGACGTAGCGGAGGGAGGTTCGCCGATAACGCCGCGAATCATCAGCACGCAATCAAAATGTATAGAATCGCGAAGTACCGGTTATCATTTATTCGCGTTTTGGCGCGACGGTGCTTCGTCATTCGTTCCCATAATTTTCTAACTGATCGGTCCGCGGAGACGCGTCGTCATTACTGTTGCAAGGATGCGGGACGACAGATCAGGGTCACGCAATTTCGTTGGGGGATCGATGGCACGCTTTGTTCGACGTGTCACTCGGCACAGCGCAGGAACGCCTCGCCCGCATTCTATCGCGGTCCACCTGATCCGATTGATTCCCAACCCGATATGAAATACATTATTAATATCGGATGTCGGTGCAACAGAAGCTCCGCGGTGTCGAGTGTCTCTCGGAACGCGCGAATGGAAGGTCGACGGGTTCGCGATCTCCGCGACGATTTTTCTTCTAGGACACGAGGACGTCTCATGCGTACGACGAGATACCGGAAACACCTTGTCTCTTAAAATTCTCTCATCTTCCTGTTTCGAGTAACGGTCATCTAATCTCTTCAAGAAACACAAATGCTTGTTCTGTGGTAAACGATGTGTTCATCTGAAAATATTAAAAATATTTAACTATTGTATAATTACGAATATCGTTGGTTCACCGTTGACTCTAAAATAAATTCGATCGAACTCTTGTTTCCAATTCGCATAATTTTCGCGACTGTTTTGTAACGACGTCCGCAGATAGCTGGGTTATCTCGGGTCGTCGAAAAATCGCGGGAGAACGAAACGAAGCGCATTCTGCACACAGAACCAATTCTTTGAGCGGGAATCGGCACAGCGTTTCCAATTTTCCTTAAACAAGAAAGCATAGTCATTATATAAACGAAATTATCGCCGACCGTTTTCCCGGCTTCTGTGCGCGATTTAAATAAAATCGACTTTCGGGGCGAGAAAGGGTGGCGGCTGCACGGTCAAGTTGATTGCGATTTAGGAAAGCGGAAAATCCATCGAGAGGGACGTTTAAAGTCTGTTTTTCGGTGGCCAGACGGTGTGTAGGGGTGAGGTAGGTCACCGTGACACGTGAAATATTAATAATAAGATTTCTATCGGAAACTGCGTCGCTAATGGAAGCTCCACCAGCCATGAAATGGGTTCGAGTATCGTCCGCGGCCAAACAGAGAGGAATATGGACGCGCCCGATGGAAAGATATTTTAGAACAACATGCAGTACCGGTAGCTATCGAATGCATTCCCGGAGGAAAATTAATTTCCAATACGATGGAGACCCCGGAGCGCATAGCCGAAAGCGCGCAATATTGCCGAAGTGCACGCTCGAGCCAGTTTCCGTTCCGTCGCCCATCCGGGCGCACCTAAAGTCCCGATACCTGATCCCTGGCTTCCAAAATTTGCGGCGGGGCATTAACAAAGTCGACACAAGGAGGCTCACTGGAGCCAGGTACGCGATCCTCCGGCAATCATCTCGGACCAAAACGAGCATCGGCCAAGTTTCCCCACGTTTCCTCGCTTTACGCTGTACACAGTGGTCTCAAATCAAGATTTACCTATTCGGAATCGATATACAGTAAGGTCTTCGTGTACGTAAAATATTCGAAACGTTACTTGCATCGCGTACAAACGCTTCTTGACCCTTCGCCGCCCGCGTTGAACGTAAATAATGTTACAACTTCTTTGATTTTGAATATTTATTGACGAAACGTTTACCGACATATTCGCGATACTTTCCCGATTCATTTGATACTAAACACGAAACTGTTCAGATTGTATTTACTTAAAGGTCACGTGGCCAGTGGGCGGCGCCAATAAGCTCCACCGTTCCACCTCCATTTGCTTGTTTAAATTAATACAGAGATGGACAGGTCTTAAACTAGATATTCCCGGGTTAAGTTATTGCAGATGCCGCGGCAGTAAGTTGATTTATTATCTGAAAGTTCGTCAATCTCCCTGGAAGCTGCGAATTTCATTAGCGACGAAAACTGTCGCGTCTTTTCGAGTGGCGTAACTTACTTTTACAGCAGCGACGAGGCAAACAGGGTTAAAAAAACGATGACGGAAGGAACACGATTACAAATAGCTCCGCGTGCGGTCCAAGTTGCGAAGTTGCGCCGACACCGCCATGTATCTTAAAGAAGTTCGTAACCGGGAGGCTATTTATCTCTTCCGCTGTTTCTGCTCGTCGCTACCTAGGCAGAAACGCGCTGCGGACCGTTCCCCCGCGCGTTGGATATCGCGGCTTTTTCTCGTCTTGAGCGTCGGAACGTGCTGCTTCGTCGTCGCCGTCTCGTTGCGTGAGGATCTCTCGAAAGAGGTCTCCGGAATGATGCGAACCGGAAAACTTTTGCTCGATGGGGTACATGAAGGAAAAGTGGAGGGGCACCAGGGCGAAACTTTAATTAACCGCGATGGCTCGGCATTCGCTCGAAATTAAAATAGGGTATCGAATAAGAAGGGCGAAAGTTCGAAGAAACGGGGGCGAGACGCGACGAGGCTCGCCCCCTTATCATTAGATACCTTGGCTCGAACTTGGAATTAATTTTTAAAGTGTCCCCCGGGGGGCGGCACGGCGAAACTTCGCCGAGAGCTGAGAGGCTGCTCGGAGATCATCCGGCTTAAAGGGGCTCCTGGTCTATAGTGTCATTTCTTAGGCCTTGTTTCGATATTTTCCCAGAGAAACGAGGCTACCATTTTATATCACGCCTTTCGTACATCTTTTCTATCATTGTATCGTTATTGAGAATTCAATTTTTTCCAAGGTTCTAACCAGAAGACCCCCTTGAATCGTAAGCGGTTAGCATATCGAGAGATTGAGAGAGAGAGAGAGTTTCCTGTTTGCTTAGCCAGGCCAACGACGAGACAGTTCGAACGAGTTCAGACGGTGTAAGACAGTGGCCCGGTATCTGTTATCCTGGCAGACCCTTAACAGCTCTCTCCGGTTCCGAGGGCGGGCTCGGCCAGAGTACATAAATAGAGACGTCAAACCATAATCCAGAGGCACGTCTCGCCACGGGACGTTCTCATCGCGTGGCGTTTCTTCCTGTCCGCCAGGAACGAGTCTCGCCTGGCCATGCTTCCAACTTGTCCCGAACTTCTCTCGAAGTTCGGAATTGCTGGCTCGACGCTGACGAGTCTATCGAGGTCGGCTGATCCGACATCAACGGCCAGATGAGAAAGTTATGGTGCCCCGTGACATTTTTTGGGGAGATTGCTCTCCTTCTTCCCACCTGGGACCCCATGTTCTCCAACAATTTGGACGCCAGGAGTGACCCTTGCGATGTTGGGTCGCAGACTTTGATGGGGATCAAACGTTGCCCTCTCTTCTTCTTCCGATTTGATCCTTTTGTTCCTTTTCGCTGTCTTTGGTCTGCTACGTAGTTGTTCTCTAGCGAGGACATAATGGACTGCGAGTCTTTATGCAAAGTAAATATTGTCCAAGTGGAACGTCAGAAATAGAAGTCAGAGACAAATGTATTTCTTCTTTTAATGATTATGGTAAATTGGGAGAGAGCCAACAATATTCTCAAGTTCTTCTAATGTCTGCACAATTTTGTTTTACGTTCATTTGTATCTATCATTAATGCATGGAGATTCGAAGTCTAGGATGACTTTAATCAAATCAGAGATGGACTCCGAGCTAGCTATCAAACTGACACTGTTCTTCTTTTCAATTTTCCCCCACTTTTGGACAAGGAAAACGTTACAATCAATAATATGAAATCCGTGGAGTTTTGGTTCAGACTCTCAACTCGCAGGACCCCTACTTTCGTAATGTCCTCACAGGTTGATACAACTGAAGTTGATCAAATGTATTTTTAGCGGCCAACGTAAAGGGTGGTTTTTACCCCTTCACCGTAGCCGATGCTGGATGAGGGATATTGTTATAAGACCCATCTCTCACATTTTCCTAAAAATCAGTATACCTTGCAGTCTACTCGTAGAAGTCCCTGCTGCAGCATTGTCTTCAATTTGCGTCGAGTGCCTCGATTCGACTGAAACGAAGACGAAGCAACAGATTCTTTCAGGCTTCCACGTCGAATTTGGCAAGATATCTAATTTCTGGAGGTTCCGTGAGCCGGTCCAGGGATTTCAGTTTTTCTTTTGGCCGTGGGTGCGGTCGGGAGCCTGTTGGATCCGACGTCGCGGAGGACGTCGCCGCTGGCAAGATACATCATCGCGACCTGACGAAACAACGTCCCCGGGTTTGACGCGTTCCCGATGAGCAGAGCCCTGGCTGCGCTGCTGGCTCCACAGACGGGATCACAAAGGCTTCCGCGAGCGGTTTCTCGTTCATCTTCGACGATGCTTCATAAATATTCGCTAGCTCGGTGGATATTGCGCGCGACGTATCCATTACCGGGGGCTCGTCCGACTTGGACAAATGAACCCGCGGAATTGCAACAACCTCGTACGCATCCACCATCGGATAGAAACGGATAGAACTATGCGAGGCGCACTACCTTTTCGAGATTCAGTCGAGATTTCGAAAGCGTGAATATTTTAAAACCGCCTGCCGCCACAGACTCGCAACTGTTGCGTTAGTTTTTTCCCCTCTTCCTTTTTCCGCTCTCTTTCTATCTTGTTGAAATCTGCGGTGGGATCTGGTGGCCTCTGGACGAATGAGCTGGATCACGTGCACCTGGTCGCCATTGTTGATCCCGACCCGACAAATCCTCGAAACGCTCGAAAAAGAGCGAAACAAAAAATTGACTTCGAAATAAAAATGTACTCGGTACTTTTCACTACCGTATGTGTAAATGCTCGCTTCTATCTCGTTTATTCTTTAATGATGTTTAAACGTTGCTTTTACTGGTACTTCTATGGTAAGCCTGCGGATTTTTCTGTATTTACAGCTCGCAGAAATTTTGATTTTAATTTAACCTTAAGGAGTCTTCTAATTCTTAACATTTATTCTGTTCTCCACAAGACAATACACCGAAAAAATATGGAAGGTTTAAATTAATTTCTATTAATGTTTCGTTTCGTTGCAGTCGATGTGAGACACTGTTATCTTACAGAAACCTTTGTGAGCGTCAGTCAGCTAACGACGCAACTACTGTATTACATCCGACGCAAATGGAAAGACGATGGGACATAGTTTTGTTATTCGTAGGGGCAGCATAATTGTTGTAACACAATTAAATTGAGACTATTCGTCGGAAAAAGCGAGCGAACGCTTTCGTTTGCTAATTATCAGGGACCTTAGTAAACTCTTCTGATAACAATGAAGCCAACGGTTTCAAGGCTTCCTTTCCGGTTGGAAGGCGGAATTCTTACGTATCTTACAGTCGACGATTCAGCAAACACGAATTTTAAGTAGCCGGTTCGGTTAGCCACTATGGTTGCCTTAAAAAATATTTGAACCAATTACACCTAACTTTACGATCTTTTTTGATTAATTGCGAGAGGGTCAGTTTAGAATTCCCTTCTAGCGAAACGTTGTCTAATATTTTTCCTGCATAATGTATAATGTCAAAAGAAATTAGCAGATAACATTTCTCTGAATTACATGGAAAAATAAATAAGGCATTTCTTTAATACTTTTTGATTTAGTCCCTTCATGAAAATTTAAAATTTGTTTTGTAGATGTATGGTAGTTATGCACATACTGAAAATTTCATCGAAATCTTTTGACGTAAGAAAAATCGACACGCATTGAAAGATATACGAGTTTGTGGATTTTAAGCAGAAACTGATTAAAAATTGTGTATACCTACCTATGTTAATCGATTTCGATGAAATTTTCAGCATGTGTGTAATAAACATAGATCTACAAAACATATATTTTAAGTTTCCATTAAGGGCCCTAATAAAAAATTAAAGAAATACTTTTCTTATTTTTGCATACAACCTGGTAAATTGTAATTTTTAGAAAATCTTTTTTGCAGATCATTCAGTACACCAATGCTTTCAATTATTATAAAAAAATTAGGTCGTTTGGTACAATTATAAAAAGGTTATTCTACTTTAAAAGGTGTACGAACACTTTGTACACCCACTGTATAGTTTCGCCCGATTTGTGTGATGAGAGGGTACCGGAAGTGCCCGCTCGGAGGAGCCGTTGGCCCGTGAAAGTGTAAACGCGCGAAAATGGATCCGCGAAGATGGGACCGTGGGATTGGCAGTGACGGCCGGAGATTTAGAGTGTCTGCTTCTAATTACGTTAAATTATAGATAAGCTATCGCCGGCTCCCACCGTGGCTCTTAGCCGTGAACGTCGAGAGAAACATGAATTTCCTGCCGCTCTCAAGCAGGAAGAGGAAGAAGGAGGAGGGAGAGAAAACGGTACACACGATCCGCGGGAATAATCGCTCTAATTAAAGATGCAAGAAGATCGGCCCGCTAGAGCATTCTTTCCAATATGCAGGGAGGAATATCGATTAACCCGAGGGCCTCGGTGCCGAACGGGAATGGCAGTATAATCGAGTCTTCGATCGACCAACGTTAATAACGATGGTAACGATAACAGAGACTAGGCCCCGCCTTAATATTCATAAGAAAGCGCAGTTACAGCCCGAGAGGATAACGATAACGAACGCAAAAAGGTGCTCGTCGAAGAATGCGTCCTCAGCTCCTTCGTTTCGACGGCCCAGTCCCTTTGCACAGTACACGAACACGTACAATTCACTCGTACCTCGAGGAATCTCATCGGATTCCATTGATCAGCCCGCGGTCTCGCTTCCGGTGTCCGTTACCACGTTACCAGCGATATCGACCGTATTATAAATACCAGACATCGATACAAACAATTACCACTCGCGATTGATCAACGTCCGAGCGTTCCGTTCGAGGGAGATGCGATACTCTTTAGAACTTCTTATTTTTCAAAATTCGATCTGCAGTTTAATAACAGGACAGCGGATTTTTATGAAAAATAAAAATTGTCCGCATGAATTGTAGGACACAGCAGCCATATTGGAGTTTATATTTCTTTTTTTGTATTTTCATTCGGTTGTAAAAAGGCTGTCGATATTCGTACATTTGTTTAGTCTCTCTACTGTTTGAAATTCCGGTGACCTATTTTTTGATGAATGCATAAATTTCGCCCTGCACAAATGGCAGATATACTAGCCGGAGTCCAACGAGATAGCTATACCAGGCTTGATCTCCAGTTCCACAAAAAGACTGTATATCAGCAGGCTACCAAAAACAGAAAAGAATAGCGAATGGTGGATAATAGCGGGTCAGCCTTATAACCGCAATGAGTCACCGTGCGCGATTTCATTGTTCATTAAAGCGACGAAATACGCCCGCAGTAACAGCTCGTACGCTTTTTCGCCGAGGTGGAGGAATAAAACTTTTACTGTCCCTAAACAGGGTGGAGAGGACGGGATCGATCGGATCCTGGCCCACGCGCGCGGCAAGACGTTCACCTCGTCGATCACAAATTACGAGATCCTCGAGAGAAAGGTTTCTCCTCGCGATCGTTCATCTCCGTCGACGTAATATCGCAATTATTACCAGCAGGGAGAGCGTGTCGCAGTTTTTCCCGCGGAGGCGTCGGAGACCGTGTAAGAAAAATCAAATCGTTCGTGTCGGACAACGTCGCGCCGGGCAATTTCCAGCGAACTGAAATGAAAGCAGTAAAGAAGGCGTTATTAGACACTCGACGGGCCGTACGCCTCGAGAAACGTTCAAATGGAGCCTGCTAGTCCGAGAAACTTAGTATCGCGCCAATTTCTCTCCGCGCAAACGCTCTACGGTCAGCAACAACCGACAAATAGTGGTTTCACGATAAGCGTTCGATTTCGGGGCCCGAACGCTGTCGAGTAACCAATAACGCGTGTTCTCCGGCGTTTCTAGCTCCAGAGGGCGGAGCCAAGCTGAATCTTCTCGCTCGTTTGGAGAGTTGTTAGCGTAATGCGTTCCTAATGAATAGTTAAAAGGCTCCCGTCGCGATCGAGGGAATAATTGGCTAGTTTTCTTGGATTCTTCGTTCCACGGACGATTTGTCGAACAACAGGCACGCGGATACGGTCTAATTGCTCGTTATTCCCTTTCACCCGACCGGCTTATTAGCCTGGGACGATGATTCGATGTGTTCCCGTCGATATACTCCTACCAGAGCCGCGTGGACTCGGCCTGAACAAGTTTGCACCCCCTACCCTCGTGCTACTTCGACCCGCTTCTTCTTCTTCTTCTTCTTCTTCTTCAGCGTGGCTTTTAAACTTTCGAGGATCGAACTTTGTAGCGCCATTCAGCCCCGGTGATTCTTATTAATTCCCGCCACTCGCGATCCTCTTTTTGCTGGAGCATCCGGAGGAACAGTTTCGTTCGGACTTTCTTGTAATCGAAGACTGCCGAGATCCATTTTGCGCCATTCGTATGTTTACCCGGGCTCTTCCAGCCCCCTACCCTCTTAATAACTGGACCAACTTGTGCAGAAAAGCCGAAATGGAATCGCCGGAGAAATAGTTGTTTCTTCGCAGTTATTGTTTGTCGTTTGCCAGTCCGCTGATAGCGGCAAAGAATTATTGTTGGTTCGAAAGAAACTTCAGCGCTCGATACACAGCTGCTCTTTACACGAAACTGGGAAGTGAACCAACAGGCGTAGTTCTTCGTAGGTTTGTAATAATCGTAGTTAAAATAACGCAACTGCAACAACGACAGCTACGGTAACAACGTCTATTTGACTAAAGCCAATTCTATCAGCAGCGTAAGAGTACCAAAGGAAGAATTACGAGCGTCACAGGGTCAAAATGAAATTCATGGTCCGGGAGACCTGATTCCATAAGAGCGAAGTTCACGGCGTCTGTCGCGGAAGTTAATTCTGCGAACGATCCGAGCTAATTTACTTTGCTAATTCAATCTGACAGAAAGCAAAGACTAAAAGGATTGAACGGGACGATAATGGTCAGGCAATCCGAAAAATGGAATACGTCGATTTGGCCGGATCAGGAAAGGGACTGGTGGTTGGATGTCATGTTCTCTCGGATGATCGTATCAAGATGGCGTCGACCGGTCCCGTATAAAGATCAGAGTAGCGGTTCAGATGTCGAGGTGAGGAGATCCATCTGCGGTGCTGGCTGTAGAGAGCAAGAATATACGGTATACCGTATCAATGAAATTCCAAATCGTACAAGTTTCTCGGTCGGATTCCGGCGTTGAGAAGCAGCGGCTCCGCCTCATTGGAAATCCGCCCTCACTCGAATTCAATACGATTTATATCGGGATTCCGCGGAACCTACCTTAGTTCCGTCTCATTTGCATTCCTCGTTTACACGCCGAGCCCCCCCCCCTAACCTTGCAACCGGAAACGGAAATAATATCGCGTGTCGACTGCGCTTTAACCCATTAGCTCCGTCTGATCCCGTATTTGTTCCTGTGGAAGGTAATAATCGCTACAAATACGTCGGAACCTCTCGTAAATCGATCTTCGATGCGGGATTAATGATAGAAATAATGTTCTACGGCGAATGCTGGTCGTTAGCGGATTTTTATGCGAAATGGAAATTGCTTGCGTTAGTTGCGCAGCGTTGACTCTAAATTAATCATCTCCGCAAATTATTAATCACTGTTATGATTTGATTTTTCACATTCTGTGGTTCCCAATGAAAAATTCACGCTTCGACTAAATGTTGCTCGATGCGATTTTAAAGCCAACATCGCTGGAACAGTTTTTCTGGAATTTATCGTACAAATGTACATTATGTAACGACGTTTATTATTACATTCTCCTAGGAATATGCGTCTGTTTTGCCAGCATTACATCGAATAATTCAGCTATTTAAATCCCATGGGCGCTTAAGTACTTTACACGTTTTAAAAGTCAATGTTAATCTCTGTTCGTTAATATTCTAAGCCGTAGGTACCGGTAGTTTGTAAGCTACTTTCTTGTTTAATGACCGAGTTAAATAAATCCTGACCGCGTAAAATCTAATGCTTCATACTTCACGTGCATCGGATGTAGGACAACCGTAATGATTTTTCCATCGAATTTTCGTCCGGCAAAGTCGTGGATTGGTGTCAGCACAGTGTGAACGCGGTATTAAAAAGCGTCCCGCGGTCTCTCGAGCCGCAGCATCGACAATTTCGGCTCCGCGAGCAAGAAACACGGTTGTTATTTTTCAAGGGGTGGACGACAACCCAACGAGAGCGCGCAGAAAAGGGAAGGAAATTTTATCGCGCGTAAAAATAATGCGGCCCTGGCTGCTCTCTCTCTCCCGGTCCGAAAACCTTTAACGAAATGGCCTGCATAAAATCTGCATGAAACGCGAGCAATTTGTAGCCGGGTGTAATTCATCGCGCGAGCATGGACAACGTATAATTCATTCTTTTTCATAAATTTTGTCGGCGGTAGCGAACCTCCGATAACGAGTCCGATCTTCGTCGGAGCCGGCTTTAATCTTCGATTCGATTTCGGTGGAATTTTTACGAGAACCCAGCGTCCATTCTGCTCTCTCTATCTCATTGAATTATTAAGTGCATCCACCGGCCGATGCACTGTTTCCATTTGTACCTTCATCCATTGGAACCGGACGCTTTCTTCGGTAGAATGGAAGTCGAAGATCGGTGACCAAACACTAGGTCTTCGTCTGCACTCTCTTCAGCCAATATTTTTATTCTCCCTACGCCACTCGGGAAACGATTCTCAAAAGCATTTCACCATTACGGTAATAATCGTGTAAGATGTTGTTTTATGCGAAGACGCGAGGGAAGCTGAACAATTTTTTCACGGACAAAGCGAATTCGTTTTTTGGTCCGAGGCAAGGATTTACTGAACGAGTGACTGTATTTATAAAATGCTGAGGGCGAAGCAGAAAATCTGCAGAGCACCCGGTCGTTTGTGGGTTAACCTGTTAGCAGGTCGGGGGTGATCAATGACCGGCACTCGGCCTGCCAGTGGCGCCATGGGGGTCATTAGTGACCGGCAGTTTCCGTGCGAAGGGATTAAAGCGGCTGCAACAAACGAGCGGTAATTGTGAATTATTCCATAATGTTAATATTACTGGCAATATTCACTTATAAAAGTGCTCCACTCCCGGAATTCACTCCACAAATCATTCCGCTGAATTTCAATAAAATTTTCTACGGGCTATTTTGTTTAATACTGTACTAAATCAACGTACAGCGAATATCGTTCCAGTGAAGACGCGTCTTGACATCCGAGCTGTGGAAACATTTCGTTTGATTTTGCGCCCATTCCCGTCTTGTTTCGAGAGCGAAGGAGTCGGTCAATCGGTGAATAGAGATCCCCGGTAAGGAAACGTAGCTGCAAGGGAAAGCAGAATCGCGGGGCCGTTTATAATTAGCGGCTTCGGAAAGGGAACGTGGAGGGAGCATAGAAGGAGAGAAGAGAAGAGAAGAGCAGAGGAGGAGGAGGCTTGTGTGCGGTCGGTACGCGTGAAACACCCGGCAACAACAATGCTTGGTTCTCGTCAGAGTGACAGGCTCACTCTATAAATCGACGGTTAAAATAATATTTGCCGTTTCCACATTATTTCCGTCGAAGTAGCTCGGGATATTGCGCTCCGATCCCGCCGCGTCGTTTCCTTCTCTCTCGTTCCACTTTTTCTTGCACTCACTTTCGTCGCGGAAAACTCTTTTTGATAATGGGATTTTGCTATCCCGGCCGCGATAAGGGGAATCTCACGGGAGCGAACGGCTGTCGAAGGTGTTCAGACCGGTGAAAACTGGCTGGAAAATCGCCGGAAATGAACCCCGATCCGGACGTCGACGGTCGAATCGGGAACGACCGAACGAAAACCCCCGGGGACTTGATCGCGAGACCGTTTCTTCTCTTCGCCGTCCAATACGATTTATCCATGGCGACGGATTCTACTCGATACGACCGAGACAAAGTTTTCTATTCTAATGCTAATCACTCGGCCGACACAAAGATAGTCGCGATAGTAAAAAAGTTCGCCCATGGAAGAACCTCTTGCTCTACCCTTGAGTCGTGAGCAAAGCATTTTTAATCGAGCCCCATTTAAATCACCGACGATACCACCATTTTATTCGACACGCTTGAATTTTGTTCGCGAGGCGAACCGTAAGACTGCCTTCCACGGAATTGTATCTTCAGAACGATTTTCTATATTTCTTTAGAATTTGCGCGGGACACATATGTTCCATTAGGGTTGAAAGGGTTAAAGTTCACTGACTTTGAAGTTCGACGAGCTCTGCTTTAGAAGTTCCAGAGTTAATACTTGTGAGAGAACGCTTGTCTGCTCGACAGTAAATGGCACTCGACTAAGTAAGCATGGTTACAGAGGACTACAATTAAGTATTTTATACGTCGCGTTTGGAGATACGTGGAACCGTCAACAATTGTTACAAGAACAACCTTTATTTAAAATTCACTGACTTCGGGACCCAGCGCATCCCTTCTTCAGCAATTCTGAAGATAACTCGGCGCGAAAACAGCGTCGAATACAGTTTTTTTTCCAGTAGCGTAGCACTGCAGAATATTACAAGAATATAAGAAACTTTTTGAAAATTATCGATCGATCGAACATGCTTTTCGTGGGTGTGAATTCACCTAGAAATCGCCTACTATATTTAACTACAACGTTCGTCGTCGCTCGTGTAGTCCCCTGCAATATGTTAACATCAAACAAAGAGCTAATTGAGCCAAGTTGTGCAGAAAGTTGTTCTACCAGCCCTTTGCGATCTAAAATTAAGCGGAGGATCGTAGATTCCAGTTTAAAAAGAAACAGCAGCCGTTATCAATTGAGCAGTTGATTTACCGTAAAACTTCATTTAACAGCGAGCAGTGCAATTAATGTCGTTTGAAATTTTTTGTAGAATTTATTCGGAATTTAACCCGCTTATATCTCCAATAACTCTTTTGTCACTGTCGGCGCTGCCATTGGAATGAAATCCGCTGAAACGAAGTGCTTCATGTATCGATCAATTATACCAAGGGGATTAAAAAATTCATTTTACTTCCTGAAAAAGAAGCCCATCCTCCATTTTCTCTGTCTTCCAATCGATTGAAAATCTACTTATCGAACAAAGTTAACAATAAGTTCGTTTCTCGCTTTCGTTCTCGGTGGTGTGCAGTTCGTTTTCGTCGCGGATTCGGTTCTGTGATTACACAAACACCTCGAAGTTGCCCGCCTTCGGGTTCGAGGGCCCCTTTCGAAGTTCTACGGTTAATATAATTTTGATTAAGCCGATGTTAAGCCCTCGTTCGAATGGAGCGTGGATTCGATGAAGTCGGGCGGTTAGCGAAGTATGGGCGGGGCGGTGCAGGGAGGGGTGGGACCACGAGACGCGGTTGCGGCCGCGATGCTATCGAACGTCTTAGATTTCTTGCTCGAGGACGTCCCGTACCAATTTCTGGGCCAGGAAACTAGTATCCTCGGAATCGCGAACTAATTGTTACGTAACCGATATGAAAGTCAGTGTCACAGTAACGTTACACGCCCTTCCGACCGCAGAGGCCTCGAGGCTCGCGAACGATCTCGTTACGGATCGCCTACTTCCTCGTGCCATGGATAACGTTTCTCGATCGATGCATTGAGAATCGAGATACCGATCGCGCAATAACTCGCCGGTAGAGTAAATAGCCCGATTTGTTTCCCCGAGCGGAGCCGTCGATCGCCTCTCTCGATCTCCATCGCTCGTCTCGATAAACGAGCACGTTGTCTCTGGGTGCGGTTTCCTTCGAAACGATCCTCGATCCTTGATATTTTCTCCGAAATCGAACCCTTCCAAGAGAATTTCCCTGGAATTTCCATCGACTCGCGTCCAAACCACGTTTTCCATGATATAGCTTTTATCGAACGGACTCGGGGCTCTAGGGCGGGGTCAAGAGGCGAGTGGGCGGGGCGAACGTCCTCGTTGGTCGTCCACGATCGAGACCGGCCAGTAGCGACGCGTTTGACGATCGTTTCGACGCTTTCGGCCAATAGTTTCTCTGAAAGTTTCGCCGCTGGACGGATAGAAGGTTCATTTAAAAGTATTAACGCTTTATGTATTGAGGTATCAGAAAGTTTGTAGTTTATTTCAATGCTCGTTCTTTTCGCAGGTCGTTCGGGAATGGATACTTTTGTAGAGTTTAAGGGGAAAAATCGTAAGGGCGGTTTGTCTCGACCATAAACTCCTCAGGATTTTCTTTAAAATGTTTTTCGAAAATGCCAGAAAGCTGTGTGTTTATTTTTTAACACTTTGGTTTTAGATTCTCTTTATAGCGAATGTTGTAATACATTTAATAGATTGAAGGCACACCCAGACGTTCAATTAAAAATTTTACAAAACTTTCGCCGAAGGATTCCCGCAGCTCTGCTGTGCCTGTGCAAAAGTTCTTCTTGGCAAATATTTAATTCCTGTAATCCGTAATGTCATTTAAATTTAGCCAACTATTACTTGACTTAAATCTTCAACATTTGTCCAACTTTCCATGAAATACGTCCAGACCGCGGAACGATAATTTTACTTTTCGTGTTTTACCGAAAACACGTACACGTAATGAGGTACAGTTTTCGGCGGTATTTGGTTTCGTTAGTGCAAAAAGGCGCATTCGAAGAGATTTATTTGGGAGAATGATCAAGTTATTACAATTTTAAAGAGAGAATTTTTTCAATTCACTCAGGATTACTACTACTCGATGCGTGTCGTTTCATCCTGCGTCAAAAGATTTCTATGAAATTTTGCAGTACGTGTACAACTACCATAGATCTACAAAACATAGATTTGAAATTTTCATTAAAGACCGTAATAAAAAAAATGAAAATAAATGCTTTTTTTATTTTTGCACGCAACCTTGTAAATTGTAATTTTGAAAATTTTTTTTACAGATCATTTAGTAAACCAATGCTTGTAATTGATGATAAAAAATCAGGTACAATTTTGGTTTGTTACAATTATGAACAAGTTATTCTATTTTGAAAGGTGTACGAATACTTTGTACAATATCAATTTACTTCGAACCAGTCGATTTTAAATAGCAAGAAGGGTTTTACGAACACAAAACGGGACAAATGATTTTTCCTTGGACCCTCGGAGACATCGACACACTAATCAATTTGTATGATATCCACCGATTGAACAGAGAGCTGGGCCTCGGGTTAACGATTTTTTCCCGCCGTCGATGGATTACACGTCGGGGTCGGCTCCATCGTTCTCGGGTAACGATGCCTGTTACCGGTTTGCGACAGGGGCGCGAGTTCTCAGCCCTCCTCCCTTAACGGAACAATACCCCGGAGGAGGCTCGCCGGATCGACGATCTCTCGCTATCGTTGCGATAAATCGCCGGGGCAAGGATCAACGTCGGCCCGACATCGTGCACTTTATTCACTCACGAGTGCTCTGTGCTCCGGGAAAGAGCGTCGCGGGCGACGATGCTTTCCATTGATTTATTGCCATCGGCGATCGTAGTTTGTACGCGTCTTCGTCGTTACTCGAACACACCTGTACACTATATCTCCCGGCACCCATTAATGAGTATTTGTGAGACACGTAATACTGCGCCCGCCACATAAACAACCCTCCGATGACGCGTGCGGTGAAAGTCTTCGTCCTCGAACACTTGTCTTTATCAAAACCCTCGTCCATTTTCTAATATAGACACGTCTCCCCCTATTAAACAGATTCTACATACATGATCCTATTGGCGGACATCGAGAACTGCATTTGCTCCTACCCTTTGCACTATGATTTATTTTACGGGATCTAACCTTAATTTTATAGACGAAGAAGAAAATTTGCAACATTTTTTCTAATTGTCTTCATTTGAATTGTTTAAAATGACCAGAAACCCAAAATTTGAATAAATGTCATCATAGGCACACTTTCTCTTTTGTACTTCTCCAGAAGTTTATCAATAATAGCATAGTATGCATTTATGCGGAATTCGTTATTGGTATTAAATTTAACTTCTACCGACGTATTTTCGCGGTTCTGTTTTTTTTTGTATATTCGTTCCGAAACAAAAATACGTATACATATAATATTTTCTATTTCATTTGGAACAGGTTATTTGGTTATTTTTGTCGTAAAATGATTTTGAATAAAAACAACTAATAATAACAGAAAAATATAACATCGATAAAAATTGGCTGCCCCAAAGGCTTGCGCCGCGGGTCTTAGCCCATTTAGTCCTGTGGTTAGAATGGTTCTGATCATTGCACGACTATCTTCTGCAAAGTGACAAATAATGTGAAGCAAAATCCTCGTCGTCGCCGAGAATCTTGTCGGGGGCGTAGAAAATTCGTTCAGCGTAGCGACTGGCCGAGCTGAGAGGAATCTCGTGGTTCGCGGAATACGTGGAACGAGCTTGCGCTCGCCGATAAAAGGCGCCCTAAGTTCTCCATAATTGGAGCGAGAAACGGCGTCGTCTCGGACGCGCATCGCCGGTCTCGAAACCGGGAGCAGCTTGTCGGCGCTCGCGTCGAAAAATTGCGAGCGGCGGCTCTCGTCGTTGGCGGAACACACGGGACAACTGCTATTAGGGGATTCCGTTTCGCATTCCGCGTGAATACGCGAACGCACACTCGGATTCCGAGGGCGCGATACGAACGCGCGAATTCCGGGGTCGATAGCACGCGAGATCTACTCGCCACGCCGCGTTGTGTATCCCGAAATTCGATCCGGTTTGCGAATATTGCGTGCGACGCACACGCACAACGCGCGTCCTGTTTCGTTGTGGAGGTGTATACGTACGTGTGTTGTATATTGCGCGGACCCGGGTATTGGATTGGCAAATTCTTGAGCTTTTCGAGATGGCGTTTCTTTGCTCGCGTTGGGTTGGGACGAGTTCTAGGCGATTCGCCGGAGGATGTTGTTCTTCGTTCAACCCCCTGCAGATACTGGGTCACCGGAAATCCGCTGGATCTACGGTGATTGCGTACATTGCGACGTTGTCTGGCAGTGGGTAGATGGGGATGGAAGGGTCGAATACGGGTGGGACGACCTAGCAATGATGTTGCAGGGAATAGGGGTTGGCGAGGTAGAATTGCTTGCGTGGGTGTAGGAGATGGAAAGGTAGATTAAGAGTGTGATCAAAATATACTAGTGGGTAGAGGAGTGGATTAATAGAGATGGGAGAGTGGAGGAGTGGTGGCAGAAAAATAAATCGCAGGTGATGGTTGAAAAATTTAGGAGTAGGGAAAGCATGCACTTGAAAGAGGGGAGTAGAGGTGTAGAGGAAAGAAAGCAGACCAGCAGAAAGATGTAAAGTGTATATGAGTAGAAGAAGAAAAATAAATTAGCAGATAGAGGGAAGCTAGGGGAGTAAATGGGTGGAAGTAAAAAAATAGATTAGTAGAAACTGGGAAAGTGTAGAGATGAATAGAAAGTGGTAAAATATAGATGAGTAGAACAAGAAGAGTAGATCAGTTTAGAAAGGGGAGTGGAAATTTGTAAATGTAGCCAAGTAGAGACGGAAAATCGGTAGAAATAAGGAGTCCGCAGACAAATACATAGAAGAGCGATTCACCCACGGAGTAATTCAGGACGAACGGAGAACGTAGACGCGTAGAACGAAGAAGAAGAATGTAGCGGCCGGAAAATGTGGGCGAAGGATGAAAAATAGGTCGGAGATGGTCCCCGCAATTTTCGCGATTCTTTCGATCGTTTGCCCCCGCTTACCGCCGCACCGGTACAATATTTCGAACATAGTTGCATCGGCCGTGTTCACCATGTATTATGCATTCATGCATCGCGCGTTCGATACATTTCACAACCTGTCCGCGACGCTCGAATTTGTTGCGCAACCGGGGATAACATTCTTTTCTCATTCAGAAACGGTTTGTTATCCCGGCAAATACTGCATGTAATGTCACGTGAACTTTCAATAAATTCAACGCGTATCTGTCTACTAAACAAAACATCCGCGCGAAACAATCCGCCGAATGGTCTTGTTTATCCGACTGATTTTTAATTTTCGATTTATTCCGTTAATTGCAATTTGTACATTCGAAATGGAATGCATATCGAACTTCATCGACCTGTGCATCGCACTTCACAACGAGCTACACGAACGAATCATCTTGAACAATGCACGGTAAATTTATATATGTATATAAAAAAGCGAGAGAAACGACGTTGTAATATTTCGTTCTATGATCATCGAACGAACGTGCAGGATATCTTTATAAACGCAGCTGCGCGTTCGAGTGTTTGGTAAACGAGGCTTCAGAGATGCATCTGATCGTTCCTACTAATTACATTCAGCAGATATACACCGTTTTTTCGTTGCATTGAGATGATGAACAGGTATCGTGCATCCTCTTTCGCGTATAGCTTTAACTATAGGATTGAAGTACAGATGATGTAATAAATTTATTATACAAAAATAGAGAATCGAAAATAACAGGATAATTGTAAAATTACGATCGCCAATGAATTGGAAGAAGACTACAGACCGAAACGAGCGCCCGTGACAAACACGTCTTCTCTTTTTTAGAAAATCTTAGAAAAGATTTATTACAGCATTAGGTAATAATATACAAACAAAAATAGCATATACATAGCGATAGGTATTATCAATATAAACATAAAGGTGAACAAATTAACATTTTTCTTTTTGATAACACATAGACACGTAAGTTACATGTGCATAATAAATACGGCTATTCCTACAAATAGGTGTCGTAATTGAAACAGTCACTGAATGGTTAATTGCAAGAGAATGCAGGAAACGATTAGCCAGTGCGTTCGAATAATCTGCCCAGGACAGAGCAGAATCTTGTGTGGGTCACTGTGTATAAAACACCGGTAACAACCCGAGCCGGAAGTAAAGAACCCACGGCAAAGGAAGGTAGCTACTATCTGGTGAGAGCGTCCTTCGTCCTCGTTCGGCTCACCTGGCCGTCTTTGAGGAGCGTAAATCTTGGTCGCACGCGGCAGCCAGGTAACGTGCGGACGCTTTTTGAATGCAAAGGATTCCGTAGCCGGTGGAATCACCGGCTCGTCGACAGAATTAAATCCTTGCCGGCGGGTCTTTCTCTCTCCTCTCTCTCTCTCTCTCTTCGTATCGCATCGATCCCGGAGGGCAGAGCAGTGTGCGCTACCTTTCAACCAATCCGTACAAAGTCCTTGCCTCGGCGAACCTTCTATGTACCGTGAACGAACCTTTGAACCGCGGGTATACGCGATTTTTCTCTCCGGATTACGCCTCCCCGGATGACGGCCGTTCGAAAGCGCGTAATCCGAGCGCGCGACTTCTGTCCCTGATCGAACCGATGACGTCGGACAGTGTCCTACCGGCCTAAATCTGGATTAGGCGTGGGTCGATCCAACGGTGGCCAGCCTCCAGCCAACTGAAGATTTCGGCCTTGGGTATATATATTTTCCAACGATTGTTTCTTTTTCCGTGCCTCCGCCGAAACGTCGATTACACACGGACCTCATCTCGGCCACTGATCGCGCACAATGTAATCAACAGATGCAATAAACCCTGATCCCCTAAATTTGATCGGACATCGACGATCCAGTAGAAAGAGGATCAGTGTGGATGAGTTAAATAAGAGAAATGGATCAGTAGAAAGAGGGAGCACACACACCACACAAATTAAACGAATAGAACTAGAAAAGATCAGTAGAAATAGACTGTACACGAGTAGAGAAGAGATGAAACTTTATTCTCTATACTTAATCCGAAAGTCCAGTTCACTTTTTGGCTCACGGGAACTGTACACCACGTTTTCGAAAACGATTTCCTTGGGAAAGAGGTCGACAGCCAGCTCTCTTTTCTACAATTTATTTTTGGTTGCACACACCTGTTCCTCGATGCAGGGTTGCATTACTTATTCCTCACGCGTCCTGCACGACGAGGATTACGAGAAACTAATGCTTATTGGTTTACGTAAAGATATCCTAGACTTATCCGTAGGATCTGGCTCCGCAGCGTTGCTATAGGATGGCCTCTTGGTACTAGAATATCCTTGCGAGTGACTCTTTCGCTCTCTGATGTGCAAAATTTCTTCGTTCGTATTTGGTGCCCGATCGATACATATTCGATTCTTTGAGAACGAAACGTTTCGCGATAACGATCGTGCTTCAAATCGAGTGTTCGACTGAAATTTCCAAAATTCCAACAACATCTCACGTCGTTCTCTATTCCTCGGACCCTGTCCACCGCAATCACCACCCAAAATCCGAATTCTCACACGAAGATCCGTTCACAGGCAAGCAGTAGAAGCCCTTCAAAACAAAATCCAACCAGATTCCCAACGAAGGTATCGCAGCTTAGCGGGTAACCGAGCAGATCGTGGCATAGCATAAGCGTCTCCGTGGTGGTAATTGCGGAGATCGAGGGCCGCGCTCTCAACCCTGAAGTTCTTAATCCCTGAACCGGCTGTCATCGCGACAGCAGCGCGAGGACACATTGGATTTATGTAGTCGGGCAGCGTGCGAACCGGTAAACTTGACCCACTCTTGAAATACTGCCTCCTGGGCGGCCGTAATAAATACGAAGCGGAGAGATTTCCGTCTTACGAAATTACCGGGGACCATACCGGAAAAAAGGAGAAGGAGAAAGAAGACACACTGTTCGAGCCGGCTGGTTCTCGCCACGCTATTTTCGCGCCTCGTTGTTACCCGGTTCCGGGGACTAGGTGGTCCATAAATTTCGCCTAACGATTCCCGGACAGGTCGAGGCTCTGCAGCTTCTGGTAAAATCGCGGAGGACGGCCACCAGCGTTTTTTTCCCCGGTACGCGAACCTCCTTTTTCCGCTCGCGAATCCTCTTTTTTTCGCACGGATGGATTTTTTCGCTCGGGACTCGCGCGGCGCGTCCATCTGTTTCGCAGGGCGTGATTAATCGCGCGTAATTCTTGCCGGGCCCGGTGTCCTTCGGATCCGACCGCTCCAAACCGCTCGGGTTTTTACGTTGTTTCGTTTTCACACGGTTTCTCGCGGAGGGTCTGTCCTTTGTCCGGCCGCAGGACGACAAGGTATGCGAGCTCTTCCGGTCGCCGACAATTTAGGCAACGCGAGTAACATATAGGTGAAAAAGTCACCTAGAGCCAGAGTGAATGGAAAAGGGACCACGTTGCTCCTAATAAAATACAGCACGCTCATTCCACGCGATGCTTATCGATCCCCTGATCGCGTTGCCATCTTCGTTCTATCCTGTTTACGTCTGCGACCCACGTTCCATAAACTGAGAAATTGAAATATCGAGTTGTGTACAACATTTGATGGTATCGACTTTTTTACGGTGTGTTGTGTCCTTTACGGTATATGCGGGAAATCAGGTTGTGCAGTTTTTTTTTATTGTAGAAAATCTCGTATGAGATTTATCTCAACATAATTATAATACAGAATACAATACATACGGTACAGAATATAAAAATTACAAAACAGAATAGGATATTGAAGATGCATAAATATTACAATAAAGACATATGAATGGTAGAAAAGGTATAGACCAAACACTTATTCTTTAAGGCCGCAGCTCTTAAAAAATAATAATATGTAATGACAGGCTTTGATATTGGATTTGGCTATTAACATTGAGGCATCCATTGGAAGCTGGAAGTTAATTATACGGAGATTATTAATGAATGTAAGCCTTCCCTCGTTGTATGTACAAGTTACATTCCCGTAAAACATGGTTCGGCGATTCGCCCTCCTCTCTGCAACTACATTCAGGATCATCGATAAAGCCAATGCGAGTCAGAGAAGAATGATAGTGATCTGAATTAGGTTGCGCGGTAGGTCGCGGAATTTAAATCTGAAAACTTGTACAGGAAGAAAAATCTAAAATCACGATTTATGCGTGTTCCTGTAAAACAGTTTGTCTTCTCGAAATAAATATATTCATATCTCTTTCGTGCTTCTCATCCGGAAATACCCTAAAATCTCGTATAAATAAACTTGTAGGATATGCCCTCGCAAAAACAGTAATAGAAATGCAAACAGCATTTTCACAGAGCTGCCATTCCTTCGTGACGAGTGCGCCCGTCGCGCACACAGGGTAACAAGATGACGTACGAAGCCATTAAATTATGAACGCGAAGCACTGCGGTCACGGTTAACCATTTAGAGTTCCTAAAATTTGCAAGGAGCGAGAGCGGGGGTGTGGGTGACGGTAAAGCTGCGGAACGATCGAAATCCCGCTGGCGTAAGCTGCGGACGTTTTTATTCCCCGAACGGAACGGCCGCGACGATTTGCGAAGGCCCCGTCGTCGAGACGTAAAATTTCTGGTTCTGCAGAGGGGTTTTGGCCGATCGTGTGCGCACGTATCCCCCGAACTTCCGCGTGGGGAACGTCGGCCGGGTTCTCGCGCCCGCGCGCGCTCGTTACGGGTGCGGAATGCCCGATAAAAATTTCAATTTATACGCAAAAAAGTGCTCGAAACTTAGATGAAGAAAGTTCATAACTAGCCATTAACTCGTTTGCCCCGGCTGCGCAAGGAGCGGCCGGCGTTTTCAACCCCCTCGCGTCGCGCGTCTGCAACGTCGACTAGCGGCCGTGTGGCCATCGCGTCGCCGACAGCAGCCGGTGGTTTTCCAGCAGTTTTCCACCGGCTCGAAAAAGAAATGTGCTGGCTGGCCCTTTGCTTTTGTCGTCGCGAGGCCATTATGCGCCGCCTCGAAATCCTGTCGCGTGCAATTGCTTCGATAAACGCTTCCCTCCGCGCGAAGCGGCCCGGTTTTCAAGCCCCCTCCGCACTCGCCAACCCCCCGTGTCGCCCACTTCTGGTGAATCGACCATGATTTATTCGCCGGTCGTGCTCGCGATATTAAATACTCAGCGGGCCGCGCGAAAAATTGCTAACGGAAGAATGTGTTTCGCCGATCTACAATATGAAATCCGTGTGCGAGCGAGTGAACTAGCGAGCGCGCAAGAGCGAACAACGGTTATTAGTCGGTGTAACTTCCGGGAATAACGGGGACCAGGGCTGAACGGCTTTGAAATTGCTTCCCCTGCGAGTCGTTCGGACCATCAGCGTAACATCTTGAGTCGTCCCCGATAATGGCCGTGTCCTGTGCTCTCGATTCCCGATGAAAATTAACTTTCTACTCCCCCGGAGACCCCACCGATGACCGTGCAACTTCTTCCCGCCATTTCGCTGAAACTCCGTTCGGCCATCTCGATCGCCGTCCCGGGAGTCCTCTTTTTGGTCGCTCTGTATTTATGAGACCTTAGTAGCCTTCTTTAACCTAATGTTCGCCCTCGATTTTTCTGTAGGTACAGTCACTCGCATCGATATTCGGTCACCCTTAAAAACACAACTTTTTCTGTATTGCCACACGACTGATTGGTCGAGATTCCAGAGAAAATACTTAACTCCATGCGTTCCTCGAGGTGAAAATTCAACCAATTACCTTTTCCGCATATTGTAAAATTGATTTCTGTCTGTGTTGCAAATGTCTTCCATATGTTACACTATAATTGAAGCGTAACCCGTAGATTTGAAATGTAAAGTAAGAAGGGGTGAAATGTTATTCCAGGATTTTTTATGCAACTATGTCAGAGGAGCGTATAAGAGTTGACATTGATTTTTAAATTTTCGTTGGTAAAAAGCGACAGCCGTAAAAAAACTGTAATTATCGTCATCTTTGAACGCTTGTAGCTCATCGCCACGTCCGCCGATTTTCCGCGGTAGGAAATCGATCTCGGTCGTCGAAAAGGGAAGCCCGATCGTCCTCCGGCGGAAGTAGCTTTCATTCCGTCGGCCTCGTCGACGGGCGTTCGCTCCTCGGCCACTTTTCTCGGCGTTGCACTTATCCGCGCAACAATCCGCCCCTCGGCCCAGGAAAAAAGGAATAACCACGCACGCTCGTGGAACGTGTACCAGCCGTGTATCTTACTAAAAATAACAACCACTTCTCCGGGAGCCGGGCTCTTGCGGCACCGACTCGCGCGCTCTCCGAGCGATTTTATTTATTTGATTCGAGTCGTCTGAACGCGCGGCGTGACGTCGAGGGTTCATCCTCTCTTTCTCTTCGCTCACTTTCCCTCGGCGAGAGAAAATTACCGAAACTCCTGCGTGGCAACTCGATTTGCGAAGCCCCGCGCCCGCCTTTTCTCTCTTTTCATCTGATTTTTAACTTTAATAACTCGATCGTCGATGGCTACATCCAGCCCGATCGATTTTTCCCGGCTGTTCTTTACGAGCTCTTTTCTCCTCCCCGAAACACACGGCGCATACCATGAAAATTGCAACGCCGAGAAAAATAGAAAATAATGAGCACGGCTCCTACCTCGGCTACTCGCAGAGACGCGTTCGTATTAAATATTTATTAAATAACCAGCGCAAAGGGCTCGTTTCGACAGCGGTCGCGCGGGTCTTTATGCGATTGTGCTTGTCAGAGAACGTCCAGAAATTACCGAATCGAAATTTTGAATAGAATTCCTCTGTCCCTTTGATATCGCCTCTCTAAACACGGCTCGCGTTACATCGCAGCTGGGAATCGAACATGACAGAGACTTATTTAATTCAATCGAGTCTCTCCGAGCGCTACAATTATGATGTACGGTCGTGTATTGATCCGTTAATTGGCTCATCGATCAAACACCGCAACAGCGGTACGATATTCTGTAATGAAACGGTGCATTAACAATCATTAGTCTCAAATCAAACAATCCGGTGATGTTACGATGAATATTTCCCGAGATTCACGGAGTATTTCACGCAAGTACATAGATGTACCAGGACCTTCTCGAAAATGGATTCATAAATTGACTACGCGATAGCGGTATAACGAAGTTGATAACGTTTTTTAGAAGATATTCCGCTCTGACAGGATCTGCATATTCTTCGTTAACTTACCGGAACCACTTTCTGTACTACAACATCGAACAGAGTTTCTCATACCAATATTTGTGTTTGTGCTGTTTTGGGTCAAACTTCACCGAAGTTTAAAGCTTTCCTTTCATGCAGCCAGACACAAAGCTGTGTTTTTAACGCGCCGCATCTCGGAAAAACAGCAAATCTATTGGCGCGCGAGAAGAACGAAACAATCTCTGAGAAAGCAAAATGCAATTCCTTAATAGACATCCTTGATATGTAGCTTCGTCTTACTTCGATTGTGACGGTGATTCTTGAGTTGAAAATTTAGTATTAAGTCAATCGAGTATGGTTTTATTATTTTAATAAGTGTGTGATGATAGACCGGTTATGTGTGGTATATTAGGTTTACTATTAAACCACCGAAATGATTATTTGTAATTTTTTATCATGGAATCTTTACTGACGCATTGGCAGTGTTTTTCTTATCGAAACGATACCAAACACGACATAGTTCGAACCGTATTTGTTCAATCCACGATACACTAGAACTTTGTTTATTTGAACGGTTCACTGATTAGCTTTAAATTAATAAATATAATATTAATAAAAATATCACAGAAAAATGAAAAAAAGTATTGTTACTGAATTAGTATTAACCGATATGTCAATTATGTGTCATACAGTAGTGCGCAACGTTCACAGGCCCATTCAGAGGTTGCAGTAATTTCAAAATCGATCGATGGACTATAAAACATTTTTGGCTTCCGGCAGCGATACGGCGCGACGTAAATTGTCTCGTTAACTAATTCGCCGTCGATAATTCAGTTACGTCAAACGGGAAAACACGTTGGGCGTTCGGAACACGAAAATTCCTGCGGAAGATTAATAACGGGGAACATTTTGTGCAGCGTCGACACAGAGTCGAGAGCGAAGTACGTCGCCTCGTTCCCAGGTGTCTGGAAAGTTTCGTTTCCTCCGCGAACGTTCCCCATTTTTGCATCCGAGCCGGTGATACGCGGTAGACAATCGAGCACGAGATCATCACCGAACAGGAAAAAACGTCGAGGCGCGTGGAAGCCGCGTGGGCAGTGCGATACGCAGACAAGGTGATCGCTGCTCATAAATATTCACGGGATCGCGCAATCGCGATCGACGCGTGATAGATCGCAAACCGGGACGAGAGCTGACGAGCCTCTCCTCGAGGCTGCGGCCGCGTTAATCTGCTCACGATTTCACTGATCCGACCTCGAGCGTTTTCGCGCGAGTCCGAAGCAATCTTTGAAAGAAAAATAAACAAGTGGAGAGTCGCGTACGGAAAAAAAACCGGTCGAATCGCTTTTTAAAATGAAGCCCACTTTCGTCTCTGTCAAACGACGAGAAAGACGAGGATATTTTTCCAGCGGTTTTGGAGAGAGGAAGAATAGACCGAGTGAAAAGTCTGTGCAAAAGTGGACGCATGGAAATTTTATAATTTTTCTCTCAAATTTCCGTCCTGCTTGAAGGGTAAATGTAAACTCTTCCGGACGTTTCTACAAGGTGCAACTAACGTTGAAAACGCTGAGTGTTTTCGTGCAGATTGTCTCTGATGCGTCCAACACGGTCACAGCCTGTGGAAATCGGTTCTACTAGAAGAACAGAACAATTGTTGTCCATTGTGCGATCGCTGTAGAAATTTCAGGAGATCGATACCGACTTCCTCTTGATCGCCGGCGACTTCCGGGTAATTAAAGTTTCTGAAACGGCCGCGAAAGAGGAAATTTGATGGATCGATCTCGGGCGTTCTCATCTTCCATCGTGGAATTGGTCGGTCGGAGATGGAATTTCGTTCGAACGACGAATAAAACGTACATTGATCCGTAATTTCGCAAATTTTCGATCTAGGCGGGAGACTTTTATGTTGGAGACTTTTCGAAAGCGTTCGATCCGAGTGAAAAGAGTTTAGGATATCAGGTGGCCAGTGAAGTTTAGAGCAGCCGCAAATCCACAAGCCAGCGAACTTTCGAACGTTTAAACATTCAAGTTTCAATTCTGCGCGCTCTCTCTCCGGCGCTCGAATGTTCAAATATTCAAATTTCAATTCCTCAAACTCGACGGCTGCCGGCCGTTCAAATATTCAAATTCGGTTTTTTTTTAAGTCGCCAATCCCGCGAACTTTCAAACTTCCAACATTTTTCAGCTTTATAATCATCAAATTTCTCGGCCATCAAGTATTCAGATCGTTAAATTCCGCGCGGCGAGTTAAGCTATGTCCACACCGCAGCAACTCCGAGCAACTTTTTGTCGTCTCTTGTTGTCTCCTTTTTCAAATTCTGTAATAAAAGAAGGCGACGACATGAAGCGACAGAAAATTGCTCGGCGGTGTTTCAATGTGAAAAATAAGCGAAGGATGTGGAATAAAATTTGTACGTTTGATGCTTTGTTCGCGAGATAATCGAAATGGAAGATTTATTCAACGCGAGTGCTAATGAACAAGGCTGACGTGTCTGCCCGTGACTCACCGTTTCTACTTGTAGACACGTTAGATATTTGCAATTATGTCAGAAATGCAAATTAGGGTGGAAGAACTGTGTACCGTGTCGCCCATCGTTTCTGTGATAGAACGGAGATAGGGGATGAACTTGAGGGCTTCCGGCTCAAATTTCCCGCAGGGTTGCGCCTTACACTTCCGTCATGTTTTTTGCCCTATGTTTCGTTTTATTCCTTGAAACGCGTCTTCAGAATTTTTCATCAAGCAACGCAGAAGAACAAGGAACGGAGGTAGCGTTTTTCGGATTCTGGTCTCTCTGGTCTTTCGCCTAGTCGAATGGAGTTCCGGTAAAAACTGTCCGTGCGAGGGCGTTAAATCGGTCGGTGACAGTCGGCGCGTACATACATCTTATTAGAGGACGTTTTCTGGTTGTTCATCATGTCGGATCCGCTCGAGAACGTGCTGGGCAGAAGGTGTGTGTTTCCGGGACCGTGGATCCGGACGTGTCTCGATGTCCGGTGATGAACGAGGACCACCCAGGAAGTCGAGAAGCGACGACTGGTTCGTCTGCGAGTTTCTTTTTGCCGATGCTCCTCCTCTCGACGAGTCTCCGCGGGCAAAGTGATGGAAAAGCGTCGCGTCGCGCCGAGGGATTTGAAGGTTCGCGGCGCGTATTGTTACGCTCGACCTATTCACCTCGGCCAAATTAAATTATCCGCGTCAGACGGCAGAGCGTCGCGGAGTTCTCGTAAACGAGGATACGCAACAGAGCTAGTTAGAAAATCCAGCTAATGCCATTGCCTCGGGTGTTAATCACGTCCTCGTCTGGTTAGATCTCGTTTTCGCCTCTAGCTAGCTTTTTCGACGCTCCGCGCCGTTGATCCGCGAACCGTGCTAACGTGTTCGGTACACACACATACATACTAAACTCGTAATGCCTGTGAGTTTCTCTCACGACACTCTTTCCTCGCCGGGATTTTCAAAACGGATCGATCGACGAACGCCAGACCAAACTTCCGATTCCTTCTCTCAAGTCAGCTAAATTTAGCGGTTCGTTTAGCCCCGCCGTTGCAGCTTGTTAGAACTTGCTACCCTCATCCGTTCGCAACGCTTTCGCCCAATCAGGCGGCTTCGGACATAAGAGTGCATCGTCTGCAGCGTCCTCGAATGCATCGTTAATAATTTACTCTTCCAACAACCATCCGGGGTCCTCCGATGTTCGCAGTACCTGTTCACCTCACTCTGATCAACCTGGGTTTATTATGAATGGACCTTTATGCAAAATACACGTTTTCTAAACGATAGTATACTTCTTTAAACAATGCACAGTGGAGTATTTGGCCCGATAAGCTGACCAAAACTATTGCAACATTATTTATCGTCTCAAGGTCATAATAGTATATATTATTGAATTCGTCTTAATATTAGCTACAGCATTATGAAATAAAAAATACACCTTAACATTTAAAACATCAGAGTGGCCTTGATTAATTGTCGTGAAAAGAATATTTTCGAAATTTTATATATCGATGTTTGTAGATGTCTGATCACTGTTCAGCTTTTGATCGAAACGTTCTTTTTGAAAACAATTATTTTATTGATTTCTATTAGGCTAAGAGTTTTTGCAACAGTTCTTGAAATCAACCTTAACTCAACTTTTCTGTTGAAAATGGTCCATATCTGGATCGAAACGTCGAGAATTTTCCAAATTGCAAAATTGCTTGTTTTAATAATTGATCGAATCTGTGCGCCGAAATCGTCACACTATTTCTGTTAATGCGATATTGTTTCTTGGCGTAGACGCAATTCTGACGGAGTACGACGAATGCAGCATAAAAGGCGCTGGGATAACAAAACGCTGCGTCCAGACGCGCAAATGCGATCGCACCTTTAGCCATTTAGGGGATCTAGAATGGTCGAAGGCTCCCAGTTCGGCGATTAATGATTCTTTCACGAGGTTACAAAATAAGAGAAGCGTCTCTTTCGGAAGCTGATTCACCGGGAAAGTTTCGGACCATTGAGAACGGGGTTCAATCTGCTCGGATAGTGGCTGGCTCTCTAGTTACTATCCGCGGCATCGCGTTTAAACTTTAATTCTTCATCGGTGCGGCCGGTGTTCCCACGAGATCTGGCCATTGCGAAAGTTCAATCTATAAACTCGGTTTATTTTCGTCGACGGTGTTAAAGATTCGGATAATGTGATCAGCGACGCGTAATTGGCCACTGGAAAAGTTCACCTGTCGCGATTCTGCTTCACAAAATTATCGTACAGGCTGTTTACCAGAGCGTTGGAATTCTTTGTTACCAACGTAGAACATTCGTCGAGAACGATCGAATGTCAATCAATCTTGATGAAACTTTGCGCTTGTACAGGCCGGCAACAAATACTTGACACGTCCTACCCTTTCAGGGAGGTGTGTCCAGAATGAAATTCTCTCTTCAAGGTTTTTCCAAGGGGATTGAAAATTTTTTGGAACATTGAACGATTCGAAAATTGAACTCGTTTCATGCCACAAGCGGTCAACGTAGTTAAAAGCTATTGTTGAATCTGGAAAAATAACGGAGAGATTGAGTTCGTTGATTAGAATATTCCTTCCTATTCGCATAGACGCATTTGATCTATGTACGCAGGACAATTTCCAAAGATCAGGGATCGAAGGTATGTAATTATCGTTGATACAATTCCAGAGTTTCCAATTGGAAAGCAATGAGCCAATAATAGTTAATAAAATGTGTGCGTCACCGGTGGAATCGCGACTGCCGCTCGTTATAGGCGCGCGACCGGTCCGGATCGTCGCGTTTCTGGACAGGTGGCCGTCTCGGAGGCTTTTCGGACAAGAAAGTGACCGTTCGTTAACGGAAATCGATGGCCGGACTTGTAAAAAAGGTCTGCCAGGAGCATTCCCCGGGTTTTCCACGGGATGAACGGGTGACAAGGAGCTACGGATTGCGATGGGACGTTCGTGGCGCGCAATAAACGAGCAGGGAAACGGTGAAACGCCGGAACACGACGGAAATATGCGAGTTACGTGGGCCGCGGAGAGGATCGCTCGCATTTCAGGAAAGAGAACCCGGCGAGAAAACTTTCGGGAGAGAGCCAGAGAGGATCGGCTCCTACGGCGAATGTCAACGTCGCGCGACAGCCAGCACACCGGCACTCGTTTAATTTATTTTCTCTTTAAACTGCTGCCACGGTGAAGAGCCCGGCCGTTAATGGTCGCCGCGAGAACTACGTCTGTTTGCTTGGAAAATATCTGTTCCCGATGTCTGTGCCACGAGTCACCAGATATAGAGAACCGGGAACAAACTTTTCGCTACTGGGAGAACGATTCGAATTTTCCCGCGGCACGAACGGTCCTCCGGTGTCCGCCATCTTTCTTCGTTTCCCTGGCCGCTTTTATCGTCCCGGACTAACTTTTCGGGATCTTTCGCAATTTTCCGCACGAACTGTTCGAACTTTTATTCCTTTTCTAGGTGTTCGAACTCTCCTGGATACCAGAGATTAATTGCTTTCGCTTTCTGGCTCGCTTTTACCGCTGCCAACTAATTTTTCAGATTCTTTGACGATCTTTCCGGATGAATGATTTGGAACTTTTATGGACTCTGTTAGCTTCTGTCTCTAAGGGTGGATTTTATTATCGACTTCTACGGACTTTTGTATTTTCGCGTGTCTGCTTTTATACCTCTGGACATCCCTACTAGATAATTTAATATTTTCAGAGAATTCTTCCATTTAATAGCAATACCGGAACAATAAAAGCGAAACTTGAAACATAAAAAGAACATCAGCAACGAAGCACGAACAATTCCAGGAGGTATACGATTAACTTCTCACCGAGTTACAACAGAATGAACGTAGGTGTAATGAAATTTCAAGCAGAAATAACATAGAATTGATTCAAAATGCAGAGAACGAGGTTACATTTCGGGTCCGAGGGAAAAAGCGTGAGAGCGTAAAGTTGATTAAGCACGACCGCGAGGCGAATTGAACGAATCAACGGGCGTTTAAGTAAATTTCACGGGTGATTGAATGGTCGATCGGTCGGGAAACGAGGTATCGATGATACGCGCGATGAACAGGTGTCTGTGGCTACCGTTAATAAACTCTCGCGAGCATTTTACCCGAGGATGCTCCCGGGAAAAAGCGCGACATTTGTCGGATCTCTGTTTGCCGAACGAAACCGCTGCACAGTGATCTGGAACTAACACCTTGTTTTTCAAGCTGCTCCATAAACAGCGAGATCAGTGTCCGACTAATGAATTTCATTATGTCACGATTGATTAAATATCCCTGGCCCCTTTAACCAGCGAGTCCTATTGTTTTATAGTTGATCGAGCATCAAAATGCGTGATTCTTGAACGAGTTATTATTTTGCCATCCATCGAATATGAAAATTTACCATTTTTCGAAACGGCGACAATTTATTCATTCGTTTAATTAAAGTGCAATAAAACAGTAAAAAATTTGAAGCAATTTCAACGGATCTCCATGCGCGATAAAAATATATTCCTTTTTTTAAAAAATTGAAAATAACGTGACAGCATTCTTAAAATTGCATACCCTCACTGCGAAAACAACCCTTGGTCCAAATATTATTTTTTAAAAGATTGTACACGAATTTTATGATTGAGAAACGGTGTCGACGTGTTTGTTCGCAAATGTTTCACCTGGTTTTAATTATTTTTATCGTGTTTGAAGTGACGGGTATTGCGGAAGCAGTAGAAATTCGGTAAATATCGATGTAAATCGATCGATTTTTCAGCAAATGAACAGTTTTAGCATCGGAACGCATTGTTGGCCGACAGCAAGAGGTTTTCATCCGATTATCAAACAAACGGCGCGAGATTGTACGGTCAGTGTGTATTCGAATGATCCGCAAATGTTGCTGTTGTCGTTCCCCCAATTTCCGCGAGACTCCACCCATGAAATTCGCACAACGCTCCTCTGGCACGTTTGCAACGTACCGCATTACTTCCTCGCGTCGTCTCTGGAGCAAGAGATTTTCAAGGTAGTTTGTTTTCACTGGCGAATAGAGGCACAGTGATTTGCATAATGAATCAAGCGCCCTTTAATGCAATATCATTTCTGGCAAATTCGACGGAGTGCTCGGAGCCTTTGTGGAAAGCCAAATAAAGACGCACAGGTGAAAAGAATATTGAAACGACTGCAGCTGAACCTGCGATAAACATTTCAAGCCTTCGCTTTATTACGTACATATTCAGTGTTAATTCATTCCATTGTATCGGGCCTTCGTGTTCTGATAACTTTGTATCCCATTGGCAATATTATTGACCCGTTTCAATTCAAATTCCTATGTTCATAAATATCAGGATTAAAAATTTTCGCGAATATTGTGAACGGATAAATATTCGGAATTTAATTGTTGATCACGCAGTCGCGTCGAATCGAAACGATAGCAAGGAATAGCGAATTTTGGCCGGGTAGGTAATTCGATCGTACATTAAACGATAATTGCAATTTAATTGTCATTTCTGTTGCAAGTTACTTACACTAATTGTTAATTACTTAATTTATGGAATCATATGTGGAACACGCGAATGCGCGAGATATTGAAAGACAAATCCGGTCTTGGTGGTTTAATTGAATTCGTGATACGTCTGCAATTTCCTTCGAAATGGAAAAATAATGAAAACATCGTGTATGTCGTTGCAGAAAGTAAGTTGGCGAAATATCAATTTGCGGAGAACGCGTCGGATGTAGAGTCTGCGAAAAACTTCAGAAGCTGCGGTTTAAATTCTTCTTTTTAAATTGCTTCGGAAAATTCCGAGTTTGCAGAAGGATCCGCGGACTAGTCATCGTCGATGTGTAATCAGTTTAAATTGCACCCCTCTCCGAGGGACAGGCTCGCCGGAGAAATATTATTTTACGTACCTCTGTATATCTCCATGCGACTACATAACTACAACGTTTAATTAATTAAAGCCAACGTGGAATGCAAATAACTTTTGCCCTAGATTATACCTGCGCAGAAACTGTAGGCGCGCGGGGGTGTTCGACTGTGCGTGGCAAATGTTTTAAGGGTTAATTCGATAAACCAAGATTAATTAACAAAACCTACATGGTAGAATTAGCAGCTATAATTCGTCACTAGCGATGCTTCAGGAAAATTATTACTCCTGATCATTTTAAAACGATTAGCAGATAAGGGTCGATGATATTAAATTAAATTGATACTCGTCGTTAGATTCTTACTCATCTTTAAATGTGCACAAGGTATGCATGCATTTTATGGATTCAAATTACGAATTCATATCTGTAACTAAAAGTGAACTCTCGATATGGTTGAACGAGTAAATTTTTCATTCTTAATCGTGTCAAAACTATCAGTGGCTGAGAATGATTAAAAACGGACTTGCTACCGATGAGCCAGAAGAATTCTCCGGTCTTAATCGCCTTAAAACGATCAGGAAAGGGGATTAATTGTACGAATCTAACTCCATTTAGTATTATCGGTTTCCCGGAGAGACATTCACTCCTTCATAATTAAAAAACGAGATCTGCTCTGCAATTTCGCTCTGAATTTAATGTAACACCAACCTGTACAATCGTCGCCCGAAGCGTTTGCTGCACATAGTCGAACGCTCTGCACAACCGCACATAGTGGCACATAGAAGCATCTATCCGTATCATCCAAGCAGATCACTATCAAAGTATCCTGAAACCCTGCGAACAAATATATCGTTTATCCTGCACGTTCGTTTCCTCAAAATATTTTTGCGGACAAAAGTCATCGAGGGAAAAGATTTACATACCGAATGGTGAAAGCTGGAGCAGTAATCATCGTGAAACTTCACTTAGTCATTTGTTTGTGATTATTTGCGGAGTATCGTGCGAGGGGGTTACGACCCGTCAGTTATCTCGATAATGGATCGTGTCCTCCAGCAATTCGCCCATTTCCGTATTGGATCCATCGTCGGGGATTAATTCTGTTTACAATGCCTGCAGCGACGATTCGCAATAATGTTTATCAGCCGCGGTATTTTCGCGTGTTCCGCGTCGCGAATCAATAATGCGGGATAACTGGGATATCTCGGGTCCCGTCTGTCGTGGAACAGCAATGATTCAGGCTTACAGGATCGATGAGGAGGACCCTGGTCCCAGGAAATCCTCTCCCCGAGGCTCGATCATTGTCGGATCGCGGAAGACGCCGGAGCGCACGCTCTCCCTTCTCTATCTCGCTCCCTCTTTCTTATCGAAAAGGGTTCCAGTTTCGCAACTATCGGGTTATCGTTATTATTTCATTGTACTGGTGAAGATTCGATACCCGGACCAGGTCGCATGATCGATAACGAACCCCCGTGCATTTGATTTCGTGCAGCCCCAGGCGCCGCGGCGTAATACTTCGCTCGATTATAGTATACCGTTCGGTAATCCGTAATAACCGGAAGTCCTCCGCCTTTCAAGCGAACCCGGACAGGCATCCATGCCTTTGATAAGTTCGGACTTAATATCAACTGGGATTCGACGGACCGGGGGATTATTATTTGTATTAATTTGTACTTTTCTGCCGGCGGAAATGGCGCTAACTCTCCTACAGAAAAAATAAGCAAAACATGAACTCCCGCCGCGAACTTTTAATACCTCTAGATTAAAATCATTTCAATTGCCGCACTGTGAAGAATTACTCGCTTCATGGTATCTCTTCTTTTGCAGAATCTGCAGGCTAGTCGTCGCAAATCGCTGGTCAATTGAGAAACATCCGTCGCTATTAGCTGGAGATTATGGTTTCGGACAATGTAAATGACATGCACGTCTTGAAATAGTGTACCCAATGAAATACCCATGAAATTTCACTCTTGAATTTCCTCATTGTCCATATTTATTTTTTCCCGACGAAATTGAAGCGAACTTGGTATATGAATCTAGAACAGTATGAAAACTTTCGGGTTGCTCCCTTATTATCGAATTTCCCGAATATTTGGTCAACCGACGCAAATCGAAAGCGAATTTCTAGATTACCAACGTTAGGAATCGAAGTCTCTCAAGTCTGTTAAGATTGTTTAAAGCCGGAGGATTTGAGTGAAACGATATGGGCGAGTTGAAATTCAAATCCGGAAGAATATGGGGACTTTGTGGTAGCTCGGTTATTGCTGAACCTCCCGCATGCGAATCGGCTATCAACTGAAAAAGGTCTTTCTACCGTTAGGAATCGAAGGATCTTAAGACGATTATGAATTTTATTGTTTTTAGTGGAGACGTCCGAGTAGAACGGTATTGGGAATTGGAATTGAAATCCGTGAAAATGTGTGATCCTTGAAATTGCTCTGTTATTGCTGAACCTCATCGAGAATCAAAGTACAATATCTCGAAGCTCTTATAAGAACATTTTTTATTAATTAGTAGCGAAGAAGATTTTGATAAAATTCCAAATGGTGGGAACTACGCGAAAAAAAATAGGAGATGCATTTTTTATACTTTTTAATTTAACCCCGTAACGAAACGAAAGCTTATGAATAGGATGAACTAATTATCAAAGACATGAGAAACGTCATAGCTCTTGTAGCTTGAAATTAATGCAATTTTCAATGTGCATAAAAATTCGCAGTCTAGCTAGAACGACACTAGAATTTTCCAGATAAAAGTAATTAAAAAGAAAAAACATTTCTCGAATCTTCAAGCTAAAAGAAATACGCTGTAAGAGAAGAGGAGCGACGCCAGACGATAATCGATCGGCGACCATCCGTAAAGAACAGTTCCCGATAAACTCCGATGCGATAATCACATAAATCTTGTCATCCTGATAATTATGTGCAATAAACGTTCCAACTGCAAACAAACGATCTGAACGATGGTCTGAGATCGCGAAGACGAGCGTTATCCGTTCCGTTCCCCGTCTAACTATGTTCTCGGCAACGTTGAAAGTTCCATCCGGGGAACAGGAACGGAGATCGAACTTGGTGAAACTAGATCGATTGATTGCTCGCGGTAGCAAACTTGATTTCCGCGACGACAGTCAACGTAGATCCCGGGCAAACATCGATATTACGCGAGTCTAACGTCTCCGTCTGTCGACCTTTGGCGCGAGCGAGGGTGAGCAGATTGCGTGCGGCATTATATCGGTTCGCGTCTTTTGGTGGATGGCGAACCGTGACGAATCAACTAGAATGTAAAACGTCGAGATAGCTGGGCCGTTTACAACATGCCAGGATTGTTTCGAAGCCGGTGGCAAACAGTCGATAACGCGTTTCCCCGAGGAAAGAATCGAGCCGTACCCGCGATAAACCGCGCGTCACAAAAGCAGCGTAATCTTGTCGACTACTCGGGGGAAACACAGCGTCTCCCGTTCGACTTCGACTCTCTTGTTGTCACAACGAGATAACGATCTTCGTATCGCTTGCATCGTAAGTGCAGCGTCATTGTTTTTCCATCGTGCACTCGCCGATGTGCAATCTTTAAGTGCATGATCCTCAGATCTCCGCTATTCTATTTTTAATATTAGGTTTACGGTTAATTCACGATTATCCAGACTGTAGATCCATCCACGAGAAATTATTCTGTAAACTTATTTCTTTGGATGTACAGTGAGTACAGTGATTTTTAATACTGTACTATACGATTTGAACTTTTACGACTAAACTTTCACAGTGCATACAATTGACACAGATCTACAAAATGTATTTATGAAATTTTTAATATAGGCCCACATAAGAAAGTTGTGAAATGCAACTTTTAGTATTTTTTCTACAATTCCGGTCAATTGCAATTTCTGACGAAATTTTTTTCACATCCTGTAGCAAACTATTTGCTCTAGCTTCCCACAAAACTTCAAATCGTATAGTACAATATTAAGAAAAGTTATCATCTTTTTAAGAGTGAGCGAATAATTTTGTGACTCACTGTATGCCAGAGATGTGTACATCAGAGATATTGTTTAGAATATTAAATATATTGAAATCTAATCAATTACTAAACATTTTTATGAGACGTTACGTCAATTACATGTCCACGAAATGAAAAGAATTATGTATAGTGGAATTATTCCAGGTCGGATTTTTCAAAGGGTTATTTTATAAAATGCCGAAAAATTTGGATAGACCCAATTCAGAACCAGAACATTCAATTTTTGATAGAAATATTAAAGTTTTTATAAATAATCTAGAGCCACGTTTAAAGTATGCATTCTCACTTAGAACGTCAATGATGGGCCAAAATCGTTGAACCACCTCAATTTTCGCAATACGGGAACGCAGTGCGCAATGCACCATTGGAAACCACTTAATTCCAGTTCTATTATTAATGTTCTAAGTTCACGGGTTACCTCGATTAGACAGAACATCCTCTATTTCATGAAACATTCGGTATTACTCATAATTGATGCGTTATCGGTTTCGCGCAGCGTTATCAGATGATAAGCTATTACAGGCTCTCAAAGCCGAGAGATATTCCGTTCACCTATCCTTTAATTAATACCCAGCACTTTGGAAAGAAGACGAAAAAAATAGTCAAGACAATAAATTCATTCGAAGAACCATTTACCATTGTACCTAATGATAGGCTGCATGTTCTGTTGTGGAGGCTGAAAGCCGAGGGCTTGCGTTCAGCTATCCCTTAATTAATAGCATCGGTTTAAAAAAGAAAACGAGGACGATAAATTCATCTCAAGAACCATTTATTTCTGCAAGCTTAGATCCCGAGCATACGGTTTCGAAAAGGACCAACACAAGAAGACGGCTGACTCAATCTTGGAGCGAGAGTAATCGAGGTGTATAAATAATTGCTACAAAAATCTTTTTTCCCGTGGGAAGGGGGGGAGGTGGATGCAATTTAGATTCCCTTCAGCGCGAGATGAAGCGCCCGCACCGTTTCTTACGCAGGTTTAACGAGTTACTCGTCGCGAGAAAACCGGCGAGCAAAAACATCTGAATCCGGGGAAAATATTTACGCGGCCGGTAAACGATCCGGTTAAATGTGGTTTCGAGACCATCGTCGGCGAGAGGAAAAAAACCGCTCGAGAACGGCGTTACAACCCTTTGCGAACCCCATAGAACCGTCCACAAACTGGGACACATCTGCGGAAAGGCGGGATGTTTGAACTCGTTCCGGAATTCCGCTGGCGATTTAATTACGTTTCCATTCATCGCTTTGCTATCAATGCGACCGTTAAAAATAAGCAACTATACATATTTAATACGATTTGCAGTGATAGATTCCAATTTTGTTTAGCTCCGTGCGATTCAGGGCCGCTGTACGTCGTCACCGAATAGTTAAGATCCGAGAACTGTAGATTACAGATTTCCAATTGTATCCTCGAATAGCTTCGAATTGGTCGGTGTCGCGGTGGTTATTTTTTCCGGGGAACAATTACGAATGATTGCGGCTGACCGTTCCCATAAAACGGGATCGCGCGTACGCGCGCGTGCGCTCCCTGCAAATTGAAACCGAAAAACGTGACGAGCGTGAAAACGGACCCTGGCCAGCTCTAGGAGCTGACGAATACGATCGCTGTCGTTCGATCCCGGACGCACCTTTTCGGAAATGGCACCTGTTACCATTAAAAATGCAAGGAGACGGTGTCCCTGCTCTCGATACGGGCGCGCGACCTAACGGGAGGGGTGGCACAGTTTCCGCGGTGAATGGTAAGCTAATTGTATGCCATTCGCCCGCATCAAATTCGCTGGAATTTTTTCGTTGCTCGCGTCCGTTGTGCTCGCGTTTGTATTTATTTTATCGAGCACCGGTGACTTTAACATTTTTATAGGACGGTTGGTGGAAATTGGAAACGCGAAAGGTTCCTTCGGTGTATTAAATGTTCACGGTTTAGCAAACGTAGAAATTCTGGATGGTTTATTATTTTTTGTTTGAACGTTTCAGTAACACGTTGATTGCCACGTCACGAACAACTATTTTCGCTGGTCGAGCGCAGAGATTAAAATTTAGATGACCTGACTGGGGGTTAGCGTACAGGGTAAACAAGTTTGTAACAAATATAAACGCAGGGATATTCTGTATAAATATTGAGTATTTTATATAGATTTTAGTAACGGTATTCATTTTTTCATATTTTGCGCCTGTGGAAAAATCGGGTGCGTCGCCAGAGGGGATGAAATCCTGCAGCAACGGTGCTGTCCTTTTAATAACTAACTTGACGAGAGATCTCGTCGCAACTGTATTCCCTCAGTCCGGTTCCGTTCGATTTTTTCCTCGAACGATGAACTGTGTTACAAAGGTCGTGGTCAAAAAACCAGTCTCCCTGTGAAACTTGCACGCCGAGCAAATCGGTCAGCAGCAAATGCTATATCGAACCGGTGTTCGTTTTTTTAACGATATTATTTATCCACGGAGGCTCGCAGGAACCGAGTTAATTGGGAAAACACAGTGTCGGAATGAAAATTTATCGAGCCGAGTCTGGCCGTGGGAATAAAGTTAGCTCGAAATTCTGCGCCACTGCCTCTGCAGTTCATCAGAGGCTTGGCACAATAAACACCACCGGGGTCTTGGTGTCTTCTTTCGAAACTTGCTGACTCGAGGAACACACCGTGGTCTCGCCGTGGTCCCACCGGTGTCTGGTAAACTAATTTCTTCGCGCGAACGAATACTTCGCGGACCAAGCTGGAACACGCCAGTCTGCGCGGATTGAAGTGTTGATCAAACAAACGCCAACCGAACCCAATTATTGCCCGAACCGCGAGCGGAGCTTAGACTGTGACTACATTATCTCCACATTCTCGCTGGAACGTCGGTACATATTTTTTGAATACGTTCCAATCCGTTCGATTTCTCGAATATTTGTAGAAATTCGTCGCGGTTATTTCACAACGTATCCATGTTAGAATTTTTCGATTGTTTAAGACTGAAATTGAAGGTGTGTATAATCGTGTTTTACGATGAATGTATTTCGGTTTGAAGGAAAAATCCGCAAATTCTAAAGGTAGCTGAACCCAATTCTATAGGATTATTTTTAACTATTCGATATTATTGATATCGATTTTAGATTGTATTCCAGCTAGAATTTCCAAGCTCCCGGGCTCCTAAATTAAATGAAAACGTTGAACTGTACCAACAACAGGATAGAATTCAGGTACCTCGTAAATGAAGAAGAATTTTCGATTTTATTAATTCTCCTTTCAGATGCACTCAGCTATTCCATTCCATCTGGTTCCCGCACGCTCAACGACATGTTCCGTTTTTAATATCGGCGCAAATATTTCCCCGAGCGGTTACGCTAACGATTTTCATTGGAAATTTTTCGAGCGGGCGTCTGATAATCAAATTTGTTGGCAAGATAAAATTGTACGAACGTGAGATCCGAACGAGAAGCGAGTTCGAGGTGGAAGGCGGGAGACGTGCTCGTTCCGTATTAAAACAAAGTTCCTAATATTTCATCGGCGCCGGTGTTGCAGGATCGCAGTTTCGCCGGGAATAGCGGTAACCCAAGTCCCATGGACGACCGATAGGTATTCCAAGCCGTTAAAAAATTCACGCGAGGTATCCGCTCGCGTTCCTCCCTCGGAGACTGCATCGAGAATGCCTCTCAGAAATTCTCCCGTCATTGTTCCCGTTCGGAACAAGGTCGGGAACCGGGGCTAACGTGAAATAATGCATCGAAGACCCGCTGGCCATCTTCAACTTTCACGATTTCTTTTACGAACAATCCGCTCTTTCTCTCTCTCTTTCTCTCTCTCCCTGAAGATCGTGTAACAGTGAACGATCATGAAAGCTCTCACGAGAGAATGTTCGCGTTTCGGTTCCGAACGGAAGCTTCCGACAGCTCCTCAACGATCGATAGATCGCTGTGACGTTGCCCGTGGGCTTCGAGAACTCGTCGATTCCCGAGATGCCATCGTAAACCGCCCGAAACGCATCCTGACCGTCGATTTCAACTGGAAATCTGTTCCTCTCTGTTACAGACATGGGTCTGAGATTGGTCAACGCGTTCATGGGATTCGTGATCACCACCATGCTCGGCACCTTCTTGCTGGGCTCGGCCGGTTCCACCCTTGTCCTGCAGCAGGACATACCCTCCAAGACCTGCAGATACGGCAGGACCTACACAATGTTGCAGGCGCGATGCGCCAACCTGAGCTTGCCGCATGTGCCTGGGAACTTGAAGACTGACATTCAGGTACGCTATCTCTTCAGGTCATTGTGATGCAACGAATATTTGTTACGTAATGCGCATGTTGTCCGTGGACCAATATTTGACAAGAATATTTTTTTCCCAAGGTCATTCTTTCGAAGTGATCGAGGTCATTGGTGTTTTTAAAATATACCTACATTTTTTTAATTGCAACGTGTAACCGATGGAAAAATACATTCGGATATGCATAATAACATGACCTTGAAATTACTCATCTCGTTGCACCTAGCAACCGAATATCAAAGTCAACGCTTCTTTTCCTCCTCTCTTTAACATTTATTCGTTTACCCACACTGGTAAAACTAGCCCTCCGCTGATCTGCCGCGTAATTCCTTCTAGATACTGGACATATCGGGGAACAGGATCCGAGAACTGACGAACGACAGCCTGGCCCCGTACAAGAACCTAGTGTTCGTCTACCTAGGCGACAACTTCATCCGGTCCATCGACGAGGACGCGTTCAACAACCTGCACTACCTGGAGGTGCTGGATCTGACTCAGAACGGCTGTGACAACCTACCGCGCAACATGTTCCAGCTCCCCTACCTGCGCAGGATGTACTTGGGCAAGAACGACCTACAGGACGACAAGTTCACGCACATAAAGGTGATATCCCCGTTGACCTACCTGCAGCTGTCGGTCAACAGACTGACGAGGATTCCGCAACTGGGCTTGGTGCCTACCTTGGACACTCTGAACGTCTCTTCAAACTCGATCCAATCGGTCACGCCTGATGACCTGGCTCCGTTCTGTTTCCTGAAGACCCTCGATTTGACCAAGAACCCGATCAAGTTCAACGCGACAGCTTGCCAATGCCAGACGCTGAACCACTGGTTCAAAACGCGCAACATCTACGTGAAACCGGCTTTCAACTGCTCCGAGGAGCTGAAACGAGACTGTCCTCCTGACCCAGTCTTCAGCAACAGGACCATCGAGCTGTACGATCGGTGCACGGAAATCGAGCGGCTCCGGATCCAAACGGAGAAGGTCAGGAATATTTGGATCCTCGTCGCCTGTTGCATCGGAGGCTTTCTTCTAAGCCTCTTCGTCGGGCTCACGTGCGTCCACAAGCGGAACAAGCGCAGGAAGAAGAAGCTGAAGGAGCAACAGCGACTGAACGCGAACAACGCGAACACCGAGCTATTGAACAGCAACCTGAACCAGCCGGAGAACACCTGAGCGGCGACAGGATCCAGCGAGCCACTGAGAATCGTCAGGTATAACTTCGTACTGTTAAATCGAAACTATAGAGAAATTGCTAAGTTCTAAGATCTGTTATTTCTTTCATTGCAGGTGCAAAGAGAGGGCCCTTTTCCAACGAGTTTCTTTCCAGGGAGTTTCCTGAAGACATCCGAATGCATTTACGAGAACGAAGAGGGTGGATGTTGGTGGAGAGGCGAAATGAAGAAAATAGAGATGCGATTAAGCTTTGAGATAAATTGAAAATGACTATCCTGCTCGCGGATTGCGATTGCGGGGCAGCTTAAGCGGCGATTTCGCGGGTTCAATCGTTGGTCCTGGCCGTAAGCAGCTCTTTTCGGTGGTCGATACTCGCTCGGACAGCGTCGCCTCGTGGTCCTCGAATTCTTTGGAATGGTTACTCGAAAATTGTACTGTTTAATATCGATTCGATATCGTCGTTTCTACGTGCCTCGCCACGCTCGACATGCTCGACGTATCCTCGCAGGGTAAACGCGAGCAAAAAAAATATAAAAAATTACCATTTTTTCCTCGTGTCATAGAAAAAATCTCGTTCGATGAAGCCAGTCGGGTTCTTTAATTGCAATTACACGCGAGTTTACCGCTGGGAGATCGTAACGCGGCCGCGTTTAATTGCAATTAGAGTCGTCAGATCGGCGAGTATTAGCGTCGCGTTTCGCACGCTCACTCGGCGAGCGCGTATTTTTTTTTTGCACGCGAATCTGCGAAACCGGAAACGATAAATGACATTCGATCGAACGGCCGCCGAGTCCCCGCGAATTTCGATCCAATCTAATTTTCATCGCCAGCGAAACGGGTTTCATATTCCACTCTTTTTACAGTAACGGAACCGTGTTGTAGATATATACTCTTATATGTGTATGAATGTATACGTATATGTATATCTATATGTATGTATTATTATATACTATTTATTTATATTGAACGTCGGAGAGCTCTACATTGTTGTAACTCTTGGTTCGTTTTTTACGCGACACCTTTGTCCGAACCGAATTTGTCGAGACGTTTTTACAAGGCCGGGATTCTACGGTCTAGTTTTCTCTACTAAGGTGCCAAATAAGATTAATTTTGTTTGAGGGGGCAGCTCGGCTTAGCAGCTTCGTATATTCATTTTTATTTCGCGTCAAGAGACAAAATTATTAGCTAAACAATAGCTAAACGACACTAATTGTTTCTTTGTTTTTGGTAAAAATTGAGGGGCTAATGAATGAAATTGAGGCCCTACATGAACGATTATATTCATCTCTACAACATATTTTTCAACGAAGAAAATAATGAATGTATATTCTTTATGTTTGAGGTAAATTATTTGTATCGTTCTAAACCGAGCTACTCGCTTACATCATATTTTGCAACGAGGTTCTGTGAATTTTTGTTTAAGCGCGCACCGTACGAAGAAATCGACATTTGAAACCAGGTGAAATCGAATGCTCCCTGCGCCTTCGATTCTCCTCAAAGTACTGCCAATCGCTGTCATCTTTTGAAACACTTTAATGTCTCGGTGGAACGTTAAAATGTATAAAGCTGACCATCGAGGCAGCAGTTTTTAATACTATCACATTTCATTGTAATTTAACGTAGCGACTTATACACGAACATTCCATCTTTACCGTTTTTAAAATTAATAAGTAAGCAGGTTCGTTGCATGAGGCAGGAGCAATAATATATCTACGTGCTATCGAATAGAATAAACGTTCGAATGATGTTTCTTCGTATGCAAGCGCCCGCGATTGTACTTAAAACTGTGTTGTAGCAAGTATTTAATTAATTTTTCTCTCGTAGCGTTTACGAAACGGACCTATATACATTGTACAAAAGATGTTACCGAAAGTTTGATGGATTCCATGAAATAAATCTTAAATCTAGTTGTTGTTGATTTCATTGCAAACCTTGTAGTACTTTATTTTAAATAAATAATTCAATTAAAAATAGTAATCGCTGCACACGCATTACCAGAAATAGATAATTCGTGCCGCTTTTGCTGTGAGATACATACCAATTCCGGCAAGAATTATTTGCTCTTTTTAAACGTCCGTACAGCGTCATTTCATACAGCGGCAAGACTCTCAAACTGTTAGACAAACGTTACCGACAGAGCAGTTGGATTCTGGCCTAAAAGAAGATTTACATAGATTATAAAATGGTGTTTAACAGGTGTAGTGCCTTATTAATCTATTCAGGTACCAGCACTATTCTTTCGAAATAATTGTTTCCTATAGCTTGTTCGTGTTACTTCTAATATTGATTATTTGTTTGGAAAGACAGTGACGCCTCATGTGGCAAAATCTCGAAGTTCTGTTCAGGAGTCGGTAATTTTCGACTATCGTGAAATGACGCTGTGCGGACGTTTGCAAAGAGCAAATAATTCTTGCCGGAATTCTCATTATTCTTTATGGCAAAAAAAAGAATGATATTTTTGAATGTTTCTATAATTTTCGAGATACAAATATGAGCGAATTTTAGAATGTACTTCAAAATATATTTAGAATTATAAATTTCGAGATCGCAACTCTCTAGATTGATCGAGATAGTACCTAGATAGTGATGATTGGACAACTGAGTTTGCCAATGGCTGTTCCTATTTGGTTTGCGAATCGAAAGGAAGAGTTATTGAAGAATGAGTGAAACGTGATGCTCTGAATTCATTTTTTTCGGTTGTTATCTCGTAGATTAACGATTAAAAATACAGACATAAACGTAGCGGAAACGTATATTAATGATAACACGATGACAGTGATCGAAGTCAGTCGGATCCCAGAGATACAATTTCTTTTCGAGGACGTGAGAACCGTTTATTCTTGAAAACTGTTGAAAACAGACGTGTGCTCGAGTGAGAGTGTGGGAGTATATCCGCGATATATAGCTCATCACAAAAAATTCGACCCACACCACCTATTGGTCGAAAATCATACTAATCAGCTTCGTCTTCTGACCGTTCGCACAACGTGACGATCAACTCCGTCAAGGTCAAGTATTTACTCTCTGGTCAAGTCTACTCGGCTCCTTTTAACATGGATCTGGATAACCAAAGTGAAGATGGAGAGATAAAGAAAAGTCCTTCAAAAGACATGGATGACTTTAGGTAATGCTCGATTTTCTCACCTAATCTGCATCTTGACGTTGAATTAACAAACTTCCATACGATCTCTAACTGTATAACGAAGCTTTTAGTATATATTACCGTTCGTGATCTTATTGTATATACCCTTATACAATTTGTCCAATGTTGCGTTCCTAATGTTTTCATTACATCTTTGTTTGGCACCGGCTGTGTTCTGAATCATTTACGTTTATTTTTGCTTGTAACAATGATATTTATATTGTGCGTGTGGTCTTTGTGGTTTTGAGAGAAGTATACTTGAAGTTTTTCAGAGGAGGATGGTGGGGACACAGCAGATTCTTTGGATATAAAACCACCGCAGGCTATTGTCCGGCATCATAAATCTAACTCCTCCAGGAGGAGAGACAAACACGGGGATAGAAGGGATCGTAGAGAAGAGAAGGAACGAAAATCTAGGCACCATGAACGTGGGGAGGATAGACATAGAGACAAACACAGACATCGTAGGCACGGTGTAGACCTGTTAGAAAGATCGGATCGCTCTGATGGTTCCAAGAGAGAGAGGGAACGTATAGATAGGCTCGAGAGATTGGAGAGTCACAGAGAAAGGGAATCAAGACACGACAGGAAAGAGAGGAGCACGGGCGATCGCGTGTTAGAGGATTTACGAGAAAGGTATAAACTTTCTTTCTTTCTTTCTTTCTTCAAACTTAACTGAAACATCATAAGCCTTTTCTCTTTATGTGATATACCGTAGTACAAACCACACGAGTATTTGGTTGCGTAAGGACTTTATTTTCAACCGAGGTTAACTAGCGTACCAGACTATGGACTACGGACTACGTGTACTGAACTGGGACTCGACTGATTCTGAAATGACCAGGAGTCTTTTTACTCGTATTCTTATTCCTCTATTTCTGTCCTTGTTTCCATGTCTAGTACCTACATCGTTATCAACACAATTTACAGATTGCTGGACAAAAGGAGAGAGAGGCGGGAGGATTCCAGAGACATTCGTGACTACAAAGGAGACACTCGCCGCGAGATTCGTATAGACGACTCCCGCGAATTGCGCGATTCTCGCGAACGAAGGGAGATACGAATAGAAGAGATAAGAGAGACGCGTCGCGACATTCGTTCTATGCCGGACGATGTTAGGGAGCGTCGTGAGATCCGAATGGAGGAGCACAGGCACATGAGAGTGATGGATGAACAATATTCGGAAACGGAGCTGATCGAGCGAGCTGAGAGAAGTGAGAAACGTCACAAGAGGTCTCACAAACACGAACGTCTTCGAGACAGAGACAGAGAGAAAGCGGAACGGGAGAAAGAGCACAGAGAGAAACAGCTTCGCGAGGCGATGGAGATCGTTTCTGAGGAGCCTGACGAGATGGAGATGAACGAGATGCCAATAGCGCCTAAAGACCCTAAGGAGATGACCGAGCAAGAGCTCAGAAAGGAGAGACTCTTGGAAGCCGATAGGGAAATGGCAAGGAGAAAAGAGGTCTCTAGGATGGAGCTGGAAGCGCGACGAATGAAAAGAGGAGAGAAACGACCCCTGAGTCCCGACAACAATCAGGATCCCTCCATCGTTGAATTGTCTGACGAGAGTCCTAGTCCCGTTCATTCGGACGAAGTCCGTTCCAAGTCAGTGGAGTAAGTTGTTCTTATTTATTTCAAAAATTAATCCTTCATATGTGGAGGAGAGAGTCTCGTGCGACTGGGATCGCGTCGACCAGATCGACGATCGATCCGTGTGTGGACGGCCTTACGCTAAACGTAGGATCTAATGGTGATTTTTCGATTGCAGATCCAGACATTCGTCCGACGGTCAAAGGAGTATTCGTGAGAGGTCATCGGATAGACATTCATCCGATTCATCCGAGTCTAGCAGCGAGGACGACGATGAGTCGAACGATTCGAATAAGGGCTCGAACGCGGACTCGAATGATGGTTCTGACTATAATAATCCGAGTCCGTTGTCCGTAGATCGGTTAGCCAAGTCTGATCATTCCGATGGAGAATCGCCAGGACATGTCGATTCAAACGGTGCACCCAAGACCGTGGAGGAAGAGGAAAAGAAAGAAGAAGAACCCGAATTGCCTCCGTATTTGCCAGCGATTCAAGGTTGCAGAAGCGTGGAGGAGTTCCAATGTCTAAATCGTATCGAAGAAGGCACCTACGGTGTGGTTTACAGAGCTCGTGACAAACGTACAGATGAAATCGTTGCTCTGAAGCGATTGAAAATGGAGAAGGAGAAGGAAGGTTTCCCAATCACCAGTCTTAGAGAGATTAATACTCTGTTGAAAGCGCAGCATCCGAATATAGTAACTGTCCGGGAAATAGTCGTCGGCAGCAACATGGATAAAATCTTTATAGTAATGGATTATGTGGAGCATGATCTCAAATCGCTGATGGAAACGATGAAGCAGAAGAAACAGGTGTTCATACCAGGTTCGTCTGATTTAATAATACATCGGTATTATAACATTTTACGTTAGGAATAGAACGTTGAAAATATTTCCCATTATTTCTAGGTGAAGTCAAGTGCCTTATGCAACAATTACTAAGAGCAGTCGCGCATTTGCACGACAATTGGATCCTCCACAGAGATCTGAAGACGTCGAATTTATTATTGAGTCATCGAGGTATCTTAAAGGTTGGCGATTTCGGCTTAGCCCGAGAATATGGTTCACCATTGAGACAATACACTCCGATTGTTGTAACGCTTTGGTACAGAGCTCCTGAGTTGCTTTTGAGCGGCAAAGAGTATAGTACTCCTGTGGATATGTGGTCTGTAGGGTAAGTATACAGAAACCGACCAGTATGAATTTGTATATCATTAATCATATCAATAAAAAAGAATATTTTCTTCACAGTTGCATTTTTGCGGAATTACTAAGAATGGAAGCACTGTTTCCAGGCAAATCGGAAGTCGATCAGTTAAATAGGATATTTAAGGAGCTAGGCACGCCGAATGATCGAATATGGCCAGGATACAGTAAACTACCAATGGTGCAGAAGATTCCATTCGCTCATTATCCTGTGAACAATTTGAGACAGCGTTTTAGTTTGTCTTTGTCGGATTTGGGCATCGAACTCTTAAATAAGTGAGTCTTTTTAAATCATTTATGGTTTAAGTTTGATTATATCGTTCCGCAATACTTAAAATTAAACATATATTTTCAGATTCTTGACGTACGATCCTCAGCAACGTATAACAGCGGAGGACGCGCTGAAACATGGCTATTTTACAGAAGCTCCTCTACCAATTGATCCACAAATGTTCCCCACGTGGCCAGCCAAGTCAGAACTTGGCATCAGGACAGCGAACGCCTCCCCCAAACCACCAAGCGGTGGAAAAGAGTATAAGCAATTGGGCGACGGCGATGAAGCTGATCTAAGTAATTCCGGTTTCCACATGGGTTTGACAGAAGGTGGACGACAACCGCCCGTCGGCGGCGGTTTCCATTTAAAGTTTTAATTCTCCACAATTCCCACGAAGGAAACTCCAAGAAACTTTTTTATTGTATACTAAAATGGAAACGTACAGTTTCACACACTAGCTATAAGTATTGAACGAAAATAGGTACACACAAAGTATTAAAGAACATACGCTAAAATTGTGCATTGAAATTCTTCCAAGCATCGCCAGATATCACTATCGAAAAATGTTTCCTTTTGTTTGAGTGTCGTGATCGGTGTATAGGAAGATCGAGAAGAAATAAATAGCCATGTATATTTTTACATTTATTAAGCCTGATACATTAATAGGTTCAGAAATTTCTTTAGAATGTACAAGATAAAGTTTCATGAACTATAAGTCGGTAATACTGAGCGATCGTAATACGATTTCCGGAATGGTTCCGCGGCAGCTCATTTTCCAGCGTTGTTCACATTTTTCGGTAGAGCCAGTAATGAGTTAATCAGTTCGGAGTTGCGTTTAGGGTGAAAGAAACGTTGAGGCAGCAGTTGAAGCCTCATCAGTTGAAAATCGTCCTGCAAATATCAATGTATAGAAAATTGTTTCATTTTACGGGTATATGTTATACGATTTTATATTCATTATTACCAATCCTCCGCCGTATGGGTAATTCAGCCCGAAAAAGTTTTTCTCCGTGTCCTCGAGTGGTCCAATCCCGATCGTTTCGTGTAACACTCCCAACATAACGAACAGGATGATTATGCGTTTAATTGAAGCCATGGAGGTATCTTGATACACCGTGTCTACAACTTTTAATCGTAACGACGAATAATTGGTTTCAAGTTATAATCGTGGACAATAGATTGTTTAAAGTTATACAGACAAAAAGTAATGTAATTACCTGTTGCTCTCAGCCAAAGGACTACTGCGAATGCTTCTGTTGGACGCTTAACTCGCTGTGCACTAACTGCATCCAAGATGCGATACTTTTATATGTAGCCGAGCCCGTGGGGGATGAAATCTGCCGGTGACAGATGCATCTGTTTGCGACAGATTCCTCCCTTCGAGAAAATTCGGAGAAAATCATCTCTTAGATCCTTCTTGTTTCTTAAATTACGTAAATGCATGTTGTGCGAATGACAGACACCCCATGATTTCTTTCAAACTTTTTCCTTATACTTTTTTCATATGACATTCGGTAGACATCTTCGTCTTCGATATCTTCAGTTATTCACGAATTCCTTGAATTAGATTCATATTATACTGCATTAAAAAAATATTAGAACAGTATATATTTACTGTAGCTAAACATAAATTGAGTTACATTAGACGAAAAAAAGTTTTATTATTATTATTAACTAGGGGGCTACGCCTTCTACTCGCTTCGCTTGCCAACCCCCGCGGAGCCACGCTCTCTCTCTCACGCCCTCTCCCTCCGTCTCTCACCGTTTCTCAATTTTCAGTTCCCCTACGGTAGGCAACCCTATTCTCAATTTTCAGTACCCCTTCGAAAGGCAACCCGCTCGACAATTTTCTGTACCCCTTCGGAAGGCAATCCGCTCGACAATTTTTAGTACCCCTTCGAAAGGCAACCCGCTCGACAATTTTATATATCCCTCGGAAACGCAACCCGCTCGACAATTTTCTGTACCCCTTCGGAAGGCAACCCGTTTGACAATTTTCAGTATCCCTTCGAAAGGCAACCCGCTCGACAATTTTATATATCCCTCGGAAACGCAACCCACTCGACAATTTTCTGTACCCCTTCGGAAGGCAATCCGCTCGACAATTTTCTGTACCCCTTCGAAAGGCAACCCGCTCGACAATTTTATATATCCCTCGGAAACGCAACCCGCTCGACAATTTTCTGTACCCCTTCGGAAGGCAACCCGTTTGACAATTTTCAGTATCCCTTCGAAAGGCAACCCGCTCGACAATTTTCAGTATCCCTTCGAAAGGCAATCCGCTCGACAATTATATATACCCCTTCGAAAGGCAACCCGCTCGACAATTTTAAATACCCCTTCGAAAGGCAACCCGCTCGACAATTTGATATACCCCTTCGAAACGCAACCCGCTCGACAATTTGATATACCCCTTCGAAAGGCAAGTCGCTCGACAATTTGATATACCCCTTCGAAAGGCAACCCGCTCGACAATTTTAAATACCCCTTCGAAAGGCAACCCGCTCGACAATTTTATATATCCCTCGGAAACGAAACCCGCTCGACAATTTTCTATACCCCTTCGGAAGGCAACCCGCTCGACAATTTGATATACCCCTTCGAAAGGCAACCCGCTCGACAATTTTAAATACCCCTTCGAAAGGCAACCCGCTCGACAATTTTATATATCCCTCGGAAACGAAACCCGCTCGACAATTTTCTATACCCCTTCGGAAGGCAACCCGCTCGACAATTTGATATACCCCTTCGAAAGGCAACCCGCTCGACAATTTTAAATACCCCTTCGAAAGGCAACCCGCTCGACAATTTGATATACCCCTTCGAAACGCAACCCGCTCGACAATTTGATATACCCCTTGAAAGGCAAGTCGCTCGACAATTTGATATACCCCTTCGAAAGGCAACCCGCTCGACAATTTTAAATACCCCTTCGAAAGGCAACCCGCTCGACAATTTTATATATCCCTCGGAAACGAAACCCGCTCGACAATTTTCTATACCCCTTCGGAAGGCAACCCGCTCGACAATTTGATATACCCCTTCGAAAGGCAACCCGCTCGACAATTTGATAGACCCCTTCGAAACGCAACCCGCTCGACAATTTTCTGTACCCCTTCGAAAGGCAACCCGCTCGACAATTTGATATACCCCTTCGGAAGGCAACCCGCTCGACAATTTTCAGTATCCCTTCGAAAGGCAACCCGCTCGACAATTTTCAGTATCCCTTCGAAAGGCAACCCGCTCGACAATTATATATACCCCTTCGAAAGGCAACCCGCTCGACAATTTTAAATACCCCTTCGAAAGGCAACCCGCTCGACAATTTTATATATCCCTCGGAAACGCAACCCGCTCGACAATTTTCTGTACCCCTTCGAAAGGCAACCCGCTGGACAATTTTGCCGCTTTTCCTATAAGACACAATGTAAATTCCGGCAAGAATCATTTGCTCCTTTCGCAGGTCCGTACAGCGCCATTTCATGTAGCGGCAAAATGCTCAAACTGTTAGCCAGATGTTATCGATAGGTACGCTACCGACTGTTCAAGATATTCACTGCTCGTGAAATGGCGCTATACGGACGTTTAAAAAGAGCAAATACTTATGGGCCAAGTGTAAATAGAAAAAAAGAGCAAATCATTCTTGGCAAGAATTATCTGTTCTAGTAATGCGTGTGCAGCGATGAACTCTTTTTAATTAAATTATTTATTTCAAATAAAGTAATACCGTGTTTACAATGAAATCCACAACTAGATTCAAAACTTATTTTCTTTCTTTATACGTCACTTTATTAAAATCTTTATTGTCTCCAATAATCAGTACATATACATTATACATTATACAATATACATTATACCCTAAATAAAATAATACTAATCAGACTGTAAAAAATAGTTGCGCGTGATCAAAGCATTTTCTTAGTATCACGTGCTGTGTTGTGTGTAGAGTAAGTCATCCAAAGTTAAAGCCTGAGAGCTGTTATCTCTCGCGTCCGAATTCAGCGAATAATTCTCCCTCCTGAGACTGGTCTCGCGAAAATTCGCCGTCCCCAACAAACGCCGTGGCCGCCTATTGAGATCCACCTGTTTCAGGATTCGATGGAGTTTGTTGTCCGTTTCAGCCATGATTGGAGACAAGTTCAAGCTCGATGCTGTGCGCGCCCTCATCATGCGAGGACTTTTTGGGGATCTTATTATTTCGGACGTTCTGCGCCTGGCAGACTTCAATTTAACGCTTCGTAACATGTCTAGCGAGATCACTGGTCCCCTTGGTCCTGCGACAGTATTTTTTTTATTATCCTGAAATACAAACGTCCCCCTTTACTCATTCTTCAACAATAGTTTCAGGTGGAAATAAACACGCTAGAAGAATCTATACTCCCGTCTATAAGTCACCGGAGACTCAAATTTGGATGCAAACGGTAACAAGGGAACAAGCCGATTTTAATGAAACTAACAATAAATAAGAGAAAGTGAAAACAATATAAAATTTTTAATACATTGTTTAAACAAAAATCTATTGTTAAAAATTTTAACTACATTTTTTATTAAGGAACACGCAATTTAAAAACATCAATGTTTTCGACCTCTGGTTTCCGAGATATACAAAAAATATGGTTCTGACCCCGAACTTTGAGGGCTGTTTTCACCCCTTCAAAGTGGATGGTTACCGATCAAGAAAATACGTGTCAAATATTTTTCAAAGAACTGTATCTCACGTAAGTTTGATTAAAATCGGCTTGTATGAACTGACGATGTTCCCTTGTAAGTTCATTGACCGATTACCGTGGGCGCGATCCTCGCGATTTACCTTAGTATTCTGCGGTGCTTTTTTCAGGGTCACCTTCAGCAGATCCTCGACGGTTATAGCTGGCCTATTACGCAACGGCGTCGAGCATTTTCTCGAGGGTGTACTGAGGCTTCTCACCGGAGTGGTCGGCGTGATGGCTATTATCGACGATTGGAACAATGGAACTGGAGGAGGAGGTGGTGGTGGAGGAGGTGGAGGTGGAGGTGGAGGAGGAGGCGGTGGAGGAGGAGGAGGACACGACATAGATGAAATTAGAATCGATGGCGACGGCGGTGAAATTTTTGGAGATTGTATCTTCTTATCCTCTATCGTTTCATGCAGCGTCTTCAACTCCTGCATCATTGTCTCGTTGTTGTCAGCCAAGATTCTTCGAATCTCTTTAGTCAAGGCAGCGGACGCAGCATCGTTGGCCACGCGCGTCTGAAATCGGATTACCTTAATCGTCCTGGAAGACTTTTAACGTACACGCGTCTAAAATAATTAACTCACGCGAGCAATCTCTTCGGTCAAGCACTGCATCTTCTCCAAGAACGTATTAACTATTCGGTCGTTCTCGGAGCGCAGAGAAGCAACAGCTTCGCCAAGCTCTTTGAGTTTCTTCGCGTTCTCCTTTACGCACGATCTTAGGATCGTTTGCTTGAACCGAACGTAGTTCTGGAACGATTATTCGAAAGTTACCATCGCGCTGAGCTATGTAGAAAAGAATTAGCGAGGTTACTCACTTTTTGTAAAGCATTCGCTAGCGTCTTCATCAACCAGTCGCAGAAGGCAATAACCTTATCTAGAGGGTTACCGGAGAACATAAACGATTGTTGACGACTCTCTTTCCAGCTAGAACGCTTACATTTCTGACAGCACCCGATGCCCGCTTCAAGCTGAAAGCGAATCGTGTTTGTTCGATAAAAATATATCAATTAAAGAGCACACCGATTTAAGGGGGTAGTCTCGTTTCCAGAGTTGCAAGGATACGGGGTTCGCCTTCTCATTTCTCGATAATGCAAAAATAGGATTTCTCGGTAAAGATCAATAAGGAGAAGGAACACGAATCGAGGGGAAAACTACCTAAGTCTGTTTATGTCAATATCGATACACGGACGACAAAGACAAAACGCGACACGTGACATTGCGTCGTAGAAGGGGAAGGTAGGAGTAGGAACAGAAGCCTTGCCCCTAGAACCTTCTTCTCATAATTAATGCAAATTACGCCTCGTAAACGTGAAAATAGAACATTTCAGGGCGACTGCGGTCTAGATCGATGTTTTATCTACCGCTCTTGATTCTTGAAGAGCAGAAAACGCATCCCGCACCCTTGCAAACCTGGAAACGAGAGAAGCACTCACATCGTGCAGACTTCTACTACAGCCCCCGCAGTCCGACACAGCAGGTAGATCTAAGATAGAAGCCGCGAGGGATTCGGGTGTGCTAGTGGCAACCGTTTTCTGTTCTCCTTCAGGTTCTTCCTCGTTGTCAAACTGTAAAATAGTCCTACATGTTTTGGCAGGAGGCGGCGAGACATTGCACGGTGTAGGAGAGGGTAGCCTAACTCTAGCCGCATTGTCATCTACCTCGCCGACATCTTCGAAAGGACGCTTATCGGTGCGTTCGGAGTTCCTCTGGGATGTTAAAACGTTTGCGTGTCCTGTCAAAAAGCTTGCAATGTATTCCTGGCTTGTCCATACCTTGAAGCTGTTCAATTTTCTCAGCTTGGAAAGAATCTTGGTGCACTCGCTCCAATTGCCAACGAAAAAACTGCCGCTAGAACCGTGCGAAGTCTTCTCGTTTAGTGTCTCGTACTTTGGGATATAGCTCCCTACACTGTTCCACTTTTCAAAGTGTTCGGCGCTCTTCGTTTCGTCTTCGAATTGACTCGCAAGAAAGAAATTCGAAAAGGACTTACCATCCTGCAAGGACTCGCATTTGTTCATCTCCAGTTTAATCTCCTGGTTCAACGACAGAGTTCTGTCCAATGGATAGTCATTAGTCTCCGTGGGTGCGAGAACTTTTCTCTTCGACGAATCGTCACGGTGATCGTCATCCTTGTCCGACAATTCTGATATTATCCGCCGTCGCTTAGGCGTGACCTCCGTGCTCAGTTGATCGTAGCACAACAGCTCCAGCTGCTGCGTCTCGAAGAGCACCGATTCCGGGGAACGTTGCTCCAAAAATTGCTCGGGCGACCCACTCTTCGTTAACGGGGTACTGTTGTCTCCATTATTATCGATCGCATCGGACGAACACGATCTCCTCAGCAACGTCTCCTTCGATGATTTGCGATGGCCTTGGCTCCAGCCAGATTTCCCATAACTTTTCCGTTTCGGCATGATAGCGTTTTCTCGAAACACGACGCTACCCTGCGAATACGATTTTCGTACACATTGCGTCTGCACTTGACAACATAGTCCTCGTTAACGCAACGCAAGAGCGAAATATTTCCCGGAGCAACACTTTTCAAACAAACGAATCGCTTTAGTCTGAAGAACGCACGCCACTGCCGTTAATCCTCGTTTAAACTACCGTGACGAACGGTTGTGCTTCCTATGTACATATACAGTTGACATTGTACGGAAGAACTATCGTTCGAACGTTTAGGTGTTTGTTTTGACACCGACAGACTTGTTTCAGTTGAAAGGAGTAGACTCCGCTCGAGTCAGAGCGTAGTGGCACACTCACACGCCGCTATGTCAAAAATGTGGCTTTTAAATACATATGCAGTAAGTCCTCGACCTTAGGATAGGGTTCCCCTTTGAATATTGCCGTTACTTGTAATAACATGAGAAAATGTTATAAACAAAACTTGGACAGTATAGAGGGGGGCATTTTGAGACGCAAACATTTTCTGCGTGGGTGGAGGTATAGAGGAGATTTCAAGGTCATCTCGCTTTTTTTTAATGGGAAGACCTACTTTCGCTATCATGGAACGGTAGATTATCGTATTCTGAGTATAAAAGTGTTGACCTTCATATGTCCTAAACCTAATAGTTAACGAAAAATTATTTCGATAATATCTCGTTAACTATTAGATTTAGGACATATGGAGGTCAACGCATTTTTACTCGGAATACGATAGTCTATCGATTCATGATAGAGAAAATAGATCTTTCCAATCAAAAAAATCAAGGTGACTTTGAAGTCTCTTCTGTTTCCACCCACGCAGAAAATGTTTGTATCGCAATATGCCCCCATCTATACTGTGTAAGTTTTGTATATAACATTTTTTCATATTATTATAAATAACGGCAATATATAAAGTAGACGTACAGTTATTGCCCCACCCTGTATACAGGGTGTGTCCGGACGGGTGGTACAACCGCGCAGGGGATGATTCTACATGTAAAAATAAGTCGAAAAGAAGGAATAACATTTTCTCGAGTGACGCCTCGTTTTCGAGTAAAATACGATGCAATTTTTTAAACATCACCGACCTTTTGACTTTAAAAGTCAATATCAAGGTCAATTTTGCGACAACAAAATCGAGAGTGTAGAATCATCCTATGGACAAGTGACAGAAAAATACGTTGATCTATTGGTCTATCAATATATCTTATCTGTGGCGGTACCACGTTGACAGATCTGTCGGTAACATTTGGCTAACAGTTTGAGCGTTTTACCGCTACGCAAAATGGCGCTGTACGGACGTTTGAAAGAAGCAACTGCGAGAAAACGGATTTCAAATATTTAGAAAATAAGAGATATAGTTTTATCGTTAGATACATAAATATATATTTGTATTAGTATATAGTTTATAAAAAAATAGGTGCAATTAATGAGATGTTTAATATGTACTTTATACAAGCCAGCTTATGAGCCAAACTAGACAAAAAAAAGAAGCAACTGTTTCATTGCTGATTTATGCCGGAATTTGCTTTATATCTTATTGCAAACATAGCAAGGGTCTTCATCTATTCTATTGACGAGTTTGGAAGGAGCAAATGATTCTTGCCGCTATTTGCATTATTTCTTATTGGCTATATCGACTAGAACCATTTGTGCTATCCTTTTCAGCTTCCCAATATGAATATTGTAATTATTTCATGAGAAAAGAGACTTTCGTGGCATGATAAATTGGAGGAATAATAATGGTTGAACGAGGTTGACAGAAATGTTATTATTTTATTAATAAATTAGTGAAAACGAAGCGACGTGGTTCTATTTCAAGTACATAGGCGTCGCTGCGATTTCCTGATCTGACACACCGTCGATGTGACGTTTCTACGGACACGTCGCCACACGCGCCTCCACACTGTCCATCGCTGCGCACGCGCACTAAATCGGCAGCGAGGTTTACGATTCGCGTGGACGATTTGTGACAACTTGTTGTTTAGAGAAGACTCGAAATATCTGTGAAAACGGCGCGGACAATGTCGGGAAAATCGAAAGCATTTACCAAAGAAGAGGAGTTGCTTCTTCAAGACTTCTCTCGCAATGTTTCCACTAAATCATCGGCGCTTTTCTACGGCAACGCACTCATCGTTTCCGCAATACCCATCTGTGAGTACAGAAAACTTTACAAATATACATTTGCCGTTGTTCAAATAATTCGAACAGAATCTTCAATGAAATTCAGTCCATGTTTATATCATCATTTCACGGACGAGCAAACGATTGCAAGAAGAATTCAGTTTCGTTGAAGATAACCTCTATGTTTCAGGGCTGTTCTGGAGGATCCATTTGATTGATATTTACGCAAACCTGATTTCCTTCGTTTTAGTCACGTTGACGAGCACATACGCACTCGCACTTGCATACAAAAATACAAAATTCATTCTTAAACATAAGGTAAGGTTACTGGGGTTAGATATTAGCACAGGGTTTAGATCCTTCGAAACGGAGATCAAATGAATTACCTTTGATTTACAGATTGCGGTGAAGAGACAAGACGCTGTGACCAAAGAGATGAGCAGGAAATTGGCTGAAGATAAAAAGATGAGCAAGAAGGAAAAGGATGAGAGGTACATAGTTCGTCTAACTGTATAAATTACTTTAAAACTACGTATTCCCAGCGAATACTAACAAGTAACAATTTTTGTAGAATTCTGTGGAAGAAGAACGAAGTGGCAGATTACGAGGCAACCACGTTCTCAATCTTCTACAACAATGCCCTTTTCCTGGCCCTAGTAATCGTGTCCTCATTTTACATTCTGAAGACATTCACTCCAGCTGTTAATTACATATTCTCCGTTGGTGCGACGAGCGCGTTGCTCGCGCTATTATCAACTGGTACCCAGTAATACACGCGTTATGAGAATATGTGACTGCAATCATTTGTTGTGTAAGGTGGTTTTGCGAGGTTCTGTAACTGATCTTTTGATATGAATGAATGCCTACAAGTAATAAAAATTTTCTCTATTTATAGTAATACTCGGTCGACATCGTTGCCGCTCAAAAATTTGGACTGCTACTGTTCAAACGTTTACGTACGTGTCCCAGATTCTTAAACGGCAATGTAGATCGTTTCTGGTTTCATTCTAGTTAGTCACCATGTCCTGAAGATTGTATTAGGTCCTGATTCCTTATGCAGTAAACGCTCACTGTTAGTCCAACAGCCGTGTTTTTCACGGACTTATCGTGGCGTGATTTGATTATTTTATGACTGCGTCTACCGCACCGAAACTTCAATCGAAAGCCGAATATAAAGTAGGACAAACTGATGACTGTGTCTATCGCGCCGAAACTTCAATAGAGAGTCGAACATAGAGAAGGACAGAATGGAACACGGATCCGGTTACCGAAGCGTTTCTTTCTGCCTGCGTCTCTTTCTTTCCCATACGCTGTCTTTCCTTGCGACCGAAACTTTCTTCGTCGACTACACCACTAAATACAATTGAAATTATATCGAGTTTTCACACGATAGGCACTGAACAGTGATCGCGAGCTCGACTCCGGACTAATAATGAGCATTTACTGTATTTGAAACGTTGTTACACTAGGACTACCTGATTTTACTTTTACATAGCAACGTATATTGGTCAGTTTTGGTGATCAGTGGTTCTAGAGTCGAATAGAAGTCGGCAGAGAAATTTGTATTGTATTTGAACCACGATTGTGCTTGTTTTCTGTATAAACGAGCGACAAATGATTAATCGTGTTACACTTACTGGTTCTGCCACGGTGCTCAGCGCTTATTATCAAATATTTCGCGATCGGAAAACCCATGTTACTGGCAATCGGCGACCGGCTAAATTAGCGGCTCACGCCCCTGCATCCGTTTTCGTCGGTGAGTTACGCTTTACCGGGCAGCCGATGATTCTAATATGAATCAATTAGCAGCGATCCTGCCGTGGATGATGGGTTATAACGGACCATAGATTGTAATCCATTATAAGCGTCCCAACGTGGGTCATTCTAATGCTTTATTTGTTTGTTTGAATTGGAGGCCTGCCAGCATATAGCCCGCCGAAGGAAAATCCCTCGCCAAATCGTATATTCTATTCCTGTGCGGCAGTGAAAATACAAACATTTACTTATACGATGTTCGGGCATTATAGTCTGTATCACAAATGTTAGTTGAATCGCAACTATAATTAGGTCACACTTCAAATACAATAAACAATAATTAATCACTCCAACTTGTTTACCATGTTCGAAATAACTCGGCGAAAGTAACTTCATTTCTCAGGAAATTCGTCGTTCCGACGAAGGAGAAAAATCTCTATAGTAACTTTTTGTTATTTAGCACTGGGTTCGTAACGGGAACGTGTCTGTTGAAATTCTTAAATTTCGTTGAATAATTCAGACTGTATGATCGTAAATTAAAAATATTAGACCAGTGTCTAATCCAGCGTTGAATAACTAGATCGTTTACCCGCGAGTTCGGAAATTGAATGCGAGACTATCCGCAGAATGTTGAAGTTTATAAGAAAATGTTGGTACAAAGATTCTCTGTTCTTTGGAAAACGTGTTGCGCCGATTCAAATGCAATTAAATTCGTTACCGATCATTTCGGTATTCGCTCTTGTATTTTCATCGCGTGAGATGTCACCGAGTTTTGCAAGTATCACCAACGAATGGGGCGGGACAGCTGCGTTAACGAAAACCGTGTCGCGAGTTTTCATATTATAAGGAATTTGCATTGGCACAATCATAAGTGTGCATTTGGCAGAGGCGTATCAGCTTCCTGGTTTGATTTATCTAGCCCTCGTGATGTTAGCGTAATGTTGACGAATTTCTTCGATTATTACGCAGATATTCGGCCGATTCGGAATTGGTGGCGATCTCTTAGAACTGTTCGGAGGATCTTGCGTCCGGCTGGACGATCGAGATGGCCGATAAATAATAATTTACAACGTTCGACGTACACCGTGGCACTTAGGCTCCGTTCGTTTTGGAACTTCTCCAAAAGTGTTAATCCGCATTCTCCAGACGGAACAGCCACGATGATTCGCGCGTTGCCGACCCACTTTATTATCCGGCAGCGTTCCATCAATAATAACCGTGTTACTCGCACCATCGGTAATCCTGGATCACAGATCACGAACGTGTGATCTGTTTCTCCCCTCTGTTTCGCGTCTCCCGTCGGTTCAGCATCGATTTATACAGTCGTAACAATTATACGATCCCCTATTTCTGATCTTATACCGATGATCTAGACAGATCTTTATGCATATGCGAGGTCACTGAACATATCAAATACAATCCCGTATATCAAGAAAAATGAAGATTGCCTCTTCTATTTTTATTGTAAGAAATGGTCCAGTTCCCAGAATTTATTATTCCCTCGTTTTACTATTCGTGAAACAACCTGTGAAATCAGGGTCGACTTTCTCTAGAAAGGGTCCTGGGTGCAAGAAACCATTTGGGGCCCTAAATTTTTTTGTTACAAGGGTACATTATTTTAGTTCTTGATCAACAATTTTTAAGATTTCGAAACAGTAGTCCGGAAAATATTCTCTGTCTGGACTGCCTCGAAGTCGCTAGGAATTTATTATTATTAACATTAAGAGGTCCAAACATGTGCGTCGAACGCATATTGTACATCGATCGACGCACGTATTTGAGTTTGGGCGATGCTCTTTCGCTTTTCTTCACAAGTGAAATACAAGAAAAGACATACCAAATCGCACCATAGGAACGCAAACTTGTGCGTCTAAAGGCACAGCAGAGAGCTACGACGAATGGATAACGAAACGCTTCGTCCAGATGCGTAAAGGAGATCCCACATTTAGCCAGAGGGTGTAGCAAATAAAATGCGTCTATGAGAATCCGAAAATGTGCATGCTTAAATTAGACCATTATTTTATAAATAACGATTTCGCTTTCGGGATCCTAGGTTGCGGTAGGTAATGAAAAGCGAGAATAATAGGTGCGTGATTGCAAATGTTTGTTTACTGTTGTCGGAGACGACGACTATTCACTGCGGAAAAGACACTATTGGCACTTTGGCACCAATCCACTCCGACACCTACAATTCTTTGTTGGTATTCGTCATCTTGGCAATTTGTCTGTGTTGATGAGTTTTCTGATAGAAACATTGAAAAGGACGGGCCACGGGGCCCTTCGATGCGGATTTCCCATTATTCTTTTCACCTGTTTTGACTACTGTTGAAAGGAACGTCACACATTAGTGTTGATGAGGTAGGTTGAGTAATATTACTCGGTCCCTCAGACTGTCTGGTCCCTGTCATCAATTGGGAAGATTGAAAGTGATCTTGTGAACTACTCGAAATTAGGGGTTCTCGGGTTTGAAATGTGATACAACCATTTACATTTGATCTAAATGATTCTCTCAGGCTTAATTTGTGGAGCAATCTAAACAAACATGTTTTATTCAATAGATGACACTTCGAGTTCGCTGTCCGGAGTCTACAAAAATTGCGGGATCTTCGAAGAGAGAGTTGAAATCGTTGTGAAGGTAGGACAGCTTTGTGCTACCTCAGGATTAATTTAAAGAACAAACTAAAGACAGGAATGTCTGATCCAATAAATGGTACCTTGGACTCCAATCTCATTCCCTATAAGAATCTAAGAACCTCAGAAAAGAGGATTGCGCCCCTGACAAGAGTAGCTAAGGTTTTTCAACGTCTCATCAGGATCAATTTAAAGAACAAGCCGAAGATTGCGTGGCTGTATCCAGTAAAAGGTACTTTGGAGTCTGTGCTCAGACCCTACAAAACTTGCAGATCCTCCGAAGAAATTCAATGCCTCGCCATAAGAAGAGGCTAGACCTCTAAAGAATAAATTTAATCCTCGTGCGTCCCCTCGTGTCAATGCGACAGTTTTCCCGAAATAAGTTATACCGGTCTGTTGTTTGTAGGCTAATTTGTCCGAAACTTTGTGCCTTCTATTTCTTTAATGCGAAACACATAACTGAAAAGTCCAAGATGTAAACGATAACTCATCGATTAAAATAAAAAAACATTAAAAATAACTGGTTTCTTTATTATCTCATCGATCTTTTACTACTGTGTCAATTTCTTGCTAGTCTGATGCTTTCCAAGCAAAAACCACGGACTTTTTACAGACTACATTCTGTCCTTTACTCACGCCGTACACCTGTAACAGTGTCATAAAAAAGAATCAATTGCGTGTACCGTGTCAATTTGACAGCGAGGGACACAGGGTCGGCGCAAGGCAGGTTCAGCGCGTTCGCCGGAACCCGGCCCGCGTTCTGAGAAAACCCGCGGTCTATGAAAGTCACCCAATTAAAATTGTCATCAATTTTCATCTCTGGCAATTATTCTGTCAATAGAAAGTGAAGTAGCAATTTCAATCAAATTTTCATGATGTTATCAAAGATTTGGCGTCGAAAAAAGCGAGAAAAATTATTTTATATTATCGTTGGATTGTATTAATATTTAATATTCATCTTATGAAAAATATATAATATGTAACAGCATTTGTAAATAAATTATTCCTCGTAAAACTTAAGTGTAGGATTTGAATGCGTACTCGGGCCCCGCAAAATTTTTGACCCTCGCAATAGCTCACGCCGGCCCCAATTAAAATTGTTACCAATTCTCATCTCTGACAATTATTCTGTCAATAGAAAGTGAAGTAGCAATTTCAATCAAATTTTCATGATGTTATCAAAGATTTGGCGTCGAAAAAAGCGAGAAAAATTATTTTATATTATCGTTGGATTGTATTAATATTTAATATTCATCCTATAAAAAATATATAATATGTAACAGCATTTGTAAATAAATTATTCCTCGTAAAACTTAAATGTAGGATTTGAATGCGTACTCGGGCCCCGCAGAATTTTTGACCCTTGCAATAGCTCACGCCGGCCCCAATTAAAATTGTTACTAATTCTCATCTCTAACAATTATTCTGTCAATAGAAATTGAAGTAACAATGTCAATTAAATTTTCATGATGTTATCAAAGATTTGGCGTCGAGAAAAGCGAGAAAAATAATTTTATATCATTGTTGGATTGTATTATTATTTAATATCCATCTTATGAAAAATATATAATATGTAACAGCATTTGTAAATAAATTATTCCTCGTAAAACTTAAGTGTAGGATTTGAATGCGTACTCGGGCCCCGCAAAATTTTTGACCCTCGCAATAGCTCACGCCGGCCCCAATTAAAATTGTTACCAATTCTCATCTCTGACAATTATTCTGTCAATAGAAAGTGAAGTAACAATGTCAATTAAATTTTCATGATGTTATCAAAGATTTGGCGTCGAAAAAAGCGAGAAAAATTATTTTATATTATCGTTGGATTGTATTAATATTTAATATCCATCTTATGAAAAATATATAATATGTAACAGCATTTGTAAATAAATTATTCCTCGTAAAACTTAAGTGTAGGATTTGAATGCGTACTCGGGCCCCGCAAAATTTTTGACCCGGCCTCGCAATTGCTCACGCCGGCCCTGGAGGGACAGTTCAGTTCGAGAAACGAGGGACAATTCAAGTGAAATGAGAAAATGTCTCTCGAAGGGTGAGAACGCGCTGGATAAGCTAAAAGCTTGGAAGCCTTAAGAATTTAATTATCATCGACGTAAAAGGTCGTCCCTCGAGGATCCACTATAGACCCACTTATTCTGTTCTAGATCAGGCGTGCGCCTAAATTACTGGCACTGACCAGTCGGCGCATAGACATAAATTGTTTCTTTTGTTTCTGGCACCGCCACCTCTTGCCCCAGCTACAGTCCCGATCGTTTCTCCGCTTTACTGTCGCTTACGCGGATTGTACAATTTTCATTCTCTATTTTCGTAACCGTCTCGGGGGATATCGTTCCCGAGAAGACGTACGCGACACCGCTGATTCAATGAACGATTCAAGAAATCCGCGAGTCAACGGGACAGCCCCGCGCCGCCGCGGACATATCTAAAATTAAAAAGAAACACTTTCGCCCGGAGATATTTACTTCTTGCAGCGACGGTTATGCCGCCTCGTTTCGTTTCTCCCGCTGTTCTAATTCGAGAATTGCGAAATCTGTCTTCCCCGCATTATTCCCGCGATCAATGCAACTTTTTAATGGTCTTCAATGGTTCCCATTATTCTGTTCGTTTGGGGTTCGAGCACAAAGTAGTCTGTGAACGATGAAACGATTCCCGTAGGCTCGAGGTGCTGCACTGTGTTCTCCAAACGTCCGGTGCCCACTGGTTTCACAAAAATATCTCCAGCTTCTTTACAGCCCGCTACCGACGGCAGTGGTTTCTTAGAAGCTATTAAAATTCTTACTTTGGATCCCGGTGAAGATGTAGGGTGCATCAACTTGATACCGTCAGACCAGCAATTACCTCCCGATCGTTTAATATCCGAAGCGTTTAGTAAACGAGATCCCCGAGGGATTTTATCAGCGAGCAAACAGGTGGTTAATCGTTAAAATCAAGTATTTGCAAATTACTGGAAAATCTTGTCGATTCTGCCCTTCGATAAGTTTGGCCAAATTGCTTTTCTATCATAGTTTCTATCATCGTCCGTGTTTTTCTTTATTCTTGTTACAGAAGAATGGGAGTACTACAACGCATGGCGGCATTGCCGGAAGAATTTTGTTGCTAGTAGTAGAGGAAGTCCGAATCGAGTGATGGCGGGCAAATCGGTTGCCGAAGACCTGTTACCAGTGGCGCGTTATGACTAGTTGGGGCCCCTGGGCAATGTAGAATTTCGGGGCCTTTTTGAAATTTTTTATGAGAAAAACGTGGAATTTGGATCTTGGTTTGTGTTCGGGGCCCCAGGCAATTGCCCAAGTTGTCTATAGGATAATACGCCACATCCTGTTACCAACGTTTCAGGAGATCGAGGGTGTTCTGGGGGATGAACAATGGGGTTCGCAAGAAGAATGCGTGTCTCTGGTGGAAGAGTGAGGACGAGGAAATGGCCTGGAGGCTGAAAGCCTCGAAGACGGCCCTGATTTCGAGCCTCTCGCGGCACCGTCTGCATCCCAGAAATAGCGCAAGCGCCTTTCCAAAAGCTTTAAGGCCCGCTACGAGAAGCGAACCGAGGCGGCTAGAACAAGACCGGACGAAACCGAGTGAGGAGAGGAGAGAGGAGAGGAAAGCTAAGGATTGGTAGCTGGAGGTAGGGCGGGGTGCGGTCCGGGTCTGCCACGCAACCGCTATATCCTCCAATTCAAATATTACCGCGACGGTGGCCGTTCTTCGTGACAGTGCTCAACAGTCAGCAACACCACAACCATATACAACCACCGATCTTCTGTCCGAGTTAAAAAGCAAAGACCCGTAACTCGCCCGCGAAATAAACCTAAAACGCCCTCCGGCCCGAGGCTAGTTGCACAGTAGTATAACCAGTGTTTTAAACCTCTAAACGTTTTAAGTAAGAAAAAAAAGACCGCGCCACCATGGTATGTTCTATTGATGATATCGTAAGTCGTCGCCCTGGTAAACATACACGTTTTCCTACTGTTTATTTATTTATCGTATTTTTTTTTACTTAATACACTTTGTTGATGACCGCGCCTCTCTTTTCGCCTGTCTTTCTACTATCTGTCTATTCGATCCTTCCGGCGTCAGTGCGAACGATTGTTTCTTGAACTGTTCAGAGACCAATTCTTCTAACGGAGACCCCTTCGTTTCTAATTTTCACGTTTCTTCCGAAACTCCGTCGAAAGAAGAAGGTTTTCACGTTCTCCGGAGTGTAATCAAATTTTTCAGTGAAGGAATTTTGAGTTTTCGTTCGAAGTTTCGTTCGAGTTGATAGTTCCACTCGAATGCTTTCGGTTTAGTTTAATGTTTTGTGTATGTTTCAACAAACTGTACTCGACAGTGGACGAACCAGTGATAACGACAGCAGTTAAACGCACGAGAACTGTTACTTCCAGACGGTAGAAGCGATCGTTTACACTGGCTGACACGGAATGCCTGCATCCACTGCACTCTCTGTCTCTCACACTTTTATTTGACTATTTTTCATACTAGTCTCTGGCCTGTGATCTTTTTGTTTCACTTTATTTTTTATATAGTGCACGACGGTCGAAATTAATCGTGGTTATTGTTGTCCCAGAGGCCGAGGTCCTGGAAACGTGATTGTTTCTTACATGGCGAATTTCTGTTGTCGAGACGTCTTCCTTCCTAACATAAGTAAAATGCATAGAATTTCACGAAAAATACATGTAACATTGAAATTTTGTAATCGATCAATTGATAAATAACGTGTACAAATGTTCGATAATTTATGGAAGAAAGACTGCGACTGTGTGTCCAACCACTTGCGGTTCTTTCTACTGAAACGAGTAGCGAGCGTCGCAAGAATCAGTCCTATTTTTTTTTTATAACTATAATCGACGATTTCCGGTGTTCTTTCCGTGTAATAAAACTTGCAAGCCACAGAACAGTGAACATTAATTAATTGAATCTGCACGAGTTCCATCGGATCGATGTTAACATTGCACGAACACTTCGAAATTTCCACCGAATTAATTCGACATGACGCTCTATTGGTAACAGCTCGCAGACTCTGTGCAATTAGAATAACAAAGTCTCTCACTGCTCTTAAATAATATTTTCGAATGTCTCTATTCGCATATGGGAATCATTAATAAATTAATCATTGCAACGAGTATCGTCAGTGACACCGAGTGCGGAACAGACGTCTCCAGTTTCATAATTTTTGTGTCCACAGGCCGATGAACTTCCCCCCGAACAAATTGCTGGTATGTAACAATCAGTTCGTTAATTAATCGGTGTAAATATCGATCGTCGATCGAATCGGTTCACCGCGAGAGGTTAAAAAAGAACGATGCTCGACAAGATCGGATGTCGTAGAAGGAAGTATCGTATTTACCGATCGCAACTATATTTAGATATTGTGACGAAATTAGCGTTAACGGTTAATTAAGAGGTACCACGGAAATGTGGTTCAAACGACTACATACTTATACTAACTCAAATACACTCCTTACTCCAATACGAGTTTCTTTATCGATTCGGCTAAAAATTCATTTTATTGAACTCCATAATTTATTAATCAATTACGACGTTCTTTATCGTTAGCAAAAATAAAAATTAGTATTAAAAAATTCAATTAGATTCCGTTCTACCCGTTCGTCATTAGCTACATATTATAATGCAAAGGATTTATCACAATCATAAATTCCATATTCTCCCCAAGACAAACTACTCAAACAGCGCCGTTAAAATTCGATTTACAGCAAACCTAGACAACCGAACACCATCATAAAATTGTCATGGGCTCCCCTGCGGATGTTCAGCTAGATAAAAACGACTGAAAGATTCAAATGGATTGCGGGTCTCACGTAAATTGAATGTTCGTCGAACATGTCGCGCCATTCTTGGCTTTCCGGTATTTCAATCCTCCCGACACTCGTCGAAAGCGAAACGGTATCGTGTTTACTGGACGCAAACTAAATTTAGGCATCATCTCTCTCTTTCTCTGTCGGGCGTTCGTCGACGAGAACGTTTCCCTTACGACTCCCTGACCCTTTCGTCAGCGTTAAGCCACGTTCAATCGTTCCGGAAGATCTCGCGGCCGCGTCCGACTATCTTTAGTCCCTTCGTCGCGTCGTCTCTCTGAAACCCGCGGACCAAAAGAATAGGGTTGCTCTCTGTTCGGGTGCCAGGCCACGATCCCCGGGACAAAGAAAGTCTGTCGTCGGCTTCAAAACCCGCGCGGCCGGTTTACGCAAGCGGGGAACACGCTCTGGCCCGGCTCGGAGACGCTGTTTTCGCGATACGCACGCTGTCAGCCGTCCGGCAGCGGCTTTGCGAAAACAATGCAGCTTGTTTTACATTTATTTGTTGACTCGCGCCGCTGATTTATACTTCCTGCTGAAAGCTCGCTGCACCAGGTGCTCCGTCTTCGGTTTCGACCCTCGAACGATTTTCCGCGTTTTTCGGCCAATGGTCGCTGGAGATTCTTGCCAATCTTTCGTCCATTTTATGTTGACTTTGGACTCCTCTGTTTCGTTTCTTCCGGGGTTCTCCTGGTTTGATAGTCTTCCAACGGGAGATCCATCTTCGCTGTTACATGGAAGCAATAGAAACGGATTAGCCATACAGTAGATGTAGCAAAAGCTACGGACCCCGAGTGTCTGGGGGTCCCTCTTGTTTGTAAAAATTACGTTTTATTTTATTATCATACAAAACCTAGAACATCCTGGTAACATTTGCTACAGGCCCCGCGCTGGCTTAACCGCCTCTGGGCGCAGGGGTTAATTCCACATCTTTAATATTGATACTCTGCTTCGCTTTTCTTTATTCTTCAATTTTGTTCTATCTTCCTCTTCGCTTTTACAGTTTCTTCATAGTCAGATTTGTTTTTTATTCTATTTTGTGCATGCACTTCTTGTAGGTTCTTATAGGTTTACGTAAAAAGATCGAAATTTACTGTTATACGAACGTGAAAGGTTGTCTCTGTTTCCTCAATCCTGATGTGTCGCTGTAGCTTGGCACTAAATTTATTTAACAAGAACGATCGGAGAACTCGATTTTTAATTTCTGTTTGAATTCCTCGACTATTATGAAAATCGATGATTTGACCTGGAAGTTTGCGACCGGAAGTGTTGCGGCTTCAGCAACAGCCTCTTCTTTCGAGGATGGAACGAGGAAAGCCCGGCTTAAAAAAAATTGAAAATAGAGCGAGGAACGAGCGGGCCGGATAAGTTATCTCCGCTTCTACAAGCCGCGTTCCCAGAGTTTATTTGTGCTTCGATTCGATCGAGGGCAGCCAGCGGGTGCCTATGTATAGCTGCGGAACCGAGTTAGCGCATATCGCGTGACGATTCGATCGCGGGAATCGGATCGGTAAAAATAGAGGAAGGTTTCTCCAGAGGGAAGCGTTCTCCGGCCATCGAAAAATAGAAACCCGCCTCCGAAAAATCACCGACTTTCGTTCCGACCCGATGAGGATTCAGAATGATCCTTATGGCAACCTCCCTCAATCTTTACAAAAAATTCTCGACCAATCTCTGACATTTATCACACAATCAAGCAATTATTTATCAAATAATTGATAAACTCTGTCGTCACCGATTTGAAGCTTTCGTAGAATTCGATGCAGTTCTAGAGTATAACAATTATAATGAAAACACACGAAGAGTTACACGATCACAGTAGTTATCATCCTTACATTTCTCCTCATTTTCTCTTCACGTTAACATTCGATTCAATACTTGAACCATCAGTCTACCCAATAAAACCATCAGAATAGTGCAAATTAAATAATTTCACGATTCACAGTTTGTTATCTCTGCTTCCAATGCAATCCTACTCGTCTGCGGCACAATAAACCGTTTTTTAACTAGAAAATGATTGGAGAAACCCTAATACTAGCTGAAAAAAGTTACGCTCGTTGCTCCGAACTTAGCTGGCCCTTGTTCGTTGTTTTTCGGCGTGATAACGAATTTGTTCGCCTGTAAATTGCCGTAAAATTTCACGGCACGGATCGCCGCCAGTCGACATCGATAAATAAACGTTCTAACTAGTATGAACGATGGTGCACCAGGCCAAATAAGCATCGAGCCAGAATCGCGGGGGTACGGAAGGGCATTAACATCGGATTCTAAATCTGAACCGTATCGTCGAGTGCTCTTAACCCGACGCACCGACGAAAGTGAGGCCTAAAATCCTTCCGGCGCGATATTTAATCCTCGGCTGCGACCGGTTCGATGCGATCGTCTAATTATAAATCCGCGTGCATTCTTTCACAGCAGAAACGCATCCGATTTTTCCCCCACAGTTCTGCGCAAAGCGTTCGACAGCTTCGACAGGGAAAAGAGCGGGAGCATACCCACCGACATGGTCGCCGACATTCTCCGATTGATGGGCCAGCCCTTCAACAAGAAGACCCTCGACGAACTGATCGAGGAAGTCGACGCTGACAGTAAGTAGTATGCGTCGGCCATTGGTCGGACGCCGCGGAAACGCTTCTAACACATGATCTACCGGCTGTTATATAATTTACACGATATTTGATTTACATAAAAATCCACGGTCTACCGATCAGCGTCAGAGAAAAGCAAACGAAAGATTAATCCCGCCTGTAACTTGCAGTAAAGTGAACCGAAGTTACAGGATTGTTGCTAATTTACAGAATCGGGACGCCTCGAATTCGAAGAGTTCGTTACGCTAGCTGCGAAGTTCATTGTTGAGGAGGATGCTGAAGCCCTCGAGAAAGAACTCCGGGAAGCCTTCAGGCTCTATGACAAAGAAGGTAAGCTCATCCAAGGCTCGGTGAAATTACCAGAATTTATGTACAGTGGGTGTTCGAACACTTTGTACGCCCACTGTAAATGGTTACGATGCATCGTCCCGCGGTTATTGTCGCGCTACTGGAGAACGCGAGACGAGATCAAAGCGAAAGAAGAATGGAGAATGATATATATCTGGTCCACCAAAATAGCCCACTGTTCTCGGAACACGTAGTAAAAGCGTTGTTGACGTCTCGTCTCGCATGGGAATGAAAGCTGACCGAATTCGAGCAGGCCGACGGGCCGCCGGCCAAAAATCGGCCGCGTTTCGCCACGAATCCTCTATGAATTACGATTAAGCCAAAGAGTTTCGGACGTGAATTAATGCCTGCGGTTCCGCTCACTCAGAATCCTTCCTGGATCTATAAATCCTGTTGTGCGATCGAACGCTAATTGATCATCCACACCTGTCCCACGAATAACGCGATTTTTCACAATATTTCCAGTCGCCAGAACCACTACGTCCAATTAAAAACAGCACAATATTAAAATACCGCTAGGTAGTTTAATATGAAATTTATATTGAATGTATGGGCCGAGATAATGCAAGACGTCGACCGGATTTTCTCCACAGGAAACGGCTACATCCCGACTACGTGTTTGCGTGAGATCCTGAGAGAACTCGATGACCAGCTAACGGACGAGGAACTCGACATCATGATCGAGGAGATCGACTCCGATGGATCCGGCACCGTAGATTTCGATGGTAAATTTTTCCTTCTATCTGCACGCAAGCGTTCTCTAAACAACAATCTTCCGAAACACCAGAATTTCTGGATTTACACTGTAAGACTTTGAATATGTTAGTGCTGCTCTTCTTGCTACAATGTTCGTGCATTGGTCGCGTAATAAATAACGCCAGCATTTGTTATCGCTTTTGAGAGCCAGCACGTGCTCCTTCAGCATACATTTTAGTTTATTTATACGTTATCGATGAATTGGTACCGTCTTTTCGTGGCTTCTTGCTAGTCACGCACGTTGATTCCAAGACTGACGTTTCTCGATGGTTTAGAATTATTTTATAAAGATGATTATATTAATACTTATAATTAGACTGCGGAATTAATAAATTCATACAGTATTTTTTAAAATAAAAAATTTGTCTTGCTGAATAAAAATAGAGTAGCTATGTCACCGTCTGTCGACGCAAGAGTCTACAGGGATCGTCGCGATCATTGTTTACAATTTATGAAGTAGCAACAGGGTACCGATTATTTTCAATATTTCCTCGGTATTACATCACGTAGGAATCCAAGTTTCCTGTGTTCGTGGGTACAGTCCAGCTCGCCGATGATTTTCTGAGTTATGCAAGATGACACCGGTGGCTCGGTCCAACTACTGATTACGATACACGACACTTGGCATTTCTCCTTTCGAACAACCTGCAAACTGCTTCGCATATTAGCAATAAATTATCTGGCGAGTAGTGTTGCCAATACCAGCAGGATAGACGGCCCCGGTAAATAGTAAGTTAGCCACGTCTCGCCGTGCCATCGATACGACTGTTCCCTTTTGTTTATCTTGAACAGTTGAGACGGCTACTTGTTAATACTTCCTCAAAGCGCCGTATTTTAGGCGGACTGTCTTCTAAGTCCTTGTAATTTATCGCCCGACTCCAGGGCCAAGCGTTTTACAATGTGCTTTCATATAAATTTCCATTGGAATTTATCATTCAACTTCTACAGAATTTCATGATTTCCCTTTTTGCAGGCAACCGTTCTTATTTATTCTTTGGACATTCCCATTTATTTATAGAACAAACAATAATTATATCGTAATCAAATATACGTTCACCGCCGACCTAGAATTTATTTGTTTACACATTGTTTGCTGGGAATTATTTATAGCTGCGGACTCCTTAATAGGAATTTTAACAAGTTACACTCAAGTAATGTAATCTAATGATTCGTTTTATTAGATTGTTGCATTGATTGTCGACGAATGCATACTTTTATCTATATTCAAAATAGAATTGAATTCCTTCCGCTAATCTCTATTATTTATGATTGCTGTTCCAGAATTCATGGAGATGATGACCGGAGAATAAACGGACTCTGACTGATGGTGCAGCACAATCCAACTCGAAGACGATAAATGTGCGACGTTCGCGTTACTTCAAAAACTAATTATATCTGCGTGTTTCTAAAAAAGGAAAAGAAAAAAATAATGTAATGCACGAGAACAATGTCTGAACAAAATGTAAAAAAAACGTACAAAAGGTCTCCTCCTAACGTCATGACGCGTCTCCGGTTCTTCAGGGGCAAGTTCGTCGGATCTCGAGACTTAATTTTTATCAAGAAATGGCGGTCTCACCGCCTATTCTCCCTCTGTTTAACGAGTGCTGCATAATTAACCGTTTCGTACGCAAATTATAATTAATTATAACGTAACGAAATCACAGGTCTCATACACTTGCATCACGCCCGCTAAGTTTTTTCATGGACAGTATTTATTGTTGTTAATAAAATACCATTAAAAACGACTTCGCCGTTCTGTTCCTTTCTAAACGTAATTACACCTAAAACATATACAGCTACAAGTAATTAAAACCCCTGAATCGCCTAGACTCCCTTTTATTTCATTAACATTTGATTTATAATCACAATAATTCGAGACTTCTTTGTAATTGACATGACAATAGTCGCAAACGTAACGTGGTACAATACTTTTAAAAAAATAGAGTCGCTAGCAATAGACTAGAAAGTTCGATAACTATATCATAATAGTGGCACTAATTAACTTTAAAATTTTCAACGCGTATAATCGCGGAACGTATCGTCTGCAATACTTTGAATCATAGGTACGCTAAATATATGTATATGTATATATATACATATATCGTTTAGAAGAAAGTGTCGAGCATAAATTAGTAAATAGCGAATGACTTGGAACACTATGTGGACACGCCCATACGCGGACTAGACTATCGTTTACAGGGAACAAGAGACCACAACTGTTGTTTGTTAGAGATTAAATTTCTTGTTTTTGTTCCAATGGACATCTTGCTTTTCCGTTTTCTCTCGCAATATAGAACTTTTACAGATTCAAAATTTATTAATAGCATAATAGAATAATATTTTAATCTGTGATTTTTATCGGTGCAGTCTACTTCATCTCATTACATGACTAATTTCAGCTCGTTTATCAGGAGAATTCAAATAATTCTACCGTACTTTGATGGTCCTCATGCTTAGAATGAGAAAAAGTTTCTCGCTTATAATATATACAACGATTTCTTCACTAAATGCTGATCTAACTTCTGTCTTTTTTTTGTCATCTAGATTTTGTAGTTTACTACAAAGATTAAAATTGGAAAAAAATATCATCTCCATGCGATCGAAGGTTTTGCGAATAGTGTGCGTACTCAGTAATAATTACAATCGGCTGAGCAAAATATATGCAAAAATCGAAGTTAGAAAAATAAAGAACATTTCTGATCGGTAACCTGTTGATTCGTACTCCGTTTTCTGCTCCGATGTATTCGATACATACCAGAGTCGCATTTATACTAGAGTTTGCAAATCATCCTCGTCCAAGTCGGCCTTGTCGGAGGGTTCAAATAAATGTCACATCTTGAATAAATGCGGAAATTCATTGCTGATTTCGCGTACTGACTGTTGATCTTCTTGGCTCTCTCCAGTTTCCTCGCAGAATATTCTGTAGAACAATTTTATCTCACAGAATGGTTTTGTACAATTTATACAGACCAATTTTATTTTACATAAAGGACTATGTGCGAACCTTGTAAAGCATTTCAGTAGGTCTTCAGAGCGATATTTATGCTCGTTGTAGCTGGAGGTCCGTAGTACTCGTCTGCATAATTCTAAATACTGTCTACGCTATAAAAATAATTATTAAATTGCATTTTTTACTTTTCGTGAGAAATTATCATGTAAATTGCGAAATTTTGGTGTTCCAATGACAAAAATTACAACTAAGAGTTCCAAATACCACCGCAATTAATTACAGAGGGCGCTTCCACACGACTCTTTTTACAGAATTGAAAGACGAAAATATTTTTGATTAGATTTAGTACCTTATCCCCGGGAAACATATCGTACAGCTGCCGCAGAATAATATCAATTAGAACCTTTACATCATTGGTGTAAAAAAGTCCCGCAGTAATATCGTTATTGAAGAGGTCAATAAATAATTTGAGTATAGAATGAGGTGGGGGTGGTTCGTGGTCAAATATTCGCACTGGATCCTCTGAAATCGATGTTTCCTTAGAATCTAATTGACATTTTTACATTATTTTAACATACCTTCTCTATTAAACAGGAGTAAAATTTTCTCAGTGAAAATTTTTGCTATTGTTCGTTCCTTCAACGTGCTCAGGACTATGTTTTCCGAATTTGTGAATTGTAAATTGTAAGACAATATCAAATTCACAAATAAATCCGAAATCTGGTCCTCCAGGTCCATATCTGGGGGATTTTCAATTAAATCCAGAACAAAGGATATGAAATCTGGACCCAATTGCTCTGCAATGAAATTTATCATTAGAGATTTTTAATTAGGATAAGGGTATACTACCAGACACAAGCAATTCATCTAATGTAACACTACCTACTTTACTCACCCAAGTGTGTAACCGGCATGGGTTCACCCATTGAGAAAATCATAGTAAGCAATAACGAAGAATAATTTAACTTTGTTACGTTTCTAGGATTACTCTGCATGTCCCTGTTCAGAGACACATTTTAAATTGTTAGTCAAACTATTACATAAAATTATTTAGGATACAATAAACGGTACCTCGCCAGTTCCATAGGCAACACGCTATTCAGCATTATAGTTAAGATCACAGAATCCAAACTACACATTACTCCAAACGATTGTAACAACAATTGCCTAATAGTCCATCTGGGTTCCATCTGATAATACTGTATCAGTACAGTAACTCCATTATACTGATCTTGCTGCAAAATATATCTAGACACGTTCGCATCTGCGTTTGTCTGCAAAATGGAATCATGTATACATGTAATCTGCTTAAACACTATATATTTCGACTTTCTAATGTATTTTAAAGTACCAATATTGAGGTAAGTTCTTTGATATAATCAACAATAACACATTCATCTTCGTATAGCATCCAGTTTCTCTGTTGCGAATCTTCCTTGCAGGAAGTAAGCTCTGTAAATATTACTTTCAATCTATTGGCGTCATAGGTCTCCTCCATGCTCAATTGGGACACGGTAAACGGTGTCTCCAACTGATGCACTAGTGCATCAAAATAGTGACCCACATTCTTGGGAAACAATTGTTGAAGACCAGTGACCACCACAGTGACTGCCACCTTGGACATCTCGTAGCTTAACTGAGTATTCCTACGAACTTGGTCGAGTAATTGGTAAGCTGTATGAGAATTAATATCACATTTAGTTTTCATAGGCGAACCAGTGGGAGTCTGCCTGTTGCTGCCATGCGACGGACTCTTCCGTATCTCAGACTGAATCTTCTGAGTCTCCGAAGAAGACTGTCTTGGCAAGGACTGTCTCCTCTGCTGACACTGTGGTACAACAGGTGCTTCCTCCTCTTTGTCTTCGCTAGCATTAGTGTGCAATGTAGTTTGTGCTGTCGCGTAAGAAGTATTGCTAGGAGCCGTGTTAACGTCCCCCTCTTTGGCATTGTAAAGAGGTGAACATGTTTCTTTGCTAGGCGTGCCGTTCCCAAAATCAGGAGGCATCGGAGCTTGTTTCTTAGTTTTCTTATTAGACTCTGCCTGTCTCTTCTTCTCTATCAACTTCAAGAGAAGATCCTGTTTCTCTACATACAAGGATCCAGTTTGTTGCTTGGTCTCTGCTTTTACATTTTCAATGCAATCCTCCAAAAATTCTAACAACGTTTGAGCAGGTACCTGAAAGCAGAGATTTGTTAGTAGAGTAATGAATTTTTGTCTTTTTCTGCCTGATTGTTGGATTTTATAAAACATAGTTAACACATGTTACAATGATTTCGCAATCATACCTTGATGGTAGAGACGTAGTTCGATGGTATGTATCCGATAAGCCCGTTTCTGTTGACCACCTGCCACCAATTTCTCTGCTTGGTGTTGGTCTGGTATAGAATGAAATAATCGCCCTCCTGGAACGTGAGGGTCTTTGCGAATGTGGCCTTGAAATCGTAGAGAGCCTTAAGCATTTCATAATTCTCTGGGTGCGTGAAACAACGACGTTAGACAAATTTCAGATTATTGTTGGGACGCATCGGCGGAATATGACAGGTGATCATTGATTGATTTACCGACTCACCTAACCTCACGGTATTGTCACCCATGGTCGTGGATCGAAACGGAGAGCGGTTTCCGTTCACGAAGGGACAACGCCCAGATGAAAAGTAAACGGGAAGTGGACTGCCTACCGCCGCTCACTAATTTCACTTTCATTCGTGCTCGACATTACTTTTTCCACGGTGTCCTTTTTTGCCCGCCGACTATATAGATAGATTCGAAAGGCCCTCTATAACGCGAGATTGGCGTAGGCCAAATGACACCGGATTGCAGTTGCAATACTGCATCGGGGATACAGTACCCAACGCATGGGCAGATTACGGTCGCATCTATAGTCGTTCACGCATAACACATTCCACCCTCACCTGCACACGAACGACACAGCAATAGAGCTTTCATGTTTACATTTTATCAATGTTAAATACATAGCGGCTGCAATTAGTTCTCGAATAATAGTCTAACAATTTAAGTGCATTTCTTGAAATTAAATTATGATCCTGAATGAGTTCCGGGATAAAAACAAATTCGAGCATTATTTTGGACTATAACGTCTGTCTCTGTACCAAATTTCAGCTTTCTATGTCTTCTAAGTTTCGAGATTATTTTATCGTTACAGAGGTCAGAGGAACTGGCTGTTCGATCCCGCGTACAGAGATCTGCGGATATCTTCCTCGGTCTCGTAATAAATCATGCCCCTATCCCATTTTTTGTCGTCCTTCGAAACGTAGAAGAATGCTAATTCTCGAGTGACCATAAACAAGGCACTCGAGGGTTTTAGCTGATGGCAATGGGAAAGTGGCTAGACAGTCGATCTGGGAAATCCTCGTTCCGCGTACCATCCTCGAGGTACTTAAGGATCCCAGATTCGGATACAGCGGGCCTTATTGTCCTCGCAAGCGTCGACCAGGCACGGGATCGTAAATCTTGTGCCACACGTGCGCGCGCCCCTTGGCCTGCGTCAACGGACTCAAGTCAAGGGGTAATAAATTCGTCACGGGCCTCTTCGGGCCAAAAAATTACTCGGGCTGTCCCGGGGTCCTGTTAATCGTCACGATTTCCCTGGTTTGACTTGAGGGTGGAGACTTCCTCCTCCACCGGCGAGGGCTGTACCGAAGGATCCTTCTCCCTCAAGTTAAACAGCGAATAAGGAAGACTTTTCCCCCATAACGGACCCAAGTTCAGATTTTTCGCGTCACCGCCGAGGTGACCAACAAGCGGACCTCGGGACAGAAAAGCAGATTCGAAAAAGACTTCCTCACGAGAAGATCTAAAAACAGATACGTCACGCGCCGATAGCCAGATTACTTAATTTGTCACTTGGACAACTACACCTTGTCACCGCGTCTAATAGTTATACCGCGCCAGTCCGTTGGTTCTTGAATTAGTTATATAAGGTTAAGTCTGCATATAACCAGATATTGTACAAAGAAAAATAAAGTATTGTACATAACAAAACACTGGCTATTATACAGGGCGTTTCCTACTTTTCCGGGAAGATTGTAGGAGCATGATCTACAAGTGGAAATACGAAAAAAAATGTTATATCAGCTGGTACCGACGAGATACTGTTACAATATTATAGGCAAATATTGAACGTTGTCCGAATACGGAAGTTCAATTGCGTTTATAAACAATGCAAACTTCATATATCCTTCATGCTTCTACAATCTTGCTGGAAAAGTAGGAAACACCCTGAATATACAGTGACTTCCACTAATCATGCATTGCATCGCATAAACATCCATATAAAATCCACATGAACTCGTATTCAATCCCTTCTAGTTCATGAACTGGATGTCAATGATACTTAGTCTACGGAGTGATCGCACCACAAAAGAATTAGAACAAAGTGGGAACGAAAATAGAACATTTACGGTCGCTAAAAGGGGTAATGGTAACGCATGTGAATAAAGGTGGTAAAATGAGGAAGATTGGCTGTAAACGCAAAAGACAATATCCTCTCACCTCGTACGGTTGCGCAAAGCAGAATGCTACAGAAACCCTCTGCTTTCCCGTATAAATACACATGCATCTTCCCACTCTAGCTAATTTCTTTCGAACGCATGCGGACTCGCATACCGCCCCAGACAACCAGGCCTGTACCGGTCTGCTCAGGGCAGGTATGTCGCGTTTAGGAGGCCTTCTACCGCTGTCTGCACGGAAAACGGTGCTAGGTTCCGGGTCGCCGCAAGAGGGCAACACGGTCGTACTAATGTTTCGCATGCCGTACAAGCCCTGTACTATGGGATCCCTCGTCGGTGCGGTGATACAGAGCTGGTCACGGGAATGTGGATCTTCCACATTAAGATGTCGGTAAAGTAAATGTCTATTGTGCAGCAGCAGCAAAAGTATTCTTCTTTACCGACAAAATGAATATTTATTTAAATTACGTACTACATACTATTAGGTCAATAATGCTTCCGTTTGTCATTACTAGACTGCGGATCTTTCTGTAAAATAAAAATTGACTATATCGATTGCATAGAAACCAAATTGAATGTTATTTCTTCGCTTAATGACTTTAGTGAAGGAGAAAACGAAATGAATTTCCGAACGACGTACAATAGGAGAGCCGCACAAAGTCTAAATGAAATCAATCTTGTCATTTGTATACAAAGGAACATTCACCAGTCACTTTTAAGGATGTTCTGGAGGTATATAAAAACGCAACAAAATTTTTGAAAATCTGACAAGATATAATTCTTACTAAATTAATGCAATTACCAAAGTTTGGGTTCGACTCACTGCACCGATTGAAGCTTCGTACAGACCTAAACAGCGCGGCGAACCGCGCATTTCGGCGCGCCGAACGCCGCGCGGAACGGCGCGACTCGCCGACGGCGAGCGGATCGAATTCGTGCCATTTTCAGTGTTTTTTGCGAACAACTGTGGAAGCTGCAGCGACGTATACTACACAAAGAAATACAGAAAATGTTGGCAGTTTATTGAGCGAATTAAAGTTCCAAAGTGAAATGCATTTCGCAGCGCATTTCGGCGCGCACGATCGCGAACGGGTAGCACTTGCAAATCTGTTTCCAAGGCAGATAGAGCATATCCTACACATTCATAAGATGGAGAATAAATGTCAAGAAATAGAAATAAATGTATAAACAAAGACAGCGGTGATTTAAATTATCTGAAAAAATGATATCTCTGCTTCCTAATTTCAGCTTTCATTTCCAATATATTGATGGATTTCGAATTTCTTGTACTTTTATCTCCCATTGTACCCCCCCCCCCCCCAGAACATCCTTAAGGTTCGGTAGGTTTAGAGTGTAAAAACGTCTTAATGTTTTAATATTGATGACAAACGAATCATATTTCATTTCATCTAAACGGAACCGTGTCGAAATAAAATTTTCTTGAAACTATGCAAGTTTGATGAATTTTCTGAAGGTTGAAAACGTTCGTACCATAATCTTATTATTTTTTCCAGATTCTGCAAAATTTCAGCTTTAATTTAAAAAAAATTTCATCGTTCTACCTCTTTTCTATCCAAAGTTATTTGATTTTAGCACAGAATTTATCGGCTTGTCCCACCCACTGTGTTCCACCCGTTCTGCCTTCGTTGCCCACCCACTTCCACCCGTTCTGCCCTCGTTGCCCACCCACTTCCACCCGTTCTGCCTTCGTTGCCCACCCACTTCCACCCGTTCTGCCTTCGTTGCCCACCCACTTCCACCCGTTCTGCCCTCGTTGCCCACCCACTTCCACCCGTTCTGCCTTCGTTGCCCACCCACTTCCACCCGTTCTGCCCTCGTTGCCCACCCACTTCCACCCGTTCTGCCCTCGTTGCCCACCCACTTCCACCCGTTCTGCCCTCGTTGCCCACCCACTTCCACCCGTTCTGCACGAGTGTTCGCTTCCTGGATCGCGACGGAGTGGGTCAAAAGAATTGTCTGCTATATAACGTGACAGAGAGAGATAGAGAGAGAGAATGAGAGAGAGAGAGAGAGAGAGAGGAGGAGGAAGAAGCGCCTGAGACGCTGCGGTATATGAAAGCGGTTTAAGACTGTATATATAGGGATCGGTGACGGATCAGGTAGCAGTGAGAAAGGTCTATCTTTGACTGTCTGTCCATCTTGTGGCGAGTGTAGAAAGTTAGCCGCCACAGAAGATTGGGCCATTCGCTTGGACCATTCGATAGTCTACCCGAAAAGATCCCCCTTTGCCAAGTTTCAGCTCTTAGTAAACCAGTTTTTGGTCCATTTCCCTATTTATTAGCAATTGAAAATTTTGAAAAAAATCTGGCACATTTCGGATGCTATGCAAGATATTAGGTATCGTTTTCAGATTTTTCCGTTGCAAACTGTGGTTGTAAACAATGAAAAAGCACGGAAAAAATCGAAAAAATTCAGATTTCCCATTGACGAAATGTAAAGAGCGCTGTCACAGATTTAATTTTGCAATGAGATATTACCGTAAATATTATGCTCAATTTTTTCCAAAGTCCTGAAAATGGTACGTCATAGTTGAAAAAATTTAAATGAAAATCATTTTTTTAGGTTTAGAATATTGAAACGTCTTTGTACAAAAAAAATATGTAGAAGAAGGGAAAAGAAACTTTATATTATATTTTTCAGCTCACTTTGCAGTTAACACGTGTTTTCCGTAAAAGTGCCGACTTACGGCTCAATAATAATGACCTGTCATAAATCTCTCCATAGAGAATAGCCCCGGGAACGGCACATAAAGACATCGATCTTGCCGCTGGGTCTGCCTATCCCCACCACAGCGGCACGCCCGTAGTCCCAATGTTTTGACTGCGACGGTGCACGCTACATAGTATGTATAGCCGCTGTAGCCAACATTTCGACACAGCCGAAAATGCATGTGAAACGAGGCCTGCCTCCTCCACTCTAATCCAATCGGGCGCGCTTTCGTACTTAGACACGTCACTGTAGTCAATATTCTAAACCTAAAAAAATGATTTTCATTTAAATTTTTTCAACTATGACGTACCATTTTCAGGACTTTGGAAAAAATTGAGCATAATATTTACGGTAATATCTCATTGCAAAATTAAATCTGTGACAGCGCTCTTTACATTTCGTCAATGGGAAATCTGAATTTTTTCGATTTTTTCCGTGCTTTTTCATTGTTTACAACCACAGTTTGCAACGGAAAAATCTGAAAACGATACCTAATATCTTGCATAGCATCCGAAATGTGCCAGATTTTTTTCAAAATTTTCAATTGCTAATAAATAGGGAAATGGACCAAAAACTGGTTTACTAAGAGCTGAAACTTGGCAAAGGGGGATCTTTTCGGGTAGACTATAGAATGGTCCAAGCGAATGGCCCAATCTTCTGTGGCGGCTAACTTTCTACACTCGCCACAAGATGGACAGACAGTCAAAGATAGACCTTTCTCACTGCTACCTGATCCGTCACCGATCCCTATATATACAGTCTTAAACCGCTTTCATATACCGCAGCGTCTCAGGCGCTTCTTCCTCCTCCTCTCTCTCTCTCTCTCTCTCTCATTCTCTCTCTCTATCTCTCTCTGTCACGTTATATAGCAGACAATTCTTTTGACCCACTCCGTCGCGATCCAGGAAGCGAACACTCGTGCAGAACGGGTGGAAGTGGGTGGGCAACGAGGGCAGAACGGGTGGAAGTGGGTGGGCAACGAAGGCAGAACGGGTGGAAGTGGGTGGGCAACGAGGGCAGAACGGGTGGAAGTGGGTGGGCAACGAAGGCAGAACGGGTGGAAGTGGGTGGGCAACGAAGGCAGAACGGGTGGAAGTGGGTGGGCAACGAGGGCAGAACGGGTGGAAGTGGGTGGGCAACGGAGGCAGAACGGGTGGAAGTGGGTGGGCAACGAGGGCAGAACGGGTGGAAGTGGGTGGGCAACGAAGGCAGAACGGGTGGAACACAGTGGGTGGGACAAGCCGATAAATTCTGTGCTAAAATCAAATAACTTTGGATAGAAAAGAGGTAGAACGATGAAATTTTTTTTAAATTAAAGCTGAAATTTTGCAGAATCTGGAAAAAATAATAAGATTATGGTACGAACGTTTTCAACCTTCAGAAAATTCATCAAACTTGCATAGTTTCAAGAAAATTTTATTTCGACACGGTTCCGTTTAGATGAAATGAAATATGATTCGTTTGTCATCAATATTAAAACATTAAGACGTTTTTACACTCTAAACCTACCGAACCTTAAGGATGTTCTGGGGGGGGGGGGGGGGGGTACAATGGGAGATAAAAGTACAAGAAATTCGAAATCCATCAATATATTGGAAATGAAAGCTGAAATTAGGAAGCAGAGATATCATTTTTTCAGATAATTTAAATCACCGCTGTCTTTGTTTATACATTTATTTCTATTTCTTGACATTTATTCTCCATCTTATGAATGTGTAGGATATGCTCTATCTGTCTTGGAAACAGATTTGCAAGTGCTACCCGTTCGCGATCGTGCGCGCCGAAATGCGCTGCGAAATGCATTTCACTTTGGAACTTTAATTCGCTCAATAAACTGCCAACATTTTCTGTATTTCTTTGTGTAGTATACGTCGCTGCAGCTTCCACAGTTGTTCGCAAAAAACACTGAAAATGGCACGAATCCGATCCGCTCGCCCTCGGCGAGTCGCGCCGTTCCGCGCGGCGTTCGCGATCGTACGCGCCGAAATGCGCGGTTCGCCGCGCTGTTTAGGTCTGTACGAAGCTTCAAACGGTGCAGTGAGTCGAACCCAAACTTTGGTAATTGCATTAATTTAGTAAGAATTATATCTTGTCAAATTTTCAAAAATTTTGTTGCGTTTTTATATACCTCCAGAACATCCTTAAAAGTGTCTACTGAATGTTCCTTTGTATACAAATGACAAGATTGATTTCATTTAGACGGAAATTCATTTCGTTTTCTCCTTCACTAAAGTCATTAAGCGAAGAAATAACATTCAATTTGGTTTCTATGCAATCGATATAGTCAATTTTTATTTTACAGAAAGATCCGCAGTCTAGTAATGACAAACGGAAGCATTGTTGACCTAAGAGTATGTAGTACGTAATTTAAATAAATATTCATTTTGTTGGTAAAGAGGAATCGACATCTATCACATTAGTACGACCTGTTCTTGTACGGCATTTGCCACAGTAACGCGACCGTATTGCCCTCTTACGGCGGCTGGAGAATTCAGGGCCGTTCTTTGTATAGCTTCACGGTAGAAGACCTCCAAAACGCGACATACCTGTTGTGATCTGCCGCAGCAGATCGAAGCATCTGGTTATCTGGGGCAGTTTGCAGTCGCTATCACGGTGAAGGTCGCTGGAGCAAGGTCAAAAATACAGCAATTGCCTTACTGCTACAGGTTACTTCTTCCCCTGATTTTGTAAAATGTAAATAGCATTCCTTATCAAGTTAAAAGTACCCCATGTAAACAATTGCACGTGCTCGACCTAAATAAAGTGATCCGGTTTTTAGCTGACAAGCCATCGACTGCGAAACCTGTGATAGTAAGAAACGATTGATCTCGGATAAGAATTGGAGATATGTGTTGAAAGGAAAATCAAATTTCATGTAAAGCTTCTTTTTAATAATAAAAAAAAGATGTTTCGCTACAAATCACCGCCTGTTTATTTTTCCTTGAACTACATACGCAGTTGCAATCGATAACCATGCCTCGGTCGGTAATAAGTTTATAAATTTTCAAATCGAGCACACTTCTCGGTCCTGTAACCTAAAATAGAAGTATGTAATATAGAGGACATATCAAAATCACCACGATGCTCTGTGTTTGAACCAATAAAACGTAGAAATTCCCTAAAGAGCAATAATCTGGGCGTACTCCAATTCCAATTATAATGCACCGAATATACGGATTTCGTACGTTGTTGGTGAAACGTTAGTGGCAAGCGAAAGGATATTGACAGCAATAAAGTAATCGATAAAATTAGCAGCGAGCATCGTCGTTCAGAGATTTACGTTACGTTTTTAGCGGGTCCGTCGCAAAAACGTTTCTCGCGGCGATCGTTTCGCGTGCAACGTGGAAAAAAAGAACGAATTCAATTCCGTGGGATCGTCTGTGAGAAAGGACACGATGCGTTCCTTCGACAATGTGACTATAAACAAATATCAGCTTAACGCCAAGCGAAATTCTAATCGCAACATCCGCTAAAATGATAAGACCACAGTGTTTTCATAGATGCTCGCCGAGATACAGGTTTCGTGCGCTAGTGCAATAAATAATTCACTGGTTCGTCAAATGAATCGTAAACGATTGCTAACGTTTACAGCGTTCTGAGTGTTCTGAAAGTAAGTACCTCCACGCACGATTAGAATTCCATCTAATCCTATGTTTTATCTCATAGAAGGTACTTACAGCATCTCATTGACAAGCGATTTGTATCTAAACATAACCTTCTTCGTTCTAGTCACAACAATCACGATCTATTTACATTGTTACAGACTTTCGGTAGAGCCATAGCTGCCAAGATGCCAGGCAAAATAAAAGTCAAAGTTCTGGCAGGTCGTAACTTGCCAGTGATGGATCGGTCAGGAGACACGACAGACGCTTATGTAGAATTGAAATTTGGCAATATAACGTACAAGACGGACGTGTGCAGAAAGTCTTTGAATCCTCAGTGGAACTCTGAGTGGTACAGATTCGAGGTTGACGATTCCGAATTGCAAGACGAACCCTTGCAGATTAGATTAATGGACCATGACACGTATTCCGCGAACGATGCTATAGGCAAAGTTTATATAAATCTAAATCCATTATTATTGCCTGGAGTTCCTCCTACAGTTAAGAATATTTGGACATTAGAGGCTGCGATGAATACTAACACCGGCTCTCAGAGTGGTGAGCACTTGATTACAGTAGATTCTTGCTACCATATTCTTTTTTTTGTAAGTTAACGATAATGTTTATTTATTCTAGGTTCAGTGATGACTGGATGGATCCCTGTATACGACACAATGCATGGTATTCGTGGAGAAGTCAACATCATAGTCAAAGTAGAACTATTCTCTGATTTTAACAAGTTCAGACAATCCTCCTGCGGTGTACAATTTTTTTATTGTAAATACTCAAAAGATTCTTGCTGGACAAAGATAATATTTCACGATAAATATATTGAATATTATTTCAGCACCAAATATACCACACGGATATCACACACAGAGCATTCATGGCTTTGTAGAGGAGTTAGTTGTTAGCGATGACCCGGAATACAAGTGGATCGACAAGATAAGAACACCTAGAGCCTCCAATGAAGCGCGCCAAACGTTATTTTTTAAACTTAGTGGAGAGGTGCAGAGAAAAATTGGACTGAAGGCTTTGGACCTTGGTGGAAATGCTGTCATTGGGTGGGCTTGTATTTTTTGAATGATTATCATACAGGGTGTCTCAACTAATTTGAAAAGGAATTAGAAAAAGACTATTAATTACGATATGGTAACTTTTTGGTGACCTTGAGTAACAAATACTTTTGTTGAGGCTTTCGGGTGTAAGCCATGTCCTAAAGGAAGAAATTTCCTAACGTTTCGCAAGCATTGCTGCTAGCTTCTTCAGGGGATCTGAATGATTCTGGTGCGTGCCGGATTTGTGCTCCACTTATATAGTGGAGCTTGTTTATGTTCCAGTTTGGTGAGCACCAATCAAAGTAGACTTTTTTAATTGGGTAGCTGAACAATTAAAAAATCTTAAAGAAAGCCTCAATCTCTGCTTGAGTAACAAAAATTCTTCACAAGATATTTTTGAAAAGATCTAGTTGGGACATCCCACACACGAAAATTTCACGCAATACGTAATCATTTATTTATACACAGATATTTACAAAATTTTGATCTGGAAGGTGAATCTGGCATTGTGGCCAGAGGTATAGGTACTGCTGTCACACTTGTGAAATTGCAGGACACCTTGAACTTGCCAACTGACAATATCGAAGAGTAAGTGTTCGCAATGCTTTCGACTATTCGTGTCTAGTGTAATCTCTCGCGAACAAGTAGTTGTTTAATTATGCTCTATAATCCCAATAACCGTTGATCTGCCTTCCACTTAGCGGAACGTCTAATGCCAATATTGTCTTACAGTGTTCTGTGTTGTGAGTGGTATGCTGATTAGTTGATTAAATATTAATTACTAGTTAATCAAATATGAAATTTCTTTGTAGAAAGGAATCTGTGACACTGCTTACTACTAACTAAATGCATGGAAGAGTTTTTTCTAAATGGAACCATGTTTCTTAGCGAAAAAGAATGAAACCAGCTGTTGAAGAAAAAAAAAATGATAGAATTAGATGCGATTACATCGGTAAACCTTTTAGTTGTTAGAACAATTATGCTTTACAACTTTTGACTACGAAAATATGAATGTATAAACTAATAGGTATTTTTTCTTTTTAATTCACTTGCATGTGTTCATATAGGGCATTCTTTTCACAACACAAAGCACAAAAGGAACATACAGGACTCGATGAGAGTATGCCGCTATATCCCGCCACTCCTACATGTGTCCCTGATCCCTGTATTGCAAACATGCGTATAAAGGATAACTTCTCGCACCACTCAAAGACGTACAGGGGACCGAGACGAATAGTGAAACCGTTAGAGTACCTGTGCGACGAGTTGGAAGATACGAGATCGTACGAGAGGCAACAAAGAATAAGCGGAATGAAGAAATCCGCAGTCTCTTATTCGAGTCTAAGCGAATCCGTGATTCAGGACGCTTCCATAAGAATCATGCTAGCTCAGGAGGACGAAAGAGGTGAGGGTAACAAAGGTATCTTGGACATGCGTATGAAAAACTTAAAGAAATTGTTTGGCTCAAACGACGGGGAAGGTAAAATGAACCCACGCGTAACTAGCTCGGCTAGATCTTCGCTAGCGAGCATACACAATCCAAGAAGACACAAACTATTCAAAGACAACAAGAGCAAAGAAGGCATCGCTTCTCTTCTGATTAAATCTATACACAGGGTGCCGCTGGAAGATGTCAACGAAGGCCGTGAATCGCCACTGACATTGTCAAATAATATTCAAGAAGATGCTAAATATTTAGAGCAACAAAACGCAACTGAGAAACGCGAACAGGAAGAGAGAGAAATGGAAGATTATAGAGAGAAAGTTGACGGTCTGTTGTTGAAAGCGCAGGAGAAGATACAATTCGATTCGTCGTTCGAAGAGAACACACCTAGCTCGAACGATTTCTCGGACGAGTCTTCGCTAGACAGCGCTAATTATGATATTTTACAAGACTCTAAGACGTCGACTGTCGAAGAACGAGGGCCAGGTTACAAATTTGTCAGAGCGCTCACCAGATCTGATACTTTCCCTCCGTTGCGATCGAGGTCGTCGAAAATTAGATTACAGAGAGCAGATAGTGAAACGTGTCCTCTTCACGAGGACGATACATTGGTTTTGGTCAAATGCATATCTACGAATCAAATACCGCTTAATTTGCTCTCGGCAAAACAACAGATTGACGATACCGATGGAAATGATAATGCAGAATCGAGTCAGAATGTTGGGGACGATATACAGCATCAGCAAAAAGCAGATTTGCAAGACTCATGTTATCCTCTAGCGACCAGCACACCCGTAGAAATTCGACCCCCGTTCTTCCCGGAAACTCAGAGCGAAAGACCTACATTAATGATCGCAGAACCGACAATTATCATTCGCCAGCCCACTCCCGTTGAGACTGACAACACGAACGATGAACTATCGTACGCTGACGACTCTGAGCTGTCTGCGTCTGCATACTCTTTGCTGCAAAATAGTGATACAGAAAGAAAAGACAAAGTAGAGTTCGGTCAAGTGAATCAAGAAGAAAGATTACAGATCGAGGAAATCGATAGTGGTCCCCGCAGAGGCTCGTTCAAAGACATGGAACGTTTCGATAAGATGGAGGAGCATAACGTGCTGAAGTTTTCGACGCTGTCGCAGTCGCTACCATCGTTGCATCAGTTCCAAACTCTTACGATCGCAGAGTCTCAAGTCAGAGAAAACATGGCCAGTAAAATGACCGTAGACTCTGTTTCGAAAACCTCGTCCAGCATTGAAAGTCTGATACAGTCTTCCTGCAACGATATGCATAACACAGAGTATAAGAACAGGCAACGCAGGATGCTGGACCTGATTAGAATAATTGACACGAAGATGATGGATCATCCCGACGGCTACAACAATAACGATCATTATAAATTGAAGAGAAAGAAGAGAGACAGGCTGTACAGGAACATCCACCCGACGAATCTGCGGAAAAGTTTGCACAACAAGTGTCTGAAGAGACGTCTCCAGGTCTACAAGTCCTCGGACATCATATACCCTCTGAATGAATCCACGCTACCACCGCTCACACCCGACTCCTCCTCCTACAATTCCTCTCTCGAGAGCATAATCATTAGCGACACTGTAGTGAAGTCGCACTCACATAGAACTGAGTCGTTCAGCTCGAGACAAAGTTTCACCGCAGAAAGATCCGTGATCGATCCGCGATCGCACGAGCTCGTTGTCAAAGAGTTCATCGTAGATACGCAGAGCAACGACTCGCTTAGGTATAGTAGCGACGCCATAGAATTGAAGGAATTAAAACCGATTGATACTAACAAACAGTCGTCTTCACTCCCATCCATTGATCGCGCGGTACACAATAGTACTAGCATTTGTAATATAAGCGAAGTATCGGACAACGACAAGTTCACTAATATTACTAACACTGCTAATATCACTGACAACTCGTGTGTGTCCCGTCCTTCTCCCGATCACAGGCAACAGGACGAGGCATCTATAAGTCCACCTTGTCCACTTCCGGCTGTTCCCTCCATGGTCTCAAAAGTCTGTCAAGTGCCAACGACCAAAGCACAGCCCGCAGTGTCATTGCACCGAAGATCCAGTGACTCTGACCTGAGCATCACCCCAAAAGGTGAGTCTCGACCATGTCAGAATAATTACGAAATTATGTTTACCTTGTCAGGTTTTGCGTAAAGTCTGCGTCTCGCTGATTATGCATCTTACAAGGAGACTGCATTGTTCTGGAAATCGCTTTTTTGGACGAGACCATATGAATTCCGGAGATCGGAACCGTGCGGTCTCCTTGTTAGCAGATTTGTTGTTCGATCTTTTCTCGAATCTCGAATCACTATATTCATCGATGCATTGCCCCTCAGGTAGTTCATTGCGGGCCCAGATTCGAATCACAGGTTGCCTCATAAAGTGAGTTATACCCGGCAAAGAAGAACATTCCTGTACCAAAAACTCTCATTAATCATGATGAACCCACACGGTTATAGGTAATCATTTTTTTACATTACATACTTACTTCTTTGCCTATACTTTGCTTAGGGTACCGATGTACTATTAATAAGTAGTTCCATCACTTTATGAGACATTCCTTTCGCAAAGAGACATAATTACGTATACAAGATCAAGCAGAAAATCGATTGATTAATTAATAACGATTTGTATCGTGTTGTTGTAGGCAATTCTCTTGGGACTGATAGATCCATGACTGGGTTCCTGAAGACACCCACGGCTGTGATAAGAACCATGAACCAGGATGCTTTTGAAATGTTAGAATACCCATTTATCACTATGCAGCAATACCCGCCCGGATTTATTCTTCATATCGGTAAGATTTGATCGTCTGAACTAAATTTCTTAGAGTACAGGGTGGAGGTTGATTTTTCTCTGAAGATGTTACATCCTTCTGTTACTATACTTACTAATATTATATGTATATTGAGATAGGTGGTCTTGTAAGCTCAAGGTCAGTCAAGTTACTGGAGAGGATCAGTAACTTAGAGGAGCCTGAGAGTCGTGATAGCTGGTGGAAAGAAGTTCGAATGGAGGTTCGCTCACATGCGAGAGCATTGGCGTGTAACGTTGTTATTGGTTACAGGGAAGAAACTAGCATCTGGTAAGTAATTCTATCAATCAACCTTAAGGACTATGTACACCAAAAAAAATTTTTTAAATGCGAAACCATGATTTGTTTTCACAGTGACGACGTCTGCGTGTTGAACGCTTATGGTACCGCAGCCGTCATCAATCTGCACAGCTCGACTCAGGACGTCGACAATGTATTCGTTAGCAAAGTACAATCAGGCTCGGTGATAAACCCTACAGAAGTAGAAAAGTCCCAACAGAAACCAGTGCCTGTAAAAACAGAAAAAAGCGAGACAGATTCGTCAGTGACGACTTCTGTTCATCCAAGTGGTAAAGTAAGGCACACGTCAGAGAGCAAAGACCACGACACTCAATTTCAAAGTAAATGTAGCCTCTGTCATTTGCCCTACAATGAGGCTAGCGTGCCTTTCCGCGTGAGCGTGTCCAAATGTGCAATATGTAAGCGTGCCAGAGTACCGGACGTGATGTTCACCACTATAGAACTTCCGGAGAATCTGGCGATGACGGGGAGAGGATGTATAATACAAGCCACCGTCTGCAAAACGAAGAAAGATCTTAGAGCCGAGCTGAATGCGAAGGAGATATCAGATTGCTTGCCATTTCTAGAATACGAGCTGCATAGTTTGCTCTTAAATAAATTAAAGGTGAAGGGTATGAACGCCATTTTTGGCTTGAAACTACAAGTCTCTGTCGGAGAGAGGCTGATCATTGGTATGGCTGTGGGAAGCGCTGTCTTTTTGGGTGCTTTGCCGACTCCGTCGGTGCCGCAAATTGCTTCTGGAAACTCTTGGCACAAAGAGGAACAGCTGGCGGAAATCCAAAAAACTTTGCTGGAGACTGTCAAGAAAAATAGAGAGTTCTACCGACTAAAACCTGTTGCGGTAGGTGTTCATGCATGATAAGAAGGTTGAGAAATGTTGATTTCCCGGACTTCGACAGGAAAAAGCTAACTAATTTATCCGTTACAGGATGTTGAAAATGGTCGGGTTCCAACTTCGGATACCGACGAGTCCGATGAAGAACTGCCTGACATAGACTTCAGCGTTGGCACCAGGGATACTTGTGTGCTAGAAGTCGATGACATAGAGGATATGGATAGGATATCGTTGTTAATGGATGAAAGACCTCCTGAAGACTTCCATGTAGTAAATACTCAAACGATCCCGGGTCTCGATGAGTTAGAGATCGTTAGGAACTTGCAAATGTTCACCCAGATCTCTAGGACGAAGATTCCTGCGGGACAGTTCGCGTCCATGCCATCGAAATGTTTCGCTAAATTGCTACAGGTACTTTTGTAACTAAAGATACTCTATTTTAAAATAGTGTTATTACAATCATTTATTTTCGCAGTCCGTGTACTTCAAGTTGAGGAAAATGATCCCGTGTGCTCTTTGTGACATGCAGTTTAAGTTGGCCCTTCCTGAACCGGACGAGATACAGTTCACGGTCATAGGCATGGCTCTTGGTTTAGGCGATCCAGTTAAAATGAGCAAGTTAAAAAAGAAGCTTATGACTCATTCTGTTAGCAAGGATCAGGTTAAAAAATCTGGTAAGTGATGTTAGTTTTGTTATTAGGATCTGAATATTTATTGAATTATTTTGTTCTTTTAGACGACACTGACATGATATTTAATTTGGACGTGGACCACGCTGAAATTTCATCCGACAATGCGTCCAGCATTGTCACAGTAAACTCTTCCCACCTAGTCAACGCTGTAGGGTTCAAGTCCAGGACCCGTTCACCATTGCGAACAAAGCTTCACGCAACGCATAAACACAAACATGTGAGTGTCCGTCTTTCGGGGGAAATGTACGAATTTATTATTACAATTAATAATAAATTTTCAGGTGCCTTTAAAAGGGAGATATGGTGTAGATATAACCCCCCTTTCGTATCTACCCGGTGGTCGGATAGAAAGGTATCTAGGGAACCTGAACTTTTTCTTTATCCGTGAGAGCACGTCAATCAGAGAGGTTCGTTCAATCCTGTGGACTGCGTCGAGGGTTAATCTCTCATTCTTCTGTTAAAAAGTGTTAAGGGTTTCATCAAATATGTTTAATAATAATTGTTTTAGAACGGTGGTTTGAGCGGATTCACGCACAGTTTCATAATGGAGGTTCTGGCGATTGTTCGAGCACACATAACAGCCTTGGGAGGCAATGCCATGGTGGCGTTTTTTATGACCAAATGCGTGCTCCTCCACAGTCCCCATAAAAATCAAGTAGGATCAATAATAATGAAGTATGCGACTCTGTATGAGTTTGAACCACTTTAACCCGTTTTTTACGTGTTTTAGGGACAGTGCCTGATAAATGTTGGCGGGGATGTGGTATCGGTGTCGTACTTCGCGAACGATAAGCACTGTGGAACATCAAACTGCTGACCCCAACCTCCCCATTCGGCGCCACCATAGCTGCACTGCGAGAACCAACGCCGGAAGTTCGATTTTTCGGCGAACGTTGTTGGTCGACCGGGACACGCCGCGACTCATTATCCTGTGATAGGATAGGGCTTGTAAATATTCGAGATTTTAGCATAAGTACTTAACTCCTCGAGTCGCGGCAATCGGGTCGACGGTAGATAACGCTCACACGTGTAATTTTTAGCCGAGTCCAGCGATTCTAGCGTAAATACCAAGCAATCTCACGACGCACACGCGCGACCCAGCGATACTAGACATACGTAAAGCTTTGATGATCATTAGGTGCCTTCAGAATTGTACATAAAAGTTTGCGGGGGATCGTTCTCGCCACCCCAACATTGTTGTAGTGACCGTTGCAGGCAAACTGGTATGATTCGGGCATCTGAGAGGAGCTCAATTTTTCCCGTTTTCGTAGGTAACTGTCGGATATGGTCCGATTATCTTTTAATCTTTAGAGGGCCGGCATTTCCTCCATTGAAACTACAATTTTCATTTTATCCAAAATTTGGAATGAATTTCCAAATTGGACGACTACGAAAAAACATTTTAGATAACAGTTGCGTGGTGGCTAGGACAACTTTAAGCCTAGGACAAGTACAATTTTATCGAAGCATGATCAAGTTCAGTTTTTCAGATTGTAAAAGTATCAAACGCTATAGTATTGGTAAAATAAGTTTCATTTCACGAGACGAAGACAAGATACGTTGTACTTATTTGTAAATGTTCTCTGAGAGATGTTAATTAGCAATGTTAACAAGAAAAATATTAGTGACTGGCGACGGCCAGTTCGGCCCTCTGAAATCTTAAAAATCGATTAAATTGACGAATTTGTTTCTTTGATTGCCATAGAATGTGTTCCAAGTGTAAAAACGAACATGGCGTAGGAGTATACGTTTATTATACTCGATTACTTGCAATATTTTGAATTGTTAACGATCGAGATATCGGCGCGAGGAAAATCAGTTCTCGTTGACGTGTTAGAGAAATGCGAATGGCCTGTACAAAGTCAGAATTTTGTAGATAGTAGAACGATAAAAATCCGTGAAACTATTTTCCGCCTTTGATGGAGGGAACAAAAGAGTCTTGAGTGTGTTTTATTGGAGGTGTACGAATCGTGGCAAATTAGATTATCGGATTATAGGGTTACGAAATACATATACCTTGTACATTGGATTGTTATGCATGTGTCTTGAACCTTTTACACTCGGTTGTTGTTTGTCGTTAACGAAACATAGCTAAGTCACCCTGTGGACGTGCATTGTGAAACAAGTATTGGGTTTTATTTTTACACCGTCGTTAATTACTCTGTCTCTGTTGCAACGCAATCAAATAAAATTGTCGTCGAAGTGAATTATTCGTGTGTTCTTTTCTTTTTAATTATTTAAGCCTGTCGAATGGTTGCCGTGTTAAATCTAAGGAGTCCTAAAGGAGCGTCGTTCTTTTAGAACATCAGAAAGGAACAACAATACTTTATATATTTTAATGTTTCTTTCCATTAATATTTATTTGTTTTTACTTTAAATCATTCTCGCGTTAATATCATAGCAAAGATAAATTTTCTTGCATAAATTACATATCAACTTCTTAAATGGCCGCCGTGCTGGACTCGAGAAGCACTAGATCTTCCTCGGAAGAAAGCTACTTTGTCCCGTTTAAACATTGAAAATAAATAACAATTATATAATATTTTAATAAGGTTTCCTTCTATTAATATTTATTCTAATGCAAACCATCCTTGCGTTAATATTAATAGGAAAGATAAAGTCTCCCGGATATTCGAAGTTAGATCGGACCGAGATGGTGCCCGATCAGAGAAAATATTATCAGAGATAACTATGCATCGGCCCCGCAGTTTATCTTACGAAGTATAATCGAGTTCCAGCTAAATGAATTAGTCGACGTCGGTTCCAAGTTGCTTCTGCTTTGGCTAAAGAATTTATTTGCAAGAAGAGACGAACCCCTTCGTGGCTCGGCCAAACGTAGCACGCTTGATACAGAAACAGCGAGTCATTCTCGTTAAATAGTTTCGCTCGCTTAGGTCGAAAATAAATCAGAAAATATCGTTTCCGCAGCTGGACGATGAGACGATCAATTGATGAGAGGTAAATTGTTCAGTATCTTCTTAGTGTAAAGCATAATTCGAGTCGGTCTAACGACGCCTTCCGAAACGGAGGAAAACGTGATCGACGTCCTGTCTTTTCACACCGCTGTCCAATAACGGGATGGTTTCGTGGAAACCTGAAAATAGTCGAAAATTAAGCATTCTACATTCGGTTTTAATACTTTGTTCCTCGAAAACATTCGTTACCTGTTATATGACTTTCTTTGTCGTCGATGTAGTTCTCCATCTCTGAGCCGAGCTCGTATATCCTGGAAAGGGCAGCGCAGACTTTGCGGATCCTTGGGGGAAGATCGTCCCGGAATCCAGGATTACACTGGGACGGCAAAGCTGTTAAGACATTGTTGCAGAGAATCACCATGGTCGTCATCGAAACGAGGATTACCACCGTTGAGCCCATCATTCTTCTTCTTCTAGAAAAACACCGAATCCCAAATTAATTCTCTCTGGAACATTTCTCAGATATCCTTCTAAAACGATTCACAATCAATAGCAATTATAAAGCAACAAGATTATTCGAGTAGCATACAGTCGAATAGCAATCTCTTTTGGTATTTTTCATCTAAATCTTTATTAAACGATCTCGAGTTCGTGTCATTTTGTAGTCGTTCCAGATTCCTTCAGCTTCCTCTACTGTAATTTCACTCCGTTGGTAACAATGGGTACACAACTGCTCAACAATTTACAAGTTAATCAGGCAGCAGGCTAGAAGCACACCGAGAGTGCGACCGATTAAAAATAAAGACTACGATCTCCTGACGACAAAAAGATTAGCTCGTTGCGTATGGATACGCGGGAGTCCGAAGGGAAATCAATTTTCCAGCAACAGGTTTTCCATTATATCGCGCGCCGCAGTTTGCCCAACAGGATTCTGGCATTATCATAAAAAGCATTAACATTTATAGCTGTGTCCACGGATGCATAGGAGAATTTTAAGGTGTCTTTTATATTGACGGGACAATGCGAAAGAATTGAAGATATTCGGTTTACATTTTTATTTATCCGACATTACCGTGTTACTATAATTTTCTTTACCGCGCTAAGCAGCCTATGCGTTTCGGGCGCGCACAAATTAAAATATTTAATACTTCAACAAATAAAAAATTATATGTCATTTGTAAACGTTCCGAGACTATTACGGACTATTACGAATATTCTTTTTTTAAATTAACAAAATTGGTTCAGTCGTTCTCAAGTGATGCGATTACTAACAAACAGTATTTAATTTTATTTATATAGAAGATCATTTTGTCCAGCTAAATCAATGGGAAAGGAGCACTGTGCGATGTTCTCGAAGTTCGAACTGCAGAAAGAAACAGGTGTCAGGTGTGGATCGAGGAAATGCCATCAGCAGAAAGTTCGCAGGGGGTGCGATCAGTTACGAAAGAGGGTCCACTGTTTGTCGATGCTATGGAAAACGAAGGAGGGTATTGTGTTACACAAGACGGTCACGGAATATCGAGTAAATAAGTCTCGTTGATCCGAATGTGATCTCACAAGTGAGCTCAAAGTCGGGGAAATCGCATTACCGACCTTACGTGCTGGGACTCTTTAATAGTTCTCGGTGTGCTCCTGTATATCATACGTCGCGGGAGTCCGATTCTTCGTCTTAGACAAAAAACAAAAGGAAAAACAGACGGACGGACCTGGGATTGTATTAAATAACCAATAAATCCGACTCGACTACCGACGCTAGGGTAAACAACGTTGAAATCCGTATTTTTGGCACGTTCAGCTGCTACATCCTACCCTTATTACTCTCATCAATTAGAATCCTCAAGAAATCTTTTGGTTGTACATCAGTTCATGTCATGTTCATGGAAACAGTCATAAACCGCGGATTTTTATGAAAAATAAAAATTACCTGTTTCTCACATTTTGAATATGAAGTAACTTTCAATGAAACACCTTGATCATTTTCGAATGCACGAATTACATACGAATGATTTTTACGACTCGGTTAAAATGACGCTTTCAAGGACAGTGTAACAAGGTTCTTCAAATTCCAACTTTCGTAAATTGTTTTATAAACATCAGGATGAGAAACAATTTTTCTCGTACATAAATGCATAAAATCCGCAATCTAAATTTAATATAAAAGTTCCTTTTTTCCATTGCAAGAGCCAGGAGCAAAGTCTTTCTTGTTGTCACAATTTCAATAAGCTGGGGATAGTAGGATTGCTGTAAGCTTTGAATAGGAAGTAACTTTCAATGAAACACCTTGATCATTTTCGAATGCACGAATTACATACGAATGATTTTTACGACTCGGTTAAAATGACGCTTTCAAGGACAGTGTAACAAGGTTCTTCAAATTCCAACTTTCATCAATTGTTTTATAAACATCAGGATGAGAAACAATTTTTCTCGTCCATAAATGCATAAAATCCGCAATCTAAATTTAATATAAAAGTTCCTTTTTTCCATTGCAAGAGCCAGGAGCAAAGTCTTTCTTGTTTTCACAATTTCAATAAGCTGGGGATAGTAGGATTGCTGTAAGCTGTAACTTAAAGCTGTTCCGATCTCCGTGGTTATGTAATGCGGCAATAAAGGATAGTGACATGAAGAATGGGAGGTCGGAAGCAACAATTTCGAAGCTTAAGTTACGTTTCGTAATAAAGGAATGACGCAGCGCGTAAATAATTTGGCAATGTATCAATATTTAACTGCCGGGCGTATTCTCCGACTTCCCACTGCGATACTTGTAATTTTTCCTCGTTTCCCGGCTCTTAATTAAGATCCTGCGGTGTTAATGATTAAATGGTTTGTTTTGGGCTGTTTTGGCCATTAATTTAGGCGATTGATGGGTCATAAATCGATCGCACAAAAAAAGATTATGGCGATAAACGTAGAAGCTGTCTAGTGAACAATGTTCAAGCATTCGAATAAATATAGTCATACAAAAAATATACATTTTCTATCCGATCTCCGAAGGTCGTTTTAATCACTGTAACTGTCGAGAAAAAGCAAGGGTTTAATTAAGAGTACGATAAGAACAAATACGATTAGTCATGGACTTCTTTGAATCAACGTCAGCAAGTTGACCTAACAGAGCAGCAATCGAAGTCCCGTTCGCACATAACGGATAGCATGACGAACGTTCAGCGAATATTTAAGGCAAACGCAATTGCACAACGACAGCAATTCCCGCACAACGTGGGTCGACACTGTCTAATCGTAATTCCCTGATGGAGACCGCGTATCAGACCCGTGGTTTTTATAACTTTCAATTAACGTGGAGCGGTTCCGTCCCATAAACTACCAGCGCGCGAACAACTGTAATTCCTTTCACATAAGTAAAAAGGTACATAATTACATCGCGGCATTTTTCTGTTGTAGTTCTGGGTTGGATCTGCGTTAAGTCCACTGTCACGTTAAGAACTGCACCCTGTAATTTAATTCCCGGATCACGAGACGAACACCAGAGAACGGTGCAGCTCGCGAACAAAAGCGAAATTCTTTCCACAAATATAATAGCCCTCGTTTGTTCCTAGGTAGACTAATCTTGTTTAATAGCACCGGTGACCAATCTGTGGAGCATCAGGAGCAAGACCGTTTCCGACCTGCAAACACTTCGAGTTTACTTTTCAACTTACGACCGGACAAAGAAGAATATCCCCGGGCTGACCTTATTCACTCTCATATCACTGGCGCAATGCAGGAACCCGACGCATGATCATCCGAACGATGTTTGCCTCGACAAATTTGATTTAGCGAGGACTTGCGATTATTTATTACTACTATCGAACATCTTAATACCTCCGTGCCTCACCAGCCAAGTAATGGTTTCGCAAGTCGGTTTAAGAAGTTCTGAGAACGAATTTATTAGGAGTACGCTGTTACAACTACATTAACGTCGTCTGTTTGCTAGTGTAATCCGTTTTGCTAGTTTCTGCAAATATGATACAGAATTTCTGGGTGCAACAGGAGGAGATTGGTTCGTCCTGAAGTAATTTTCTCACTTGTCGTCTTGTATTTGTTTGGGTGGTTTTGTAATAAGCGTGAATTGCAAGAATGAGTTGTACAATCAAATGGAAAATGATCGGAGTTCGTTTGAGGGAATAGTTTGAATATTTTGAAGAAAATTGACGTTTTATTTTGACAGTGTTCTTTAATGGTTTTCGACGTCTGGGGTTGTCGTTGAAGGTAAAACAGACAAGATGTTTGGAATTGGAAGAACGAGTTTAATGAAATGTACCGAGAAGGTTGAAGAACGTATAAACGCGTTGTGTGTGTTGAACATACAGCAAGGGATACTTTGAATGAAGAAAAAATGCGCGAAAGGAGTTTTTAATATGCCAGTAATGTACAAAGAGCATACAGAGGACTTTCAAAATATAAAAGTGGATGAAAATGTATGAAAAAAGCATTGAACTTAAACAAAGGGTTTACATGTGGAGAGAAATGCAGCGGTAGATGCTCTGAATGTGCAAAAAATGTACAAAAGGTCTTCGAGTGTGTCAAAATATGTGCAAATAAATATTTTAATTAAAATTTAACGAATGTGGAAGAACGTTCGCAATTGTTATACGCGTTAGATATTTAAAACGTGTACAGAGAGTCTATAAATGCGCAATCTAATTTTCAGTAGATCACAATTGTAAATCTTTTCAGGAAACTACGTAAGATTTCCGAGAAACAGACTCGAATTGGAAAACAAAATTTGTAACCAGATTGGGACAGGTGTCTCGATAGTTATTCGCCGGTCGTGGGTGAAGGTGGCGGATTAGAGCGGTTGAAACGCGGGTTCCCGTTTCCGCTCGTTCCGGGAAGTTTTAAATTTCAATGAATGGAAGAAAACAACGGGTGTTTGCCCGTCAAACAGTTCGCAGCCGGCGACGATTAAATTCCTGAGGGCGGAGTTGCGAAAATTCCTCCGGTTACGTACACAGTCCTTCGTTCGGAGGTCTCCACGCAAATCTCGACGATTCAAGACACTCGTCGAGTGGAGCAGAGAGCAGAGAGAAAGAAAGAGAGAGAGAGAGAGAGTCGACAAATCGATCAAGAGGCCAAGGAAGATATCACTCGCGGGATTGTCGCCGGAAATGAATGTCAGTTCTTAATCGAGTTTGCGTGCCCGAACTACCGGCCCATGAATTTACGGTCTTGCTATTGTTGAACATGGTCGGAGGCGGTAGAACGATCGCGGGGGTGTATTGACACAAAAATAACGCTTTTCTCGGGAACTAACCACCCAAACAGTTCGCGCGAAAACCCATGAAGACAGTTTAGGCTCGCGTGACGACGACACACCGCGAATATGGGTCACGATATCGCGATCTTCATAATTGTGTGCTCGAGTGTTTCGTATACTTAAGAACTTGCAACTTCTTCGTACACTTATGAATTCGTAGCCTGGCTGTTTTCTTGGCAAAATGTTCGAGTATTTAATGATTTTATTTAATTCGCTCTGGCTTGTGCGACGCTGCTGTACAGGAATATTTGCACACCTGTGGCATTTATAAAATTGTCCTTTTATTGGTTCATTTCGAGATGTTTAAAAAAGAACCTTTCTCGCGAACAAGCGTTCTTTCAATTGCTGAAAGAATTCAACAGAAGGGAGTAGCTTTTAATGAAATACTTCGGTCAGTGTCAAAGGAATAATGTGCAAATAATTTTAATCGATTTAAATGGTTTTTAAGCACATTACAACAAGAGGTTCTTCCTCGAATAATTTGGTAGAATAATATTAACAAAAAGTTCTTTCTTTGAACATTAGCAAGCTCTCGTCGTGAATGAGGAGGTATTGTATGTTCCTCGGAGAAGCCATAAGCGTCCAAGTACTTGCGAGCTCCAGCATGTGTTCCAAGGCACTCAAGCAAGTGGTTAAATCATCATAAACCGCAGTCTAAATATTTTCAAAACTGAAATTCAACTAGTTCAGCATTTCTGTGCTAGTGTTTCACGAGTATCTAAACAATTGCATGCACGAGTAGAGAATGCGTTTCCTAAAAATCTTCAACTCCCCAGACTGATCTCGAATTCGAGAAATAACAATAAATTAGAAGGAAGTTTCAAAGCATTGTTAAATCTCCGTAATAAATCTTCAACTATACAGAAAGTTTCGAAGCATCGATTTCCCCAGTCCTAAACGCATGAAAATCCGATAAAAGTTTTCTAATCCGGCAGAATCCAGCATGAACGATCAGTATCGCGTCTTCGCTATCTCGAAATTGATCGTACTCGATCAATTAGAGAACAAGAGTCTTCACTCGGTCGTAACGAGATTACTTCAACGAGAAAGTATGCTTCTTGTGCGACTTCCGGTCACGCTCTCGCGGAGGTGTTCTGATTTCTCATTTTCAAACAATCGATTATTGCACATTTTCTTTGACCACAAGTAGATACACGGAACATAGCGCGTAAAAGAAATATACAAGTCATGTAATTTTATTTTCATTTTATAAAAAATGCACATATACTTCAAGTATCAGTAAAGATGTGTGTAAAATCACAATGTAAAGGATTCGATAGTTGTTTTTTTAGAAAATTGTATGAACGATCTCGAGAACCAGAATACTTAGACACGTTATGGGGCTGTTAAGAATTCCTGACCTCGGCGATGCGAGGATTCATAGGATCACGCGGATTCCGAAAAGGTGTAGAGCGTGGAAAAATGGTGGAAAGGGTGAGAAAGCGTTGCAAAAGGGTGAGAAGTGTGAGACGTAGGTAACGCGAGTGCAATGGAATGTCGGCCGGGATTTATTCCAAGTGAATGCGACGCACGATTGTATTCCGGTGACAACGCGTGCCGATTTCATTCTTGCTCGCAAAAAAGAGAAGCGACTGGTGCGAGGAATATTATGCGAGAATACTGCATAATGGAATCTGGGAACTCGCCGGGATGCTCGTCTGCTATGACGACATCCGTTTGCACGCACCCATCTAGGAAATTAATTATACTTTCTGAAACAACGCTATTTTTACAGTTGAATGCTGTAGATGTTGAGGTATATTATATCGAGATAAAGAATGTTTGAAATAAATACAAGAAACTGCAACACAACAATATAGAGAGAATAACGAATTTTGCAACAGCTGAATGAAACCATGCGTGGAAGAATGAATGTAAAAGTATTTCGTGTTAAAGGATTTTAAAAAATTGATTACCGTGGGTGGATATATATATATATATATATATATATATATATATATATATATATATATATATATATATATAGGGTGTCCCAAAATAAGTGTAACTCCCGGAAATGGGAGGTTCCTTGGGTCATTTGAAGCGACATTTTCCTTTACAAAAATGTCGTCCGCGGCTTTGTTTAGGAGTTATTATCGAAAAACACGGACCAATCAGAGCCCGGCTATAGCGAACGGAGTCCGACTCGGCGACAGGTCCCGCTCAGCGTGGCGTCGCCGTTGGCCGAACCAGAATCAATCCGCTGTAGCCGCGCTCTGATTGGTCCGTGTTTTTTGATAATAACTCCTAAACAAAGCCACGGACACTATTTTTGTAAAGGAAAATGTTGCTTCAACTGACCCAAGGAACCTTCCATTTCCGGGAGTTACACTTATTTTGGGACACCCTGTATATATATATAACTTTCAAAGATTTGAAAAATTCGAAATGTTACAAATTGTAACAAAAACTTAATACGATTCTCTTCGCTTTCATCCGAGTGTAGTCAATCAACCAAAATAATCGGCATTCTTCACAACGGTATTATTTTATATCAAATCTGATCAGTAAAACTGAATTCAAAGTGAACGCACACGTCCAATAATAATTGTGAATAGTTATTCACAGATAAATACAAATATTATCGATAGAAGATCTGCTAGAAGTAAATCAAATTCAATGTTCTCCACTAATTTCAGTAAGAAGAAAAAAAAAGATTTTGTTCAATTGCCTTTCAATTTTTCGGCTTTTATTGATATTTAATAGCTGCACAAATTCATTCTTGGCTAATTACTATGAATTTATTTTTAATTTTTATCCTCGACACAAGCCAAAAAGAAATGGAAAACTTCACAGATTCTACATTCTATCCCACATTGATCGAAAAATTATTTAAAAAAGAACACTGTGCGTCCTCGCAAAAATATTTCTCGGAAAAGTTAATCATAGAGTCGCGGTAGACTTGAATAAATTCGTGGCTCGTGGAAAAGAAAGTTAATTAAGGAAATGAAGAACCGTCATCGAAGTGGCTTCGCGGCTACATAATACAACAAAGAATCCCGCGTAATTATTTACAACTATAAAAAGAATGGGACGCTGGCATTTTATAGCCATCGAAAACTCGAGTTCTGTCTGTCCCACTCTCTCCGAGAAGAGCGGTGGTTTAAAAACTTTTGATTAAATACGTGTCCTGTCACGAATCCTCGTCCAGGGACACTGTTATCCCGATCAGGGATGTCAGGGTACGTCGCCGAGATATATTGGAATTTGGTTTGCAACCGGAAAACCGTCTCGGAGACAACGCGTGTCCCGGAATCGTCCCAGAGCTTTTCTCCGGGGAACGAGACATTCCGCAGGTGTCCCCGACAGAATTAATGTTTCCCGTCGTGCGGCAACATCTTGCACGCATCCTCCGCCAATCTTTTGCATTCGCGAGCTCGCATTTCACAATTTCCGCGAGCGTCTCCGTTTCGGCCGCTCGCGGCTTCATGGGAAGGTGATGGAAATTTACGACCGGTACCGATTGTCCAGGTGTCAACGAGATCATTTGTTTAGGTCGAGCAGCTTCTCGAGATTTGATCTCGCACACTTTTCACCTTTCCACTTTGTTCTTTACTATCTGTTGCAATATTTTCATCTCTAAGAAGGAAATGGTACTTGCAGGATTTTTTCCCGGACTGCGCGAATTTGTTTCGGCAGCAGCCGCCATAGTTAAAATGTATAATATTACGAATGATAAAGAATTGTCACGGAGATGTTATGAATTTTAATGAATTCGAAGGGAACTTGCGAAGAAACGAGTATTCGTCTGCAACTCGACGGCCATTATACCTGTTAGGTTACTCTCTTTATATGAAATTAAAAATCACGGTCTTTATACATGCATGATGTTGGCACAGACCGAGTTGAAGTGATTTTTAATCACTGTGGGAGGTTTTTCACGCTACGCTTTCCGAGGAATTATTATTTAAATCTGTGACTTGCGAAGTCTCGTCCAAATGAAAGTACGCGAATAAAAAAAAGGTAGCATTAAGAAGTTGATTTTTACTTGAAAGGTAAAATTGAGGTTTAAAAGAGAGATTAAGTGAAAGAATTTTTTTAAAGAAGGGGTTGGAAGAGAGTGGGTTAAAGTCAGCCATCTTGACGCAGTCGCTGTAACTCAATTATTCAATGTAACGCGTTTTCTTTGGAAAACGTGAATTATTTAGCGTCGATTCATTAATAAAACTCAAATGAAACTTCTGTCACCGTGATAAAATGAATTGACTTGCAAAATTGCGGAGAAAGTTTGTCACACGCTTAGCGTGTTAAGATTAATTGATTTTTCTAACCGAGTTTACTGCTGCGCGTACATTAGTTAGAATGAATAATTATCTCGCGCTCCTGTTGGCGTTATTAATGTTAAACAGTTGTTGCAACGTTTTCTCGGCAACAGGTAAATAATAAGCGCGCTGAAATCCCCATAAAAAGAAGATTGAATAAGAAAGTGCGTAGTACAAAACTTTGCGGTGCTGTATAAAGAGCTGATCAAAAAAGTTCGGTGGAAAACTTGTTCAAAGTAATTAAATGAATACTAATAACAGGGTGATTGAAAACTTTGATCAAAGATTGATTGCGGGGGACTTCAATGGCGGCTTGATCGCGTACTACCCTTCGCAGAACCCGTAAACGTTTAATACGAAACTGGACCATTTCTTACGAATACAGAAATGTACACACTGGAGAGAAGCAAGTTTAAAGAATTAGAACTTCTTCGAACAATCGCAATAATCAATTTTGGTTATGGAAATACGAAAGTACTATTTTCTTTAACAATATCCTTACGAAATATTTAAAAAATGGAGTCTGTACTTGGTCACCGCGATTCTTTCAATGTGCATGTAATCGTGATTGTGGAATCAAAACACCTCATCTAATAATAACACATTTTTCTTTGATACTTCACACAACTCAGAACCTAGGATATTTAAAAATTTAATAAAACTACAGCATCCGTCACTCTATAATGTCCCCCAGGATCTTGAATACTCCTCTATCAATAAAAATCGTCTTTTACTTCAAAATTGTAACAAATATCACCCATGTACTATCCAGCCGAAGCGCAAAAAACATCCCCTATTAAAAAATGCGAACATACATTCCGGAACATTCTAGAAACTCCCAATCCTCCTGATCCACCAACAAAAACAATCCCGAGCTGACGAACTTCAATAAACACCAGCCAACAACAAACATCTTCCCTTCGTCGACCATGCAAAGCAACATATGACCGTGTGAAATCGTCCTCTTCGCGGACGTTTCCAAACGGCAAACAAGATCTACTCGAAAATTCCATTGTCGGGACAAATGGTCCCCTCAATAATTCACAGCCGTGGGATTGCGATTTCCAACCCCCTCGTTGAGGAGGAGCGAAAGAGCGCGGTGTTGCGCGTCGGAAATAACGAGAGATACCGCTAACCTGTTGCCCGATCCTGGACGCAGTGGCCTTGAAATGGGGTGTCCTTGAATAGCGTTGGTAACGTCGGCGGTGGTCCTCCGGCGTTTATCTCCGATGTTCGACTTCTTCGTCACCGCGCGTTGCACACTCGATTCGAAACGCGTGTTGTATTGTGTTGCGTTGACAGTGTCGGCTTCAGTTTGCAGGGGCGTCGATAAGATCCAAGGGTACGGCTGATAGTGGCGAGATTCGCGATCGTTCAGCCCTTAAATACGAGCGGTTCGCGGGCCGGCCATGCGCGTTTCGCCGGCCCGGCCGGCCAGGCGAAATCGCACGCATATCACACCCTCGTCGCGGACCCGGTTGACGCACGTTTTCAATTTCATCGTGACACGTCCGATGAAAATTTCATGGGGCACCGCGGACCGTTGCGCAACTCCCCTTGGCCTCGCAAACCACGACGCTTCTCTCCTCGGCGCGTCGCGACGCCCACCGATCTGATTTTTAAATACAACTTACAATTAGCAAAACCCATCTCTCTTCGCAAATTTCCCTCGATTTTTTAACATTTCGATAAAATATTATTGTGCAAGTTGAATTTCACTGATAATGTGATTTTTTTTGTATCGTTCGCCATGGGGATCTTCGAGAGGAGACCGTGAGGGTCGTTTCCCGAGTGCAATGGGTCTTCCAGAACTATAAAACGCAGCGGATTTTTAATGCTATTCTTTCGAGCACTGTGAAGACCTTCCGGCAGTGATCGAGGTTTTTCGAAGGTCTTCGAGGTCTTTTAGATGCAATCGAAGGTTCTTGGTACTGATCCAGCGGTTCGAGCGCTAACGAGCATCATCGTGGACCTGTTAGGACCGTAAAAACTGATCCTTCAGGATCGTGAGGACCTTAAGAGTCCATCTAACTCGCTTTCAACGATTTTTTATTAGGAAATCTGATCGCCGACGCAGAGTATTATCAATTAATGTTAAAAGAAACAGAAGTAGAACAAACAAAATCTCTCTCTCTGGTTAATCCAACGCAAGAAAAACATATTGAGATACGGGTTGATCCTGATTCTTAGTCATGTACCTTCGGGAGACCCAACATTTTTTGTTACGATATCCTTCTCGCATGTTTTGCACTATGATCTCGCCTGATTTAATGTTTAAATGTTTTCTAATCGTGTTTCCTCTCCCGTTTTTCCTTGTGGGTTGAAAAGCAATTTTTTCAAGACGGCTGAAATATAAAACAACTCTCAGATCCTGCAAAATTCATTTCTACATTTGAATTGAACATGTGACGCACGTACAATGGGTGTCAAAAAATGCTGCCCTATTTTCGGCAGCCAATCTCTTGCTTCATTAATTTACGAATCCGTTCTTCGTGGAAAGCTGGGAAAAATTTGATAGCACAGTGACTAGAATCTTTTTGGTCCTGTATGCATATCAATGCATATCTGCAACACTTTTTTACATGTTTGTATTCAGCAGAAAGATAATGCTATGTTTCGTGAAAGAAACATGCGAAGGAATATTTATTGCCAGAAGTGGATTTGTTCTACATATGTAATTAGTTACTTTGCTTAAGTTCAGACTACCATACCGATCTCGCGAGACAGCCAAGATGGCGTCGAATGCTGAAGACCGAGCAGAATTTGAAGATCCTTCAAGTTAGATCAATAAAGTAAAAATTGTTCAATGTTAACGTGGAATTAATTGTAATTACTACAGTCAACCGAGACTCGTTATCTACAACTCCGACAAATCTTTATTTTCAAAAAAGCAGCCACCACGCGTACATGTATCATCTGAAACGATTCTCCGAGGATCGCTGCGTTCGAACTTAAAGAAAGAAAGCGGAAGCTCGTAGAAAACTCTGCGAAAATCGTTCCGATGTTTTGTAAAAGCGAGTCGGCCAACCACAAAGCCAAAATAATCGTTACATAAAAAGACTCGACGATAAAAATAAGAGAGAATCGATTCTCGAATCTCGGAGACGTTTATGTTCACGTTACCCTCTCGCGAGATACGAAAATCTTGAATGACCTCGATGATACGAGGACCGTGGAAGGGATAATAAAAATCGCGGAGTATGTCACCGAGAATATTGGATTGCAATATTAAGATCTCGTTCGAACAAGATTTGCTTCTAATCGGGGGGACAAGCAACAAATCGAAAGGCATTGGGTATACAGCGAATCGTTGATTGAACAGTACACGCGGCGATTAATAAGCGGAAATGAGGGCTGAATGTGGCGCCATAAAACCGGAATGGGCAAACACGGGAAGAGTATAGTAAACGAACGGTTTTCGGCGTCCACAACGCTGCAGATCACCACTGAAAGCAACGGGGAATCTCTATTCACGTGTTGCGAAGCGATCGTGCACGGTACAGACAAATTTTATCTCTTCATCTTTCGTTAATTTCATTTCATAATATTGTATAATTTCCGACTGCAGTTGGCTTCTTTTTAATCGCAGTTGTGTACGTTTACAAATAGGCAGAACCGAATCCTTAAAATTAAAACAGTTTTATGTTTTCGACTGAACTTATTTATGTTACAATTTAATAATTTAGTTAGCCGAAACGAAGTTGGAAATATCAAATTTACCCTTATGGAAAATAAAAATTGTCCAAGTCGGTGTGCGCAATTTAACAGTTGCTAAAATGATTTTGATTAAAATGACTCGTTAACTCGTTAAAATGATTAGATCTTGTCGGTTGGAGTTACCGCAGACAATTTTTATCTCGCATAAAGATCCACAGTCTAGTAATGAAAAAGCAAAGATCCTTTATTGATCGGAGGAGAACTCGTGAAAAACTTGTTGTCCTAGGCCCGATGAATTTTTCAGTGAAACGTTTCTTCTTCACGAAGTTACCGCGTAAAACAAACCTCTCCCAAGTGGGGGCGGGCTTTAATGTAATTTTTGTGAAACGATTAAATTTGTGGCAGCTCTCGAGAAGTCGTTTCGCAGTATGTATCAACCTCTCGGGAGACGAGACTTCATCTCTCGGTGTTTTTGCCTGAACAGTTCTTTGATTCGTGCTCCACCTTGACCGTCTAATACACCGGAAAATTGTGGAAAGTATATTCGCCGTGACACACGCTCCCACGGATAGCTTAATCACGACCGTATGTCTTCCACTTCCGTGAAACCCCGTGAAACCGACTTATTTTGCCAGTCATTACAAAACTGCGATCGGGAAGTTAACAAAAAGATGGCTAAAAGTTATCGACAGTCAGAGAAAATATAGAAGACTCGTTGCTGGACGTCTTCTATTTATCAAGTTTCTTCAGAGAAGATAGAAATCTCTGTATTTTGTTCTGTTCTTATTTCTTTCTGTTCTTTCGAAACTCGATATGTTGAAAATGACGGACAGTGTTCAGATTAACTTAATTTTCACAAATTATGTTCATACACTCTCCGTCAAAAAGAAAGCAGTATCAACACGTACAAGAATTAAAGAATGTAAATGTACGCGAATGGAGTACGTTAAGTCAAAATTATATTCAAAAACTATATAAATCGATACCGAAATCGTATAATAGAAGTAATAGAGAATAAAGAAGGATGTACCCATTATTAAGTAAGTGTACATGTTTGATAAGTAATTATTGTTAGTTAAAATTGATGTTCATGTCATAAAACAATTTTTTTTGTTACTAAACCTTATATTTTTAATTATTTTCAACGAACCGCATATCCTGAGCTCGTAATGTGTTTATATTATACATCACAAAGGTAAAACTAAAATTAAAGATAGCACACCTGGGCTATCATAGGGCTAACATAGGTGTTTCTAACCCCACAAACATTCTTTTTTGAAATATTGATTATTTTTCTGAATTTTTCACGTTAAATGTTCATCAATTTTGATTCAAGCTTTAAAAAAAGTGCCAAAAAGTATCTCCCTAATGTTTTTCACCACTTCTGAAAAATATTGTACTTTAAATAGCAATTGATTGCATTTGCCCATTTTTTCCAAATAATACCGGGTCCTCTTTAAAAGAGTATTGAGGAACTTAGGTCGATGACGGATTAATTTAGAAGTTATTCATTTCCTGCCGCCTTTCATAAGCAACTGAATACTGTGTGACGATAGAATTGGCTAAGTAGATGACTGCACCCTACTTACTTTTTTTTTACCGTATTAATTTACAGATAAGACAGGATGTTTAAGTGTTTCATAGTGATCTAATCGGGATTCTCAAGCTACAAGCTTTAACAAGGAATAAGAAAATGGTTTCGATGGGACGCTCGGCCGCCTCACGATTTGAGTTTTAATCGAATGCGACGACCTACGGATCAAATTTTAATCAGGATGTAGATCAGTCACATGACCTCCACATTGTACATAGCGTATCGGTTTAACGTCGTGATCCTCAGTGTGGACGTGCCACGAGTATCTGAAGGAGCAGACCGCGATCTACGATCATTCGAATCCTGTTCGTCGTGAACTTCAGAAAAGTTGCTCTGTTTCAAGTCGTAATGGATTAACAGCTAAACAGTTTGCCAAGAAACGTCCTAGACTTCAGACGGTTCTATCAAAGCCGAGGACTAAGGAGATCATCGAGATCCACAGGTGAAGTTCGATGAAAAAAATCACTTTTCTTGAGTATACGCATGGCGAAACTCGAATCCCTTTAGTCAGTCGTTTTCCAATCATTTGAAGTATACTTTGAATTTTAGTAAATCGTAGGTAGTAAAAGGTGGCAGCGTTTAAATTAAATTTAAACCAGCAGCATATCGTTTTTCATGGCTGCCATGATTTGTTGTATTTTTCCGACAAAAAATAAAGGATGATCTTAATTTATATAAGAGTGGTTATCTCGTGAAAATGTTAGTTACAGGGGGTGTACAAAGTGTTTGTGCACCTTTTAACATGGAATAACTTTTTTATAATTGTACCAAACGACCAAAAATTACAATTTATATGATATTATTATATTATATTATTACATTATTAATTACAATATATTATTATATATTATTACAATTTAAATTTCATAACAGGCCCAAATAAAAAAGTTTAAAAAAATGCCTTTTCTATTTTTCCATGTAACCTCGTAAATAATAATTTTTTGGAAAATTTCTTTTGTATATCATTTCATAAACTAACGCTTCTAATCATTTATAAAAATTCAGATCGCTTGGTGCAGTTATAAAAAAGTTATTCCATTTTAAAAAGTGTACGAACACTTTGTAGACCCACTGTATACGAAGTAGACATCATTAAATTTTCGCAAAAAAATTGGAAAATTCTATAATTCATTTTAGTAATAAATAAAAATATATTTCCGAATTCTACGTACAGGGATAGGGCCTGTGACCTCTCCTCAAAACTGCATGTCATATAGTTCGTTAAATGATACATTTTTTCATACTGTTCTCATTACTTATACGAACTCGTAATTGTTGACATGCCACAATGATGAGCGTTCGCATCTATTGTATACTAGATTATGTCTAATTAATATTTATAGCCGATTATTCAAAGCGAAGAACTGTCTAATTAAATATATTTACTGTGCTCGATGTCCCAGGTAGCGAAGTTTCGAAACGTATATCTCCGCCATTTTATAACATTTGGACTTGCAAAAAATTGTAATATAGATCTGAAAGTTAAAGTTTTGTAGCTTCAAAAGAATTAAAATTTTTCATTTGGTAATTATCTCTAAACAAAATTGGGAAACTTGACTTATCTTCATACAACTTACCCCCTTAAGAGCTCGTTGTAGCGTTGCTCAACGAGACACTATTGCGTAGCGGGACAACTTGTGCAGCCAATTTCCTATTGGTTGACGATGCGATTTCGTCAAAATAATAGCTGAACACGCAAGGATGGAAAACCGTGGCCGAAACTTTTTTTATAAACCAAATACGCGTAGTCGCTGGTAGAACTTCACTTTTACTGTATGCCACAAAGCTCATGGAAGCAAATATGCAATTTACAAGCACACGCGCGCACAATCTAACACCCCAAGCTTCCAAAAATTTTTCTTGGAAACACCACGTTTTCGCCGAATTCTCGGAGTAGAAAATTTTGCCGCGATTATAATGTTCGACCGAGGTGAACACGTGTCTCGACGGATCTCCGGAATAAACTCTTTGAAAGTCAAACATATGGGAGGGTTGGTTTCGGAGCAGGAGGGGTGGGAGAACGACGTACAACCCTAATTTTTTCGGCCGTCCCACGGACAATCCGTAGCGCATAAATGTCCGAAAATATATCTTTCCACCCCTCGACCGATGCTAATTTCATTTTTGATCCTTCGAAATCCTCTACTTCTCTCTGCTACTTTTCAGAAAATTTTCGAGGGCATTATTTCCACTGTTTTGTCAACATTTTACTGAGAATGGTGATCGGTCAACTGTGAATTTTATTCACCGAGTTCTTAATAATGCTTCAAGATTTTACGAAGGCCTTTTTATTTATTGTTGAGTATTAATCTCTCTGTTTTGTTAACATTTTCTCGGGGATGATAATAATCATTCAATTCTACATTTCATGTAACGAGTTGTTTTCTTTTTGTAATTTATCAATCTCTTATATTTATACGGCGAACACGATCATGATCATCCCGATGGAAAAATATAATTATCATAGTTCATTAGTGAAGCTATTATTAAAAATACAGAAAATTACTTTGCTAGTATTCCGCGCAGTCTGCAATTCAAGTAACAATTACACGGAGGCGTTATCCAATCGCAAATCTAATTACGCGCAACCATTACTGAGAACAGAAGATACTATAATACACTCGGAGAGGAACTCCGTTTATCCGAATATGTAGGGAGACACGTCGATGTCGATTCCTATAAGCCATAATTTCCCAACGTGGGCGCAGCCGCCCACCGGTGGGCGTCGAAGAGATCCGGAGGGTGTTGGAATTTCTGGTTATCTCATTTTTCGCGCTTACCGTCTAACCTCTCGGAATTCAACAATTAGATTTTGTTGTTGGGTCTGCTTCCACCCAGAGTTATAAACACAGAGTCTGAACCGAATATCGTGCTAATAACAATTTAAATATATTTTACATCCATATAAGTAACATCAATGTTACATCGAAACAAAATTGTTTTTATACTTATAACATGAAAAAAGTACATTATTACCAGTTTAGAGCTACAATAATTTACCGGGGTATAAAAATATTACCTGTAAGCTCTTCGTCCACTTTTTTTCTGTCCACAAAGAATTCTTTATAATTATATTCGACCTAGAAAAAAAACAAGAAGAATATTCCGGTTGCAGGCTTACATTCGAAAAAATATTAATTGTAGAATATTTCGTGTTGCAAGATGATGAATAGAAGACGAGGCTAATTTTAAAGCATTTTACAGAATGCGATAAGATACGTGCAAAAATCATTTTATAAATGATTTCCGCCTGTATCGTCGTCCAGAGACGGCACAACTACGAATGCACATACGGTATAATCTAATTATATCGCACGCACGTCATGACTACTGCACGTAGCGATTATTAATAATTATGCAACGATGAGAAAGAGATATTCTATTATTTTGTCGCGTACGCGTGAAAGAAGCGCGATCCGTGGACGGAGGGCATTAACACTGTTCAACAAATTCAACTTTTTTCATGTTTCCAGATAACTGTTGGGTGGATCTTATAGAGTTTCTTGCGCTGATTCCGAATCTGCTCATAATTTTTCTCCTACACGCACAGTTTTTGAGAAACATGACTTTGAATAAAAAACGTATTAAACATGATAAACAATAATAATGTATTAATAATGGATGACACTGGATGCAGAAAAGTGTACAGAATCTTTTGCTGCAATTCAATATCTTTTATAACAACACCACAGTATCTGTTTAAAGTTGAAAATACGTTTTTTCCAAAGTCATGTTTCTCAGAAACTGTGCGTGTAGGAGAAAAATTAAGGGCAGATTCGGAATCGGCGCAAAAGACTCTATAAGGTCCACCCAACAGTTATATGGAAATATTTTTGGTGTGGAACAGTGTAATCAGTCCACTGCTGTATAATTTGGGAATAGTTTATCGAACTATCGTTTTCAGCGCCGGGCTGAACGACTCCAGCGATTTCGAGCAGGAAAAGTGGCCGGGAGACATTGTGGGTGAACCCGGCCTCAAGCTGCCGCCGCCTCACCCTTCATCCATCAAGTTTCCAGGACTTTTCTAGGACTTCTCCAGACGATGCTGGGACAGGTGAGCGCCGACCTGATCACCCCGCAGTCCCCCGACTCGCAGAAGACGAATTTCCAGTCGTCCGTTGCGAGCGAGAAGACGCTGAACAGAAACAACGATGGTGAGTATTTTTCCAAGTCGAAAGCAAAACAACCGAAGAATTTTCCGCGGGAAAAATACGCGGAGAACTCCAGCGATATTTAAATTATGGGATCGGGGAACGCTAGTTTCTTCCGCGTCGTCTTTAAGTAAACCGGGCAATATCTCGCGGAGGGACTAACCACGAAAATGATTTTAACAGGATTTTTACCATTATCGAAAGTACAGACAACATCACACCATGGATTTGCTCATATTCCTTTTACAGTTAATTTGACAGGATTTTTTAAAACGTAGTTCTGTTAACAAAATTTAAAGAATTAATTATAAAACGATTAGAAAACATTATCAGTAGATAGGAATAATTTTGTAGAAAATGAACCACCTTCGGTGATAAACCACGCATCCTGATTTCCGCTATGGCATCTGAAAGACAAAAATCAACGTTGTCATACTTTCGAGTTACGTATGTTGTTTAACTCTGTCGGTCCCAGAGAAGGAAAGTTTAATTGCCTCCCTGGAAGATATACATAATAGGAAATGGCGTTCGTTACCATGGAGCGAAAGATTCTTTTCCCTTGGTAAAAACAAAAATGGTCGCGCTTTACCGAATCAGTCAACAGGAACAGTGACCGCTAAAAATTCAAGAGAATAGAAAGCTCGTTGTTTATTTAACTATACTTTTATTTTTTAATCGAATGAGGGCGTATTTGTGACGCATTTTGCCGTTAACACGATTCACTTCAACACCGCAGCTGTGCAAGATGGTGCTCGACGAAATCTGATTCTCAAGAAACACGCATAATGCCCATTAACACAATTAGATTGTTCGTCTACAGCTGCTATCTGCGCGCAAAACGTTCACGTCTAATTCAATAGCTCTGCTCATTAATACTTGCACGTACAATAGTCATAGCTATTCTCAATCATTGTCAAAAAATGTAACGACACTTTGAAAAAATCGTAGCTCACAACTTCGACAACCTTCACACATAATCGAATTAAAAATTCGGATTAGTTCCAGATATTGCCATTATTACAACCGAAAAAACAGAGTGCAATTTCAATGGAAGTCGTGAGAGTTAGAAATTTTAACGAGAGGAAACAATATAGTGTCTACAGAATTATCGTCAGCCAAAGTTACAGTATTTACTATTACAGCCTGATACTTTAAACCATTTTCCAGGAGACGGCTTCCGTTTGTTTTAAGTAATCAAGATTGATATTTCATTTTCTAAAAACTTCGAATCATTGGTTTGTACACCTAATAGCTGTGAGACAAGCTTCTAGGAGTTGGATGAACATAGAGAGAATCCGAGCAGCACACGCTGTACGACTGTCTGACCTAATCCGGTGTTTACTACTGGAGCTGCAGAGTATTTGCAATTCTACTGCGGAGGAGTTTGACTTAATCGATCTCGTACAGGTTCTAAACGAAATTGTTAACGTTTCAAAGACTGTAAGTGGCCCCAGGATTGACTGTTCAACGCGAAAGCTGGCTTACCATTAAACCCTTTGCACTCGAAGCTATTTTAATTCGAAAATTAAACATTTCTTCCAACTTCAAATAATTCCATTTTATGGATATGAAATATTTTCAACGATGGTACAGCAAATTTTTAATAGCAACTTTTTGAGTTGCCACTCGAGTGCTAATTCTTCAAATTCTCCAAGAAAAAGCATTTCTAAATACTTTATTTTCAAGCTGGTCATTTAATTTAATGCCATCTGCATAGAATTTAATTTTTACTTTAAAACATCGCCAAGAAATAGGGTCGAATATGTATCCGAAAAATTGACGAGCGGGTATTTAATAGAATCTATGCATCGATAGTTATGACTAGACTGTGCATTGTTTTATGCATTTATGATAAAAATGAGCGTCACCATTGAGAATATATTAAAGCAATATCACACGATACTCTTAATTCACGATACACGGAAACGTAAACATATGAACGACAGTTTTGAATATGCGCGTGCAGCATAGGAAATTACTATGGACTCGAAACCGACGACTACCGATGAATAATTCATCGTCGAAGACAAAAAAATATATTGGTAAGACAACGTTCCTATCATGGGACTTTAAATATTCATGAGACGCGGACACACGAGGCAGATTAAAATTTGAGGTGAACAAGGATCGTGGTAACTCGATAAACTCTTATTAATGCTACTAGATGCTCCTGTAGCTATTGTAGCTATTATTGTACTTCATAACTGATTCTATAAAATCATTTGCGGACCGGTGTGAATACCGATCCCATGGTAAAATCGACGCTTTGGTGGAGAACAATTATACGTGGATGTACAAAGTGTTCGTACATTCTACAAAATAGCATAACTTGCACCAAGCAACCTGATTTTTTATAATTAATTCGAAGCATTGGTTTATAAACTGATATGTATTGGAAATGGGTATTATTAATCAATAGAGATCACGAAACTAATACTGTATAAAAGTTCTTTATTTTAACCGAGGAAGAAGAGCACGTGAAAATCGTCCGTATGGTTTGAGAGCCAAGACTGAACTAAAACTGCAAGAGAAAGTTTGGGGGGCGGAAAAACCCTGTTGGGTCCGCTCGGGAAATCTCGATACACGAGAACCCTTAGTTTATTGCTCAGGCCTTCTACGAACTGAGATACTGCAGGCCCTCCACTTCTGACCTGAGAGCCGTTTGAGTATACAAGGACACTGTTTTATGTCCGTCAACACCCGACTATATTTTTGCAGATATTCCAACAGGCCCCCTCAAAAATAAGTCGGTGTTCTTTCCGCTAGTTTATTTTACGATTAAAAATGACCCTACGGATAATCTTCCTCGTGTTTGTTTTTGACTCTACTTCTGGGAACAAATACAAATGGTCCAACATTCGTTGCTTGGATTAGGGAAACCCAGAAAAACCTAATCAGACCATACAAACTATATCTATTATAATTATTATTTATTTATGTTATTCATTGTATCAGTCCCATTCCTGTTCTGAATTCCAGGAATTTGTTTGCTGGCAATGGCTTCGTTAGGGTATCTGCTAGTTGGCTACCTGTGGGAATAAATTCAAGTTTTATTACTTTCTTTTCAACTTGTTCTCTTGAGAAATGGTATTTTATGTCTATATGTTTCGATCTTTTATGGCTGCTCGGATTATTTGCAATATTAATACAACCCATATTGTCTTCAAATATTATTATTGGATCAGAGGCACTTATATTAATACTCATAGCCAATGACCTTAACCACAATGCTTCTCTTACAGCTTCAAAAAGAGCCATGTACTCTGCTTCAGTGGATGAAGCAGCTACTGATGCTTGTCTTTTGCTATTCCAACAGATTGTACATTGTTCATATAACTTGAACAAATACCCTGTTGTACTCTTTCGATCTGTATTCTCACTACCTCCCCAATCTGAATCTACATATGCACTTAGTAGTTCTTTATAATCGTTTTTAGTATATGTTAATTTAATATTAACTGACCCTTTTAAATATCTAAGAATTCTTTTAAGGTTTTGCCATAGTTCCCTATTATTTTTATTTGAATATCTGCTTAAGATATTGATTGCGATACTCAAATCGGGTCTTGTGCAAATCATTACATACATTAAGCATCCGATTAAATTACGACAAGGTGCATTGTATTGTTCATCCGAACTTAAAGCTACATGGTCTATTTCACTTGGAAGAGGCGTACTAGCTGGTTTGCAATCTGACATATTGAATTTCTCAAGCACAGTCTTAATATATGCACTCTGATCTAATGTTATTTTCCCATTACTTCTATTCACTTTTATTCCCAGAAATACTTTGATTTCATTTAAATCTTTCATACAAAATTTATCTTTCAAGTAATTTTTGAAATTTTTCATGGTTTCAATCTCAGCAGTTATTATTACTAAATCATCCACATATAGAACCACGTATATATTCTTTAATATACTCTTTCTATCTAAAATATAAATACAACGATCTGCTGATGAATTTCGGAATCCTTTTTCTACCAGAGCTTTTTCAAACATCTCAAACCAGCACCTAGCTGATTGTTTAAGACCATACAAAGCTTTATTCAATTTACATACTTGATTATTATTATTATTACACTTGACACCTTCAGGAATTCTCATATAAATTTCTTCCTTTAGAATACCATTTAAGAAAGCTGTTTTTACGTCCATGTGGTGGATTAATAAATCATTTTGATTAGCAAAAGCTATCAGAAATCTAAAACTAGACATTCTAGCTACAGGTGCAAATGTTTCATTATAGTCTTCTAGATATTTTTGACTAAAACCACGAGCCACTAGTCGAGCTTTGTATTTCAATGGATTTCCGGATTCATCATTTTTGATCGTAAAAACCCATTTACAGTCAACGATGTTTTTATCTTTTGGCCTAGGTACTAAATCCCAAGTTTTATTTATAATCAATGAGTTTATTTCCTCAGCAATAGCTTCTTCCCACTTAATTCTGTCTTCTCTCATTTTAATTTCTTCAAAAGAGGTGGGAATTTTTAAAACCATTGACTGGGCACACAAAAGATAATCATCGTCTTCGTGAAATTCTTTATATGAAATAACCGGTCGTTGTTTAATTCTATCACTCCTTCTAGGTTCAATGCTATCTTTTATTTCTACTTCTTTATTTTGTTCTGGTCCCGGTACTCCTGCTATATCTGTTTCAGTTACAGATTTATTTTCCGTGTGATCTACCATTACTTTTACTCTCGGCTCTAGTATATCTGATTTATTATTATCAGATTTCATTCTCTTTAACACATCTGATTTTTCATTATCAGATTTATTAAATCCACTTTGTATATCTACTGATTTCGGCACCTCTCGAGATGCATCAGTTTCACACAAACCATTTTCCGTATCTTTTCCATTTATTACAGGCCGAGATTGTAAGTAATTAATTTCGTCAATGATCACATCCCTTACTATTTCAAATTTCCCACATTCTACGTTCCATACTTTGTAACCGTTTGGTACAAATCCTACCAATATGCACTTGTACGACTTTTCATCAAATTTAGATTTTCTAACTTTATTATGGACATATACTGTTGAACCAAAAACTTTTAAATATTTTAATTTGGGCTTCTTATTATGCCACAATTCAAATGGGGTTTTATTTACACTTAAAGCTCTCGATGGGGTTAAATTAATTAAATATGTAGCAGTTAAAACTGCTTCTCCCCAAAACTCTTTTTCTAAACCTGCACCGTTTACCATTGAACGTGCTTTTTCTGTTATTGTTCTATTCATGCGTTCTGCAACGCCATTTAGTTGCGGAGTCCGCGGGACCGTTAAATGATAGCTTATACCTTTTTCTACACAATAATCTTTCATTTCATTCGATAAGTATTCCCTGCCATTATCGCAATATATATTGACAGTTTTTAAATTAAAACGCGCTTCACTTTTTGCAATGAAGTCTTTAAACACTGTGAAAACCTCTGATTTGTTTTCAAGTAAATATGTTACGCAGTAATGCGTATACTCATCAATGAATGTAATGAAATATCTTTTATCATTAATCGTAGAAGGAGTGATCGGGCCACAAACATCTGTATGAACTATAAACAATGGTCGCCTGATGTGACTCTTATCCTTTGCCTTTTCAAATGGTAATTGCGCTTGTTTCCCATTTATACAAGCTTCGCAAAGATAATCGCCTGGAATTATTTTTTCAAGATAATTCACATCTTCTACCATTTGTTTATTTTTCAATTGTAAAAATTTAGTTTTTCCAATATGTCCTAAACGTTTATGCCACAGTTCATAATTATCAATTATTCTCCTAGGCATATAAGAGTTCAATAAATTTACTCTCTTATTTGTAATTTTAAAAACCATAGTAACCAAATTATTTAAAGGTTTATCATACATTACCACTTTTCCGTCTTTAACAATCTGAACACCTCTCTCGTTAAAGTTTATACTCATTCCTTTCTGCTGTAATCTGCAGACTGATAACAAGTTGTACGGCACGTCAGGGCAGTACAGCACATCTCCAAGTACTCCTTCAATGCCCATGTTGCTGGTTACAGGTATCTGTCCCTTCTTGGTGGCTGTTATGTATTCTCCATTCTTCGCAGTAAGAATCTTTATAGGCGGGTCCAACTGGATCGCGTGTGAAAAAACAGTCTCATCGTTGATAATATGGTCCGACGCACCAGAGTCGAGAATAAATGTTAATTTTTCACTATTCGCGATTTTATAATTTCCGGTCATAAAAGCATGGCCGGAGATAATTTCATTCGGCACTGCTTGAACCGTTTGGATTGTGTGTAGATTCTGATTGTTGTTGCTTTGCTCTTTCTGCTCTTTCTTATACTGCAACCTCCTTTTATAATGGTAGCAATCTTTGATCATATGCCCCTTTCTTCCACACTGGTGACATTTTCCAGTAAATGATGGTTTATTGGATTTAAATCCATTTCCTCTTCTGTAGTGTTGTCCTCTGTGGTTTCCTCTTCTGAAGTTACTTCCAAAATTGCTCGGTCGTTGATATCCTCGTTCCACTCTTTGTACTTGCAGCACTTTTGCACTTGTGTCCATTTTGTCACTTTTGATTTTAGTTTCGTGATCTAATAGTCTTTTCTTCACTATATCAATTGTAATGTTCGCTTCTGTTAACATAGTCTCAATGACAGTCGACACCGTGTCATAAGCTTCTGGCAAACTGGATAACAGGATAGAAATGATTTCATTTTCCCTGGCAGGTACACCGGCAGCCGACAAATCGGTTATCAATTCGTCGAATACTACGAAGTGATCTTTTAGTGAAGTATCACTCTTCATTTTCAGTCGCAATAAACTTTTTCTTATTGACAACTCTGTAGCGGTACTCTGACTTTCATAAACAGAGTCTAATTTAGCCAGAATAGATTTCGCCGTACTTCCTGGCGTATCGTATTTAAGATGCGTGTCCGCTAAGTACTGCACAATCGCACATTTTGCAATACGCTCGGCTTTGGTCCATTCGGTCGTGATTGGAAACGGCGGCTGATCGTCAACAACCTTCAGCACATCAAGCTCGTACAGATAATTTCGAATTCTGTGTTTCCATGCGTTATATTTTACGCCACTAAACTGGGGAATATTTCTCCTGTCTTTAATTGTGTCCATTGTCACTTATATAAAGTATCTTACTAAACAATATATAGTCACTTAGTCACTAAACAATTAAAACTACAAAAAGTCACACACAATTAAAAAACACTTAACAGTTACACTAAATTCTAAGCACACAAAAAAAAAATAAACCGATAACTATATAGAGTTAGTGGACAATGTGTCCTGGGCCCATAACCTATTGGAAATGGGTATTATTAATCAATAGAGATCACGAAACTAATACTGTATAAAAGTTCTTTATTTTAACCGAGGAAGAAGAGCACGTGAAAATCGTCCGTATGGTTTGAGAGCCAAGACTGAACTAAAACTGCAAGAGAAAGTTTGGGGGGCGGAAAAACCCTGTTGGGTCCGCTCGGGAAATCTCGATACACGAGAACCCTTAGTTTATTGCTCAGGCCTTCTACGAACTGAGATACTGCAGGCCCTCCACTTCTGACCTGAGAGCCGTTTGAGTATACAAGGACACTGTTTTATGTCCGTCAACACCCGACTATATTTTTGCAGATATTCCAACAATATGCAAAAAAGATTTTGCAAAAATTACAATATCAAAACATTATAAGTTCAGAATATGCGGTTTGTTGAAAATAATTAAAAATATTATAAGGTTTAGTAACAAAAAAAATTGTTTTATTATTTATGAACGAAATGATAGCACATGTACAATAAGAACATAATAATGAATATAAATTTTAACTAAAATAATTACTTATCAAAAATATATACTTATTTGATAATGGGTACATCCTCCTTTATTTTCTATTTCTTCTATTATACGATTTTGGTATCGATTTATATAGGTTTTGAACATAATTTTTACTTAACGTACTCCATTCGCGTACATCTGCAATTTTTAATTCTTGCACGTGTTGATATTGCTTTCCATTCGCGTATACGCCGCGAACCAGATCTGCCCAGCAATTTCAATAATATTAAGGTTCGGGGAGTGTGGAGGCCACGGCAAAACGTATATTATTTTCATTAAAATATGATTAGACCAATCTTGATGTGTGTACAGATGCATTATCTTGTTGAAAGATGCAATCAGGTCCAGAAATGCGTTCTGCGTGATTATTTATTTGTTCTTTGATTAAATTTATGTATTGGACACTATTAATTCTCCCATTGATGAACTTGATACTTGTCTTGCCGAAATAACCGATGCTGGCCCAAACCATTACGCTGCCTCCTCGGTGGAGTGTAGAACTGAACTTTGAAGATAGCGTTTCGTTGTTTGCGTGCTTTGGAACCGTGAAAAAGCGGATAAGATTGATTTTTACATACATTTATTTTCGAAATCGATTCAGTATACTCGATATGAACATTCCGGAGCCCGAATACAAGCCAGAAGCCAGTCGTACGTTAAACAAGGGGTGGTCCGTGGATCTGCGGTTTGTCAACCGGAAATCCGGGGTTGAAATCCAATATGACTTTCTTTATCCGGTCCTTTTTTTCTGGCAGGCGTCACTGATTCGAGAAATTCCGTAAATATACGACAGTAGTAATGGAATTATAGCTTCGGAAGCAGGTACTTGACGTCGCGCCGCAACCCTGGGGAAATGAAATACATTTTCCCTTTCAAAATTTAGTCGAAATCGATGTGGATCTCCAGAAATTGAAATGATCATGAATTCTCAAGTTCTAACTCTTCATTAGACATGCAACTAATCGTGTACAATGTTTTGTGCACATCCACTGCAATGTACAAGATAACATAGAAAATGGATATTTTTATGGCGACAAAAGTCGAAGGACAAGTGGCATACATGTTATACTTATCGGCCCAGGTAAGTTCAAGGCCCCCGACCTTTTGCACAGCGAACAGTTACGTTAGGATGATTACCGTATGCATGCGGCAGCTCGCACGAGTCCAACCACCTCGAAATGAAAATGCGTCAGAACAATTTCTCGGCAAGAAAAGAATAGCATAAAATATTCATAGAATCGAAAAATTTGATCTCGAGGTTCACCAGCCCCGCCAGGCCGATTCTAGAATCAGATTCTTCGACCCTGAAAATCCCTAAAACCGTTCTCTCTGCTTGCAATTAATAATTTATAATTAACAAAGACGCGCATTTTGCCCAACTCTTTACGATTCTGACTCACTGTACGGCCCGAGCAGCTAATTAAACACTTCCCGGTAATTTGATTTCGCGCCAGAGCGAAACGCCGGACGCGTTAATTGGCCATCTGCGAGGACAATGAAGAAAACTTCTCCGCGGCAATAAACATTGTCCTAGGAATTTTATTATATTTATACCTTATTTACTCAAGCCGGTTCCGAACGGTTCATTACATGATAGCGACAAGACGCATATATCTCCATAACTTTTAATATCATTAAAGTTATTCATTACGGCCAAGGTCTGGATATCACGATTTTTTTACAGAGATTGATATCGTTGATAATCTCTACAATTCGTCGCATCTCGAGCGGCTGAATTGTTTACCGATGTTGAAAATTAAGAGAGAAACTGAAGACCCATTTTTTGTCCCATAAAACAGTGAAAAATGTCATTTTAAGGAAACATTGTAGACTGGAGACGTCGGACTTCAAATATGCAGCAAATTCATCGACCAGGAACATTTTTGAAAATTTTTTGAAGGTTCGAGTTTGCAGCATTTTATAGGAGAAATATCTTTAAGACGAAAATGAAGACTGCTTTGCGAGAGTAGAGACTTCAATGGTGTTCTATAATAATCAATCGTGAAATGGCCCGCGTGTGCCATTGGGAGCAACAGGTGTCATTCGCGCGGTAATCGATACTCTTGCCCCTCTCAAGAGAAATTCTCCTCTATCCTTAAAAGTATTTACAGTGGGTGTACAAAGTGTTCGTACACTTTTTAAAATTAAATAACTTCTTTATAATAGTACTAAACGACCTGATTTTTTTATAATTAATTAAAAGCATTGGTTTATGAAATGATATGCAAAAAAGATTTTCCAAAAATTTATTATTTACAAGGTTACATGGAAAAATAGACAAGACATTTTTAAAACTGTTTTATTTGGGCCCTTAATGAAAATTTAAAATGCATGTTTTGTAGATTTAGGGTAATTATACACATACTGAAAATTTCATTGAAATCTTTCGACGCAGGAAAAATGACACGCTTAAGCAGAAACTGATCAAAAATCGTGTAAAATTACAATTTTCACAATTTTTAACCGCATGCAGCTCGCGTGTATGTTAATCGATTTCAATGAAATTTTCAGCATGTGTGTAACAAGCATACATTTGAAATTTTCAGTAAGGGCCCTAATAAAAAAATGAAAAGGAATGCTTTTTTTATTTTTGCATGCAACGTTGTAAATTGTAATTGTTGGAAATTCTTTTTGGCAGATCATTTACTAAACCAGTGCTTCTAATTGATGATAAAAAAATCAGGTCGTTTCGGGCAACGTGCACATGCTATAAATTCTTGCGGATGTTTATTGATTGTTATTCCCCATAAAATTAACATCGAAAACGCCGGAACAGGTTTGACGTAAAGACGGCGCGGCGGCTTTTACGAGTGATGCAATTAGTATTTCGTTTTGCGACTATATTTTGTCTAACAGCTGTACATTAGCTGCCACTGTTATTCTCTGTCAAAGTAACGCCACTTCCTGACATTTTCAGTCGCCTTGTAATTTATATAGCGAACTACTGTTTCTGTCTGTTCTTTTACGACGCCGTGATAATGGTGTATTACGAAACTCGTCGATATCTCTGGTTCGACGAATGGCCCTTATTACGATCATTGTTATTCGACAGTGAAGTAACGACGCTTCCTGGCGTCGCCAATTTTCCATAGTTATTTCTGTAGCAACGTTCTTTGCACTATCACTTTCGCGATATCTTGGAAACTACTGGCGCGCTTGTCGTTATCGACTTGGGTATATTCCAATCGTCAATGAACTTATAAGTGGGCTGAGGCAGATTCTAAATGCCGACAATTCACCCTCGATTGTGTCTACCTATTACAAATTCGTCTACGTACAGTGACTCCCACTAATATTCGGACACTCTTACAAAGCCGATAACTTTTTTAATATTGTACTATACAATTTGAACTTTTTTGGCAAGCTAGTGCAATTAGTTTGCCACAGGATGCGAAAAAAATTTTTGTGAAAAATCGCAATTCCTCTGAATTATAAAAAAAATACTAAAAGTTGCATTTTACAACTGTTTTATGTGGACCTATATTGAAAATTTAAAAAATACGTTTTGTAGATCTAAGACAATTATATGCCCTGTGAAAGTTTCATCGCAATCGGCTGATGTGGAAAGCAACGACAACGATTGAAAGATGCAAGAATCGTTAGATTTACTGCAGTTGAAGGCCGAAAATCGTGAAAATCTGCAATTTTAAACATATTTAAATGTTTGTAGCTCATTGCAACGTCGACCGATTTTGACGAAATTTTCAGAATATGTTTAATTGGCACAGATCTACAAAACGTATTTTTTAAATTTTCAACGTAGGTCCACATAAAAAAGTTGTAAAATGCAACTTTCGGTATTTTTTTTATAATTCCGATCAATTGCAATTTTGACAAAATTCTTCTTTCGCATCCTGTAGCAAATTAATTGCTCTAGCTTCTAAAAAAATGTTCAAATCGTATAATACAATATTAAAACAGTTATCGTCTTTTTAAGAGTGTCCGAATATTAGTGGGAGTCACTGTAGTTCCCAACATTTTTAATAACTCAGCCTTCTCTGAATTTGAAGATTGAAGTCTGCCCTTTACAACGGGCCATTAAAATTTCATGTACGATTTTTTCCCGTCGTATCATTGCAATTTGAAGTTACATAAGCACCGGCAGCATTTTTGTCGAAATAACTCAGCAGGGTTGGAATCGATTCAGACGCGTCTACGAAGTTCCAAAATTTTTTTGACGACTCCGACTACCCTCATCTTGAAGATTGATGTCTGCCCTTTGCAATAACACCGAAAAAACTTGATGTACTGTTTCTATGTACAGCGTTATCACGACTCTGATAAAACCTGTACCTTCAGAATTAGAGTAAAGCAAGAGTCCACGAGAGGTCGAAACAAACTAAATTGCATGCAATACATTATGTTCTCCAGGTTACGTCGCCAGCCCTTATTATTACCATTGTCGCGCGTACGACAGGGCGTACCAGAGGTCCCTGGAAGAGCCAGAGAAATTCTGGGGAGAAGTGTCAGAATGCATCGACTGGAGCAAACCATGGACGAAGGTCCTGGACAATTCCAACCCGCCATTCACGAAATGGTGGGTATTCATTTATAATTTATATACGTCGTCGGGACGCCATCGATTCTGTACCTCGTTAATCTTTCATGAGCCATCATACCGCAGACGCTCGGCGTCGCTAGAACATCGTTCCCGCGAAACACAATGTTCGCAATTATCCTATAAAAATGTTTATTGCGAGACAATTATCCTGCGTCGATAGCTTCGCCACGGTCGTCGCCAACTTCATTTAGACCTGAAGCGATCGCGTCGTTACAATGAACAGTGGGTACAAAGTGTTCGTACAGCATTTAAAATAGAATAACTTATTTATAATTGTGCCAAACGACCTGATTTTTTATTATCAATTAGAAGCATCGGTTTACTAAATGATCTGCAAAAGAGTGAGTAAGTAAAATTACAGTTTACAAGATTGCAAGCTAAAGAAAGCATTCCTTTTAATTATTTTATTAGTGCCCTTAATGAAAATTTAAAATATATGTTTGTTACACACATACTTAAAATTCCATCGAAATCGATTAACATACACATGAGCTGCAAGTAGTTAAAAATAGTAATTATAAAAAGTCAGGTTGTTTGGTACAATTATAAAAAAGTTATTCCATTTTAAAAAGTATACGCACACTTCATACACCCACTGTATTTCTGCAATGAATAGACAGCAGAATTTACCATTTTAGATGAAAGATAATGTTTGGAATGAATAAATTGCCAAAGAAACAGCACTACTAGTATATCTACAAATTACTGGAGCTACGTATACATTTATTTCGTTTGCTAATCGCCTATTATCGATAATACCAGAATAATTCTCAGTTCTCATTTTTGCAACAAATGCATAAAATCCGCGATCTATATACAACGAATGTAGTGAAAAAGTAGAACAGATGGGAGTTAAGAAGAAAATACAAAATTTTTAATAATGTTAGAAGTTCGTTAAGAAAGAAGAGGCTGACTGCTTAAGCATGATAAACAAGTAAAGTATGGAGCGAGAAAAACTGTAGGTGGAAAAAAGGAGAGGGGTTTGAATAAGGTAATGGAAGAACGAATGAAGGCTACGATAATGGAGGAACGAAAAGGTCAAGGTGTTGACCCAGTCCTCGGTTTCTCGAGGGTGAAGATATCAATAAATGTAACTAACAATAATCCCGAGCAAGTTGGGAATGTGGCGGTTTGAAATTGAAGATGAATTTGAATAGGTTCGTCGGCGGAGAATTGAATGCCTGCTACAACGCGGTCGATCGCCATGTTCTGGCTGGCAACGGTGACAAGGTGGCCCTGATTCATGACAGTCCGTTGATATCGACGATCCGAAAAGTGAATTACAACGAGATGCTTGAGAAAACGTCGAAATTAGCAGGATGTCTGGCAGAGATGGGTGTAGGCAAAGGGGATGTCGTGATCATATACATGCCGCTGATTCCGGAAACCATAATCGCCATTTTGGCGACCGCGCGTCTCGGTGCTGTTCACTCGGTAGTATTCGGTGGTAAGTGTAATTATCGCGATTCAATGTTACGGTGGGGAGCAGTCAGGAATTTTAGAAAATCAACTCTTACAGTGGATGTACTGTTCGTACACTTTTTAAAATGGAACAACTTTTTTGTAATTGTACCGAACGACCTGATATTTTTTATCATCAATTAGAAGCATTGGTTTATGAAATGATGTGCAAAATATTTTCCAAAAATTACTATTTACAAGGTTGCATGCAAAAGTAAAAAAAGCATTTCTTTTAATTATTTTATTAGGGCCCGTAACGAAAATTTAAAATTTATGTCTTGTACATCTATGGAAGTGCTACACATACTGAAAATTTCATCGAAATCTTTTGACGCAGGAAAAAACGACACGAAATTTTCAGCATGTGTGAAAAATTTTTTTATTTTTACATGCAACCTTGTAAATTGTAATTTTTGGAAAATATTTTTTGCAGATCGTTTAGTAAACCAATGCTTTTAATTGACGATAAAAAATAATGTCGTTTGTAACAATTATAAAAAAGTTATTCCATTTTAAATGGTGTACGAACACTTTGTACACCTGTATATCATTAAGAAATTTTCTTTTGGTGTATTTTATGTTTCTTCTAAAAATTTCTATAAAATCGGAGTAGTGTATTTAACCCTACCTCTTGAGAGACAAAAATGTTGATGTGAAATAATATTAAATAGCATCCCGACACGGAAGTTAAGGATCATTTTTGCAGGATTCGCTGCGAACGAACTGGCTACCAGGATAAATCACGCGAAACCCAAAGTAATAATCGCAGCCAGCTGCGGTCTAGAGCCGAACAAAGTGATTCAGTACGATTCAGTTGTCTTTTTCATAAATATATGACGATTAACGCTTGTCTACACGCTATAATTTCGCGTATAGGTACACAGGCATGCTGAACAAGGCGTTGAGCATCATAACCGTGCAGAAGCCACGGTGTATAGTGTTCCAGAGGAGGAATATTTGGCAGAGTCCACTCCGCGATGATCAAATCGACTGGGACACTGCGATGGCAAACTCGAAACCTCATCCGTGCCAACCTGTCGACTCCAATGATTCCTTGTATATCTTGTACACTTCCGGAACAACAGGTAATCCGACGCAAATGCAATTTTGTTCAATGTTGCGAGCATATTTTATTTAATTCCTTGCCGGAACATGGCATCGCGAGTGTGAAGGGATGTGATAATTTGCAAAATTGCTTATAAGTAAAAATTGATCGAAACATTGCCCCGAGAGCATCAATACATCTTTTATCAACAAATACACGATCGATATAAAAGAATATTTAGTGTGAAGGAAGTTGAGGATCTTGTTCGCGATCAATAGATCAGTTTTTCGATCGAAGGTCAACCGAAAGGGATCCTGAGGACGATCGGCGGACATCTCGTGTCAGTTTGTTGGACAATGAAAACGGTTTATGGGATGAACAAGGACTCCGTTTGGTGGGTGGCTTCCGACTTGGGATGGGTGGTTGGACTTTCGTATATTTGCTATGGGCCCCTGCTCTATGGGGCCACCAGCGTGATGTACGAGGGCAAGCCTGATAGGACGCCGGATGCTGCGCAATACTTCAGGTTCTATGAGTTTGTTTTGTACGAGCTTCTTAGCAAATGCAAAACGATCGTTACAGTGCACGATCGTTAACGAGAATGTCACGTTTCACAGGGTAATCGATCTGCACAACGTGAACGCGTTGTTCTGCGTGCCGACAGCGCTTCGAGTGATAAGACGCGACGATGAGAACCTGATATTGAGTCGGAAGTACTCGACGAATTCGTGAGTCTTTCATTTTGGAGTCCTTCCATCCCTAAACAAACTTACTGTTCCCTTGATCGTGTATTATTGTTAGATGTACAAATGTACAAATGTACAAATTAGAATGGAAAACATATTCACTAGATTGAAGACCATATTCGTGGCCGGAGAGTTCTGCGACTACGAAACGAAAATCTGGGCGGAGCACGCGTTCAAGGTGCCGATTATAAACAATTGGTGGCAATCGGAAACTGGACACCCTATCACAGCTCTATGTTTAGGATACGGCCATAATCCTCGAATACCGAAAAACAGCACTGGTCTTCCCATCCCAGGCTATCACAGTACGTATCTCAAAAATCTCTAAATGTTCAACTGCTTCACGAAGTACTAGTTAAAAATAAATAATAAGAATCGATTGTAATCGAACCCATCGATTTTTTAGTTGATATTCTAAGGGACGATGGCAGTAAGGCCGAAGTTCTCGAGATGGGTAGGATAACCATAAAGCTGCCACTGCCTCCAGGCTGCATCTCGACGCTGTACGAAGCAGCCGATCGTTTCAAGGAGATTTATTTCTCCAGACATTCAGTAAGTCGACACGGTAACGGCAACGTTATTAACCCTCACACGCTCCTCAAAAATAGCTGCGTAAAAGAGACTAGGATAACAATTCACCCATTTTTATTTTACACGTTAAATCAACGCATTGTGTTTCATTTATAGCGTCACATTTTTAAGAAATAGATCTCACGACGTAGACATAGAAGAACGAATAATTTTATAGTACGTGAAAATATTGAATGGGTGAATTTTCACCCTGAGGAACGCATAAGGGTTAAACGGGTAATCGGTGAAACACGTCTCAGGGTTACTACGATACGATGGACGTCGGGTACAAAGACGAGTACGGATTCGTTTATGTTATGGCGCGTGACGACGACGTCATCAACGTCGCAGGTCATAGATTGTCTACGGCGGCACTGGAGGACGTGATTATGGCCCATTCTGACGTCACCGAGGCCGCTGTCGTAGGTGTTCCCGATCCTACCAAAGGGGAGGTTCCCTTGTGTCTTTACATAATGAGACCAGGTGAGAATTTGAGCTTCTGTTAGCCCTTGTTACCATCTTTCGATAGTGGAATGGTACCAAATTGACATTTAATGGTACCAAGTGGGCAGCCTGGAGATAAAACGATTTTGCAAAAAAGGCCTTGGGTGCGGTGATTTTTTAAATCTTTCCTGTAAATCTTGCTTACAAGATTGTAAGTATAACAAAGAGAACATTATACATATAACGAAAGTTGCGAATAGATTCGCTGGGAACGCGCACTCCGAGCGAACGTTCTTTTTACTTTACAGTATTATTCCAATATTTTCAAAAGAATCGATTTGACATTTTCCCAGAAGAAAATTCTAAATAACCAGCTAAGTGCCAGCGTGTTATACGAGTTCCCACCTTTAACCCTCCTATAAACAGCTGATACACGTATATAAATGATCTTGAAGCTCCAGTAATTGAACAGTTTTACATAAATTGAATTACAACATGCGGATTGACACCCGATGTTTTATTGAACAGATGCGATGAAAGACGAAGAACAAATTAACGAAGAGTTGGTAGCTGCAGTGAGGAGTTCTATAGGACCCATAGCATCTTTTAGGACCGCAGCAGCTGTTCCAGCTCTGCCCAAAACACGTTCGGGGAAAATAATCCGCAAATCTGTGGCCATGTTGGCTAAATCCGAGCTCTTCCAGGTAAACCGCGCGAAAATAAACATCCCTATTCGCAAAGAAACGCTTAATTAATATTGGAAATTGTCCTGAGCAAGTTTTCTCGCGTTAATTTCGAGCAGACATGGACAATAGGCGCCGTTTGCCCCGAGAGCTGTCGTAATCGCCCTCAGGGGCATCTTGGGGCGAGTGACGTCAGCGAAAGAAGTAACTTTTAGTCTCGAGAACAGAATAGAAGATTATCTCTATTTATACAGGGTACACCAAAACAACGGAGCTAAAATCACAGATGCTCTATCGTGCTCTTTTCTGGTTTAATTTAACAATTGGATAACTTTAGACTTGACAAAATTGTTCAACGAACATGTTGTTGTATGAATTCAAATTAAAATGTTATTAGCGAAATTCCTTTTTGACAACACGTAAAACTAACAAATGATGTCTTTCTTTATTCAATCTATAGTTTATAGATTGTCCACATTTACATCGATTAAAAAATTTGTCGCATCCTTTGTGTCCGATGACTACAATCATGTTCGCCAGTAATAAACTTAATGCCTCAAACACTGTTACAATTGTTGGTATAACTTCGGGGAAATTATTAAGGTTGGGTAAAAAAAATTAGTATACACTTTTGAAATGTTGGTTAATAAACGTACCAAATTTCGAATTACAATACTCCACACCATTTTTTATAAAAATTCCGAAAAATTTCCTTGCAGCTAGCTTGCGTCTAATTTTTACATTTCTTGTTTGATGTTTCTTAACAAAATGATCTTAAAAATACATGACTCCGTTATTTTGGCGTACAATACAGAGTGACCCTAAAGAGCCGGGACAGTGTCCCACAGGGCAAATCTGTGCCCATGCCTCGTTCAAAGTGTTTCCCATTATCCGATATCATCGGTATAGTGAAACGGAATGTGAAATGAAATGCCGGGTCTCTCTTGTACGAGATAAAGAGTAATATCGTTTATTCATTCACTATTCGCCAATGTAAAATATACCGTTCTTCGTTTCTCTTTCAGATTCCAAGTACAATAGAGGACGCGTCGGTGTATCGCGAGATAAAAGAAGTACTTCAGAAGCTCGGACACGCTAAACTAGCGCCGGATCCTCAATGATAACTGTTAGTTATAAGCTTTTACCATTTTTTATTATATAAACTTTTGTCTCTTTTTTTGTTTTCTTCTTCTCATAATCGTATATAAAATTGTAATAAACCTACGTACGATATATAGCTGACACGCATAGGAGTGTGTGTGTGTGCTTGAGAAAGACGCGTCGACGAAACTCCGATTACCCAACAGTTAATCCCATATAAATTGCACGGAAATCTATGTGTAACATTGTTCTGAACGGTACAATAAAGTGAACAACCTTCTCTTTTTTTTTGGTTTTGTTTTTTAAAAAACAATGACGGTATCCATCGTGATCGGGAAACGAGGTCGGAGCTCAAGCAACTTAATTCATAGCTTTCCACTCGCTGTTTATAGGCCTTTTCTTATCTCTACGTTTAATAGTTACATCTGAACGAATTGTTAATGTAAAACGTTAAAAAAATAGAAAGAAAGATGAAGAACAAGAATAAAAGAAATTCGAACGAAATCATTCAAACCTTGTTAAAAGTCACCATACATCAGATCATAATCGCATGCAAATTGTGAGAGAGAAAAGGAAAAAAATCTCTGTATACGTGGATCGCAAAATCTCGCTTTAATAATGCCAATTGTGATATAATATTAACAGCTTTAAAAATATAACATAATTCGTAAAACGATCATCATCGAACAATTGATAGAAATCAAAGCTGACTTGGTAACGTTCTGGTTAGTTCGTAGGCTTCGTTACGGAAAAAAGAAAAAAGATGAACGACGAAAGTACAATATTATAAATAAGAAAGGCAAAAAAAACACGAGAAGAAGAAACAAGGAGATGCGAACGTGTGTCCGGCGAACGTGTGTAAACGGCAAAGAAAGAAAAGAAGAAGCAGTTAAGAACGTGTAAAGAAAGCACTCACAACAAATGTATGCTTTGAAAATTCTCTATATTAACTTTTTCCTTTCTGTTCAATCTCGACATATTCAATTTTTTGTTTATCGTTTCGCGTTTCGTCTTGTTGTTCCTGTGTCGCATTATCAACTAGTAAATCGTCGAGACTTTTCTTCTGGAGAAGCACAGCGTTAAGAACATCTGATGTTAATTAATTATTCATTTAGTTACATCGATACAATAACACGAACGTTGGCAGCGTCGAACGCGGAATCGTATAAATTTTTTTCTTCTGCCATGAGAAAACGGAGCACGTGCAAGCGAAAAGCAAATGAACGAACTCAATGCACAAACCGTGAGAAAAACCAGAATTAACATCGAAATTAGAAGAGCAGTGTCTTTGTTGCAAATTTGTTTTTAATGACAATTTAATAAGAAACAGTATAATAATAATAATAATAATAATGGTAATAATAATAATAATTAATATAATTTGTTTTATAATTATAAATTGTCGTGTAACACTATCCGGCTGATTTTTATCTGAATAAATTTTCTACCTCTCCTCTTTCCTTTCTCAGTTTTTCTTACCACCAAATTTTTAATAATAATTATTCAATAATCATTACAATAATATTAATAATATTTGTTATTTTTTTTTTCATTAGTTTGTTTTTACTCTCGGTAAAACGGTGATCCTCTCCCCCTGCCCTCGTTCAGTGTCTCGCACCTCAGAAGAATAAAAATATCGTGTTTTACAATATTAAAGGAGACACCGGTTCATCGTTTGATCATTATTCGATTTCATATAATTAAACTCCGCTGCGAGTGTCTGTCGTTCCGCTTACCTAATTAGAAGGAACACGCGCGCGCTCTCGAGTTTCATTTACTTTACTTTAGCTGCTTGTCTCCTTTTCTTTTTTATCTATATAATCAAATCTATTTGCTTTTTTTCTTCCTCTTTATTTCAGGTTATAAATACCCACCCTCCCCCCCACGTGGTTTTCCCCAAACCCCGGCCCAACTGTCTGTGCATACGATGTAATGTGCTTCTTATTTTTTTTTCATTTGACGCAGAACTTCGTATATAATTCTTTTTTCATATTTGTTTTCATTTACTTGCTTCTTTTGCGTGTAGATGAGTGTATGTTACAATTAACGGCAGCCCGCGAATAGTTCGTTTACGCTGGTTAACGTTTTGCTCCTTGTTTAGTTGTTTCGTTTGTTTCTTTTACTTTTCTCGTGCGTACTGTGTTCGGCTTTGCGTACTCTTCTGCATGTGTTCGTTCGTCGTATTTCCCAAAAAATTGATTAATAATCCCAATCCGTTGTTCACAGTTGAGCAACATTTACTCTACCACTTTCAGCACCTTACCGATCGCGATAGTCTTATCTGGAAAATACAGGATAGAACCGGTTAGCGGGTATATTATCGAATCGCTATATATAGATCCCCTACTAAGTATCAACTGATATATTTCTTTGCCACTATCTTTCGCCGGAGCGAAAAAAAGTGCTGTCCGAAAATAAATCGCGGATTTTTTATCACTTCCCCGCCAAAAAAAGAAAGAAAAAATGGAATACTCACTTTCATCCCTAAGGGTGAAACGTCCCAGCTGTGGAAACAATTTAAACTTTTCAAGGCATATCACACCGGAGCATTCGATTCTCATGATGGCCACTTGGTCCTGTTTGACGAACCTCGGCCTGGTTTTGCTCTTCTCGCCCGTCTTTTTATCGACAAGACAGATCAGTGCCTTTACTGTGACTTCCTCCGCCGCGCAGTTGATGTGCATGACAGCACTATAACCGGCACAGATGATGCTCTTATGCTCCAGAATAACAACCTGAGCGTCGAACACTCTTCCGGTCTTAATGGGATTGTTGCTGTCGCACAGTACAAATCCTGGACTCGCATCCTCCTCCTCGATACCCTTCAACTTAATCTTTACGTTCTCGCCGGGGCCAACTGATGTCACTTCCTCGTCATCCGACCAGAGTTGATCTACCGTCACTGCCGTCTAATAACACGCAAATGAACGTATCAGAACGAGGACTACATCTACGATTTTTATACAAGATGTCACGCCTAAATATCTGATTTATTGTCATATGAAGAAAAACCAATAACCGTTCCGATCATCGAGTCTTCATATACTCTAGAATCCGGGCCTCTGATGTCTGAATATTTTCCACGTAGCATTAGTTCGATTTAAAACGATCCATATGTTACACGCTTTACTACACAACTCAATAAGGATATAGTTAAACACTAAAACTAAGCAATTGTTGTACTATCCACTGATTAGCACAGATAATCGAGGCTCAACTGCATTTGCATTTACAGATGCAAATCCTGACCTCGTTCCATTAGATTTCGTAATACAGGGTAAACAAAATTCCTTCATACAACAATAGGACAGATATTTAGGTGATCCCATTTAGCAGGGGTACCCTGTATCTCGTGCAAGCAGCAATACTTTACCCTATTAGGCATAACGAGTAGTGACTGTCCTTTCTTCGCTTCTCCAGCTTCAACCTTGCCCATCACCACTGTTCCCATGTCCTTATACTTATCAACAATTGGCATGATGAAAGGTCCGCTATTCTTACGATTAAGCGAAGGTAGGGAATCGATGAAGGATATGAATGGCGGGCCGCTGTACCACGTGCATAGGTGTTCCGGTATCGGATCTTTCAAGCCGATGCCGAGTTGCCCGGAAACTGGCATGAAGGTGAGGTCTTTTGCCGGGTTGAATCCCAGTTTGCGAAGATATGGCAGTATTTTGTCTCTGCGTAGAAAATTAAACGAATAGTATATTTGGATGCAGATTAGCCGATGATCCGTGACGGGGGCTCTCCACTCGTAATCCCAATACACACCTGCATTCATTGTACCTCCCCTCGTCCCATTCAACGGTCGGATCATCCATCTTATTTACTAACACAACCAAATGCTTCACGCCAGCAGTTTTGGCCAGCATAGCGTGTTCTCTTGTCTGGCCGCCTCTGTCGAAGCCAGTCTCGAACTCGCCCTTTCGCGCGGAGATTACTAGAACTGCCAGATCGGCCTGTGCTGTGCCGCCGATCATGTTCGGTACAAAACTCTTGTGACCGGGAGCGTCCAGGATCGTGAAATGCTTTCGCTCAGTTTCGAAATACGCTCTCCCAACTTCTACCGTCTTTCCTTTCTCCCGCTCCTCTTGATTTGTGTCTAGCGCCCAACTCAAGTACCACGTTTCTCTACTTCTTTCCTTCGCTTCTCTCTCGTACTTCTCGAGAGTTCTCTTGTCCACCATCCCCGTCAATGCCATAATTTGTCCACCGATCGTTGATTTTCCTGCATCTGAAACGTACAATCGTTATTATCATCGTCTTGTCCTTATATTCCTGTGTATTCACGTACGATGCACCACTTACCAACGTGTCCTATAAAAACAACATTAACATGCTCCTTTTTACTCTTAGTGTCTTCCGTTATTTTAACAGGCTTCTTTTTAGGTACTTTAACAACCATTTCCTCGTCCTCCTCATTGTCAGCCTAGAAACAATTTGAATTTTGAATGATGACGCTGGGCAATGAAAGGGAACGTTTGACTACCTACTCAAGCTGTTTGAACGTTTCTTAAGGGACAATTTAATACGAGTATTAAGAATTGAAAATTAAACAAACTCTGAGGGAGCTCCTCCTATGTATGTCAGGCTATTTATAAAAGCTTGAGCATACTTCTTCATCTTCAGGAGTTAACAGAGGGTCTCCATCCACCGCTGCTTCTTCCCAGGAGTCAGCTGGTTGATGCTCAGGACTAGTATTTATTTGATCAGTGACATTCGGAGGTGGAGCCCCTCCCCCGGCAGGCGGTTCCTCCACACGGCTGCCAATTGGATCTGGTAGAACCACTGGAGTGGTATTGCCTAGAATAAAACCATTTGATTCATTAGATTCTATATTCTGATCATACTTATTAGTAAACTGCGGACTTTCTGTACTTATGACAAAAATGATTAAGTACAAATTTAAAGTAATACAGATTAAAAGAATTGAAAAATATCAATATGTTACATTCAACCGATTAAAATTGTTAAAGCGAGAATGGACTTTCTACTTGGCTCCTGTTTCGTACTCTTTGTACAATCTTTATTTTGTGTAAAGATCCGCAGTCTACTTATTAAGCTCAACTTATTAGACCTTAAATAAATTTATGATCTGTTACGCATTCAGCCTGATTTATAAATCACTGATCTCTTATATAATCGAACGTTGTGAGATCAATTAAAACATAATCATAAACATAATTCTTCTATGAAAGTAGTCAAAATTATCTAGGCCCTGCTTATATAATCAACAATTAAGAAAATTAGACCAATTGCACAATGGTTACGCAGCAAATGAAATATGTAGTATTAGCCCAAACGCTTTTGAAAATATTTCCAAGATCAATCTAGCAGTTAATTGTCAACCTACTGTTTTGATCGCACATTGTATTTAATATTAGCACCAGTGTTGCACAACATTGAGTTATCATTCGTAATATATGCGCTACGTCAGTATGTTTGCTCGCGCTATAAAGAACAATTGCTATCATGTATTTACGACTAGAGTCTGAACATCTGATCGAAACTACAAAATGTATTGGCTCTATGATCATGTTCTGCGGTTCAACCAGGCTGCGTGGATCTCTGTGCGAGCAAGGCAATGAGGGTTAGTCGGAGCAGCTATAACAAAGGACGGTGAACCTCAGCCCGACAGGACTGCACAGCTGGGAGATTTCGAGTCCGAGTGACAGGTCGGTTACAGGATCGGTTTTGATTCTCTGTTAGAACTAACCATGGTGTATTTCAGGGGGAACAGAGGTGGTTACACTATTCGTCATGACAGCGACATTGCAGGAACTGTCGGCCGCGTTACTGTCCTGCGGTGAAGAATGAATGCAGAATGAAGGCACGAATTCCGCGGCGTTCACGTTCAGAGTCGAGAATTTGCTCTCGATGGAGTTGTCCTGCGGCGGGCCGATGTCTCCGTTGTCCGCCTGCTGTTCCCACGAATCTGGTGCTACACTGTTCGCCATATTTAACAGAGTTCGATAGTCGAGCCGGCCTCGTGGATAAATCGTACACGAAAGTCACGCTATGCTATGTGCAGGATCTCGATCGTAACCGCGACTGCGATTGGGACGGGGTTTAAAAAAATAATTATTTACGATATCCGCGCACACCGTAACACGCGTATCGGTACCCCGCGTGCGACCCCCGTGGTCTGTTTCGTTGCTCCACTTCGCCGGAACTACAAACATCAAAACACCAACTTTCAACCAAGGGAACGTTCTTGCGCGCGTGTCGCGGTCGCTAAGCCAATCGGACGGAAATCGACAGGAAATTCGACGAGCCGATTTACCGCCGCTCGACAAACAACCTTTCCAACTCGTTTCTTTTTCCTCCAGCCGCGATTTTTCCCGAAAATATCTCTAGCCCCCGCGACCGGTTATGTTGGCACCACGAACCCGATTCCTGGCGCAACACCGAAACCCATCGTGATAACGTGGAACTTTCCACAAAAAAGCAATATGCTAAGGAGACACCCCGTTTTCACGGCCCCGCGCCTTCACCGAACATGAAACAACGACTCTCCAGAACGTGTTTCTTTCTAGTTCGTCGAAAATGACAACGTTTTTTACTGATTTACCCGCAGCATGAGCGTATATGCGCATGCATGCGCATAATGTGTATATACGCACTAGTATATATAGAAAATGTTATCAAACTTATGCTTAAAGCGTAGAATTGTATACGTTAATACACGTATTTATATTTTCGACTGATGTTAGTTTTACGGAAAATAATGATATATTATTTTCTTATGTATCTCCGATGGATTTTGTTTCTTATGAAAATCGACTCGGAATGCATAACCCCCATATCTTTTAGGTTTTCATATAATCGGTTTAGAACATATTAAAACGCTTGTTGTTACCTTGAAAAAAAAATCTTTATTATCGCGTATGAATTGAATCAATTTTTACATATGTTTTTTGTTTTTCGTTATTCTGGCCCGTATAATATAGCCTCCGTGCGATAGTGCAACAATGCAATGTGGTTATAGGTTATAAAATAATTTATTCTTCGCTATACATATATTTGAAATATTTAATGTACAAAATACACTCGAAAATATATCTCCCGAAAAGTAGAATTGATTAATGGTCCAGATTTTCTTTTCCCTTCTTCCTCTTCTTTTTTTTCTTCTTTTTGCTTTCAACTATTTCAGTACTATCTTCCATATGTTTATCTTCGTCTAACTTTCGTTTCGATACTTCTGCTGTACTTGGTTGTTGCACAGGGCATGAGATCTGTGCACTCATTGAGGAGACGCTAAATCCTGGGATCTATATCAACATAATTTTTTACATATAATTTATTATAATTTATATTGTAATTTATTATATATGTACTTACAAATGGATGAACGAGTTTGAATATCAATTTTTCGTGCTGTACATTAGATCTGTCCAAACGAATTTGCACAATAACAGGATCGAACGTGCGGAACACGATGTTCCCACAAGTTTGCGAATGATCCTCTATGCTGTATTGGAACGACACAGCTGCTTCCTTGTTGTCGTTCAGATACACAGTTCCTTCTAGACCGTACTTCGGAATCAACACTTGCAATGCATTCTTTCGTACGAACAGTATGTATCCCTCCTCGTCTTGTATTTTCTCTCGGAAGAAGAGCTACATAGGAAAAGAAATGATTAATACAATATATAAACGACAAAATGAAAGAGCATAAAAAATACAAACATGAGTATTAAGTGCAACGGATGCACGACCGGCATACTGAGCCATTCTATTTCGATAATTCAGATTATGGCAGAGAGAATGGTTTTTCTTTTTGTCCAATAATTCGGGATAAGTAGCATCAGCTCCTATGCAGACCGCCAATAAACGATGAACCATTACGTCTGCATATCTATATATGAAAGGAAAATGTATTATAATTATGGAAGAGGAAATTCTTCTAATACAGTTTTACAGTTTTGTTTCTCCTCATTACAAACTCTTACCTTCGAATGGGCGACGTGAAGTGGGTATAAATAGGACATGCTAAACCATAATGGAAGTATTCGCTTTGCTGGTGCATGCCACTGATGAAGTACACAGCCTGCATCATGCAACGAGTTGCCAATATTCTTAACATAGTGTTGAAGTATGGATTGCCTTCTTTATGACATTGATCTAAAGATTCTGCCAATTCCTTGCCGCTGTTGACATTTATAGTGAAGCCCTATTGAACCAGGATAAATTAATAACATTGTCCATTGATCTTCCGGTGAGATTTTTATACCTGATTTTTTCCGGCTTTTATTAGAGGCTCGAAATTGGCCGGCGGTGGTTCTGGATGTCTTCTCAACACTGCACACTCGGGGAATTCTTCGACAATCTTTTTAGCGACCGAAATGTTCGCAAGCAACATGAACTCTTCAACCATAGAATTCGTTTCCTTTAATTTCTTCGCCTCCACGTCGATAGGATCATGAGTCTCGTCATCAACTTGGAAACGAATTTCTGGGGAAGCTAGTACTAGTGCACTACAACAATTCAGCTATTAATAAATAATTCATATCTCATAGCAACAGTGTACGCACCCATTTTCTAAACGTTTCTTTTTTAACTTCTTCGCTAAATTATTAAGACCTCTCAATGACTGTGCAAGTACATCGTCCTGAGTGTGATCGTCTATTTTGAATTGGGCTTCGTCGTAGGTCATTGCTGCTCGTGAACGAATTACAGACTTGCAATATCTAGTGCTAATTATATTTGCATCAGTGTCAATTTCCCATATACAGGAGAATGCAAATCTTTCTTCGTTTCCTCTTAAAGAACATAGATTTGTACTGAGTAATTCTGCAACCAATATTTCGTCAATTATGTTATTAATATACCATTGTTAATCGATATACTATTGTTAGTGAATTCGTGGTCTTTACCTGGAATCATTTGAATCCTCGTGTCAACCAAATATACAGTTGTCGCTCGCAATGCAGCTTCTTTGTCCAAAGCTGTGCCAGGTCTAATAAAGTGTGTTACATCAGCGATATGTACACCGACTTCAAAATTACCATTGGGTAATGGTTTGCAATGGAGTGCATCGTCAATGTCTGTACATCCTGGAGGATCGACCGAACATACATCTAAATATCTAAGATCCTCTCGCTGTGCTATGTCCTAAACAGCGTCAAGACGTGCGTTTAGCTTGGGTAATTTATTTTGGCGAATAAATCCCGTCTTATCAGTATACATACAGATTCAGTGATGCCCCAAGGCATTTTAGGAAGCGAGCTGAGAACAGCATCGGAGAATCGACTATGTGGAACATCGTGTTCCAAAAGAATGACTTCGTTCTCAGTCGCTTTATCTCCTATTTCGCCTAAAGCGCGAACGAAGTGACCCAGAGGGTATCTGGAGTTGCGCGGCCATGAATCGATGGCAACTATGATTCTCTGTTTCCTCAACAATTCGTACTGCCTAGTCTCGATTCGAATTTTCGGTATTTTTCGTTCAGCTGGGATGAACAAATGTTTCACGTTCTAGTGAGAAAACATAATAAGGTTATGAGATGCAACTATATACGTGCGATGGATGTGTGGGTTAGTGATGAGCATTTCAAACTCTTTACCCCATCAATGTTACTAGGCTGCAATATTCCACAATACTGCCTCCAGTTTCTTCTAATTATACCAACAATTTTTCCAGTGGGAGTTTTTTCCATTGCACTGGTGTTAACAAATTTGTCTAATACTTTCTCCGTTTCCAGAACATCATCTGCATCCGCTTCTACTTCATCCTGCAGGACAATATCACTGGGAGAGGACCATTGATCCTCTGCTAGAAGCTCTATTGCGACTGTATCACCATCAACAACTCTGTTAAGGTTACTTCGACCTTGAATAAGAATCTAAAAACAAATATATATAATAATTATAGTCATATTTAGATGTGACAAAGAATATAGGAAGCAATCTGCCACCTACAGATTTTTCTCTGCCTTCCGTGTTCACATAACCCTCAAGGAAATTCTCTCGAGAGACTGTAAACGTTCCTTGCAAGAATTTTCCACTTTTTATACCATCGTGCAGCTGAACCGGAGTAAGATGACATGGGAAAAATTGTTGACCCCTGTTTTCTGCTCCATAACTGCGCTTGCATAATTTATCTGCCAGCAGGCTTGAATTTTCTAACGATAGTACATAATCCTCCACTGAAAATAAATGTGTAGATGTAAGTAATAATAATATCCGAGACTCTTCATATTCACAAAATTAAAAAAAAAATTACTCGATAAGACTGGTACTCCCTCCTGTTCCGCTAAATCTTTGTTCCTCGCATCGTCTGTTAATAGAACAGTTTTAATATTGCAATTGCTAGCAACTAAGTGAGTGTTGTACCACTTTGTCGCAAGACGAATTGCTCTGTCATTTCTGTCATTCATGGTTTCACCGGGATTACGTTCAATGTATGTCTCCCTGCGTAAGAAAAGTATATTACAACAATACTGAAAATAATTTTCAACCAAAACTAATACATTTACATACTTGTGGTGTTCATTAACAAATACATAAAATTTCCTATGCGTCTCGCTGATAATAGATTTCAACTTTTTATATACTGTGGAGCTTCTATGCTTTACTTCTTCCAACACTGTTTGCAAAATGATGACATTACAAATAACATCTTCTTCCAAAATGTCGATCTACAGTTTCAAAAATTTTCATTGTACAAATCGATTGGAAATATCAGCAATGTTTCATACAAATCATACTCACTTGATCTAAAACGATATTAGTGTCTAATAAAAGGTAGTATGGTTGCAAAACTTTAGAATTTTTTACACTGGAGTCTTCGTCATCCAAAATGACGTTTTTGTTTCTGTACAAGCATTTATCGCAAGCTTGCGAGCCACAGTGAATGTCATCCCGGAGATAATGTTCTCGGACCGTCTAAACATAAAAGAAATAAATGCACTTATTTAACGATCCGAGCTACAATTATCCGAGTTACTTGATTCATGTTTTCATTTGTCGTTTACCTTAAAGACATTGCCGCTTTTGGTTTTCCGGAAGAATACCTTCGACGTTAACATTTTCCTTTGTATTATCGAGCAACAAACGTTTGAACAGTAACACACAGGTGTCCTTTCAACAAACAATAAATTGTGTCTATTATTTCTTAAATTCGTACATGTCTATACACAAACCGATCGACACTACACGTGGATTAGTGTTCCGATTGGAGCGACCTCCTTTTGCGTATGCGCGGCCAAAACAGTAACGTAGTTATAACGAAGCAGAAGAACAGCCAGAGCTCTGACGCCCGCGGCAGTTATATTGACGGGAGTGTACCGGTATTATCGGTGGGACTAGTGTTCCGTCTTGAAGGTTGCTAACGTTTTAAGTGTAGCTTAACCCCTTACCTTTTCATATGTATATACTAATAATTTTTTTTAAATTTGCGGAATGCTCTAGGTACCCCATTTTATCGAAAAGGTTACGTTACTGAGGCTGAAATCGTCGTGCATGTGCGAAAAAAGGTCGCTCCAATCTGCTCCAATCGGAACACTGCGTGGATCGAGCATCCATGAAGTAGATAAATGATATCGTAACACCATCACAGTTGAAAATCAGAACTAAATACGAAAGAGCGGGAAATTCAAATTACGCCAACTTCTGTGCACGAACGATTTACTCTATAGATCGACGGCTCTCTTCATAAACATTTCTGCAACGCTGCTCGAGTTTATAATATTTCAGTAGTTTGCACATATCGTTACACGTATACATTTGATTAATAATACTCGTTTTAAACAGGAAAATAGTGCAATTGCAACGTTACTGGTGCGAATGGGTTGATAAAAGCGAAAGTAATGTTTGAAAAAATGTCATTAGGGTGGTTTATTGTTATTTCTGTTGGTGAACGACAGTGTTCCGATCAGAATGATCTTTTCTCGTGCATGCGCGGCAATTTCAGCCTCAGTCAAGTAAGATTCTCGATAAAATGGGGTACCTTGAGCACCCCGCAGACTTTTAAAAAATTATTAGTATATGAAAGGGCAAAGATGAGTTAAGCTACCGTTAGCAATCAAGTTTCACGACGGTATACCCGTCGTCAGTGGGTGTACAAAGTGTTCCTACAGCTTTAAAAATGGTGAAAATCTTAGTTGTATACGATTTTTGATCAGTTTCTGCAAATCCACAGAATCGTACATCTTTCAAATCAAAAGATTTCGATAAAATTATCAGCATGTATACAACTACCATAGATCTACAAAACAAAAATTTTTAAATTTTCATTGCGGGCCTAAATAAAAAAGTTTTAAAAAATGCCTTTTTTATTTTTCCATGTAACCGTGTAAATAATCATTTTTTGGTCAATCTTTTTTGCATATCATTACATAAACCAATGCTTCGAATTAATTCGAAAAAATCAGGTCGTTTGGTGCAATTATAAAAAAGCTATTCCATTTTAAAAAGTGTACGAACACTTTGTACACCCACTGTAACTGTCTCAGAGCTTTGGGCGTTCTGCTACGTTATTATTATTATAGATACGTCATTGGTGTGGCCGCGCTTGCGCGAGAAAAGATGGTTCTGATCGGAACACTGGTGCACGATCTACAGAATGCAAACCATAGATCATCGGAGTCGGTATAGGGACCTCGATACGATGGGGACCTCCGCCTTCGCTAGTGACTTTGCAACGGTAGGAGTGGGGTGAACAACTGCATACTTTATCGCGGTTCAAAACCTGTCGGTCTACATTCCAGTGTGCTGGTAGACGCCAAGCGTCGTGTTCTATAGAAAATCGAATCGATCGAACCCAGCGACGATCGGCGAAACGAAAAATGAAGTGATTCACCGGAAAAAGGTCGCAGGAACTGCTCGTTCACCTCCGAGAGGAGCATCGGTAACAAGTTTTACGAGTATCCCATAGGATCTGGAACGGGAAGATCGTACAGCCGGATCGAAGGCAAAAGGGTAAGTGTGCTCCCAATGGAATTACAATTTCTCTTAATTATGCCGATTTTCATTATTTCCTATTCTCGTTTTGCTTCTCGCGAAACTGTATCTGAGAAATTGCGATCAAGATCGAGAGACCGTGTGACCAACGGGAGTGCTCATTGTCGGGATGATACGCTTATGGTGTCGCAGCGTAAGATCACCTGCCGGAAGGGGTGAGCCACCAGTATTTTCGTTAAACTTCAAGCGGCCGGTGTATCGGTCGAGCCCCGAAGAGTCTGAAAGCCATAAGAGATCGTATACGATCAATCAACGAAATCGTTGTTTCGGATAATACCGCGCTGGTTAATGCGCCTGCGTTCCGACGTATGTATGCATGTTACGTGCATTTTGATTAATCTTTGATAAACGCGTCGGCGGCGGTACGCGCGGTAATATTAGTCGGGCTGTCATCTTCCCGGCTAAAGCAATCAGTATTCGTGTACATCCGTACGCACGCACACGCATATGCACGGCGTGACACGATGCTCGCGAGAATAATAGGTCCCGACTAAATAAATCGAAAACAAAAGAAACAATGGTATTACAGTTATGGTTTCACTTAAAATGGATCGGTAATGGCAGGAGCATAAGTGGCGGCTATGGGGAAGCAGATTAAAATAGCTTATGACACATATACGGCTAAATATTCTTCGCTCGTTTTGCCTAAGCAGTCGCCCTGTGCATACCGAGGAAGAGAATTAAGTTAGTCGTAGTTGGGCTGGTATCGAACGCGACGATACGAAACCAACGAAAGCCGTTCACGTGATTAATCGGCGATCAGGAGGAAGGGTCCACTTCTCTCGGACCTGCACGATCAATGGGAACCCGATCTTCCTGGTTCCTGTTTGTCACGTGTAACGGAACACTGTACTTTACTCTCCTCCACGAAATTAACGCCAATTTAATTCTCGCGGGGTGGCAGGTTTTCGGTTAGGCTGAAAGAGCCGATCAATTGGGAACGGAAGATTCGAAAATCTAACCTGCCTCTAAACAGATAGGAAATTACACCGCGTGGCGCGCGATTATCAGATTATCTCGATAAGTTCAGCGGAAACAAACATTGACGTTTCGATTTATTTTGAAAAATAAATACGCGCCCGTATACTTGTTCTTTAAGGACGTGCGAACATCGATCGACTTTTATACACCACTGCTGGGTTTCCTGTTGTAGATTAAATTGGATCTCGGTTGACGTTTAACTGGGTAGGAAAGATCATTGTATAACGAAGGATATAATTAAAACGATTTATTTCTAGCTCGAATTAGTTTTAACAGCGTAAGTAGGTAGAACGGTTAGATTATTTCGAAACTAGATTGTCTCGCGTGGAATCGTAACAGCAGGGATCGCTCGAAGATTCAGCACACCGTTACGGTTCCCTCGATCCTTCAGATCTTTCCGCATTTTGGTTGGCAACGACATCAGCGGCCGGGTCAACGAAAGCGGAACCAAGGTTCTCGATCCTGGATCGATGAACGAGGGTCGTCAACGTGCTCGAGAATGATTCAGGAATTCGGATGACTCTGGTTAAACAACGATCGCGGGCGAACAAGTCTAATTCTCTCTCGTTCAGCTGTTACAATCGGGACACGAGCTTGTGTGCGTAACCCGGGTGGCATTGGCTCGTCCGTAAGGTTAGGTCCGCCGAGGCATCGTTCGAGAGGGCGCGGGGTACGGCGGGGGGTTGACAACCACTGCTTTGGAATTCGAGTTCTTTATTTTTATGAGAGGCAACGTCGGAAACCAGCCTCTTTCGGGCCCTTCTCACCTGTTACATACCACCGGCATTTATGCTACCATTTAACCAGAAGTTAAGAGTCCTCCCGTACATAAAACACGTTAAACTGCATCGCGAACGGGCCGAACGTGTGCTTTTTTGTATCCCTCAGTCCCCCCGTGGATTTCGTCTCCGATGAAAAATGCCCGTTCGCCTCGCGACGACAATGACGAATCCTCCCGGACGAATTTCTTTCTTCGCCGTAACAGACTCGTCATCTCGTCCTTAATGAAATTCTTAAAAGGCCCAAAAAACGCCGAGCCGCGATCATTTCTCGAAGCATTCATCATCGGAATTTTCTATCGTGAAGTAATAAAAAACTCCATCGGTTTTTGGAACTACAATACTCGCGTACGAGGTGGACGATCGAGTGCAAGCTCGCTCGGGAAAATGATCGGTCACATGTGAAATATAATTTCGTGTACGATAAAAAGAGGTTTCTTGGTAGTAGGAGCAACGTTTCCTAGAGAAAAGGGAATGCGTGTGCGTTAATTCCGTGTGGCAGAGTGTCGCGTGGGCGAGCATCACGATGTATACCGTGAATGGATCTGCCTACGTAAGGCGCGTGTGTTAGCCAACAAATAATTTCCACTGGGCTCGGACATGTCGGTACGGTTTTCTGATCGTCACTTGCGATGGTCAGGCGTCGACACGTGGGTGGAAAGCGGTGCGCTCAATGATCGACGATTTTCGTCACCGTATATGGCCATTTTTTGTATTGTCATTATGGCACCTCTGGCCCCTCAATTTTCTACCGACGACCTTGCTTCCTTTGTTCCCCTGATGGATTTTCGAATTTCGCCCGCGGGCGACGCGTTTATATTTCAACGATTTCTTTTTTCATGTAAATCATTATACAATTCTTACTCCCCATCACAAAAATGTTTCACCTTACACGAGGGGAAGGAAGAGCTGCAATATCTGAAAACGAAATCTGTTTCTTTTTGTAAAAATCCGTTAAGGGTCCCAACCAATCAGGTTACAGGTACTTCCTGCTGAGGTCGCACCGGTAGACCCCCTCTCCCTTTCATCTTTCGTCGCGCGCTAAATACAAACTCGATATGGTGTCCCAAGAGACCTTTCAAGGATAAACAACTGGAAACTATCTAGAATCGAAGCTATAAATAGATTGCAGATTTTGTGCATTTATAAATGACTAGACGAAGAACGAAACTGCAAAAGACGATGAAACATTGTTATTTCTAGACTCGCGGATTTTGTGCATTCCTGATTTGTATGATTGTCCGCATAAATATTTGCGTCTATCGATTATTGTTAAAAATATAGTGCAACGTATTGTGAGTTTTGAAACCAGCCAGATCGGCAGGGTGCACGCGGGAATTTTGAAAACGTGAGTCCGAGTCGGTCCAGCGTAAATTATCCGTTCGAACGGGGCTCGGTATGCGCGGTCCCATTAAAAGTGTTGACGTTTTCGCGTCCCGGAGTCGCCGAGCCACGATATCGTGAAAACTAGAACGAGAATGCGTTCTATTTCCACGTTGAACTCTCCGCCGTTCTAAACTTAAACATGCTTGCCGGGCATTAATTTTAGTGGACTCTTGCCGGCGCCTCGGGTCTCCGCGAATTTCCGTCCCACCCCCGGGCAAAGAGGTCGGAAAAGCAAACGAGACAAATCGGCAGAGTAACGCGTGGCGAATCTCACCTCTTCCTTCATTCCAGAATGTGTCAAGATGCAGCCTGTGCCGTCCCTGTGTGGCGTCGTTGCGGCTTTGCTTCACGTTTTGGTCAGTTATGCACACGGTGAGTGTCTTCAGCCGATCCTCCCTTACATTTTAAACGGCCGCTCGATCGAAATAAATGTAGGATGCTTCTGATTCGCATGGATTACAACGTTCTTTCATTCGCAGAACAAAGACAAGAGGTGGGCATGTCGTTCACCCGGCACCCTCAACCTCTGGACGCACCTTTGGACGACGATGTGAACTTTGAGTGCAACCTGAACCTTCCCGCGGAACGTTTCGCTTGGCGTCATAGACGATTGAACTCTGACAAATGGTTGCCAGTTCCTCACACGCCTAGCAATAGTGGTAAAACGTCCAGGCATGTGGTCAAGTTCGACGATGAGTCGAAAGCCGGAGATTACCGGTGCATAGCTTTCTATGGTAATTTAGTTTATTTCTACGGTAATTTTAGTTTATTCGGGATCGAGTCGTGTTTTCGAAAATTCTTGGAAAGCCCAAAATTAAATGACTCTAGTGTCCAAACTTTATTCTCCTTGGTCCCACAACGTCTCTGCGTACCTACCAATCTTTATTCGCCGTTCTAGGCTCCAGTGGATTAGCTTCTGACCCGGCACGTTTGACGCTTGCAACTCTGCAGAAGTTCACCGATAAGAGCGACGTTTTAATACGCGTTGCTGCAGGGAACACAGTGCCTATAACCTGTCCCCTGCCTTACTCGGCACCGGAAGCTATAGTACAATTCTACAAAGACAACAATCTCATACCAAACGTGAACGGGAAGACTATGATCATCGAGAATGTGAAGGTGTCGGACAGCGGAAACTATCACTGTACCGCTAGCAATTACATCACCAGTCAGCAGTTCACCAGCAATCATAAAACCGTTTTGAATGTAGACACGAATCCGACTTTCCAATCGCCGTACCTCATTAAACAGCCGCAAACTGAGTACAGGGTTTTGCGGGGGATGAATGTTACTTTGGAGTGCTTCGGTGCTGGTTACCCAGTGCCTCACGTCGCGTGGAGTAGATTGGGCAGTCCGTTGCCAACGAATTCCATAAAGACCGCAATGGGATTGACGATAATGGACGTGCAACCGTTGGACAGGGGAGAGTACGATTGCATGTGGACCAGCAAAGGTGTTCACATTAAGTCGGTGATCATACTGAAAGTAATGGAGGCGCCGAAGGTAACCAAGTCACCGAAGACATCCACGTTCTCCGAAGGCGGAGAATTGGAGCTTTCCTGTTCGGTAACCGGCGAGCCAGATCCGAAAGTCGAGTGGCTAATCAACGGAGAATCTTTAATGCCTAACGACAATCTGGAGATCAAAGGATCCACTCTCGTTATCTCTGAAGTTGAGAAGAAACACGCAGGCATAGTTCAATGTACTGCGACCAACGACTACGGTTCGGACTCCGGCTACAATTTATTGAGGGTGAACCCGAAACAACATATAGGCACAACTGAATCGCGGCCGGACTATGGGGTTCCTAATTCGAGGCACAAGCACACGAGGGGAGGAGGAAGGAGGAGAAGCAAAGATGGAAAGCGCAAAGGCACTGGTAATTTTCAATGTTTCACTTAACGAGGTTGAATGTGTGTCAATCATTATGAACATGTTACGAGTTATAAATATTTTGTTTCGTGATATTTAAACTTTCCCATTTAAATATACAGTAAAGGCCCAAATACTGTATTCAGAGATATTTTTTTTTGTTATGGAACAAAATGTTTTGAAAAGTTGACTTGTAACAGCGTCATAATTACCGGCACGAATGTGCCGACCGTTCTGAACGTGTTTTTTTGAATTTTTAGCAGTTCTAGTGCCACCGATCCCACCTATTGTCACAAGACTTTCGGATGTGTCCGTGATGGTGCGATGGTCTGTACCTAACGACACGGGATTACCGATTCAGTTTTTCAAGGTTCAGTATCGGGAGCTTGGACCGAAGATCAGTGGCAAGCCGTCGAAGTGGATGACTGCGAACTCTGAGATACCGGAGCATGTGAGATCGTTCGATGTGACCGATCTGCAGCCTGATCACACGTACAAGTTCAGGATTGCTGCAGTTTATTCGAACAACGATAATAAACTCAGCCCGAATTCGGTTCGTTTCCATCTGAACAAAGATGGTGGATTCGAGAGCAACAAAATGCCCATACCACTGCTAACGAACACCGAAGCTTTGAGCCCGCATGAGGTGTTGCTTATCTGGCAGAATCCGGATAAATCAACAAAGATCGATGGCTTCTATGTGTACCATCGGCCTTCGACGTTTGCTGGAGATTATGTGAAGACCACGGTCGAAGGAAAGAATTCTTTCAATATAACGATATCTCATTTGCAACCCGATACAACCTATGAGTTCAAGGTACAAAGTTTCTCGGTGGATGCCGCCTCGGAGTTCTCAAAGATTCTTCGGCAGAAGACGAAGAAGCCAATTGTAGAGCACCATGAAAACAACAATCGCAACGATCATGGTAGCAATCTAACGTTGGACAGTCGGGTAAGACCCGCGGATGACAGGAATGCGAGCATGTATGCCATAATCGGCGGTGTTCTCGGCGGATCGACTCTCCTAGGGGGCCTAACCGCGGTAGCAGTGGTGTACAAGAGGACTAAACACAAACAGAGCCGGGAGTCTTCGCAAAGCGAAGGTGCTACTACTTTTAGTATTCGAAATAATTGAAACGATGACACCAAGCTTCATAACATTGTATTCTGTTCTCCAGGGAAACCTATCACAAATGGAAGAGTAATGAATGGTGGAGTCACCGACTCGAAAATAAATATAACATCAAACCCGCTCGCTGGTCTCGACACGTCCGAAGACATAATACAGCCTAAGGTCGGTATTTGTAAGTAGCAATATCAATAACTGTTGCTCTGTCTCAGAGGAAAAGAATGACTGAAGGCTGTGCTGATTTCATAAAAAAAAGAAAAAGAGACATGCCACTCTGGTTTCGCATATGAGTTACATTAACTGAGCTTCCGTTGTCTAAAGTCATTCGACTTTCCCCTCACAGTCAGAAGTACATTAGGCGAACGTAAATACAATCTTAGTCGCGTACGTGTCCACTGTGTGCGCCTACGATGTTTCTACTGCGAACATTCGTATAGTTCTGTGTGTATGTGTGCGTGTTCTGTGGAGTTGGAACACAATCCAGAGTTTGACTTTTGTTCAACGAAACGAGCATGGCACGAATGTAGTTCTCAGAGTTGCCGCTATTCTTCGTAGATAGCGTGGTGATCAGGGTACGGTGAAAAGCAAACTTGCGCTAAATTGATTCGCCATTTAGTTTGATTAAGTTTTTTATCTGTAATTATGTTGGATGCGATCGAGCTCCATTGTGTTCCAACGGTACATCTTGAAGTTTGGCACGTTCACCTCTGCGGTGCTTCGGCCCTCCCCCCGTTCTATTTTACAGCGAACCTCTATTTTTATTTTATTTTTTTTCTTACGCACTATCCTCACGCGACTGCATCTATGTATTTACATTGGACTAACGTGTTTCTGCTTTCAGACTATTCGATATTAAGGAGACTAGTCTTTCCTAGCTTTAGCATTGATCGCGTGTGCTGCTACTTTAATTCTACTCGCTCTCTGCACTCTTCTCTGGAGCCGCTTTTCTTTTGTTTTTCTTCCGAGCACCGCACACGTACGTTACCCCCACAAAACTCGCTCCCTTCGAGCTGATCTGAAAGAAGCGAACGAACACGCATGTTTCTGAACAGAGCGGACAACAGTCGCCGATGGAAATGGCCTCGTTTCTAAACGGGCAAAACAACAACAGCAACAACCATAACAACAGTGACACAGCTGGAACTGACGTGAACACATCGTATACTGAGCCCGCTCTGCTCCAGGGATCACTGCCTATCGAACAACCCCTGTGAACGACATCTAGATCTTTCGAAACCAGTTATCGTGCCAGGATTTATTTTTTTTCAATTTTAACTATACATAGACAGGAATTACGATTCTTCATTTTAACGCATTGGAGAAAGCGACAACGATGCTTCTTTTAGTGAGACTTTTAAACTTGTAGATCTTAGTTGTCATCGAGTCCAATGAACAAACCGTTTTAAGACATGTACAGGGTGTCGTAATAGGTATGCTCAAATACTTGGATTAATTTGCTGGACGAGTGTTCGTCCAGTAGTTTCATTCTGATTTTAAGTTTTAGATCTTTCCTTTTGCGCATGATACCTTTTGGTTAAGCTCAAGGTAGTTTAAGGGAATCAGCGTTCAACTATAAAGTGCGTACCTTGAAATTATTAATAATGTACCTGTTTGACGAATCTTTGTCTTGTTCGATGTTGCTGTTCATACGCACTTTATGGTCGACAATTGATCAAGGAATATTACGTGTAAGTCAGCCTATGCGCGCATATCTAGCTCCTAGAATCGCGCAAGCTCAGAACTGAACCAACTCTACTTTTTTCTCTCTTTTTTGGCGGGAAGACGAATACTTGTCTCTCGTCGGATTCGCGTAGGTTTTATATTAATTTTACACCAGGCAGCTTTTAAAGTTATCTTTGTTTCCTAATTTAAATTAACTAGCGTTCACGGTCTTGTACATACGCGATTTATTGATAGTTAGATGGAGTCCAGATGCGGATGAAATTGTGCCTGATAAGAAAAAAAAGGTAGCTGTGCTATGTGTCTTATATTATGCGTATACCGTTTTGAAAGTGATCAATGATATCGAAACTTTTGGTTGCTCTTACCAATCGCTGACTTGGCACCGCTTGTATTCAACATTCGTCGTGTCGTTACCGACGAAATCGGCAGCATCACCTTGACTAAACTACTACTTTACATTAGGAAGAATCTGACACGAATCCGTAGAGTATATACGTTGCTAACAGTATTTGTTACGTAATGCTACGATGTTAACTTATAATAGCAGTATTTTTTCCTAGCTTCAAGTTAGATGCAATAATTTTTTAGTGATCGTTGTTGTATTCCTGACGGTAATCAAGCTTTACAATAACTCTCGCGACTAAAAATCCGTGAAACTAACGAAGGTTCTACGACCTGTTGGAATTTCGATATCAGAAAACGAGAAAATGACTAAGTTTTTGTAAATAAGTATTTGTAAAATTTTACGACGCTACTTTCTTATATATATATATAAAGAATATTTATACACATACATGCGCTCGCGCATGCACACACACCACACACACACATATATCTATGTGTATTTTTTAACGTAAAGTTAATTTTATTTAAAACTTTTGTACTTTTTAAAATTAATTGTATGACAATTTATGCTGCCAAGATAGCATTTTGTGAACGAGAGGAAGAAACAATTTTGTATATATTAGGAATGGTTCAGATTTTATGCAGAAACATACGTGCCTTACATCTTGCCTCTACAAAATAATGTTAAGATTAATTATTTATATACACGTATGTATGTATATCGACATTTTATGTACTTAACATTTTTTAATAAACATATCAGGAAAAATCTGTTAATTCGAGAATAAAGCATAGAGAAGTTCCCTCTGGATTTACTCGATTCACAGCACAGTTACACTGGACGTACAAAGTGTTGATACACTTTTTAAAATGGAACAACTTTTTTATAATAATACCAAACGACCTGATTTGTTATAATTAATTTGAAGCGTTGGTTTATGAAATGGTATGCAATAAAGATTTTCCAAAAAATTATTATTTACAAGGTTACATGGAAAAATAAAATAGGCATTTTTTAAAACTTTTTTATTTGGGCCCATAAGAATTAAAAATTTGTTTTAAAAATCAGGTCGTTTGGTACAATTATAAAAAAGTTATTCCATTTTAAAATACTTTGCACACCCACTGTATATTAAATTAGTGTACATATCCCCCAAAATTTAATTAATAATTAACAATTGTAACTGAGACGAAATTGAAGTTTCTAGTAAACAATTATGCATTTATTTATACTAGTATATTGTCTTTCTACGCCGTTATAATTTTTTCAAAAAAATGCTCTTATCAATCTTTGGTTTTTACATACGGGAGCTTCGTATTCCCCCAATTTTTAACATCGTTGGTACTTCAGATCATGTAACAGGAAATGTTATGTTGTAACAGAGATATCCTCACTGATTGTAATCGAGTGACTACTATACCTAGTTCATGATTCTAAGTAGTAGATATGAAATTTCATAACATGAGATATCTATATTTGTCTTGAGTCTATGGTCTGTCCTGGAACTTTGACGTTTCGCCGTTGATGGCGTCACATACCGTTTTGATAGCTACCATTATACGTAAACAAATTAAACGTCAATTGAAAACATTGTAATCGGCAGTTATTAATGTACGGTATTTCTTCGGAATTGGTGGAATGTAAAAGAGACATTTGATTGCTACTTGCGCATTATATCTACACGTATCAACGTACATTCAATTACATTTCATTGATTGTGACAGCGTAGGAGAGGTCATATTTCAATTAACTGTTTTGATTGTCGGCGCACGTGTATATAACATTTATAATAAAATAGCATTGAAAAATGGCTGTGGCTGTTAAGGAAGAGATGATTCCTGTAAAAGACGCCATAAAAATATTCACGGACACCATGCGCTCCTTAAATGAACCGGATCAACAAATTTTCTTATCGTTTATCGCTGACAATTGGAAGCCCGAAGATGTCAAAATGCGGTTGATTTCACAAAAATTCATGGGTATACCTCATTTACTATTTCATAACTTGTGAAATGTAAGGCAAACGATATTGATTAAACAAATTTGTAGATGGTTGTTCGAACAGTAGCGATATACAAGAGGAACGGCTAAGAAGCATCAAACAAATTGTACTTGATATCAGAGACAGAGTACCATTCGATAGCATACTACCATCAGAAAACATTGTGCCACCAACAGTGGGAGAGGTCTGTTGTCAGATGTTATACAAAACTACAATTGCACGTTAGACTCGCAAACTGCTAACAGATACAGAAAATGTTATTAGTTCGATAAATCTTTAGAATTCTGATTGTGATGCTATATCAACAAAGCACATTGATGCTTTTCTTTATGACAATAACGAGGTCGATGATCTCATACAAGAAGGTAAATTGGACATTCTGTATTGTGGTAAATGTGGATCCACAAATACAAAAACATACAGTAAGGAAACATCCATCAAGTGTTCCTATCGGCGATAAATAATCCTCTATACTTGATGGAAACAATGCAACAACTTTGTTTCAGATATCATATCGCATTCCATGTCAGTGACTACTATGGTCTATGTATTTTGCAACATTTTACCACCATTGGATGGAAAAACTGTGCTTGACGTAGGATCTAGATTGGGTGCTGTTCTCTATGGCGTAAATGACATGACACAGTTCTAATTCTACAATTTCATTAACATTAAGTACGTAATTAACTTATGAATGGATTTTCAGGCACACATATTCTCATCAGCACAAAAGATCATTGGAGTTGAGATGAATAAAGATTTCTGCACCCTACAGTCTGCGATCATAGAAAAATTCAAAATGAACGACCGCATAGAAATTGTAAACAAGAAGATCGAGGAGTGTCCAGACATTGTACAAAGCAGCGATATCATTATCTTGAACAATCCATTTGAATTCTATGTTCCAGAATCTGTGCACATAGAGATCTGGAAGTTCTTAAAAGCTAACATCCAAAAAGGGACTATTCTTGTCACTAGACCGTCTATTGAAACAACCTTTAAGACTTTAAAGACGGGAATATCTACAAAAAAGTGGGTAAAACCGTACGAGGTAGATAAAAGTACGCAAGAGCCTCAGGTATTTGGATCTCTGGTGTTGGATCCAAATGAGCATTCAAATATTACTTTTTACGAAGTCTTGTAAAAAGGAGTTCAAGCGAGATACTTTTTCTAAATAAAAATATATAAGAGAAAGACGAAGATCCTTCGATCCTTCTTCCAATTTAATAATAAACGCGCACCGTTCAACCGATTGCGGTGGCGTGTACGCTGAAGTTTATAGTGTCTTAGATTTCCATGGTCACTGGGGAAACACAAGCAACGTGTTTATGGAATCAAATAAAGCCTAGCGATTTACGTGGTATTATAATTACAGAGTTTTGCGTCAATCGTAGGTGTAAACCTTCCCTTCTGGGAGAACTGATTTCAATGCAATCGATCCCCTCCTTTTACACAGGAACTCGTGTATAGGTGGTCACCGCGGAGTGGTCAAGTTCAAATCTCGAGTTCAGTCAGCCATCAGCTACGATTGACGTACAATCATCGCACACATTGCTCCATCCAGTTACCACGATCGAAAATTAACACCCGTGGTGATTGCGACCGATAATGAACGCCGAGGACGTCCGGTCGAATTCCTTGAATTCCAAGCACAAGAAACGAATCGTATCGCGGCGTCGACGTGTTGCTTGTTAGCATCGAACGATCTGTTGCGAATCAATTATTTCTTTTTTTAAATTTCGCAATTCTCTCGTACACCAAATTTGATGGTCGCTCGAAATCGTTCTCATGTTATCGGCCCTGAATAAAATGCGGAATACAACACCGGGATGGACAGGTAAGACGTGAAAATCGAAAGCATATTTTTCTTTCATTTATCTTGTGCACGTTAGCAACGCATTTTTGTTATCGTACGAATCTTTCCCGCGTCATTAAAATGACGTCAGAAGCCATTATGTAGTTAACGTCTTACAATATTCGCCGAGAGCTTAAATTTTTATTGTTTACGATTTTACGATCCCACGGAACAGTCTCGACTGTTCAATTATAAAACATACGAATTGTACGCGGAGCATCGGCCACCTCATGTTTAGTATAATAGCACAATTTGTTATTGCTTATCTGGAACACGAACGAGTCATTAGCCTTGGGCCGACATTGACCCGATTTCGTCACAAATATGAGCCTGGCTGCACAGCCTCGTCTAGCCTTCCTCCGCGCGAATCATCTTTGAATTCCCAAATAGAAAGGCCATGAAATCGTTCTAGCTTATATATCCACCAAATTTTTCTATGGACTACCAAATACGAAACAGGCGACCGACATCCGGGTACCCTACGAATTAACGCTCGTCTATTTTCGAATAACCTTATCTGCTTTTGCGAAATCCAAGACATAATCAGACAACATTTCGTCACGATGATTCCCGCGCGAATGGAGCTCGCAGCGTTTCTGAATCCTCTAAACCTCAAACTGAACATTATACTGAAATGGAAAATTTTAAAATTCCTAAGAACCAGAGGGAAGGGAGAGTCGCGACGTTTTGTCGAATTCGCGTAGACGCCGTTCCATTTACTCGTTTCCGGTCCGTAAAAATGACAACGGACCTCCTGTTTTGCAATCTTATCTCGCGGTTTGCAGCGTTGCGCTGGGTGCAGTCGGGAACGGTTCCCCGCCGCTGGAAACCAATGCGTGGGCGATAGAAAAAGAGGAGAGACGGGGAAAAAGAACAAAAAGGCCTCGTAATTCCGCTCGTTGCGGTGCACGGCTATTTCGTACAATGAAACAGCCGAACGTACGAGCGAACGTACGAACGAACGAACGAACGAATGAGCGAACGAACGAGCGAACGCATGAACGTACGAACGGTCGCAGCACAGATAGGCTCAAGTGGCCAAGGGGCACTTGAACTGACGAGATAATGGACCGTTTGTCGAGAAAGAGAAAGAAGCAACGATACACGAGAGCAGCGGTACGCGGCCGCTGTAACCGCCGCGCGATCATTCAATCGCACTTTCTTGTTTCTTTGCCTCCAATGACGCACTTGTGACGTCAATCGCAGGAGCAAGGAGCAACCCTGGCATACCTCTTCCATACATCTTTCCCTCCGCATTTCTTCGACCCGGATACTCGGTCCTTGACTTTTGCACGGACTAGCTGTTTCGCGAAAAATAATCCTTTTCTCTCTCTCTCTCTCTTTCTGTACCAGTCTCGAGAACAGCGCTCTTGGAAGCGTTAGATCTATCCGCGAAGACCTGATTTTCGAATATGTCCGTAGAAGAGCTGGAAGCGTAAAATAATAATGACCTTTTCGTATGGGGAACAGCCGGGCATATAATAGTATTATTTCGAGATTAGATAAGCACTCGTAATGACTGCGCTGGTATTAGAAAAATTTATATCCCTTCGGGCGAGCGTATTATCATAAAACCACTTTGTCGTCGGACGAGTACTTTTTTAGGGGGGAACTTTGACACGCACGATGGATAGGAAATATGTTTCTTTGTAGTCACGTCGTTCGGTTTAGCTATATGCACTGTTTTTTTTGTTAAAGTGGGAACGTTGTTCTATGTTATTTTTAGCTTTCGGTGGAATATAAAATTCGCGTTGATTACGCTGACGCCAAGATCGTGCTACGTATAATGTTATTACATCTTTGTTTATACTGTAACCGCGAATAGGTATGCCTTCGTAAAATAAATACCGGCGAGCGTGCGCGCAGATTAAATTTCGAAAACAATGGGCTACGATTGACTATTCGAAAGATTTGTATTCGGAATGCAAAATACCGGCCGTACTATTCAGGAATTGTTTTCGAGCTTGGTCTAAAGGCCATTGTGTATTCCTAAAGTGGGACGCAATAGTAAACACACGGGAATCGTGCTATGTATGTACCAGTGAAATAATGAGCACGAACTTTCAATTCCTTCAAATAAAACGTCACGATGCTGTGGTTCATTTTTCTTCAGGGTTTACATTTAAATTCACACAATCGTTTATTCTCGCTATACGCAACGCTGTGTGTGTGTGGGTGCGTGGTACAAGCGTAAACACTCCTTCTTTATTTGAGTATTTTCTATCGATGACTGTGCGATAAATAGGAATCGTTACCAAATCAATTGGAATCTCAATTCCAAGTCGTATTTCATCTCGTTTCGTCCGAGCCGTGATCCGACATCGTCACACAATGTCGTTGCACGTGTTGCCAAATGAAATCCTACGTCCTTTAACTTTGTATACATGTATACTTTACTGTGAACGTCCTTTTGGTAGACAGTGCTGTTGAATGTGCTTTCATTAGACAACGGATCGTTCTAAATGTATTGCTTGTAATATAGCTCTTTTATTATACTTTATTCTGAAAAAAATTAATATGAACATTTTCACCATAGCACCTGCTTGTAATTTAAAACATGTTAATGTATAATTGGTTTTCTATTTTTTTTCTATGTGATCCGTGTCTCTCCGACAAAACAAATACGGCTATATAGCAGTGCGAGAAGGGACCCGGTCGAAAAGAGGGTGAACTTCTCGAAGATCGTTCGAATAACGTACGACGAGGAAGCCGTCGATCCAGTCGTTGACGAATGTGCAACGATCGAGAAGAAAAGAGTGCGGAAAGTGGACGAGGCTGGTTTCGATCAGGAAAGAAATCGTTCAAAGTCGCCCCGTGCCCGATCGTCGAAACCAGGTCAGATGATCGACGTACGTTATCCGTCTAGCTGCCGCGTGGTCTACGGAATTCAACATGGCGGCTGGCCGAGCCAGCGTCGACGCCGTGGTCGCGATTGGTTCAGGCACGGTGCGCGATGCGTCTCCCGTATTTCAAATCGAACGTCTGGCGACCTAGTGCGGAGAGGACGATGGGAATCCTCCCGGGACCGGGGTCGACGCGATGAGGAGGGCGGTTACGCGGTGCTGAGACGTCGGCAACAGTCGAAACAGCTGTCGCGAGCTGTGCAGCAGCAGGGACCTGAGTCCGAGGAGCGGGAGCCGATCCGAGGCGCGGAGGAACCGTCGTGGAAACGGAACAACAACGTCTCGAGCAGCACGGCCGGCGGGCAGAGGAAACGGCGCGTCGGTATCGTGGAGAATCAGTACGTCGCCGAGTGCGAGGGTGGTTCGTCGGTATGCGAGCTGGTGCACGGTCTCGAGCGGCTGTTCGGTGATCGTACGGAAGCCGGCGAGGAAGCCGGCGACGCGATGAGGTCCAAGAACCAACCGGTCCGCGAACAGCAACAGCAATCCCAGGAGACCACCGTCGTCGACCCGGTCGAGGCGAACGAGACCTACGACGAGTTTGACACCGTACGAATGCCGGTGGTCAGGTCACTCAGCAAAAGTCCCCAGAGCGACGAGGGGATCGAGGCCGATCCAGAACGCAGGAGGGGATCCGTCGCACGGTGTTGGAGCCTCGACTCCGCCGCAGCCAGCGACGAGGACCTAGCCTCGTTGACCACCACGCACCAGCTCAAACGGCACAAACTACGGGTCACTAGATGCTGTAGCTCTGACAGCGCGGTCTTGAGCGACGAGGATCAAATCAAAGGTGAGGGGGATGCATGCGATATACGTACGCACGTCGATTGTCCGATGCCGTGACACCAGTTGCTTGCGCCTTGCCTCCTTGTTTTGCCTTGCCTAGCCTAGCGGCGCGAGAGGGGGCACGTCCGTTCAAAACACGTCCCCCTGACCCATGCGCGCCGCGCTCGCTGACGTCATTGTTCTCCATTTTCCCTTTTTTACCGTGGCACGTTCGAAACCGACACAGGATCGTGTAAATATGTGAGACTCTGTTTTGCAATGTTCCCGTTAGCCCTCTCTCCAGTATTTCAGCTTGCATATTTTGCACGAATTATTTCGGTACAATACTTTCGATTCACTTCGTTCGTTCTAGGACACTATGAGGTCATTGTAAGTACACCGGCCCCGCGTTGATTTAAATAATGTTAAACGTTCCGAGACACCTGTTGTCGCTTCTTTCTTTCAATTTGATTCATGATCTTTCTTTTTTGCTGAAATGCATGTATATACATAATAAGTGCATTAGAATGTCCAGCAATATGTGTATTAGGTCAGTGCAAAAATCCGTGCTCGATTTCGTATTTAAATATAACGAGGAATCGCGCACGAATTTCTACACTGACTTAACGCGATGTAAACAGTGTGGCTGAAAGCATCAAGGTTTTCAGCACTCAATAATTAGCCAGCATATACAATGTGTCAATGTTAATGTTGTAGGCACTGAAGGTCTATTAACACTACTTATCAGCAATTTTTTGAATAGTCATCCACATACGGAGGTTACACTTTTAAATATTGGTCCCAAGAAAGGATAAATTATGCAAGATATACCTTCTCCATTTACGTATTCTTGAATAAAGATGACTTGACAGCCTTCTAAAAAGCATGAATTAACAAGCGAGAGCTACAATGGCTTTTACAACTTTTGCATGGACTTTAAGCTCAATTGAACTTATTTTAAGCTTAACCGAACAAGTGTTAGGAAAGCCTTTCTCCTTAATATCTTAAAGTAAGAAATAGATAATACTGTTCGATATAATTAATACCGTCTGCAGGCTGGGACAGCACGAATGCAGTGGAAGGAAGCGAGGCTGAACACAATGAAGGGAGGCCCAGATACTGGAGAACGCCGAGTGTGGTTGTTAGCGACTACTCAGATTATTCTTATCTTGACGAGAAGTTGGAAAGAAATGACCTAGAGCTTGAGAAGTACGAGGGAACCAGTGGCACGCCTAGCCAAGCTAGCAGTTGTTCCTGCCTAGACTGCGATGAGATTAGAGAGTCCTTAGACAATCAATTCCTGGGTGTTTGTCGCAGTAGGAGGCATTCAGACTCTTGTTGTTTGTGCCTTGATTCTATGAATGCTACTGCTCAAAGGTATCTCTCTTCAGAATTCTGTCGATACCACTTTGCTTCTGCTGTATCTAACACTGAAACATTTTATTTAGGAACTATAATGAAACTGGGAACAGGCGGAACTCCTGTTTAGACTCGACAAACTCCTATTACTCGAAGCTGGACTCTCAGCTATTACAATATACTCAAGAGAACACTCAGGAACTGCAAGAAAAGTCGAAGATCGAGTTCCTGGACATCCCTCCTTCGAGAAAGATTTCTGATTGCTCGACGACCTCCAGTCTCAGCGGCGACGAGTCCGACGTGACCGATCAGCCGCAACAGAAGCCCAGAGTAAGTGTAAAATTACCGTTATCGCTTTTTCCCGTTCAGATAAGAGAGGAAGAATAGAGAAAGAATCGCGGAGGATGCGTCTCGGTTCCCAGAAACCCACCTCGAAGAACTCCGCTCGTATATCGCACCGCAACGAGCCCGGAACTATTTCAAGGGGAGAGATTCTATGAAACCAAGAAGCGGCGGGGGAAGATAAATAAAATTACCATAAATTCAATGAACGGCACGGTTGTCCGGCCCGTTCTGACGTATTTCCATTACAGGTGTATAAATATTTCAATGTTACACTGAAGGAAAAAGCTATGTTTAGCGCGACACCGCTACCACTACAGGCCCTCGTTAGCTGTGCGGCGAACACACGGCTAATTTATCTTACGCAACGTCGCGCTTGTGCTCCAGTTCGCGAACAAACGAACCGTTCATACGACGAATACGGAATTCACGTCGGTATTTAGGGACGCTTAATGAAAACGGGAACGTGACCGCGACCACGGTGAGGCTTAGCTTTATCTGCGTTTCGCGTGCGCGTTCTCTTCCAGTTTGGAAGCTTATTTTTATCACGAGAATTATTCCCGAGCGTTTCGGCGAGCGAAAGAAATTGATAGCGCCGCGGAACGACCTCTGAGAACGTTTTCCTAGAAGAGGACACGCCGAATGAGACGACACGCGTCGTCGCTGTTTTTTGAAATGAGGCTCGCAACAATGCAGCGAACAGAGGAATCTGTTATGCATGCCTATCCTTTGTACGGAGCAGTGTGCGTATTTATCTGGCCCTGTCTCTGCATACTCGTTTTCCATACGGATGGATCAACGTGTTTACAAACCCGTCGCGCACGTGCACGGTCGCTTTGTGCATTCTTTGCGTGGGTTACAATGACGTACACGCGATCAAGGAACGCTGCAGCCGATGCTGATTCTCTTCCTTGTCTTTCACAGCCTCTCGCTTACACCGGGATCCCATGAATTCATCTTTTTCCGATCCACGTGGAAGATAGGTAAAGAGTTTCGGGTAACTCTATAATGTTGGAACGAGGGACCGGGACGGTATTAGTTTCTTTTATCTAGCAGATAGAACGAGCGACGCGCTTGAATAGGTATCGGTTCTGACGTAGTCCGACCATCACCTGGCGAGAACCACGGCTTATAAACACCGTTGTAAATTCCACAATTGTTTGACGTCACTAGTTGCGCCTTTACTCTCCGCGATCGTGGAATCGAGCTTGAAAACCGGATTCGCGGCGATAGCGGTCGAGCGAGACCGGCTGCGGCGAATTCGATCCTTGTTCTGGTTTCGATTCTAATGTAAACTTGGCAGGATGTTAACTGAGCGATTTAATTGAATTTTGTATGTTTCTTTGGCGATGGAAGAAAAGAGATCAATGCTAATTCGTTCAATTTTACCTTGGCAGAACTGCATCATCTTGCTGGGTCAGTCGGTCGTGTTATTTCAATTATTCATACAAGAATAATGATTTTTTAAGTGCACTCCTCGCCATAGTTAATCCCTTACGATCAGTTTTAACAATCTAGTTTATGTATAGTGTGATAAACTTGTAACTCGCATAGTATTTGATACTGAAACAACAACTTCTCGCGATTCAGAATTTCGATAAAGCTAAGCGCGGTAGTTAACTCTTTCTCCTAAAATAACTCGTTAGTCGTTCGTTATATGAATAACTGTTTCATACGAAAATTTGACAATACCGAGAGGGGTTCAAACTGTGCTAATTAGATTTTTGTTATCTTGCTTTACCATAGAAATATGTGGCACACTTTGAGATTTCATTAAATTTCCCCTGCTTAAATGACCAATGGTGATTCCGTTATCTCTATAAAGAAGAGATGCGTGTCTATAAACAAAAAATTAATTAGTACATACGATATATCCTCTGATACACCATAACTTTTGTCTGAAACATTTTTTCATATGATAAACAATAAAGGAGCACGGCTAAGGAGGCAGAGTTAAATGACTCGCACTGTACAATTCCATTCGACGTCCTTTAGGAAGCGTGCGTCCGTCAAAGACTCCACTATGTCACTGACTATAACTGACCAGCCACTTCCAGTGTCGGCTCGAATAGAGCAAGCAGGCCTAGCGGAGACAGGCTTTTACTTTCAAATGCTCCATTATCCCGCCCCGTTCAAGGAGTCAGAAAGTTCAAGCTCGAGGCATCTCCAGTCTAGCCGAGGTACTCGATGTGGTAACAGTGAGCCAGTGGAGGACCGGTGACGGTGGTGTGCGGTCTCTCGTCAGCGTCTCCGTTCGCAGCACCGTTTTCCACAGGATTCAGTCAGTCTACGTCCGTTGACATTTTCAATAAACGACACTCGATTCTCCACGTGACTGGAAAACAATTTTTAAAACATCACTGGAAACGTTTCTGCGATCTTGGTACTTCGACCAGTGATCGATTACCTGAGGATCTTCGAGCTCTTAAAGAGGTACTGAGTTCAAGCAAACTCGACGATGTTAGGCGAGCCCTTTGACGATGGGCGCGACCATGAATTAGGGCTTCATCGACCCCATATATAGGACCGAAACGCGATACGATCATTAAGTCCCGATGACTCCACGCCGCGGCTCCGCGACGGGAAAAAATAGAATTCCAGCGAAACCGGGAGAGGAAGACGAACTTGATTTAAATAAAACCCGACGAATCGGCCTGTGTTTGTTGTGTGCCAGTGGAGTCGGTCGGGACGAGCGTACCTCGAAGCCGCGGTGTATTTTCGGTCTTAGAGGATATCGTACTATCAGCGGGAGTCGATTTCGGCGGACCGAGTCGCCCGGAACTAGAGGATAGGTTTGGAACAGGTCAGTCCTGAACTCTTTCGTTGCTATCTTGCGGTGGAGTCCGCGATCATTAACCCTCATGCCTTCCTCAGAAATAGTTGCATAAAAGATTCTATGATACGTCGTTGAAAACGACGCTGGAACGAAAGAGAGTCGAAAGACAGGCACGATCGAAAGCGGACGTCTTGGACGTCAAAGACGGTAAAGGCGAAATAGATAAGTTGCCTTCTTCCGAGAATTAATACGTTACAGCTGTTAAAAGTGTGTCCATTCGTTTAAAGAAAGAGAGAGACTTCGTTACAATACTTTCTCACCCATTATTGCTTCGCTCCTTAAACTAATAAACTTCGCTTCATTTATCACGTCACATTTTAGAGAAATACATCTAATAATACAGATAAAAAGGAACCAATCATGTTGTAGTACGTAAAAATAGTAAATGGGTGAATTTTTACCCTGAGGAACGTATGAGGGTTGAGTATTCAACAAGACAGACCGTCAAGTCTAGCCGGAAGATCGCTGAAGCAGGTGTCCAAGCGTAATCGGTTAGGTTCTCGGGATCGACGATGCGCAGTTGTGGTTCGTCAGTGGCCGACTGCCATCTGATAAGAGTTCCGCAGCGATTTCCACGAAGGGATCTCGTCGCGTGCACGACGCCGCGCCGGCCGGGCACTTATCAACAAACACTCCCAGGTGATAATGTGCACCGGTGAGCCGATGGCAATCTCGCAGTCTGCTAGTTTCCGCGGCGATCCGCTACCGATGACTGCGTCTCCGCCGAGAGCGAAACCTGAGGACGCGAAAGATGAAGCGCGGAAAGCAACGGCCTTTAGGCCTACTCAGGATCGACCTGGACGAGATCCTCGACGGGAATATCGCTTGTGACGCGTTGCTCTACAAGGTATTTCGAGATTTTCACCTTAACTCGGGGCTAGAGGATTCGCTGATCAGGAGATAGCTTCCGTGAGCTTCAGATGATCGTTCACTCTCTGAGAAAGTCATGTAAACGTCCATTTCTGTGTATCTATTTCTATGTAGACAATTTTTATTTTGCATAGAGATTCGCAGTCTAGCGATCATGCTCCGCAAAATGTCCCCGAATAGGTAGACCTTGGGCTCCTCTAATCTTAGACAATCGTTTATAGTGTTTTGCCTGGCGTTTTCGAAGGTTCTATGATAAGAACAACTTTTAGTCTCTGCACGATCATTTATCTTGATTAGTCTAGCATTTTCGAAGGTTCTGTAATAAGAAAACGGGCGGAGGGTGACCTGTATTTTTCAGTAATTTTGTGCGAACTATTTCAAATTCGTGTAACGTTCTTCGAACTAAATTTTGCAACTCTGTTGTCTGTGCTGTAGGTAAATTTCCAAAGGCTCGACAGCTCGTGTTATTGATCTGATCGATCGTCGGCGCGTTTTATCAGCCGGCGATACCGAGCAGGCTTGAGATTCGATGAAGGCGCTCCAAGTCTCTTGATCGATCGAAACGATTTATGAATCCCTGAAACAAGATTATAGTATACTTTCTGACATAGCAAAGCAGCGAATACAAAAATAGTGAATCTCTTGTTCATGAATAATTGATTCCACGAGAAAAACATAGATAGCAACATCGAATAAATTATTCTAAGGTCTACTATAATTAAGGCGAAAGAGCAGAGCCATGGAAATTTTTGCAGGATCTGCGAGCGACATAACTCGCGGAGTAAAATAATTCATGAAGAAGTGTTTGTCCAGTAGAACAGTTCGTGGGATATCTCTGTTGCGATTCGTCCTTTGTTCCGATCATGAAACAACGCCTTCGCGATTGAAACGCGAAGACAATCGTGGCACGAAGATCTTCTAAGCGTATTCTGAACGTCTATCGATCGACCTACGCGTTCCAACTCTGCGACATAGAAAATTCGCGTTGCACACGGGATGACACGCACGCGTTATGAATAAAACATCGGGCGGTGTGACCGAAAATAATATCATGGACGTGGGTCGTCGGAAATCCCGGTGTGCCAATTTGTTTTCTAATCGTTCCGTCGCAAAAAGTCGTCTAAGTCGATCGGTTTATTTCGAAACCGTTCTTCGTCCACATTTCGAACAGTCATTTTTTATTCTTGAAACCAGACTTGTCACGAGGGAGCTGGGTTACCCAACGCGTTATTGTTGACAACAATAAATCAATATCTTCCGACGGAGCATGATTAGTTACGATACCGATAAGCAGTTGTTGTTGCATCGTATCACTCCATCTCGTTCCGCACGACAAAAACAAAGGCTTCTTTAAACAAAATCTTGTTCTCTCGTTATAGTAGCGCTACTCTACGCCCACATAATCGCCACGCCCATTTGTTGCGAAGCTAGCCACTGGTAGGTGGCGAGGGCCGAGCCCCCGGCCAATCAAACGCTCCATATTCATCTTTCATACACGCGTCCCCACTCCACAGTGGCGTAGCAAAAGTGTTGTGAAAAGAAATGGTATCCTTAGGAACTCTTTGTTTACGGAATTAGAAAGCGTAATAGACACGTGCTTCTTAATTACTCATTCCAGAGGGAAACACAAACAACTTTGAACAATTTAATGACTATTTCACGGACTATTTCATATTAAATAGTATCCGGTGTTTGTTACAATGACCAAGCACTTTGACTGTCCGCAGTTTATTTGTGAGTTTTTCGTTATCTGTTTTCATCGGAATATCTGGTGCAAGAAGATTGTTCAAAAATAACATCATGGTCTATGTTGTAAATAGAAATCATCGGAAGGCTCCAGCAATTTTAACTAATGATTTATCACTGGATTCGTGACGGACATACGTTTCCCCATCTTTTATTCATCGGTCCGAACTTTTTCCTTGTTTGCTAAAGTTCCACATTCGAATTGCATTTTGGCGATCTTCGAGTCAGTAGATCGCTGCGCGGCGCAGCTCAAAGACAGTCCCGCTTAGAACTTAGAACGTGTCCGTTAGAAGGCAGCCGACTTCCTTTCACGGCAGGCCAAGATCGAAACGCTTCTTATCGGGATCGTAACGCCCATATTTAGTAGATTGTGCTCATAGTTTTCGTCACGAGTCTGACATGATATTGCGAGGCGAGGGGTCAAGAGATTTAGTAACTATGTAGCATAGCGATTCTCTTCTGACTATTCACTAGTCTCTTCTTACTTTATGAACCAGAAGATTAGTCAACACAAAGCTTAAAAATCTTCTTCAAAAAATCCAAAACGAGTTTATTAAATGATTTAGGGTGAGCTGTTGGTTCATGATTGAAGTTCGTGTTGTTGTTGAAGAATCTATTAAAAAGTCCTCAACCATGGGTGATGATTAATTTTTGTTGGGTAATGTTAAATAACTTCTTTCGAAGATTCAGGAATATAGATCTGACTCGAGCCTTCACCGTGGATCTTCTAGATCACTCGTACTCGGATATTTTTCTGTGCCTTGATCTTTCTTGTAGCGCTACGTTATTGATCGACCCAATTGTTGATAACAGTGATCCCATTCACGGGACCACTGATAACGATTCTCTTCTCCCTCTTCGTCTCTCTTGATTTCCCTTGGTCTTTCTTCTGCTCTCGCTCGATTAGAAACCGTCGTGATATTAATGACTGCTGCCCGGCAGTCGGGACAGAAATCATAAATCGCCGCGCGTAGATCATCGACGAAGGTTTAGTGAAAGTTAGGTGATCGAAGCATGGGTGATCCGTTTGTTGTGACAGTGCGGTGAACAATCGTCTATAGTTAGTACCTGTGAAACGATCACCACAGCGTTGTCTCGATGTATGCGAAAACTTGTAATAATTCTTCTTGCGATACAAAAAAATGATTAAAAGTGACAAAGTTTTGTTATTAGCAGTTGTCCCAGCTATATCGAGGGGTACAAAAATCGATGGATTGTTTACAAATCTTGTGGACATCTCTGTCACATATATCGAGACATTACTGTAGCCATTTTAAGAGTAGTACCGATCGGTGTCGAGGTCGAGAGTTTCTCGAAAATTTTTCCACACAACGATCTTCGTGTTTGAGACGGCGGAAGCTCGGAAAATTTTCTGCCGGACAAAGAGGCTGTTAGGTGGAGGATTATCGGCGCGGTAGGCGAATGGATTACGTCAATCGGAGGATCAGATACTGGTTTATTATGCAAGCGGAGGATACCGCGGAGATGTAATTGAACACCTTTTGTTTCTACGTCGGCCGATAGTCCGGCGGATTAGAATCGTAGATTTCTGCTGGGAAAATCGTTCACTTGCATCCTATTGATGACGCGTCCATCAGGGAACACATAAGTGGGTTAGAAATCTGTTAATCAAGATATTAAGCTCTTCAACAAATCCTTCATTCTACTTTCCATAAAGCAGTCCGTAAAAATATAAATTCGTACAAAGATCTAATAATCAGATTAGACTTTGTTTGATCATGTGCAAGATTGATAGAATCTGTAACCGTGACAATTGTTCCATTGTCTTGCTATCAGACATCCAAACGCAGTCTTGAATCACAAGATAAACTTTCTGTGCAACACGGGTTTCTTTCTTTCCTAAAATTCGATGCTTCATAGAATTAGAAGACGATCAAAGACATTCAGGCTCCAGGCTTAGTTTCAGAGATCTAAATTCTCAGCGACCATGAAAATAACGCAACCAGAGCCCTCACAGTGCTCAGGATTGTGCAACTAGCCTAACAGTCCTTTCGTAGGTAGGATCGCCACCTGTGGCATCGGTCGATCAGGTGCCCGCGCGCGCGCGATAGTTGGCACAATAGTGAGATCTACGCGTCATATAGGTGATACACGCGATAGATGATCGAGTAATACGTGGCCGGCTGGTTAACAGGAAGCACTCAATTCGGGTCAGTAGAGGAAAAGCGTGCAGCCGGGCCCTGCACTCCGCTGGATCCCGGTTTCTCCATGTCCTCGGGAGTCTCTCCTTCCTCCGCAAGAACTTGGGAACCTAATCGACAATCTCACTTATCGCACCAGTCGCATCTTTCGCGGTATCTGTCCGTCGAAGGGGGCTGGAACGTGGTAGAGTATTTTCGAGCTACGTAGGGGAGCAACAAAAAACTGGCAAAAGGAGTTATCGTAGCTCGCGGCGCAGACTATTAGATCAACTCGAAGGTTACAGTTTTCGCAGTTCCCCCCCGGCACTATCAATTGACCGTCGCGCGAATTAGCAAGTACTCCGGGAACCGCGACAAGTCCGCAGAAATTGATCCCGCCGCGGAGTGTCACGGTCGTTGTTTTTTTTTCTTTTTTGCCACGACACTCGGCAATGAACACGATGCGGGTGTTAGTGTTCCGAGGAACGTTGCTGCAACTACGGAGACGACAGTGAACGTTTGAAATGTCACAGTACAACTACAGGATCGCGAGGAGGAACGCCGTGTGCGAGACCGGTCCTGGAAACCGTGCTGCGGAACGACCAGCTGCATTCTAGGAACCCCAGCCTCTGGCCCGTCTACAAGGATCCAACAGGACAACGCTTGATCGTTGGTGCCTGCGGAATCTTCTCTGACCAGCCACGGAAGAGTCAGATTTTAAGGAAGAACCTCTTTAAATCCTTGTTGGATTAGCAACAACGGAGACAAAGAATAAGGATGTCCGAATAAGAAGAAAAGATTATTTATTCCTTAAGAAACACTGCGGAGGTCCTTTCAGATCGATTACCAAATCCAAACTAAATTTCTAAATTAAATCTGAAGCTAAGTCTAAACGAAGGGAGGATTGAATTAGAAGTTGTGCGGCCAACTTCCGGAACCTCAAACTTCTTCGATCACTTATTACTCGATTCTCCTACAGTTTCCCAAAGTCCCCAATAGCCAAAGATCCGAAAATGGAGCAGGAAAAGAGGATCGGTCACTCGCACCCATCATCCCCAACGCTCTCATCGCCTCCAACGCTAAACCTAATGGAGCAAATCCTGCTGGCAAAGATCGAGAAGCAAAGTTTACGCGAGGACGAGAAGAATGAAGCAGAAAGACGAAGCGGCGCATCTCCCAGGAAGAACCTCTTTCTAAGGAGAACCGATTCAATGGACAGTCAGAACAGTGCCAGCACCTACAACTCGCTGCTTTCGAGCGATTCCGCATCGAGTGGCAATTTTTACTGCAAATGCGACGATTGTTTATTGGGGATTGCCGACAAGCATCAACGAAGACCGCCGCAAGTTGGACAGAAAAAGGTAAAGCACCGATAAACATTCTTGCGACGGATCAAGTGGATCTTGAATAATTTTATCGTTGCTAGGATTTGGGAGATGGTGCACCTCTCGTCACCGAAATTTCTGTACACTAATTTTCTTATTAAGTATGTCGGTCCGTTAACTGTTTTTGAAGTATTGTTTTTCAGTGTTGCATACCTAAAACCGTCTTGATACGTTCGTTACCAGCGTGACGCATTTGTGACACCTTTTTGCACTTGACGCAAGTAAAATCAAATTAATTTCGTTGTACGTCGTTACTTCGAATTAAACGATCTATTACTGCTTTTGTTCATACTTCATAAGACGAGGCGTGTTCTGGTAGCGTGCGTGTTAATAAATTCTCACAGAAATCAAATAAATCTATTATTAACTCTTCTCGCTATCCACCGGACGTTTGAAAAATGTCCAGATGCATGGAGATCGGTCGTCGCTAATTATGCGCTCGTCCATGAACCTCTTTTCTGTCGGATCCTCGTTTGGCCGATCGATGTCTCCATGAAACCGATCGATCGGCCGCTGACGTCTTTTGCGGGGCTCTTTAACGAGAACATTGTGTCCCCTCGGCAGGCGAACAAAAAACTAGGCGAAATGGGTTTCGAAATTTCGAGCCATCGATACGTTTCACTTTGATTTGGTATGCCGCAGGACAGCCGCCGTAATAAATGCAGGGACGTCGACAGCTCGATGATCGATTAGAAATGTATTACCCAGCCTGTTGCGCAAGCTACGCAACGCGGAGGCCTAAATTCTTCGAGATTTCCTCGCGGCTGGTTTTTCGCTCGACGCACACTGTTGAGTAGGTTTATGCAACTTGGTCGCCCGCGAGAAAAGCTGCGCCGGTCAATTAGCAGGCGTGTTCCCGTCTCGCTTCGATCCCATTGGCTAAACAGCCGGCTCGGTCCAATTAGCTCTCGTGGCCGCTCTAGTTTCCTTCGGACGAGGAATGCCTGTCTCCCGACAGGATTCCCCGGATGGTTTCTACAGAAAACAAATCTAGATATTCTCCCAAAAGGTCTTAGACAGACTCTATATTCTATATTCTGCATCCCCTACTTTTCATCCCATATTCTACATTCTGCATTCTGAATTAATTGTTCTATATTTTGCATTCCAAGTTCACTATTCTGTTATCCGTGTATGTTCTACATCTCCCACTCTCTATTCTATGTATATTCTACAGTCAGTCTATATTGGAATTATCGTAATCGCGGTCAGCACAATTTCTTGCCGTTTTTTATGCGAGTCTACCTCCCCGAGGACACCTTCCTGAAAACTGCAAGTAAAAGCCGATCACCTCGATAAACAACTTTGTTAGCGCCGGAACCATCTGCGTTCGATCAAACTATAAATATCAAGATCATAAAAATAATTTTGTAGAATTGAAAGCATTCGCTTGATCCTACATCGCGATAAGAGTCGCGAAAAGTCCGGGGAGACGCAAATCTTGCTACTTTGCAAGTCAACATTAACAATCCCTGTCACCGTTGGGTGGTGTCAGCATTAAAACGTATTTTTTCGGATCTCCGTCAGCAAAATTTGCTATAAACGCATGAAGATCCGCAATCTGAACAACCTTGCTGTCGCCGGGGCATAAATCACGATCCAGAAACAAGAATCCGCGCGCGAATCGTCGGAAAGAGACGGAATCGTTCGATTTTGAGGTGGCCAAGCCTTGGCGCATACTTATCGAATATTTTGTTGGTCGGATGGCATCTGGGTCAAGGGTTTTCGCCTTGATCGGTCCGCGGTCCCTCCTCCTTCACGTCCCTTTGCTTTTTCGCTGGTGGATTCTACAAAAACGACAGCGGGCCGGCCATTAATTGCAAAACGCCGTCGAATTCGCATGCAACGGAGAGAGCAAAAGGATCACTTAACCCCGATAGTCCTGTGCTCGGTTTTACGACCACCATCGGATCACCATAAAAACGCGAATAAACTCGATGTTTGCTCACGAACAAACTGCGGATCTTTATGCAAAATCACATTTTTCTGCACTGACTCTTTGCTGTACGGAGGACAACGATTTTATCTTCTGTTTATGTGAAACACACTGATCAAACTTTTTTCATCGTTCAACACGTTCGGTACTACCGTCAAAAATATCTGACAACTACAGTCTTGTACCTGAAGATAGAATAAAATCAATTCCAACAAAAACATCCTGTAAACAGGATCCAAATTTCGTGTAAAAGGTAGTGCGAGAGCAATAGATTTCATTGTCTTATCAAATTACATGTTTCTGTATAAAACGAGTCCAAACATGGATTATCCAGAAACAGTTCAATCCAAAGCGATTCATTATAGCTATTCCATTGTCCAAACCCCAGTATTCCATCAATCGATTCGGATAATCGAGACTCCACTAGATCATGTATTACGTAAGTAAATAGAATCCAAACCGGGTCGTGTTTGGTATCGTTTCAATCAGAAAAATGTCGCGAACGTGTCGGTAAATGGTTCGTAAAGTTAGCAGCTGCAAAATAGAGGAGAGAGTTGAACATTCCATAGATGACAGCGTTTCGGTATAGTTCTCAGAGCGTGGTATCATTTCGACGAGCAGGGCGCGAACGACCGTCGTCGCGCGCCCGAGAATTGAATAATTAAACGGCCGGCTTCAAGTCATTTGCGCCCGTTTTATTAATCACGAGCGGCGCGTAAAAGGCGGCGAAGCGTAGGCGGGGGGAAGAGACGAGAAACTGCGAAACGACCGTGAATTCGCGCGCGTGTCCCGTCGACGCTGCTTTTACGAGCCACTGGCCGAATGAGGATTGACATCAGGGACGGATGGCAGCCTCACGTGGATGCCGGAGATGTTGTTCGATCTTTACAACGTCCGAGAATCTCGCGGATAACTCCGACTATTATTGAAACGAGAGTCTCGCGTCGCTCTGTCGGAATTAATGACCATGATGCTAGTGATTCGTTTGCGGAGATTGTTAACGCTTCATCCTGATAGCCTGCTATGTAATCTTCACAATCCCGGCGTCGCTTCCTGTGTTGCATCATCGTTATAACATCAGTGATTCCTGAAACAGAAGATTCCTTTGAAAGAAAAATTTCTACTAATTACGGTTCTTCGGATTCTCAGCTAAATTTTTCTAACGATCGAACCGTAGCGCCGAAATCATTTATTAATTGTTATAAGCAATAATACGATCGATATAAACTATTTTATTTCTCAGCTAGGCATGATTAAATAGTCATGCCTAGCTGAGAATCTGGAGAACCGCAACTTTTAGAAATTTTTCTGAAATGACTCGCGGAGTTACCTTTTTAGCCGATACCTTAGTTAAAAATGCATACAGTGGGTGTACAAAGCGTTCGTACACCTTTTAAAATAGAATTACTTTTCTATAATTATACGAACACTTTGTACATCCACTGTATATTGAACATGTCGTGGAATCTGCAGAAATGACTTCGGGCTCTTTTCTTGAAGTTGTCTTCCTGAAGATCACGAAAAATAAAATTTCCTGGAGATTACATATCAATACATATCGTTTGCTCTAATATCTGAACGATAAAGCTTCCTCACCTATAATCACGTTTCAGTTTCTTCATTGCACATCTCGAATGGTTCTAGAGGAATCCTTGTTACATCTTTTATAGCCAATTAATGTCACCGGCTCTCTGAAACTGGCCGACGATCACGTTCCACGCACCTGTAAAATCATTCTCCATGTTAGTCGACGAAATAATTGAATCGCCTTTTGGAGTTCCCGATCGCATGCCCCGAGGGGCTGGCTACCTTGTTCATTTGACGTTACAATCGTTCTCGAGCCGACCTCGGCCGCGACTTCGGTGTCTCCTGGAATTCCGAGCGGGAGGAATGTATCTGAAAAGTTCAGAGTCTGATAGACCGAGAGTTAAGCGATCTAACGAGTCACTACCGTGTGTGGACACAGAGCGTCACCGTGCTGAGAGACTGTTTACAGAGAAATTCATGCGTCCGAAGACAGCAAATGTTTTGCTCAAACAGAAACCTCGCCGGTCACCCGAGCGGAAAATCACGAAGAAATTGCGCGAGCCGAGCGGGGACCGTGGAAACAATCTCAACACCTGTATTCTGCGTTCTATATCTCGGAAAATCAAATTGGAAATGAATAGAACGAGTAGAGTTATTCTACCTTGTAGACATTCCTCTATTGTCAGCGTTGCAAGCTGTTTTTCTATCGGGAAGCATACGTAATGAACCTGGTGAGCCTGATACGGGTCAAAAGTCCCGGGTCACTGGCCTGCGTGTGGCTTTTTTTTCCTAGCGGACGTAATTCATAACAGTCGCGGTTTACCTATTTGCATAAGACAAGCTAGAATTTATGTATCTTGCAAGAAAAATCGTGACGCAAAGATCATAGTACCAACGAGGCCCAATTACCATATTTTTACAATGCAATTCCTCTACTCGTCCTCGTTATTTTTCCATGTTTGTGCTATTCTCTCGTTCGCTCTCTCCCCCTCTCGTCGTTTTTTCGGTCGCGACAATAACTTTAGCATCACCGATAACGATAAACTATAATTTCCGAGTCGGTTAGCCACGGTGACGTTCGCCACAGCGTGTTTCGTCCGCTCCTGATAACTCCGCTAATGACGACTGCGACCGCCGGTTAATTAGTCGATGACGCATTTCGATGTTCGCGATCTGCGACACGGAATCGATGCCATCCGCGAACATCATCGAGCGTCCCAGCGGTGGCCGTTCTCCGTCGAAGAGAACACCGTTGAATGATTTTTATAAATCCGACAAACACAACAGGATTAAATTAGACTAAGTCCTGAACAACTCTTTCACGCACACGTACATACAGCAAGGTTACTATCGAACGTGAACTATCGACTTTTACCTGATCCTTTCAAGGTCCAAGAAAGACTCTACACATTTCAATCGAACAAACCAAGATACAAGTGACAAGAGAAAAGCTGGAACCGCTTGACTGATACTTCGTAAACTTCCGCCTTCAGCTAACCCAGACCGGAAGTCCTGGCGCCGTCCAGTGATTAACAGAGATAGGACTTCAACAGATAAAGCCGTTCCCCTGTGCAACTTTTCCAACCGATTCGCAGTGGCGACTTTCAAGATTCCCCTGTGCAATTTTCTTCAGCGATTCGCAGCACCACCGAGATTCTATACAGTTTTTCTCTACGATTCACAGCACCACCGAGACTCTGTACAATTTTCCCAGTCGTCCGCAGCCTCGCTGAGATCCTGTGCAATTTTCCCAGCGAATCGCAGCTTCTCCGAGGTTCGGTACAATTTTCCCCAGTGACCAGAAGCGTCACCGGAATTCCGTGCAATTTTTTCCAGTCATCCGCAGCCTCGCCGAGATCCTGTGCAATTTTCCCAGCAAGTCGCAGCGCCATCGAACCTCGTACTATTTTAATCAGCGACTCGCAGCTTCTCCGAGTCTCGGTACAATTTTCTCCAGCGACCGGGAGCGTCACCGGGATTCCAGGATTTTTCCAGTCATCCGCAACCTCGCCGAGATCCTGTGCAATTTTCCCGCAGCCTCACCGGGATTCCGCGAAATTTCCCCAGCGATTCACAGCGCCACTGATGCTTCGTGCAATTTTGATCAGCGACTCGCAGCTTCTCCGAGGCTCAGTACAATTTTCTCCGGCGACCGGCGATGTCTCCGGGATTCCGTGCAATTTTCACAGCGGGTCGCAATCTCACGTTCTGTGCAGTTTATTCCGATTTCGCAGCGACGATTTCTTCCGGTCGATCGATGGACACGGGCGCGCGCGTGCACTCCGCGTGAGGATCGAGATCGAGGATCTAAGAAGCGGCGTTTCCTCGCGCGTCCGAGCGTCAACTACGAAGCGGATCCTTGTCGCGCGAGTCTCGCCCGATCGCGTTGACGTAAACCATTTAAATGGAAATAAATGCGGTGCCGTCGATGCGAGAGCGTCACCAATTATGTAACACAAGCGTCCGGGAGGCCAAAGGCGCCAGTTATTTGGAATGTGCACCGATAAACAGCCGAGCCAGTCCAACGGCCGTGTCTTGCTGATCCAGCGATCGTTGATCGAGCAGCCGCAGGTCCTGCCGCGATCCTGATTAGTGCGCAGCCAAGGCTCAACAGTGGACCACCGCTAATTACCTTCCGCGAATACACAGAGTGTCTCTGGAAAAAGACACTGTTTCACTTATCCGATTCGACTCTGAATTTTCGAATGTTTTGTCGAGTCATCGACTACTGTTAAGACTTAACGAGCTGTCGAGAATTTCGTCAGTCGACGCGTTTACGTGGCATCATTCTGTCGCGACAATTAAACGGAACAAACGTTGCTGAAAAATCGAGGGAATCAAGTGTTAATACATTTATGTTGCACCGTTGCGCTGGTATAATTAAGACAGTATCCACAGTGTTGTATAAGAAGAAGAAACTCGAGGTGGTCGATGAGAAACTGTTCGAGTTGCATTTCTGTGTGTTCAGTTGCGAATGAACGAACGACCAAATGGTGAACACTGCGTACTGGTAATCGAACTGCTCGAGTTTTAGCTGAAGCGTATGCTGGAACAGTCTGTACATTCGCGTCGACGTTTATGCTGGATCGTTCTGTTGTAAGAATAAGACAGAAACACTAGCGTCGCACAAGTAGAAGAATATCAAAGGTGTTCTCGACTCGAAACTGTTCCAGATGCATTTTCCGCGTGTTTATCCAGTGAATGAACAAGTGGCGAGCAAATGGCGAAGGTCCCGAGCCGCCGGAATCACAAGCCAATTAATCGAACTGTAGTTCGGAAGCACGCAATTTTGGTATTTGTGTAATCTCGGCGACATTATCACCGATATTACGTAAACAATAACTGTGATGCAAGACGAACGTAGTAGAAGTAAGATTGCGATATTGGACCGAGTGTTTTACGGCGAATATAGAATATTATTTTCTCGATTCAGCGATAGATAAATCGCATTGTCTACCGTTCGTATTAATTAGCCTAACGTTGCATAAAGAACAGGGAAAAAGGAAATTGAGTTATCGGACGTTGGCTCATTTTCTTGAATGAGTCGTAACTACGACAAAGAAACAAGTCGACGCAAATGTTGCGCGAGGAATTCAGCAAAAAAGAAGATTAAGCTGTTGAACTACGTTCCATTTTCTTGAGACTCGCTTGTAGAATTGACCGATGCAAATGTTGCACAAGAAATACGGTAAAAACAATATCGAGGTACCGAGCATCGTTCGATTTTTTCGAACCTCGCTCGAGCAATATAACAAAACGAAAGTTACGCTATTGAACCAAAGCGTGTCCTGAAGTTCACTCGTTGATCCAGCCAGTGGACAAGTCTGATTATCGTCTACATGAAAATGTTTGGAAAAATCGTACGGGACGTAAACACGGTGCGTGAGCTGATCGATGCAAATGCTGTATAAGAAACAGCGGAAAAAGACGATTAAACGATTGAGATTGAATCGAGCATTTCTACAATTTTCCTGATTGGCTCAGCGAATTAACAAGTCGTGCGTTAATTGCAACGGAGAGGGAGCGGTGCAAATATTCCACGGAGGATAGGATAAAAGGAGAACCAGATTCGACAATATTCCAGTTTCTTGAAATCCTCTTGTTGATCCGTCGAATGATCGTAGCCATTGGAACGGGAAATAATTGAACAAACAAAAAATTGACAGGAACCTAACGGCTCTAAAGGTCATCTTAGACTTCACCGAAGCGAACGAAGAACGAAGAACGAACGGGGGACAGTAATCTAAGAATGCACAGAAAAAGTGAAGCGACTTGAAGCCAGAATTTTCGCAGGAGCGTCGAGGATTCCGTTGGTGCATCGAAAGAGCGTAACAGATAGGCTCGTTATCGGCGCGATCATAGTCGGAAGCCACCTGCGGGAGGCTCGAGTCGTATTTGCAGAGCCAACGGAATTTTGCGTGTCGCGAGCCCGCTCGAGCACGGCCGTCGAATAAAAAGTGGCACACGCAACTCGCTTTCCACAACGGGACGGGGCCCGGAGAAGACGCGCGACGTGGGTGGAAGGTGTCCAGTCGACTCAGGTGTCTCGATTCGGTCGCACCTCGTGATTACAGCAATTACGGCAATTACAAACCGCGCCAACACCTGTTGGGAACGGACGTGTTCGTGAAATGAACGCGTCGCCGACCGCCGAATCGAGATGCGAGACTGGTTGACGAAGAAAGTACAGGTGACAACGAGTGACCTGATCGTTTTCACGGAGATCATCGCGCAGAAACGATCCAGCCATCGCCGGAAATAGATCCGCGAACGACGAACGTAGTTTGCGTTCGTAGACGGAAAAACGTGAAAGTTGGGTCTCGGTTAGGCTGTTGGCATTCGGGCAGGACTCATCGATAAAAGTGGAACTCGGCCAGCTGTCCTGCGTCGAATTCGTTGTACCTGCTTCGAGGATAGTGCGGCCCGGAGTCCTGGGAAACGGTTCGACGATAGGATGAAGTACGAGACTGTGATCTTCCGAAGTGTATACGTAAACTGAAGTGGACCTCGTGTTGGATAAGTATCGATTAGTACTTGTGTGTCGGTTGTAGACTTCGTGCAGTTTTGTAGAATCCTGGAGAAAGGATTAAGAGGACAGTTTGATTGCAAAGAACTTTACGTGGTATAAACGTTCGAAGATCAAGATTGATGGTGATCTGTGGAGGTGGTACTCTATGGAACTTTGCTTGGATCTTCATAGAATTCTAGAAAAAGGACCGTGAGGTAGAGACTGGGATTTCTCCAAGATCGAGGACACCAGGGAAATCCTAAGGATCCACTATCTAGTAGATCCTGTAAACTGAAGATGCAGAAGGCGTACGAGTGTATGACAGTGCCGAAGATAGTAGTGTGCTCGAAAGCGGCGTTAGAGGATTGCGCGGAAGTAGAGGATTGCGAGAAGCGGTCGCCGGATTTGCGAAAAATGATCCGATCGCGGAGCAGGAAGATGTCCAAGCGATTCTCGACGTCGATCATGGATCGACGTTCGCCGTCATCTTCTAGGAGTCCGTCTCCCTCGTTGCTGAGAACGCAGCCGCAGGAACGGGAGCAGAAATCGGAGACACAAGGGAACGAAGACGTGAAAACTGATGGTACCGTTGAACCCGATGAAACAGGAATCCACCTGAACGGGAAGGGCGAGTCTGAGATGAAGGAATCCGCTTTGGGCAGGCTGCAAAATGGTTTCTCGAGCAGCGAGGATCGGAGAGAGGTTGGATCCTGTCCGAAAGTGGTTGTAGACTGCATTGCGCCGGAAAACGAGACTGAAGACTGCAAGAACAGACAGAGAAGCGATAAATGTATCAGAGGACGGAGTCACAAGGATGAGGCTTGCCTGAACAGGTGCTCAGGGTACCAGCAGTACCTGAGGCTGCTTGTCGTGCCGCACACGAACCTGGAATGGGGAGAGGGTAGCGGCGACGATCTCAGCTCCGAATGGGACTCCGATCATACGGAACGGTCCAACGAGCGAACGATCGCCAAGGTAACCAGGACCAGCCTTGAAACAAGTTTCTGACTGTTTAAAGGGCTAGGGTACCCCTTTGCTAGGGCATTTATCAGTGTACTCAACCCTTGATTGCAGAGAAAATATTATTTGTGTGGTAACACTGATAAACATACATTTGTATCCGTCTAACGCTTCAGTTTCGCTATCATTACACGTTCTGTTCTTTTTATTAATATCTTTATTGCTATTAATGGATCCGAGTGGCTCGAAGCCCTTTACTTTTTGTTGTTGCGATTCTACGCTGACAGTTCTCCTGACTAGGCCCCATCTCGTCTAAGTAGCTGAACTAAAATTGGCTCTAGACTTGGTCTAGACTCTGCCTATATGAACGGAATATGGGGAAATTGAATGCAATCACGCGCGAACGTCTTTCGTCCTCATAAGAGCATATTTTGAGCTGAGTGAGAGCTCATTCTAAAGAGGAAGGTTCATGACAGCCCGCTTGCTCTATTATATTAGTACCAAAAGTCTTTTTGTGTGAAAAAAAATTTTTCCCCTACTTTGGATATTCATATTGTTAGATATAAACATGAGCTCGCTAAATTTAACCTTCTTCTTTAGAATGAGCCCTCACTCACCTCTAAATATGCTCGTATCTGGACGAAAAGTGTTCCCCGTAAACCCATGTTTCGGCCCAAAGTCTAGTAATATTCTAGTAATTTTCTAATAATATCACGTGGGTACCCTCTTAAGGGAGTAGGATACCCTCATTCTAGGGCATTTATCACTGTACTTAATAAACAACCCTTGAATACCTTTTTTTTGACGAGGTGATAATACAGTTTACGGATTCCCCGCCTAACCCCAGGTGAGAACGGGCATATGTGGAGCTGCCCCGGGCCCTCGGCCATCCCCCTTCTGGGTATACCCAACAATTCCACCCCGATGACCGTCCCTAACCGCGGGAGATGCTCCCCCCTGCAATTACCTTTGCTACTTGGGGCACCGGCACCCGTTATCCGCCCCTAAACAATTCAGGGGAATACCTCCCTCGCCTTCAAACGTTTGATCCACAAGGATAGCTTGAGTGTCCGATTCCCGGATGATCCTTGGAGATTAGATAGTCGAGACTCTACAGTAATATCAGGTTTCTGTTTGGTTTCAGTCGTCCGGCTGGAGGAAGCTTAGGAATATCGTGCACTGGACACCGTTCTTCCAGACCTACAAGAAACAAAGGTATCCGTGGGTGAGTGAAATTACTCGATTATCCTCGATTCTTTTCAAAGAAACTAAAACATTTTCTTTCGAGTAATGATCCGAAACAGAATGATCGGAGCAGTAATGATACCGGTTGATTTTTTAACGACTCGTTAATGTGGATCTTGATCGACCTCCACCGTGTAACTCATTGTATTCATCTTGAAATGCTCGATTAGTATATAGATTAAAAAATACAACCTTCCTCGTTGACCTTGAAATTTACGGAAAAAATTGTTAGGGGTCCATTTGGACCCTAAATGCCTTACGTGTAACAGATTCTATTACAACTATTTCAGAAAGGATTTTAAATACTTTTTTTAAGTGGAAGAAAGATTTTAAATAATTATTCTCCAAGAAATTTCAGACGCGCCGACCTTTCCGTTTCGAAATTGTGAGCTCGCAAAGAATGCTTTGGGTCCAAATGGACTGAATAAGCGTAGCCGGGTTAAAGTTCGCTGTCTACGTATGAATGGAAGGAATCTGAACTCTGAACTGAATGTGTGTGTTTCTGGATGCAGGTGCAGTTGACAGGACACCAAGGAAACTTCCGAGCAGGACCCACCCCAGGGACGATTCTAAAGAAACTCTGTCCCCAAGAGGAGGCTTGTTTCCGGTTGTTGATGAACGACGTGTTGAAGCCGTATGTACCGGATTTCCAAGGTGTTCTGGACATGAAGGAGACGGAGGAAGGGAGCGTGGACGAGCCTGAAACAGGAGAAGCTGGTCAGAAGGATGGCGTCAACAAGAGGACGGTGCTGTGTTCTTATCTGCAGCTGCAGGATCTTCTTGGAGACTTCGAGCATCCCTGCGTGATGGACTGCAAGGTCGGCGTTAGGACCTATCTCGAGTCCGAGCTCGCCAAAGCCAAGGAAAGACCCAAGGTGCAGAGTCTAAAACGGGGTTAAGGAGGTAGACTCTCCTTTCCAGGATTACAAGGATTACTCATTTCCATACCGCACACATACATGCGCTTGGTAGACTTTACTTTCTGCCCCCAATATTCCTATATCTATATAGCCCTATACAGGGTGTCCCAAAACTACCCTAGGAGCCGAAAATGGGAGGTTCCTTGGGTCATTTGAAGCGACATTTTCCTTTACAAAAGTGGTGTTCGGGACTTTGGTTGGGTGTTATTAACGAAAAACACGGACCAATGAGAGCGTGTCTACAGCGGATTGATTCTGAGTCGACCAATGGCGACACCACACCTCGCGGGACCTGTCGCAGAGTCGGACTCCATTCGGTATAGCTCGCTCTGATTGGTCCGTGTTTTTCGTTAATTACTCCTAACCAAAGTCACGAACACCATTTTTGTAAAGGAAAATGTCGCTTCAAATGACCCAAGGAAACTCCCATATTCGGCTCCTAGGGTAGTTTTGGGACACCCTGTATACATTTTGGTTTCACCAATCCTACATTACACTTAGCAATAGTTTTTTACAATTATTTCGGAAACGAAGTCCTAGCACCGGGTATATTTATAGAGAAAAGTTGTTCAGAATGTTATCCTTGACAACATTTGTGAAGGTGAAGGTCATCGGAGTTGCCTCCCCTAAACGTAATAATTACCGAACTTTTGACTACTAATGAAATGTGAAGGCGCATTGCACACCCTTAAAATTCTGAAAACGAGTCTACCCCCTTACGTGGTTCGAGGATTAAAACTTTGACTGGATCACCTTGTATAGAGTGTAAGAACATTTTTTAAAAGATGACGGAGTTGTTTGTGTAGTAGCAGATTGAACAAGATTGTAAACATCTAGAAAAAAACATGGGCCAATTCGAAGTATGATGAGTGAGGTGGCGGTCAAAGTGTTAAACCGGATGGATAAGGCAGGCGAGATTCATGAGAGTCTAATAGCAACTTATCCCCAGTTAAGGAAAGACATGTACGAGAAGATGGTACAAGTGGACCCGACCGCACCTAGCGCCGAGGAACGCCGCGTGCAAGGTGTCACTAAACCGAGGTACATGGTGTGGCGAGAGACTATATCGAGCACGGCAACGCTTGGCTTTCGCGTGGAAGGCATCAAGCTTGCCCACGGTGGCTCATCCAAGGACTTCAAAACGACCAGGACGCGGGAACAGGTTTGTTAATTACCTCGCTAATTGACTCTGGCTCGCTGTAAATACGGAACAAATGAGGTTACACTTGAAGCAAGAAAAATGACAGAAAGAATTCCGGCTGTAAAAAAAGAAAGAGAGATTTCACAGGGTTCAACGGAAACGATACTTGTCACTTTTTCAATGAAAATTAACGTATTCGCTGAGAGCATTTATTTCAGTGAAAATCTCCGTCCTTACAATATTCGATTAATCTTGAGATGGCCGGGATGCCGGGGGACAAAATCGGGAATTTTACGTAACACGTTGGTTAATTTGTGGCCGATTTTAATACCAAGACGAATATAATTTTATAACAAGCCGGGTTCAATTTTGAGAAGGTTATTCGTTTTTAAAATGTGTACGAAAACTTTGTACACCGACTGCATGAATTCACTACAATTGCAGGTGACGGAGGCGTTGAGACGATTCGTCGAGGGCTACCCTCACGCAGTGGCCAAGTACATCCTGCGGCTGAAGGCGATCAAAGCGACGCTAAAAGCGTCTCCATTCTTCGCGTCGCACGAGGTCGTCGGCTCGAGTCTGTTGTTCGTCCACGACGCTAAGAACGCTGGCATCTGGATGATCGATTTCGCGAAGACATTGCCTCTCCCTCAACACCTGTCGCGTATCCGCCACGACGCGGAATGGCAGGTGGGGAACCACGAGGACGGCTACCTGATAGGCGTGAACAATCTGATAGACATATTCCAAGACATACGGAACACCGAACAAACATAGTCGTTGTCCAACCGTGCTCGGCAAACGCACAGTGAAACAATCGCGGTACTTGTGCGTTGCTTCACCTTCCCGAAGTCTTGTACATACATAGATAGATTTCGCATTTCTAGAATACGTTCACCGGTAATCCTCGCGCGAGAAAACGGACCAAAGACGCGGCGGCCAATCGCCGCCTAGGTATTTCACAATAACATAGACCGCAGAGAAAGCCTTTGTAAAAATAATTTAATCTTCTACGGTAATTACGTAAGGTTTATTTATACGTTACAATACGACGCTGCTGAATCTTCTTGATACAAGAGAGAAAGTGTACGTATGCGTGAATGAGAGTATCTGTTGTGTGTGTGTTACGTGTACGTGAAAGAGAGAAAGAAACAAAAGGTGTTTTTGTATTTAAAAATCGTATCATGCATTTGTAAATAATCCGACACTTAATAGAAAACAAGGTCAATGACTCGCACGTATACTTATTTCACAGCTACCGTCGTGTGTTACGACACCGAGAAGATATACAGTGGGTATACAAAGTGTTCGTACAGTTTTTAAAATGAAATAACTTTTTTATAATCGTACCAAACGACCTGATTTTTTATAATTAATTAGAAGCATTGGTTTATGAAATGATATGCAAAAAAGATTTTCCAAAAAATTATTATTTACAAGGTTACATGCAAAAATATAAAAGGCACTTTTTAAAACTTTTTTATTTGGTCTCGTAATGAAAATTTAAAATGTGTTTTGTAGATCTACGGTAGTTATACGCATACTGGAAATTTCATCGAGATCTTTTGACGCAGGAAGAAACGACGCGCAGCGAAAGATTACGATTCTGTGGATTTTAAGTAGAAACTAATTAAAAATCGTGTAAAACTACGATTTTCACCATTTTCAACCGCTCGCAGTTCGTATGTATGTTAATCGATTTAAATGAAATTTTCAGCATGTAACAAACATAGATCTACAAAACATATATTTGAAATTTTCATTAAGGGCCCTAATAAAAAAATTAAAAGAAATGCTTGTGCTTATTTTCGCTTGCAACTTTGTACAGTGAAGATTCAATTCTTCTCCGGGATCGAGACTCCAATGGTTGTCTCGGCCTACCCACTCAACTGCGATCCGTGTTTCATTCTGACCTTCTCTATGTTGGACTCTCTATTGAAGTCTCGTTCGGCGCGATCGGCGCGGTAGACGTAGCCATAAATTAGAATAGCAAGTCTAGATCCCGATATTTGTCTAGCCAGAGAACGCCTTTCTGAGAAGAATCGAGACTTTACTGTAAATTGTAATTTTTGGAAAATCTTTTTCGCTGATCATTTTTTAGTAAACCAATGCCTCTAATTGATGATAAAAAATCAGGTCGTTTGGTACAATTATAAAAAAGTTATTCTATTTTAAAAGGTGTACGAACACTTTATACACCCACTGTATCTCTCGCTTCTTGAAAATTCTACGCACGAGCATCGCTTACGCGTTTACACTGCTTTTTACATGGGTTTCGTGCCCCAGCTTCTCCTCAAACACCAAAACTACCCCACGGAATTCAACTGAACAAAGAATACGTAATGAAACAAGGAAAAATGAGTATCAATTTTGTCAGGGTGTGTTGTAAGGACTGTTCCTCGGCTGCTGTTGTGCCTGTATTGTTTGTTGCTGTTGGTTTCCCGTTGACTGGGTCGAGGTTATCGTAGTTGGCGCTATCACTCGCGCGTAAACCGCGGCGCCGGTGGTTTTCAGGCCCGCCGGCGTTGGTATCACCTTCAAGCCATGCAGGGTCTTGATGTTGAGCAGCTGACTCGGTAGGATGATCGGTTGCTGCTGCGTTTGCTGTTGCGACGACTGTTGCTTGCCGAGCACCACGCTCCCGCTGCTGCTCATACCGACTCCGACGTTTTTATTGCCACTGGCTAAGACGATCGGCTTGCCAGCCAACTGGGCCGTGACCATTCGCACTGTCTGACCCTGTTGCGGCTGGGACTGCTGGGTACTCACTATAATCTTCGACTGTCCTGAAGACGTTTGCGCCTGCGACACAACCTACGGATTTCATTGTCATTATTAAATCAGATATTTATGCAAAATAAACGTTTGCTACATCGAAAAAGGAAAAGGGAGTTCCCACCTGATACTGCGTCATGACTTGCTTCCCCTGTCTGTTCAGTTGATTCGCATGACTGGCTGTGGTTGCCAACTTCAGTCCTTTCTGAGCAAGTAGACTCTCCACAGAAATTAATTGACCACCACCGGAACTCGTCAGAACTTTGGCCAATATCTTTTGCTGTTGTTGTTGTTGCTGTTGATGCGGCGATTGTTGGATCTGAACAGCAATTGGCTTCCCACCTATTTGAGCAATGATGCGCTGCATACCGGATGTTTGCAAAGATTGTTGCTGACTGGTCACGACCCGTTGCTGAATCTGCGGTTGCTGTTGTTGTTGTTGCTGTTGCTGTTGCTAAAACATGATGAACATTTCGTAAGAAATTGTATCGTATGAAATGATTTCGCGCGATTGCGATACCTTCAGTTGCTGTTGCTGTAGTTGCTGCGGTTGACTACCAGATGGCGACGATTGTTTGATGAATATCGTTTGACCCTGAAGACCATGACCCGTGAGGAGCGATTTAATCTGTCCCGAACTAACCAGTTTGATTTGAGAAGCCAGCAAAGTCTTCCCGGGCAGCACGTGCTGCTGTTGAGACTGTTGTTGCTTTATATTCGCGGTTTGTAAGATGCTCTTTCCGCCTTGGTTTGTCACGATTGTCTGCGACTGTTGTTGCTGCTGCGGTTGCTGTTGCTGCTGTTGCTGGTTCTGCACCTTGGTAGGTGGGAATATGGTTGTCAAGTTGGAGTTCACGTTGGTGGAATTACTGGAGGTGCTGCTGGTTGCGACGGACTGAGCAGAGTGCAGCACAGAGTGTCCAGATAGCCTGATAGTCTGCAGGCCAGCGGAAGTGGACACTTGGATCTGATGATGCGGAAAGTGTTGCTGATTCGATTGCAACAAACTCTGGGCGCTAGTCTTGACCACAGCGACCGGTTTCCCTCCGATGTTGGTTACTTTCTTAACTGGGGCTGTCGTGGTGATCAGCGGTTTCACGTCGCTCGTTGTAATCTCCTTTTCAACGGTAACGGTGCTGATTGAAGCGGAAGAAGTGGGTAGAGACGTCACGGGGATAGAAGGGCCTGCGGCACTGATCACGGGAGACGTGGTCGCGCTCATGGTCGTCGTCACGTTCGTAACAACTGACTGCTCGGTGGACACGCAGTGCTCGTTCGCCGCCTTCTCCTCGATTTTCTTTTGCTCCTTCCTGTAAAATAATACAGCAATGATATATGCAATCGTTAAGGAAATAGAGTCGTTTTCAGGAGTGTAAGGGTGCAGGGAACGCCTTCTAATATCTCGATAATGCAAAGATGGGTTTTTCAGTGGTAGTCAAAAGCGCTAGATAAAAGATCAAATTAAGTTCACGAGGCATAATTTGTAATATTCGGAAGCATGTAGCTGTCGCAGTTATATGGAAATAGCTACATGCGCAGTTGAATGCTTCCGAATAATGCAAATTACATGTCGTAAACGTAAAAATATGACTTTTGAGGGCGATCGCGGCCTAGATTGATCTTTTATCTATCGCTATTGACTACTGAACACCTCCATCTTTGCATTATCGAGAAATGAGTAGGCGCATCCTACATCCTTGAAATCCCTTTAAACTCGCCTGGAAATGACTGGCTGCGCGGCGGTTGTGGTTTTCCTTTCTTTCTTGGGCGTAGACTCCTTGCTGTTACTCGGAGATTGCTCTTTGTTGATGTTCGTAGGTTTCAGGACGGGTGGCAGCGCTTTGTTCCGCGACATGCTGCCCATGTTCTTCTTGTTCTTCGCGACGCCTTGCAGTTGCTGATGGTACATTTCTGAAAAAAACGACAGCATGATGGATTTTATCCAAAATATGAAACCAGTGATAGGGAATACAAACCAAATTCAGATTCCGATCGTGCTCGATGAAGGTACAGCCACTCCTTGCGTCGGGGGTAGTATCGCACGCAAGGATCTGTTTCATAGTGCAATCTGTCCAAAGCACCGGACACCACTGAGTGTAAGTATCCTTCCTTGTCGTCACTGTCAGTTTGTTCTCTAATATACTGCGAATCCTTCAGCAGCTGACAAATATCGGCTCGCGTTCCTTCGCCGTTCGGTAGCCTGGCTGTGGCGTCTCGGACCAGAGCTAGGATCGTCACGAAGTTTGGACGATCGGCTACTAGCAATGAGTGTCCACGAGCCTTGGTCAATCCTGAAGCTACAATAAAACAGTGCTGGGCATTTTTGTCTCAATTCAGGAGGTAGACTCGCGTTTCCAGGATTGTAAGGTTGCGGGATGAGCCTCCTTGTCATTTGTCGATATATAATGCAAAGATGGAGTTTATCCTTAGACCATATATACCTATAGACCCGGCATAGGTATAGTATGTGTACATGATACAATACCAATTTGTTGACCAGTTTGAAATTATCCTGTCCATTCTTTCCGTGTACTGTGTATATGGCGCACCCGCTGACCCCCCCCCCCCTATAAGCCAAGCGTAGGCACGGTCGATGAGCATAGCTTATACATCTTTTGAAAATGTGACTTCACACTTCATCTTCGCCGAGGGGAAAATTATGTGTGCTGGGTCTATAGGTATATAGGGTTTAAGAGTTTAAGGGTTTTTGGTAGTCAAAAGAGCTAGATAAAAATCAATCTAGTAGTAGTAGTTGTAGGAAGAGGTTTGACTAATGGTGGGGACCTTGTGGTTCTCGGAGGGGAACAAGTTGAAACTCCCTGATCTAGGATCTAGGCGAACATACCGACGTTGTGCTGATAAATGCCTTTCACGGGCCCAACAACGGACGCGTATCCATGCATTCTATACGTAAACGCTTTATGGGGCGCAGCATAACGCATACGCTCTTGCCTCCTGAACTCTTCACGCTCGTCCACCGTGGAAGGTCGAACCTTCCATTCCGTGGGCCACAAAGCCCGTGGTGGTTCCCATTCAGCTACCGTGTTAATGGATCCTCCATCAACGTTGATCGACTCTATCGGTGGACTACTAGCTCTAACATTCACCGTTGTATTCCCATTGCCGGAACTACTGTTAATATTATTGCAATTGAGCTGAGCCGCTTGAGACTGCTGTTTCACAGGTACCACAGAACAAGTAGTAGCAGCGGACGTTGGCGGACCCAATGTATCTCTAAACACAAGCGATCTTCTTTGAGAACATCTCACCCGTAGAATAATACTTAACATTATCAGAATGTACTTCTTGTTGCGCGCACTTACTTGTGCATCAAGAATTTAGCACATAGATCCGACAGTCGCGAATCCGAGTCCCGGCCAGCGCCGATCCACGCGTAAACACCGTTTCCTTTGTTTTCTAGATACGGTACGAGCTCTGGTTCGCGTTCCTGGCGGTCACCCACGTCTTGAGAGTATGTGTACTCTCCGGCGAGGAAGCCTAGGGCTAACGGGACCAATGCGGTCCAAGATGGCGCCATAGAATACCTGCGTTAACAAGGATTTGTAAAACGGTTGCAGGAGTACATATTTTTAGTATAACACATTTTAATCTTCAAACTTTAGATTTCGTTAAATAAATGTCTTTTGTTTTATAGAATTTTCAAGTCTGCTGATCTGGCACTCAAAGTATTACGCAGAAAGAGATGTTGTCAGTTAATTGTACTAACCAATCGTTCAACGGTGAGATAGGATTCCCTTGCCACAACATCACAGCATCCTTCATCTCGGCGGCGCTCATTCTGTACTCGCCCTTCGAGGTGAAGGCATCCCTCAGAAGCGAGAAGAAACAAGCATGCGTTTCCTGCATCAATTCCGCTCCGCTGTTGATGTCGACAGTCTCGTCGTTCGTCGGAACGTTCAATTCCTTGTCTGGTATCGATATAACACCTTCGTCCTCGCATCTGAAGCAAAATTGCAAATTAAGATACCAATTTGATTCACGCCCTGGAGAGAGAGTACATACTTCACGTCGTCCAATATGTCGATCCCGTCGTCGAGTTGGATAGGTATCTGCATCATGTCGATGCTGTCCAAGTCAAGCTCCTTTTTATCATTCTCTTCGTCTTCCTCCGTCTCGGGAGGCATCTCCTCGTTCATGCCACTATTCAGCTCAGTTTTAATTTCCTCGTACTCCATATCCTCCACTTCTTTCTTAATTTCCGGCGTCGACAATATGGACGACTTGCTACCCTTCGATGTAGGTGGACTCCTGCAAAAACGAAATCCAAGAACACAATTAACTTCAAGTTCCATGTAACCAGTTACGTAGAAACTGGAGTGCGAGCAACACGGTCCAACAGCCAAAAAACGTTTCGATTCTCATTATGCGATTCTTCTAGAGTTATTCGCGCTGATTCCGAAACCTTAATTTTTCTTCTATACGCACAGTTTTTGAGAAATTTTTGTTTGAAAAAGACATATTTTTCGACTTCGAACAAATATTATGATATTATTATAAAAGATTTTGTATTGTTCTTTACAGCAAAAGATTCTATAGACTTTCCTGAATTCAGTGATATCCAATATTAGTACATTATGATAATTTAAATATATTTAAACAATCCTTAAAGATAGAGAGACACTACTTTTGCTCCAATATTTGACGATATTTTCCAGTTTATCTAAAAAAAATAAGGGTCGAGAGGAAAATGGAACTTAGCGCGAAACACTCTATACGAATCACATAGTGAGAATCGAAACATAAAATGAAGTTTAAATTTGTTGGACCATGTAATCGAAGGTTAAAATGTACATAACCGTAACGAACATACAATTTCTTTCTCGACATTTGATGCATTTCGTACGGATCCACAGGCTCCGATTTAATCGGTGTCAGCATTCTGTGGTCCATGTCCAATGCACCGAGGTGCCTATTGTCGTCGGTCGTGTGAGAATAATCGCTATTGTCGCTCTCGTGTTTTATGTTGTTCGAGTTGATTAATCTTGGCGCAGGTGGACAAAGCGGCGATTGTTCCAATTTTATTCGTTTCTTCGCGGGTGTCATTCGCATGGATGGCCCGATGGTTAACTTGTGCTTCTGGCCGATTTGTGCTCTTTGAGTCAGGTCCGCCAGGGCGATACCCTGGGTGTTCAGCTCCGGATGAACCTGAGATAGTATTACCCAATAAGATGAACAAAGTGAACAGTTTACAGTAGTGCAGATTTGAGCAAAATTTATTTCGAGTAACGAATATGCCCATTTAATGCCAGCAGCACAAAAACTTTCAAAGTTAATAATAACTCAGTAATTTGCATTATTTGGCAGCATGTAGTTGCCGCAACTTTATGAAAATAGCAAAATTGGAAACGTATACCCCTTAATGATATTTCGTTCGTTATTCGAATAATGCCTAACTCTGCAGAAGTGCCTACAGTAAAAAACATGCTACGCACATCTCGTCGTGCTCGTCGCTTCTTATGCTCGAGCAGCATTTCACGGTACATTTCTTCCGTTTGTTCCCGAATGAAGAACGACCTATTCATAGGGAAATCGGCTCGCTGCAGCGTGGAGAAGACAGGCCGGATCGTCTCGTCGTCGTGATTCATTTGCAAGCCCCTGATGGAAAGGCCCTGCGCGCCCATAAGCGAGCGCCTCTTTTTCTTCTGCTTGGCCCCGGAGAGTTGATAGTACGGATAGTTCTCCTCGTTCTCGGACGTGGTGTCGGCCGCAAGCTTCGCGCTCACCCCAAGCTCGGTCCTCAGCGCATTCAGTTCCTCCAAATAGCGCAGTTGCGTTTTCTCTTCAACTGTCGGTGCATTGCTTGTTAGTATTGTCCCTCGGAAGTTACTACATACTTCTCTGCCAAACGGCTGGAGCGTGGAGTACGTATAAACAGCCAGAAAACTTTCGACAATCATTCGCGACGGTAGCCCGACTTACCCATTGCAGGCTTCGGCTTCCGCCAGTGGAGCTTCGACATGGTCCTCTGCGCCGGTTGACAGAAGCCTTGCTTGTACGCGTTCGACAATAAACTCTCACGGGATTTTAGCAGCTGGCTTGCAAGCTCGTAGGACCGTTTACGTTCCTCGAACAGCAACCTCCTCTGCTGGGCTTTGCGAACCAAACTGCACATCCTTCTGATGTCTGGTCGGTAATGGCCGGCAGACAAGTGACTGTGGAACGCTTCCAACGGCGCCACACCAAATCTAGGATAAACGCAAATGCATCCACGTGTTCAGCGATTAACAATTCATTTATTTCAATCAGAAGTACCACTTAATCCTTGCGTAGTCAACCAGATACACATTTACTGTATTTCTTTCAACAATTTGTTAATGTTCCTCTAAAAATATTACAAAATTTCCCTAAATGTCCATTCTTTACTCGCTCATATATTAATTTATAGTCTTACAATGAGAATTTATGCAAACATATTAAACGCAAAAGGTTTTAAATGGTCTATACATTTTGGTTGACTACATAATGATTAATGCTAGAAATGCTTGCAATCCTGGAAACGAGACTATCCAAATTAGCTCCCTGAATCCAACTCACCTCTGATTCTCATTATTGAACAACATGCGCAGAGTCTTCTCTGTCTCTAATTCTACATCACAATCCTTGGGGAACGTAGGTAACAGGTTACAGAGAGTCTCCCTTTGATTCTCAGTTAGGCATTCGTTCCATATATAAGGGTAATCCAAAAACTCTTTAAAAATTACAGAGTGTTCACAGAGATCTTGTGGTAGTTTCACTTTGGTATTCGCAACAACGCAAGTCTCCCACTTCTAGAAGTAAAAGCATTTAGAACGACTGCGCGTTTAAGCGTAAACGAAAACTGATGGATTCTACCAAGGTGTCTGGACTATCCGCTTTAACAGAATACTCTGTGTTTTCGTTCTCGTCATCTTCGTCCTCCCCAGAGCTGTGACTCTCGCTACCACTGGAGCCATGCTCCTCTCCGCTCTCGTCCCCGCTGTCGCTCGTTGTGCTGCTTCCGCTGATACTGCTGCTACTGCTATTACTTCTGGATCCATGAGAGGATGCGTCATCCTCATCTTCTTCTGCTCCACTGTCTCCACCAGCCGAACATTCGTCAACCTACACACACAGCAAATTACAAAATGATGCGAGCAATAAAACGGGACGCGAATAGTCGATGAACGCGTGTGAAACGTGTCAGTAGTAATTAACCAATTAATCAATTGTCCGAACCGTAACGATCGAAATTACGAGCGTCGGTGAGAAAGACGACCCGTCGGATTTGGGAGTAAGGTGACACGGGGTATGCACCGCGCGTTTCCATCGTATACAGTGTTATCGATCATGCAATCACGTTATTTCGAAATAATTAATCGCGACCAACCTCCATTCTATTCAGTTCCCCTGCGCTTGCTCTCCCGTTGCTCCGCAAGTTCTGCTATTCAAACGAAAACACCGAATTTCCACGGTGAAACGATAATTCCCGAAACAGAGAAACCAAGTTCCGTGGAGAGAACTCGAGGTGTTTTCGCGATGCGGGAAATCCTCGTCTCGTATCGAGCGAATATTAAGTAATCTCGCTGTTAGCCGTTTGACCTGTCACTGCTACTGCACTCCTACTCTTCCGACAAATTTTAGTCATGGCGTGGAATACAGCAAACAGAACCACGGTGTTTGTATATTGAAGGATCTCGAGAGCGCGCACCTTCCTCACCGGTTTATAGCCGCGGCCGTTCAATGGCGGAGATTTTAGGGCCGGTTCAAACGCTGCACGACCCAACGATTCATCGTATCGTTGAAATCGCCGTGCAGCAGGGCATATTGCAACGTTTTACACGTTCATACATTCGTATATTTGTTACATTTCTTTTTACGCGAAGAATAAAACCGAGGGTCTGTTCAATTCTGCGAAACTCTCTCTAGTGACGTTTGTTCGACGCTTCTGACAGTTGGTAGCTCCGAAAGAGAGCGAAATTTAATTTGATTTCAACATTAGAACTCGGCAATGTTTAGGATCTTTATGCGAAATAATACTTGAATTGCGTCGATTGCAAGACAGAGGAACCCGATCAAAATTTCTTTCTTATTCTAACCGCTTTTAAATTGTACGTGCTGTGGGCGTACAAAGTGTTCGTACACTTTTTAAAATGGAATAACTTTTTTATAATTGTACCAAACCGCCTAATTTTTTATAATTAATTAGAAGCATTGGTTTATGAAATGATATGTAAAGAAGATTTTCCAAAACATTATTATTTACAAGGTTACATGCAAAAATATAAAATGTAATGATTCGAAAGGTGTACGATAAAAATCGTGTAAAACTATGACCTTCACCATTTTTAACCGCTCGCTGCTCGTGTGTATGCTAATCGATTTCAATGAAATTTTCAACATATGTATAACGAACATATATTTTAAATTTTCATTAAGGGCTTAATAAAACAATTTAAAAAAAATGCTTTTTTATTTTCGCATGCAACCTTGTAAATTGTAATTTTTAAACCAATACTTCTAATTGATGATAAATAAACAGGTCATTTGGTACAATCATAAAAAAGTTATTCTATTTTAAAAGATGTACGAACACTTTGTACACCCATCATAAGTACTTATCCATTTGTGTCAGAAACACATAAATCCCGCAGGCAATATCGATTACATAAAATCAAAATGGTTATGAAATGATCAACAAAGTTGTATCAGCGAATGCAGAATTTTTATTCTCAAAAAGGTGTCTCCATAAACAATATAGGTAAACGATAACAGCAAAATATATTTAGGAACTAAAGTCACCTGCATAAAATTTCAGAAAGACTTGTTTCTTGTTTCGAGTTGCCTATGTTTGGCGGTACAGTATCATGGGAGTAGAACAATTCTACTGAGTTAAGATTATACAGGCATTTTCCTATTACTTCTACCTATTAGTTCACTAATTCTATTTGAGTATGCTGGTTTGTACTATTATTGCTTAAATTCTTACAAATCATTATGATATTATTATTGCAAAAATACAAATATTCTAACATTACGTATCTAAATTACCGTTGTAAATGAACTTTTATGTGTGTTCACATATTTACATTGTTCAATATTAATACTGTTCGGCAGTACGGCTAGACAAGTCTTCAAGACGTCTATAGATGTCTTCTTGACGGTAAATTACGTAGACTATGTGAGCAAGTAATGAAAATACTGTTTTAGTTGTATCTTTGTACAAGATACTCTTACAGGTTGGAACATAGTTGCATAGTTATGCATTCTGGGGTGGGGGTGGTCTGATTGATGTTTTGCGTGAGCCCGTTACAAACTCCATCTGCAGCAACGGGCAATACCGGTGCATACGGCATGTAATGCGGTTGTCCAGTAACAGCATACCAATGTTCTTGCATGTTCTGAGGCGGAACACTGTATGGGGCAGGTTGAGGACACATGTATGGTGGACACACGCCAGGATAAGCCTGTGCATAGTCCATTCCAGGGCATAAGTGCTGTGAGAATGGTTGCATGTTACCATTGTCAGGCATATCTGAATGCGGTATACAAGGCATCGGGAAGAATCCTGGATTAGGAGGATAATAAGGATTTGCGAATGCTTCTGCCTCATTTGCATAATACGGTATTGGGGAATACATGCTCTGTTGCATGTAGGGCGTTTGATAAGAATTCACCGCTGCAGTTGGAGAACCATGTACCTGCTGAGATACCGCTCTCGACTGTTGAAAATTTTCGCTACTCGTTTCTTGCGATTTAGTGGACTTTGAGTTTCCTCCACAATGCGAGTACTGATTACCCTGATGCGCAAATTGCGAAGCTGTACGGTGTCGATCTAAAGAATAAATTCCGTGTTTGTTACGTCACCGTTAATACATTTGTTAAATTTGTTTTTTTTTCGGAACGTACTGTCTGAATTCTTCTTAAATCGGGAACTCAAGCCGTTCCTATTTGGACGAGGAGTGCCTCTGTTAACAGGCTCTTGATCCTTTATTTTCTCGCGCGGTGATTGCAACAGATCTTTCCCCTCATCCACCCTTGGTACTTCCGGTTTTTGAATCTGCACGTCCTTCATATCGTTCACGCATTTGTCCCAGTTTTCTTGGCTGAGCGATTGACTGCCGTTCTCTTTGTGATCGGTATTGTGCTCCGGTTTCTGTTGCGACACTGTGCAATTCTGCATCACACCGTTCGTAATGGCTGCAACATCAGCTTCGTTTTGCGGCATACCTTCACAACAGACACATGTACATTTACAGGGTGCAATAATAAGAGTAAATAATAAAAAATAATACGATCTCGTATAACTAATTCTACCAATAATGTATGGACATATTTTTATAGATGTAGAAATATATGCACCTTGGTACCATTGTCCTACACCGGATTGTTCATTTGTCAAATAATTCCAGTTGTTGTTCCCGCGAAAATATTCTAATCCTAAGTTATAAAAAAATCTCAAAGTAAATGGATCTACAAGGAAAAAATATAATATGTGAACGGAGAACAATTAAGCGTATGTATGTACGAAATGATTTTTACTTATACCTGATAACGGCAAATCGCTACCGTTCACATCGACACTTTTCTGCACCGAACAATTAATGGAACGCAGCATATTGTCCACTTGAGCTGCAGAAATCGGCTCCCCTACGAAATAATCGTTAGATAGAGAAACTGTTCGATTAACGATGCAACGAGCTTACATACCAGAATAGTGGGAATAGAAGTTTTCGTTTTGTGTTCTTTGGTTTAGGTACGAATCGAATTCAGCATTATTATCGGTATTCACCGTGTTATCCGATTTCGGATTTTTTGCCGAATGATTCTCGGTATTCTTGACCCCAAATGAGCTTTTTTCTTTATGTCCTTTGCCATTCTCTTGCCTAATATCCAGAGCTAAAGACTGATGATCATTATCAAGATTCGGTCTTGCGGGAAACATTTCAGAAGTAGCCTACGAACAAAGACTATTTTTAATGTTTTCTACAATTATGGCTTTAACATTTATCGATAATAATTCAACGTACATTGTTATCCGAATAATTAGCATACTTCTCCAATTCATAGTTTTCGTAGGCTTGTGTATGTTCCCCTTTTCTAGAATAAAAGGCAGATTGATATAAAAATAATCTTATAGCACCAAGTGCTTTTCAAGTAACATAGAAGAACTTACAAACTTTCCTTTTTCCACTGATTATTATTTTTGTTAATAACGTCAGTGCAATTATCGTTATTTCCATTCTTATCAATGCTACCTGAAGAAATGGTCACACTGGAAATTGACTGTTTAACCTTGCGCGAAGCTCCATATGGTTTTTTCCATTTCTGATCTAATAACATTTGACACAAATATTTTAGTGAAAGATATAGATATTTTTGTGTGGTGTATGTGCATTTTCTCAATTACTAACTCGAGTCTATGAGTACATTTCTTTTGCACACTGGCGCCCAATTATTTTGTTTGTTTTTTTTTAAAGGCAACGGCTTGAGAGCACAAAATGGTACAATCTTCTTCTCTCCCAGTTCTTCGATGAAAACTAACACAGGACCCTCGTTTTTACTCATCTCTTGTATATGACCGTAAAGAAAAGGGGGTTTCTGTTTGTCAGTTTTCTGTAATGCTTTCGTATCGTTGCAATTAGCATCTTTCTCAAGCGAAGACACATAGACATTATTATTGTTAGCTCTGTCAAAATCATCTTCGTTAAAATCCATTTGAATCAAACATTTACCACCAACTTGTAATTCATGACTATTGTGTCGGGTCCAGCCTGCATTCTTTACTTCTAAATGATCGAAATTATCATTGGTATAAGTAGGAACAGAATTATATCATTATAATACGAACAAAGTAGCTTTACCTTTCCTAATCTCATGCCATATATCAAAGTCAGTATTACGATAAATATTGGGATCCAGAGCTTTCGCAACTCTGTAAGGAAATGGTGGTATATTCTTCGTTACACTTTGCCCGTCGTCCACCTCGTCGTTTCCACTCTCCACTTTATTATATATTTCTGCAGTCAACTGACTAAACGGACACAAAGTAATTTCATGTATACATTTTCAATCGATCGTTAGCAATACAAGCGTTAAAAGTTCTTACTCTCGTATCTCTAGGTTTCCTTTAAGGAAAAATTTGTCATGTCTAAAAGTAGCAGTTCGGTCATGTAACATTTTGTGAACAGTAGTCTCTAAGTTAGCCATATTGAAGACACCTTTGTAAAGTACTTGATAAGCAATAGCTGTAAAATAATTAATATATAAGTATGTAATATATCTACGACGCTGGTAGTGAACATATTAGAAGAATGCCTGAGCAATGCGATCCTACATTGACAGTAGGCAGCTGATGCAACAAAATCCTGCGTGTAAATACTTTCGTATTGTTTCTGTGGGGTATGGCACAAATAGATTACATTTTTGAAACCATTGTTAGTAACATTACGTTGCACCTGTTTTTGACCATTGAATATCACAAATTCCCTTTTGTACAACAACGACATAGCTTGGATTTCATTTATACCACCCCATTCAGTGAAACACGCCATTTGGTCCAGGTAATCATCAAATGGAATTGCTACGTTCTGGGAGGGAATGATAGTTTTAATACAACAACCATCAACAGGATAATGCAGTTTCAAGTCTACCAGTGTACCTCAAAAAATGATTGTTTCATCGTTCTCATAAATTCCACACACTCCTTCCTCACCCTAAGATGGTAGTGTTGTGTCATATAAACTTGTTCACTGACTGCTCTGAACAAACAAGTCGGATCTCTAGGCGCATGTTTCCTAAAATATCCTTTAGCTTGCAGCCATTCGTCAACTGGTTCTTGTGCGCGTTTCGACGGTTTTCTGGGCGATATTTCCATCCTATTTCTAAAGTAAACTAACATTTCATGATTAACGATCGATACATTTAATCAATGATTATCAATCAATAATTGTAATTACTGACTAACGACTAACTACGGTAATCGATTAGGTCAGTCGTGATCTTTCGCTATTAGTTCATTTTAATCGTAGGTATCAAATGATCGATCAATTAATACAATGGTAATCAAATAATATAAATTTCCATTGAACATCGAGAACATCGAAATTAACATTCTATAAATCCGATAACAGTCTAGGACATTCGACAAAAACACGAAAGGACATTGCTCGTCGTCTTGAGTCGCTAATTTGGAAATAAACAAAAGAAGAAAAAAACGCGAGATCTAAATTGATAAGAAAATGTGCATATATTTGTACCTGTTCAGTGGAAAAGTAACAATAAGTCGTTCGGAGCTCGTTCGACCAAAAAAGATCGTCGATCGTAAAGTTTCCAAGACGAAGAATTAAACTATTTACTTCGTACTTGCGGCAGGCAGCATGGCTACCAAAGGACTATAGCAGAGCAACAGCAACAGGTCCTTTCTCACGAGGTAGTTATTAGAATCGATTTCCACGAGACTATTGGACAGAAACGGATCGTCGACCAATCGTGACCCGTTGTTCCATCACTTTCCGACTTGGTTTTTGTCGGGAAAAGAGATTACCACCATAAGCTGACAGACGACACGCTCCCTTTGTTTGAACTTACGCGCGTCAGTTCAAACGATCGGAAAATCGCACGAGATTAGAAGCACACGGAAAAGAAGTATTTCAATAAGAAAGATTCGTACAGACTGATGCAAAATTTACGGTAGGATTTGACACCGAAATAATACTCTTGTGTGCAGCTTAGTATGTTTTTTGTTGCAGACAACTGTTATATTTTAAAAATAAAATTCTGCCATTTTTTTTCATGGAATCTCTCGACTTTTAGCTATGACTATAAAAATTAATAAAAGGATTCTTCTATAGATACAGGCATCAGAGAGAATTCAGCAATATTTCGTTATTTTTTTTACAAATTACTTTTTTATTCGTCATAATTTTTATCGGAATGACAATGCGATGTGTACGAAATATTAAAAAAGTACAATAGCCCGTTTATATAAAATATGATTTTTACACAAATATAAGGTCAACCGCTGTACCATTGCGATATATCTGTAACGCATGCAATGCTACCCAATTTTGTTGCTATCGAAAATAACGTTCGTCTGGCGTGCAGAGCTTTTCTTAGTATAAAAAGTACATCCTTTGGCGAGTTAGTATATAAAGACGGATGCTGATACAAGCCCAAAAATGCTTAGATCGTTGGTAACGTTAGGAATCGAACCGGTTGCGCTTTATCAAAAAACTTCGTTATTATTATTTTTCGTTTATGCTTGGGCCCGAACCCTCACACCGCCTAACCGTTGTTAATACAAATAGGTCCGTGTAAAAAATCGACTTGTACGTGTCTCGCCGAAAGGAACGCTCGTGGCGGTAGGATAAGTATAATCATAAGATTACATTAACACAGTATCTCGCATTTTCCTTTTTTCCTGTCGGCAATGTATGAGTAATTGTTATAAAATGTCGTGATATAGAAAATGGAAGAAATGAGTCGCTGCTCCCTTTCTTTTCTGCTTTTTTTTTCTTTTTCTTTTCCTTTGAATCACAAAAGCTTCCCTTTAAGCAGCTATTTTCTCGGCGTCGATCGCTGAAACAGGAAACATGAGGTCATTTAATTTTCTTCTCTTTAGATATACTCCCTCAAGCTTTTACAGGATGATTCAAGTTCAAGATTCTACCTTCTTTGGTTGGCAAGGGATTTTTCTCCAGCGTTTCCGCGTGTTTCAGTTTCCCCTGATCGAAATTTTCAATTCCAGAGATTAGCTGTTGCTTACCCTTCTCTTGCTGGATCACTGTACAACAGAAATGCACACATTATGAAATTATCTTTTCTCAAATTTCTTTGTAAGAGGAAATAAAAGGATACTGTACCATCCTTGTCAGGTAGAGGATTCTTTTCTTGAGTCTCGGTGTGTTTTAGACTGGCCGGGTCGAATTTTTCGATGCCGGCGATCAGCGTTTGTTGAGTTTTTTCCGCGGCTACGTCTACGAAACAAGAAATCATTGTTTGAAAGATAATATAAATGATAGTAACCAAAAGACATGGCAACCTCGTTCCCCTGCAGTACACCACAGTTCTGAAGAAAATAGCGAAGATGGATGTTGCCTGTATTCAATGTACGTGTAAGCCAAATACAAGGATTGGTTCATTGAACATGTACATAATTTTATAATTAAATTTGCTAGGCTCATGTTACACATGATTGGCTAAATATAAATTCAGTTCAAATTATGTCCATGTTACCCGAAGGGACTTATACTATGGAAAGTTATACAGTGTCATTATGATAGTTCTGCAATGTCTATTGACACTTTAGCCACCATACTTTAGTTTTTCAATCATCGTACTCTACTGAAAAGATCCTCAACAATTTTCTTTTGGGTTGGTGATCTCATTGATTACGTCATTTTACTCAAGATACTTTGATCACGAATGAGACTGCCATGGTTACAGAACAATTTATCAATTAGGCAATTGCCGGTAGCTAAAGCGTTAACTTCGTCGACAGTAGAGAGCAAGAGACCAACAATTTCCCATGAGAGGTACTGCGCAGACATAAGAAGATGCGTCCACGATTGGCTGAATTATTAATACACAATAGAGTAGGGCAAGCAGAGATAGTGGGGAGTCCTGTACCAATCTTCTCGCCTCTGCACAGCACAATAATTCTTAAGCTCTCCGAAAGCAAAAGCGTATCTAGTGTATATAAATAATTTAGGTGGTCGCCTGTGCGTGTTTGCCACCTCAAAGCACCGAAAGCAACAGGCCCCTCTGTTACCAGCTGATGAAACCTGTCTGCAGTACCTTTGGCGTTGGGTAAAATAATCTTCTCTTTCGTGTCGGCGTGTTTCAATTGACCTGGCTTAAACGACTCCACGCCGTGGATCAATTCCGAATGCTGTCGTTCTTGTCGCACGTCTATATACAATACTTCTGTTACAATCTCTTTCAACAAATCGGATTTACTTTCGCCACTGTGTCGGGTCTTCCCGTTAATTACGAGAGGCACACTTGTGTTATAGAACAAGACTCTGTGTAATACAGGGTGTCTCTGTAGTACTGTCATTAAATTCTCAAGCATATATAATATATGACAATACAGTCGGCCAGAAAAATGTACATATTTCAAATTTTTCGCAACTCTTCAGGGTCTGTTTAGTTTAGTTTCAACTAATAGACTAACACGTTCACAGTCTCGTCTTTCAACTGTGCCAGTGCTGGTGCTGCAAACCATAGTAAAATACTTTTTCATCAAATCAAACGCAAAAGTCTAAATATCTCGAAGAAATAAACCATGACTTATTTCACTGTTGTAATCACCAGCACGTATATGGATTACAAGATTATACGCAATGGAAGACAACAAAATCTATAAATAAAATTAACTGTAAAGCCTCTTTGAAGTATGTAGAACAACACCGTAGTCTATGTAAGAGATGACAAAGATGTGAACGCGTTAATTTATGGAAACCCTTTGATTCTGTGTCATGTATACACCCCTGTCCATAAGTATAAGGACACTCTTTGGAAACGAATATGTTTTTCAAAATTGGATGAAATGCTAACGTACAGGGATGTACTTGAAAGGATAAGTATTACACTTTTGTGACCGATTGCAGGTCCCACGACCATTTCTCTCGAGGACATGGTAACGAATTAAAAGAATAGTTTCTGCATTGAACATTTCTAACAAACGATGGTTCGTCTCGAGGGTAATGGCTCTAGGGCTAACATTTAGGTTTTCGTCGGTTTTGGAGCGTGAATTCGAGGACACCCTGCATGATGCGAGTCCAGGAAGACATGTACCTTCGGCGGAAGGCAGGACATTTTTTTCAGCGGTTGCGGCCTTCTTCATGCAGCCGTGGTTGAAGCCTTCCAGCTCACTTTTCAAGTCGAAGGCTACTTTCGGCAGATCCTTCAGCGACGGACTCGACATGGTGACTCTGTTGTACTCTTTAATCTGCAACAAGAGACGATCGTTTTCAGAAAATCGATCCGCCAAGGGAACATCTCATCCGCATAACCTCGGCGAGACCGTTCGCTCGGGTACAGAGAAGTTACGGCATTCTTTAACGGCATTACGCGTCTTTCTGATATTTTTAATCACGACCGGGCAACGAATGTTTACTGTCGATACTTCGGCGACACGTAAGCGGCTTCGGACCAACAGAAACCCCCTCCCCCAGCAAGATTACAGCGGGCAAAAGCAATTTCTAACTACAGAAGTGACATCAACAACAGTACCATCTTTAACCGTTTCGTTTTTCCCCTTGCCGAAGCGATACGTTTCTGTTTATCGCGTCCTGCATGACGAACCGACCGCAAATTTGATAAATACGGGTCACACTGATAAAAAAGATACCTGATTACATTGGCCGAAGGAAAATAATTCCGATCCCTACACGGTCGATCAGGAATGACAGTCTGATTGAAAAGTCAGACTGTCATTCCTGACTTTCCATACTGAATTCCGTCAGTATTAATCTTACACGATCAATCAGAATGTCAATCTTCGACTTGAATGTCATTCCGACTGACCGCGTAGGATTCGCTATAGTTCCATTTCTTTTTGAAGTTATAATAAGTGGAGTAATATTCAGACACTCTACGACTTTCTTGAGACCATTGACTCTTGGGGAATTTTACATAGAGGTCCACGATCTAGTATACTTGCGCGGAACAATAACAACAACGAGTTGCATAGAATGTAATAATCAGAACGAAGAACGCGTGGATCCCGGTTGTCGGCGAATGCGTCGTTTCATTGTTATCGTGTTACCGGGAATGGAACAAGGTTGTGTGACAACGTGAACCGTTTATGTGCGAGACTATGGACACGTATCGATAGGACGATGTCTTCGACGCGGCGCTTTCCAAAGCAAATTATTGGCAGAAACGTCAGAGTACGTCGACGAATGCGTTAAATGCGGTTCGACGCGCTTTCGATCGTTTCCAGTCTCGAATCGATAGTGCCTCCACCGGAAAATGGTGTCTACTTTCTAAATTATAGCGATTTCTATACTTAAAAGCTACGGGAATCTAGGCAAAAAGAGATTGTTACATCAGTCTGTCTTCTTCTATCAATTTAAAAAATATTAATTACTGTTTTATCACCGGCGGAAATGTTACGAACGAACGTCGAATCACGTCGAAGCACATGTAAGTTGATTATTTCGGTGACCACTCATTTCGTTCAAGGTCATTCGAGGTCACAAAAAATCACACAAGAGGATGACAAATAGAAATTCTTTTCAGAAAGACTGCACAATCGTGGATGTTTATGGTTCCATTTCGAACATGTTAAGAATGACTTTCTTCCTATCTCAAAATATACAGGGTGTCCCAAAATTCCTTCAGCATCCGGAAATGGGAGGTTCCTTAGATCATTTGCAAAAACATTTCTCTTTGCAAAAATGTCGTCCGCGGCTTTGTTTAGAAGTTATTAACGAAAAATACGAACCAATCAGAGCGCGACTACAGCGAACAGAGTCTCTTAGCGCGGTGTTGCCGTTGGTAGCGCCAGAATCAGTCCGCTGTAGACGCGCTGTGATTGGTCCTTGTTTTTCGTTAATAACTCCTAAACAAAGCTGCGTACACTATTTTTGCAAAGGAAAATATCGCTTCAAATGATCTCAGGAACCTCCTATTTCCAGATGTTGAAGGAATTTTGGGACACCCTGTATAGTAGTTTCGATTTAACTTTTAATTTTAACGATTTAATTTTTTATTAGTTATTAATTAAAGCTAGCCTGAGCTGACGACATTGCAGAGAGTAATATTCGCGAACGTCCAGAGAACGAGGCGAGCGTTGATTTTCGCAGGACACGGATCCTGCAGGATCCTGAAGATGCGAGAGAGCCGAGGAAAGGCCAGTGCCATAAATTCCGGGCGAGTAACGGCACCGTTTCTACCGAATGCAAAGCCGAAGGCAGCTGTTGCTCGCCTAGCATTTCCGGTGTTACTCGGTTTGCAGAAAGTAACGGATTTTCGGAACTCCCCTGGGCAGACGAGCGAGCTTTTTTCCTCTCGATCGCTAATTAACGCCGTGCTCCTCGCTTCAAGCTTCGACGGACACCCGAGGTTTCATACTTAATCACTGGTCAAGGCGAAAAAAAAGAACGAAAGAAGCGAACATGTTCGTGTGAGAACACGAAACAGGCTCGTGTTTTCTCGTTAAAATTCGGCCGGGAACGAATCAACGGCCGAGGAGGCTTTTCTTTATCTGCGGATCTTTTGCCACCGTTGCACGCTACCAACTAACGCGTTACGAACCGGAAGCAGCAGAAGCTCAACACTTCCGGTCCCCTCTTTCCTTCCATTTCGTTTCTTGTCACACATCCTTCGCCGCCCGTAATCTCCTACCGAAACGCTTCCATTTTTTATCGGTCGCGATCCTTGCCAAACCGCGTTCCACTCGGGATAGAAACGGTTCAACTATCCTGGTTTCTCATTTTCAAGAAATCGATTCTCTCCTCAAGCTCTTGAAGTGCCGATGTCGTAGAATATACGAACATAAAAATTGGCTTTCCGAGCCGCGCCTCGTAACTGTTATTTCTTCAAAACTACCTTTACACCGAGAATCCTTATCGCGCGTTTTTAACATGGCTATCGCATAATCGTCTTCGCGGTAAGGGTCTACCACGTCCGGTAACGCAACGACGTTCACGAAAAACCGCGACGCGAAACAAAATTTTCACCCGGACACGAAATGAAAAAAAAAGAAGAGGATAATTGATAGTCCTCGCACGTCCGATGACTCGAGGACTCGTCGTTCCTACGTCGAATCCGGTACTGCTTTTACGATTTACGGTTGTTAGACCAGTGACACGCAACCGTCGGCGCCGTTTCAGAAACTAAACGGACTACATTTTGTTAAATAAATCGGGTTATAATGTGATACAGAAATACTTTAGTTCGACGCATCCTGTAGTTATTAATTAACGCCGCATCTGCTCGGTTTGTTTCTCTTAATTTATGCGGAATAAAGATTGTTTCAGTTAATTGCGATTCATAAGAATTTATTACTAGTCTGCGTGTCTTCATGCAAATTAATAATATTCTGCATTTGTTACAATTAGCAAGAGCCACTTTCTTACTTTCTTTAATAATTTTAGCAGACCGAATAATATGCATATTAATACTTCTTACTTCTTGTAATGTCTCTACCGATTACGATCACTCATTTTTTCCTTGAATTAGCGAAACCCGTAGTCTAATAATTATGCTTCGATCGTTATTCAGGGTCTACAGAACGGTAATTAATAGTGTAGGAGCTTAAGATTGAAGTACTGAAGTCCTCGGCGCGAAAAATTGATAATGCACGTAAAATAAAAACGAGAAAGGGTAAACACAAGTGTGTCGCAGATAAGCGTCATCGTAGTTTACACTGACACGTAATTAAGCAAGATTGTGCACCACTGGAAACCACGGTGACTCATGCTCCCCCTTCTCCATTTCTTTCGCCGTTTTTGCTTCCTTTTTGCCATTCGGGTTCGTTACTTTTAGCATCTAGATGACTATTTTTATAAGATGATATACCGCTGGGAAGAGACTCATCTGCATTCCGCGCGGCTTAAGTCACCCACGAGAAATTTATCAAACGTTATCAAAGCGATCATGCTCCCCGCGGCTCGTTATCGCGCGATTGAATCACCGGCTTCGATTTCGAAAGCACTGGCCACGCGAATTTTCTCAATGGACACATTCGTCAACAAAAACAATCGTCCTCTGCGTCGTTTGCTATTGAATATTTATCGCAGCTCTCGACCATTTCAAGAAATTTTTCATTTACGACAAAAGCAAGTCGACGTAAGTTACAACGGCAGAAAGATTTTGAAAATTCAAGAATGTCGGTGTACTCTTCTCAATTTGATATAAAGAAATAAAGACGCTGTTAAAGCTACTGTCTCTCTTACTCGCAGACGATCTTCACTCTGTAACGTTAATTTTATCATTTCCATTATTCAGAAATGAAATGAAATACACCTTTATTTCACTTCTGCTGTTGACGATTGACCAAGAACATTCTCGCGCAGTCTGCTGATAAGGCAAAATGATGGATTAGTTTCCACATGGAAAATGATGAATTAGTTTCCACACAAAACGTTTCGAAAGCTTTTGATGCATAGTGAAACGAATCGAAACTCCAGCCAGCGTCGAATTTCTTCGCGAACACGATTAAATGCGCGACGTTTGCAATTAGGGATCGTTGTACAAAAGAATTCCAGTCAGCGTTCGACTTACACAAACTGGACGCTCCGCGATTCTCTCTTGTCGCGCGAAAAACGCGTGGAAAACGCTCGCGGAATGAAAGGCGTGTCCAAGGAGAAATAGTTTCTGAAGGATCATTTGCACCTAGAAGATTGTCCTCAAAATCTGCCCATCTATCGCCTTTAGCCCGAACAAAGGTGTTTAGAGGATTCCTTTCCAGCTAGAAGACTCGTCGGCGATAATAAATATTTGAAGTTTGTCTGCACCGTCGATTGTCCTCAAAATCCGCGAAGTGTGTCGGGATTAGTTCAAAGAAGGGATTTCGGAGGACTCGTTTTCACCGAAAGGACTAATCGCAATTTAGTGAAGCCGTTCGGATATTGCGTTAGCTTTGCTTTTCGTTTTTGGGCAACAACCATTTTTTCATTTTCGTTTTAGCAACGTTCTGCGACGGGGAAGAAGGAAACGAGTCGAACGGGTAAGTAAGTCCAGAACCGGGCAAATGAGTGAACCGCCAGTGGCTCTGGGAGAGCGTTTCGAGGGATACATGTTCCAACGGTGGGTCAGCATCGACAAGGCTGTGTATAGGACCTTATATGGTAGCCGGTCGTATGGCTGTATATAGCGAGAGCTCGAAACAGGCCGAATACGCAACCGTGGAGCACGCTCTCGCGTCCTTTACGTATCCCGCTCGGTGAATATTTCTTCTCTCCTCTCTTCTTGTCCCTATCCTCGGCGTGTGGGAGTCTTGCATCGAGTGCGCGCACCCATACACAGGAACACAAACATCGCATAACGGTAACAAAACGAAGAGGAGATGCCTCGACGATTAGTCTCCTTTAAGGCTGGCGCGCGTGGACCCGACCTCCATCGATATTTCCACCATCGAACGCGTCCTTAATCGTTCGACGCCGAGAGAAACGCCTGCTCTATCTTCGGATCTGTTCAACTATCAACCCTCGTTAACCAATTAACCCTCCGCAACTTGGGTCATTATTGTACGCAGCGAAATTTCACTCTCGAATTTCTTCCTTTCCAATATTTACTTTTTCTCGTTAACACTACGTTCGCGGAGCACTAAACGTAACTACGTTACGGTCCTTTGTAAAAATAACGAGAGCCATCCAAACGATTTATATATATATATATATATATATATATATATATATATATATATATATATATACAGGGTGTTCGACTACAGGTGGGAGAAAATTTAAGGGTTGGTTCTTAACGATGGTATAATACGAAAATGAAGAATAAAAAAATTGCAATTTCGGCTTCGTTCTTCAGCTAGTAACAACGCGACAGTCACGTATCGAGTGACAAATGCATGCACAACTTGGTTCTCATTTGGGGTCCCAGCGAGGGCCCCAATGTTTAACAAATCGTTGGACAACATTGAACTCTTTGACGTACACAAAGTACACTTTTGTTAGACGCGTTGTTGATTTTTAATTGTTAATAGCTAAATAACGAAGCCGAAATCGCAATTTTTTTATTCTTCATTTTCGTCTTATATCATCGTTAAGAATCACCCCTTAAATTTTCTCCCACCTGTAGTCGAACACCCCGTATATATATATATATATATATATATATATATATATATATATATATATATATATATATATATATATATATATAATTTATTTCTTCGCATAAATCGTTTTAAATATATATATATTTAAAACGATTTATGCGAAGAAATAAATTAAATTTGAAAAACTGATCATTGTTGTGATCAGAAGAACAAAATCCCTATTCGGGGATGGCGACGCGGCGGTTGGAATGCGTATTCAGTCCTTGTTATGCCACTCCTTAGTGCAATCTACGTGTATCATCCCAAATAGGATGGCTAATAACTAGACTGCAGATTTTATGCATTTATAGAGGATCGAACAAAAATGGATACATCACTGAAGAGATCAAAACAACTCAAGGATGTTGCTACATTATTTTCAACTTTGTACAATTTTTAAACAAGAAGAGAAGTTTTTATTTGGCTTCTGTGCCTCGCCATAATGACGAAGGAATATTGACTACCTAACATTTGTATAATACTATTTTGCGTGAAGATCCGCACTCTGCCGACAGAGAATTGAACAGAATCCTGGAACAGAGTAAAGTCGGTCGATTTCACAGGAGCCAGGAAACCTGTGGCGTACCTCGCCGGGATTATCGCGACGGAGGAGAAATGAACATGCTCGGCACAGTGAGCACGGTTGTCTGGAGAAATCACGATGGATTCTACTTGATCTCGCGAGGAGAAACGAGGGCCGAGAGTTAATAAGGAAACTAGGTTGGCCGCGCCGACTCGCGCTAGCCGGTTTGCAGGACGCGCGTCGGTGTAAGTACGTGATACGTACAAACGAACGAGAGTCATACTCGTCGACAACAACGTCGACGTACAACAAGGCAGATTCGCGTTCGACTGGTCGCCTTGGAATCCGCGAGAGTCATCCATAAAACGGACTCAACGAGCGTGGAATTTCAATGTTGTGTGTCTCCGCGTCGATCAGCCGCGGATTTGCGCAGGATCCACGCTGATCCACGCGGATATGGATCGTCGAGGAACCATCGTTCAGGCCAGCGAGGATCGTTTCGGTCCCCTTTTCTTCCCTGACAAGTTTCATTCCCTCGTGTTTGTATCCTCCCGCGAAATTTTCACGATCATTGGAGTCCATATTATTCATCGTTGGACCGTGGATCTTCGTGCAAAATAAAAAATTGTCTTCCTCGATTATAAGAAACAGGGATTCAATAAACACGTGTTCCCTCTCTTAATCGTTTTAATAGGTGGAAAACAACATAACACTACTCGTTAATTGCTCTGATACTATCCACCCATTCTTTCCATAAATGCACAAAGAGTCCGCAGTCTATTCATCATACTTTATTGAACGAGATGAGTTAAGTGACAACCTCGGTTAATCGATCACAGGTCGACGAGTTCCGATGAAGCTCTTGGAAGCTCGGGTCGTGATCGATCAGTGCATCGCGGTGTGAGGGTCGCGGCATTGGATCTCTTCGCTGACTAGGGTACAAACGCGTAACTGGATTATCGAGCACATGCTATTCACGATTCCGATTCATTCGAGTACACAGTCAACGTGCGAACATAGATTTCAACACTGCAGGTTGCTGTAGGTAAATTTCGAATTCGTGTGAACAGTAGGGTCGCCTAAATGCAATGATGGAACGATTCCGTATTATTGTTCATTTAACGAAACAGATCACTTTTCACTATTTCTCAATCAAGTATCAGCTTACGAAAAGTCCTAGTTTTAATATATTTCATAGCATCAACGTGTTGGAATTAATTTCACCTATTTTGTAGAAATGGCCCATTGTGCGACGGGTTTTGGACATTGTGTCGGGACATCGCAGTAGAACAGAGAGCGAGAGCAAGAGAGAGAGAGAGAGAGAGAGAGAGACCTTACGGATGACGGCTAACGAGTTCGCGCGGGCTGCCAATTAACTTGGGGTAATCGCGTTTAACGGAGAGCCGAGGCGGGGATCTCGATGCAGCAGGCGTTTCGGAGCGTTGCGGAGCGTATATCGACCGGTGGGCTGCAGTCGGCCACCTACGTGCACCTAATACCCACGTAAAACCATGCACAGCGTGCGCCTAGAAAATGCGTTGCGATCATTTCATGTCGCACTCCTGCCCTAGGCGAACGCGATATCGTCGCACTCTCTCTTTCCCTTTCTCCTTCCTTCTTTCTCTTTCTCTCTCACATCTCTCCGTCTCCCTCTTCCTCTCTTTCTCTGTTCGATGCGACCGTGACGGCGAACGAACCCTGGACGCCGCGCCGCGCGTATCGTATCGAGCGGTGCGGTGGCGAGAACGTTCAGGAGCGTATTACGTGTTACCAAGCGGCTCATCCAAGCCGTGGACCTGGTTTCACCGAATCCCCTTGGACTCGAACGTCTGATACTTCGTGTCGCATCACAGTAGCTCAAGATAGCAACTTCACAGATGATAAGTACAATTCTCGTTGTCGAGGTTTTCGAGTGTACACGTACCTCCTTTAGGAATTACAGGAATGTCTTTCAGCCCGCTGTAACGCGATAATAATCCAACGACGAAACGTTTGTTTTTCATCATCTTTTAACGATACCCTGACCGGCATATCCGTGGAATTTTTCTGATTAAAATGAGTCCACACAATTCGGAGCACATTCGCTTGTTTCAGTCACGGTGCGGTAGAACCTCGATTATTCGTGTCGATGAATTCTCCATTGTCTGCTTGCGTGTGATCAATCTAAAGCGATGCACATTTAATATGATGTAGAGTTTGGATAACCGGTTATCCAACAAAACCCAGGCTTCTATTACCTCGTATTAACTCAGAGCTTTACTTTCTGGTAACGGTTTAGTTATCGTTACTCCAATTTTGCAAGCGGTACACCTTTTGTGATCTCCAACTGATCTGCAGACAGTTCAAACCGCAGTCCCATCCGATTTCAAGCTAGTTTCGCGGACAATTAGCACGTCGGAGATCGACACGAAGTCGTTTGGACGTTGAATCGTCCACGCCCAAAGCATAAATCCGTTATCACGTGATCGACGCGATGAATTATGCGAACTATGGGCAACCACTCCAGCGGTCAAGTTTCCGCGACCCACCGCCGCTAGGCACACAAACGGTGAATGAAGGGAACCCTTTGACCCAATCTCGTAGATCGCAGATTGCTTTCGCCATTAAGGCTCCCGGGCGACGAGCAACATCCTGGCAGTGGCACTTGACGACGAGAACGCAAGGGGTGCGGTACAGTCCTGCGCAACAGTTCGCGAATCCTTGTTCCGTGGACTCGCGAATCCGCAGGAATCTGCATGCAGAACGTTCTGCAATAAGAATCCGCAGAACTGTGTACATCGTGCTTCTAGTCTTCAAAACTACTTCAACGATCCTAGCGCGTCTAGTTTACAACAAGGACACCTAGAAACGAACCCTCCACCATTTTATCTTCTCTCATGTATCTACTCAGCCGGAATACTTTAACGATCTTTGAGAACCTAGCCCACAAAAAAGAACATTTAAAGTGAAGTCTCCACCATTTTGGCAAGGTACACGTTGAGGAATAGCCTACCCCCACTATCAGTGCCGGTTTAAGCCTAGTAGCAGGAGTAGCAAATGCTACGGACCCCGCGCTTTTGGGGGGCCCCACGTCAAAATTTTGTAAAAAGAAGGTCATTCGTCTGCAACTCGTCGCGAGCCGCATGATGGAACAAGATCGTGTAAGTAACCTCACCTTAGAATTTATTTTATTCTCATACGAAACGTAGGGCCTCCTGGTAACATTTGCTACGGGCCCCGCGCTGGTTTAATCCGACACTGCGCACTACTCGTTTAAATGTATAGGAGTTACTCCGAAAATTTGTTGAAAGTGAGGAATACGACCATTTGGATCATTCAAATGTGTAGGCGTTAGTGAATATCTTTTATTTAGACGCGATTGATTTTCAAACAGGCTGACTACTGGATACGTGCCGAAATATGGCTTTAGCGTACCCCTCAGGTATGGTTCACCGCGGAAAATGCCAGTGGTCCGCGATTCTAAGCGCGCGCGATATTTTTCTGCAGGCAAAAGTGAATGAAACCTGCGTGTGTGTGCGTGTGTATATGAGGGGTTGCACCAGGGGAGCGGTCGACGGGTGGCAGACGGTTTCATCGATTGGCAATGCGGGGGTAGAAGAGTGGGGTTCGTGAACTCCACGGCTATCTGTAAATATGTACACGTATATATAAAGACACACCGCTATATATAGTGCCGCCTGTAACATGTATATAGCGCACGCTACTCCGAAGCGTGTATCGACGACCCAGAGATTTCATGGTCACGGGTAAAGAAAAAAAAGCCCCGAGAGATTTTCAATATTCCGCGTGGGACTGGTCCGCCATCTTTTCTCGTTGATACGCGACGCAGTACGAATCGGGTAAATCGAATTCGTAGAGTACTTATTCGAAAAGACCTCCTCTCGCTCGCCTTGAAGCGAGCCAACTCGTTCGGGACATGATAACATGCAAATACTCTCCCTCGAACCGCGACACAACATAGGAGAATAACACGGAGAGAATGCGCGCACTTAGGCAAGCGGAATGGCGTTTGAAAAATTGCACGCGATGCCGTCGCCGGACCACGGTTAACGGTTCACCTGCCATTAACAGTATAATACCTTAAAAGCTGAAGATCGACGATTGAGAACCTCCTGGTCGACTTATCAATGACACCACGAAATAATCGCAGAGATTAACCCTTTAACAAGGATTTTTCGAAATATTAGAAACACTTTCCTTAAAGTGCCAGATTGTATTGAATTTCTATCGAACTTTAAGACACTAAGAGGAAAGCAAACTGTCCACCGATCTATTACTTAAACGATTGTATAATTCGTCTGCAGCTTGGGGAACTGTATACACGAACCTGATATCGCCAGGATGCCGACGCCCGTCCTCAAAGGGTTAATATTTCTTGTATGAAAATTCGCCCGTTTTTGTTTGTCGTGTTAAACACAGTAGCGAAACGTAATTGAGCGAATGGATATCGGGAAGATCATTCGTACAACTATATTTCTGAGCAGTGTACACTTCCGGTAGCCGAAGCGTTAATACTTTCCTGGATCGGGTTTTACAAGATTCCTGCTTTCACAAATGGCTCCCGAGGATCGCGAGGTAGCGTAGCAACTGTAAGAGAGCTTCGGGAAACGTTAAATGTTAAAAGGAACGTGTTCGAATCAGCGTTTATTTCCAACCGCAGAAGTATGGAAAAGAATCGTGTGATCCTAATGGCTGGGATTACGCTCGCCGCTCGGCAACGAGAAGCGCATTTGCGCTGCCGATGCGCAACGGGTGTGCATCTGTCAAAACCACGCCCTTGTCCCATCCTATCGCCCTAACAAAGTGGACACGGTAGCCCGGTCGGTAAGGACGAGGCTCGAGGACGAGGCCGAAATTGTACAGACCTCGGACAGATCCTTCGCAGACAGAATTACGTCGGTTGTGTCGAGTACGCCGAAATCCGAGTTCTTGGTCGATCGTTTCGAACGAATCTGTCACTGGTGACTTCCGGTTTCGTTCGGCGCGACGGCTACGCGCTGAACTCGTTCCGAAGTAGAAACAAACCCATGCCACACTGCTCACGAATTTCCCCGAGGGATTCGATTTTCGGAAGGATTATGCCGATCGATTATCGAAAGCTTCGACAAATATCGAGCAAAAAGATAAAAGTTTATCGTTCTCAAAGTAACGGAGTTGAATGAACGAAGTGATCTTACTCTGTTCCGGCTTCGATGGTAGTCGTTTCTAACAGCGTCAAGCTCGCGCGAAATCGGTTCGTGCGGAGACGCGATATTCGTGGTACACAACAGAGAACGGGTACGACAGTTCTCGACCACACCCCACCATTTTCGATCTTTGAGTACCGAAGTCGATCAATATCGAGTCGGGAGCGTGCCGCGGCGCCGGTCGATTAATCGGTCGACGGAGGAACATAGGACGAGCAACGAATCGATAATGACCGGACGGAAACACATACGCACAAATGCACGCACCGAGCGTAGCCTCCGCTATGCTGATTCTTTAACCGAGTAAAGTCGGGCTTTCGCGAATCGTTTCTCGCTTGCGGAAAGCATCGTCTGTCGCATGCAGTTTCTAGCAAACGGGATCGGAATGTGTCGCGGCGTGAGAGGAGCACTGACCTGTCAGTTGACACTATGATAGGTAGGCGAGAGCGCAAAGAACACCGTCCAGCCGAACGTTCAAGGGCAGGAAGGAGACAGTACACTGACTGACCGGCTAGTGATTCTGTGGCACGTAACACCAGGTAACACCGGCGAGCCACTCTACCACTCTCGCCTCCGTCGTCGATCCTACGCTCGCACTGTACCCGACCCCCACCCCGAATTCCGTGCCCGACCGTCCGGCCAATCGCGACTCGCCATTCGTCCCTCCCCCATCCACGAATCACCCCCACCATCCAGCGAATGCTTCCCCCAATCGTCTCCTTGACCGTCATCGGAGGGTGGCTGACTCACCCTTTGCGACGGAACACGATTTCACATTCAATGCACGAAAAAAGACGGTCCCCGCGTTAAGCGTGAACTTGCTTTTTACGGAATCTCTCCGCGGTTATTGAACTATATTTACGTATCTGCTGGATGTCCCATGTATCTAAAATCTCTCTCGGAGAGAGCCATCGTTTCTTTACAACATCCGATCAGTCCCGATGGAAATACTTCTGTAGCTATTTTGGACAGAGTAGGAACAGGGAGAGGGCAAGGCTGAAGGACATGCAGGGGTGGACGTTCAGCTCGAATGACTCATCGTGCAGTTATCCCAGCTGCGCGTCATATGGCCGTTCGGTTGGGTGTTTCCTGTACTCCGGAATCATATGGTCTGCTCGATTGTATTGATTAGTGTAGAAGGGAGATCGGGGAACAATACTGACTCGATCGAAAATTCCTCTTCGATTTGTCGATGAAAACATTATGTTCATTTTCAACGAGATTTGAGGAACCTCCACTGCAATGGTGCTCCACTAGCTTCTAAGGGAGTATGCCCTTAGTGAGGTAACAAAGACAACTAAGTTGCCAGTTGACGAACGAATGCATTAAGCATACTATCATATGTTATCCTCTGTATCCACGAGTATATCCATCTTACAGGTAATATAGAAACCGTTCTTTACTGGCGTTGATACAATTTCTTCAAGGCCAGCCCACAGACAATTTATTAGAATAAACCATTTTCTAATAATCCAGAATATTAGAATAGACCTACCATCCTCACGGGTTCTCGTTGTCTAAAGAATGATCAATCCCTTCCGAACTTCGTTATCTATTTTCCATCCCTTTTCTTTATCTTTCCCCATCCTTATAAGCATATGTAGTTTATAAAAAAATTGTTTAATCTTCTTCTTTATATTAAATACATTAATCTTAAGAGTCCACTGCAGTACAGTGCGTAAGAGAAGTAATAGTCCGTCTTGTTTAAAACAAGCACAAAGTATTACGCGTTGGTATGTCATCGTTCGGTGATAATTGCACTTGTGATCACTGAAAATTATTCTTTTCTTCTTCTTGACCTAAGGCACACTCAATGCCTTGTTGCGTGACGAAAACGTTTTGTGTTTTCGACGTCAGATTTCCCTGTAAAAGTATAATTGATGTAATTAACTAATAGATAGAGTGTACTCTATCGAATGGTGACACTTTTAACGGACTCTCCATTTTAATAAGGATAGATTTTAAGTGTTATACATGCCTGCGCTATCGTAGTAGTAGAAGTATGGCTGGTATTCGACATGCAAACCACCACTAGCTTAGCGCCGCCACCTGGCATATGGGCCTTTTGTTGAACAACATTTGTCTGAGAAATTATAACTTGTTGCTGCTGCGATTGCTGTTGCGTCTGAGACGGTTGTTGTTGTTGTTGCTGCGGTGCTTGTATTGCACAAGTTGCAGTCGGCGTTTGCGATCGCGATTGCAGGATTACAAATTTTTGTGCACCCCCTGTTGTAGTTCCTCCAGGGGTTCTACTTGTGCCTAGCATTATTGTCCGCCCAGTTTGTTGGCCAGGACTGGAACTCGTCACTTGCATGAAAAATTAAAACAGAAAAGAAGAATTGGAAGAAGACAATGCAGAGGTTTAAGAGACAATGTAGACAATTTCGCGATGAAAACGGTGATACTTCATAAAGAATCAACTTACCGGCCTGCATAATGGTCTTTCCGGTACAAGCTGGCCCCTGTTGACTAGTTGTTAAAGCCGCTGTTGTAGACGCGGTTGTTGCTAATGTTGTCGGTTGAGTGCGAGCCTTTACAACCGCTGCGCATAATGCAGGCCCTATGTAACCATAATCTTGCTTGTAATCTTCCACGTAATCAGGCGGCGACCGTATAGTCTTTAAAACAGGACCGACGGATTTCTAGAAATTGTTTTAAAGCTTAATGTCGATGTACACGCTGAAATATTTTGATTAACCGAACGTTTCACTTACCACAAGTAGGCTTTTTATGTGACCCGCTCCATTCTTATCTACGCTCGACAATCCTGGCCCTTCGATACAGGACTCTATCCGCTCAGAGATAGACTTAATTTTTGGAATAACCAACGCCTTAATCACTTCCGGACCCAACTCGCACAATCCCTCTATCGCACCGTAAAGAGATGCTAATGGAGTCTAGAGATGAATTATCGACAATTATTACATTATATCCTATGGTCGCACGATGATTTTTAATTCGATTGTCGCACCTGATTATTTTTGGCCAGTGCTTGACTGAACATTCTCGTTACACGAGTCTGTACATTGTTCGTGGACGTATTAAAATTTTTACATATTTGAGCCATAAGGCGCGAAGCAAAGTCGCGCAAGGCCCAGTGATTATCTACTTCCGGTCTCATGCATAATTGCCGTGATACTATACAAGTCGCAATAGACGGTATCAGTTCGTGTAACTGCAAATTAAAAGTACACGTTAATGCGTGTAAATTGAAGTGTTTGTTAAGTATTGTACGGGATAGAGACTGTAGTATTTACATATTTCTCCAAATAGAGGCTTGGATTGTCCAACAGGGCTTTAACCATTCGCATTAGGTAAATTAGGAGCGCAAGATGATTTTGTACAACATTCACGCGAACTCCTTCGGCAATGAAGGTACACATGCGTGCCAGCATTTCATGTAAACCAGGATCGGCGGAAAGAGATTGAAGCGCTTCTGCTCTGCGTGCTTCATCCGATCCGACGCAGGCTTCCGTGATTTCTTTATAATACAATTGCTGTTCAACGCTTAATTCGTGGGTCGCTAATTGTTTAACGTGAACAGTCTCCACATTACGTAATTTCTGACTTTTGCCCCCACCACCTGGTTTCCCGACACCAATGTTTTGGTTCTTGTTCGAGAGTTTACTTGTCGGATCAACACTTTCTAATTTTTGAACGTCTGCAATGGAATTGGTAAAAATAATGAAATCAACGAAAAGCTAACATTTATATTACAAATTTGAATTCATTACCTTTGGAGACTGGAGGCGGATTCTCTGGTATTGTGGGTTGGACACCATCTATGCATAGCCAGTGGGTACGCAGTGTAATTTCCAATGGCAACTTTGGCCATGATTGTCCACCAGACATTGATATAACTTCATTTAGATCGATTTCCTTTTCTTCCACGAAATGTAATTCTCTACCACCGCCGGAAGCAAACCGGAATGGTACATGGTCTTTGGCAAAAAATCCATACGTTGGTTCAATATTCTTAATTTTTAAAGCACAGTCTATGTCGTGTGTAGTCATACGTTGACGTTTACCATGCCTCATAAATTTGGCTGCATCCTAAATAGAAAATAATATTGTTTAACCGCAAATCTCGGTTTAAATAGATTCTTAAAAAATACACTAACCTGAATTATTTCCTTAAGTCTATAACTCACATCCTCGGCGAGATCTTTGGCAGCTTCATCAGGGAAGTTTCCAACACCTATGCTTTCTGCAATTACCTTTATCGATTCTTGAGACAATGTAGTCCCATAAACAGACTCACTTTCACTCATTTTTAAAGTATTCTGGTCATTGCAGTCCATATGATACACTTTAAAGATGAAAACTTTGTAATTTCGGTCTTACATGTATTAACCTAAATATCACAAATATATTTGAGTCACAAACTTCATTATTACCTCTGTTATTACTGGTTATTACTGATATTGGTCGGGTGCAAGACTCTGTTTCTTTAAATACCAAAAAATACTAACCTCAAAAAAAGTCTGCTACAATAGTGTACTCTGTTCAACATACATTGAAACTAATCGAAATTTTGAAGGAATAGTCGGTAACTATGCAAACTATAATACCGTTTCGGAAATGAATCGTCGATATCGCTACTTCTTTGTAACCTCTGTTTGTAAATACCAGAGAAAATATCCTCTCTATAAATACCGTAGTGGCTGCAACAGAGAGGAAAAACCTCTTTGGCTGCAGCTGGCTGTAATACAATATTTGTTCTAAAATAATACACAAATTGTCGATGAGAACATTGAAAACGTGTATAGAAATAATTTCATTATTTTATTAGTTATCTTATTATACTCATTTTTATACTGGAGTTTATTAGTTTTATCTGATTCAAGTCGTTTTTATAATTGCAATGTTATTAGCAGAGAGCAGAGCTGCCAGAATTGGAGTTTTTCACGCGCATGCGCGACGATTCTGACGTCAGACCAGTGATGTGATATGAGGCGCTTTTCACGTGCATGCGCGAATATTCTGACGTCAGACGGCCTCAGTCAAGTACGAAAATCGGGTACCTTGGTCGCCCCGCTAATTTCGCAAAATTTATTATGTGATTAAATATTAACAATAACTTATCTGAAATTCTCCCAGCCCGCTTTTATTTCGCGCCTCATGTCGTAACGGACTCCGCTGGACGTTCTCGTTAATAGTCCCCCACTATTTTCCTCCCAATAGACCCCTACAACTCGCGCATGCGCGTGAAAAGCGCCAACAATCACATCTTTGTCCAAAACATTTGAACGAGCAGAGCTAATAGATGAATGAGAAGGAAGGAGCAGGAAGGAGTCCCTCAATACTGATTCACTGATTGAAATTTGATACTCTGAACAAACAGAACTCGGAAGACATATTTTTCTTCAGGAAGAACCTGCTTAGGGTATACGAATATTGTTTCATTGCTGTAATAAATACATAAACGACAATATAAGATATAAGCAAGCATGTCTTCAAGATTGAAGAAGTGGCCAATATTCGATCTTTTACCGCCGGAGTTTGTATCGAAAATTCACATGGTTCTAGTTTATGGTAAGCATTATATATTGTTATTCTTAATTTACTTCACGGTATTATGAAAAATGTTTACTGTTTGATGCTAAATCTATTTTAACAGGTGATTTTGCCAACTCTTGTCTAATTGCAACAAAGGATCAAACGGTGTATGCTTTAAGAAATGGATCTTATAATTTTATGAAAAAAGACGAGATCAATGGTGAAAGTGCTGTTTGTCTAAAATCCAGTAATTCACCATGTGGACAAAAAATTAAAACGATGGCATTTGGCAAGGGGTCATATGTGTTAGTATTAACAGAAAATGGAAAGGTATGTATACAGAAACAGTTGACAAGCGGTCGTACCATGTTAATGCATACGCACGCCACGAACGTGCACGTATAGGCAAAATTCAATGTATTTAATAGTAGCTGCAGTTTTTCGCGAATATCTCATAAACTAAGGGACTGTTCAGACACGGTGGAATTCGTGCATTTTCGACCGCGTGATTTGAACCGCGCTGACCTTAGTCACATTAACGTCTATGTATTCGTTCACACGTGACCGCGCGGTTTAACAATCGAAAAGAAAAATCGCGCGATTTTCGTCATATCTGAATGGACCCTAAATAAGGTTCGCGCGATCGATCCACGCGTTTTGCATCCGCGCGGTTTCCGCCGTGTTTGAACGGGCATTAAGGCTGAGCTGCGGTTACATGCATAGGAAAAATTTGTTCAGAAACTTCACCCTGATAACATATTAAAAAATCATTGGATCGGGGTGAGGTGTACAGTTCCTTTTATGCATAATTCCTCATAATTTATTTGATAGGTGTATTCATGGGGTTCATGGAACAACACTGTTACAACTGATAAACTTAATTGTTGTTGTCATTGTGCACCACGTAATATAAAGCTAAATGGACAAAATGAATCAGTCATGGACATTGCTTGTGGAAATTATCATTCTATTGCACTAACAGAAACTGGAAATGTATAATTACAAACAGTATAAAGAAAGTAATTTAAAAGAATAGCATTATTTTTAATAATAAATGGAGTCTATTTGTATCCAGATATATGCTTGGGGAGACTCTGATAGTTTTCGCGTAACTTGGATCAAACATTCTGAACCTCAGATAGTAAGTCTAGGTGGATATGGCGTACGGTTTCGTAGCATTAGTTGTGGTGCTATCCACTGTGTGGCAGTTACCCTGAGTGGATATGTATACATATGGAATTCCAATTCATATGGTGTACTTAACCATCAAAGTCAGACGGTGAATTTACAGGCTAATCTAGTCACCTTCCCCTTTGGAATTGTAATAGGTAGTATCAACTTATTGTCAGTAAAAATGAAGACATAGCATCTCTTAAGCATTTCTTGAAATAAATGAGATTTCTATGGATTATTAACAAAGTGTATACATATTTGTAGAGAAGGTGGCCTGTGGATTGAACCATACTTTGGCATTAACTGGGCAAGGAACTCTTTATAGTTGGGGTGACAACACTTATGGGCAATTAGGCACTTCCTTGGAGTACACAATGAGTTCGTCACCGGTAAAGCAATGCAATGCAATTGACTTAACGAGCGTTTATTAACAGATGTTTTTTAGATAGAGGTAAAACATTTGCCGAAGGTGTTCGATATAGCAACTTGCAGTACTGCAAATATGAGTGTTGCTATAGGAATAGATTATCAGATTTTTATGTGGGGAGAATGTGTAGGATACCGCATCGACACGCCAACATTAATCTCCGTAGATAGCATACATGATGCTTTCGCATTATATGCATCACCAAGAGCTATGCATCAGCCATTTGTTCTTGACGTTACAGGAACGGAGGAAGTGGGTGTAAAAACAATGAACATAATGCATGATCTAATGGCAGCATTTGATGATAAGGTATCTTCTAAAATTTATCTGAGGGCAGTGTACAGGGTGGTTCATTTAAGTATGGCCACGTAAATATCTCTTCAGGTTATTGCGATGCAAAAAGAATTTCTTATGTAATGAACACGTTGTCAATGCACCAATATATCTAGGAAGAACGTGTTTTGCCTTAAATTAATTTTTTACGGAGGTATCAAGGTCGACGGTGTTTTTATTACATAAATGCATTTTTTTATTTATTTAAGCACTGATTTAGAATCAGTATCATTTTATTATCGAATAATTGTAATAATTTTTCTATATGTTGAAGACTACTAATGACCTAACTATGGAAGTGCAGGGAAAGCCAATTTATGTCCACAAAGCTATATTAAAGATACGTTCCAAGTACTTTAATGCAATGTTCCAAAGAGATTGGAAGGAGAATAACGACAGGTGAACCACACAACTTAGTGTTTTCCTTTTACATCATGATTTCTACTTTTTTTTTTTGTAATCTTAACTATCGCGTGGAAGGGTGTGACAGAGGAAACGCTTACGCCAACACTCTGTTTCATCGTTACTTATTTCCTTTACAGCGTCATAAGGATAAGCGAGTTCTCTTACGTGGCATACAGAGCTTTTTTGAAGTTCCTGTATACCAACAAAATTGATACAACAATACCAACAGAGAACATATTAGGTAAGGTGTTGACATCTCTGTAGCATGTTTATCACGATTTATATATTCTGTTGTTTATTCGTTTAGAACTGTTACAATTGGCGGACCGTAACGATGAATATAATGTCAAAGCAAGTTGTACGGGCATACTAACGCAAAGAATTGCAACGGCTAACGCGGCGTTATTTTACAGCGAAGCCGTGCAATACAACAATCCGGTATATGTGAAATTTCAGCGTTACTATGTTAAAATCCGTTGCTTTGCATACAATTGAAATGTCAATGGCATTGTATGTTCTCAGGTGTTAAGGAGAAGCTGCATCAGATTCGCCGTGACACACATGATCGAAATTAGTAAATCCCTGAGTTTCTCTGAGTTGCCCAAAGAGCTGATGAAAAACTTCATTATTGAAGTTGGAGATCAAGGGGCTTTCATCAGCTAAATTTTAAGATGTTACGATACTTGTGCAATGCCGCCGTTACCATATGACAACAGATTCCATTTCTTTCCGAAACTATACTTACACTACACAGTACAATATATTCGATGGAAGGAGAAATAAAGAAGACTCGTTGCATTCGTCATTCGTACATTATTTTTATTACGATAATCTCAATATATACAAGCAGTAAATTTTTTTGTTCGTATAATATGTACGTAGCTACCGATTATTAATAATATTCAGTATTGTTATTTAATAAATAATCATTATAATTTATATTTATATATTTATATATATATATATATTTATTTATATAGGTAATATTAAGGTAATCGATTTGCCGTTTGGAAAGTAGTTATGTGTCTTTATTTCGGCCGCCGCAGTTGAACTATCTTGTCCCCCGGAATCTCTGTCCGCGGCGTGGATCTGACGAATTTCTGATTTTTTAATTTAAAGAGAAAAGAGCTAGACGATTTTTCGTGGACTCGTAGTAGATTTGAAATCATGCGTGCCCGAGGTTTCCCTCCTTAGTGCATCAATTTTACTCACACTATCGGATGGCTAATGCAACAATATTTTTCTCTGGACAGCGTTTTTGACCTTAGCGTGCCATTTTTGTCTCCACCGTCGCATGCGGCAACCAACGGTGCACCTTTAGGAGAAGTACATCGTTGGATCGCCAGCCAATGGAAAATAGTGTTCGCTACTCGATAAAGTGTTGCGGTGTATTTGTCTCGCCCGACGCTAACGAGGGAAAGCTGGGCTGCCGTTACGGGGAAAGCGTTGTTCTGTCTTTCAGCAAGATGGTGTCTCACGAAACGATTCCGCGGATAGAGAACAAGGGGGACGATGTTGGGCGACCGTTCAACGGCTGACTCGAACCGAGAATCGCTGGTCGATACGACAGGGAACCGGGAAACGCGATCGATGCCCCCCTCCCCCCGCGTAGAAGATGTGGTCGTATCGAACAACTTGATCAGCTATTCGGCTATGATAATTAATTAATTAGTACTCTCTCTCTGTACTTTATTCTTTCTCTTCGGAGTTAATTAGAGCGTATTTAGGCCTGCGGGCTACTTTTCCAGCGACTCGCTGTGAATCCCATTGACAGAAGGCGAGATATGTCTCTTTCGTCCTCGACGAAGGAGAAAAGGAAAAGAAAACAACGACCTCTCCGCTAAAATCGTTTCTGTTACCAGTCTCGGCACCCGTCGGCCCTCCTGCGCTTCTGTCCTCATTGTCGCCGCGATCCGTTTTTTTGGAAGTCGCTCTGGCATGCAATTATCATCCCTCAACGACGTGTTTAGCTGTTCGACGAAGAAAAACCGGCTTCACACTGCTCCCGAGTGTCCCGTGAGTCGGGCCACGGTTAAGGAACGATAGCTGCACCGTATTATCTCTATAACGTCGCGTTTCGGCGATCCCCTCGACGGTCGCGTTCAGTAATTTTTCCCATTAGTCTCGCGCTCAGTATATACTGCGGACCTTCATTCGAAACGTTTTCCAATCGTCGACGCGCCTTCGCGATTCTTGAAACGAGGTATGTACACGTATACGGGTATGTGCACGATATTTACACGGGTTCAAAGTACGGTTTCGACAAATGCTGCACAAGATTTCGAATACCTACACAAGCCTACATTTTACATCGTCGAGTTACCGTTAAAAGCTAATTTCGCCCTCTCCGAAGAAGAATTTGTTTTGTTTCCAGCAAATAATAAGTCACTGTAAATCGATTATTTTCTTGGAACATTGGAGCTAGTGTGACCCTGTCGTTCGATCTATATAGACTTTTTTTTCAAGAAATCATGAATTTCTTAAGTGGTACGATATTGGCAACTTTCCCCTATGTACAGTATTACAATTTCTCTTTTTGGATATACGGCCACGTAATCCTTTCGACAGTTTTATTCGTGATTTCGATCGAATGTTTTCTATCAGGGATAGAACTGCTGTTGCATAATAACGATTTTTCGAATCGCAACGGAAGGCTGGCCAAACTGTTTGTTTTCGTTCTCCTGGATCTGCACGCGTTAAAATTGTTCTGTCGAGCAATCGACGATTGGAAGTCTCGTCTCTCGAGGGTTCATTTTCTTTGGGGTGACGACCTTGAGGTGACCTTGAACAGTGGGTCGCGGAGGACCGACGTCCCGACGGCTTGCAATTATTGTACATTAAATTACATACATAGAGCCACAGTTATAGTCGTACCGTGAGAATCGCGGATTTCTCTCTCTCTCTCTCTTACGACCTCTTTCTTTCTCGTTGCTTCCGTTTTTTTTTGCTCGCGGTTCGACGAACGAGAAGCAACCTGTCGACAGGGCTTGAAACGGTTCCGAACGTGTCAACTGGAAACTCATACAAAGGTTCCAACCGAAACAGTTAAGAAGAACCGCAGTTCCAAGCAACAGCTCCGGAAAACCGAAGATTCCACGTAGCATCCATTCCGACTTGTGTTCCTATAGCTTTAGCGCGTATATGTATATCACCCTTATTATATCCTAAATTCATAGTAACCATTAGGTTGTTGCATACGAAATGTCCGAATTTAGAATACAAATGCTATGAAGCGTTTTGATCGAGTAATACTATTACAGCCTGCAGATTTATTATGTACCAGTTAATTTATAGTCCAATTTTACTTTCGAACGAAGTTTATTTCGATGTTAATCGATCTGATTGTCGAGTATGCTTTTCATACGGGCGAAACAATAAACACATTGACGATATCATTACGCGATGTTTGATCAAAATGTGATGGCAAGTGAACGCACTATTCCGTAGGGGTAGAAAAAGCTCAAAAATGTAGATGACAGTCTTATAAATGACGGACATGAACGACATTCAATTTCTACCATAATACAATCAAGGGACCTATGACTCAAGTTTGCTCAAGTGTACTGTTCAAAATTCGACATTTCGTATGCGACAACCTAATGTAATATACGATAAAACAAAAATTGTAAACAAGATACCCAAAGTTCTATTTAACGAACATACTGTTCTGAATAATATATAGCGTTCGCGAGTGTGAAAAATACGTGGCTGTATTATTTGGTTCGACGTTTTGTTAGACATCAATGATATGTATAAATGTGCCTCCTTTTTTCTAGAATGATTTTGTACAAAATATGCACCGTTGTAGGAACCCGCAGCTGCGACAATGAATGCTATCGATCACTGGAACGATTTTGGAACCGGCTAGAAACCGAGAGTGCAGCGATCACGGAATGGGCATCGTACTTCACAGAACCGTTCATCCGAACGAAAGTTTTCCGTAATCGTTTCGGGAACCGAAATCGCGATCGCAAACAGTGTTCAAGCCCTGTCTACCGACGCGATGGCAGGCTTCTTTCGCTTCCTGTGTCTTACATATTTTTTTTTCGCCTGTGTTTTCCGCACGAGCGCATGTTTTTTTTCTTGCCGTTTTTTTTATTTCACCGTTTTCGTTCTGCTATCTCGCGTAGCGTTTTGTTCGTTCGCTCGAATTCACCGCGACGCCTGGCGCCGCGGTGGAGGATCGTTTAGAGTCCTTTGTACAGACTTCTAGGAAATCGTTCTGAAACCTCTGCCGGCTATTCTGCGTCGATCCCGAGGGGTTCGCGTCTACTTTTACTTTTGATTCGCTGATTTGATGTGTCCCAAGACTGTTCCCAAAGTCTCGGACACGTGAATTTCGTTGGCAGCAGCGCGATCCACCGAACGTTCTCACTCCCAACGCGGTTTTTCCTCGTTAGCGTCCCGTGTTCAACCTCGCCTACTTTCCGCCTTCGCCCACGAGGCGTTACCGAGTCATGGGCCAATAGGAAACAGTATCAATTACTCGATACCGATTCGCCAACGAGGAAAAGCTATACTTTTCGCAAAGTTAAAGTTTCATGGAAGAATAGGCTTCTTTGTTTGCTCTTTGTTTGAAAGTTACAGCGACCGGAAAACGCGAAATCGACGAATTCGAGGGTTCCCAAGATCGCCGACCAGGTTGAAGACTGCACAGAGGAAAGTGGAAGTATGTTGATCGAGTTCGACTACCCAGCAATCTTCTAATAGTTCCATCTAATAGAGTTCAGGTTGGTGAAGCACACGTTTTCTTGCATTTTATCCATTCAAAAGCCACGAATACATATACGGACTGAATTTAGCGAAATTTTTCATTGATTGTACCAGATCACCGCAGTCTTTAAGGAGATACAAGTTGGCAATAATATTATAAAATCATCGAAGGAACTTAATTTAAGGGATGAGAAGATGCTGCAGAATTTCCGGTATTCTTTTTCAAGCGAACCGTACCGAACGAATTTTGTTCGGAAACGATACGTTCGAGGATTAAGTCGCAGTATTATATCCATACAATACGAGAGATCACGAAAGAAAAGGAAACGTCAAAGTTAAACGAACAAAGGGATCGGAAAAGTCGAAGATGGCTGCCTGTATCGACGCAAGATGGCCGCCCGCGGCGATACCCGTTGCATACGCCGAAAGGATACGAAATACAAATCGATAGAGACAGACGGACCTCCTGGAAACGTTCCAGCCGACGTCATTCTTCCAGTTTTCCCCGGCCATCGAAGATCCGTGCGAGCGACGTGCTGATCGCGAGATCGACGTCGTCGGGGAACTGGATCGAGTCTGAATCGGATGAAAATTAATTAACTTATGAGCAGATTCGATCAAGGAGGCAGTGCAAAAGGAAGCAAGAGGAAGGGTTAGTTTAACACAGTCTAACTTTGCAAATTCCTTCATGCTCAAGTGAAATCGCGATGGAGGACCGATACAAGAGGAAGGGATAGCTTTTGGGAACCCAACTTTGCCGATCGCAGCAATTCTCAGCAAAGGAACGCGTATAGTAACTGAATTGTTGGTAGATCAACTGCGAACGATACGAGGAACGATCAAAGATCCCTTTTTCCGGCCGATTTGGAACGTAGATCGAAGCGTTACCTTTCCAGGACTCAATTTTGCCGAACCCAGCTTTTGTCAGCGAAAGTCCGCGGATGGTAGTCGGATTGACGGTGGATCGTATCGTTCGGGAACTCCTCGCTTTATATTCTAGCGATCGAGTCGACGCCCCCGAGAGGAAGAGACAAACAGCGAGCCGACTCTTGATGGCTTGAAAGACTTTCTCCCGCGAGCCCGTCTGCTCGTCAATCGACTTGATTCGGTTCTGCGTTCTTGACTCTTCAAATTCATAGCTTCGGAGTTCTTTCTACTGTGTTCTCTCGAAAGTTCGTTTTCTCGCTACCACTGCCACGTACAATACATGACGCTCACAACCTTGCAATTCACTCCAAGATAGTCCAATTGATTTTATACACTTTGTTATCCAAAGTTGTAGCACGCAATGTAAGATTCAGAGACTTCGAGTAAATTGTCTTCGTAATTGGACTTCGATTAAATTTTTTCTAGTAAATTGTTTTAACTCTTTGCACGCGGAACTTATTTTAACACGAAAACAAAATATCTCCGCCCTTGAATATTTCCATTTTATATGGTTTTTTTTTCTCATCTTACGCATACGAAACTGATGCAATTTTCAATATAATATTGATATAGCAAGTCTTGTTATATTCGATTCGAACCGAGGCGACGGGCTCGCGGCGCATTTCTATCTCGTTTCGTTTCGTTTCGCGACCCTCTCTCGCGAGCCGCAATTGTTGCACGTGACAAAGTATGTACAAACGTACGACGGTACCGTCTCTATAGTATATATCTCTATACACGCTACAATATGTATATATTTATATATGTTTATATGTATAGTATGTATAATATTATCATACATAATGCATTGAAATCATCGCAGTGAGTTGAACGCGGCACGGGCACGAGCACGAGCGCGACATTTCCTTCATGACGTCGCACAGTGCCACGACCGACCTATTACACGTTCCACAGTCGAAATTAATCCTTCCGTAGATAATATTCACCCATTTCTTCTGACTGTTAACACGGTCACAGCGAGCTGGAGTATTAACTTTTACAAACGACAAAATGACATATGGTATCACTGCACTTCTGAGCCATCTGCAAGATGAGAATTTGTTTCACAAAAAGGTGAATTTGACTTGCAAAAAAGCGTGAATTTGCAAACAGGCGAATAAGACCTGGAGAAGAGTTAATTTCGAATGCAAGAAGGTGAATACGATCTATAAAAAGGATTAATTTGCAAAGCTCGTGTATACGAAAGAAAAGCCGTAGAATCGAAGAAAATGTTCAATATCGATGGAAGCTGATACTCGTCCAATTTATTAATATACAGTTCCCGTTGCCGTGGAATTTCATTCCGAAGTTCCTCGATCATTTTTCTCGACAAGGGGATTCGTTTGTTGTGGAGGTCGAAAGCTAAATGAACAAGAACAAGTTTCGCTTGTCCGAGAGAGAGAGCGTTCGATCGACGAAGATCTAGCCGCGGATCGTTCGGCGCGTGCTCGCGGCCGCGCGCTCGCGCTGTCATTCTACTTACAGTAATAGTTACTATGATATTGTTAGTGATTAATCTTAATTTAACATAGCCTGAGAAAAACGGGAAGAAAGTCGGGACGGACGATCGCGCGGCTCGTCCCGTTTCCTTCCTTCGATCCCGTCTTCCCCCTCTCGCGTCGTGGATCGTTCGTCCCGCTGGATCACTGATCTACGGATCTCGAACTACGCTGCTCCGTTCCGTTCGACAGCGAACGACGGCGCGGCTCTGATCGCATTCAGATCTCGTTTTATTATCGATTCTCGTCGCGCGTCAACGATTAATACGTTGCCGACAAAAGCAGTGGCGCACTCAGGATTTAATCTTAGGGGGGGACGAGTTGAACAAAATCACCTTTTCTTGAACCAAAAATATGTATAGGGAAAAGTTGTTCAAAGTTTTACATATAACGTAACCAAAAATCATTGAAATCGGGGAGGAAGCAGTTTTTCTACGGTTTAGCTAATTTTCCGGTGTTTTGTTTTCTTTTTCCTGTGTGTGGGGGGACTTGGTCCTCTGGCTCCCCCCCTGGGTGCGCCACTGGACAAAAGTCCCACGAAATCAAGGTAATTTAAACATAGCAATCCAAATTGCAAAGTTAAAGCTTATCACGAGGCTCATTTCTTCGTTCGGTTCAAGGAACTGTATCATGAATAAAATTAATTTTTACAGATACAGGATTAATAGTGTGACCGACGCGCGACGTGGCAGGCAACGATTAACAAAATGGCGGGTGTAACGGTCTCTCGGTGCTGGAGATTTTTTCGTCAAGCGAGAGATCAATCTCGATTAGTTCCTCTGACCAAGCGGCTCTTCAATTGTTTTGGAAGCTTTCGTTCGTGGAAGAGACATTCGTGATAAAGATGGCCGTCGGCTACGTCCGTAGACATTTCTCCCTTCGTCACGGTGAACAAACGTGATTTTTTATCATGATATACTGAAATATGTGACAACAACTGTTCAACATTGATTTCAGAGCGATGCAAATTATTTTATTCCGCATCGATGCGAACTTGGAGCATCGGACACAAACGGCGAATAAATACGTCGTTTTTTAATATTGCTTTCTGAAAAAATGGAGAATGTAGTTAAGGGTTACGTTAATTTGCACTGATTCAAAAAAATTCCTGAAGACAGCACATGTCTTAGACAGTCGAGCAGGTGTAGACCCTTGAGGGGTATTCTGGTTTTCCAGTATATGTCTAACTCGCGTAATTTTGATTATTTTTAGTGGAAAAATGAAATGCAAATGGTTCGATAATTTTTCCGAATGAGAAATTCCCAAAAATTCGTGCGAAAACGGTTTCGGGAGCTGGAATAGTTTCTTAACCCCGTTGTACGAGGATCTGCTGTAATTACAAATGAAAAGTCTATCAATCGGCCATAGCAGGTTTGAATTGTAAGGCGAAGGGTTGATCGGGCGCTTTGGCAAAGTGGAGGATCGTTTAACGGAAGTATTTCGTGGAATGGTCGAGGTGGAACGTGACCAGGCCGGTTCGCGTTGACGCGGCATCAGTCCCGAGACGAGGTGAGTTCCTAAAGGAAGACGACCCGCGGCTTGAAACATTAAGGCGCGACCTTCGTCCGCAGCCAGGCTGGAAGAATAGAAGCGTATTCTGGCGTAAAATCGATGCGGCAGCCGCCTCGCGCGAAGAAAATAGAGCGCACGGGGAATTCACGTAGGAGAACGTCGTTCGAGAGAACGAGTCTCCTCTCGTTTCGGTGTTGGTTTCGATCGGCCACGGTGCCGCAGACCGGTCCCGTTTCCAACGCGGAAAAACCACCCCCGCCCCGACGCAACCTGCATTCGCCGTAAAACTATGGCGTCCGCGCTCCGAATTCAGCGGCCAAGCTTGGAGCGAATCGACCCGTGTCGCCTGCATTCACAACATCCGCGAACCCCATTACCGATAAATCTTGAATAGTTGTCGTTTTCCTAAAACCTTCAATACTAAACTATTCCCAGAATGTCCACCAAGATCAATGTAATTTAGCCATTTTGAGAAAAGAACTTCTCGAGTCCTGCGAATCACAATGAAATTCGATTCAACCTACTATTCACTGTACAAATTAATACGTGGCCCTCGCAATTAACCGTTAGCGATTCAAACATCCTGTACTGTCATGAGCAACCTCGATTGTTAAAGCGAAGCTGTTGGAAATTGAAATTATAACCTGTTTAGGTTTGTAAATCGTACGGAATGTAAATGAAACTAATCCTGTTGTTATCATATAGCAACGCACATGTCGATTACGTACAGTGCTCGATGGTCGTATTGCTAAAAAAATAATATAGGGGTTGCACGAAGTTACGAAGATCGTTTAAACCGATCGATTGACGTCGAATAAGGAGAACAAACTGCATCCTCGCAGACAATTCGCAGGGGAAGCTCCAACCGAGGAGGATTCGATTTGTGTGGCACAAGGAATCGAGGAACACCTTGTTTATCGATCGGTCGGCAGTTTCGAACAGCCCCGAGCGACTTTTCGATCCCGCGACCGCCTTTATGACGAGCCGTCGCCGACGGACAGGTGATCGAGTATTCAGGCTGCGTAGGCCCGGTCGATCAGCGGGAGCAAATCAGCCGCGGCGAACGCGATTTGCAATTCTATCGGGATTGGCTCGAGGAGGCCGGCTTGATTTACGTCAATTTACCGAACGGAGCGACGCGTGCAAGCGAAAATTAATCGGCGAGCGTGGACGGCCCGCGCGTATTGATGCCCCGTAGCCAATATGGTCGCGCGAAATTCGAGTGGCCCGATCGCTTTCGACGTGCTGCTGGAATATGCCACCTCGTCATTTTTCCAGGAACGAAGAATTCAGGTTTCTGTCAGGATTCTGTAAAAATTCTACAGTCTGTTTTATTAGTCGAGCATCCTCTAAAATTGCTGAGAACGAAACTCGAGGATCGAGAGTAGAGAAATGCTTTGGATCAACTTTCAAAAAATGTTACCTCGTAGTTTCTGTTAGGATTCTGCGAAACTGTAGAGACAGCTCTGTTATTTGAAAGATCTGCCAAATTTTCCGTAGACGAAATTCAAGAATCGAGAATAGAGAAATGCCTTGGTTGAGCTTTCGCAAGATGGTCTTAAGCAAAAGTCTTAAGAATTCAAGGAACGAAATAGAATATAGGATCAACTCGGGTCTCCGCAAATTCAGACAGAATTCTGCGCAACTCCAGAGTCTATCGTTGCATTGTCGTGTTGAAGGAAAAGAGAGGATCGTGTGCCAATACAGTTGTGTTACAAGATATCGTTTTCTTCGCGGATCGCGATCTCGGCTGTTTCGACGAGGCTCGCTTGGACCGTCAGGTTTCATTGGGATCGTTTCGACGGAGGCTGTCGCGATCATGGTCGATCCATGGAATAATCGTTTCCCTCGCGGCGATAATATCGCGGCCGGACCGGGCCGCGTGTCTCGCTCGGCTCCACGGCGTTTAAGTCTCCGCAATTTGGACGAATGCAATCGACTCTGCAGTGGCTGCACCGCATTACAAACATGCGCACGTATAGGCGGCCGCAGAGCATATAGATCGAATTGCGGCTCGCATTACCCTGCTTCTATCTCGCTCTCCTTCTCCCCCATTCCTCCCACCCCTCTCTTTCTCTCTCTCTCTCTCTGTGTATGTACAGATAGTCGCTCCACCGATCACCGAGGCCAGATTAAACGCCGCCAGGATCCTCCTCTCGCGAGCAACGCGAAAAGAATCGACTATTCGACCGGATCGCCGCGTTTTAAGCCGACCAGACGACCGGACCGATCCTCTCGACCATGCTCCGATGATACTGATCGCCGACTAAATTTTTTCCGCTCTGGTTTTCGGCCGACACGGTTTCCATCCGGTGCAGTTTGTGCAGAACTAATTCCTCAGGCTTTTACAGGTTTTACACTCGAAATTAACCCTTACACAGACCTGACTCGCCCTTTCTATCGAGGGTGACTCGAGAATGAAATAACGCAACACCATTTTGTCGTGATTTTATTTGAAATTCTGCGAATCTTATTGACAAACATTGGGCAAACATTGACGAACGCTATCGAAGAAGTCTCTTCTGGTTCTTCGAACTGTGAACAATTGGCGGATGTTCTTCATTTAATATTGTCATAACGATTACAGAAGACCCATTATATAGACTTCGTGTCTACAGTATACTGTTCTATAATAATTTTACATCTGCTCATTGTTACACGTAAAATGGTGAATTTAGATTGAAAGAAGGTGATTATGATCTGCAAAATGGTGAATGTGGAATGCAGAACCTGTGATCGTGATCCCACCTCAATCGTCCTAACGAACTGCTAAAAAGAAATCCAAGGTGCGTGGTCCAATGTGAAAGAAATGATCGTCTTTTTAGGAGCGTCCGAATATTATTACCAGTGACTGTACGTCGATTTTGAAGTGACGAGTTCTGATTTGGGACCACCACCGACGCGTTGGATAGTCCGGGACGGAGGCTACGTCCAGGAAATAGAGGATAACGAACACGCGCGCGGATAATGGCCGGTCGTTTTATTAAATTTTCCAACGGCCCGGCCGGCTCGAATTATCCTGGGTATATATCCAGGGGACGAGTGCGTCCCGCGATAACGTCCAGGTCGGCGGCGATCCCGCCCATAAAATAAAAGCCCCCGATCCGGTGACCCACATCGGTCTCCACCCCCTCCCCCCGCAAAGCACCAGCCTCCCCTTCCTATAGCTAAAAGCCTGAAACATTCCACGTGCGCCCCCGAACTGCTAGCCGTCTCTTCTGATACGGAAAAATGCCGCAGGATCCTCGGTACGAGGAACGCAATAATTTAATCACCCCGTTCCCGGTCGTCGACTGGCCTGCGCAACTTTCTACACCCCCCTCGATCCCTCTCCCTGCGCGATGCACCCCCGCAATTAGACTGCAGAGTTGCATGCACTCGCCTAGTGCATGCTCCTAGACTGCGGATGCTCGCGCGTTTGCGTCCGACGTGATCTCGAGCCGGCTTCGCTTCGGAAACTGTCTGTCTCGAAATTCTGTAAGATTTCTTTTTGTCAATTTTCCTTGCAACAGAACGATATTAACACTTTCCCTACCGAAAGTCCATTAATAGGATTGCCAATAATTGTGCTGTACCAAAAGAAAGCATAGAAATTTTCTTTCACGTTATTATCTTAAATGAAATTGCTGTCATTATTGAAAATGCCATTAAAGAGTGTTTAGCCGTGAAGCATAGATTTTTGAAAATGATGTAATAATCGCCGGTCAGTAATGTGATAAGAGAAACTAATTCTGTATTTTCCTTTTCTCCTTTCTGGGATACGGCCATCAGTCGGCCACCAATTTCCACGACCCTTCAAGTGACGTCAAAGTGAAAGCTATAAGAACGATTTCGTAGACTCAAACATAACGGTATAGTCTTCTACAGAATTATGAATATTTAAACAATTTTAAACAACAGCTGGATGAGAGACACCTTTAATGCAACCTTCTCCGACATCTTTCGATTCGTTTGGAAAATCGAGATTCTTCTCATGGAAAGCTGTCAGAACAAGTTGAAACAAAAGTTTTATTTTCGAGCCAGTCTAAAAATTGGCAATTCTAAGAGTTCGTTAGCTCTGTTCGATCATTTCGATTTTATTGTCATAAGCTGCGTACCCGAATGCGTTTTGATCAAGTTCTATATAATTTGTTACGCGCTCTGAAATTACATTCGGGAGAAACACGCGTGTAAGGCTAGGTTATTCATAGACTGCGAATCTTTATGCGAAATGAATGTTGAATAAAAATATATGGCTACCCTTAATAATTTTAATTAACGTTCTTAGATTCTTCTGACGATTTTTCGTCGAGTTTATATATTTTTCTTCGAGATATAAAATCCGCAGTCTGGTTATTAATTGTTTTTAAAAATCCGCACGGAACAATTTGATTCTCCAAATAGAACAGGATGAACGTATAATGTTATTCGAACGATCGCGAGCTATAGCTCTGACGCGAGGCAGTCAGAATAGCAAACGCACTCGAGGTCGGGGAAGCTTTAATTCGATTCTGATTAGAGGTTCAAGCATCCCAGATAAGTAATCCACTATTTGCTTGAATAATCCGTTAACATCGAGTGGATCGCTCGAAACACGTTGCTCGTGGTTCTCGATTCTACAAAGAGAAGAATAAGCAAAGACATATTCGAGGCATAGATTTTTTATTTCCCGAAAAGTATTGAATTTAATGGTAACTCGTTCTTAATTCAAGAAAAGAGAATTCGTTCGTCGAACCAACGACGGTTTTCCTTCGCCGAATAAAAGTAGCGTGCACGTGAGACGAATTAAGCTTTGATTAAATTTAATCCGTTATCGGCAGCGACCGGGCGTTGAAATTCGATTTCGAGGGTAACGCGAGGCCACGAAGAAACTATAAAAATCCGCGATAAGATTCGGAGATTGCAGTTTGCGCCGGCATACCGTAGGAAAAGTCGAGGAGATCAGAGATAAGCGAAATTACGAAGCGACGATGGTTTTCTCGTGTATACTGGCGACCATAACATTACGGAGAGTCGCCTATCTCCAGCACATAAATTAGCAAATGAAATTTTCCAAATTGTGGAAGTAGCTCTGATTAATTCTGCTCATTCTACAGAAGATCCTATCATGTGGCTTACAGAATCTTCCGTTTGTTGGGTTGCTCATTTTATTTGGATACTGTCTTTTCAATTAGTTCTTGTGTCTAATCGCTGATCGGAAGTCAGGGAAAATCATTCTCCGATTTTAAGTCGATTGATAATCACTTGCTTGTCTCGTTTCAATATACGTATTTCATCCGAACGTCTTTTTATTCAATCTTGTGTCCAATTGCTCATTTATCGACCCTGAATATTTGCTTTAGATAAAATGTTAATAATTATTGTCTCGAGTCTTTGAGACTGACATTTTTCGAACTACATCAAAGTGTAGATTATTCTGTCTAGATTGGACTGTAGAATTTTTTATAGAAAAGTCTTGGAACAATTCAAGATTTGATCTAAGTTTTTACGCGTATTCAATTCCACAGTATAACCAGAGTTTTCCTAAAAAGGATCACGTGCCCGGAGACTTACGAACTATTAAGCTTCTCAAGCAGGAAGACCGTGTTCTCGAACCGACATAGATCAGAGGAACTTTTGCTGGGATCAAGTATAATCATTTCTTTCGACCTATAGCAATTCTTCTCGGGCCCTAACGTTAAGATCTAGGACACTGTTGATTAGCCAGTAGATGACATTGTCGAGTTGTCTGATCCAAATTTAATCAAACTTGTATCACTGCCTGCCGAGCAGAGTTGGGCACCAATCAATCTCGATTAACGTAATAAATCAAATATGTAATACCTAGGAGCTCCTGTAAAATACACGAACGAACGCTTACCAATTTCATTAAAAATAAATGTGTTTCCATTAAGTGCACCTGGTTTATTGGTCCACTTAACTGTTCACTGTCTAAGCTCGAGTCAACAGAAAGCAATGTGTTTATGAAAACTGTAACGTATTATCTTCTAAAGTCCACAAGATGAAATTTTCTTATTGTAGCACGCCAAGTGAAGAGATTTACCCATTGCCGAATTTCAGTTCGTTGAAGTTAATAAAATTTAATTTGATCCAATCTTTTCTTTCCTGAATTTCTTTGGAAAATTCATCTTTCCAAATCTCGCAGTGAGCTCCATAAAGAATCATTCTAATACGAATTCCGCACATCCCTGGCCTGGCCTTCAAATAATTATGCGAGGATATTTACGTGTTAAGCGATTTTTTCCGAAGGCCAAATTCACTTTAAGGGGTTGAAATCGACCCTTGAAAATTCATTTATGTTCCGACAAGGGGTGCGCAGAAAGTTTCCAGAGCAAAGTTGCTCTCCTTAATGAGGCTTGCCAATTGTTTATACGACTCATCCACTTAGGAATTGTTCATATCATTGTTATAATATTGTTCAGCCTATTAAAGTGAGTTTGTGCGGAACAAAATCGCGTAACACATGATGTTCGAATTTTTTTCTATCGCCAAAGTTTCGTTAGAATTTCTTTTTATCAGCTCCAAGCCATAGAAGAAGAACGAAATTCGCATAAACGCCCACAGTCTACTCACCAGGCCCCTCCCGCACGCAGGAAACCACTATACCCGTTCTACCCGGTAACATTCGCTCGTACATGGTGTCTCTAGATCACGTCACCTTTGGGGATCCAGCGGAGGAGGAAGCACGTTCGTCGATCAGAGCCACGTGGACCGCACTGCCGGAACCGGAGGAACGTAGCCGGAAGAAAGTGGTCGGATAGAAACGTAAGGGAATGTAGTAAAACAAGGGGGCAAAGAAAAACGCGAGTCAGCACTTGTAGCGACGCGTCGGTCCAGGGAGATTCTCGAGTTCAGGCTAGAGCAGCACAGTTTTCTAGCGCGCCACCGGATCCTCGGATCCGATCGATCCTGGATCTCTAGTTTCGTGGATCGCAGCGCGGATCCTCATTTCAGCACCGAAGCGGAGGACTCGTCGACCGCGCGACCGATCGAGCGCACTCTCATTCATATATTTCTTTCTTATTTTTTTTTGATCGAGCGCGTTGATATGTCTGTTTTTGTTCTGTTTCGGTTTTAGTGTTTTGTTTCGTATTTTGTTCGTTTCTTGCTTCCCCGTGGTTCTCGGTCTCTCTGTTCGTGCCAGCGGTAACCGTCGACTCGTTGCCGTTGTTGCACCGTTCCCAGAGACCCTCGAAGAGCGGTTGTTCCTAGCACTCTCTCTCATTCTCTCTCTCACGCACTCTCTCTATGCTTAACTCTCTCTCACATTTCGCTCTCTCAACCCTCGTGTTGCTGTGTGTGGTTTGGCTTTGTCCGTGCTCTCTCGCGTCCTCATCAGTTCCGCGCGCGTCCCCCGATCCGGGCTGCTTCGTCTCGCGTTCCTGCCGATCCTTGGCTCTCTCAACGATCGAGGACGGTCCGGACTACCGGACGCATGAGCTAGACGAAGCCTCTGGTGTCGAAGAGCGGTGGCACGCCGATCCTCTGGTTCAACAGCACGCCTAGAACCGCCAGACTCAGCACCAGAAGCTGATGGGCGCCCCCGTTCACGCTCATGCCGCTGCACGTCTCCTTTGAGGAGCGGTCCAGTTTCGCTGAAACAGAAACGAAGAAGGAAGCGTTAGATTCTGTTCTACGAATTCATCGAGTTTGCGATGAATCTCTGGCCCTGAGCACGTCTTCAGTTGCCCCCGGAGAACCAGTAGGGTACGCCTATTCTAGGGTATTTATCAATGTACTCGACCCTTGTGCAGAAAAAAGATCTTTGTAGTAACACTGATAAACATACATTAGTATCAGTCTAACGCTTCAGTTTTGCTGTGATTACACTTTTTTCTTTTTATTAATATCTTTATTGCCATTAATAGATCCGAGTGGCTCCAAGCCCTTTATATTTTTGTTGTTACGATTCTACGCTGACAGTTCTCCTGACTAGGCGCCATCTCGTCTAAGTAGCTGAATTAAAATTGGCTCTAGACTTACTCTAGACTCTGCCTTCATGAACGGAATCTGGGGAAATTGATTGCATTAATGCAGGAACAGTTTTCAAAGAGGAAGGGTCGTCACACCGTGCTTGATGCATTATATTAGCAACAAAAATCTTTTTGTGAAAGAAAAATACATTAGAACCTGCGAAATTTTTCTCGATTCTTTGCCCCTACTTTAGACACTCATAGTATTAGATGTAAACATAAACTCGCTAAATCATGGAGCTAGCGGGCTGTATTTAACCTTCCTCCTTAGAATGAGCTCTCACTCAGCCCAAAATATGCTCGTATGAAGACGAAAAGACGTACAGAAGGGACTAGGAGGATCATAGTGGAGGGATCAGGGAAAGAAACTAGACACTCGAATATTGATTTTCAGACCGTGTAATTATTTATTAAATAGGTGGCCGCGTTAATAGCTACCTGTTAGACGTTGAAACCGTACTGAGACAATATGAAATCTATGTATTAGATGAATCAAATACGAAATAAGAATAACTGAAAAGAATAGCGTGGACCTCTCAGCAAACGCTTCAGCTATAGTTGAGCTCTAGACTCGTATTATGTGGGTTACTGGAGTGAGGTGGATAGCTATTGTGACTATCGTTGTATCTCTCGGGTCTCTTCTTTCGGAAAATGGACCATGGAGCATAGTGTGCGGGCGCGTGCGTGTGTAACGTTAACGAATTTTAAGTGAAGCAGAAGACGGATGAATAGCAGCTATTCAACGGCTCTGAAGGATACATCACGAGGACTCTAGCCAACGAGCTTCGCTGAAAGAGGATTGTCATTGCCAGTTGTTTTCACCGCTCTGGCCTGACTTTTAGAAACATTTTAATAGGTCGCGACCGTCGCGCGTACTCACGAATTCGGACTCGCGATTAATACATATCCTGCTCAAGGAATCTCATGTCGGAACTATTCATCACTGTTTCAATTAATCCTTCGTGGACGAAGATTTCGAAACATTTAAAATAATATATCTCGGAAACTCGACCGTCTAGAGTCAAAATGACTTGCTCCTGATTTGTTTTTCTGGAAATATTGAAATTATAAATATGTTTTTTTTTAATGAACTTTACGTAAGTAAATATGAAGTATACAAAACTGGTACGAAATCTAAGTAAACGCAATTTTGTCATTATTACAGGGCAATGTATGACAAGTGCGTTTAGTGCTCGGTAGTTCTAACGTTGGATTCTTTCAAATTAAACGATTCAGAGAGTCACGCGTTGGCTTGTTTAGGAGAACGATGCAGTGCTGTCTCGCGCAAAACGTTTCAAGTGCGAGAAAGTATCAAGAACTGTCGAGCCAGAGGCGAGCAGCGAAAATTGTCAGGCAGTTCGTGAAAACCGTGTGAAATTACGGCCAGGGTTCTTCGGAGGGTCCTGGCGATCTTAGCGGAGTGGCGAGAGAGCCGTCGTTTCTGCGAGAGGAACACGTTTCGCCAGTTTCAGCGGGGCCCACGCGAGCGAGAAAAATTCCTTGTCGCTGCTCTCTCTTGTTGCGAATATTAATGGGCTTCCGCAAATAGCCGCGGGCCGCTGCTTTGCCGTGGACATTTCATAAAGCGTTGGGAACAATGGAAACAGCCGGGCAGGCAACGACGACGACAACGATGACGGCGAGGAACGACGACGATGCAATGTCGTTCTTTCGAGGCAGCGGCCGCATAAATCCGCCGAATATTAAAGTAATAAACGAGAAAAAGAGAGAGAGAGAAACAGATCCTGTTTACTGGCAGGAGATTGAGGAGAAGAGAAGATCGAGGAATAATTCGTGCAGAGTCCCCCAATGACGCGACTTTCGAGGAACAAAGAAGTAATTTGGCTTTGCGCGGGGCAACGAGCGTTGCTTCGCGAGAATCTCCAGCTCATCATCCCCCGCTAAATTCAATTAAAATGCGCCGGATAATCGGGAAACGCGATAGCTCCTGTTGATATTGCCGAGCATTTAACAAGCGACCAAGATGCCCGACCTTTGCCCGTCGGGCATCCGACGCGATTCACTTTTTCACGGGACTATGCTTGACGTTGGAAATATCCTTCGAACGATATCATATCGTCCGAGAAGTGGGAAAATCATCAGACGTTTCAGGAATTTCTGAATCTGCAGAAAGAGAATGTTTTGGGACTCTGGTTGTCTTTGCTTGCTTGTAGAGAGTGTGCTGATGTTCACGAACGCTACATTTTCTTGAGCAGAATTACCAATTTCTGCATGAAATATGTTACATCTGATTCAATAATCTTTCGGCCACATTTTCGGCAATTTTTTAATTAAAAAAAAACTAACTTATCCCGCGATTCCAGCTTCTCGACCGTCCCCAGTCGGTGTTTACAGAAGGGTTTCAACAACTCGCGACTTTCGCGAGGTCGCGAAACGCTCGGAACGAGAACGGCGATGCTCGGAGAGCGAAAGTTGCCGGCAAATTGAGCGTCGCGATTCAACGCCCGCCAGAATGGCTCGATTCCGAATGCCGGCGATGCTCAAAGGGAAACGACACCGTTCCCTCGCCATTCTAATTGCGAGTAACTGCTGTTTGCAAACTTCCCGGCAGCTTTGCAACGGTTCTACGTGATGTGCACGCCTCCTCTCTCCGTTCTCTTTCCTTCGTTCAGCAACCAAAGGGGAAACTGTTGTCTCGGACACGAAATTGCACGGCCGCCGGAGGACAATTCCCTCTCGTGCTGTGTTACTCTCACTTTTAGCGGCCGGGCGCGCAACTATAGCAATCGAGGTGTATAGAGGAATCATTTGACAGTGGTGGGAAAAACGATCTTCAACGGCCCGTTTCTTTGCACGCTCACAAAGAACTCGACTGTCAATCAGATCTTGATGAAACTTTGTAGACTTTGTAGTTCCGCCAAAAATATCAGCGTTCTTTTTATAACTGCTTGGATAGCAGACCTACGCGAATAAAAAAGAGCAAATCAGGACGACGCAACGATAGATTCGTGTAAAAGTGGGGGTGCGAAGGTCCCGAGGGGATGAGGGTCTTAAAAACAGCGCCGCGGGGCACACGATCGATCACGCGTTTCTGCGGGCGGCGAAGAAAAAAATCCCGGTGGACGAATCGACGATTAACGCGCGGCAGCGAAGGCGTCCACGCGGGTCCGCGCACGTGTACACAGGTGCACGCACACGTGCACACAGGGGAGCATGCGAACACGTGCACACGTGCACAAGTTTGCGCGCACGACGCGGAGCCGCTGCGGCATCGATCCACCCTGCGGCCAGTTCCAGCCCCGCACCCTCTCGTTTGCCCTGCTCGTCTGTTCGTTTCGTTCCTGGGTGCCGCGATCAGCCCCCTACCTCCCTCGCCCCCTTCTCTTTTTTCCACACCCCTCGAACGCCGGGCAACCTCCCCTCCGACCCGCCCCTTAACTTTATCAGTGTTTTGTTTCCGAGGCGCGAGCACCGAGAAAACGCACCCCCATCCCCTCGGCAGCGTCCCGTTCCCCTCTTCTCGCTTTATTTTCTACCCCTTCCTCTCGCTTCTTCCCTCTTTGTATTACATCCTACCAGCCTTTCGCCGTTCTTTATTCGATAATTATCGCCTGATAAGGGTCGGCGAAGAAGCAGAAGAAGAAGGTAATTAGACTGGCGGATCTTTATGCGAAATCGTATTTCTACTCGGTGGCGTTCAGATGGGATTCCGAGGGAGAAACACCCCTCTTCTTTAAGATGAGGGTTTCTTTTTTATAGAACAGTATGGTGGCGCGTGGTTGGGTTGTTGCGTTTAATTGCTGCTCGATGTCTGGCGGTTTGCGATTGTTCAAAGGTAATTGATCAATGGGGACGAAGATGGATTCATCACCCCCTCCTGCCCGGTTGTATTACGATTTCCGGGGACCCTGTATATTATTGTATTTAATTGTAGATTATCTTAGATTTAATTGTATTAACGAGTAGCGTGACTGAAGCGTAGATTGCTTATCTTCAGAAATCACCCCCTTCTGTCACCCCCGCTGTTCTAAATTGTTGAAACTACACAAAATGGAGCGTCGACATAGTCTTTCATTTAATCGCAGGTTATTTCACAGTAAATTTAATTTGATCACCATCTATCCGACGTCGCATGGTTAGGTTAGGCTACCCCACCCCTCGCTCCCACCTCTTTTGTATTTATTTCCGTTTTCATATACTTGCATAGTTATTTTCTTATTTCCTACATCTCTAATGCAACACCAGCACCAAAAGTAGATTGCATTTTTATCAGCAAGCAGTTATCGAGTTATATTTATTAAACCGTTCGCCAGAAAGAGCGAATGTAAATATGACGCAGCTACCAAACGGATACGATCGATTAAACATCAGCTCGGCCAGTGCACGAGTTGTTCAAGAGGCCATAGTCTTCAAAAGATCTCTCGCAAATTAAGACGGTGTTACCTTAATTAACTCTCATCCAATTTGACACATTTCCCGCCGCTTCTGAGACGGCGGTACGCGTCTTCAGCGCCGATTTATTATTCATGAACGGTTTCTCATTTTCCGACGAAGAATGTGCAAATTAAATTGCCAATATTTTCATTTTATTAATCTTCTTGGAGAAAAAAACTGAATAGAAAAAACAAAGAAAAATAGTTCCAAAATAATAAATAAAATTTTTCCGAATTTTAACAACTTCAAAACATTTAGTGTATGACATCCTTGTATAGTTCTTTCACGAACTACATCTCGTCATTATCGATATAGAATTATTAATAAGTTAAATAAAATCGAATTAAAATTTGTTCAATTAAATCAATAAATTATTCTCAATAAAAGATTTAGAATTCTTCAAGAAGTTATTAAAGGTCAGGGGCTAATAGTGACTATATGAAAGGGGTGATTGTGTGAAATTTACGGAGAGTTCACACCAGAACCAATCAAAATGATTGGTGCCTACTTATCTCTTTCAAGATAACTGAAATTATTGAATTTCTGTATCAAAGCACACATGTATTAAAAAATGTCTACACGCGGTCTTGTTATTATTACAAATACGCATCAATCGCAATTATTACTGGGTGTTGATTAGCATGATCTCGAGATTTTGACGAGGCACGTCGCGAGCAATTACGCTGAGTGTACGACGAGTATGCGTGCAACACATAAAAAAAAACACCGTGAATGAAGGGCGATCAATGAAGCGAGAGTCAAGAGCGCGTGTCGCGACAATATTTTTCACATTCGTTGTTTCATCTGTCACGCCAACGTTTCACTTTTATTGACCCTTATTCCCTTCGCGGAGAAAGCTGCGAGCCTACGTAGAAAGAGACGGTTCGCTTCGCCGCGATTCGTTCGCATAAATATCTTCGGTAACGAACGGAAGAAAGCGAAGGGACGAGAAGGCTAGGGGAGGATCCTCAAGCTCCAGAGCTTACGTCGGACTACTCTAGATGACGTTCCTCAAGTTAACAAGGTGAAAGATCCAATTCCCTTTCCCTTCGTGGTCGGGCAACTTTGAAGATGACGCTCGAGAGCCAACGATTCACCGGCATCCAGTCAAAGCCGACCAATTACTGTATCCGCGGGGACACCGATACGCCGTCTACCAATATACAGGGTGTCCCGTGGCAAAGGCGGATCTAACTACCCCAAAAATATTCCCGAAACTTCAAAACAATCGAGACGTTCTGCTCGTTTCTATGCGACCACTGTGTTCCCACGGCCAATGCAAATGGTCAGGGCGATTCTCTAAGAAAAGCCACGTCGAAAATAAAGAAGTTTTCCTCTAGAAAGCTTCGTTTCCGAGAAATACGAGCTCGGAAGTGCGTCAAGCACGCGCGCTATCGGGTCAGCTGATTTGCCCGTCGATGACTCACCGTTTCTACTTATTGCACCAACGCACGCTCGCTCGTCCACTTTTCAAACCAGTTTTTCTCGAAAACGGAGGCTCGCACGGAAAAATTATTTTCTACACTTCCGTTGCGATTTTTCACGAGGAATCTCCCTGTATCTGCTTTCTCGTTATAGCGACGCCGTGCGCATTCGAAAACGTACAGAATGTAGACCTCATTATCCGGAGCGCGTAGGAAATAATCAGAACTCGTCCGTTTCATCCCAGACAAAAAAAAGTCGGAGCTTTTCATCCCGCTCGGGAATGTCCCGAAAATTGTGCGAGCATAGAGAGGAGCATTTTGACGAGCTGAAAGCGTCTTTTAATTCGCGTTTATGTCTGTTACGCGGATGCTTCATGTTGATCGCTGAATGAAAAAAATGCATTTTCATAAAGATCCGCAGTCTAGTGATCACGAATATAATCGCTTATGAAGAAATCACGATTTTCTTGGCGGGAGAGCTGTTCACGCATCTCAGGCCAGGTCGGACCGGCTTGGGTCCTGGTAATTATAGCCCGTCCGACGGGGCTAATCAACGGTGATTCGGGTCAGGTGACCTGTTCACACCGGTGGGAAGTGTCGGGTCGTCGATCACTTCGGGAGAGTTGGCACACGAGACGCAAAAGTGTCCTCGCCGCGATTATCCGCGGCCTCGGGCTTCCGCTCGCCGGGAAAGTTGGTCCGGGACGGGACGATACCCGACGACAGCCGGCTCCGGGAAAGTAATTAAGTGAAAACCCGTCGGAAGGGGGCGAGGAAAGCCTGGTGAAAGGGGCCGGCTAGGCTACGAGATGGCTCAAGTTTGATTACCGCTCTCCTCTTCCAGCGAACTTTTCCAATCGATCGTGAAATCGATCCCGCTCCCAGGGGCACGCTTCCGCGGCGCGGCCTCGTCGCGGTCTCGCGTTCGTTTCCTTCATACACCAGGTGTCCTCGAAGTATGCACCGAGATGTCTAAAAATTGTGGTCTTCACCGCCAACTTTCATTTCGGTTTACCGCTACAGTAATCCCTCAAATGCTGTCCTACAGGCGTACTCTGGGCAGACAACGTTTGCACCCAAGACTTAAAAAGAACTTTAAGACTTTTAAAGCGCCCGCTTTAAAAGTCTTTCTACCTTGAAAACAACACAACAATATTCTTAGATTTTGTATATGTTTCACTGTTTTATATTTCACCCAACTAATTTCTTCATAAATGCATAAAAGTCCGCAGTCTACTAATAAATCATGATGTAAGGGGTTGATTCCCAGCCAAAATTCGACACAAGTGGTAACAATCTTTATGATCGAACGATTTCAGAGGCGTTATATGACGTTCCTGTTGTATATTTCCAGGGAATATTCTTTGGAGCAAACGGCAACAGCGAATTCGATCGGGTCGACGTAAACCTGTCGCGAGACTCGGCTGAAAAGGCTGATTCACGGCTACCTGGGCTTGGTGCACGCTCGCAAGCGGGGTTCACACACACGAGCACACCCCTTGACATGGATTTCGGTTGATTGATTGCGACCGGCTGCCCTCCCCGGCTCTTTATCGGCCTCTCTTCCGCGATTCTCTCGCTTTCCTCGCGTTTTCCTCCTGCTGGGAAACCGGTCTCGTCAGGAGTGTGCAGGACCGCGTGAAATTGAACTGTCCCGCCAATGGGTCCACGCCGTTTTCTCCCTCGATCCAACCAGCAAAACTTTATCTCGATCGCCGACTCGATTTCTGCGGCACCGATGGCAAAAAGTCTTGTGCCGCTGAAATCATTCATTCCGGAGCTTTTAGCCGCGAACGACGTCCTCGATTCTGTTCCTCGATGTGTTCGTCAACACGTTCACTGCCGTGGTGGTCATTAGAGACCGGCGCATTGCTTAAAAACGGTTGTCGTTATACCAGCAGCACCGAATATCAATTTATTCGGTCAGAAACGAACTGAATTATTGGTTTAACCCTTTCGACCACGAATTATTATTTTTTCAATATGAGTACAGTATTCCCTTGAAAGTTGTCGGAGGTCGTCTACGTGGAACTTGTCAAGTGCCTAGTCACTCCATTGTCTGTCAACGCTGCGTCCCGCTGAAATTTTATGTCAGCTCGGGAATATCGGTGTGAACACCACTACATTGACACTACGAATCGAATGTTCAACCTTCTTAATTTTCAATATTTTTTCATGGGTCTTTTAATAACGTATTTCTGGTACAGTGCCTTTGCTGTACAGCGTTTACAAACAATAAAATTAACCGAATTGAGGACGCCATGAGCGAAAGTGTTAAAATAAACAACATCAAACATTAGTACACTAATCAAACTCCCTCTATCTAGGGTTGCCTATCTCTATCCAAAAGTGAAACCGGAGCTTCTCGCTGTGCGTGACTGAAAAGATTCGTCGTTCCAGGGGCCGGTGCAGTACCCTCCGTTTAAAAGGCGATCCTCTAAAAGTGCTACGGCTCGTTAAGCGATATCAGCTTCCGGCCTTGCCGCAGTCACCGGAAAACGACGTTTCCGGCCGAAATCTATGAGCGTGGTTTCGCATTCGCGATTGGTCCCGTACCTGTTCGATGGTTCGATCGTCGCGAGAATTTTGGACCGGAGTCAAAGCGGCCGCTCGCATAAAGTACACTTTTACGGGCGACGGGATCGTTAGCGGGAGATAACGGCCCTATCGGCGAGGCGTAATCGTTGCGGCCCGTTTTCCAGCGGAATCCGTGCTGGCGCCGTGTCAATGGCAGTTCTGTTCCGCCGTTGCATCGTCGCATCGCGTCGATTGCACACGGAACACGTCCGACGACGCCGAGAGCGCAAGGGTGCATTTAGCTCGGTGACGTCACCGATATGCACGGTGTGTGCAGCGGTGCAGCGGTACGCGAGCCGGTCTCACGCCAGCGCTGCGCCTCGAATTCGGATCGTTAGCTATGATGAGAATGACACCTTTGTCCGCTGACAGGTTCGAACTGCACTGCATCACCTCTCTCTGATCCCGCAATTTAAAAAAATTATGACTCCCCCTCCCACATGTGTAAATAAATCCACATTATAAATAGCATTAGTAGCACAAGTATTATAAGTAGATTAATCCATGTACCTTGTAAATAATAAACATGTCAAAGAGCGCATCATTTCTAGAGGCCACTAATTACTATTTTCGGGCGCTTATAACGCAACCAATAAATCCATATAAAAAAAAACAAAATTATATAGAATCTAGCAAATAAGTCAATACAATATAACTAAGTCAGTATAACGCTCAAAAGCGGTAAGACTTTAAGTGTAAGAAAAAAAGCGTTTATATTTTTTACACATTTTATGTAACTATAAAAATGTAACTAATGGCTGTACAATACAATGTTTAAAAAAATGCGATTAAGGAGTTGGACTACCAAGCGGTAGAGATCGGGGTCCGAATCCCCGTCGAGTATGAAAAAGATTTTTTCTCCGTTAAAAAATGTTTCGTTGCATTCGACTTCCGTAACGCTAGAAAATTGTAGCCCCCTCAGGAAAGAAGTTTCACTTGAAAAAAAATGTCTGAAGTGTTCATTGGACTTTTCAGGATTCCCGTTGCACTTCTTCGCCTGGGACGCTGTTCCAGTATGATTTTTTCAAAGGAAGAATTCGATGGTAGCGAGATCTCCGTGGCAACTTATCGGTGGATAGATCGGATGGAAATGCAGGGTCGCGGAGTGCATCTGCGGTTACGTCAATGGTTTGCCGTGTAAACGGGCCATTAGTGCTCGTGACAACGACGCGTCCCCGTGCTCTCGGCCGACTGCCTTAACCGCCGTGCGGTTAACCTTTCGATGTCCACCGACGTAATTATAAAGCAATGCCACGACGTCGTTGTGCTATTTCGACGATACCGTCTGCCTTTTATTTAACCATGCCGCGCGGTCCTAGCTTTATGCACAGGTTTCTGTATTTAGCGGCCGCGATGGAATAAGCTGCTCCGGAAATGGACCAACGAAACCACAGCTTCAGATGGTGGCGACTTGGCCGGGTTTCTCTTGAAGATGCGCCACTATTCTTTCGGGATCCAGGATTTATTCATTGGGCTTCTAGGATGGTGCTAGGAAACTTTCGAGTGGGTTCGGAGCTTGATTTGATTGGTTCAAATTGGGTTAAACGCGTGCCCGAACGATTTCGAACTGAAACTTTCTGCAATGAAGTATTTGTTCGTAAGATATCTGCGGAGATACTAGCAGGATTTGTGACTGGTTTATACCTAAATTGTGTTGCTTCGAATCGGCGCAATCTTTCATAGCACATCTTCAAATCGGTACAAACTTGTCGCAGAAATTGTTCAAGAATAACATCTCTTTGAGAAAAACCTCTGGATTAGGCTAGATGGTATTCCTTTAAATTAGCACAAACTAATGGCAACAATGAAAGAAGTCTCTCTTATGTCGACACAGGTAGAAACAGGTTTAAATATTCACTAGCAACCTTTCAAACAGCCTCAAACCTTACAGTAGATTTTCTAACCAGTAGAATCTAAACATCGGTGAAAATAGTTGGATACTTCTAACGGTACAGGCACAAATCCCCAAAGTTTCGAATGATTCATCGATTTCACCCGAATATTTCCAATCTGCAGCAATTTCTGGGATCAAATGAAGTTTCCATTGCAAGAGTAAGCGGTATAAGAGCGTAATCTCCGAGTAATCCAGGAAAGTTAGGAAAGCTCGAAGAGAAAACAGGAGCATCGTGTCGCCGAGCTTCCACGAGAGGGAAAGAGAGAGAAAGAGAACTCCGCGGAAATGGTTCCACGTTCCGATGCCAATAAAAATTGGCTCTGACAGAGCCGTTCCCAAAGAAGGTTTTTATTCGGTGCATCGAGCCGAATCGAAAGCATAAAGAATCGGATGAAAGACGAAACAGACGTTTTCGAAGCGAGCTGGGCCGCCGCGCCGTTTGGCTTGCGGCCATTTCTTCGTTCGCGAGAGGCAACTTCGTTCGTAAGGGCTGAGCACTCTCGATTAATAGCCCGCCTCGGAGTCAATGGGATGCGAAATTGCTTCCCGAAGAGGGCCAGAGACTCGTTTCTCGATCGTTGCCAGAACTCGCGCGCGCTGCTCCTTAACTGACGCTTGATCGTTTAATCAACCGGGATTAATCGGTAAATAACTGGGTTGTTCGGGGAGCTGGCCGGAGAATCCGTGTCTACGCGATTATGCCAACGTTCTCTCCCCGTGATCATCTTCTGACGTCAGTTCTACAAGCACGGTATTCTAGTGTTCGATTATTGCAGCGGAAATTCCAGGAAGACGAGGATTTTCCTTTACTTACACTTATTTACGTCTTTTATTTTCGAGTAAATAATTAGTCACACAATTTTTTGAATTTCGTCCCGCGTTGTTTTCGGCGAACGAATGAATTTCGCCCTTTAAAATTGCCGTATAATCGGCACAGAAAATATCATAGTCTTTCGGACAGATTACCCTAGTCGCAAACTTCCAGAATTTCCCGAACCTCGACGCACCACAGACAAATTTCTGTGTCCGGTCTCGCGGAACACGCGAGTAGAAGAACCAGGAAAAATTGTTTTTCGAGGGAACGCGTGCGATTCTGGGGAGCGATTACCCTTCCCAGTTTGTGGGGAAGACGAGGCACTGGTGGAGCTGACGCGTTCATCATTTATTCAGAGCTGGTATCAAGTGCCGGCGGTTGGCGAAGCGTTTCTACTTGACGCTCATCGAAGAAGCTCGCGTTTCTCTTCGCTCCTCTCCGAGACCGCTTTGCTCTGCTCTCGCGAGTCCCTCTTCTTCCTTTCCCGGGGAGATATACGCCGGATTTCGAATCTGCTCGGAGGATTTTCCGGAACGGAGGCTATTACGTTAAAAGAGGTTGCGCTCGAGATATTCAAAGCGAGCCTCTCCTCCCTTTTGTCATCGCGGTGGGCGAGCTACGCGATCGCGGCCAATAATCGGATCTGCATAATGGACGAATTGAGTCCGCGGAAAGCGGATCAAGCCTCCTTCGGCATCGGCCCAGGGCTCTCCGGGTGCTTAGCGGAATGGCGCTGGGCCAGCTCGCCGCGCTAGGTCCACCCTCGGCCCGCGACCTTTAATATTTCTCGCAAATATTAGGCTTACCGAGGACATATTAATAAGGATATATCTTCCTTGGAAACCGGCCAACATGCCCGACTAGGGAGACCGCGAACATCGTCTTTCGAACGACTGTGTTGCACCCCCTGGACCAGGCTGGATTGGCTACCAGAGCAAATGAGGACGCGGGAAGAAAGGACTCTTGATATTGCGGGTTTGGGATTCGTGGGAGGTTGTGTTGCGTAGCTTCATTTTCTCGTGGGGAGATCTGAGCGCGCTGCTAGTGGGCGTGGCTTTGTTGCTCCCAATTTCAGGCGGAGCTGGGACAGTGCATAGAGAGATCTGGGTACGGTCTTCATCAATTTGGACTGTATTTCTGTCAGAAAAGCTCTAAACACTACAATCACTCCCTATTTTAATTTCTCCTGCTTTTATTGGAATAGTAAATGTTCTATGGTGGGCGGGTCCTGAGTAAGCGTGGGGTTGCTGCTCTTGATTTTAGGTGGAACTGGAAGAGTGTTCCATAGGACAATCATCAACCAGGTATTTCGCTCAGAAACCTTGCATACAGTGCATTTCAAAAATTTCTATCACATCGAACGAACGGAAAAACAATTTATTCAAGACACCACGGAACGTCGTTTCTGCGCACGTGTGCCGATGTCCACAGACGTCAGTGTAAATGTCCCATTTGCTCTCCTTTCTCATCCCGGGACCGATTCAATCTCTCTGCCCTCGGGGAATCGAACTTATGTTCGTGTCTAGGCGATGATGGATGGAGAACTTGCGGGGGAATCGACGTCGGGACGTTGGGACGTCGTTCGCCTCGAGAGACAGCCAGTTTTTGGTTAGTTTGGCCAGTTCTGATGGTTAAACGACGCAATTTGATCTCGGGATGTTCGAAGTACATAAGATGAAAGGTGAAACTTCAGCAGAGGGAGGAGAACGAGAAGAATGTCGGCACGTAGCTACGTAAACCAAGAAACTCGTTTCGAAACAGCCACGATTCGAACGCAGGACACTGGAACACTGAAAGCTGCTAGATCCTAGGACACTGGAAGCTGCTGGCCTCAAGAAGACGATAAGATCGTCCGTCTACGTTCCTGGAAGCGTATTCTTCCGGGTCAGCGAGCAAACGGCCATGAAACAGGATTTAGAGGAGTAAGTTGGAGAACGAGCGACGCCGGTGTCGGAGAGTTTTTATTTCCCCGTTGCGTTGGACCGAGTTCAACAGGGTCCGCAAAAAGCGTCGCGACGACCAGCTGGCCACGGGTTAACACGGTTCATTTGGGAACCCGGTGGCAACCTCGCCCACCGATGTTTCATCGCGAAACTTTCGAGTTCTTCCTGGATACACTTCGATTCTTCTTTCTTCGAATCGATTTCGTTTTATCGCAATCTAAATTCAATTTATTTTAGTAAAGGAAACAGAAATTCACCTGTTCGCTAGTTCTGATCGTGAAAGGGAGACGTCGAGAGAGTGATTTAAATGTATAGTAATCGACGATCGATTCAGAACCGCCTCGGGGCTCGGGAAATTTCCTGTTCAACAGGTGATGCGATCTACCGATCGAGGGAACCTTGCGAATTGAAATAATCGTGTTTCGAATGGATCCTCCGGGCGTTCACTTTGTTGTTCGAGTTACGTTAGTTCTAGTTTGTTGTATGCTGGTTATCGAAATTAATGTTTGCAAATGTTTAATACTGAAAAACGATTTAAGAAGATTATTTACTGCACGATTTTAATATGTGCAGTAGTTCGTGTATAATTTAATCCCAACATGAACATCCTGTAAACAAGGATCAGACAAAATACGGCCAAGTTCGTCAGCTTAGAAATACTTCTTGCAATACTGAGAAAAGCGTTTGTAAAAATTAGTTTAAGAGAACGCTATTTAATTTTTAAGGAGTTGCGTGGACGGCTAAATCATTGAAACTTGGCCGCTACCTAACACCTTTTATGGCCATTGGTTTAAAAAATAACGACCAAGTTTGCATAATTTAGCCCAGCATGTAACTCTTTAAATATTAAATAGCGTTTTTTAAAATTAATTTTTACAAACGCTTTTCTCAGTATTGCAAGAGGTATTTCTTAGGACCGTGGATATTTGTTCTGTTGAATAAAGAAAGAGGTTACTCACCTGTAGCTGAGAGAAGATGAGGAAGATACTTCTTCCAGAACGTGCACTGCTTCACCCTAAGCCCGTTGCCGATTGTCGAGCTCTCGGTGTCCAAAGTGAGGTACTCTTTCGACGCGGCAGTGTGCACCGGCCAATGGACGTCCCATGTTGACAACGATGAATCCTCGCCTATATTCGGATCCCTGTCACAATTAAATCGTTCAGTCATTGCTGTTACCAATACCAATCTCGCTGGATGTCCTCCAAAGCAAGCTTCTAAATAATTAGCTAGACAAATGCTGATTGGAACGAAAGTACGCGTTTTTCAATTACAATTCAAAGATTTTAGGGTATGTATCAATCTAGTTCGTACATCTTTTAAAATAGAATAACCTTTTTATGATTGTATCGTACACTCTAATTTTTTTTTCATCGATTATGAGCATTGATTTACTGTGCATGTTATTTCATAAACCAATGCTTCTAATTAATTATTAAAAACTCAGGTCTTTTGGTACAATTATAAAAAAGTTATTCTACTGAATAAACCTACGAAGAAATATCTTAATTTTACTTTGTCCCTGTTCAATGATTCCAGCGTCAACACCATGCGTTCATTAAAGATGTATTTCGCTCACCCAGTTTTCGCGAAGTTCGTCCAGTACTTCATCATCTTCTTGGACAAGCTCACCTCCTCCATCGTGTAGCCCTTCGACGTATCCAATGGCTCACCGAAGATGTAGCTGATCTCATCCGCGTGCATCACGCCGGTCCACCTCGGCCAAGGATTGTTCGCCGATCTAGCAAAGAAAACAACGACACATCGATCCCGCGATCCTTCAACTTTATCAATTCAAGAACACCGGCGCGCTGCGATCTCGTAAAATTAGCCCTCAGAGGCGCTGCCGGTGACTAGACTGTGGCTCCTTATGCAAATCCACCGTTTCCGGGGAATAATTCATGAAACCAGGAAGCTGGCCGGAGCTTACTGCTGGAATAAACGTCTTTGCTGGCTGGAGAACGTTATTAAATCTCGATTCCCTTAAAATAGTTAGCTTTTTCGAGTTTCTGCGACTGGAACGGATTGTTTGCTAAATGTCTTTGTCGAACAATTCTTCAAGAGCAATCTCAGAGACAGATGCGAAAATTGAGAGTTTATTTTTAAATTATAGATGATCTGGACATGAAGACTCCGTTCGACATTCTACCAGAGGCGTAAAAAAAAACTTTCAACGATCAGCAGCAAATTTTACGAGTTCGCTACAGCTGGGTCTCCAATAGTACAGTAATCCCTCAAATACTGTCCAACAGGCGTACTCTGGGCAGGCAACGTTTGCACCCAAGACTTGTTTTTCTGATTTATGGCTGCGTCTGAGCAGTGGGGTGAGTAGACACTGAACAGAGATCGTGCCCTCGACTCCGGACTAATAATGAGGGTTTACTGTACTTACTACGCAATTGAGTGGGTTGGGTACATGATCTAAGACTCTAGCCACCTATCCCGCTCACCTGTGCTTATAGTAGTACATGTAGACGGTGTTCCCTGTCTCCGCGTACCGTTCGGCGAACTCGTTCACGTTACAAGTGAACTGATAGTCACCGACGATTTTGTCAAGGGCGTTCCTGTTCGCGTGGGGGTCGTCAGGGTGCAGCCAGTCCGTGTACTCGTAGATGATCGCCTGTCTGCCGAGCTGGCTGACGTAGGGGTTCAGTTCGGAGATCGCGCTGACGAACTGCTCCCTGGAAACCTTGACGTCCTCGCTGCCGTCGATGCGAAACAGCTCGGTCAGGTAGTAGATGATGAAGTAGAAACCCTCCTCGCTGTTCGAGCCCATCATGATGTTCGCTTTCTTGAAGGAGGAGGTCGCCAGCGATTGTTGCGGCGTCTCGTCGAGGAACGCCCCATCTATCACCGGGACGAACGGGAACTCGCAGATACCCAGGGTGCCCCACTCGTTCTTGACGAGATCTAGGGCGTCCTGACCTTGTAGACAGTCGATCACCTCTTGCAGATTGTTACGGTCGTGCGGACAGCCGACAGCTTCCGCTAGCCGGATCCCCCTGACTATCGACTCCTCTCGCGAGATGATCGCCCAGGGAGCCGTCGGCGAGCCGGACTGCATGATCGCTTGGTTGAACAGGTTCCTGGAACGTAGGAAATCATCCAGCAGACCGATCAGCGAACGTAATCGATCGGAAACGATCGAAGCGACCATCGTTCGAACCAGGCATGTCCAATTGGAGCGATGTTTCGATACAACGTTGGTTTCAATGGAATCAGATTGTCTTGGAGTGAGCCATGGTCCTCTGGAGCAGATTAAGACCGCCTCAGAATCTTGGGAACCAGAAGAATCGTCAGAGTGGGGATAGAGGCGTGGTCGAGCCACGCCTTCAACGAAACCACGCCTCCTAAGACTCCGGGTTGGACGTGCCTGGTTTACACCAGTGATTCTCAAAGCGTAGGTCGTGCTGGCTATTCAGAAGTCTCTAGACATTCACGGGAGTTATTTCGCGTGAGAATGGAACTCCAGTGCCTAGCTAGTTTGCGAACCACTGGTTTCGTGAGCTGCTGCCGTTCATAGGCACGCTAGATCGCGTCTGCTTAGCGTGAGCTTACGATGATCTGAACTTATGATCGGCAGCGTGTATGTTGCAGCAGGCGTACAACGTGTATATGTTGCGTGTATGGCAAGCAAGAAGGCAGAAGAAACGTAAGAACGAAAAGTATAAAAGAAACGAATGCGAACACAAAAAGAACAAATACGAGAAAAACAGAGAGAGAACAGAGACAAACAATTGAGCTCTCGTGTGTAGTGACTAAGGAGAATAGGTATGCACCTTGACAGAGGTGAGAGTAGGTGCATAGAAACGGAAACGGCGCCCGCGCTCTCTCCGAACAGGGTCACGTTGTCAGGATTTCCGCCGAACGCAGCGATATTGTCGCGGACCCACTGAAGGGCCATCAACTGATCGAACAGACCGGCGTTCCCAGGTACGTCCGACGTTCCGAAGTAGAGGAAACCCAGGCTGGCGACTCGATATTGCATCGAGACCAGAATCACGTTCTCCTCCGACACCAGGGTTTTGTGATCGTAAACGTCGAGGGTCGCCGATCCGGAGTAAAAGCCACCTACAAGGATTTGTCGCGCGATTCCATCTCTCTCTCTCACTCTCCTGTTTTTCCGAGGGCTTTCCCGTTCCCTCGGCCCCGGGAAAACCTTCGTTTCTCCTCTTTCCCTTCAGCCTAAAGATGTACTCCCTCGCTATCGGACTTCCGGTTCCGATCGCACGCGACATCCAGTAACTTCACTGGCTAGTGCCGACCCTTCGGCTGCGCTATCGTCTACTACCTTTTTTTTCACATATCTGACATCCACTTTCTCGCGAAGATGGTCTAATTAATTTCGTACACTATGCCGTGTCTAGTATGCAGCATAATATTCAGGGAGTTTACGACTTTTTTTTGAGGCGCCATTTTGAGGCAACGGGGACAATTTGTTTGCATTGAATGGATGGCTGAAATGAAAGGCTTCTAGACATTGAAAATGTTCACCGTACGATGAGATGTCTGTGTTCAAAAAATAATGTAATATTTGCATCCAGACATGAGAATACCTTCGAGCGCATAGGTTTAACAGCTTCTTCCTGTGACTCGTTCGTATAAGCGAGGTTCTACTCTACTTCCTTCAGGTTGCCAGTGAGATTGTAATAGTCACAGCCAAAGGGTCGGCGAACAAAACGGAGAGGATCACAGTCAGGTGTCCGGAAAATAATTTGGGAAAGGTGGTCCTTAGTTGGTCGCTCGAGGACGTTAGAATTCGGAATCGATCGATTCGGAAGTCTTCCTCGAGCGGCCAGAGGATCCAAGACACCGTTGTCTTGGATCTCGTTCGAATTGATCTGGTCGACCTACGAGCGTCTGGCGTTAAAGGTTTAAAAAAGACGGCTGGCTGGAAATAGCCGGCTGCGGGGTCGAAAATAATCGTTTCCCGGGGTAAGAGGCGACCACCTGTGCGAAAGAAACAGTGCGCGGCGCCTCAAATTAGAATTTACCTGTTCGGAACCCACCTAGCTCAAAATCTACACGAAACATCACCGAGGACGTTCAAAAATGTCGAGGGCACATTTTGAATCTGTGGTTGTAAGGAAAAATACTGCACGTCACAATTTCAAAAGAAATTTCTTTAGAGCATAGAACATGCAGGGTGAGCCACCTAACGATTTCACCTCAAATATCTTTGTTGTTTCTAAAGATACGTAAACTATGTAAGTACAAAGTTGAATGATACAATGGGGCTGACACGATGCCAAAAATTTTGTTTTTATGTCATTTCTGTAGACATATCAAGGTCACCTTGACTTTTGAAAATGGAACCACCCTTTTTAAACACCTACAATGATAGTCCCTTTCATTAGGAATTCAGTGACTATAATTATTCCAAGGTCATACAAGGTCAAGAACTATACTCTATACAGGGTGTCCCAAAACTAGTGTAGAAGCGGAAAATGGGAGGTTGCTTGGGTCATTTGAAGCAACATTTTCCTTGACAAAAATGGCGTCCGCGGCTTTGTTTAGGAGTTATTAACGAAAAACACGGACCAATCAGAGCGCAATCTAGACGCGAGGTAGCATAGTGGGCCCGATACGCCGACTGTCAATTGGCCGAACGTGCCATCGCATGTCTAGATCGCGCTCTGATTGGTCCGTGTTTTTCGTTAATAACTCCTAAACAAAGCCGCGGACGCCATTTTTGTAAAGAAAAATGTTGCTGCAAATGACCCAAGGAACCTCCTATTTTCGGCTCCTAGGGTAGTTTTGGGACACCCTGTATGCGTACGCTCATTATTTTTGACACCGTAGTAAACTAATTGGTCTTGACTCCCAAAAATGTTCAAATCGTACAGTACAATATTAAAATAGTTATCGTCTTTTTGAAAGTGTACTCAAACTTTTGTCCACAACTGTAACTAATTGACGGTTGTCGGCGCCGCGCACGGTCCACCCTGTGAAAACGGTCTAGTGATCGGACGGAACAGGTGTCAGCTGGAACTCACCACCGAATATCCATACCATAACAGCGGCATTGGTAGGCCTAGGATGCGGCGCGACCACGTTCACGTAAAGGCAATCCTCGCTGCGCGGCGTGTTGGGATTCCACATGGTCGCGCCCGCGAAGTCGCCGAACACCGTGTCCAGGATCTGCACGCAGCTGTTTGGCAGCGTCGTCGCGTTCAGAATGCCCTGCCAACGTTCCGCGGGCCGTGGATGCCGGAACCGAAGCACACCTGCAACAAAACACCGCGTCCCGATCGTCTACTCCGACATTTTACCCTTCCTTGCTCTACAATTAATTATTTGCCTCCCCCTCCTCCTTCAGGATTTTTCACAAAATTTCACGAAATTGTTCACCTTCGACTTCATTCTACCTCGGAGCTATTTGGTCACTTATCTCGATCATTTTTACAACCGTGAATGGGTACAATCCTACCGAACACTCAAGTGTAATGGGATTTGGAAGAAGAGAAAATGCTCGGTGGTGGTACGAGACGATCGTCGACTACATAGCTGTCCATTACGTAGGGACTTCGGAGCGCGTTCAACCGCTCGATGCAAATGGGTTAATGGACTAAATGCGCGCCGATAATACCGTGCTACATTGTTTCGGCAATACAGCTGATCGGCGTCGGTTAACATGGCCGGCAACAATGGCCGCCACTTGCAACCTCGATCGACCGTTCAACCGTCTTTTGTATTTTTATAAAACAATCGATCAGCCACACCGTAAATAATATATAAAACACTTCTACGCTCTGCTATGCATATGGGAACACCATTCGATTCGAGTATATGACTATGGATCTTTATTCTACGCGTATAATAAAAATTGTCTAAGTATTCAAGTTAAATGTAAACCTATTTTTTAGCTCAATAATTATACGCGAGGAAATTAATACAAAAACATTTTGTTTTGTCATAAATCCTGATATATGTATACCGAAAGGTATGCTAAAATATTAGCGGTGTGTTAATGTGTACGCCGGATGGACTGAAAGGGTTGCGATAATTGAAGAAAAATGGAGCTGCAGCAGGTACCTCGTAAAATGAATTAATTTTTATGCCTAATATGTATATCGAAGTGGATGCGAAACTTCCTCTTTCAAGTGGAAGAGCAATCGAGTTGTTACAGGTGCTTCGAGAAGTGAAGCACGAATGAATTTGCACACTCGATGTAGCGAGCGTTAAAATTGTAAAGGAATGGGACGGTTCGGGAAATGAAGTACAAGTGAATTTATACACCTGAGGTGTTGAGAGGGATGCAAAAATTGAAGAAGAATAAAACACCGACAGATACCTGATAAAATGGATTAATTTGTATTCCTAATATACTTCGAGAAGTGAAGTACGAATTAATTTGCATACTCGACGCACGGAACGTTAAAATTGAAAAGGAATGGGACGGTGGTTCGAGAAATGAAGTACAAATTAATTTGTACACCTGAGGTGTTGAGAGGGATGCAAAAATTGAAGAAGAATGAAACACCGGCAGGTACCTGATAAAATGAATTAATTTGTATTCCTAATATACTTCGAGAAGTGAAGTACGAATTAATTTGCATACTCAACGCACGGAATGTTAAAATTGAAAAGGAATGGGACGGTGGTTCGAGAAATGAAGTACAAGTGAATTTATACACCTGAGGTGTTGAGAGGGATGCAAAAATTGAAGAAGAACGAAACACCGACAGGTACCTGATAAAATGAATTAATTTGTATTCCTAATATACATTCGACAAGTGAAGTACGAATTAATTTGCATACTCGACGCACGGAACGTTAAAATTGAAAAGGAATGGGACGGTGGTTCGAGAAATGAAGTACAAATTAATTTGTACACCCGAGGTGCTGAGAGGGATGCAAAAATTGCAGAGGAATGGATCTACGGCAGGTACCTCGTAACATGGAGTACGTTATAAATGCATAAGCAGTCGTGGTCTATTTCCGAGAACAGATATAGAGTGTATATCCCGGAGTAGGTGGAACGTACCGACAGGTTTCTGCGCGTAAGGGATCCCGAACCAGGCGTCGACCTCCTTCCCCGTGGTGGCAGTCATGGTCTTACCCCTGACCTTGCCCTTCCTGGTCTGAACCACCAGCGGATCGTCGTTCGAATGGAGGGCGGCCGGTCTTGGCAGCTCCTCGCTCGTTCTGAAATCCTTCGCGTCCTCGTGCGACATGTCCGCGTGGTGTCTGCTCTTGTGTGACGGCGAACACCAGCACACGTCCAGCTGGACCAGCAACGTTAAGCACAGCACCATCAGGACCTCCAGTTTCGTCAAGGAACTTCGGTTTCTTGGCATCGTGACCTCGCCTGCTAACCGACACATTCGCATGGGTTCTAGAAAACATTGTAAACCTGCTTTTATAAACTTGTCATCTTAATCAAACTACATCAGCGTATTCAACATTAGTTTCGGTGAGACCTTTACAGGTTTTTGCTAAAATACCTCGTCATTTTTAACGATACTTTTACGACACTTTTATGAGGATATTCGCGACATTCTCCTGTTTGAAACGATACCAAATACGATACGGTTTGGATGAGGTGGAACCTCTATTATCGGAACGCTTCGTTAGACGAGGCGTCAAGGACCAATCTCGCAGAAGCAGAGGCAATTGGGTGGAAAAGATTTTTGTGGAAAGTCTTCGCCCGTGAGACACGATCTTCGATCACGAAACGTAATTGTTTCCGTTTCCGCGAGGGGAAACAAAGCGGTCCCGGTGTTCCAGCTTCCGTCATTGGAGGCGTAACCGAAACGCACTCGTTGGCAATCGAGTACCTTTGGCTGCGCGAAAGCGGTTCCCGTGCTTTCCCTGCTTTGTGGCAGAGCAACAGAGAACACGACAGAGAGAAAGAGAGAGAGAGAGAGAGAGAGAGAGAGAGAGAACGACAAATAGAGAACGACAGAGTGTGTGAGAGAGAAAGAGGGAGAGAGAGGGCGTCACGCTCCTTCTTGTCATCGGTGTGCAGCACCGGTTTAATGCTTCTCCTCGTGATAAACGAACGACGCCAAGCTTCGACGGCGGCGGTTGCTCGTTCCGATGGAAACGAGCCCTTTGTGCGCGGCAGATCGCTCGGGAACGATTGTTACTTTCTTGAGTCGGGTCTGCGAGCCCGGCCCGGGCCTGCAGCGGAGCCGAGTGGAACAGAGACTCGATCTCAAACGCTGCTCTGATGGGATTCGGCGTGCTCGACGCCCGATCGATTCGCATTCGACTAATTGGAAACGGTGTTGAGCTTTGTTCGGCCGCGTGCACCTCGACGCGTTTCCCCTGTCGAGCTTCCATCGTTTGCTCCGTACCAATTAACCGGCTCTTTCGACGAATTCACGACGAAATCGACGACTCTACGGGCTGCTCCGTCGAACCTGTTACACGTACCTGTCTAGGATTAATGGTATCCGGCCCGGATCTTCTTTTTAGGTGCGTTCTGTCAAAGCCCCTTTCATCCTGGATGTACAAAGGGTCCAGTCACCGGCAGACTATCAGAAACGGCGGGTACGTACTCAGTTTTCTGAGAGGACGTGAATTCTGTTGATACCGTCAGATCCGTTGTTAAAAATATTTTTGACGTACACGAGAAACATGTTTTTAATGCAGTACACTGATAAAAGGTGCTTCTCGATATTGCGAAACCGAGTTCTCGGTAATCCGAGATAGAATAGTCTAATATTGTGCGATATCGGAGGATTAACACCAAACCGACCAAGCATTCAACGTGTCTGATAAATGGAGCCTCGATATTGTGGAAACTACAGAATTGTCAACCAATGATATCCACTGGAATGCAAATGTTCACAAGCGTATTTCAATATTTCGTAGAGAAAGTTTGCAAAAATGTAGAGATTTAATTAAGAAAGAGGTTTGAATTCTTGAAGTGGCACAGTCCTCTCTAACGACATCCGCCGTTCTGGATACGAGAAAAGGGCGGGAATATGCTTTCAATTCCAATAGAGTTTGAAACAAACAAACAAATTGTACCGAAGAAGTGTTAAAAATTGTTTGAATGAAATAATAAACGTTTCGAACGAACACGAGACCTCCATGATTTGTATTAGATGCGTATTACTAAAGCGAACTGCACTAGATGTGCATAACCAATGTAGAAATCCAATGAAAGGTATCCAACCTTCTAAATACCCTTTATAAAAATGGAGTCAATAATAGTGACACCGATATCCTTTTTACATCAGACAATCAAGGGAATCAAAAGATTATTGATCGATACGTCTGTTGATGATCGAGGTTGAAAGAAGAATTGGATCTAAACTACTATGCAAAAGAAAAAAGCACCCAGTATATTTATAAGATATAATGACAAACAATATATGTATACGTAGAAATTGTATAGTACATAACACATAATTAAAACAATTCAATTAAACAACGGAATCCTTGTACAAAACTTACTGTGTTCTTATTTGACTTTTTATGCTTTTCTATTAAATATGTCCGGGTGCTCCTTTCTATTGCAACAGTAGTGTAGACCTTCGAAGATCTCGCGTCACCGCTTGATCGAGACCTCGGTCCGGTGTAAATCGCAGTCGATTCTGTTCCCGGTCGCGGAAAAACGGCGTTTCTTGCCGCCGTGTTAACGGTGGGCCGTACTCGTTGTCTCTCACGCGTCCACAAGGAAATATATCGGCCAGTTCTACACGAAGGTCCGCGTTGATTAGTCATTTCCTTCTGCGTGTTCCGTCTGTGTTGCGGGTGATGGTGCGTGCACACGCGCGCGCGCCGGTTACACGCAGTAGATCGAGGTGTTACACGCGGAAGCGTTCGTGAGAGAGAACAGAGCGTATTAGTGTCATCAGGAATGACGATTTATTGCCCGGCGAGCACCGTTCGCTCGCTAATTAACTCCGTGTCGCGGTGGCAGTGGGAGGAAATCAGCTGGTGGCTCGCTGACAACGTTGCTCCCGCTCCCGAGGAGAAAAAAAGAGAGAAGCCGTCGAAAACTACAGGAAACCGAACCGGAACTGGTCCCACGGGAAAAACGTCAGCGCGATCGTTCCTCTTTTCCTACCCGCGATTTCGTTCTCTCAAACCCGCGGAGATTTTTTGCGGTTTGTTTTGCTCGGGACTGAAGCTCGCAAGTTTGCCGTCACTCACCAAACGTTTTCCGGCGAAACCAACCAGATGCCAGTTAGGGTTTGTCGAGTGTTCGGTATCCTCGGGCTGTTCACGGTCTAACGGAACCGATCCAACGATCACTGTCACACTCGCCGGGCTAGCGAAAACGAAAAGGGGAAGTCGGAGCTGTGCGACGCGGCTGCCTTTCCGTCGACGCATAGACGAACACAGGCTCCCGGACCCGTCGGGAAAACGATAGTTACTTCGGCCGACGAGGTGGCAGCATCGTGCAAACATACCACGCGACGGAGTCGTCGGGTGCACGGGCGGCCGTCCGGCCCATATTTGGGTCGGCCCCCGACGTGTTTCACGTCGTAAAAACGACTCCGACGTTCCTCCAAACGTATCTGGCTTCCCCTTAAGACGTTCATCTATTTCGGCGATTTTTTACACCCAAGATCAATTGCGCCGCCTTTTGGAAAAGAAGCTGCTTGAAAAAATGACACATCGACGAGTTTCTCCGGTCAAGTTTCTGTTTGTTGCGATTTGTTTCCGTTAATCTTGTCTCTGTTCTAATGTTAACCGTGCACAAGGGGTTAATCGGTCCCCATACATTTTCGAGCAAAATGAAAGGAACAATTCGTCCGCGTAAGAATTAGTGAGGACTTACTGTATACAATACTTAAAAAATGTAAAACTTATCACCGATCGTATCAAAATTTTTAGAAATTTTTCGTTCGTCAAGTTTTTATATTCATTTTTGTTTGTCGGGGGTGCATTTTCACGTTATACACAGAGAAGATTAATATAGTTTTACAGAGTTTCTTTAAACACATATTGTTTACTTCTGCAACTCTTTTTTATTACTTTTACAGAATATTTTTATCTGTCCACTATGATCGGAATTAAAACGATAACGGTGAAGATTGTGGAGGGACTATGAACTTCCTCGCACAGTAGTTTCTAACGGTATTAAGTTTTTATAGAACTATCGCTCGAAGACGATAGAGCCTTTTATCTTAATGCTGAGGACTTTTTACGTGGACAGCGCCTGTTATAAAGCGATGGCTATTGTATCTTTATTACACGTAATGGAACAGAATGACGATAACATGGTGTCTCCATAAGAAATAAATCTCTTGAGTGTCGTTATAAGAGGATAAACTGCAGATAGAGGCGGAGTGGAAAATGATACTGAATCGAGAAAGTGCTGGTTGGAGTATTAAAAGATAATAGCTTGAATCTTTTGCAGAATAAAGTTAACGTCTACAACTGAATGGAAGTAATAATCTTTCACTGTTTTATACTTTACTCAGCCAATTTGTTTGCAAATACATGAAAATCGACAAACTAATAATAAACATACCGTTTTCCATACTTCTTTATCTAAAAAACAGTGATTATTGCCAGTGGTCGTTGCAGTACGGATTTTAATGCATTCACGGCAACTGCGAATAAAAATGCAATCAAATATACGGTTTGATAAAACGAAACATTGTCGACAATTAAATACCAAAATATTAGAACGATTGACAGAAGACTGTAGTTTAAGACAACTTTCAACAGACATTAGAACCTAGCTCATTATTATATCCTGGTTATTCAGAATGTTCATACATATACTGTAAAGGAGGAAATATTGATGGAAAGAGTGGGTCGAGGTTATTTATCGACGTCCTTCTGTAAATGATAACTGGACTGCGGATCTTTATGCAAAATAAAACCTGTCTGCAACGATCGCATGATACGGGAACTAAATTGAATGTTATTTCTTCCCCTAATGATTTTAATAGAGAAAAAATCATGTAATACATTGACATTTTCAATTTGTAAAATCTTTCAACAATTTTGAATTCCATCTTCTCAATTCTATTATAAATGCATGAAGACCCGCAGTCTAATGATAAGTAATATACAAAGACTGTAGTTTCGGAACGATTAACAAAACCGCATTCTTCCACGCACGGTTCAGTGGAGCAAGACGATACTGATCAGACAAGAGCCAGGAAATTCGGAGGCCAAGGAAAGTGGCGACGAGGAAAGTCGACGCATCCAGCTAGTTGGTGAGCCAGTTTGTAATTTTCTTGAAGGTACGCGTTCCTTCGGGACAGCAGCCGGACATCGAAGCTGGCAACCACTCGGTCACCCAGAGAGAGAGAGAGAGAGAGAGAGAGAGAGCCGCGGTTTATCCTGGCTGATCGATACAGCCATAGCTCTCGTTTATTTATGCTCTTTGCCAGCCTCTTTCCGCATCTCCCTCTCGAGTCTCGGCTCGCGATTCGCTTCGCAACGGTTTCGTTTGCGAAACGGTCGCTCAAAGTTCCTCGAGCACCCTCGACGCTGCAGATCGCGCCAATCGAACCCTCTTCTCTCTCTCTCTCTCTATTTTCTCTCTCTCTGTCCAGTGACCAGTTAGTTCAGCCGGAAAAACAAGCGGAATATCCAACGCAATGGACGGACGCTTGTTCTTCCAATAACTAATATTACCAAGGACCAAGGAATCAGTCCTAACGGTGCGTTCACATGTGCTCGTTCGGCACCCACTCCAAAAATATTAAAAGGACACAAATCATACGGAAAATCTATCCCGGTTAAATCCGTTGTATTTTTTATATGTTGTAGATCATGATCTACTGAACAAAAGATGTAATGTGCACAAAGTTCGATAATGGACAGTTATCGAGTTATAATAAGTCAAACGTGACAAATTCGAGCCGCTGAATACTCAAATTTTCTTTTTCTCTTCTGTTTTGCGTAGTCCCCCGCCTTTCTAATATTGAATTGTTATAAATTCATCAACTTCAGATGTGTTTTTGACAGCTGAGACGGTGCTACTCACTTTGATAGGTTTAACTATACAGTGAAAACGTTTTAAAAAAGCACATGTTAAGTTTTATACATTCATTAATTAAAACAAAGAAAATAAATGGTCCTCCATTTACATCTCACGCACCCCCAATTTTTGTTTTCGCTGAAATGGACCCTTTGCAGTTCGGAATCGACCCCCAGGGGCGAAGCAAAAATGGGTAAGAAAGTATCGTAGAATATTTTATGCAACTATTTCTGAGGAACGTTGGAGGGTTAACAGGCTTCGTAACATTTGCCTTCTTTCTAATAAGAAGATTCCAATGAAACAGATCGCATTCTGAGGGAGCAGTATACCACCTTAGGATTAAAACATGTTATACATATTTCCAGAAGCAGTCAGGAGGATTCAGACAGCTGTCGAAAGCAGCGATCGCGTTCCGTAATCCGACAATAGCGTACGTACAGTATAGAGAAAATCTGCGCCGGATATCCTGTTCGTGTTCACTCGCGTCGAAAGCCTGGCGAATCATAGTGCCGGCTCGTATCGGCTTCTATGCGGCTTCGCCCGCTGGAAAATACGCATTACAACGATCCGGATAGCGCGATTATACGTTCGGGAACTGGTTTCCGTGCGGGTTCCGATTAGCGGCCTCGCCGGGCGCGTTCGCGACAATCGCGATGGAAAATCTCGCGCATTACCGAAGGGAGAAAGGAATTCCGATGCGGTGGTCGTTCCGAAATTAACATGAAAAGAGAACGAGAAAGGCGGGAGAGATTTCTTCTCGGTCGGCTGTCGACGTGGCGGCACGCGGCGCGTAATTAATTATCGAACGATCCACGCTCCGTCGAGGGCCCGGCTGATTTATTCACGCGAACGACGCGCGTTTACTGATACCCTCGCGAATTTAAATAATCGCCGACGTTTCCACCTATTTGCATTTCCCGTTCGCCCCTCCTCGCCAATCAGCAACTCCCACGCGATTTTCGCACCACATTAAAATCCCTCCAACCCTCCCGAAGCCGATTCTCGCGATCACCGTCGACAGGCTCTGCACGTAAATCACAGATTTTGTTTATCAAACGATTTTTTATCAATTCCGTAACGAATTTTGCTCTGTAGAATCAATTTGGACCTTCGAAAATTTTTATAAACAGGACCTGATTTTCTTTTCAGCAATTAGATTTTTAATAAATACCAATTGGTAGGAATTGCATGAGAAAATAAAAAACTTTTCAACATTTTTTTATTTTGACCAGTGAGGTAATTTAAAATATCCATTTTGTAGATCTATGTTTGTTATACACATACTGAAAGTTTCATTATATTGTATTAATATTCAATTGTACAGATACCTTTTATCATGGCAATTGAAATCGGTCTGATCTATTCTATCGCACGGTATTCGTGTAGTGTGACTCGCATAATCGGCCGAGAGCCTCGCGGAATTGGTGATCAGCGTTCCTAGCGATTCCGAGTAATTTTGTGAAGCGGAACGCTTTGTTCGCGGCGCGGATTCGCGCGACAAAGTGGAACGAAATCTCGCACCGCGCCAAATTCTAGCGGGATCGACCGGTGTATTATGCCGGTTTAATTGGCTGCTTCGATATCCAAGCAAATTCCAGCTCGCGGGAATCGTCGTGCCGCGATATTTCGCAAGCGCGACCGTGCCAACGATTTTCGCTGCGCGTGAAACCGAACGCGTTCGACGCTTCTAGTCCTACAACGATAATCCACAAAATCGAATGGATTCGCTGGGTATTAAAATTCTCGCGAATTGAATAAAAGATGTAAAATTTTTCAAATTTTCCAAACAAAACCTATTATTTTTGGTCGTTTTCATCGGAGTATATAAAATTCAGTTTTTCACGAAAATAATTGTTTTATAACTTTGCTTTTTGATATATGTGAAGTAATTTCATAAAGCAAGTGAGTAACTTATCCCAGAAATTTATTTTGTTATTTAACAGTTTCATTTATTAACATACTTTTATTGTTTGTTTGTTTTAATATTTCACAGACGCAATTATCAATTTTCTTGAAAATTGGGTGATGCAGGGTGAGTCACCTAATGTTTATACCTGAAATATCTTTGCTGTAAAATGGGGCTCACACGATACTAAACAAATTTTTCTTTTTACGTGCATTTTTTGGAGATGTCAAGGTCATCTTAATTTTTTTAAACGGAATCATCCTTTTTTTAAGGGTGACCTTTGTCATTCAAGGTCACGGTATAGGTCCTTGACTGCCCTCTCTATATCCCTCTAGGCTATCTAGTTATTCCGACGAGTTCTCTAGAGGCCTTAGCCAATAAAAACGTGGTAAAAATAATATTGGAAGATTCATCGTCATCTTCGAAACACCCTGAGACAGTGTATCTTAGAATTCATCCAGAAGATCCGAACTAATGAAGGTAATTCGCCGGAATGATTTCCCTCGCTTCGCTCCAATGTGCAGCGACCCAGTTGCGGAAAACAAACTGGGGAAAAAACGCCGAAAGATAGAAGGAAATGAGAAAGAAGGAGCCGCGGAGAGGAGATCGAGTGCCGAAAAGTTCATTACGCGGTCACGGTTCCTCTCGAGCTCTCTTCCAGCTCTCCAGCTTCCAATTCCGTCGCGATTGCTCTTTCCTTCGCGCGTGGTTCCCGCTTCCTCCTCGCGTGGAGGAGGGAAGAAGACCAATATCCTCTTCCCCGCGCGTCTCGGTTGCGGTCGAGGAAAGTGGAATCCAAGGAACGAATTAGCATTGACCGGGGGAATAGAGCCATGCCAGGTAAGTAACTAATTGGTCCAGGGGGCAGGGAAGCGAATCGAACGGCGAGCAGAATCAAAGCTCGGTCTCCTCCACGGGCCGTCGGACTAATTGGAGCTCTCTCTCTCTCTCTCTCTCTCTTCGTCGCGGGGAGTCAATTAATCTCGCAAGTCGACGAACAAGCATCTGCTGTCCGCTTCCTTCTCTTTGACGAGCCGCCGGAAGCCGTGCTCGTGGTCTAACCGAGGAGACCGACTGGTTTCAGTCGCGTTGCTTCGCTGGGATTCCTTCGAAAACGAAACCCGCGGACTTGTACGAATTCCTTCGATGCTGTCCGAGTCACATCTCTGATCGAATTATAAAAAATCGTGTGCGTGGAGTCCACGCGCGACAGAAGTGAAACTTATTGCTTATTAGGTATAGATACAGATAAATTATTAGTATTTTTTTATTGAAAACAAGAGATAATAATAAATAACAATTCTGTCGCTGTAGCAATTTATTCTTTGTAGTATTATACCAAAATGTTCGCCTTGATTCGAAGATCGTCGGTTGTCCAAGCACCAAAGACTGATACGGAGGTTCTAAACCGAAGATTGATACGGGGGTTTTAATAAAAAAATTTTTTTCTCCACCTCCACCCCCCATTCCTATTATCATAACCACCGTCCAAAGAACGTAATTCTAAGAGCTTCGCACGCGAGCGAACATTTAGAATAACAGAACAATATTGCGTGGTATTTTTTATACGTTTGTTGATACTAAATATAAGAATGTACTATTTCTTTACTACAATAAACGTCTTTATAAAAAAAATTAAAAAATCAGTTGTCCAAGCGGTTAAGGAATTAAAGCAGGAAGCAGGAAGAAAAACCCAGCGGTAGACCCGAGTTCGAATCCCAGTCGAGCAAGAAAGATTTTTCTCCGTTAACAAATTTTTCGTTTCATTCGACTTCCGTAACGCTAGAAAATTGCAGCCTCCTCAGCAAAGAAGTATCACTTCAAAATTTTTTCACTATTATCTTCGTCGGAATTTTTATCGCGAGATTATGACAGCTTTAGAGACGTTGGACAACTTGGGTATGCGGTACTGATTCTTCTTGTAACAATTTCGATTAGTTAGATCCTTCTGGTCCTAGAGTTTCCTGTTTCAGTTGTTCAGCTTTGTCAGGCATGAATTAATTTCATTTGAGCCTAATTATAATTATAAACATTTTTGCTGTTAGTGGTTTAGTATCGATCGCGTGATATTGGACTTTGCAGGGTACTATACTTACGGTGTCCAAGTCGATGCGGTGGTTAAAGATGTCCGAGGGTGAGATATCGGCGAAGATGATGGCGGAGCTGGAGGAAAGGCCCTTCCTTCGATGCTGCGAGGGGCAGATCCGCTTTCCCGCCCTTCCGTCTACATTCCCAGTTCACGGATCATCGCTCGGCTGCAACAGTCAAGTGGAAAATTGAGTTCCCTAGGATCAGCAGTGAAAAATTCAATTCGAATAGGTCACACGGGTTAGCCGAGCCCCTGCCCTAACGCATCCACCGGGAACAACGACTTTCCACGCTAAATCTACCATCCCGGAAAATTCGAAACGAGTCTAGTTTGCAGGACAACAAATTTCCAATGAACACTGTCCATTTAAAAAAGCAATACTTATTATCCATGGTCCTTTATAGTTCCAAAACTCAATCCTTAGCAAATTTTCATGGAAGGTAAACGTCTTTTTACCTGACTTACAAGACCCCGAAAAGAAGTAGAAATTTATTATTTTTCTTGTTCGGTTTACTAGATTGAAAATAATATAATAGTATGGTTAAATTCTTCTACTATTTTCACTGTTTTAAATTACACCTCATTTTTGTCATAAATACGTAAAACATACGATTAAAATGTCATTTAACGAAAGTTCAGATTCCTACTGTTATAAAAATATTTGTCACATTCTCATCGATTTTACTAAAACGATATCAATGGTCTAGTGACAAAAATAAATCTTGAATGCAAGAACGTTGTGAAAACGAAGAACTCTCCGCCAACGATTTCAATCGCATTGTCCAAAAGCAGTCGCCGAGCGAAGGGGTTTAGCATTTCCTGAACGATTCAATGGACTTCGCAAATGTTCTGCGAATATGTTAAACGATCGAGAAAGAGCAAGGCGAGCGTAAGATCTTTCTCGATCGCGATAATGACGCTCAGCACAGGCGTTCCGTAAGCGGAAAGAAGCATTCCCGTCTCGTCTTCCATTATGCTCGCGGTTGTTATCCCTCGAGACTCTCAGCAAATAAGAAATAATTGTCGGCTCGCTCCATAATAGTTCGTTCCCGTTCCGATATCCGAGGTACCTGCGAAACGGGAACAGGCTTTCAATTTCTTAGCGAGTCGTTTGCGAGGCGCTGGAATCTATACCTCGCCGGAGGAAAAAGGGTGATAGAAAGAGAGAGAGAGAGTGAGAGTGAGAGAGAGAGGGAAAGGGAGAAAGAAATCTAGGGGAGAAATATATTCCCCGGGAAACGAGCGATTTCCCGAGGACGAGGATAACAACTCCTCCTAATGGCTCGAAGACGAGGCGCTGGATAGAAAAGTCTTGTCTCGTGAAAAGGCTCCAGCCCGAGGACGGAAATCTCCTTTCTCTCGGATTTGTTTGCCTTCCGTCGAGCCACGGATATTCGAACACGCGTCCCAGGATTCGATTCCTTCGCGAATCCTTCTTCCGGTCGAAATCCGTCCCTTCGACGCTGTACTTCTTTGTTGGGAGCACGAGTAAATCGAAATCCGACGATTCGTGTGCGGATCGTAACGAGTCCCGCGATTTTCGCGACACATCACCGATACTTGAAGTATTCGCAGCATACTTTCACGCACATCTTGGATTTCTTTAGCGGACCGTAGACATTTTCTGCATTCGTAAGCTACAGCAATTTTTAATGTTCCACTAATGTACTTTCGTGCAGATCGGGATCTTCTTTGTACGCACAGATAAAGAAATGCCGGGCAATAGTAATTTTTTCAAATAAATCTTCTTTACACGTTTCTCAGTAAAACAGAGCTGCTAACGTCTCAACAAAAATTCAGGACGAACCAATTAAAGAAAAATTAGTTTTCAAAGGATGTCTACGTGGACTGAAACACGGTTACGTGAACCACACACGTATACACGTGTATTTTCTATCTATACTACCACCACAAACTACACGAAAAATAGGCCAGACGGGTCCAAGAAGTGTACACACAGTCGTTCGCTCGGTTGTTCCGCCAGTTCCGAAGAAGAGCGAGTATTCATCCGGGGATTGAGTTCGAGAACAGCTCAAATTCTTCGTGGATCCGAATTCCAAGGAGTTGGTCGGGTGGTGTGGGTGGGTGGACGGGTCGTAAAGCCGGGAAACGCAGAAATTCGGCCGGTAATGAAACCATAGATCTCGTTTCTGGAGTCGTTCGAGGGTTCTCGTTGCCTCTGGCTCTCTCTTCTCCCTTTCCGGTTTCCCCGCCGATCCATCGGCCATGCCGGGGAAGGATCTATGGATCTACTCGCTAAATGGAGCCCCGGGTAACACACGTACGCGGCAGTAATCCAGGAATTTCTAATAAGCGTGCGCCCCACTTTCGGAATTCATTTCGACGCGCGGCTGCCTCGACATGACTCGCCTCGCGGGAACGCGGATAATGAATTTGGATCGCGGCTCCGAAGGCTGACGACGACGACGACCACGAGGATGGGGACGAAGATGAGGACGACGGTGTTCTCGGCTTCTTCCCCCGGAAGCCAGACAGGGGCTCGATAATTATTTTGTCGACGGTGTCGGATCTTCCAGTGACTTGTCGCCGAGCACTGCTGCGATCTTCTTTATCTAGGTCTTGTCACTTCCGGGGACGGGCCGCTGGTCCCGATGACTGCGAATGACTCTACGTCAGCACCTGGATCTACAGGATTTTGATCAATTTCATACCTTGCCACGAATGCTCAGCAAATTAACAGATTCAGGCTGGGTTTTGATTCTGAGACACAGTGGGTGTAAAGTGTTCGTACACTTTTCAAAATGTCTAGATTGTCTATAATTATTTAGAAGAATTGGTTTAGGAAACGATATGCAAAAAATATTTTCCAAAGAATTATTGTTTACAAGGTTACATGCAAAAAAAGGCATTTTTTAAAACTTTCTTATTTGGTAATAGATAGATGATTTCGGCGCACAGGTTCGATCAATTATAAACTAAAATTCCATGTTTTATAACAAATTTGCAAGTTGAAATCTCGACGTTTGGATCCTGATGAGGATCATTTTCAAGAGATTTAGTTTATAATTGATCGAACCTGTGCGCCGAAATCATCTATCTATTATCAATTTTTTTCGATCGCAAAACTATTTCAATATTTCTTATTTGGACCTGTAATGAAAATTTATGTTTTTTAAATCTTGAATGTTTAAAGTTAAATTTTAATTAAGGGACATCTTAAAAACATTCAGATAATTTTAACAATAGAAATAAATGTCTGTATACTTGCTGCGTCCTGTAACTAGACCGCAATTTTTATTTTGCATAAAAATCCACAGTCTACTCATAATATTTCCAAAGCTATTAACCCCAGAACGAAGCAAAGTGCAATGAACATTTTAAACAAATCTGAATATTGATATTGCTTGGGACTATGAATTTAACCCAGACTCGACATGGTTTTTTAATCGAATGAATTCTGTTCGAACGATTACTGTACTCTACCCGAGATGATCTAATTATAGCAATAATTCAGCGCAGAGTAGACAATTGCAATTGAAATTCGCCGCGTGCCACGTGCAGGAATTTTTAATGATCCGAAATGCGGATGCCACAATGGAATTCAAAATACTAATCATATTTTATACCTGTGTGTCGTCTATATAATTCACAGCGTGCAAAGTTAATTAGTCAATTAGTCACGCATTTGTGATTACCGTGATCCCGTATTCCGCGCGTAGACCGGCGAATGTTATGCGGATTGTTGTTTAAAATTTTAATCAGACTGCGGACTTTACGTGTTCGCGGCGTTCTTGATCTTTCAGAGTCGGTGAAAGAAGTTTCCGGAAGTTTCAGACTACTTTTATCTTCATTGAAATGCGAAGAGATCTTTAGGAGGATCCTTGACGGAGAAAGGAATTATTTTATCGCTCCTGCTTCCTTTAAATTAACTCTCGAGTCTCTGCATAAATATCTTCAGCGAAGCAATTTTTAAGATTCAACGATTCCGCCGTGTTACATTTCTGTTAAGTCACTTACAGACTTTCTTAATACAGTCAGAACTTCATTAAATATCGTTAATTATTACAGCTAATGGTAGTTATAATACAATTTCCTGCATCTACATTTTAAATTGCTATCTTCTTCAAATGTCAAAGAAATATTTGAAGCGAGCGTTTGCAGGATAAATACCTGTAAACAGAGATCCGGGGTTTTCTAGGCGGCCATTTTGCGCGTCGCGAAAGATGGGGGGAACAACGGGACGGTGCATCCGCATCGAACGCATCACAATGCAACTGCACGCAGCTCGGGATTCGTTTACGCTGGATCCGCGGTGTATCGCGTAACTTTGCATATTCATGGGGAGTATAACTTGGCAAGATTACCGGTGATTTACCTCGAGCAATCTATCCCGATCGAGAGCGCGTATTAATATTAATGACCGGCTCGAAATCTGTTTGATCCGCTCGTCAACATCGTTCAACCGTCTCGCGAACCACTTCGAAAGAGAGAAAACGAGAAAAAGAGAGTGTAGAGAGAGAGGGTGGACGAGTGGATTCGAGAGGAAGAACAACAAAATTTCGCGCAGCAGCGAATTATCGACTGGTCGGTGCACCCAATTTGCCTCTCCATGCGATTCGCTTACGGGCTCGCTCTGTTTGCCCGCGAACACAATGATCCACGGGAATTTCTGCTCGTTCGTTCCGGACCGACTACCCTCGTCAAGCTCCCGGAGAAATTAACACTGTTGACCGGCGGAAACAATGGCCCTAAGCCCCACGGTTTCCGGAAACCTCGGCTCGACGACCATTCTCGCATCGCGCACGCGGAAAAGAAAAATAAACGGTCTCCCATCCGGGAATGGTTGTTAACCATTTTTCCCCGCTCGCTGCTCCCTTCTTCACGGCGGACCATTCTGCGCAGTGCACCCGCGTTCTTGGAACTCGCAATTTTCTGAACTACTCTCTTCCGAGAACGCTGCTCGGACCAAACTTGTTTTAATATCGTCTCCTCCCTTTCTCTTCCTCTCCGTTCTCTCGTTCTAGTCGATTTTGTGTCGTGGCTTGCATTTTTGCGAACACAAGCTTTGCACTCTGAATTAACCCAAATTCTAATTTGTACAGATTCAATTCACAAATTCATTCTTAAATCAAATTCACCCGAGGGTGACTTTGAAAGTTCCAGTTTTTACAGATTAAACTCACCCTTTTACTAATACATCCTCCAAAATGTACTCGAAATTGACTCCATTAAAATTCAACTTTTTGCAGATTCAGTTCACAAATTCATTCTTCTGTAAATCAAATTTACCCGAGGGTGACTTTGAAAGTTCTGGTTTTTACAGATTAAACTCAGCCTTTTACTAATACATCCTCCAAAATGTACTCGAAATTGACTCCATTAAAATTCAACTTTTTGCAGATTCAGTTCACAAATTCATTCTTCTGTAAATCAAATTCACCCGAGGGTGACTTTGAAAGTTCCAGTTTTTACAGATTAAACTCACCCTTTTACTAATTCATCCTCCAAAATGTACTCGAAATTGACTCCATTAAAATTCAACTTTTTGCAAATTCAGTTCACAAATTCATTCTTAAATCAAATTCACCCGAGGGTGACTTTGAAAGTTCCAGTTTTTACAGATTAAAATCACCATTTTACTAATTCATCCTCCAAAATGTACTCGAAATTGACTCCATTAAAATTCAACTTTTTGCAGATTCAGTTCACAAATTCATTCTTCTGTAAATCAAATTCACCCGAGGGTGACTTTGAAAGTTCTAGTTTTTACAGATTAAAATCACCATTTTACTAATTCATCCTCCAAAATGTACTCGAAATTGACTCCATTAAAATTCAACTTTTTGCAGATTCAGTTCACAAATTCATTCTTCTGTAAATGAAATTCACCCGAGGGTGACTCGAGTCGCGCTCTAAATAAACACTTTCAAAATTCTAGTTTTTACAGATTAAAATCACCCTTTTGCTAATACATCCTCCAAAATGTACTCGAAATTGACTCCATTAAAATTCAACTTTTTGCAGATTCAGTTCACACTTTCGCAAATTCACAGGTGTTGCACTCCAAATTAATCTCCTTTCCGCACTCCGAATTAGTCCATTATTTATGCCGACTTAGCCCCCGACCTAATATTAAGGTGCATGAATTAAGTGCTTCATAAAGTAGTAAACTGGTAATATCCAGCTCCAGTTACGCTAGCTAGAGGATCATATTTTTCGGCGGCCTGTCCATTCGCCGGCGAGCGTCGTTGGAATTTTGATTGCTTCAATTATCGTCTTTTCGTGGAGAGAAAGGGAGAGAGCGTAGTAGCTCGAACGCGGCGATTTCAACGCGTTAAAGAGGCTTTCGTTCAAGAACCGAGTCTTGTGCAGCGGGGCGCGAAGAGATTTCCCAGGGGCGAGGAGAGATTCATTCGCGGGGCTGCGAGTGCCCGTTCCCGTGAAAAGCAGAGAGAAAAGGCGCGGAGAGTGCCGTTTCTTGCGACGAACCGTCGGATGCTGGGGACAAAACATAGCTTTGGCCAGTTATACACGCTCGGGAACGCGCTAACTCGACGATACCGCTTTGTTCTCGCGATTGCTGTGTCTATCTGTTGCGCGACACGCCGCAACACCGTTTTTCCTTTTTATTTTCGAACGTTTGAAAGGTGTGCAACCCCTTAATTTACCGGTCGAAAGCGTCGATGTATACGAAACTCTCCGCAGCATCCGTGATCGCCGCTTAAAGCCGAAATCCGTTCCGCGTCGCTATTCATCCGTATCGTCGTATTCTATTTGTCCCGTCGATACGCTGCATAACAAAGCGATCGTTATTATAATCCCTCGCTCGAAGGAACACATGCGCCATGATATATTAGCGTGTATGCCGGCACGCCAATCGATAAACGAATCGCTTAGCAAGCGGCTCCGCTCGGCCTGTTCCAGAAAATGGAAAGCTGGGAACGGAGGGAAATTCTGGGATTCCGGGTTCGGATCAGTATAATACATAAAATTATAACGGAATTTTTAAACGGATGGACCCAAACTGGGTACAGTAGTATTGAACAGCTTGTGATCAGACACACGTCGGTGTTATCAGGACTGTTATCGATACACTGCGGATTTTATGATAAAATTGAACAGGTCGAACAGGAAACTGAAAACACATTATTATTATAAGATTAAAATACATTTTGATTAAATCTGAATTTCTTGCGATTGACCTGAACAATATTTATTTCCTGCAAACATCAATAGTAAAGTTACCGGAATGTTCGGAGGATTTTCAGTGGAACATAAGCAACTATTTGACCAGGTCCGGTAGAATCGAGTACCGTGTGGTCTGGCACATCAGTAGAATAGGGCAGCTTATGGTCAGACGGTAGAAAGTACAGCGTAGTCATCCGAGTAGGACTGTTACCGGTTCATTGTGGATTTTCGACATGAGACGATCGAATGAGAAAATGAATTTTCATTGAATTTCAATTTCTTGAAATTGTCCTAAGCAACTTTAATTCGCCACGAAGATGCGGATTCTAGTTATCGGATTGTTCCGAGCATTTTCAGTGGAATGTAAGCAATTATTTGACCAGGAAAAGTAGAATTGAACACCGCGCCGCGTGGCCCGGCTTGTTCCAGAAAATTCGGGAACGCTTTCGGAGGGGAATTCTGGGATTCCGGGCCAGCAAACTGTGCGCGGACGATCCTCTCGAGGGCATCGAAAAAACGCTTTTGCGAGCCGAACGCCGGATAAAAATTTATTCGAGCCGATGCGAGAGGAAACGCAGTTATGCGTTGAGTAGACGGGTGCAGAGGGATTCAGAGCGGTGCATAGTCGAACGAAAAACAGGTTTCGTTTAAAGCGTTTCCCTGGCGAACCGACCGGAACAATAACCGTCGCTCGAACGGGACAAGAACAATGATTCCCATTACGAGTTGCAGTTTTATTTAAAAGCCGGTCGCTCGGATAGCATTGTTTTTCGCGGGCAGCGCGGTGGACTGTGAATTCGTCGCGTTTATTCAATGCTCGATCCTCTCTATTCCTCTCTGTTTCTTTTCTCTACTTCGTTTAAACACTCCTTAGGAGCATTGTTCCCGACGATGGAAAAGCTTTTTGTATCGGAGACGCGCCGGGACATTCGATTACGCGCGTTTTTAGGACGCTGAAAATTTCGGCGGCGAGGGTGCGTTCTCAAATGCGTCTTCCATGATCGAACCTGGAGTTCTCGACTTCACGTGTATTCGGATACACGAACTCAAATGCCTATTATATTCGTTACACGTTAACAATAATAATTTCTGAATTTGCCAAAAAATATTTAACAATTCCAGCAACCTCGACGATGTCGCAACGGTGTTTTTCATGTGCTGGAAATATTGTAACAAATGGAAGTATATGGAAATATTGTTCCTTATCTCGGAACAAAAAATGTATAAATTAAACTTTATTAACCAAAACCATAATGTATCTTATTTTCATTTGCATCTCAGTAAATGAAGTCTCTAAATACTGCAACATGAACCTATAAATTTCGATGAAGTTCACGGATACATGTATAGACACTATGATTCATGTATCAGTGTATTGAGAAGTACACGGATATATTAACTACAAGCGTACACGTATATTTTAGGTATACTTCAGATCGAAATCGCTAAAATGTACGTGTATATTCGTTACGCGTTCAAAGTCGTGAACTCTAATGAAAACCTCCAATTCGTGAAATCGTAAAAATATTTCATCTTAAAAATTGAGAACTGCAGTGAATAGTTCGGAGTCTGAAATTGCAGAGAAGATGGCTGTCCACTCGGTCATCAGAGTGGAACTGTACCAGGGTAATTGTACGAGGAGTAATCATCGGAGATTGTCCGATGGTCGAGTCGCCCCTGATGATTAATCCGAAGAGGAAAGCCGAGAGAAGCATCTCGTCATCCCGGCGATGGCTCGACCAACGATCCGAGACGTTAATTTCAGGAATGGTTCCGTCCACGGTCCGTGGCATCGAGCTTGTTGTCAATTGGAAGCGGTTCAAGCTTTGCGTGCAGGCCTAGGATGCAGAAGAACGGTTAAGTGGAACGCGAACGTCCGTATGTAGATGCACCCAGTGTATCTGCAGGGCTGCATGCCAGCCTATGACAGGGTAGAGCCGAGTGTGTATCACCGGTATCAGGGTTATGGATGGCCCATGGGCACGCTAACCCAGTGACATCTCTAGGTCACCAGCGGCTCCCGAGCCACCCCATTTCGTTCCATTCCATTCCATTCCGTTCCTCTTCCACGCTGGAAGCTTTTGCTTTCGTGCAGCCCCGCGCTTAACGATGGAGAATATTCGGAGACCCGGTTTATGATGCGGATGATCGAACGACGATATTTTTCCAGCCGTTTTTGACCGACCGCCTTGTCAGCTCGCGTCGTAAATTGGGACCATGATTTTCCGCTGCCGTGGCTTCTCGCGATTACCTCGTGGATCGCCGACTATTTTTACTTCGCCTTTCTTCTTTCCCCGTAAGATTCTACAGGGTGTCCCAAAACTACCCTAGGAGCCGAAAATGGGAGGTTCCTTGGGTCATTTGAAGCGACAATTTTCCTTTACAAAAATGGCGTTCGCGGCTTTATTTAAGAGTTATTAACGAAAAACACGGACCAACAAGAGCGCGATCTAGACCTGCGGTGGCACGTTCGGCCAATTGACAGTTGGCGTGTCGGGCCGACTGTGCTAACTCCCATCTACGTCGCGCTCTGATTGGTCCGTATTTTTCGTTAATAACTTCTAAACAAAGCCGCGGACGTCATTTTTGTAAAGGAAAATGTAGTTTCAAATGACCCACGGAACCTCGCATTTTCGGCTCCTAGGGTAGTTTTGGGACACCCTGTATATTGTTAGGTTTTCCTTTTTCTTTTAAATATGGTCTGTGAAGCGGACGTTGCGTTTTCCTTATTCAATGTACTTCTGCAAAGCAGGGTTTCTTCATGGTGGCCATACTCCCGAGTGACTTAATTTCAACCCCCTCTTCATTGCAATATTTAATACACGAGCGTTCTGCATAGCAAACTTCTAAATAATCGGACTTTCCTATTCGTCAACCTTCTGGAAAGCAGGGCTACTTCATGGTGGCCATTTTCCTCGGTGACTTTTCCCCTTGGAAATCCCCCTTCATTCTAATATTTAACACAATGTATTTTCCACGTACCAAACTTCTAAATAATTGGTTCATCCGTTTTTACCACCCTCCGCAAAGTAAGTCTTCTTCATTGTGGACACGTTACGCTGTGTTTTTCCCCATGGACACCCGACTTCGCCACAAATATTTATAATGGACTGTCTACGTAGCAAAATTTTACACTCCGGAACTTTGAAATTGTGGGACTTTCTTTTTCAACTACCGCTTTGGGAAGAAGTTCTTCAGGGTGGACATTTTCCTCGACAACTTTTTCCACGGCAACCCTTCCACGACAAAATCTTTTACATGCAAAGGTCCTTTTTGATAAACACCACGGCGAAACTTCTGTATTAAATAATTATATAAATGCATTAATTAATAAACGTCAACTTCCACAGTGAAGTTGTTTATAGCGAAACTGGCTACTACACTTTTTGCTAATTTCGATTTTCTCGAGAACGAAGCTCCGAATGAAGAAATTTTATTGTTTTATAATGAAAACACTGAAAATAGTAGTTCCTAACAAAATTGAAAAAGAATTCGGAGTACAAATAGTTAAATCACCTCGTAACTGTTGGAATTTCTTTAAGAAACAAAATTATCTACTTCAAGCAAAGGCACATTCAATCAATTAAACTTTCGAGTAACTTGCAGTTGCTTCGTAGATCGTCGTCCGTTTTTCTAGAAACGTGTTTTCGCGTTTGTCCAACTGTGAAGACGAGCCTCACTACGTGCCTTCATAGATAGATTAATTGGAATAAACTCTATCGCATATTTTTAGTTATAGTGTGTTTCTTTGTGTTCCCATTTACCAATAGTAATACTTGCATTCCGCGAAATCGGACATTTCGTATGCAACGACATGATACATTCTCGGTCGGGCGAAAGCGGATACGCGCAATATGTTTCCCAGAGGGAGGACAGGAAAAAGGAAGAAGAGGATGCGTTCGCGTGACGCGTGCGAACCGGGACGCACAAATTGTCAGCGGAGAAGCCTGGAAATCGGACGCTGGTTTCTGTCACGTCGGTTACGGTGGCCGAGTCCGCGATTCCCGGTAATTGAGCGTCCCGGGTAACTAGGAACGGTGTCGCGTGGCGCAAAGCGACTGTACAGGACTACGACAAAGTAACGTCGGGACGCACGCGACGCTCTCTTCGTTCGGATTAAATTTTTTCCCAGAAAAATCCACTCGACCAGTCGACTTCGAGAAGTCCACTCTTGTCATTCAATGTAAACTACTGGCGCAACAAATTGCTGTACTCAAAATGGCCTATTATTTGACAACTGGTACATTACTGGTAATATGAAACTTAATTGTTCCTGTTATTCAATATTGCAGTACCGGTCGAAACAAAATAATTAGCTTCTCGTTAACATAAACAGAATAGGAAAAATGATCTTTTCTGATGGAGCAATAAGACAAACTTCAGTGGACCACAAACAACGATGATTAAATTGGGACTTCCTACCCGCTGGACTTTTAACCCCACTTTACCCTCCTAGGAGAATTCCTATGGCTTCGAGAATCGAGGGAAGACACCATGATCAACGAGGAGAGGGCGAGTATGGCTCGCGAAACTCGTGAAACTCGCGAAATGGAAGCTGGAGCGTTCGACGCCAGTTTCGAGGGCTGATAACGAGAAGCCCGAGTGCCGTTGCGTTTCGGCGACTATCGCGGCAGATATCCTCGCGGATACGCGTGCTGCGGAGGAACTTTTGTTGCGAAACTCTCCGCGGAACGTCGTAAAGCCGCTTACGTATTGTGCCGCCGTTCCGCGCGACTCCGTGCACGCTTTCGCTAGCGGATCCTCTGCCAGAATCGTCGACCTACATTTTCGCAAGGACCATCTCGCAGTATCGTCATCTCGTGCACCTCGGCTGAACGGGTTCGCGTTTCGTCGGTCCGAGTAGACGGACAATTGCTATCAACTTCTGCATCGCTGCCTTCCGAAGGTCTCACGTTTCCGGTTAAAGACGAATGCTTGCAGATGATGCGGATTCACAGAGTTGCGAAATTGTTGAGACGATTATGATTCGAAAAATTATCAGCGTCAATTGCACGAATCACTGGATACACGGGAGTCTCTTCTTCCTTCGTTGCTTCTGTTCCACCAAAACACTGTTAGAATTTAATTTATATGTCCAACTGATTCCACATGCCTGACCAAATATTGTGCGGTTCCACTTGCTCAGTTAAAGATACTTTATTCTGTCATTCGAAAACTCTATTATTCGATTGAATTATCCTCCTTGGTCGAAAACCGTTCTATTCTGCTCGTCTGGCGGAAACTATTCTACTTGACTGGCTGAAAGCTTCCCTATTCTACTTGCCTTACCATAGACCGTCCTATTCTACTTCGTTTGATCAAAGGCTGGCCTTATTTCATTTGTGTCGGCGGAGACTGGAAAAGAATCAACGCGAGAAGATGACACAAAAAATAGAACATTTTTGAACAATTGCTATGTTCGGTATACCAACTTGAATATCTCGCCTAAGCGAGAAACTAATCTTAGTAATAGACAAAAACCTTGTAGGAGAATATTAACCTAACCGAAGGGGCAATCTAATGATTGAGAAAAAACTTTTTCCAAGCTCATTTTTTTCTAGATGTCAAGGTCATTAGTTTTTTTTTAATGGATCTATATTTTTTTTATCACAATGTAATAGTAGAGGTGAAATCCTCTTCCATGATATACGATACAACGACCTTCGCGTGACCTTGGGTGTAAAAAATACAGGAAGCATTACAGGTATTATCAGTGATTAATTTACTACACTTATTGGTTCGGTGGAACTACTTTATTTAAATAAATGTTTCAAACGATGACCATTGTTTGCGATACATTGTTGTATACGGAAAATAAATGATTCTCTGGCTCTTCTAATAGTTTCATTGTTAATATTGGAACATATGATGTACAGTCAAATCTGTCCCTATCCAAAATGATGACCTGGATACCTAGAAAAAAATCACCTTGAAAAAAGTTTTTTCCCAATAGATTGCCCCTTCGGTTAGGTTAATACTGTCCTATAACGTTTTTTTCTATTACTAAAACTAAGCGAGATATTCAAGGTAGTCAAGTTAGCTGGGACACCCAGTATATTTCTTCGTATTTTTGTAATACGAATTTGTGTAAATTTTTATACGCTAGCTCAACTTAAGATATGTATTATTAGTATAGAATAAAAAAGTAAACAGACGATTAAAATTAACTTTTCAATTAACTAGTGTTGACAATTACGTACTGTCATAGAACACTAAGAGTAGAGTATTAACAATTAATAATTGATGCTGTCCGTCACAAAGTTTGAAATTAAGCGTTTCCAGTTCCAATTCGTAACGGGCCCAACACCCTGCAGTCGATTAATAACCGTTTCCACCTGCTCCGTCGAAATTACACCGTTTATTGGCTTTTTATTGGAATGTTGCGTGACCGTCTGAGTGGCCCTAGACGAACGAGCTGGAGGAACGTAATGGCCGGATATCAGCTCGGACAACCGAGTCGAATCATTAAGAATAACGTTAAATAGAAGGAGCGGTCGATTCGGTATCCGTTCGGACGCAATTTCCTCCGCAGAATATTCTCGAGGCTGTTCGCAGGTGGGTTGATCGACGGCGAAAAGAATTAGTTCGGTCGAAAAGGAAAAACCGACGATCTCCCCCGTCCGTCGTTTGATAAGAACTAAGCCACCGTCGAAGAGAGATCGATGAAGAAGGAGTGGCCGGAACGCAGACTTCCGGCTTCACCGTTCGGAAATCAACGGCGAGAGGCCGGTGGTTCCTCGGCCGGTTCGATATCGGGGCCGCAAGGACGACGAAATATCCAATTTCGAAGCCGGCCAAGGGTTTCGAGAGTACGCCGCTTTTATTGGATTCTACCATCCTCCTGGCCTGGACTCACCCCTCGCTCAACTTCTACGGAAACACCCTCGGAATTCTACATAGGACGAGTCTACTCGAGCTTCTCGGTTTAGCGAAAAATATAATAAATACTCCATCAACACTGTCGCCCGCAGATCTCACCTACGTTGTTCCTCTTCTACCGTCAAACTGACGCGGTACATTCAACCCTTCGCACTCTGGGCCAATTGACTTCAGAATTTGGACTTTCGCATTTGATTAGAATTATTACTTTTTTCGGGCTTCGTGGAACTCAAAGTCCCTGTCAATTTTTGTATCTTGTTAATTTCTTCCTCGGTTATCGTGCGTTGAGAAACCATTTCTGAGAAAATGAGGGGATGATTATTTTTTGCGAGCTTGAAGGAATATTAATTATAAGAAATATTAAATGTTGTATTGAAATCTTAATTCATTGACTTCTTGGAATTTTTTAGCGGAGTACTGCGCAGCAGATCGCATCCAGAACAGTTCCAACCGATGAACCAGAGTTTCCGCGCAAGAATGCGCGTTGCACAGGGGATCTGCAGTGATAACGATCCGCGGGAATGCACCTCTGGCGTATCGCGGATCCAGCCGCCAAAACTTTCCAACAATGGCGGGAACCGTTCATTATCTTAAGCGGGGAGGCCGGGGAGAGTAGGAAGAAGGTAGCGCGACGAGGTGAACGAGGGGGGAACGGTTCCATTGGCGCGTGTTCCCGGGGTTTTATTGGCGAAATGGGGCAAAGGGGGCTCCGAGTTCCGACGTTTTCTGTCATTTTAATCCTCGTCCCGCGTTGTCTGGCCTCGTCCCCGGCCTGGTCCCCGGGTTTGCGGAACCATGTCGTCGTGTGTGCTCCCGTTCATAAATGCACCTATCCGTCTCTTTCGTTTACGTACACGCTCTTTTTCTCTCGGTTACTCTTTCTGTTGGCGGACCAGCCTATGAATTTGTCAGCAGGATTTCGGGACGCGTAACCCACACCGGGTAATGAGAAAATCGAGCGCGATAAACCCGGCGACAAACAACCCGGCCGGATTAATTTTCAATTCGCTGCCTCGGAAATCAGCCGCCATTCACCTAACCCTCCCCTCCCCCCTCAGAACGGTGTATCGCTTTGTTTCCTGCATACTCGGCCTCTGCCGATCCTGCCCTCCCGAGAGGGACGACCGATATTTCGGCCGCGATTGAAATTTTCTCTTTGTTCGGCTCGCTCGTTCGCGGCGAGCCGTTACTTCCCTTTTTTCCCCTTTTTCTGCCCTCAAACCTACCCAACCCTTCCCTCCCTCTCTCTCTCTGCCTATCTATCTGCCACCCCCGAGGGAACCGGCAGGGAGCTCTTAAAATCTTATCTCCAAGCCGGATCTAGAGTATCGTTCCTCTACACGGAATCCGTGTCACTGAAAATATGTGTCGACGATTCGACGATATTTAACAAAAGTTCTTGCTGCGGTCTTGCCGGCGCTCGGAGAGTGCGGAGGGAATTTCGACGCTCCAGGCACTGCCAGAGGCACGAATATTTTTTTAAGGATTCCCGGGACCGTGCTACACGTGCCTGTACAGCTTCGTATTGACATTCCGATCAGTTGGGTTTCTGGATTTTTTTAAGTGCAGGGAGATTGGTTCCGAGCGAGGGAAATGTATTCGGAGATTGTTCTCTTGGCATTGTGCGTTGAGAAATCGTTTGTAAGAATGCTGAGGGGAATGATTGTTATTTTTAGGTTGGTAGAACTGTGCTTGAAGTCCCTGTAAAGTTTTGTATTGATATTTCGATTCTTCCTGGAATTTTTTTATTGTGATCGGTTTCAGTGAAAGAGAAACACATGTTCGAATTTTTCTCTCGTTATTGTACACTGAATAATTGCTGAGAATTGCTGGCAGGTGCAATTATTTCTACGATGTTAGACAGAACTATGCTCGGTGTCCCTGTGAAGTTTTGCACTGATATTCCCGTTGGTTGAACTTCTGCAATCTTTTTTAATTAAAGCTACACCGTTTGTGTCGAACGATGAGAATGCGTTTCAATATTTCATGGTTATTGCGTGTTGCGAAATGAATTCTGACAATACCGAGAACGATAGAAGTACAATTATTTCTTGTCGATTCATGGAAACTGTTTTTGAAATTCCTGTAAAATTTTGTATATGCATATTCCAATTCGTTGCTTCTCGATCATTTTTTCGGAAAACAGGTTTCGACGTAGAAAGTCGCGAACGTTGCAGGGGACGATGGGTTTCGACCGTTTCGACAACGGATCGAACGCTGTCCGTTTCTATAAATAGCCTAGCCGGTCTTCCGCAGACGGCTGACAAAGGTTACTTTAGCCACGCGTTTCCAAAAATCGCCACATTTAATCGAGTTTCCGCAGACATCCGGAAATAGACACCTGTCGGACGAAAACGGTACGGACGCCGGTATATTTACGGGCTGTGGGAAACGGAACGGGGAATAGGAATTTGCGAAATCTTTCGCAACGAGTCGAGAGAAACGAATTTTCCGCGAACGGGGAAGTTATTCGAGAGGGATGTATGCATAATTGATAGCGCGTGCATTGTGACGCGATGAATGGCTGATTAAGGCGAGCTACGGCGTAAGAATCGTAATGGCGGCTAAATTGAGTTCGTTAGCGATCGCATTATTAAACCCTTCCTGCTAAAAGCATGCCCTTTGACTCTTCACGGGACACCGAGTAACGCAATTACGTTTTTATTTGTTGCGATTTGTTGGCACATGTTTTTACGTACAACGCGTTACTGTACTCCCCTTGTTTGAATACAGTCACATTATAAAAGAATAGTACAATGAAAATGTTAACATATTATAATTACATTATTTTCATGCAGATTTATCATAGGAAGATGCATTACACATTGGATACATTTAACAGTATATGTTCCACCTGTCTGACTTATGGTGAACCTATTCTACTTGTCTCACCAAATACATCTACTTCACTTATCTAGTCAAACAACCTATTCACCCAATCTAAACATACACCTACTCCACTGGCTCTCCTAAATGCTGCACACTTCCACCACCGTAATCCCACTCAACCTCAATGCACTCACTAATGTCTGACCAATGCTCGAACTATCCACGTGTCCATTCAAAGAATAATCTTCTAGCAGAACCTCCCAGTAGAAGACATGATTTAGACATTTATAATAAAACGTTTTTTAAAAAATTACAATTGAATCGATGAAAAACTGAATTTTCGGCAGATTTTTGTCCAAAAAGATGAGTTTTTGGTCCACTGTGCGGCGCCCGTATCTGAGCGCAGCTTAAGGCCGTGCTGATACAGGCACCGACCCAGTGCCGGTGCCAAAAATCATAAATCTCGAGCGCTGGTTGACGGCTCGCTGTCATTTATTGCTGCAATTTATGATTTTTGTCCCCGGCATCTGGAGTCGGCGCTCGTACGAGCACGGCCTAAGGGTACGCGCACAGTGGATCCGTTTTCGTCCAATTCGGCCGGCGTCCGACGTTGTGTCTCTTTTCCGCACGCTTGAAAAAAGAGACAGATTCGTCGAAAGTCGGCCGAATCAGACGAAAACGGATCCACTGTGCGCGTAACCTTAAAACGTCTCAGCCGGTCAGCGGTTTGTCGGGACAGCAAGGCGACTATAACCGCGTGGATGGCTGAGCGAATAGGTGCTGGGGGTCCGGAATTAGCCAGCCTTAAGTTGTCAGGGTGCGGAAGAGGAAGGGTCACAAAGGGTTGATCGTCGTCGTGTTTGCGAGCTGATATTTGCACGTGGCCCGTCGTCGTGTTCCGTCGCGCGGACTTGTCCGGCGTTCCTTTGTGCGCGCGCCAGCCTCCCCGTAAACGCGTTCACCTGTGTGTGGCACGGTTTCCGTGGTATCCGTGTGTCGGTGCAGGCCGGGACTGGTCGCGGCGCGGCGCAGAGTTCCACGGTGCTGCGAATGTGGCTTGTACTGCAGATACGTTGCGGTTCTGGTCTCTCCGGCTCGCCTATTACTTGCTCGCCGCTCGAACGTGATACATTGTCCCTGCCAAATTCATGCAACGACCGAAAATTTAACCCGAAACCGACGGCCGAAACAACGCCGGCCCTGGCCCTTCAGAGCCCGGTCCAACCCACTGTCCGATTACACAGACACGTGACCCGGCGATATGCTGACTGGCGAACGAACCAGCCTCCCGTATCCTCACGTTCCGCTCTGACAATCGTCGTGCCGCTCGGTGCGTTGAAAAGACCGCTCTCACACGCGCACAGACGTCGTGTCCTTTTTAAACAATTTTAGCGACCTTAGAGTTATGCAATCCTATCCAATCTGAATTATAAAATCTGCGGTCTAATCATCACCAGGAAGACAAACAAAGTTTACAGTGGGTGTACAAAGTGTTCGTACATCGTTTAAAATCAATAATCTCATTTTTTTTTAATTAATCAGAAGCATTGGTTTACAAAATATTATGCAAAACAGACTTTCCAAAAATTGTAATTTACAAGGTTACATGCAATAATAAAAAAAATATTTAAAAAAATTTTTTAATTTAGCCCTCAATGAAATACCTCAAACACCCAGACCTGTAGTACCTGAAGTCAGAGCTTACGATGGACGCATGATATTTTCAAGAACACCACCGACAACTATAAACACCAAAGTTCGGAGAACTACAGTACCGGATTTACAAATTTTAGCCGCTTGAAAATTCGCGGTGTAGTTACCACCAAGAGGCGAGGAAAGTTTACGTTTATTAATCATCTGCGTTTGTTAGGCTGTAACGCAACTAACTTTGCTGCTCCGTTTGTTCTCAAACACCCAGACCTGTAACTAACAACGCTACTTGTAGTCAGAGCTTACGATAGACGGATGTTATTTTCAAGAACAGCGCCGATAACTATAAACCCCGAAGTTTGGAGAACTGTAGTACCTAATAAAGGGCGTCGGAGTCCTCAAGATACCCTAACTGGTCAAAGTTCTCTCCAAGAACGGAGCCAATCCTCCAAAGACGCATACACTCGGAAACAATCGACGAAACGCTTCCAAGGATGACTAGTTACCAGAGACTACACAGGAGTTGCAGTCCGGATGCAACGAGGCTTCAAGCAATCAGGGAGTCTCACCCCTTCTAACCTAGCTAGTCAGTGCTGCGGTTGCACCATTGTGGTAGCAGCGGTAGCCCCATATCGTGGAGTAGGGTGCTCGTATCTGCCGTGAGAATTGCGGTTAACCAACTCCCGCACTGTCCTGCTTAAATAGCAGAGTTTTAGGGATGAGTCGTCGATGCGGTTCAAGGACTGCGATAAATACTCCTGGATCTATTTAATGTTTTCTTTAAAACACCAGCTCCTCAATCCTCTCGTCACTCCTGTTTATATTTTGATCCAGGTTATCAAAAGCGTCATTGAATCGCATACTTTCTGGCAAATTAATTGTATATACAGGGCGAGTCACGGGAAACAAACCACCTGAATTCCTCTGTTGGTACGAAGGACAAACGGAATCTTCAAAAGTGAAATGAAACCGTTCAAAGGTTGATATTATAATGACATCAACAGATCTTGTGATTTACGTTTTTTCCGTCATGTCAATGTCATCGGTGTTTTCTTCAACTTCGTAGTGTTGTAGCAGATGTCAAGACGACTTCAATGATGCGGCACACTATGACGTTTATCCTTCATACCGACAAAGAATTTCAGGTGTTTTGGTTTTCGTGGTTCACCCTGTGTTCAGAAATGCATTTTAAAAAATTGTTAAATAGACAATCCTTGGATTCGAACATCATCGATCGAAAAAGCGACCCTCTGTCTGCTGACCTAACCCAGACATTCTGAAAAATGTACAAAGCACAATGTGTAAAAATTTGCCTCGTCGAAGGGGTTAAATAATTTGCGAATCTCATAAAATCACCGAAGTCCGTGTGAACGGGCGTTAAAATTGTTCGGAGTCTGAGGGGCGCGTCGCCTGAAGCTTCCGGCGGATAAAGCCAGCCAGGGTTAATCGCTTTACGGAGTACTTCGGACTTTAACGCGAGGCCTCGGGGTCCTCTGAGGACAAGTCCGCGAGTCGTTCTCGTTTTCTCTCCGGGACTCGCTGCAGGCTCGTCGAGTCGAAATAAAAAATTCCCCGGCGAGGATATCGAAGGATCAGGAGGATGCAGTGGAGGATCCTTGACCCGGTTCCCGGGACCTGGTCCGCAGAACATCAACCTAACCTGCAGCCAGCCAGGTCCGAAAGGCCTGTCTTTAGGAAGTCGTTAAAGCGAAAGGTCTCCCACTCTCGTTTCTTTTCTATCTTTGTTCGACGCTATCTCTCTTCTCTCTTTTTCTCTCTCCCACTCGTTCTTAAACCGCGCGACACTGTTTCGCGGCTCGTTACTGTCGCGGCTCGTGCTCCTTCCTCTCTGGCATCTATTAAAATAATAACGAGGCAGGGTGTCTCCGTTCCTCGCCGATGCGATGCGGGACTCTCGTATTGAGTTTCCCTCGACCCGCTGCGCCAACCAGTAGTCGCCGGAAGCCACGCGAATCGCGATTCGGCCGAGCACGCCGGCGAAATTAGCGACAGCACACAAATGTTCGCCGAAAAACGATAAAACACAGAAATCAATACAATCTCGTTCGAGACTGCGTCTTGAAATAAAACACTTGAAGTAGTCGTTGGCAAGAAAATTGAAAAATAGTTGGGAGTGCAAGGGGTTAAGCTGATTCCATCTAACGACAAGTTGCTTTTGTGGTACTTGTTTGGCGCATGGCTGCACCTACTTAACTTGTGTGACGCAGTATCTATTCTGCTTGTATGACGCCGTAACTGTACTTGTTCTACTTGTCTGACGCATTGCTGTATCCATTTTCCTGGTCCACGCAATACCGTACCTATTCTACTCGGTTGACGCATTACTGTATCTATTCCTCTTGTCAGCGCATAACCTGCCTACTCTACTCGTCTGAAAACCAACGTACCTATTCCACTGGTCTGACGCACGACTTGCCTATTCTACTCGTCTGACACGCACCGTACCTATTCCACTGGTCTGACACATAACCTGTCTATTCTACTCGTCCGACAGTCAACGTACCTATTCCACTGGTCTGACGCATAACCTGTCTATTCTACTCGTCCGACACGCACCGTACCTATTCCACTTGTCTGACGCATAACCTGTCTATTCTACTCATCCGACAGTCAACGTACTTATTCCACTGGTCTGATGCATCACTGTACCAATTCTACTAACTTAGTTGGTAACTCTAATCGGTCCCTCCTGTCTGACCTAAAACTCTACCTGCTCCACTGGTCCCTTTGGCGACTATGCTTATCCTCCTTGCCTGTCGAACCTTCGGATGGCATTCCTATAACAAGACAGCAGATTTTTATACGAGATAAAATTTTCAACGCGAATTACAACAAACTGGAGCGAAATTTATTTCCTTAGTAAATTCCTTTAAATTGTTCTAGTGTTTCTGCTGTTTTAAATTACACCTACTCATTGGTACCATAAATGCATAAACTATGCTTACTTATACAAGGTGTTCTAAAAATATTACTTCACTCGCCCGATCGGAAACAGTAGCTATTCTACAGAGTTTAGAGGTACATACTCTATCTGATTACAGAAACGCTTGTTCTACTCGAGAACACAACGAATCGGGATTTAATCGGCGCTTCGCGTAAAGCACGCCGTCGAAACGGTACGCAACGACGATCCTATGCAAAACGGAGATCCTCTCCGGGAAGAGAGTGTTTGCTTCGCGGTAACAGCGGACCTCGAGTTTGTCGCGGCGCGTAAATAAATTATTTCGACCCGAGGGAATTGCGCACCGCTCGGGGAGAAGCCAGTTTCCTTGCGACGCGATTCACTGCGCGATTTTCCGACCCCGGCAGCCTCTGCTAGGTAGCTCTTGTTTTGCCTGTCGTGCTCGAATCGCTTAATTGGTTTGCTTTGGAATGTCACAGTCTACTACTAATGTTTATAGTTGAATCCTGGGAACTCTCGATTTGATACGTTTAGTCTGTAACGTATGTACCTTTTGGTTCAACATTAAGATGTTGAGAACATTTATATCGAATACTTTACATCAAAAGTGTATTTTTCATTTGATCTCTAGACTTATATGGATCTTCGTTTTATCATGCAGATTTTTCTGGAACTTTTTGTCAGTCGGAATATTTGAGAAAATTGGTACATGTTCGTTCTCTGAAGTTGAATACCAACAAATGTACAAAAATTCTTTGACAATTCATTTATTCGTTTAGCAATTTAAATCATCTGCGCTTCAAAACGAAGACCGAGACGTCAGTCTCAAGGAGATATCTCCAAGAACACCTAAAACAAAAATTGATACCAAAGAATTTCATGAATACATCCATGGCTGCCATGGAACCGTCCCAGAGCAGCCTCTTTGTGGATTAGATCCACTGGTAACCAGGTCTGACTTGAGGAGATCAAATATCTGCTTTATAGACAGTTCCTCAGAAACGAATAACTGATAGCGCCTCGACAGATGTGTGACCTTGCTCGATCGCAAAGGACGATTGATCTCGACGCACAATGGCGACAAAGCAATTTCAGCTAGCTGAACTGTGAATTAATCGGGACGTAAGGGGTTGAACGCATCGGATGATGTCTGTGGAGGTTGGGTTGAACGGAGTCTAAATATTTGCTCGACGAAGCTAGAAAGCGAGCGACGACGCAGATGTAAATCCTGCCGGGCGGTGCGGAGCGATGCAGAGCGGATCTTAGCCGAGACGAGCCCGAGGCTGTCGCCGAAGGTTGCTTTTCCCGTTCACCCGTCGACTCCATTTTCGAAAGAATCGGATACAGCCCCGTCGACGCCCGGAATAGCTTCGGGATCGCTTCCAGGGAACTCGGTGACCCCGTTGCTTTTCGAGAAAACTCCAGACGCGACGCGAACCACCTCCATATTTGTTGTGCCTGCTTTACGTGCGCGTGGAATCGACTTTCAATCTGCTCTCTCTCTCTCCCCTTCGTTTCTTCTACTGTATATATGTTTTTTTCTTGCTCCCAGCCATCTGGAATTATTGAATCAACCCGCGTCTCCTTTCACCGTTCCCTTGGCAAGATCTCTCGTCGTTTGCGATTCTAATTCGATTCGATGCGATTCGAGGGCTTCGCCGCATTTCCATGTGCGACTAAAAGGACAGTCAGGACGCCAGGGGTTATCGAGATTGTATTCTTAAAACGGCACGGGTCTCGCATCGCCGGCATGATTTCGCGTTGATAGAGTCATTTTTCCTGGTACCAGAACACACAATAATGTGTTGGCAAACTCCTAGAATACACTAGAACGTAGAAAAATATATAATATACTAGAATATATTAAAGTGTACACGAATGTACTAGAATATATTGGAATACATTGAAGTATACTCGAATGCGCCAGAATATACTGGAACACACAGGAATGTAGTAGAGTACACTGTAGATTTCTAGATTATAGTAGAATGTACAAAAATATACTATAATATACTTGGACATAGAAAAATATTAGAACAGAAATTGAATATGCCTGTCCACATGAATTCTTTAAAAATATTTGTATCGCATTCGATCTACTCGATTTTGTCATAAACGCGCGAAAACCACAGTAATCACTCACACTCACTTAGAACTTGATTGCAGCGATTTCGCCGTTCTCGCGGATTGATTAATTCGCACCTGTCGCTGGATCCGCGAGCAGTGCAGCTCGGAATGGAACGAGAATCGCGGATCGTTTCGGCCAGGCGATCGAGGCCTCGCGAAGTGGAAAGCTTCGCTCTTGCATCGCCGGATACTTGACCCAATGTTATTTACCGACTTCCGTGAGATATCGATTCGCGCTCGCTAATCTCAAGCCCCCCTTATTCTAAGGCCGCGCCGAAGGCGAGAAGAGAACCCTCGAACGCAGACATCTTCTCCTCCCGTCTACGTGCAAGCTGTTTACTACCCTCCGTGCTCTATGCTAGCACCGACCAACAGAATATTCAGGTGGCGAGTGATAGGGATCGATTACCTCGAAAATTCGAGATGCACCCTCGAGTGATGGAAAAGCGATTGCACCGAAAACCTCCTGGAACCTCCACCATCAAATAATCAATAAATTCACAACAATCTAATTTTACAATTAACCCCTGGCCGTATTTTGACGAGCCAGACTCGTGCAGAGGGTTCGTAACAAATAATTTTAAACTTTTAATGCTAACGGCGCAACGGTTCGATCAATCTCGAAACAAATATAGCTGTTTAGCAAGTATCCCAAACGTTTCGGTTCTGATTTGAACCATTTCATGGTAGAACTGCGTTTGCTATTAATATATTTAATTGAGTAGGAAAAAAGGAGGTGTTTCGGCCTCGAATTATGAAATGATTCGAATCAGAACCGAAAAAATTAATTATTTATCATAGAGTTTGTAACAAAGTCTAATTAAATACGAATGTTACACGTTTCATTTTAGATGAAATAAAGTTTCATTCTTTTGCAATCAATATTTAAGAATTCAAATGAATCTAATCGCTGTAACTGTAAAAGAAAAGGTACAGCAAGGAGTTAATAATTTTCCTAATTTTCGAAACCAACTTAATTTTTACAGGTAACGTCACAATGTCTAAAATTTGCACATTCGACAAGAACTCGAGGAATCGAGAAAATGTTGGGAGACAATTTTATAAAAATGTTTAATCGCTGCCGGAAAAATCGCCGAAGGTTTACGAATGCACCTTCAGCCACGGGGTGTAAAATTCTTCAATTTTTTGATCGCGACGGACAATAGTGTATTATTTGAGCGTGTAGCCTCTTTTGAAAGTTCGCTGAAATACAAGCAACGGTGTGACAGCGTGAGGAAGTGTCGTCGGAGTTTTAATCCTGGGCTATGAATTTTTTGTGCCAATAAATTCGGGTCTCTGGCGGTGTCAAATGAATCACAAGGAGGGTGTGTGCGTAGCTCCCGGCGGAGAGAGGGGCTGGATAAGGGTGTCATTTCGCATCGCGAAAATACACCGCGCGAAAGTTCTCGGTGCCGGTGAACACGGAAAGTTCACGCGAGCGCCGAAAGCTGGCAATGGAAACCGAGTGTGCCAGCCCGAGTCAGACACCGAGACCTATTTTCTCAGTCGACCACCTCGATGTTCTCTTCTTTCGACTTTTACGATCCTTCATCCCCCACCAGCGGCCTCGAGAATCATCGAAGACAGTCTCATAATTCACCTCGCGAAGATCGTCCTTCCCCCGGAGGAAACTTTTGATTTATTCGCCTTTAAGCAGCCGCTCGATGCTAACCTCGCTGCCATTGCCACTGGTATATCTCCGACGCATTTTGGAGATGTATATCGATCCTGTTAGCAACGAGGCTATTCAATTTTCTGATATGCGAGAGCCTTTATTTCATTCTTTTTTCTTCCATTACATCCATCACTTTTTTTATCGCATTCGAACATTTCCCAATCCCGAGAGATCGACGATGTTTGAACAGTGACGATTGCGTAGAAAACGAATAGTGCGATCCTAGTCTCGGTTTACAGCTGCAAATTCATTTTTGCCTAACAAGGGAAGTTATCGAACCAGTAAATTCCAGGGCGCATTAAAGGAGTGAAGTCAGCCCTTGAAAAAATTTCCTTTCTCGTGAGATATCTCAAGAACAACGAATGATATCAAGAGAAGTTGAAAAGAAAGTTGTATGATATTATTGTGCTCGCTGAAACGTGTGATAAAAACTTTGTTTTAATTTTTTAGAAAGTAATTTTATGGATATCGTTATTTAAAATTGTAACGCATGGTATTCGGAGAATTTGTAGCTTTTCCGAGAGAATATCTTTTTGTGATTTTACAAGACGATAAATTGCATTCGATAGAACAACGCGAATTTGAAATGTGTTGCTGAAATAAATCCTGTTAGTAATGTGTTAAGCTGTCCGTTAGGTTCTAAGTAAGAAGCGAGATTGGTAGGAGTGAATTCTCGAGTGAAGGACCATTCGGCGAAGAAAAATCGACGACTCGTTTCGGAAGTTCGAAGGATCTCGAGTTCGGAGGTAATATCGATAGCTCTCGTCCGAATTAAGCATCCGGCGCGGTTGCAATTGCAGTTACTGCGCGACGTCAAAGGGTCTCGCGGAAAGCTCGAGCCGCTCTTACAGATTGAAAAGCTGTTGGAACACCGCGACTCAGACTCGCTCCGACTCGACTCGGATAAGTCGAGTGTTAATCGTCAAGGCTCAAAGGAGACTGAGCACCGACAGTCTCTTCTTCTTCCGCGCGGAGAGAGCTTTCGAGAACCGGAAAGCTCTCCGAGCCCGGCGCTCAGGACGCCCATCGTTGACACGCACGAAAAATATTTTCTTACCTAGCTATTGTTCTTGCAATTCGCATTATCGAACCTCGGAGCCAGGATAATACTCTGAACAATAGTAAAAATAATTATCTACGGCGCGTCCAATCAGAACTTACCTAATCCGTATTTTTGATCGAAGACTACACTAAACCCTTGTAAAATGCTTGTTTGAAAAAATTATTTTATGTTTCCTGAAGATTGGTAAACATGATCACGAATCTCGAAATTGATACGATCAATGATTCAGTTGTACAAAATTCCCAAGTAAAGCATAATTTGCCGACCATCGAAAAAGAATAAAACACATCCTGTATTGAAACATGGCGCGGTACACAAGGTGTGTACACGGTGTTGATAAAAATTATATTCACGTTCTTAAAAGATTGATAAATATACTTACGAAATTTGAAGTCGATGAACTTCGTCAAAAAAACTCCCCGAGATTCACAAAACGTGGAATCACGAACCCAGAAAGAAACTACAGACATCATCGGGAATCGAGAGGCATAGGGTCAATTAATTACCGAGCGTGGAACAATAGGTGAAAACTGGCGTATGCGGGCGTGTTCTAATTTATGTATCCGTACCGAAGTAATTGGCATCGCGGTCCAAATCCATTTGATTAGGTATTCCCGGAAGGCCGATCCCCACCTCGTGTTTTCCATTAAAAACTGTAACAGGCGGCGCAAGTTATTTTCTCGCCGCATCTCGGATACGCGAAATCAAAGTTATCGAATCTTTGGAGGATGGGGACCGAGAGAGAGGGGGGAGGGGTTCCGATAATAAATTCATAGAGTTGCAGGAATTTCGCGAGTTCAATTTGTATGCGGAAACAGGGGGTACACGTCCGGTCGGACACTCGGGCGAAACCCGTCGGGTTCGACGCAGCCCGTCGACGCGAGTGCACGGTGGCAATGCGTCGGGAACTGCTGCAGCCGCAATGCAGCTCCGGTGCAAAGGAAAAATCGTTCGCGGCGCCGGATGCACTTCGTTCCTTCGCCGTTCCCGATTCTTTTCCCCCCGATTAGCAAATCCTGTATCGCTCGCGATTTTCCTCCTCCGTCGCCTTCGTTGCAAGTCGTTCTCGCGATGATCTCTCGATCCAACGCATAGATCCATAAACAGAGAATACAATGAGTTACAAAGGTGCAAGCTTCTTTTTCTCCCTCTCTATATTGTTTGCATTTTTATCTTAAATTTTCGTTTTACATCTTCCCCCTGCGTCCTCGTACGATGATCTCTCGATCCTACGCATAGATCGATAAACAGAGGATCCAATGGGTTACAAAGGTGAAGGGACAAGCTTCTTTTCCTCTCTATATTTTTTGCATTTTCATCTTGCATTTTCGTCTTACATTTTCCTCCTGCATCGTCCTCGTGCGACGATCTCTCGATCCTACGCATAGATCGATAAACAGAGGATCCAATGGGTTACAAAGGTGAAGGGACAAGCTTCTTTTTCTCTCTATATTTTTTGCATTTTCATCTTGCATTTTCGTCTTGCATTTTCCTCCAGCATCGTCCTCGTGCGACGATCTCTCGATCCTACGCATAGATCGATAAACAGAGGATCCAACTGGTTACAAAGGTGAAAGGGCGAGTCTCCCTTTCTCCCTTTCTCTCTATTTGGTTCTTTCGGTTTCCCAGATAACTGCCGCGATAGTCTCGACGCGAAGAAACCCGGTTTGCAACGCGGCTCGCAAGAGGAAGCCACGTGACGTATAAGTCATGCATAAAAAATCAGGCGGCACGAGGCCTGCGGGAACACCGGGCGCAGTCAGATTGACCCGATTAGATAAGGATTTGCCCCGAAAGCTGACATAATGAGCGTAACGAGCCCCGGCTAGAACAAATGGAGAAAAACCGGCCCCGACCCCGGACGAACATAATCGGCGTGCTCCACTTGCCGCGGGCCGGTCACGCGTCTTCTTGTTTCACTGAATTCCATCTTCTCGTGAAAATTAGTGAATTACTGTACGAATCCAGATCTCAATTTCGGTGGTAGTAAGCTTTGTAGATCTGTAATGGATAAAAAATGTAAATTCTGTCGAATTTTATATTATAGAGAATGATCAACAGTCTGTTAACACCGAGCCTATCGAAATAAACATGATAAGATTGATTTTAATTGGACTTTGAGCGGGTCCTATTGCAATATATGCTCTAATAAAGATATTTACAAATCGTTTCTTGTGAAAGCATCTTTACAATTTAAATAATTCCGAATTAAAAAATATAGAACCCGTCATTTGACCGATCATGGTAGGTTCGGTATTAATTTCTATATAATTAGCGGGAGGCGAGTCTCGGAGGCAGGTCCTCGCGAAGAGCTTCAGTCCAGAGGCGATATCTTCTCGCTGAAGCAATCAAGTCGGCGGTAAGTAACGTCGTTACGATCGCCAACAATCGGAAGACAATGGAGGACAGGAGGAAGGAAGAAAATTGAATAGGAACTTGAGAAATGGCCGGGGGATACCTTTGGGAGCGAGTGTGAGGCTGTCGAGAGAGGGCACCGGCGACTGCAACGAGCCCTCGCAGCCTTATTATGCCGCCAGGTTCTCCGTAGATCCTTATCTAACCGGGTTAATCTATCCTCTGCTATCCCCCGCGAATTTACCGGCGTCGTAACCCCCACTGCCCCTCCCCTGTTCACCTTTACCCCTGTGCCACGATCCTGCTCCGGCGAACCCCTCTTCCTCCGCCTTCGAGCGACCGATGATTTTCTAGGGCTTTGTGTCAGCCGACACGGGCCGCAAACTGTTTATACTATTCCGAGTGGCGCATCGCGTGACGGGAGCATCGGCTGGTCTCTTGTGAACCAGCGCGCACACACACCGAATATACAGGGTGTCCCAAAACTACCCTAGGAGCCGAAAATGGGAGGTTCCTTGGGTCATTTGAAGCGACATTTTCCTTTACAAAAATGGCGTTCGCGGTTTTGTTTAAGAGTTATTAACGAAAAACACGGACCAATAAGAGCGCGATCTAGACATGCGATGGCACGTTTGGCCAATTGACAGTGGGCGCGTCGGGCCGACTGTGCTAACTCGCGTCTAGGTCGCGCTCTGATTGGTCCGTGTTTTTCGTTAATAACTCCTAAACAAAGCCGCGGACGCCATTTTTGCAAAGGAAACTGTCGCTTCAAATGACCCAAGGAACCTCCCATTTTCGGCTCCTAGGGAAGTTTTGGGACACCCTGTATATCGCCTAACCGAGCCTAGTTGTTCCGCTGGATTAACCAGCCACCACCGGCGGCAACGGTGGCTGCTAGGCTGGTTCGTGGTAATTTTCAGTGGCGCCGCGGGGGTCACCGGTGGCCGGCAACTAATCGCACACCACCTGACTCAATTTCGTTGTAGCGTGCCGGCAACTTTTCGACGCTGTTAACGCTGCCGTAGGAATTAAGCGGCTTTTTGCGCGAGACACGCTCCGCACGCCGCACCGCGGCTTTGTCAAACCTTCCAACTCGAAACGACTCGCGATGTTGCGACTCGAGGCAACCAACTGGACAAAACACTCTTTTGATGCTTATCTCGTGTCGCGTGCCTTTATTGTGTCATTCTAACCCCCCTGCGCTGTATGCGATGTTTTTTACGGTTGCTGTGATTAGAAGCACATTCCTTGCAGTTCACAATTCCTTGCAGTAGGATGGAACTTTTTTTTATCTTTGATGGCTTCTTGCGAGACTTGCAATACTTTTTCTGTACGTTCATTCAATTATACGCGTACAAAGTATTCGTAGCCTTCTGAAAGCGAATAATTTTTTCAAAATTCGACCCGACTGCTTGACTTCTTTCAGGCGGTACAAGGATTCGTTTACTAGGTAATGTGTAAGAATTCTCTTTTCGAAATTGTTATTGGTCGCAATTGCGAAAGGTCAAGATTTTCAAATTTTTCATCTGTGCCAGTAATGAAAATTTAAAACGTCTAATTTTGTTAAATCTGAATAAGTTGTATCGAAATCATGGTTTGCGGTTCATCTAAATCGCAGAGTCTTACAATTCTTGCTATTTCCAATCAATTATATTTCATAAGAACCTTGATCGATTTCGATGAATCTTTCGACATGTGACCTTTACGTTTTCCTTCGCGATTGCGACTGATAACAATTTTTAACAATATTATTTACGCATCATCTAGTAAACCAATCCTTCTAACGTCTCAAAAAAATAAAACTCAAGCTGGTGGGTCAAATTTTGATAGAGTTGTTCGTTCCGAAAAGATGTACGCATTCTTTGTGCACCGAGTGGTATGCATATTTAGTAGACTCTGTTCGAAATTTATCGTCACGAGTCCAACTCGGTATTATATGTAATTCAGATGGATCATCGATAGTCTGAAATGTCTGACTATTGGAATATTTATACTACCGATTCACTGGCAATTTACCAGTTTGCGCAACGTAATTGAACGACCACGAAGGAAATGGTCCCGCTCGGAAAGATCCACAACAAGATCCATAGGATTTCCCGCGACGCCTCCTCCTTTCGTTCCGTTTTACTTTGGCGTCCCGACGCGTCGTCCAATTTCTGACCTGGCCTAGAAGGCTTATGAATATTGCACCGTGCCACGACCTTTTCGCTCCTCGTCGCCGCACCAGCGTCTGCCACCGTTTCATTATTGACGACCGCTTTCTTTATACGCTCGCGGCGGTTTCGTGTGTCAGACACTGCCCCCCGGAAATTACTTTTTTCCACCGCACACACAGAGCGAGAGGGAGGGAGAACTAGGTATATGCCAACCTGCAACGCGATGATCACGGGATCGCAGGCACGTTCCACGGACCCGAATGCAGTTTTCTGGAAAGTCGATTCTCGCGTGGCCAACGGAACAATGTGCTCGAATCCAATTTTGCGGAATCGATTCGAAGACGGTTTCTTCTTTCGCTAAATCATTGCCGAACGGGGAACCTCGTGCAAATTATCGGTCTACTTCGTCACCAATTTTCAAAATTGCACCAAACACCCTTTTCATTCAATTGGTTCTATTTCGCACTAATAATGAAATTGTACAATTACAAATAAATCATTATTAGATCTTCCTCCCTTCCCTAAAGGGTTAACGTATAACCACCCACGTTTCACTACGAAATCGCAGGAATCGCAACGAAAGGAGATCCACGCAGGCATTGCAGATTGCAATCCAACAGCAACTAACATAGGTCTAGAATTCAATGTGTCTAGAAAAACAGCCAAAATTGCAAGAGAGCCTCTTCATTCAATTGGTTCTATTTTGCACTAATAATGAAATCGTGTAATTACAAATAAATTATTATTAAATCTTCCTCCCTTCCCGAAAGGGTTAAGTGCAATCAACTACGTTTAAATAACAAAATCGCAGGAATCGCAACGAAAGGAGATCCACGCAGGGATTGTAGATTGAAAACCAGTAGCAATCAACAAAAGTCTCCAATTCGACAAAAAGGCACGGCGCCAATTGCCATCAACTCCTACCGCGAAACAATGACTCCCAAAAAAGGCAGTCGATCCATCAGAGGCGACATCATCAAGCGCATTCTCGTGGGGCGTAAACACTTTGCGCCCGGAAGGCATAACAGAGAGAGAGAGAGAGAAAGAGAGAGAGAGAGAGTCGCGTCTCGTTGTGGCCCGGTTTTTATCAGGCTTTTTATCTGGTTCCTGGCCATCTTCCGTCGTTTCCGTGTCCCGGGGGCATAATAACCGGCGGAACCGCCTCCGAGTCGCACAAAGGGAATCCCTTTTTTCGGTCGGCGAAAGACGGACAATTTGTTTCAACGTCCCTACAAAAGACGGGCGGAAAGGTCGATTCCGCTAGGCGGGTACTGGGACGATGAAGAGAAGAGGACCTGAGGGACAGAGGGGTGGGACAGAAAAGGGTGGGGGAACAGAAGGGGCACAACGTGTCGTCCCGGAATTGCAGACGCGCGCAGATACGCCGCGATGATAACGGGGTCGCGCGAATAAAGGCCAGCGCCTTTATCGGGCCGTTGATCTCGACACTTACCGGTATCGAGATGTACCTTTTTTCTCTCCAGGGGACACTCGACAATCGGACTTCCATTCCGCATCGAAAATACGTCTTCCCCCCCCCCCTTCCGACTGATAATGGAAACCTAATCGGAGATATGCTTATCCGTCCCAGCAACGAAACCGTAATTCGACGAAGAACGCAATATGTACCGGTTTGAACCGCCTTTTTCAACGAAATACAACATTTTTGGGACGCCCTTAACCTCGAGAGGGTTGCTGGCCGAGGGTTAGGCTCGTGTCTTTCATCGACATCCGAATGATCGATTTACACTGCCGATCAAAAGTGTATGTGATCGCTTCCTTAATTCTTCTATCTGCAAAAAGTTATATCTTTGATAAATTTGATTATCTTTTATGTATTCCGATTCGTACAGCGTGAAAGATCATATTTTAATAATGATTTATTAAATATCTCACCGATAATGAGAAATAATTATATCTTCTTTTTATCTATACATATACACCGTGTGGATATTAATTGGCTGTTAACTTATTTATTATTTCTGTATCAATAAGGCTCCACTCTGTTTGATAATAAAAATATACATTATGTACCATAGATTTCATGAACACAGTGTATGTCAGATTGCAGCTCCAGAATCTGTTTTTGAATAATTATCCTAAAGCGATTAGATTAGATTGTTCAGATTTTGTTGGTTACACAATTGCAATTGTTGTTGTTATTGAAGTGTTTACTAAGATAAACTTTAGACTGAGACGTACGGATCTCTGAAAAATGATGGATTACCGAATATCAGATGCACTGGGTTTGATAAATCTTTTTGTTTACATCTGGTACCACTAAAATATTTTTTAGTTATTTGTTTAGCATTGATATTAATAGTTTCTAAACATTTTAATACCCCTCACAGTGTATAACCCTCTGTGGCGGACCCTCATTTTTCAGAATTGAATTCGTAAAATTTTTACTTTTTATTTGTGACAATATTAAAGTAGAGACTCGAATAAGTATCCACATTTAAATTTTAATTTAATTTCGTAGGAATTTCCGAGTTGGAATTAATTTTAGAAAGAGTTTATAATAATTTGATATATCTAGAGGGATACTTATAATAATTTAATTTTGAAAATATATAATACAATTACAGTACTGTTAACGTCGTAAAGAAATCGTAAGGAAAGTGAACGAAATTTGTAGACTACGTGCACAATTTCTCGGATATGTAATCTTCGTCTTGAAATTGATAATAAATAAATGTTTTGCGAAAAATGCAACAGATGGAATCAACGCTGTCGATAAGGATCGCAAAAATTTGTTTTCATGTGTGCCGCAACGAATTTTTCTCACATTCGAGTCCAAACTGTTTATCTGCCACGCATTTCTGATATTAACGATAATCTCGCGATCCACAACCTTGTACAAACATCTTGACGATTGTTTTGTAAATGCTGAATATGTTGCGACGAGAGTAGATTACGATATCTCGGTGGCGTGTAGAAACATTTTGTTACGTAGTGAATGGGTTAATTCACCTGTTCATGGATTACCGTTTCTATTTTTCTCTGGCTACTGAACAAAGTCAATTTGTATACGCAAGATATACTTTGTTTCTTCAACTTAAATTTCAGATTAGATCTGTTTTATTATTTTCTGCTCATATTTTTTGATATTTAATCACTTCAACATGGAGATGAAACAGTGATCAATAAGATTCTACATGTGGAGAGTTGCTTTGAAGCCCAAGAAAACCAAATTAAATAAAAGGAGAGAGACCAATACTTGACCACTAAAATTGCACAAGGAAATGAATAATTGGTATTCGAAATAAGAACTACTAGACGATAAAAAGACAAAAGCGATCTGCTTAAATCGATAAGACGTCGATAATTGGTAATCGAAGAGTCTACTAAAAGCGAAATCAAAAAACCAGAAAAGTCTCTTACAGTACTCTGTAATTAGGAGGTTCAAGAAAATCTATTTAAATTGCAGAAAATATCAATATGGGTTAAGAGGAATCGGCTCTGGGAAAGGAAAAATAATTAATTGGCAGTTTAAGAACGTACGAGAATCTACTAGGACTCGAAAAGGCAGAACAAATAGTTTGCGGAGTGGAGGTCAAAGAAAATCTGCTTAAATTGAAGGGAGAATCAATAATTGGCTGTCGAAGGGCCTGAGAAAATAAATGCGCAAATGAAAAGGGAAACCAGACTATATATTAATTCATTAAATGCGAATGAAATCGTACGCAATGGTTTGGTACGATGACAGTAACAGTTTGATACATTTCCGTTACGCATTTCCGTTTCATTGTCAGATCGGTTTTACGTCTACCGCGCCAAAAGAAATTTCACTTCAAAAATGATGGAGGCTGGCGAATGACAACATGTCGCTAATCGTTAAACATCGTGCGATGAGACAGTTTCGACGCTGTGGGCTCTGATGAACCCCGGAACCGTCGTCCAAGGGTTGAGAAGAGCGATCAGAAGGCTCGCGTTTATGCAAAGCGTCGCGTTAACGCCTCGCCGGTTGTTCGTCGCCTGTGAGGCGCGCAGAGCCGGCCCTCGGATGCGCTTAAAAACGCCGTCGAATCGACGAGCTCATTGAGATGCAGAGCGGCGCGGCGAGTGGTAAAATTGCTTTCGCTAGGATTCCTCGGCCGTGCAAGATTACTTTCGCCTCGGGCTGATCTCGCCATCGAGGAAGAAACAAACCGAGAGCCGAGCCGGTGCGAGGGAGTCGCAAAATCGAGGCTGTAACCCGATGCGAAAAACAAAAGAGGGGATTGACAAAATCGAAAAGAAACAAGGTCTCCCTATTCCTGAATTTGATCTCGTTCTCTATAGGATGAACTAAATGCTAGACAGTGCCATAATATGTGGGCTATTGAATTATTTTCCGATCCCCTTACCAACTAATCAAATCTACAGAGTGGCATAATGACAATTCATCGTGATATAGGTTGCTTAATAACTGAACCTAAGATTAATAATGTTTTATTTGTTCGTATTTATCCTAATGTTCTTGCTTTTGATTATACTTTCTATTACAATGTAATATACATTGTGTTGTAATAAATCTCGTATGAGATGTCCTAAATAGAAAAAGACAATTCATCGTTCACGGTATCTAAATACAATCTCTGACGTGCCCGGGACCATTCTCAAGAGCTAGAACTTTCGGGAGAAATTTTGAAAAATTTCTATCATTCGGTTGTCTTGAAAATCGAAGATAGTCGCAGAATCTAGGCTCGGTTTTGGTACAGAAATACGAGGCGGGGGATGAGCAGAATCGAAAAAGGGAGAGATAGAAGAGAAAAATCGAGTCGACCCTGTTTCCCGCGAGCCGTATGAATTTCATCTCACTTTCAGTCGACGACGCTATACTCACGGGGTTGAACCTCTCTTTTCCTCTTCTGTCTCTATCTCTTTCTCTTGGTGGTTAAGCTGATGGCCGTCGCGACACACGGACGACGGCCGACGACGTTGTTGTATTGGCGGCGCATTGATTCGGCCGCGGGGGAGCGAAAAATAGTCGGACAACCGGAGGAAGTGCATAATTGTGGAATCGAGCGTAGTTAGGTCACGGTTCCTATTTTTAGTTCGGCACTGATTGTGAGTTCAAACGAAAGCAAAGGCCACCTGTGTGTGTCCCAACGTTTACTTTACGCCGTCGCTTCGCCGTCTACTTCCCTCCCCATTTTCCTCCCTACCTCCCTCCCTCTCTCTCTCTCTCTCCCCTTTCTCTCTTTTCTCTTTCTCGTCTATCTTCTCCGGCCATCTCCAAGCACCCTGGCTGTCTTCTTCCCTCTTTATCTTGAGAGAGACGGACAGCAGAGCTTTTGACACGATCCTTGATCCGAGAAAGCCTCGACGCGTCAACCCACGGGAGAAACGAGCGTCAATTTACCTTTTGTCGCTCTTGCGTGCTACCTTGTCGTTGTTCCGCTTTTTTTGACATGATGGATGGCGCAGATAGATCTCCGGACAATCGAGCACGTCACACGGTGGCAAGTTTCACCGAAATCCTGGCCGAAAGCGAACAACATTTTTTTTATTCCAAAGATCCATTTATTATTTTTCGCTGATGCCAGTTTTTAATTTACAATTCATGCCGAGGTACGCTATCTCAAATTTGTTAGTCGTATACAGTGTTTGATTTAGTATTGGACTATAAATCCTTTTCTTTCAGCGATGCTAGCCATGTAACGCGCTCTAAATTAATATACAATGGGTCCCACAAACGTTGTACTTCCTGGATAAGATCCCTGGAGTCATTTGATGTAACTTTTTCTTTCGAAAAGCTTCTCCGCGGCTTTGTTGAGCAGTTTTAACGAAAAACAGGGACCATCGGAGGAGAAAAAGAATCTGTCCGCTGTAGCCGCGCTCTGATTTGTTCTCGTTTTTCGTTAATACCTCTTCAAATGATTTTAGAACTTACCTAGAACCTCCAGTGCCGTTGACGAATATTAAACGCTTTGCAAAAGTAATGCGTACATCATATTCAGTACACGAAAATGTCTATTTCCGAAAATTAGTAACGCCTTTTTACCAGACATTCGTTTAATTAACGTTAAATAAATTATGGAACGTCGGAGGGTGACCCGATTGGCTCGACAACCGAGAAAAATACAGCGAAACGCTCTTTCCTCGAATCTGAATGAAAGATGAATCCGAGCAAAAGGAGGATTCGAGTGAAAAATCGATCGAAATGGGTTGCGGTATAGCGGTTTTTTTCGCCGAGCAGGCATCCATTTTTAATGTTGTCGCAGAGGACTCAGAATACGCCCGGATTCGGATCCGCTGGCAAACACTTGATAAATTATCTGTCGAGTGGCCGTCCGCGATAATTCGACGGGCCGAAGTCAGCGAGAACGGGACCAAGTTCAATATGTACTCGCCAACTCGATTCAGACACTTAAAGTTTCACTTCGCGGGTTTCGAATAATTGATTCATTAATTCCGCCTGTATCGCCCCGACTACGTGTGTTCAATTTACGTAAGCTGCTTTCGGATCCTCGATATCCCGCGTCGTCAGAAAAGATTCGTCCCTTTCGACGAAACGTCAGCATCGAAACCGTAAAGAAGAAACGTAGAGAGATGTTTCTTCTGCGATTCATTGACTTTCTGTCAATCAAACTCGATCAAATTCGTAATGAAATTCTTGTCTTTCGAAGCACTCCCAAGTGAAAGTAACAGACGGTATCGCCTTGTCAAAATTACAAGATTTTATTTATTTAGACTTTGCGCGGTTATTGCGTAATATGCACTCTGATAAAGATATTTGTTAAATCATTTGATTATGAGAACACCTTTATCGTGTCAATAATTGTTAAATAAAAAATCTAGAACCGGTCATTTGACCGGTCGTGGTAGGTTCAGTGTTGAACCCGATTGACATCGCGAACTAACAATGGATCGCAAAAAGTCAAGCTGCATAACAAAGACACTCGTCCATTTATCTCAAGTTTAAATCTGACGCAGCTGAGGAGAGAAGCATATCGACAGATTGCAGAACTTTATGCAATATAAAAACGTCCTACCTCGACTGTAACAAACAGGCGTCGAATGGGAATTGATTCTCTGTTTTGAGGATTTTAACAAATTGAGGATACCATATCTTGTTTCGTTTATCAATTTCGCATAGGTAGTGGATGTTCTACGATAATATGCGCAAAACCGAAAAAATTTGTCGGAACACTGTTATCGATATCGAAATTCCTTAGTTTCAATAGCACACCGGAAATAGAATACAGTCATCGAAATACAGCTCTTACGTAACATCGAAAATTGCGTCATACCTTGACCAGAGTTGGGCAAAAATTTAATTGAAATAAATATTTCGAATAAAGGAAAAAAAGCCACTTTATTCAAAATTTTTATTGAAATTAAATTTTTTGTATCTCGCAATACATCCAAACAATTTTCACTTTCTATAATAATCTATTGATAATTCTTCGCACAAATGCAAGAATTAAACCCTTTGTTTTACTTTAAAAAATTGGTGCCTGAATTGCACACAATTCGGAATTTGTATACTTTAGGATTCAATGTACTGTAAAAAATAACGAATGGATTGATATTTCGTCAGCCATGATAGAAGTGAACGAAGTAGTGATACGAGTATTTCTCGACCGGCAACAACGTTTAATGGCAGCGTGAGTCACTTTCGAGGGCATTAATGGGAAAGATAGCCTTATCAAAACTATTTAATCTGACCGCGGCATCGGTGCTACCGATGGTACTCTGAAAAGTTGGCTGTGCCACCTGATAGTCGGCAGATGTTGTGGTAAGACTCGCCGCGACGGAATAATCGCGGAACGCAACGCGGACGCTCGAGGATACGCGCGTAACGCAGCCGAAGATAAAAGCTGTTTCCCGCGGGTCGGAGAGCGATCGATGGATTCTCTATTCCGAATCGTTTCAAGGACCCCGTTTGCCACGGGCTCACTCCGATTCATCGTGTGCTCGATTCAACGTCTTCCCACTCGCGAAGTGCGTAGGAATATTAACCCTTTGGACTCGGAGCTATTTTCACTCGAAAATCCAACGTTCCTTCCGACCTAGAATATTTCCATACTCTACGATTTTTTTAATTCGGTAATAATTAAATCGATATAATACCTCATACAATACTTAAATGTTTAATAATTAGTTAATGTAAATAATTATTTAAATAATATTACAACAATATTTAGTGACGCCTCAAAGAATTAAAAGAACTTCGATCCTTAACCCTTTGGCCTCTCTCTTATTCTAGAATCTGCTTCAAGATCATATAATTCAGCAGAGAAGTACTGCAATTTTCTTTACTAGATCTTCATGCAGGATCTGTCTAAATCAGTTATATGAAACTGAATAAAAATGCATTTCCTCTCTCAAGAATTTCAGCGTGGTTATGGTTCCAAATATAATATGTTAAAGGTGGGACTGCAATATCTGTTCCAGAATTATTTTAGGTTTTCTAACCATTTCCAGTCGACTGGTACCCCAGAGTCACCACTAAAATTTGCTTCGCCACTATTCCAAATATTGTTTACATTATTAAACATTTTGATATCCAATCAACTACTAAACATTTAATTATTAAACACGTAATTATTCTAGGTCGGAAGGAATGTTTAATTTTCGTGTTAAAACAGCTCCGACTGCAAAGCATGTGATCGTTCAACGCTAAGAGGAGCTTTAAAAAGAAATTGCGAGGGTCCCCGGTTATTGACATGAGGGTAGACGGCTAATTAATTTCCTTTACCATTATGGGATCAGGAAGATGTCGTCCGGAAGACGTGGGGTTGCTTCCGATCATTTCCTTGGAAAGCGTAGCCCCACGTGGACAGCAAAGTCGCGTTCTTCCGCAGGTCGATCAGGTTGGACGTTCAAGTTCGAAAGCGGACAAAGCTCGAAGCCTGAAGCTCGAAAGCGGCTGCGGCGGCGGCCTTCACCGTTCTGAGGCTACGCAGAGAGATTTATCGGGCGACCTCGAGCTAGGAAAATCCGATCCTCGATCTCCGGTGCATCCAGCGGACTTAAGCCTATCGAAATTTATTGGCGGAGAGTTGGCTGCCAGGCAGCCAGGCCTAGGCGGCGTTAATCCGTACCACATATTCCTCGATATCCGTTCGCCGATCTTATCGTTGATCCAGTAGCTTTGTCGCCGTAACTCACGCGGACTAATAGGACTATTGCGGGACGATCTTCTTCGGTCGAAATCGATCCTCTGCGTCCCTAGGCTCGAACGGGTAGCGCCTTTTCATTATTTTTTTAACGCTCGACGGAGAAAATACTACCGTTCGTTTTTCTCATTTTCGAAAGCTTCACGCCGGAACGCGGAAAACGCGAGACTGGTCTAACCAGTCGTGTTGACTCAGATTTCTCGCGAAGCATCTGAAGTATGCCAACTATCGTTGTCAAAATTAAACCTGGAGCAGCTGAACAAACAAAGAAAATGACAGTCGTACATACAGGGTGTTCGACTACAGGTGGGAGAAAATTTAAGGGGTGGTTCTTAAAGATGAGATAAGACGAAAATGAAGAATAAAAAAATTGCGATTTCGGCTTCGTTATTTAACTGTTAACAATTAAAAATCAACAACGCGTCTAACAAAAGTGTACGTTGTGTACGTCAAAGAGTTCAATGTTGTCCAACGATTTGTTAAACATTTTCACCTCGCTGGGGCCCCAAATGAGAACCAAATTATGCATTCATCTGTCACTTGATACGTGACTGTCGCGTTGTTAATAGCTAAATAACGAAGCCGAAATCGTAATTTTTTTATTCTTCATTTTCGTCTTACATCACCGTTAAGAACCAACCCTTAAATTTTCTCCCACCTGTAGTCGAACACCCTGTATAAGGAATTCCTCGGCGCCTTTATTTGGAAACTATGCTTCAGAAGATGAAGATTCGAGTGAAAAACCGCTTGTAATTTTTTAATTCGGAAATCTTCGATGGGAGAAATATAGAGAATAAAATAATAGAAAATTGAAGACAGTCCATCGGACAGGAAGAAGCTCCCGAAGCTGGAACTTATAGTCCCAGTAGAAAAATTTTTGGAGTGAGCGCAATTTTCGAATCTCGAGAACTCGAGACAACTTGAAATAGTAAACGGAGCGGAGATTGAAATTTGAAGAACCGAACGTCAGAGAATAAGGACAAGCTGCTCCGAAGGAGCCTGTCCTCGCAAGGATGTTTGTTTCGTTCTTCTCGTATTACTTTTATCATCGTGTACCGTGCTTTAATATCCCGCGGTACAGATTTATGAAATAATAAACAGAGCTTCTTCTCCGGGGTGGAGTCGGCAGAAGCATTCTTTGCCCCCGGGAGGAGTGGCTAGACTTTAAAACTTTTACGCGGGCTGTTGATAACGATGGTAATGGTTATTAACGGTTGCAGCCTTTCTAGGGACGTTGGCAGTAAAGAACACACAGCTGTAAAGAAAATATGAGAGGCAAGAAAATGGAAAGAATTTTTATAGAGATGAAATACGACTGCTGGGTTCCTGCTGGCCCGTTTTCCGCGGGCCAAGCGGCAAGGACGCTCCTCGGGGAATTAATTTGTAGCCGCGATGATTAAATGGGACTTTGTACTCTCTGCTGGGACATTGATCACTGTAATGGTGAACCAAAGACGGCCGCTTGCTTCGCTCTTAAAAAAAGGACACGGATAAAATAACTGTCAGACAATTTCCTGGCGAAATCGCTCGAAAAATGATTAACCACCTTCCAATATTATTCTCCAAGACCCACAATTATCTGCTAGGTTTTTGTAATTTAGGAAATTTTTATTTCACGCACAGATCCGCAATTAAGTTCATCATTGTCCAACGACGGTTAAAAGAAGTTGCAAAACCGAGTGCACGCTGTTCCACCAATTTTCCCTGTTTCTTTTCAGAGTTGATTGCGCCCGATTGTTTCGGCCGAATTTGTCGGCAGGTTCCGCGAGAGTCGCCGAGCTCGTTGTTCCCGTGTAAAATATCGTTTGCACATTCGCCTCGCGCGACGAGTCCGTTATTTTTAGCTGCTTAAAAATAATTAACCGGCAACGAAAAAATATATCGATCCACAGTGTATTCTCCTCCGCTGCGGCGTGAAACTTTTTCCCCCACGTAAAGCGCGGCGTGCGCCACGAGCGCAATGGCATCGTGGAGATAAATTGTGTTTACATTATATATAGAAGAAAAACAAAAAAAAAGAGATGCAACTTTTCGATGTGTGTCGCACAGTGTCACCAAACGGAGCCGCGCGCTCGCTCGGCAGCCAAGGTTCCCCGGGAGTTTCAGTGAAACAAGAGCACACACGGCGAGAGCGCAGCTAAAAATAATCGATTGCTTATCGATGCTCCTAAATAACTTCGTCGAACTCCGCATAATTAGACACGCTATAAAAACCGGTGAATTAATTACTCGAGAGTCATCGGGTCGCCAGAAATTCGATCGATCCGTCGCGGATTCTGGCCGCGTCGCACTTGCACGCGAATATTTACGTCGGACCTCGTTTCTTCGCTGTTCTACGTCGGTTTCGGTAACTTGTTGCCGACGAAATCGAGTTATCGTTATTATCAGTTCGGCGTGCACGGCACCGTTCGCCCAGCAACATTCTACACGATCGTTTTCCAGCCGCGCGATAAAGCACGGCTGCTGCTGTTCCACCGTTTTCATTTGACGTCGATGAATGATCGCCGAAAACGCGTTGCACGCTCGTTCTGCCATTCGCAAAATAATTGCTGCACCCGTTAACCTGTTCACGCGACACCTCCAGCCGCGCTGCGGATCGGAATCACGCGTGTGTGCGTGGTCCGAGTCACGTCTGCAGCGAATTCGATTCCGGAAAATGAAACCTGTCCGTTTCGGAAAAACCTGTTCTTCGTTTTGACGACGATATTCTCTGACACTGACACGATTGAACATTAGCGAGATCCTTTTTCCAACGATTACGCGGATGATGAACTTCGTTTTTCAACCAGCTGGAAAAATGCAACAAACTGCATGCTCGTTTTAAACAGCAAGTTCGAATTTTTAACGAGATGCAACTGATTCGACAGATTTGCTGTTGGAAGACAGAAGCAAACGTGATTAGCGATGTTATAGAAAAGTCTGGTAAAGTGGACTTTCTAATTTTTCTTTGGCAAATATAGACTCTCTACATTAATTTTCCATCGCTGCATATAGACCCTCTACATTAATTTTCTTATACCAGTGTGCATGACTTAATTGATTTGTATATTGCTAAAGTTGGACTGCCCAATTTAATTTTCATTTGAATGTAGACTGTACGAATTATCTTTAGATCGCTGAATGTAGACGTTCGAAATTAATTTTCAATTGCTCCTTGATGTCAAACAAGAGTAGCGAGAAGATCAACGATATAAAAGGAGCGTTTAGAACACTTAGTAAATTGATTTTGTATTACCGAAGCGTCGACTGTTTAACTGAATCTTCCAAGTCTGAATGTAGACTGTTTGAACTACTTTTCTACTGCTAAATGTGTACCGTGTAAATTAATTTTAAATCCTGTATAAATCAATTTTAAATCCTATGTATAATTTTAACTCCTTAATGCCTGGTGTTGAATTATTTTTGAAAGGGTGACACATTTATTGGAACATGCAGTTTTATGCAGTGAAATGTGTTCGCATTCTGGGGTAGAAACGTACAGGTGCAAGAACCGTTCCGTCTCAATTAAAGAGTTTCCATTTTTGAATCTGATAGATGCACGGCGCCTGAACTCGTGACTTCTCCTATTTGCACCCAATCGAGGGTTAAGTGGACTTCTAAAGTGGACTTTAAAAGCATAACAACTCAATTTTCGGAATCAAGTTCACCTGGTAGCATTGAAACCACGATAGAACTACGGACAATCACCTGAATCACGGACCGATTCAACTTGTCTATGATAACATTAAAAGTCGGACACAATTCTAAAAAATGACAACAATTAATTGTACACGCTAGCTACTAAATAATCGTTCAAAAATTGTTCGCAACAAATTGCTCTTTCAATCCTTCAAATCCTAACAAACTTTAATCACAGATAAACCTGATATCCTAACGAGAAATGAATTTTCTACAGAAAATCGTATACAATTTTAAACGGTTCCTAGACCCTGAAAGCCAGCACAGAAGAAAAACCCAGCACCCCGTCAGCCAACTGCACCACATCAAACCCACATCGGATCCCATCTCCCTGAACCACTTGCCCGTTCACCAATCACGAGCTCGAGCTACCCAACTCTGCAACACCGAAAAAAGAAAACCAGGATAATCTGATCAGCGCACAGTTAGGGGTAGCCTCGCACGAGGCTGAGACCGCCTAAGACGAGGACGCCGGCCGGAAGTGACGCGTGGTGCGGTGGAATCCGGTACCAGCCCGATCCTCCCCAACAAACCGTATCTACGATCCTCGATCTACCAAGAAAAAAAGCCTGCTGCAAAGATCCTTCTGATCTCAGCGATTCAACCCTCGAAAGCGATAGCACGGGCACACACTATACCGTCTAGCGGTTCGATCGCGAGAAAGCACGAGAAAGGGGATCGATCAGCCGTGGAAAGAGAGTGATCACTTACGAATTTCCTGGGTAGCCAGAGCACCAGCTGGCTCCGGTGTCCAGCTCAAGGTGGACCTGATTCAGCCGAACAGGTAGACCTTCTGTAGCTTGTTGGTCCGGCTGTGTCAGTCTCTCGCTCGGGTTGCCACGACCCTGACTCTGGCCTTTGCCTCTTTCCTGCTGGCGTGGCTTGGCGTTCAACGGCTGCTCTTCATCGGTATCGGGGCTTGCTATCGGGCAGCGCACACCGGGAGAGACACAGCCGCCTCTCTTTCTCCGGGTCCTCCTCACCTGGCACAATCTCTGTCTTCTCTCTCTCCCTGCCAGCAGCTTTGCTCCCTCTCGCTGGATATCCCTGTCTGTCTCTGTATATATTTTTTTAGGGATGATGGGGACACCGGAGACGACGATGGGTCCAGGAACCACGGGCGCTAACGACGAAGACGAGGCACCTCGACGACGCAAATCGCGAGAGAAACGAGATGACGTCTCCAGGCAAGAGCGTGCGAAAGAGAAGTAGGCCGGTTAACCGTTCAGGCCGCACTGACGAGTCGAGCCGCGGCTAGTAAGGGTAAACTGGCCTGGCATCCCCTCTCGGCTTCACCCCACTCAACCCTCTCGCTCTCACCCCTCGAGCAACCCCTGCTCTCCTTCGCTGTCTCTCTCTCTCTCGTTTTCTCCATCTCGCTATTTCTCTTTCGCGCTTCTCTCTCCGCTCTTCTCTCTCTCTCTCTTCGCTCTTTCACTCTCCATCTCGCTCGGAAACTCCCCTACCACCATTCGCCTTCTGTCTCCCGTTCGCTTCGCCGTCTTCGTTCTTCTGTTTCTCGCGCTATCATCCGCCGACCCCTCCGGTTACCTTGCACCCCCGCACCATCGGACTTCATCGTCGTTGTCGTCGTCGTCGTCGTCCTCATAGTCGTCACCCCGCTGCCAACCAGACCACCGATCCCTTTTTCTCCTTTTCCGAACCAGTATCGGAACCTGTTAGGAAACGATTCCTCCCAGAGGACTTGTTTAAACGAGCAAATTACAGTCGAGCACGAAATTAAGACACCCTTTACAAACTAATAACTCGTTATAATTATTATAATTAAGATTTGAAGAGTGTTCGCTTAATTTTACCTTCGACTACTGCATAGGGCGAGTCGCGTAAGATGATTTCAAATAATTCACAACTTGTTTGTTGTACGAAAAAGTTCTTCAAATAATTGTTGCATGGTTTCCGGGGAAGCATACACTGCTCTAATCTGCTTTTTGGTAGTTTGTTTTTTCAGCGAGATACGAGGGTCACCTTCAGTTTTCTAAATGGAATGCCGAATATTAATTCTCGAATTCGAATCAAGCTCTAAATTCTGTGTAAATAAGGTGTTGTACTAACACACTTCTTTTCCACTTCCTCAGGCTACGTTACGTCCCTACGTCATTATACTTCATCATAGTCATTCTCCCAGTTACAGTTGTTGTCGTAATTCTTTTCTCTTTTTCCGAACACGACCAGCATCGGAACCTGATGGGCGGATGGGCTGATGGTACAAGACAAGCACCACGCACTCTGCTACTTCCTCCAGCACTCGAAGCTCCCGCAGCCCTCGAAACTCGAAGCTCGATGCGTGTCCTACGAGCTCGTTAGTCTGTCTTCCGATACGAAGTCGACTTTCGAGACCTACGTGGACTTTTTCGATTTTGTTGTTTTATGTGTTTGAGGGAACGTAATAGCTGCGGCTGGAGATGTTGGCTAGAAAAAAACGAGGAATTCGTACACGATGTTTACTGTATTTCTGCTTCAATAGTAAAATTTATTTAATAATTTTTTGTAGTAATTTCATCTTACAAATTTCAATAAGCGTGAAATAACCAGTGATTCAACGAGTCGTGGGGTGACTTGGAGTCAACACTGAAAATTGCTGTACCATTATTTGAAATATTATAAACATTATTACATATATTGTTATCTAATCAATTATCACTTTAAGTATTGTATAAGGTATTATATCAATTTCATATCCATCGAATAAAGAAAATCGTATAAAATGAAATCATGCTAGGTTGGGAGAAATGTTTAATAAGTTGTATGACTATCGAGAATGTCCCTCGATCAACTTTTGTTAGAACTCAACCTTTAGCAGTTGAGGGGTGACACAGAGTCAACACTAAAAATTGCTGCACCATTATTTGAAATATTATTTACGTTATTAAATATATTGGTATCTAATCAATAACTCACATTTACGTATTGTATAAGGTATTATATCAATTTCATATCCATCGAATAAAGAAAATCGTATAAAATGAAATCATGCTAGGTTGGGAGAAATGCTTAATAAGTTCTATGACTATTGAGAATGTCCCTCGATCAACTTTTGTTAGAACTCAACCTTTAGCAGTTGAGGGGTGACACAGAGTCCACACTAAAAATTGCTGTACCATTATTTGAAATATTATTTACGTTATTAAATATATTGGTATCTAATCAATAACTCACATTTCAGTATGGTATGAGGTATTATATCAATTTCATACCCATCGAATAAAGAAAATCGTATAAAATGAAATCATGCTAGGTTGGGAGAAATGCTTAATAAGTTCTATGACTATTGAGAATGTCCCTCGATGAACTTTTGTTAGAACTCAACCTTTAGCAGTTGAGGGGTGACACAGAGTCAACACTAAAAATTGCTGCACCATTATTTGAAATATTATTTACGTTATTAAATATATTGGTATCTAATCAATAACTCACATTTACGTATTGTATAAGGTATTATATCAATTTCATATCCATCGAATAAAGAAAATCGTATAAAATGAAATCATGCTAGGTTGGGAGAAATGCTTAATAAGTTCTATGACTATTGAGAATGTCCCTCGATCAACTTTTGTTAGAACTCAACCTTTAGCAGTTGAGAGGTGACACAGAGTCAACACTAAAAATTGCTGCACCATTATTTGAAATATTATTTACGTTATTAAATATATTGGTATCTAATCAATAACTCACATTGACGTATTGTATGAGGTATTATATCAATTTCGTATCAACAAAATGAAGAAAATCATGTAAATGGAATTATTGTAATTGTAAGTCGGAAGAAATGTTTAATTTTCAAGTTAAAATAACTCCGAGTGGAAAGGGTTAAACTGCGAGAACCCATGCAAAAATTCCACAACACTCGTACCCTGGTTCCCGCCCGTTCATCCTGGGCCCCGATTCCCAGCCGAGATTTCCAGCACCGATTTACCGGTAGGTATCGATAGTTTGCTCGCCGGCTCACGGCCTCCCGTCTCCGGCTTCCAATAACCGTGCATTTACGCCATGCCGATCGATACCGCGCGAATTTCATGGCCACCTAAAATAGCCGTTTCGGATTTATGGAAATTCACGCTCCCGTTCACGTTTAGATAATTACCAGTGGCAGTCGCGTGTGTCCCAAGCTCGTTAGGGACCACCGGACAGAAAAACCGATGCCAAAACCGAAATTTCGACGCTGCCCCGTCGAACTATTGTCACGTTCACTGTCATATCCCGCTGACGCAATTATTTCTTCGAATTTGATTACTCGTCTCTCGGTCGGCGTTCCGAGAGATAAACGAATGTTACCTTGGGACTGTATGATCGACTGTTTATCACGTTTTTCACACGCGGAGAGGGGAGCAACATTGATCTTTTTATTGTTTGAAGACGTTTTAACACGTCGATGCCCACAACGGTCGCGTGAAATCGAAGAAGTTTGTCTCGTTACACCTAGAAAACAAACACAACGTTTATTATTATGAAACAATTTTTTTTTTATATTAAGCATTGAAACCCTTTTGGGTTTATTATGCTTTACATGAATAGTATTAGTAAATACAGTAGTTTCGAATACAGGAGTAATACAATGGGAATTCTATAATAATTAAATGAATATAACAACAATGTCTATTAACGCTAAATATATAGGTTACAGTTTAGGAAAAAGCAGTGGATGCTAGTACAAGCTTTGATATTTGGCTTTGCTATAATTGTGTCTATATTGAGGGGCAGCTGAAGGCCCATACTAAACAAAGAAGTTTCTTCTTTGTGCATTGTACAATTCGCATTGCCATATCACATGATCGAGGGTTTCCCGAGAAACAATTTTTCGTTGTGAAGTTTCATAACGAGAAGTTAGGATTTTAATGTTGAGGAGTTGGACAAGAATGTTTACTTTTTATTCAATGTATTATTGTAGTGTTTGTGCACAGAGCCGCCAGATTAAGACTTATGGCCCCACTCTACTTTCCCCTTCTACGACGGTACTCCCCACTCCTCCGCCACGGCCCGGTACTAGCAGAGAAAGGGTAACTTTTTCACCCTCGTCTGGCGACACTGTTCTTGCAGTAAGTCTAGATAGTTTTTGAAATGCTAAATTCAGGCTTGTACACGAAAATGAATGTTCAGAGTTCTCATGATTTCCCTGACGAATGTATATTTTTGATTCGTAGCAATATTGTGAAATCATACATTTGTGAAATGTAAAACGAGGGTCGGTACACAAAAGTGAAAAAGGAAGCTCTGCGTTCCAAGGTTCGAACTCGAAGATTCGGTCAACGGAGTATTTACAGTACGATTTATTTACCGGTAACAGTCGGTTTGTTAAATGCAAATGTAGAACGAGCGGGCAGAGCGAGAAACGCGGAAAGAAACTTACAAATCGAGCTGTTAAATAGCACGAACACTCGTGTTTTAATTGTAAGTACACCGTATGTTTTTTGCATCGAGATCGGTGTTAAATATACACGGAATGAGCGAGTAAATAAATTTTAAATCTCGCACGAGTGTCTCGGTGTTCGGTTTGAAACGCGACGGCCGCGACACACGGAAAATCGATCCTCGACCCGGGTAATTGATTAATAACGTTATTGTTACAACGATTAAATGCATGACTGTTTGCAGAACGTTGTAAAAGCCAGGCTATCGAGTTATCAAACCGGAGCACGGCGTGCTAATATTTTTTATTAGTATTGTTAATGTTCTACCACGAGAGTCACAATAAAACCGAGCAAACAAAACGAAAAATAAAAAGTCCCTTGACTCTGTATTTTTGTTGTGCTGATCTCCTTTCTACCGTCACTTTATTCCCTTTCGTATTTGTTTATCGCGTTTGTTATTAGTTCATTGGAACAATGACAATAGCTGCTAGCTACTATAATGAAATTAATGAAATTACTAAATGACGCTCGAGGCTTATCTCAACACGTTCTTGAATTTTCATCTTAACTCTTAAGTGGTAGAGTGTTCGGACAGATTACAAAGTATCGTGCTGGGATCTTTCTAAAATTTTATTTAAACTTTTTCAGATAGCTGTAAGTATGTTATTTAAGACCATATAATTCAAATGTTCTAAACAAATTCAAAAATGTTGATACATGCGATTTCAGTACAATATAGTAGGAAATATTACGGTACAGAATTTTCGTTGGGTTCATGGAGAGACCCCGGTATATCAGTGTAAGGCTAAATAATCTGCAATTTTTATTGGAATTATTTTAAGAAATAAATTTAATTCTAATAAATTAGTCAGCAAATTTTGAAAGTTGCCAATTACAAGGAACATGCATTACTGCGACAAAAGACCGAGAAGACAATAGAACCGGAAGCCAATACACTACTAAAGCAATACCGTTCAGAGACAAACAGGATGAACCCCTAAAACTGCACAGCACTGTTATTATTGCAATTATTCATTTTAATAATCTGTGCAAGAAATACATTGTTCGAGATTTGTAAAAAATGCAACGAATTCATTTAGCTTGTGTAACATGAACTTTTCACATTATTATTCATTACAATAACGCATATCGTTTAGAATTAATTATCGCGCGCGAAGCCACGAAATGCGACGAACGGAAACACAGGAAATGAATTGCTCGCGATTTGCAGAAACCCATAATAATTTCATTTGGCGCCCGGAACGTGCAGTTTCTCCCGGCGAATTAAAAATCTCGCGAAAACCGTCCGGCGAAGAGCGTGTTAATTTAATTCCCAGGGCGCTTTTTAAAGCGTACTATTATTTTTCAGTCCTTATTGTTCGGCTCAGAATTCTTTTTTCGTGAATTTTCAGAACGCGATCACGCAGAATTTCTGCACCGCTAAATCGGTCACTCGTCCGGCGAAATATAGTTAATTCGGAATTATATTGAAATTCGAAATAACAGGTCGGAACGGTAAATACGATTAAAACCGGAAATCACGGTGAAATTTATTACTCGATTGATATTCGATCGGCTCCGATGTATTTATTTATTTAAGGACGAATAAAGTTTCCGGTGTGCACGCGATAATGGCCCGGACGAGTCGGATAATTGCGCGAATTGCGATAACGTTTATTGCGAAAATCGTGAGGCGTGCTTTTCGGAAAAAATAAAAAACAAATTCAAAGGACGGATTTGAAACTTGATATTTCTGATTGAATTCAACAACGGAGTGCTACACGTGCCGCTCTGGTTTTCCAGCGACTCGTTCAAGGTTACCGACATGAAAAATTGAGCAAAATGAAAATGAACCGTGTAACCAATGCGCAGGGTTTCCTTGCAATTGTACACTGTCAGTCGAGTGCCACTCGACACGCGTTCGCGGTAAAAATTTCGAATGTTTTTTCCTGGCCAATCGAACTGCGAAATGATTTTATTGCCGTGCCGTTCTTCGCGAACTGTGAAATTGAAAATAACACGCTGGAAATGCAGCGAAAACAAAATTGAGCACAGCAAACGCTCGTATGACGCGATCAGAAAATTCTTTTAAAAATTCGTATCCCCCGTGATAGTATGTGTACGGTCTATTCAAGCAATTCTCGATACGTATAATGTACATTAATAATATAATAAAATGAAATGCATATTAAGATATAACATATAGTAGCGTCGATGTAATATTTTTAAGTCGATAAAATGATTGACGAAAGATATTTTTAAGTGGCTCGGTTTGTTTGCACGGATGAAAACAATTTTGATTACGAGTAATGATCTACAGTTTACTCGTACTATATTATATTACGCCGCAGCACAAAAATATTTGCTGTCCGTCCCGACGGTATTGGAAATTTGACTTTTTTAAGAACATCTTCCATTTATACAGCTATCGACTCGGTTTGCTCGATGCTGAGACGCTGCGAAGAATGCTGGGAGATCGTGGGGCAACCTCTACTGCTGACCTTGATTGAGTTACCAACTTGGTTGAGTATTAATATTGGAAAGAGTTATGAGAAACTCTCATTCTTTCCTTGATACATTTAATAACGTACACTACTGTGGAAAAGAAAGAAGCACCCACTATAACTACAAGACATAATGACAAACAGTATTGTAGACATAATGTAGAAGACATTCAAAGTATTAGATTATCTGCAATAACATGTATTGTCAGGACAATTAATTAAACAGCGGAGTTCTTTCTCAAAACTTACTGTGTTCTTATTTGACTTTTTACGTTTTTCTATTAAATACGACGGGGTGTTTCTTTCTTTTGCACAGCAGTGTACATGAAATCACGCTGAAGGTAAGACTCTGAGAGGAACTGAGAACTAATGACTGCAAAGAAGAGGAGAAAGCATGATTATGATTACTTGAACCAGAAGAAAATAAATTTAGCTACCTGAGGGAAAATCAAAGAAGAAGCTGACTAGACGAAGTGCTCCATCAAGAATGTAGTTCAAGCACAACATATTAAACCATGTTAGGGTAAGATTCTGAGAGGAACCAAGAACTAATGAGTGTAAAGAAGAGGAAAAAGCATGATTATGATTACTTGAACCAGAAGAAAATAAATTTAGCTACCTGAGGGAAAATCAAAGAAGAAGCTGACTAGACGAAGTGCTCCATCAACATGTAGTTCAAGCACAACATATTGAACCATATTAAGGTAAGACTCTGAAAGGAAATAAGAACTAATGACTGCAAAGAAGAGGAGAAAGCATGATTATGATTACTTCAACCACAAAAAAATAAATTTAGCTACCTGAGGGAAAATCAAAGAAGAAGCTGACTAGACGAAGCGCTCCATCAACATGTAGTTCAAGCACAACATATTGAACCATATTAAGGTAAGACTCTGAAAGGAAATAAGAACTAATGACTGCAAAGAAGAGGAGAAAGCATGATTATGATTACTTCAACCACAAAAAAATAAATTTAGCTACCTGAGGGAAAATCAAAGAAGAAGCTGACTAGACGAAGTGCTCCATCAACATGTAGTTCAAGCACAACATATTAAACCATGTTAAGGTAAGACTCTGAGAGGAACTAAGAACTAATGAGTGTAAAGAAGAGGAGAAAGCATGATTATGATTACTTGAACCAGAAGAAAATAAATTTAGCTACCTGAGGAAAGATCAAAGAAGAAGATGACTAGTCGAAGTGCTTGATCAACAAGTAGTCGCAGCACAAACACGTTAAACCACATTGAAGATAAGACGGTAAGCAAGCTACGGCCGAATGAATCGGAAGGAAGCCTAATGCTCTATTCAGCACCATCATAGATAATCTATCAACCGCGCGAGGTTGCGAACAACGTCGAAAAGTATTCGCTGGAATAGAAAAAGAAGCGTAACCATTTATCTTCTCCGTCAGCCGAGGCATGCGCTCCGAAGAGATACAAAATAGTCATTCGACCTCGACTAATCGAATTTTTCGAGTCGTTGACTGAACGATTGAGCGTTCCCGATAACGAGCATCCGATTATGGATCCTAAAGTTCAGGTGACCGATACCGACGCCTATATAAGAGACAATTACCCAGCGTCGGCCAGTGCTAGAGATTAATTACTCGTTGGACGTCGCCGATTCGAAAAATCGTGTGAGTATCTCCGCGCAGAGATTTTCGAAGATCGCGCGCAGAGAATACGCGGATTTTTATTTATCCTTTCATTTTTTGTTTGAAATTCGTTCGCGTGTTCGATGGATTTTTCCGGTAGAGAGACGAGGAATTTGTAGTACGTGTACAGGCTGAAAACGTCACCAGGTCTACGAATTCCACGTTCGGCCGAACGAGTTCGGAACGCGTTCAACGCCTGGCCGGACCGGGAAAAGTCAGTGAAACTCTGCGGCGGAAATCTGTCAAAAACAATCGCGGCCTGACCGGTTCCGCGCAATTAACCGCGAGACTCGCGGCGAAATGCCACCCGTGGATTTTTAATTAAACTAACGTTGCGTTACTGTGGCCCGAAATCTGAATTTACCTGCGAGCGTTACGGTGTCGCATGTAAAATGTCCCTTTCCTACTTCCGTTTCTCTGTCATTAATGCTCACTTCTCACCACTTAGACCGATCAAAAAGTGAACGTATTCCGGAACGCGAAGCGAAAAACAAATTATTACGGCCGGCTTTCAGATTTGCATGGAAAAATAAAAAGTTGAGGTGTTGAACGACGCGTTTCGATTTTCAGAAAAAATGCGTGCGGTGGTGTTGGTGTTGGCAGTGCTTGCGGTCTCATGCGGCGCGTACAATAATCGTTTGGACCTGCTGCAAGGTGAGTGGCATATCAATTTTCAAACTCCGACGAATCCGAGCGGATTTCTCGGTAATTCGATTTCGAAATCAATCGAAACTTCGGAGCGGGTGAATTGCAACTGTTTCGCCGTTTCAGAGCCGATCTCGGGGGTAGCGAAGTCCAGTGCGAAAAGTGGCAAGCTGGTCGGTTTCCTCGAGAATCTGAAGAAATGGATGAAGTCTGGCAACGAGAAACCCAGTATCCCTATCCTGGACCCACTGAGAAAAGACCATCTACCACTTAACGTGGACAACAAGAAGACAGGCATCACGTACGAACACCTTCCATTTTCGATTTCAGCTCGACTACATTTTACTCCTCCTATTAAGAGAACTACTGAGCCCATCGAAATGGCGGGTGTCAGATTTTTGCTCGTACAATTCGTGAAGTTGTAGAAATATTTTCTTGAGGAAATGTCGAATCAACAAATTACGTTTCATTTGTAGCGTCGCGTTTTTAAGAAATACTGTAAATTGGTGAATTTTGCACCTTAAGGAGAGTATGAGGATTAAGGTGTGTCCAATTGCAGGTTTGTGTTCAGTGTTGGCCAGTGTTTATAACAAAATGTTTGTTCGATTTGCAATGACAGAGTAGACGCCGTGTTGGACAATCTGCGAGCGCTCGGTTTGTCGGAGTTCGATATAAACAAAGGCGATTTTAAAATAATTGGACTCGAAGCGAACATCGATGTGTCCTGGAAAAACATCGATCTATTCACCATGTACGATCTGATAAACGCGAGAATCGAATCTGCTGCGATTGCATTCCATGGGAAAGGAGCTATCCTGTAAGTTGCATAACTTGGTCAACGATTCTATTGAATCCTAAAAAATTTCAATCCACTACCTCGATTAACATATTTTAAGAGTAAGATTTCCATCTCCATAATGTCGCAAATTAATTTTGAAAATTATGAAGTTATCAAACGAGAAGCATTCTTTTTATCAATGTAACGTTATCTGCGAGTGATATGACGAAACTCGTGTCAATGCCGAAGGAAACTTATTTGCCGAATGAGTACATGATCCTCTGTCGATCATTCGGGTCCCTAGCGTTGCTAAAACAGAATTGCCTGAGCTCGATAAAAAGGTTTCCAGCCACAGATCTCTGTAACCCCTACAATCTAGCGATAAGTAAGTCTCGAATGATTATCGGTTGAATATAAATTAATGAAATCGTGTCTTTTTGATATTCAGAGCTGTACTGAAGGATTTACAAATAGCTGCGGTCGCGAAACTTAATATTAACGAAGACGACAGGTTGTTCTTGAAGGACATCGACCTCAAAATTCAACTCGGAAAATTGCAGGTAAGTGTTAGTTATCAACCCTTAAGCGGGCTTTCAAAATAGGGTGCAAAAATGCAGCAAATCAATTCTGTATTTTGAGTATTGACTTTTTAAAATAAACAATACGTTGTTACAGACTACTAGGTGTAATACGTAAATAGACTACGCGTTTTAGAGCAAAATAAAAATTCTTTACGCCAATTGCAAGAAAAAGTGACTACGTAGACTGTTCGTTTCTTCTTTAACAATCTTAACCCTTAACTGGGCGCGCCTATAAACTTACGTTAATGGACGCATAGTATCTCTTGGGACTCCAATATTTAAACCTACAGAACTGGAAAAAACTTCAAAATAAAACAACGAATGAAAATTTTAAAAACTAAGTAGACAAATTTCATGATAAACACGACGGAAACATCATTTACTTAGAATTACACGAAGTATGGAATTTGTGCTTTCAAAACCGGAAAAGTTATATACTATTTTATACCACTTGGAGTCACATAGACCCCATGCGCCCAGTTACGGGTTAATATGGTGAAAACGATACATTGACGGTGGTATATACTAACTGTTTTTACTGTTTTAAATTGCGCCAATTCGTTTTTGCCATAAAAAGCATAAAATCCGAAAATCTAGTTTACAAGTTTATACGCGATACGATAAATCTATTCTATGATAGATCTTATCTTTTTTGTTCGTCGTATTGCCGAAGAAATTGTTCCATGGATTATTATCGTTAACAATCTTGAATGTTACAGTTTAATGCCACCGGTTTGCTCGGCGACGAAGAATTGTCGAAGCTGATCAGCCAGATAGTATCCGACCTGATACCACAGATTCTCCGAGACTTCCCAGACGAAATATCGAAACAGGGTGGAGCATTAGTGAAGGAAGTGATGGATGACGTTCTAAGCAAGTTGACGCTGCAGGACCTACTGGAACTTCTCGGCTAGGGGAGATTACTTCCCACTTCTGCATCCTCATCTTACCTGCAAGCTTTATGAACGAATAAATAAACATTTAATTAATAAAAAAAGAATTCCTGCAGTGTACTCATTCGAAAAATTGCAAATTCTCGAGCTTGTCTGTCTAAATCAGTCTTAACAAAAATTGTCCTGAGCGCCATTTCTACGGGAAGAATATAAATAATAACTACAGCTAGTACAAACATTTCTACTGATATTGCCCGGACATCACACAATACTATCATCAATACGTTTGCTCTTCCACTCGTGTGGATACAATACACGAGAATCCAACCATATGCGTACACTCTCGCGGGAATCCCAACCATACTCACGAGAATTCGCGCAGAGCAGATCATTATCTACTCGGAAACCGGAACTCCGTGAAGTTGCAAACATCGATAGTTCCCTCCGTCCTAGACTTTAGCATCGCCGAGCTTCCGTTGAAAAGCCCGTTTTCTGGACAGCATTCCATTACTGGAAAATTATCGGTAATATGGAAAACTGTAACGAAAACTGTAGGATATAGTACATGGCACATCCAGGTGTAGGTAATACTTGTTTATTGATTTTAAAATCCCCACCTATTTTTATTATTGTCACGCTTATATTAGCTTGCCGTGTCGATGTTGTTGTATGCGTCGAATCTTGGAATCGAATTTTGAACCAGTTCCTGATGAGCTAGAGACTTGAAAATTTACACATAGCTCAGAACTGGATGACATTACAATATTAGACAAAAATTGGTTAAAAAACTGTGCGTATAGGAGAGAAAAAATATTTAAATATTCCCCTTCGCCCTCCGCCGCGCGACCCTCGATAGTACGTCATCGCGGTAAACGATCCCCACTCCGCGAGACAGCGTTTCCTACTCCGCATCATCCCCACTTCGCACCGAAGGAGCTCAGTGCAGTGATGCCAAACGGAGGAACTTTCCCCTCCGGCTGGGCCCCCCACTCTTACTTGTCTAGTTCTACTGCGCACGCGCCACACACGAACGTATCTCTGAACGTGACTCACTCGGGCAGAGCAGAGTTACGTTCGTGTGTATCTCGTGCGCAGTAGAACCAACGTGGCGACGACGGTGCGTCAGAGTGGGGGGTCGAGCCAGCTGAACGAGCGGAGGGGAAAAATCCCAAGACCCGCGAATCTGGCATCACTGCTTCTGGCATCACTGGCTCAGTGTGGTGCAGAGCGTGGATCCGGGGCACCAATTCGCACGCGATGGCCACCAGATGACGCAAAAACAGTGCCGTGTCTAGAATAAGGTAGCAGAGCGGCCAGAGCCCTGAGGCCGTTATATTGGCGGGGTGTACTGGTATTATTGGCAGGAGGAGTGTTCTATCTTGAAACTTAATTGCTAACGTTTTAAGGGTGGCTTAACTCCTTGCCTTTTCATATGTATATACTAATAATTTTGTAAAATTCTGCGGGGTACTTAAGGTACCCCATTTTTCTGTTACTGAAGCTGAAGACGCCGCCATCTGGTGGCCATCGCGTGCGAATTGGTGCCCCGAATCCACGCATTGGTGTGGTGTTCCGTTCATTCAGTTCCATTTCGGACAATTTCGGACTCTATCAAGAGACGTCTTCTCTCCCAGTCATCCCCTCATTCTATCTCGCGTATTTCCATATCTTACTTTTTCATACCAGTATCACTATATCTTGCGTTTCATTTAAAAAAGACTAAAAAGTAGAAAATGAAAAAAGTTTTTAAAAACCACGCTTATATTAAAATGCACTAAAAAGGAGAAAATCATTTTTTTAGACATTGGAGACTATAAATCAAAGCATGGAGCGCTAAACTATATGGACGTAATCTTCGTGGACGCTCTACGCTTTTATTTATAATCACTAATGTTTAAAAAAATTATTTTTTCCTTTTTAGTGCACTGTAATATAAATGTGGTCTTTATATATTTTTTTTACAATAGACCATCTAGGATCACTTCTAGGAAATATTCAAATACCAACATGAAAGTTGATATTTTTATTCTTATCCATTGCCGCAATTTCCGGCTGGCGATAAATTCGTGGATTTCCCCGTCCGCTTCCCGCGTCGCTTTCTTCGACTAATTCACCGGAGATCCCCAGTAAGCCCTGGCGCGTAATTAGCCGGGAATCGATGCGAAACCGATGCACCCGACACTATGGTTCGAGAGAATCCCCGGATCCTAGCCCCCGATAAATCCTTATCTCGCCTCGATGCGAGGCAACGATAGCGTGGCCGCTACGAAATTCCGCGAAAGGCGCTTAGTCTGCGAGACCGAACGGGTTGCAAAGTAATCAGCGGATATTTGCCGGAGCGACGGAGCCGGCAGACGTCTGAGCATGGAGTCAAAGAAACCGCGGGCCAAGAGAAAATCCTTCCCCGTTAATGGACTTGCCAACTTAATTAAGTCCGCCCGAAGACGCCCACCTTGGCCGCGTCCTCTTACCGAGCAGAAAATCCGATGTCATCCAATGAAACTCCAGTATTCGTTTTCGAAATCGCATTCGATGATCAAGGGTTGGCTTCAACAATTGTTAATACTCGTACGTTCCTCGGAATGAGTTGCATAAAAGATTCTATGATACTTTCTCACCCGTTTTTGCTTTATTTTTTAAACTAATAAACTTCGCTTCGTTTATCACATCTCATTTTAGAGAAATACATCTAACAATACAGATAAAGAGAAACCATTTTATAGTGTAAAGGAATAGTAGGGTCGTGGAACAAGGTGAAGAATAACGGCACGAGCACTTAGAGTTTAGTTGTAACAGCAATAGTCAATTGTCCACTTTATTAAAAACCCAAAATCGAAGGAACCCGTCACCCCTTAGAACCAATAGAAAATAATAGAAACTAGAATCCAGTGTAGGATGGAAACTAGAAGGTCTGAGAAGCACAGAGACCTTTTAAGGGAGGTTTAGCTCAAGCAAAACTATAGTTCGGCAAGCACTAATTAACAGCCCAAGCGAAGCTGTTGTTTCAAGTAACTCTTTTAGCAAAGATCCGAAAAAGACGGCCAGAGAAGCGCAATGGCCTATTTAACCGCTCAAACAAAGCGGGAGTGCGTAAAGTAACGTCCAGATAGCTACTGCCTTTTCGGCAATCAGCTGTATCCTAAGAGTCAGGACGTAGCGAGTCGTTATTATGGTTTTGGCAACCCCGTCACTTCTCTTTCCCTGGTCCTATAAATGCTAACTCGTGTTCCGTCGCGCGATCCGCAACATATACAGTATTTTATCGATATAAGTCCTCAACACGGGTCTGCGCAGGGTCATTTATACGCCAGGGATACTATTCTTTGAGTTTTGCCGAACGTACACAAGGACAGCCGAGCTAGAGGGGCCTCAGTCGCCGAGAAATGTGAACATAACTAATCCGAATTTCAAACTTCTTTACATTTCATTATTTTTTATGGGACTTTGAAGACAATACTTGTAGGTTTTCACCGACTCCAGATTTGGCCGACAACGAATCTAAAATTGCCGATCAAATTCGTTGTCGGCCAAATCTGGAGTCGGTGAAATGTTGTCAGTGAAAACCGTGTCGGGAAAATTCGTGTCGGTGATTTCCATGGGACCCGTTTGCGACGTGTCCGATCTTTGCCACGTATAAGGGCCGATTCGTACATATCCGGCCGGCGTTTTTCGGTATCCATGCATTTCCGGCCGATTTTTGAGGCAACTTGAGTAAGAATCTTTCTCATTATCATGATGTTGTAAAGGAGAGCTACCGATAGTTCACCTGAGGAGGGATAGAAACCTTTTATTTGTTAGTTATGGCCTGTTCGACTCAAAGGAAAAGTATCGGAGGAGAATCGGACTCAGTTTTCCGGTTGTGGACGGTCTCATTTAAACCTGGGTAAGAATATTTTGTCGGACTCCGATATCGGAGATGTATGAATCGACCCTAAAACAGCTGATCTGTTCGTCGATCGGTCGAGGAAGGGACAGACACCTCGCGGGACTTCGTGAGGATTAAATCTCGGAAGGAAATTCATGAAGAGATTCGGCCGGGTCTGCCGGCTTTGACAAGAGCAACAAGTGTCTGTTTGGTGTACGCGATCCGAATCGGACGCCGTGTTTTCGAGAGAGGATATATACCTCTTGGAACAGGCCCGTTGGGACACTTTCTTCCCCACGAATCACCATTACAAACGATTTAATCGACTTCCACGGAGAGCGACTCTCTTCACCCGTTTTGTAAAGGAGCGTCGCGAGTCGTGTCGCGTCGTAGCGCGGCGTGTTGGCCTCGACTCGACTCTATCAGCCGGCGCGACGTTCTACTGACATTTTTCCGAGAAACGCGATGATGTAACGCGATTAGCGTAGCGTTACGATAGCGTGGTAGGTGTGCGCCGGACTGTACGATTGCGAGCGGTAGTATAGTGTTCGAGCGTCAACACGGTTGCGAACGGAAGCGCTGTGGTTGGCTTTGATGAAATACAGATTGACATTTGAACATTTTTAATCCTCGTCTGTTTTTTCTTGTTCCAACTTGTTCCTTGTAATCTCTCTTCTTGATAGATTTGAATATACAGTGGGCGTACAAAGTGTTCGTACACCGTTTAAAATAGAATAACTTTTTTATTTTTACCAATGATTCTAATTAATTATAGAAAATCAGGTCGTGTGGTACAATGATAAAAAAGTTATTCCATTTTAAAAAGTGTACGAACAGTTTGTACACCCACTGTAGTTTATTCCAAAACATCGCTTCTAGCATAACTAGGATATGGTGGAGGACTCCAGACAATGATGGGGATATTACATTCGAGATGGTAGTGGGTCTAATGGACACTAAACATCATAGAGTTATTATAGACAGCGATGAGGCTAATGGACTTCGTGCAATGATAGAGTTATTAGACTCTAGGTTCTAATGGACGCTAATCAGATTTGAGACCGTTTACTTATCCCCCTTCCACGTTCTTTCTGTAGAAGCAATAGTTTCAAAACATAATCAAAGTAACACGCGATCGGAGATGAAGCCACTATGTTCGAAAAATGGTGGGGACTACTGAAGACTAATCAGAACCACGTTCATCCAGTACACCATTTTCGCGGCACTATACAGTACACGAATCAAATACCCAATTTTTATTTTTTTTTGTTTAAAGGCGGTGTGAAAATGCTATTACGCATCCCCCCTTCTGGTAATGGTCGTGATAGTGTGGGACTCGGCTTCCTCTCTGATGAAGGAGAATTATACAGGCTGTTCCCAAAAATCCTTCAACATCCAGAAATGGGAGCAACATTTTTCTTTGCACAATGGCGTCCGCGGCTTTATTAAGAAGTTATTAACGAAAAACACGGATAAGGGTCGATTCATACATCTCCGATATCGGAGTCCGACAAAATATTCTTACCCAGGTTTAAGTGAGACCGTCCACAACCGGAAAACTGAGTCCGATTTTCCTCCGATACTTTTCCTTCGAGTCGAACAGGCCATAACTAACAAATAAAAGGTTTCTATCTCTCCTCAGGTGAACTATCGGTAGCTCTCCTTTACAACTTCATGGTAATGAGAAACATTCCTACTCAAGTTGCCTCAAAAATCGGCCGGAAATGCATGGATACCGAAAAACGCCGGCCGGATATGTATGAATCGGCCTTAAATCATAGCGAGGCTACAGCGAACGAAATCCGATTACGACGAGAGGTCCTGCTTAGCGTGGCGTCACCGTTGTCCGAGTCAGGATCAATCCGCTGTTGCCGCGCTCTGATTGGTCCGTGTTCTTTGTTAATAACTCCTTTTTTTTTTTTTTTTTTTTTTTGTTAAGGAAGGTGGTAAAGTTTAAAACATCCACCTCCCGGGACAACCAATGGGTTGCCCCTCTACTATCTTTGGGCCCGGATTAGTTTCCCCTGGGCCCTACTTGCCGTATTTCTCCTGGGTAGCTATTTCCGGGTTTTTACCACTCCTGTTCTTGTCTTTTATTGTTAATAACTCCTAAACAAAGCCGCGGACGACATTTTTGCAAAGAGAAATGTAGCTTCAAATGATCTCACGAACCTTCCATTTCTGGATGTTGGAGGAATATTGGGACACATTGTATTGCCTGTAACATACGCCATACCCGCTAAAACCCCACCGCCTAAGGGCCTTCTGGTTTCTTCCTTGTATCTGCCGTTGTCATTCCGGTGGCCCACTACCCACATTCAACACGGCGACATTCCGACTCTCCTCCACTATTCACATTCTGCTATTACACGAATCAAATACCTTGAAGACGTCCACGTCACGTGAAACACGATGATTCGATTTTAGGCGGGTAAATCGATTTCGTCGACGAGGCAGAAACAGCTAAGTGAATTGATATCGAACGATCACGAGGACGAGGCCCCGTAGGGCTTGATCCAGACTCGAGAAGGATCTCGATTCTGTGCAAGCGGAAAAATGGCGAGCTCCGAGGGAAACCGGTCGGTACAGGGAGCGTGAAATAAGCGGCGGGACGGACAGCTGACAATTACACACACCGGTCGAATAAGCGAGACGGCTTTTCCTCCGTGGGACACCTGTGAATCTCACGAAAGTAAAAACGATCGATCGCTGTTTAAGGATTAATCTCGTAACGGCCGGCCTGTTTTTTCGTCGGCGTTCGGACGGCCCGACACCCGGTATGTGCAACCCCGGGAACGCGTGTAAGCGGCGTGTGTGCCGTGTAATTACGTATTCTCGGTAAACCGGCGAGGAAAAGCAGCCGACATACCGGCCCAGGCGTTTCTCATTTCCGTTGAAACGTCGATATGTATTTGACGCGTGACCGACGTTGGAAACGCGTCCGAGGTCCGGCCCGACTCGGCCAGCGCGGAAACCACGTTTTAGTCGCGTCTCGCGTTGCGTAATGAGCCACTTTTACCCCATTTCTAGAACGTCGCCTTTCTATCGTGCTGGTTACCCCGGCATAAATGGAGACGTTACGTAGAATTTTTCATACAGGGTCTTTGTGTTATCATGCTTATGCGACGAACCGTGTAATCGAATTTTGAACCACTTCCCGATCAACTAGAAACTTAAAACTTTACACGTAGCTCAGAACTGGATGACAACGCAATGTTAAAGAACATTTTTTTTATCTGCGTTTAGGAGATAAAAAATACTTTTTAAAAACCACGCTTATATTAAAATGCACTAAAAAGGAGAAAATAATTTTTTTACACATTAATGACTATAAATGAAAGCGTGGAGCGCTAAACTATATCGACGTAATCTTCGTGGGCGCTCCAAGCTCTTATTTATAGTCCTAATGTCTAAAAAAATTATATTCTCCTTTTTAGTGTATTTTGATATAAGCGTGGTTTTTAAAAAGTTTTTTTATATATTGTTCTTATCTGAACGTTCTCTGCGACGCACAGTGAGAATTCGAAATTTATAAGGGGGAGTAACATTTGCAAAGTGCTGTATATGGTGTACGAAAGGATTAATTTCGAGCGCAAAACCTGTACGGTAGAATCTCGGTTGTATCTGTGCTAATCTCAACGACACGAGAATTGGCATACTGGAACTATCACTTAACTGGAATGGTTATCAAATTCTCACCGAGTTGTGGGCACAATCAATCGTGTATTTTTAGTTGAGCTATCAATTTGTTTGTAACTACTCGGACAACAGAGAACTAAATAATCGATGTTGTGCTATATTTAAACTCGTTCAATCTGGATCTAACCGACATACATTTACCGCATCATTTAACTACAAACTCTACAGAACGACAATACGAAAAGTCAATTAAGAATGCAGCGAGAAGTGTTGCACTGTGCTCGATTCGCCTACTAAATAATCGCTGAATCCGTTTTCAGTGCCGTATCAAATAAGTCTCTGAAACGTTGATGCATATGAATGTAAACTATTTCCATCCTGTTAAATAATGCATCCCTCAAACGAACGTTTGATAAACATATTGCAACGCGACATGTTGAACAGTGAAGATAAGTACTGCGCCCTTTCTCCTCGCTCCGTTTCTAAATACATCGACTCGTGGATATTTTCACGAGCACCGACGACGAGAGACCGCGCTATTCGCGTTATTTAAAACCGAATAGCTGGTTCGAATATGCGGGAACACTCGCATCCGACATTACTCGGAGAAAAATAGGATGAAACGGAGGCTGCAGGGACTTCGAGGAATCGATTCTATTTATTTCGAGCGTGCCAGAGAGCTAGAAGTCAAACGATACGGCGATGATCGTTCCGCGAACGTGTTTGTAAAATTGTTTTCGATCCGAGCAGAGCTCCCGCGATTCTCTATAATTAATGTCCGCGACGAGTAGACGGCGGTCTTAATTGTACAAGATTTCAATAAAGTGTGTCGGCAAGTGCGTGGCACTCCTTTCCCGGCGGTTTCGATGCCGCTTCCAAGAACGCGTATCGTCTTAATCAGGAAACTCGTACTGCCCCCACGGCTGGATGCGCCTTAACGCCATTAATTAAGGGGAGATTAATTTCGTTACGTGCACCGTGATCTCGGAACTCTAATTGATAACACGGGCCGTTTCTTTGAAGCGCGGGTTCGATGGGGGTGACTCGATAATCGACGCACAGACTGATTAATGCGTCGACGAGCGATACCGTAAAAGTACGCGTCGATCGGCTTTATTAATTATCCTGACGCCACGGTGGGCTGGTTCTATGAAATAATTGGGATCAAGTGAAAAATAATCGTTTCACGAAATTGATTCACGCTAGATCTTTCCGGAAGCTAACTAGATGGACTGAAAAGGACACGTGTACGATATCAATTGTTAAATAAATATTGGTCAATTTCAAATCTCTCGAAACAACATTCAGAGAATCGGAGAATGCCAATACATTGCCTTCAGCTTATCAAACGAAGAAAGGAAAGATCCATACGGTTACTGTTTCTTACAATCGACGCCAGCAGTTTTTATTCTGCATAAAGATCAGTCTAGTTATTATGGTCCCGTCGTCGTCGCGAGATACTTTTTGCAGTGGCACGAACGCGTTAATATTCGATCAGGAGGCAGGTATCGAGATTATCGAGTTTATGCGCGAGAATTCCGCATAAAGCCATCTCGTAGAGGCTGTCATAGTTGAGGATCCGAAAGGTGTCGTCGAAAATTCAGCATATTCGCCAAGGAAGGAGAATCGGTCGCAGAACGGCGTCGAAAGTGTCGCCTTAACGAGGTGTCAAGGGAGGTGACGATCAATCAACCATGTCAGATTCAATCCGACCGAGGAGCGCGACAAATCACCGACACGGAAAATATTAGTTGCGCAAAAGCTGTTTTCTTGCGGCCAAGAAACACCGTCCGCGCCTCGCGAAAACAATATCAGAGAACGCGATCGAGGTACGCTTAGATGCTGTCCTTAGCTCTGACCACTCGTCCACCCACGCAGTTTGCCACAGAACCGAACGACGGTCTAGCAATTTTATTCTAATACCTAAAGCAGCGGTTTTCGTGACCCTCACCTCTTTCCGAACGCCTGAACGCCGCGTTCTCGTTATTCAATGCTGTTCGACGTCGATTTTCTGCTTCGACAACCAATTTCTCAGAGTTGATAGATTTAGAATGAAAAGTAAAATAACGGATCTGCCGTTCTTTAAAAACACGGTGCTCGGAGAAATTTAATCTTGAGAAGAAACTGGGATTATCTACTTTAAAAATCTTTCTTGCTCCAACTGTGGCCCGAGAAAAAGAAAGTTCAGCATAGAAAACTCTCATTAAAGGAAAAGATATATCTTTCCTTTTTATTTACATGGAACATTACGTTACATAGAATCGAATCAAAACTCACAGTACGCGTATCGGAACGATTTCTAAAAATCGGTGAAATCGTCGGAAATGGTATCCTTGGAAAACTACATTGAGTATCGCCGTTTGAGATAATTGGAAAAAGAAACAAGATGTTATCGAAAGAATCAAGAGTGCTGACTAATGAAAAAATTCCGACACAGTGATTTCGATTCGGAAGCCTAATCGCCGAATGGAAACGCACGATTCCCGGTGCCTCGAAAATCTGGCGGCGTGTTCTCCGTGTCGTGGCTGCGTGATCCTCGGCCGTTATTGCGATCCTTTATCTCGACGGTGATCATTAGCAGCTGTGCTTGTCACGGGGCGTGGAGTTTTATTTAACGAGGCCGTTTATTAATTACATCTTAAACTCATCCGATTACATCGGTACGATGTTTGTCGCGTCTCGCCGCGAATAAAAAGTCCGGTCGTTCGCGCTTGTAAACACGGTCTCGGAGTTGCGGCGATCATCCGGCATAATCGTTGCCACACGACACGACACGAAACGAAACGAAGCGAACACGACTGACTCGCGTACACTCCGGGATTCCGGGAACGCGAGTCAGCGAGGGCCGCCAACAAATGGAACGGCTTTCTGTGTCTTGGTCGCTGCCAAATCACGGACGGAGAAGCACAGGCGGCACAGAAAACGTTTCTTAGTCCGAGCTACGTTCGAAACTGGATAATGAGAGCGACGCCCAGTTCCGAGGAATCGAGCTCTGATAACGAGAAACGATAGAGAGAGGCGAGACAGAGAGACGCGGCGACGCGACGGAGAGAACGCGATCGCGAGCGAACCAGCGAGCTGAAAATAAAAAGAGACCGACCCCGTAATGTCACGGATTAAACCATCGGCTGAAATAGAACTTGATGTCGCCAGCGAAATCTCCGGAGATAATGATAACGATTCCAGATGACCGGATAAACACCTGCAGAATCTCGCTTTTTGGGTAATGCGCGTGGGTGGTCGCCGGAAATCCATTATTTATCTAATTTCAATCCCGAAGTGGTTTACACCATGTATCTCCTGGTAGAAAATGTTCTGTCTTATTATCACGACACCGACTCGTATTCTATCGATCTAGATGGCCAAAGATCAATTTCTTAGAACAACCCCCAGAAAAAATAACATGTTATTGGGAGAGCCAAGTAGTCCCTCGAACCAACCCCATTATTCATAACGTATATGCTGTTTTTTTTTTTAAATTAATGTAAGATATAGTTCGGTATAAATCCGGTGCATCGTTGAACGTGTAAATTCGAAATTTTATCGCGTTCGCAGAAACGCGGTTTAATCGAGGCCTCGCTGGGAACTGGAATTCCTATCGGCGGTTTTCCGAAGAACGCACACGAAATTAGCACGCGCGTGCGTCGCGAAGTTTCCTCATCCTTCGTACGAATTTACACTTCTTCGCTTCGCGCGTATCGTCACGGATGGATTCTCCACAATGAACACGAAATATGAAAACCGGAGTATTCGTATTTCTTGAATAGTCGAACGCGATTCATCAGTTCTAAAAATGGAAAAAATATTTTCGAATCTCGCTGACAGAAATGTGTATAGATACCAAATGTGTGCATGTATACATCAAAACACAGCATTACAAATAAACGATAAAAATGAACACCGTTCGACCGTTTGGACAGGTTTAGATTTGTCACTGCTGTTCCGCCGTTTCATTATGGGCGAATAAAACCTGTTCCTACATTGTCCACTTTGAGTGATCGTTCCGGATGGAACACATATGAAAGCCAGCTTTACACCTTTCATTGCGGATGAATCGTCCGTGATGCACATCGAAACTCCGGTCGAGATTCTGAAAAGTTAAAATGCGCAATTAGAATGGACGATAATTACGCATTTCTGACAAAACTGAGTACGTACAACTTATAACATTGAAGAGAATCAAAAGTATCAAAAAATGACGATACATTACACTGTCCAACAAATTTCAACCTTTTTCATGTTTCCAAATAACTATTGTATGGATCTTGTAGAGTTTTTTGCTCTGATTCCGAATGTGCCCTTAATTTTTCTCCTACGCAATTGTTGAAAAACATGAGTTTGAAAAAAAACGTAGTTTTCAAGATTAAACAAATATTATGATGTTATTATAAAAAATATTGAATTGTTCTTTGCAGCAAAAGATTCAGTAGACTTTGAACATGCTTGAACAATCATTAAAGACGGAGAGACACCACTTTTGCACCGTTTTCTGATGAAATTTTATTATTTATCTGAAAAATAAGGGTCCAGTTGAAAATCGAACTACATCACGCGATAGAGCAGACTTTTATTTTGAGGAACCACCCTTTCAACTTTTCAACGTCGACGTTTTTTTCCTTCCAAAAAGCAAAATATCTGTACCCAACATGAGTTGCCGCCAGTGACGGCAATTAAGGGTAGATTCGGAATCAGCGCAAAAATCTCGGTAAGATCCACCCAACAGTGGAAATTATTTATTTATTTTTAACATTTTGGAATTATTAATGGAGGAAATCTTGTAATCAAACAAACATATTAGATCCACAGATTGTGCATACATTGAGATCATCAAATCTGACTACGTTTTACTTCAACAACCGACCTGACTCGAACTGGAAATTCGCCTTCAGCGCTACGCGTTCGTCGCGAACTCGAAGTTCTCTCCACATCGTTACGATGCGTCGAAAAATACCACACGTTATTTGTTTTCCGGCCGTGTACACGCGAGCTCGTTGTTTCAATTATTTGCGCTCCGAGCGTCGAGTAGAAGCAAAGCAAACAGCCCGGGACCATCTAGTCGACCAGGTCCTCCTCCAGGCCGAAGTTTGCACGTTGCTTCTTCGCAAAAATTCAGACCGCGGGGAAGAAAAAACAACAACCGGCGAACCGACAGAAAAACCGCCGGCGACTCGCACCAGTACCGGGAACGCTCTTGTCTTTTTAACGACGCTGTTTAAACTGCGCCGTGCTATTAACCTGTCAACCGGGTATGACGAGTTAACTCGTCGCTGGGAAATCATGCCGCAACGACGAACAAGTTAACCGGGAATTGGAAAAACTACCTCTGTGCATACGTCGAAACCCGATGGATCGTTTGGCTTTTTGTTTCATCCGGTTTCCTTTGTTGTGGCATTCTGTTCACGATTGTTACACGGCGAAACTGATACTTTAATTTTTATAAAAATGTACCTTTGTACATGAATATTTACTATTAACTCTTTGCGGTTCAACATGCTCCTGTCTTTTTTTTCATTTATATTCCTATAGGCAGCTCTATTACAGTTTTGCTTAAGCACCACGTAATTGTGATATTACTAGACAATATTCTATTGTTCTTATGCAAAATAAAGATTGTCTTCATCATTTATGACAAGCTGTAATACAATGAAAGTGTATTTCTTCTTTTAACAATATTAATAACTCGAAATTAATCATTGTTCTGATATTTCGGCCGCATCGTATTCCACTCATTCATTTTTTACTAGATCTTGAAGATCTGCGTCCCTTCAACATGGCTGCCAACAAGGACACCACCTGGAAACACAAAAATACAAACTGCACCGGAAATTATTGCGAATACGTAGTATCACAAACAATTTATCACCTACAAATATTCATTACCATCCTCCCATTTTGAATTACCTGTCTGCTCACACTTTCCTAAGTCATAAATCCGATAAATGGACGACAAACACAAGTTCCACGTCAACTACTCACTAAATAGACCAACTTTCCCGATAATTCGAAAAGAAAATATGGTCACCGATAGATGGCTGCATGAATAAAACATACTTGTTCGCGCCTGATACGTTTCAACTCATTTACGTCAATCAAGCATACGTTACAGAATGCAAAACGCGGAATGTCAGGTAAAAAGTGTTTCCAAGAGAAGCTCATTACGCATGGTTGGTCCGTAAACAAGAAATTATTATCTGGAGTGTACCACGCGCGGAATCGGTCCACCTTATTTACCGTTGCAGTGTCCTACATCGTGCTCGAACGCCGAACACGAATCCTCGCAAAAATACATTCTACCTGTATGTTTCGCGATGTTAAAGCTATGTTCACACTGGACGCACAGACTGGTATTTGACCGATCTAGCTGGCCAAAAGTCGATTTCCTAGAACTACCCCAGGTAAAAAATAACATTGTTATTGGGAGAGCCAGGTAGTCCCTCGAACCGACCCCATGGTTCATAACGTATAAATTGTTCTTTTTCATTAATGCAAGCGTAACTTAATGAAACATAATAAGTTGAATCAGTTTTAGGTAATCAAAAATTTTGGCCAGCTAGATCGGCCAAATACAGTAATCTCTTGATTTTTGTCCCAGGAGCTGTTCGTGGAGCGGACAAAAATCGCGATGTAGACTTGTTTTTCTGATTTATGCAGTGTATCGCCGTCGCCGGCACAGTTTAAAGGCCCACGTGTTCTCACAATGTAATGCCAATTCAAAATGCTTTATTTTTCATTATTTTTTCATGAGACTTTTATTGGCTTGTTTCTGGCAATATTCTGATTAAAGCAAGACCAAACACCATATTATTTGGCCCATATTTACTCTACATGTGAGAAGCATAATTTATAATTTATCGTACATTCAACATACGCTATAGCATATGTTTAAATAAACAAATAAACATCTCGAAAATATATTCTCAAAGAATTAAAGAATAAAAAATATTTAAACGATTACATAAACGAATACCTAACCAGATAAATTTTCATTTAATAAGTTATTAATAAATGTGTTAATAGCATTAGTATTTTAAAGAATAGAGCATACAATTCAGTTTTTCTTTCCTCCTCACTCGCTATCCTCTTCCATATCTTACAGTTACACCACAAAGTCAATGAAACCAAGAAGTAATGAAAAATAAATCATTTTTAATTGGCAATACACATTGTGAGAATACGCGGGCCTTTGAATTGCCGGCGACGACGACTGTTCGTGTCTCCTTCTTTCTTTCAATTGAAGTTATATCGTGTTTGGTCTTGTTTTAATCAGAAAAATTCTAGAAATACGTTTTGAAAGTCCCATAAAAAAATAATTAAAATTAAGATGTTTGAACATTCGATTCGTTGTGTTAATGTAGTGGTGTTCACAGCAATATACCCGGGCCGAGAACAATAGTCGCCGCCCTGCGGCGCGGTAAAGCGTTGACAGGCAGTGGAGTGAGTAGGCCTGGACAAAAATCGAGTCGTCGAATCTGGGACAAAAATCAAGTCTGTACTGTACCAGTCTGTGCGACGGTGCGGAGAGCCAGAAGCTCTCCCAGTGCTTTTCGTGGCGGTACCAACGAATAAAACGGTCGAGCAGTTCGCGTAGCATCTGGTTGGCACATCGTCTCGCGAATCCACGAAAACTTCCAGCGAAAACATCGATGGGGGAAAAAAGGTGGCGGGAAACAGTGCTCTTTCGTCGGGTACACAAACGCTGCGAGTGTATTAGCGCCGCGTCGCGCCGGTTGCCAGCGTCCCGTATAGGAACGCCGAGCACGACCGACTGTAGCCGAGCGGGCACGAGGCAACAGGCGGCTCGTTTTAAACCCGTGGCCTACGGGGAGTTTTCCAAGCGGTTGCCTGACAGTAAGCCGCCGGCCTCCAAAGCGTGTGTGTCTTTCGTGCAGTTCGAACAAAAGTGCGCTTCTCTCTTTCTCCACAGTGAAAGTATACGTATCTCGTGGATTCTCCGGCATTGTTTTCCCGGCTGGTTCCTTCCCTGGGAGCAGCAACGTCGTTGCTACGAGTGCGGTCTCGTGACAAGTGACAAGTGTGCCAACATCACGGGTGTCAAAGAGTATTTATACGAAGCGAAGTCCACGAAACGACATTCGGTCTCTCTTCGAAATCGATCGTTACGTCCGTTGATTAAACGTTTCCACCGAATCAAAAATAACCGACTAACCGAGTAAACATCGAGTCACGGATTCTGTTTGACAACGAACGGATCGGCCTCGCGTGTCACGTATACCACCGCTATAGTGTTCGGACGTTCACGACCGTTCAGATTGATTTTCTGTCCGCGGAGGTGTCCCGTGGAACGAGATTCCCCGTTTCTGTGAATCCGCGACCCGGTGATGGCGGTTCTCGGGCTTGAACAGCCCGCGCTTTTTTGAAACCCTGTTTCCCCCCACCCCGTGAATCTGTTCGAAGCGTGATGGGATCGACGAAGATGACAGGACCCGTGGAGCGTGGTCTCCTTGTGCTCTTGTTTTTCCTTACGGTTTGCCGTGCGAACGAGTTGAAGGACTACTGCTCGATGCATAAATTCGATAATCTGCCCGGTGGTGGGTTGAGGTTCACCAAGGAAGTCATCACCACGGAGTACGCGAACATCGGCGCGTTCAAGGCTCTGCATTGCTGCCTCCGGGGGTACAGGAGTATCGAATGGTTAGCGAAAGTGTATTTCCTTTTTTACTTTCTACGTGTACTTATTGTTGGTCTACGTGCCACGGAAAATGCGTCGGTGTCCCGTGACGCGGATTCGCGTCGCCGATATCAGAAACTGATTGCACGTGGTGCAGGTTACTGGCGCACAGCGTGAACCGTAGCCATTTTGAATTTGGCAGAATGACTTTGCGGAGGGTTCGAACTATATTCTTTGTTACGATCGGTTATGCAAATTCGTTGTTTCCAGGGTTAACGGTAATCAACAACCCTTACGCAGCTAACCAAAATTTATAGATTATTTAAAACCAGTGGCACACTCGGGGGGTTGCCAGCGGGCCCCCTCAAGAAAAAGCAAATAGAACATTGGGAAATTAGTAAACCGTAGAACGGCTGCTTCGAATGTGCAAGGCCGAATTAGCTATACAGCAGAAGAAAATGTTTAGCATGTAAAATTGTGTGACAATAGTCCTGGCTATCGTTAAGATATTTTTGTAAGAAAAAGGTGATTCTGTTGAATTGATCCTCTCAAGATTAAATCTCCATTTGAAGACTATAAATTAATGTATTAGCGAGCACAGAATGGACATATTTTGTGATATTTTTGGGGGAAACATGTTGCGGGAAACAAAGTAAATTGGTACTGTAGGAATTCTTAAAATTTTACAACTTTTTTTAGTAATGATGTTGCGAAGTGTCCGTGTGTATAACAAAAATGCGCATTGAAAACTTGAACAGACGGATTCCTGGTATTTTTATAAAAAGTAAATTAAAATACATTTCGGTGACCCGTGAACCTAGTATTATATTATTAGAGTGTTTACGCACTGCGAAGGCACACTAATTTGGATGCAAAAAGTCTGGTGTTGTTCTACAATGTCCTTATAGTTTTTACCTGCTTGTAACAAGTTTATGGTTACTTTTAGAAATTCATTTTCTCCGAACGGTTTCGTTTACATTCTACTCGAAGATATGTGTATCCGTTGCCCACCGAGTTGATGCAACAATAACATTGACTCAGTTTCCTTTACAAAGAAACCAGATTGTAAGATCACAGAAACATTGTTCCATGTACAAGCGCGGAACACTGCAATATTGAATGGCGAAGCAATGTTGATTAGACTACGAATTTTATGCATTTTTGACGAAGGTGAATAACTGCAATTTACAATGCAGCGAATGGATTGAGAGACTACCATATTATTTTAACTCCTTTAAACTGTGGGAAGAAGAATAAATGTTGAAAACGGAGAGGAAAAGGCCATGCCTTTTTTTTAACATGTTTATTATTAAGTACAGGTACTGACTTAGATGTTAGGTAACAATAAACATAGAAAAAATAAACAAATTGTTATCATACATTTTGCATGGTGACCTCGATTGTAGGGCACGATGTTTTCGCGACGACATTCTGGGGATATTTTTTTCCGGTATTCGAACGAAAACATTGCGGTTTTGGTGGAAGGTTGAGCGTGTGTCGAGAGAGGTCGATTAATAACGTTTCTGTTTTGGTGGAGGAAAGACGCACGGGATTCTGTGGTTTTATTTTCGTCGCGAGAACACGTTTGTCGGCTGCATTTTCTCTCATTTTCTTTTCCGGTGGACGATTCGAGGGCCGATTTGAATGGCGTGCGGCGACATTCGCGCGGGTCTCGATGCAATTTTCGCGGCGACTTTTTCGCCCGAGTTTCGCGAGTGTACCTGGAAAACGTTGCTTCCCTCGTCGTGGAACTAATCCATTTATGGAACGAGCATTTTTCTCTCCTCTCTTTTTCTTTGCCGTTTATTTGTTTCACCAGTTGAATACGTTAAACCGTGTTATTAGTCCGGCATACGGCAAGTTCTCGATTTCCGGGCAAATCGCGTCGGCGACTTTGTTTTCTCGTAATTTCTTTCTCCTCGGAAACCTCTTGTCCTCTCTCTTTCTCTTCGTCCCCTAGCATAATGGCAAAATGTTGGTTACTAGCTCGCAAGCTGCTCCGCAATATTTAAAGCGCGACTCCGGTCGCACGCGAGAAAAGAATGCCGGGTCGTTATGCAAATATAGATTTTTCTCGAGTAATTTCGGCCCAACGGAATTAAACTGCAATTTGTGTTTAAACGGTTACTCGCGAGCGCACCTGCTCGGAGAGTAGAGTAATGACCGAATTTATTTTCAAACTCGAACTTGCGACGTTCACGCGTTTCGGGTCACTTGATAATTGATTTTCTTACTGGATCGGCTACGTGGACAACGCTTTTGATTAAAATGCTCCTGGCTAATGTGGATTAACTGGTACACTGTGTGTAATAAATAACTATTGATTTCTTGGTATAATAATTTCAATTAATTGAAAGAGGCACAATAGCATTCTCAAGCTCTGCAGATGTAATAATAACTGGACTGTGTGCGATATAAAAATTGTTTGCATGAACTGCAACAAACGAGGGCCACGAGATATTTCAATTTGAATAACTTAAAAATACCACTACTGTTAGACGTTAGCGTTTACTTACTAGTGTCTTAGTACGACAGTAATGGTGTTTAAGAGTTACTTAAATTGAAATATCTACTGAACTACTAACTTTTCGGCATACATAGGTTAGTACTTCTTTATAACAAATGTCCAGCTGCATTGACTGATTTATTAAAAAATACTTCATACCATTTAAAAAATTACATCGAATGATTAAAAAAAATGAAGTTGACCTTCATATGTCCTTTACACGTCCACCTACAACAAAGTGTACCATCAGAATGTGCCATTTTGAAGACCATTCAACTCGATCTGGAACATTGTTTGCTATGCGGAATAATAATGATGTAAATCTAGATGGCAAAATGTGGCGACCCACCCTGTATAATAATTAATATTTACCGATATAATAAAATGAATTCTGTATTAATTAAATCATTTTGGCATAAATGCATAAACTCTTGCACAAATTCGTATACGAAACTGTACGTTCTCACTGACTCATGGAAGCCACAGTTTTCACTCCGATGGAGTAGAGGAGGTTCCTTTCTCCTAAAACAGCCGAATCCGAGAACCCAGAATCGGCATACAGCTGCTGATGCGTATCAGTCCCCAGAAATGAAAAACACATGACTCACGTAGGGGCCCCACCCATCATTCTCGAATCGAAACCTCGTGTCAGGCTTCCGGGGAGTAGAATCAGCATATCGAGGACTCGTCGTCGAGCCATGTCGTATCCAATTCTGTTGTCCTTGAACCCTCGTTGGCCAGGTTTTTCGCGGGCTGGTACACCACGTTGTTCGGGGAAAAACCGTGGTCGCCGGAGCGTGTCGAAACGAGCGTATCGTGGGACGTTGTTGGTAAAAACGGCGTCGAACAGAACAGAACGAAGAAGAAGAAGAAGAGCGAGTTGGTTAGCTGGCGAGCGAGTCACGTCACGCGGTAATAACGTTTCCACGAAACGCTTGTTTATTCCACGATAAATCTAGAAGAGCGCGTCGAGCGCTAGCCTCTCCATCGCAAGCTATAACGTTCTCGGCGAGCCGCAGCAGTTCTCACTCCAATTTGCAAACTTTCGGATCCGGAAGTGAAATTTTTGCGTTAAAACGTAGCATTCCTCTGTCAAGAATCGACTCGAGTAACAGTTCGACAAAGTAAGACGGTAGACACGGCGAGGGGAATCGAAGTAGAAGAGACCTGTAATTTTCCTTACCTTCTCATATTGTAACAGTATATTGTTAAAATTCTTCCGATTTAAATGAGTCCAAACACGACGTAAATCAATATACAAGGTAGTACTGTTTTTTATGCGCAATACAATGACATATGCATTTTTCTTTTATTTACATTATTTTGATAGAAATGAAGGTGACCTTCAATTTTTTTAATGGAATGCTATACATTTTTTATGTAGTATGAAGGCGTGTCAAGTCGAATTCATCCATCTACTACACAATTACCTTCAAGATCATGCAAGGTCAGAATTCCAACCGTTGTTTGGAAAGGATCGAACCGTTTCGCCGAAAACATTCCACTTCAATTATTAACGACACGTAGATCGGTCTGCTTTTGTAAAATACATGTATAGTATACGTATGACCTTGATTTTGTTATTTACATTCAGTGCAGAGAACTAGTTTAATTTATGTCGTGTTTGAAATCGTTTAAATCGGAAGAATCTTGTCGATCTACTAATACTATGTTTCGAAAGGTAAGACATTTTCTTTTGTCTACTGTTTTTTCTCTGCTGTTGCACACCTATTCAGGCTACATTCAATATTGTACTAAAGCGTTTATAAACAAACTTCATATAACATTTTTTCGTATTTTCACTTGTAGATCGTGTTCTTACAATCTTGCTGGAAAAGTAGCAACCACCCTGTATTTTCAACCTAGTGTTAAGTGAGCACTACTGCGGCGTTTACCTATAGCGTTCTGCGAGCTACAGCACCGATGGAAATCGCTATAGGGGGTCGCGGCCTGAGACGAGCTGCCTTGGAGGCTGTCCCCCGGCGACCGCAAGGCCCCTGACAAAGAATCGCTTCCGAGAAGGGTCCTCGACGGACCCATTGCCGATTTGCTCGAATCCCTTTCCCGTACTGGGAACCTTATTATTCCCCGGGACAAAGTGGCCACCTCGTCAGCTAGCAGGACCCTCTCCACCCTCTCCTTTCTCTCCAGGTGTATTGTGCTCGTCCAGGTGTCAAACAGCATACTTGTTCCCAAGCATTCACCGAACTCTCGAGACGGGGCTCGGGCCCGTTCTGTTCGGGCCCGCCTAGGGCTCTCACGGCCTGTTTTCGGAAAGTTCGAGCACGCGGACGTGTGCCGTGCGCGCACCGACCCTCTTTTCATTCGATGTCCACACCTGTTACGTCTCTATCGACCGTGTCCATCTCTTGGAAGCTCGCGGGAACAGCCTCGGCGATGATCACGCACGAAATTATGCGAACTAACCGCACTCTGCGTCACCAGCTCGAATCAAATTAGCGTACTCCACTGTTGCGAGCGTCGCATAATTTTTATTTCACTGCGGTCGACTCTTTGGTTGACGGCTGTTGCCTGTTTGCTTTAAAATAAAATTTTCTTTAAAATAAAATCGTCCATTGGACATCGTTTATTATTATTCTATCACTAAAATCTCCTTTTAATAAATAATCTTAGAAGAAACAATATGATCGAGTTTATCGTGATGATTCGTTCGCGACAAAACTTGACATCGCTGTCGAACAATTTTAGAGAAATTTTCTATCGTGAGTCACAAACATTCCGATCCTATTAGACAACCGTCGTAGTGCCAAGTAGGGCGTTGACATAATTTCAAGAGTACATTTACACTTCAATACGTAACAAAGTACTAGATGATTATTTTCCTCATTATTTAAGGTGACATCAAATGTGACACGTTCTCTGAGGAAAACGTTATTTCAAGAGATTACTGCACTTCGTTTCTGCCAGGTATCGCAACCGCCGATCAGTCTCGCAAGAAACGGAAAGGAGACTATCATTTTCGAGGGACGGCCGATTTCTCCGATTTCTCCAGTTTTTGTCGTCGATCGGATCTACGTTTTGCGCACAAATCGCTCGCATCCGCAGATCGAGGGACCGCTGCGATTATTCCGTCGCGTTTCCACGAAGTCCCCCGTCGTTTTCCCACCGTTGGCTTTTCGCGGTAAACGATTCTCTCCCTCCCGTGTGCTGTGCACCGGGTCGTGTCGATGGCGATTCCGGGAAAAACGACGCCTACCATAATCGGGGTTCAGGGTTCGACGCGGAACAAAGGGCGTGGAATCTGTCGGGACGGAGAGAGAGAGAAGAGACGGTTTTTATTAACGGTCGAATTCATCCGCGTAACAACAAAGGGCGCACGCGGAAGCCATAAATTAAACGACGATTTTCTCTTTGCCTCCGCGAAGCGCTATTCGCGATGTTACGCCGCGATAATGGTAATAGTATGTGCCCCGACGTGGGAGGAGTGCTCCCATAGTAATCTCTGGTCGACACGAGTGGTGACTGCCGGGGAAAACTCGCTGTAAATACACGAGGTAGTTGAGTGCACGTACACATGTAAAAATAGAATGTAAATGATAGGAGCTGTAACATAATGGGGACGGTGCATAAATTATGATTATAGTAATTAAATTTATTATTATCATCATCATTCTGTCTCTCTTTATTTTCTTCTGCCGTCGCGAGCCTCGGATAAATGATTCATTATGTAATTAAAATAGGGGAGGATCAAATCTGATAGCGGTGTTACGATCGTTCTTTATGTACTTCCGTTTGTTGCGAGGTGAATGATGAGTCAATCTTGGTTGACTCCCGTTCGTAATTGGTCGTTTGATACAGTATTACAACAACAGGCATACATTGCTATAATTAAAATTGCGCTATTCTCGATCGAATCACCGGACAGGAGAATCAAATAAAGCTGAAATTTACACGAGCTGTACAGGCAACTTTAATAATGAACGTCCGAAGGCATCGTGGTAGTAAATAGAAGGGAATGTCCGAAGTATCGTGTAGAATCTATCGATCCCATCGTTCGCGCTCGCCAGGCATTCCTCGGGAGTGAAAGGCGGCGGGTGGAACGAAGTTTCTTCTCCGTGTTCGTCATTGTCATTGGCTATTTATACGGTCGCGAGGAATTGCTGTGCTCGCGACAATGACACGGCCACGAGCATCCTCGACGGACAAGCGAAACGAACATCTTCTCTCGTTCAAGCAACGTTTCCCAGCAACTCGCGAAACTCTGTGCGATCGTCTTCCGGAGACCAAGAGATCTTGAGGATCTTCCTTTACGCCGAGGAGAACAAGGCTGCCGGAAGCGATCGAACGAGACGAACAAAGGATGCAATTCGAGCGAAACCGTTGACGCGAGAACACACATTCTTTTCGGCACCGAATGATGCGCCGTCGCTCGCTCGAAATGGCGCCGCAGGTACAACATCCGCCGTTGCGAAGCGCGTTTCTGCTACGATGACTCGCAGAACGCTCGCAGCTCGGAGACGATCGTTGCTGAGAACTTGGTTGAACTGGTGGTTCTCCTCCGGTTTTCGGATCTTATTAGAGGATGTTGTGGAACGTTCTCAAGCATTTTCAACATCCACTACAAAGCAGACTCGGTGATACAAATAAATGAGCTGAGAAATAGTAGTTGAAGTAATATATCTCGTTATTTGAACTTCATCTATCTGTATAAATAAAAATTAAATGCTGTTCGTTGATAAGCGCATCACTTGAGAACGCCTGGACCGATTTGGCTAATTTTTGCAAAAATTAGGGAAAGAAAAGTTGGAAAAGTTTCCCGGAAAAATGGAATATTCGGGAGAAACTAAAAGTGCTTTTTGAATCGTATTTCAGTACAACAGAAAAAAACGAACGCCGCAGCTTTTGATCAATATTTCAACAGAAATTTACATTATCGACATTGGTTTGCTACAATCTACAATGACTACTCCGAAATACGTTTTTTTCTCATTTTTACTTTGTGTACACATTTCCAATAGCTTTCCACAAATTCACAAAACCAGCACTAACGAATTTATTGAAATTTGGACAGGATAACGTCTGTCAGGTCAGCTGGTTTCAAATAGTTTTTCACTTTATATTGTATCTGATCAAACAGTTTAAGAAATAATATCCCGAATATTCTCTGATCCTATAAAATTAGTAATTAAATAATTTTATGTATGTATAGTGGAATTGTTCTATCGCACGGTCCAATAAACAATACCGAGTTTCAATTTTGTGTCTTGTACAATTATATTAACCTTGTTCACTTATTCTATGTATATCCTACACTTGCTCGCGTGTTGTAGACGCTAACTTGTACGGTTCTCTTTGGCCGCGTTCGTAAGTGAGCGGCAAATTCAACTTAAAGAAATGCGCTTATGCACTTCCTATCCACGACGTAAAATTTTCTTTGCGATCACAAGAATGTGAACGGTGTATTTGATGGGTCCCTGAAAGCATGCTTTCAGAAGAAGGTAAAACGAATTTTTTCAAGGTTGTAGACCAGAAGAGCCGCTTAATTATTCGAACGACCCGGTGCCGTTACATGGTAATTGAACCCGACGAATCCCCGGGTAACGAGTACGACAACGACGTCGCACACCTGCGCGGAACCGGAAGTACCACAGAAAAGATCGTCGCCAGCACAGAGGGACCCGGTAGCTAGCCGACGAAGTGTGCTGGTCGTTCTGTTCCCGGTTCGAGAACGACGCTCGCCTCGCGACGTCGTTAGGGATAATGATGCTGGCGTGCGGAACGCGACCAAGGAGATCGGCTCGGGGACACGGTTTCGACGTACCGGAAGCCGATAATCGTTTTGTGGAAAGTCGTTTCCCAGTTGGCGGCGACGATCAACGCCCCTCTTCTCGCCACTCCTCTCTCCGCGTCGCGTACACGGTTGTGCGGTTTCCGGCACGCGACCGTGTCGACGAGCACATACTCTCCCGCGACCCGCGAGGATGAGTCGGCTTTCGCTTCTACCTGGAAAATTGTGTTAATCTGATCGCGCGTATCTGCGCAACTTCCTGTCGCACACCGTGCATCCACGGCGAAAGAAATTTTACCAGATTGTAGTTGCTCGATGCAAGTTGCAATTGCGAGGCATTTTATTGTCCGTGGAGCGGACGATTCACAGTAAACACCCAAATACTGTCCGGGGTCGAGATCCCAAACGTTGTCTAGGCCTACTCCACTCCACTGCCTGTGCCACTACATTGACACGATTAATCAAATGTTCAAACTTCTTAATTTTCATTATTTTTTCATGGGACTTTTAAAAACGTGTTTCTGGCATGTTTCTGATTAAAACAAGACCAAACACGATATAGTTTCAATTGTAATTTACAGTAATTTCTGAATCGTAGTCCTCGGTCGCCTCTGCAATCGTAGTCCAGTGCCTACCCATTCCACCGCCTGTCAACGCTGCGCCGAGTAGCAGGACGGCGATGTTTGATGTCGGCTCGGGTATATCGGTGTGAATACCACTACATTGACTCGAGTGAATCGAATTTTCAAACTACTTAATTTTCATTATTTTTTTATGAGATTTTACTGGCTTATTCCTGGCATTTTTCTGATTAAAATCATACCAAACACGATATAATTTGGCCAATATTTAGTGGTTTAATCGACGATGAAAGTTTTACTTACAAGAAGGACAGCGTGTTTGATCTATGCCGGCGACGGCGACTCTTCGCGTCTCTTTCTTTCCAATACGCTCGTCTTCGTTGCGTTCGAAACTTTCATCGTCGATTAAACCACTAAATATTGGCCAAATTATATCGTGTCTGGTATGATTTTAATCAGAAAAATGCCACGAATATGTTGGTGAAAGTTCCATAATGATATCATCGAAAATAAAGAAGCTAAGGTCTTGGTGTTTTATTGTGATGACGCACGCCTTTAAACTGTGCCGGCGACAGGGACACGCTTCGGCCACACGATCCTATTTCATTCTGTCCTTCTCTACGTTCGGCTTGTCGTTTGAAGTCTCAGCGCGGTAGGGTAGACGCAGTCATAAATCAAAAAATAGCCACCCTACTTCATCGTAGTCCGTTCATAACACGGGTGTTGGGACTACGATTCAGAAATTACTGTAGTGGTGTAATCGACGAAGAAAGTTTCGGTCGTGTTACGTTTGCGACGATACCCCGATTTATGAAAAACAAGTCTTGGGTGCAAACGTTGTCTGTCCAGAGTACGCCTTTGGATTTGAGGGATTACAGTATTTCGTTTCCGTCGTGGTCGTCACACGTTGCACAAAATACAAGAAAACGTATAAAAATGTTGAAAGAAATGCTCCACAATCGAACTTTCCATTCTCGAATGAGCGGACTCAATTTGAGTTGACTTTTTCCATGCGGATTGAGAAGAGGAGAAATAATTATAAAATTTCTCGGAAGCACGAGTTTTGCTCCGTTCGAAAACCCGACGATTCCGCGAGCGTTATTACCGTGACTCTTATGAATTGTTGATACTTCCGTGGAAAGCCGGCCGACCGCTGAGAAAGAATTCCGTGGAGGTCAGCAATTTGTGCCTGGTCTCGCGTTCCTCGGGAATGCGTGGGTAAAAGAAGTCCCCGGATCGCGTGTCGCCTTTGTCGTCAAAGTCGCGATAGAGAGGGTTTAGACATGTGTGTCCGACCGTCTGCGTTCCCGCGAAGGGCCTCCGGATAATGACAAGTTGACGGAGCCATAATTTCGCGGCGGAAAACGGACGAGGGTTCTCCCGAGGATTCGTTCGATCTTCGAGAAACCTATCAATGGAGATATTCGAAGGAACGATTTCTCAGCCTTCGGTATGCGTGTCGGAGTTTAAATTGACTGTCTTCCATACTATAATTACGGTGCTTAGGTTAGTCTAGCAACTCGCTCTTGATGGTTTTACTTTCGAATGAATTTGTAACTCGAATAGGTAATTTTCGGTGAATACTCTGTAGAAACAGCTGTACACTTTCGTCAATTTAATTAGTCGGTGTCGAATTGGTTGGCTCTCGCTTGCACCCAGTCCTGGTCAAACATTTGCAAATCGTCAGCAGCGGTTAAACATTTGCCTGAAAGAAATATTTCCGGAGATTTTGAAAATGCAGCGTGTCTGGTGCAGCGATATGGTAACGCGGGTCGCGCGTTCATTAGGGAGGGGGTAGGGTGTTCTATTGTTCGAGCAAACACGCAAAACCCACGGAGCTCCATTCAGCGGTCAGGAGAGAGGTCCCTGGCAAAGCGTGTTCATTCATAAAAGTGTAACTAAATAGGCGAGAGCGAACGGGATCAACGTGTTTCACGAGCGGCTGAAATATTTGCCCGCGCGAAACGAGAGATTACGAGACGCGGCGAAACTTACGGAATGGCTCGCGATAAAATCTTCGGAGCCGAATCGCGGCGAGTTCACGCGGAAAATATTCCATCGGCGGCGGCGATGGAACGCGTCGGTGGTTATTCCCTCGATAGTTGAACGGGTTGGTGGAAGGCCTAAATTTCTCTCCTGGCGGCGGCTGCTGTTGGTTCCGCTGCTGTTGTCTGTTCCGCGCCGCACCCCACACGGTAAAAGTTTTTCGATCTCGCGGCCGCGGCCACGTTTCCCTCCGCAGACTTTACTCCTCTCCGACGCCGGCGTTTCCGCGCGAGAGACCGCGAGCTCGACGGTGAATTTTACTTCCGTTCGTGCCCGTGTTACGCGATACGCGATACGCATGCAGCACGTGAACGCCGTGGCAATGCGATTCAATTTTACGAAAAGTACGATGCACGTCGACTTGCGGCGGCCCGGACTTGTTCGCGGGGGCGGGTCCTCATCGATGCAAATGCCGGTCGTGATGCCGCGACCCGTCGTGTTCTCTCCGAGCACCGGGAAAATCGAATTTTTCTCTTTCCACTTTTGGCACGTTGCCGTCCGACCTGTTCTCCGACGATTTTCCTCAAAATGTTTAAGTGGTGTTTTTTATTTCTCCGACTTGTGCTTAGCGATGCTTTGAACACACCGAAGTATGATTTGGTCCAGGGAAAATTAGGGGTACAGTAATTTCTGAATCGTAGTCCCAACATCCGTGTTTTGAACGGACTACGATGAAGTAGGGTGGCTATTTTTTGATTTATGACTGCGTCTACCCTACCGCGCTGAGACTTCAAACGACAAGCCGAACGTAGAGAAGGACAGAATGAAATAGGATCGCGTGGCCGAAGCGTGTCCCCGTCGCCGGCACAGTTTAAAGGCCCGTGCGTCATCACAATAAAACACCAAGACCTTAGCTTCTTTATTTTCGATGATATCATTATGGAACTTTCACCAACATATTCGTGGCATTTTTCTGATTAAAATCATACCAAACACGATATAATTTGGCCAATATTTAGTGGTTTAATCGACGATGAAAGTTTCGAACGCAACGAAGAAGAGCGTATTGGAAAGAAAGAGACGCGAAGAGTCGCCGTCGCCGGCATAGATCAAACACGCTGTCCTTCTTGTAAGTAAAACTTTCATCGTTGATTAAACCACTAAATATTGGCCAAATTATATCGTGTTTGGTATGATTTTAATCAGAAAAATGCCAGGAATAAGCCAGTAAAATCTCATAAAAAAATAATGAAAATTAAGTAGTTTGAAAATTCGATTCACTCGAGTCAATGTAGTGGTGTTCACACCGATATACCCGAGCCGACATCAAACATCGCCGTCCTGCTGCCCGGCGCAGTGTTGACAGGTGGTGGAATGGGTAGGCACTGGACTACGATTGAAGAGGCGACCGAGGACTACGATTCAGAAATTACTGTAGTTTAAGTCATCATTTTGCTGCTCCAAATTTTTTTTTTTATTAGAGACACTAAAACCCATTATAGGTTTATTTCGGCTCGTTACAGTTGTACAATATGTTCGCAGTTTTAGTACAAATACAGTCTTAGTAGCCGCTAGATGTGTAGTTTACAATCGTTTAGAAACGAAGAATAAAATCGCAGGCTTTGACATTTAGTTTTGCAATGAATATGTCCGCTTTTAATGGTGAATAGAACTTAATTTTACGCAGGTTGTTTACTAGTTTGATTCTTTGGAAATCATATAACCAGCACTGCCAAAGGACATGGTCCAAGTTCTCGGTGTAAGCCTCCAATTATATTGGGTAATTTCACAAGTAGACAGTGTACAGTAGTTAGCATTATACGGCTCTTGAAAATGATCTAGTAAACTCGAGCCATAGACGTGATCGAAAACAGCCTGGAAACGTTAAAAATATTATAATTTCTGAGCACAGGAGTGGCGCTTTGATCCGCCGCGCAACGTCACCGAGAAAAGGGTGGTCTTTATTTCGAGAACGCTCGCCGGGAAAAGTTTTCCTCGCCGCGGGAAAGAAACCGTTTCCTTCTCGTTGGCCAGGTTGGATAGCTTTTGCCGGGATTCGATGGCGGGCTCGCTGGAAACGGCTGCTCGCGGGACAATGGCGACACGGTTTGCGAAACGTCGAGCGTGCGGCCCGAGATGGTACTTTTCAAAGCCCGGAACGGCTCGGGTTTCTTGCGGAACGGTGAACGTTTCTTGCGGGTCGGCGCGCTGAAAAATTGAAGTCCTCGCGAAACCGTATCCGTGTCGTACCCTTCGCGTTGTTGCGTTAATTTCTTCGTGTTTACGTGGCACCGCGAACTTCTAGATTTGATCGAGCGTTCTAGGAACGAGAAGCTTTCGCGGAATTATTTCTGCGCATCTTGCCTTATTGCGTCGTCGCGCCTCCTCGTTCTGCAGGGAAAAGCGCATGAAAAGTTACGCTGCTAGTTCCCGGAACGCGTGGGCAGAGAGCATGCAGCCTCGAATTTCATGTTAGATCCTGGGAATCGAGTTACCGCATCGCGAGCCATCGAATCACTCGATTTTCCACGGCCGGAGCTCTCCTATTCGTCGTAATACTCGAAAAAGAAAATTTGAGAAATTCGACAAACATGACTCTTTCATTGCGCGGCACAATAGACATCCGAAGTCTCCGAAGCGAGTTACACTCACGCTGTGTTTGGTCAGGAGTTTGCGCTAGTTAAATATCCAATTGTGGACAGGGTGTAAAAACTGTGTAACCTCGGGGCTCAGCCTTGTTTTTCTACTTTGGTGTTCACCGTGTTAAATGAAGACGGTTTAATTGTACCCTGTTTTCATTTATCACCGTCATATCCATAGGCGACAGCTGAGTCAGCCAGACTCGAGCGAACCGCCACGCGATTCCTGACGTTCCTGCGAAAACGTGCCGCGAAGCCAGTCGTTTCAAATAAGAGTCCGTGTAGAAAATTGAATATCGCACTTTCCCGCAGGGTTTAAAAAGCTGGCGGTTTCGATAGAACCGTAGATTGCGCCAGGAGCGGCGATTACGCTATCGCGCGGGTTCCAGCAACGGGGTAATTAGCGGTATTATTATGTTGTTCGAGGTAAAGCTGGCGAGGCGTGTGTACATACGGTAAAAACGGCAGGAGCTGTTTCAACATGTTCAACTTTAGACTTTCCTCGTTTAAAGCAGTCGTGGTTCGTTTCCCGGAACGATGTAATCGTGTGTTCGACTATTGACGCGTTCCGACGTTATCGAGCACGGTTTAAAGGGCAGGATTACGTGTCGCCGCGAATTTTGCGCTCGTCACCACGATGCGCGCACCGATGCACCGCCTCTACATTAATTATATTCAGGCATTCCCGTTTCGTAACGATACGACTCTGCTCGAGGCGAGGCCAGCCAGCAGGCACTCGTATTTTTACCTGCGCGCGCGTCGAACTGTCTCTCCTCTCAGCCATAATCGCCGCGACTATATTTACCGGTTGCGTGTGTCTCCCGCGACCGCTGCTCGCGGTCTTATTACGTTACACAAATTTCTATCGGGTAGCATCATTTCCGAACGTAATCGCCGGTTTTTCCAGCCGGTGCGCTCGCCGTATATCGCGATTCTACCGTTTTTACGCGCCGACAGGTCGCAAACGCAGCCTTGAGAGGAAAAGAGCGGCCCGCAAACCACGGGACGCTCGGCTTTCCTTCCCTCGTTCCTTTTGCACGAGTCACCGGGCTCCCTGGATACACTCGCGGCGCGGCGGGACTGCCGGCGTGACTATAGCGAGCGGAGGTCGCGATCGCCGAGCTCCTTTCACTTTTTACGCTCAACTGTCCGCTCGCCGCAGGATTTTCTAGATTTTTGGTCCTCCACCTTGGATACGTTGAAGAGAATTGTCCGTGGTTGTGTCTTCTGGGATTGCAGATGCGACTACAAATAGGCCGAGACACGATTCTATGCTTCTTTTTATTTTTGGAGATTTTCAGTTTGTCTTGTGATTTTTCCAGATTTTGGTCTTCCACTTTCGCTATATTCAATTTTTATCATGATCCAAGGTACGGTGAAGTGAATGGTTTATAACTGGCGCGGCGGCGCGACTATAAAGAGGAGACTCGATGCTGCACATCCCTTCTTTTTCTGAATTTTCAGTCCTCTGCTTTCGCCATATTGAATTTTTACCAGCATCCAGGGCATACCAAAGTCAATAGTTTGTAGTTGCGTCGTGTTGCTACCGATGCTACTACAAAGAGGGGGAGATACGACACCGAGAGTCCTTTCATTTTTTTCCACCCAATATTCGGCTTATCCTTGGATCGTGCGAGTTTTTGGTGTTTCACTGCTTCTCCGCTCGATTTTTATCTGACTTTTGGATACACTGAAACCCATAATCGATGGATGCTTCACGCAGGACTATGCTCGCGACTATTCAGTGCGGGAGATACGATTCTGACATTCTTTTTCATCCTTTTCCGCTCGATTGTACAAAATGCATCAGGATATCTGCAGTTCCAACTTTTTAGTTGAATCTCGATGTTTATAAAACTCGCAGGTATAGCGACAGCATATAAATAGAAGACGTTTTAGTATGATAGGATACAATAACTAAATTTAATGTTATCGGCGCACTGGTTCGATCAATTAGAACAATAAGCAAGTTTGCAAAAGTATTACATGAAATTAAATTCGAAATGTTCTATTCTTGAAGACGGTCTGAACTGATACCGAAACGTCGAATTTAATTTCATGTAATATTTTTGCAAACTTGCTTATTGTTCTAATTGATCGAACCAGTGCACCGATAACATTAAATTTAGTTATGAACAATTGACGATCGAGATACAGAGAACTGTTTTAATAGGATACAATGCAATGAATGCTGGAACGCGACGACAAAGAATCGGCAAAGCGTGTTCTCCTCGCAAAATCGTTTACGATTTTTTCATCGCGATTTTTCCGAAAAACGATAACACATCCTCGAAACCAACCTTCGGAAGCTCGTCGTCGACATTTGCGGTTTTATCGAGCACTTTTCAGAAATTCAGCGGCACCGTAGGAACCGTGAGAAAGTTTCGGATGGCACGACGATGACGTATAATAATACTCGCGGCTGGAGAATACCCGGCAAGATAAACGAGTAGGCGAGTCGCGGCCGTGGACCGCGTTCGACCGTGGCGAGGAGATAGAGGGAGATGCGGAATCGCGAGAAACCGCGAGAAATCGCGAGGCAGAAATGCGTTTTCATCGTCGATGCACCACTGTGGGGGTTCTCCTGCACAGAAACGCACAGGACTCGCGACGGTTGATGCATCCAGGTGGATGCACCGAGAGACCCGCGATTCCATCGATCTGCGACGAATTGATCCTCCGAGATCCTCTCGAGCGTTTCAGCTTGCGATTTCTGGGAAAAACGTGCACAGATTTCAACACCGATTTGTCCCACTAGACTTAACTCGGTGACATCATCAATGCATTTCTCTCCGAATTCTCTACGGGTTGGGCTTGCGAATTATTTCGCGGTAATTCCGTCGGTCTGCGTGGAACCGATGTTCCGTGCGGTTTCTGGGAAAGACGCGCGAAAATTTCAACACCGATTTTTCCGATTAAATTTACTCGGTGACATCATCGATGCATTTCTCTCCGAATTTCGCTTGCATTGGGCTTGCGAATTATTTCGCGGTAATTCCGTCGGTCTGCGCGGAATCGGTATTCCGTACGATTTCTGGGAAAGACGCGCGAAAATTTCGTCACCGATTTTTACGATTAAATTTACTCGGTGACATCATCGATGCAGTTCTTTCCGGATTTCCCTCGCATTAGGCTTGCGAATTATTAACTTCCCGATTCATAGGGAAGTTACTGTAATTACCCCGAAAATCGAAAATCGATTTTTTAGCAGATCTATTTTCATCAAATTGTTAGTGTGTGTGTGTGTGTGTGTGTGTGTGTGTGTGTGTGTGTGTGTGCGCGTGCGCGTGCGTATGGCCGTTTTTATGTTATCAAATTTTTCGTTAACGTTTTCTGAAACAGTAACAATGCGATCAGAATGATGAATGATGCAATCGATGTGCCCCGTCGTAACTTAGAGCTGATTAGATTTTGGTCCATATTGGTCAAGTAGTTTTTTAGATTTTTTAGTTTTTTTAGTTTTTTTCAAGAGAGGTTCATTCAAGAATGCAATTTATACGAGAGGATGGAAAATTTCCACCGAATAAACAAATGTAATTATATATATTTCATTTTTTTTTTAATTATGCAACTAATGCTAATGTTACTACTTACAACTAACGAATCGGGAAGTTCTTTGTGTGCCTCGTGGAGAGTCACACACAAAATAAATAAATAAACCATTAAGAGCTGTATGCGCCACTAGTTTTGCCTGCGATTTCATCGATCTGCATCGGACCTAAAATTTGACCACCGATTTATCTCGCATTTTCATCGATCCCGGAGACTCGCTGGAGCGCAGCACCGCTGTAGTTCCGGGTAAGCGCATGGGAAGACCGGTGCCGATTTTTCGGAAAGACGAGCGCCGGGAAAAATAAATTGTTGGATATGTTTGGTTAGGACCACGATATGGGAGGCTCGCGGCAACGAGGCATATCCCATCGCCGCAAATATTTGACTGGCTCGTTTATTTTTCTACCGATACACTTCCCTGTTTGCTTGCAAACGGTGGGACGTGTCATGGTCCTGGACGCGCACCGTTATGCGAGGCGAAACGCCTGACGGATGCGTCATGGCTCGCGATAATCGCCGTGCGGAGAACAAACCGTGCGCGCTCGCTCGCGCGAGGTCCTGCTTTTCCGTGCACACGGCGAATTCGTCGAATCGATATCGATCTGGCCGCGGTCGAGTCGTCTTTCAGAGGAAGCTGCCTCGCGACTCTTCCATTATCCATTTAGCTGGAGAGAAAAAATTCCACGAGAAGTTTGCGGCGATTAATAGGCGACCGGTGCCGATTATTCGTTCATCTTGGAATTGGTTCGGGCTTAATTTTTCTTAATTCGAAGATCTCAGTGATCGGGCACTCGAAAGAGTGCTCGTTGAACTTTTCATCGAACCACTTAGACTTTCAACGGAAATAGCACTTCTATCTCATAGATAAATGATAGACGTTCTATTTTGACTTTTAGCACTGTTATCTGCGAACTTGTTGAACCGAATCAATGTTTCTGCCAATGTGAATACATTTTCACAGTAAATGACACTTGTATTTGCAGTGATTTATAATTTGTTTTATTTTATAATGCTGCTTTCTACGGACTTGTCGAGCTTCTTGTCTAGATGAAGGATATCCATATTAATGCTGAATGAATAATCCTGTTCATTCATGGAAAGTGAATGAATAACGTCGATTTTAGAATTAATGGATGTCGGATTTTGTGGAATGGATCGAAATGCTAAAACGAGACGGGATTGTAATGTTATAAAAATGCGATGAAGCGTCTGTTTCACACGTTATTGTCGATTTAAAATCACCCCGAAGTATAGCAATCCGCCAAACAGCGGCGCGAACGTAGGTCAATAGGCGCGACAGTGATGTATCGCGCGAAAGACACTTTAACGCAATGTTGGTCTTTCTGATTTCGAGTAATACTTTCCAGAGAAAGTTACACACTGTTCATGGAGCGTGTTAGGTGCTTAACTTCCAGTAGAACTTATCAGGAGACCGAGGTCTTGGATTTTTCAGCTGTCTCGGAAAATTTCTCACTTTCGTACAGTGAAATATTTTGTTGAACGATCGTAGACATTTTCATAAACACTTACGAATGTTGGAGCAGGACTACTTTAATTTTGTTAGACTGCAATAGAAAAGTATGTTGAAAAGGTAATATAACTTTTTTTTTTGAAACCGCTACGAATGCGTAAAGAAGTCATCGGAATAGCTCACTGAACGCAGGAAAAAGTGTTTCATATGCAATTGGAACGCAAAGAGAGACAAAGCTTTGAGGAAAAGTGTGTTCGTCCAAGAATATCGCGTCTTCTGGCGCCATTCTAGTTGCATATGAAATATTTTTTACGTCGCTACAGATATTCAGATTGCTTGAGTTACGACCAAACATCCGTGTATACACCCAGTGTAAAAAATCTGACTAACCAAAAACGAGAACATTGAAAAACCTTTAAAAAATAAATTGGAGATATTAACATAATGTGAGCACGTTTTGTTAAACAAAATGTAACGAAGGTACGCAAAACGAGAACATTGAAAAACCTTTAAAAAATAAATTGGAAATATTAACTTGATGCGAGCACGTTTTGTTAAACAAAATGTAACGATGGTACGCAAAGTGCTCCCCGAAAGCCACTTCTTCCAAGAAGGAACCAGGAATCGAAAAAGGGTGAAAAAACAGCAACAGCAATCTTTCTACCTGAACGTCGCCGAGCTTCCAATGGGACCATTGAAATTCCGCTCGGTCTACAGCGAAGCAAGCGGGTATAGTGATCTCAATAACGGGGGGCGGTGGTGCTGTGGATGTGCCCCATGGGGGGGGGGGCAGATTTTCGTGGGCCTGTTAATTCGAGGACGGGATATTTACATACCGCGGTGGACCGAGTACTTTCTCGGAGCGCAATTTGCATCCGGGGAACGTTTTCGCCGGGTTCTGCGGCTCCCTCCTATAGTACGATGTCTTCCTCCCGAGAGGGCGCGTTTTGTAGCCAACAGTGTGACAGAGCGCGTTTCGATTCCTAAATTTTCGAAAAATTTATCTCCACTACCTCTAGAAGCGCCCTTGAAAGATCAGAATCACAAAAATATGATATGGGATAAGATATGTCAGTGAAACAATACTAATCCAATGACGTAACTTTTATATTATCGATAATTTTTTACGAAACTTTCACTAGCACTTTCGTTACATTTTTTCGAGAAAAATGAGTCCAAACACGACACAATTCGGAGCATGTTTGCCTGTTCAATTTCACGGTTGAATAGAACCTAGACTATGCGAACCGATGATACCTGAATTCTCCATTATCAGGAATCGATTCGTATACAATACGACTCATTGCAAAAGTCTGTAAAAAAATCTGGGTTTGTTAGCAGAACACGTAAGTCTTTTTATGACCAGTTCGCGTAATCGAGGTTCTACAACATCATTGATTAAATGAGTAAATGCGATGCGAATTGTGTCGTGTTTGGACTCATTTTAATCAGCAAAGAGTGACAAATATGTTTCTGAAATTGCCATAAAAATATGATTAATTATTTCAAAAAGCATCTCGTACTTACCGAGAGAAGGTGAAGTTTGTCCAACTCGGTTAGCAGATAAGAGCGGTGAAAGGATCGGCAACGCGTCGAGACAGACGTCGTAGCCGTGTCCCATAGATGTTACCGTTTATATGGGGTTACATATGTAGGAGAACGCAGGTGCGGCGATGGGAGAAGGGCACGCAGGAGGGTTACATGCTCGTAACTGCCGGTCGAACCACTTTCTTCCTTATATATACGCGATAAATTTCCATCCTGCTCTTGTTCGTCTTCTTGTCTCCTCCATTTTGCACGCAGTCGCCTTCTCCGCCGCAAACGTGGCCCCGTTTCGACGCCCTTTTTCCCCGGGACCCTCTTTCCGCTGCCAACACACCCTGTTTCCCGACACGAAATTTCATTCGTCGAACAAGACGCTTTGACGCCGCTGAAATTGGTCTTGCTTCTTCGGAGAGAGAGAACTCTCTGATGCTACCAGCGCAGCGTGTCTATTGTTCCTGCGGTCTGGGACCATCGGCGGCTCCTGATGGAATTTCGTTTCGAACTCTATGCGAGTCGACGTTGCTGTTGCACCGTGTATTTACGTCGTGCTAGAACACTCTACCTTTTGGTCCTGTTCGTTTCACGCCGCAACGGCAATTTTTTAAACAGCGAATACTGGTGTACAGACATTTTGTTCGGGTCGTGGGAGACCCCAGTATATTTACAGCGTTAGCCTCGAGTAATTATTAGGTTGCAAATGAAGTGGCCGTTTTGAATCTTTAACATAAACTTTAATTTTACAAGCTTTATTCATATTCCGTTAATCGAAATAATTTCCATCGACATCGATACACTTCTTCCATCGTGATACAAGTGCCTGAATGGCTTTCTGGTAGAAATCTAATAAACGTCATGCAATAAAGTTATCAAATGCAGTTTTTACAGCACGTTCTTCTTTGAATATTCTTCCATTCAAAAAGCCATTTAGGTGCTTGGAAAAATAGTAATCAATAGGTGACAAGTCAGGCGAATAAGGAGAGTGAGGAAGAATCGCACATTTCAACTCTGTTATTTTTTTTATTGTATTTATCAGTATTTATGGTTTCACCCTTTTTTAAAAATGAAGAATGTACAATACCCTTTGCTGATCACCACACGGACACCAACATTGTATGCGAATGTTTTTCACTGTTTCAGACGCAGTATGTCAAAGTTTGAACTCGTACATTCATTTCTGTCTATTGTAGGCCAGCACGTTCTCCAGTGTATATTGACAAAATAGAATTCGGTGTAAATACGACTAGCATAATGAACTGACTGTCGACACGGTGGCTGCACGTTTATTTTTACCTGTGAGAGCACCAGTCCATACGCCACACGAGTGTTTGCTATACCAATAAGCAATCGGGCTTATTTTTTTATCCGTTTCGTGCGTTTCCGTGTGAGCTTGAACAGCCTTTCGAAGAGTTTGCTTGACGGAAATGTAGAGAACCTTTGGAAAACGGAATTATCCCTTTAAGGATCAGCCGCCATGCTGCGTGGTACGTTCACTGCATTCTAAACCAAATATTTTACTTTCGTGACGTTCTGCTCGATCGAGCTGCAGACTTTTTCTTTCTCATATGTAATTTTGTATGATCGCGCACACGGGGATGAAAGTTCTTTGGGGAGGATCGTTTTCGAGGCAATTTTGCCTGGAGTTGTGCTAGTAAATTTCCTTCCTGCATTTAGCTTTTTCTTTCTAGACTAATCTTTTGTTTCATTTTATTTTATTCTTTGCTACAAATACGAAACTCGTTAATTTGTCAGGGGATGGTTTCCCGTGCAAATGAGTCAATTCCGAGTGCAAATCTGCAGCACAAAATGTTTCTATTAGCAAGTCTTTACGAAGCAGTAATTCGCAAAAGGGATTTCGAGGGAATCAAACGTGCCATCGTTCGGTTTATAGGGATCCAATAAGAGCACGAAAACGATTATCGCTGCAATTACAATTATTATTTAATTCGACGGCGCGGGTCACCGACGACCACCCCACCGGTATCGAGAGCATCCAGTGAGATCCTGCGATTTAAACCCGGCATAATTAACCGAATTAAATCGAATAAAACAGCGCCGCAGTAATTCCGCGGATAATCACGCAGAAATCCAAGATTGCACGGCAATAAAGCATTAAGTGCGGGTTTCTCGAGGTATAGGTACCATTCCTCGAGAACCACCACGCTTTCCATCGGATTATTGCTCGTCGGTGAAACAGGCTTGCGTCGACTATGCCATATCGAGAGATATAAGCGTTACGCATGCGAACGCGAATTCTATAAATAGTCGCGGTGTGCATACCGGTGTATGCGAATCGACGCTAATGACGCGAGTCAGACTCGTGGCTCGTCGACGCGCCGGACGCGATCGATTTCCACGCCGAGGATCGATCTCTTCCTTTCCCAAGCTGAAAACCGAGCATCGAACACGCTCAAGATCACGTCGAGTTATGGTCCACTCGTAAACGGCTCGGCTCCGGCCAAGAAAAATAAATGTATCGCTATGAAAACCGATTAACCCGTCCTGGAACGGAAATCCTGCGAAAAATTCACGAAAGCTCGAACAATCTCGCTGGAATCTTCTTCCCTCGGGTTTCAAATGATTCCCTGGAAATGCTCACGTCACCACTTTATTATCTCGTCTTCCCGAGTGACCTTAATTGATCAGCATCGTAAGCAGAGAGATCGGTAACAATGTCGAAGAGAAAGCTGATTTGATACGTGTTCCAGAGATCGTGGAAAAAATCCACGGAACATCGAGTCTTGCTTGAATCGTGTTCTCTCTGGCTTGCTTCCCTAGAGATTACCGCGTGGTAACTAGATCGTTTCTTCGTTTCGAACGACCTTAATTAGTCGGTATCATGTTCGGAATTAAAAGATCATAGATAAATTCGTGAAAGCTTGATTAATCTTGCTTGAATCGTGTTCCCTCGGGATTGCAATGCTTCCTTAGGGATTACCACGCCATCAACGTTTTCCATTTTCTTTTTAAATGACCCTAATCGACAGAATTGAAAGAAATACGAGTAGAAAGCTGATTAACAGGCTCGAAAACGGAAATCCTGCAGAAAGTCTGCGAAAATTGTTTCCCCAGATTTACTATGATCCCCAGGCTGTCTGCGCCATGACCTCGTTCCATCATCTTTCTAGATAACCCTAATCGCTCAGTGTTACGATCAGACTGAAAGCATCGCTAATAACTGATCATTAGAGCTGTAACTTTTCCGAAGCTTCAAAGACTTCGAAGGAACGAAGGGAACTTCGAAGTTTCGATGTTTCGAAGTCTTCCAAGTGCTCGAAATTTCAAAAGCGCGAATCCGAGTTCAGGTAGGTAACCTCTCTACGGACGACCGTTTTTTTCAATCTTCTAATAATTTACTACGAAGTTCGAAATTAGCAACTTTGATTCTTAGACATTTGATTTTTAGAAATCGAAGTTTCAAAGATTAAAGCTTCGAAGCTTTGAACTACGAAAGTTCTGAAATCGAAGCTTCGACATTCGAAGGAAAGTTACAACCCTACTGATCATGGACGGTCGAATTACCGTATCTTTGCAAAAGAAGATAGCATAACAATCTAATATACAGGGTGTCCCAAAACTACCCTAGGAGACGAAAATGGGAGTTCCCTTGGGTCATTTGAAGCAACATTTTCCTTTACAAAAATGGTGTCCGTGACTTTGTTTAGGAGTTATTAACGAAAAACACGGACCAATTAGAGCGCGGCTACAGTGGATTGACTCTGAGTCGACCAATGGCGACACCACGCCTCGCGGGACCTGTCGCAAAGTCGAACTCGGTTCGCTATAGCTGCGCTCTGATTGGTTCGTGTTTTTCGTTAATAACTCCTAAACAAAGTCACGGACAACATTTTTCTAAGGGAAAATGTCGCTTCAAATGACCCAAGGAACCTCCCATTTTCGGCTCCTAGGGTAGTTTATTTTACTAAGCTCTACTATTTCACTGAATTAACTTGCTTTTTCATAAATTTTATAAAATTTCCGCCGACTCCAAGTGAGACATGATCAGAATTCATTCCCTTCCAACGAACCCAACAAATCCTACGCAGACAGACGAAGACTTGTCTCTCACTCTACCTTTCCCACAGTGTCGCCAGATCGAGGAAATCGAGGGGAATAAAGTTTACCCCCTCTCTGATAACCTGATTAATACGTGACCAGTGTTAGTGGGGGATGTTGGAATATGTTCATGGTGATGGAATGGGATAGTTAAAGGAGAAAAGGAGGAGAGACACTGCCCAACCCAGTAATGGCAGAGAAGGAGTAACCTTTTCGCCTCAATCCGAATCTTCGAACCAACCATGCACCGCGAATCAAATTCAATTCTACTTCTCGATAATCCAAACACCGTGGCAAAACTCGCGGGTAATTGACTTTAATAATTACGGTTCTTTCGGAATCGGCGGTGGTTTCTCAGGGATCGATTCCTCGAGGAAAACTGCGACCACAAAGTTACTTCGCAGCGGTCGAATGGGAACCGTGAACTCTCGATGTACTGGTGTGGGAACGTTCACCTCGAGGCGGCGACGCTGGCGAAACCAGCGGCCATTAACCGCGACAATGGTCCTCGACGAGAGGTGCATGGTGCGCGGTTGCGAGCAAAATTTCTGTATTTTGCCGCGAAGTCAAACAACGCCACAATTGAAAGTCCATTAGTTAAGCGGCACAATGGAGAACTTAATATCGCGTTCGAAGTGCGGCGCAATTGTGTCGGATGTGCGTTCCCCGTTTCGAAACGGGCTGAGAGAGATGGAAAGAGAGAGCGACAACCTGCACGAAAGGAGGATTCCGTTGCGAAAAGAAGGATTAAGCGGCGGATCCTCCTCGGTTCTTCTTGCTAGAACGCGAATCTGTGCAGCTGCATGCGTATGCAAGCCGGGGGATGTTGAATGCAAATTTCTGGGACGTCGAATTCGCCAGGCGTCAAACATCTGGAGCGTCAAATCTTTGCAGAAAGTGGATTCCTCGGCTTTGAATTTTAAAAGCTGGAAATAGAGCAGTATCTTTTTAGTAATTGATAAGCTGCTTGCTCTGGGAGCTTGAGCATTGCTCCAGAGAGCAAATGGAGATGTTAGAATAAAGGAACTACATATGTGTGCTGCGAAATATCGTTCTGAGAGAATGATCTATTTCGCTCTGGAAAGGGTGTTCTGAGTGGGCGTGGCTCTCGAGTATACTCGGAGTCAAGGTAAATGCTCCGTAAGGTCACCAGTGCGTGGATTTCATATTATCGAATAAAATGCGACTATTTACAGATTATTAAATCGTCGATACATTCTTGAGAAATTGTTTATATTGCCTCGTATAGTTGAGTTTTAAGAAAATCAACGTCCACAGAGGTTACAGATTGCACCGTAACGCGAGGCGACCATTAGCTTTTAATTCCTCTATGGCAGAGCGTTTTAATTTTCACGAGCACGACGCTATACGAGATGGTCCAGAGGATGGGTGGAGCGTCACTTGAAAAATATCCTCTTACCGCGCGACACCCTTTAATTACCGGCCAGTACTTTATTTAAAAAGAAAGCTCCATTAACGGTAACTCGAATTAATACGCGGCCGTGTTCGTGTGAAATTCAACGGCGTGGCGCGCGGCGGGAAAGACGAGCACAAAGGAACTGGTTCGGCGGATAGAACGGCCGCAGCAAGCATGAGCGTGTCCCGCGGCTTTCATCTTCGTCCCGATAATAATTAAAGAGTTGTCCTCGCGTATCGAGTAGGATCGTGCTTCGACATACGATCTAGCTTTTATCAAGTCCCTTTCACCGTCGTTCGTAGTCGGAATAGCTTTTTTCTTGTTACTTTGGCTGGCACTTGACGCGAGCCTGGAAGCGTTGCCTGCAGTAACATGTTTGAGCAGCGAGATTTCTATGGCGAGCTTCTTATTTGAGATGGCGCGTGATGTAGTCCAGGGAAAATTGACGGCGGTTTAAGTCATCGTTTTGTTGATTTTCAATTTTCTTGTAAAATACGGATTTTTTAATTACGCGTGTTTTGCGGAAATCATGCTAAGTAAAAGAGATCGTTCCTCGCGAACCAGGTGATGAATTTCATTGAAATTGGAGAGTAAGTAGATAACAGTTGTTCTTGTTTTAAATTCACACAGTATGAACATAACATTGATTGTTAATTTACAGAAGCAATTCTTCCAATTTTCTTAAAAATAATCTAAAGTAAGATCGAAACGTTGAAAAAAGATATTGTGATGATTTGCAAATAGTATTTAAATAAAAGTTGATCGAACCAGTGCGCTGAAATCGTTAAAATTTCGTTAGCAACAAATCTTGACCTGGAGAATTATCCGCCCGATCGAATCGAAGTTTCTGTCATTTGTTAGCTATAGCAATGTTTCACAATATTCGGCGAAACCCGGTTTCCTTAATGGGCGGACGGCTGTAGACCGCCTCGCAATCTTATCAGGCCACGAGAGCATAATGCCTCGCGCCAGTCGCCGAATCACGGCCGTTCGATAGCCGCCGGATTCCGGCGGTTTAATCGAGGCCTGGCGAATAATTGGGATTCGAGGTCTGGTTATTCGGCGAGCTCTCGAGACCTTACGAATTAGGAAAAAGGGGCGTGCAGGGAGATCAAAAGCAGCCAGGAGTTTAGAAATTCCTCGGCAGCTCCGTGCTCGGCATCTTGCTCCCGGTTCTCGAAATCTAATCAGGCCCGTGAGCATTACACGGCTCGCGGAAATCGTTCGGGACGACCAGATAGACCCGATTTGCGGGAAAACCCGCATTCTTCCGGTGCTGCGGACGAGAGCTGCTTCGCAGAGGGCACCTCCAGGCGGAAATCCATTCGACCGGCTCGAATCTGCGAATGCTTGCCTCTTTCTTGCGTCCTAAAGCTCTGCACACACTGACATTCTTGATCCTTTTGTGCGCATACTACCGAGACATTCCCATTGTGTCGTATTCAGTTGCTCCGGAGATACTTGATTTTTCGTAGCAGCTTCGGAAGAGTAATCGAAAATTGTAAGATTAAAAACTCTGCATTTCACAAACAAATTGGAAACTAACGAAACGATTACTTAAACTAGGGTAACCGCACCAGTGAATGAACATTTAAGAAATTGTTCAGGAAAATATTTTATTTAAAAAAAAACTATGTGAATTAAAGGAATCTCATATATGCCAAATAGCTCCCTATACTTCATTTGTCAAAAATAAATGAACACAAATACAATGAAATTATTATTATTCTTCTTTATTAAACGTTAAATCAAAAATATGAAAAATACCAGTGAATGAACACTACATTCTAGTAATTGAATAATGCTAGTCCAATCAATGAACAAAATTACTAAACAATATTCTCCTATTTATTTAACTCTTTAATCATAATTTTATCGCTAGTATGCCGTCCGGGTTAAAATTTGTTGAAATATACAAAAGCGTTCATTTACTGGTGCAGTTACCCTACCTCTAATTATCTTTAGACTGCACCATACTCTATTCTGAACGAAATTCTCCATCAATTTCACGTAACATTGGCATTTCAAAAAATGGACGAGAAGTCTCACAGAGGTTTATATAGAATCTCCGTAGAACCCTTGAGAAAGTCGAATTATAGAAAATCTCGACAGCGCAGAAACGGAAAGTCGGTCTCGCAGAACGTTGGGTGGAAATGTTTGCAGAACCGGTGACCGAGTTTTGCGTGGAATCGCAAAGGTACTCGGGCAAAGTCTGCCAACTTCGTTACACTGCGCGGCGCTCGGACCTCCGTCTAGCCGATTTGCACGGTTCCCGCAACAACGCGAACTATGAACAATAACAACACCACCGGCCAAACCGGCTCCGGTTCCAACGATCGAGAGAGTGAGAGAGCGGCGATACTATCGATTCACCTGTCTCGCTCTTTCTCCCTTCGAAGTCTGAAGGACTGAAAAATGGCCGTCCGCGGAACGAAATCGAGGACGAGGACCGAATACGTGATTCCGATGGCCGGGGGAGGCGTGCATGTGCAGGCTTCCGTGGCCAGCCGGCAATTTTCGATGCACCGCGGAATGGATAAGCACGAACCCCAAGCAATTTGCAAGGGGCAACGTAGACCGAGCTGTCGGCAAGCTCTGTACACACCGGGACACTTGTTACGCGGCCGCACGAACCCCCTGACTTCGCAAACTTCGCAAACTTCAACGGAAATCCTTGACGCCACCTACATCCATTTCGAAATTTAAGTCTACTTTTTTCCTGTGAAAATTGTTAAGGTTGTACGAACACATCATTTTCTACAACTGTCTCCAAACGTTACAAGCAAGAGAATTCTGTTGTATAAAAATTGAGCGGGTTTTCTCCAAGTTCTTAAGATCTCTGAAAATTGGACATGAATTTTCCACAGGAGCCTCGTATAGCTGATTGCAGTCAATTTTTAGTGTCCCATACTGGAAGCCCTATTAGGGCTGTAACTTCCCTTCGAAGGTTCGAAACTGCGATTTCTGAAAATTCGAAGGCGTTAAGAATCGAAGTTTCTAATTTCAAATCTACGTAGGAAATTATTAGAAGATTGAAAAAAACGGTCGCCCGTAGGGAGTTTACCTACCTGCATTCGGATTCGCGCTTGTTCCTTCGCACGGAGGATTATTCTATTATTATATTCGTATTATTTATTTTATATTCGATATATATAAATCTATTTTTAGTACATTCGTGATATGATCCCGAAAATTAATAGAAAGCAATTTTTTAAATTTAATTTAATTATGGTAAGTCCAAAGGGAAGGTTCAGTGTCAGTCACCAGTGACTGACAATTAATATTTTTTTTTTATCAAAAATCGTGACGTGGTATGAAACTCATAAATTAAAACTTCATACGTTTCGAAGACTTTGAAATTTCGAGCACTTTGAAGACTTTGAATCTTCGAAACTTGGGAAAAGTTAAAGCCCTATACATAATATATTTTAGTGCTAGTACTAGGTACCTAAAATTTTGTACGGCTTAACCGTCATACGTTCCTCAAGAATTGCTGCATAAAAAAGACTAGGATAACAATTTACCCATTTTTATTTTACACGTTAATAAAGGGATGAATAATTTTACAGTATGTGAAAATATTGAATGAGTGAATTTTCACCCTGAGAAACGTACGAGAGTTAAAAATTAAACATCTTGCTGAAATACAATTTTTACGCAGAATCCAAGAAAAGAAAGTCGAATGAAATCCACAGACTGGTCATCGTTTATTAACATCTTCGTAAAGTCAAATAGTTTGCCACGTAAGCGACGTTGCAAGCAATATCGACGATAAAAGCGTGAAAAACCGTATCTCTGGAAGCTCTAGGCAAAGCGGACGCTTACCGGAACTGTATCGCGGAGCAACGGCAAAAAGAATTTCGCACCGGAAGCCACGGGGAACAGAATTAACGCTAATTGCCGGTGCAAAGGACATTTACGTGTTCGCGGAATAGGCGACGCGGAAACAACGGCGCAGTTTGCAAGGAACAAAGCTCTGCGGCTCGAAAGAGGCGGGACGCGTGCTGTGCCCCGCTTCGGTTTACGAGTTTTCGCGGACCGATCGGTACGGATTGTTAACACTTCTCCCTTTCTCTGTTCCGCGGACGATGACTCGGCCACCGGCGTCTCCCTTTTTCGAGTCTAAAATTGCGAGCCAATGACGCCTCTCGTCTTCGAGTTCGCGGCTCGATGTCAATGACATGGTACAACAACCGGGATCGCGACTGTTCGTGACGCAAATGCGTTTAATGCTCGTTCGAGATTAGACTGCGGATGTTGTATGCAAATTCACATTACCGCATGCTAATTCTCAGCGCGGCCGCGAATGAAACACAAAGTTGCTATACCTTCCGTCTGCTCGCCGCGGCGCTCGCGAATTTTATACAGGGTGAGGCGTCAGAAACAGGCTACCTGAATAAAGCGGCTGCTATTGTTGTCAGGAAGAAATGCATCACGTTTAACTTGCATGGTTTCGAGGGGGAATTGATCTGATGTTAGTAGTTTTCTGTAGGTGGACGCGTAAAGGACATATCAACTCGGACGTCATTTTTGGAAAAGAAAATGTCGCTTTCTAATGATCTCAGGAACCTCCAATTTCCAGATGTTGAAGGAATTTTGAGACTGCATTTCGGGGAGACTGCATGGGATTGCATTTCGTGCATTTGCACATTATCCGAGTGTCTGCCGGAAGACAGTATGCAAAACGTGAGTGACCCTGCCAGGTTGGATCCCATAACCGGCTCCCAAGGTGTGTTCATAAACGGCGATAGGTGTTCCTGAACGGTGCAATATGGCAAGAGAAATTAGTGGTCGATCGCTGGCGGGAGATAATTGATAAAGCTTCGCCGGGCCACCAGGACTAATTGCATCGAAGCCTCTGAAAATTTATGGTGTTCGTTCCTCGGCAGCGTTTACTTCGAGCACCATGAAACCAAACGATCGAGGCGGGCGAGCGCGCCCGGGACCTGCGTTGCACATGCCGCGCCGCGCATCGGTGCAGTCTCGTGTGCAGCTGCACAACGTTATATCGCGTGGGGCCCTCGCCTCGTATCAGCAGTTTTAGGGTGGCCGGAGTTTATTGGCTAGCCACGAGTTACGATACTGGCGAGTAGTAGTTGCCATAACTGCGACGGTCTTCGACTTTTTCGAATCGCGTTTCGGAGCTGGGCCCCGGCCGGAATCGCTTTCCGGAATCGTTTAATCGAAACCTGTCTCGGAATACGTTAACGAACTTCGTTGCCCGTTTCATCGCGGATATTCATGGCTGCACTTCCAACCGTCGTAACCACCATCCGTACACTCCCCGCAAAGAATTTCGGCTGATTTCGGCGGAAGTTCGAACTACAAAAATTTATCTACTTTCATATTTAACCCTCGTACGTTCCTCAGAATGAAAATTCGTCCATTTACTATTTTCACATACTGCGAAATGGTTAATTCCTCTTTATCTGTATTGCGAGACGTATTTCTCTAAAATGTGACGCGATAAACGAAGCATAATTTATTAGTTTTGAAGTGTTACGCAAAACTGGGGGACAACATCGTAGAATCTTTTATGCAACTATTACTGAGATGCATATGAGGGTTAAACAAGTAGAATCCGCTGTTTAGTAATTAAATAGGTTTTAAGAAGAGTATTATCTAAAATCACTCGAAGTCTTCAATTTTCTTCGAGTCATAATCAAGCACACCAAAATACAAGCACCACTGATGTATCAAACAGTTTTCTGAATTTTTTAATGCTAAAGACAGGTTATCTGGTATTAGCAACAATTTTAAAACGCAAATCTGTCGCTGAAGCAATTGGTAGGTTCCCAGATCGATTTCTAGGGAACCCAATGGGTCCAGAACGGATCTCGAGACAGGTTTCGGGGCGACACGAGTCCTCGCGTGGGGTCCAGCTGCAATCTCTTGCGTGACACGCCAACGGTCCCCCGGGGCCCCTGGTAAATGGCCCCTGCGGGCCCCTTCGCCTTGAAGAGGGCCGTTTTATCGCGATGCTGAAAGGCAGGCGCGAGAAAGACCAGTCTTGAGTCGGGAGGACCGTTTAAACATCCTCAAAGACCGCGGGAGACCTGTTAGCATGTTCCTCCAAGTCCCCTAAGTCCCCACGGACCGTACCCCGACAAATCGGGGCCCTAGTCCCACGGTAATCCATCGGGAACACGGCTAGCAGCCTCGAATCACATACTTTGCACTCGTATCTTAACGACGAGACGCGACCACTCGTTATGTAGAAGAATCTGAAGGTGCTCCGAGCTTCCAGCACGCTGGAATACCTTCCCTGGATGATAGTGGAGGGCTGTGTTGGATACCTGCGTTCGTGATCGATTGCTGGATTTGCTGGTCGGAGCGAGATCGATCTCTTTGGAGCCCCTCGAGAGTTTACTTTTAATTACTTTGCTGATAGTCGAGGTTTGCGATCTTTTCGTCGCTTCTCTTGTAATTGTGATGGCAGAGGCGGGGGAGGTAGTTATCTATTAAAAACCGAGTTGATGGTTCTATCTGGCTGTCTTTTAGCACTTTTTAGGCCGTCGGCATCTGGAAGATGATTGCGATGCTTCATTGAAGTCTTTTCGAGTTCTTCAGAAACGATTGATAGGGTTTTAACCTGTACACTGAATCTTGTTGCCTTATGTTCATCAATTCAATAGGTGAAGTTTCTATCGAAATTTTTTGCTATTTTTACACAAAGAAGTAAATTTGTTGAATAATTCCTTATTCATCTTTATAACCCCAATAATCGTAAATTAAAAATGATAGAACGCGACATTTCAACCCAGTGCCAAACATTGGTGCCTTGAACTTATTTCCACATGTAGGTTACTACAGCACGATTGGAAATAAACTCTGAGAACAGATGATTAATCGAGTTACCGCGTTGGCTACCGCGTCTACCATTACATATTTCAATGACGGAATGATTTGTCCAGCGTTAAAACCCTATTTGTGCGCCGGTAGATTGAGCACACCGAATTGATGTAATCGGTACGCTCTAACGCGAGGCTGTTGAAAGTGTGACTAATATCAGAAATCTCGATTTCCCAGTAATATGCTAATAAAGAAGTTAATGAAACGCTGCAGTGTCAAACAGGTTGAACGCTTTGATTCTAATTGGAATGTTTCAATTTTGAAGCGTGTTACAGGTCACGATTGAAGACGATTGCCGCGCGGAGTAGTTGATTAGCTAATTATGGCAGGAATTCTCTTTGACGAAAGTTTGCCCGCGTAACCCTAATCGGCACACCCAGTTCCAGGTTACCAGGTTCGTGACGATTCTCCGCGCACCGCTAAACGGCCGACGTAAGGAACTCGATGCTCGTGACCCCCATTTTCTATCAATCTAGGCTAACGATATATTTATGTTACCTAGAGGCAGCAAGCTTTTATTATCGTCAGCGCACGCGATCCAGTCACGGAAGACTCCCCCTCCATTGCTGCCCTCATCCGCGAAACTTTCAGGATCAACCGATCCCGTTCCTCGTGCCCTAAATATGTTAGGGTCATTCGCGTGCCGTGATCCGTCTCCAAAGGTCTTCGAGCTAAAATCACTCGATGGGTTCAATGTGCTTCCAGTAATACCGGAAATAGATCTCGAGCATGTTGCTTATTTAAAAAAATGTATATAACAGTTGATTCTCGCATAAAATTTATTAACAAACTTTTAATGATTCCAGCGCACTGGCAACAATTGCATTGTTAACAATTGATCGACCCAGTGCGCTGGAATCATTAAAAGTTTGTTAGCAACTATCTACGATCCACATAAGCAAATATTTATACAATTTATTGTTCGAAACTGATTTTAGTAATAGTTGAATGTTAACAATTAATTAGGTATTTTCCTAATAAGTGGATGTAAAAACATATTATTAATTTCAAATTTACCGCCTTGTATCGATTGGTATAACCTACATCGTTTTCCAATGTGATTACACCACTGTCTTGACAACTATTTAGCATGTGCGTTGCACTCACCACGCGTGTCGTACAAGCTACAAAAATGAAGTTTCAACAAAAGCATGTGAGTGGGTTTTATGAACATCATTTTCTCCTGATTTTCAATCATTAATAGTTTTGAAAATTGTATAATATATATAAAATTTGTTTTACAGAATTCAAATGTATCTTGAGGAAGATCCAAATTAGGATCGAAACGTCGATGATAATTATTTGACTATTTGCAAAATTGCTTTTTGTTTAATCAGTATTAAGGATCGAACCGCTGCGCCGAAAACATTCAACTTGAGCATGTTGGACACTATAGAGTTCGGAAAACCGAACCGAGATCCTACCCTAAAAACATTTCCGAAATTTATAAAAAATTTTCATTTGACGAGATATTCTCCGTCGGAGGAAAGTCCTCAACGAAACCCACGAATTACCAATATAAATCCCATCCCCGAGCATCCGCAGCTTGAACAAACGTTGATTTACATAACGATCGAAGGTCTACCTGCAACCTTTTCCAAGTTACTAGCTCACCAAACCGGTGAGGTATAAGCCGAACTAAAAATTCTCGGCTAAATGGTATCCGCCGGCGCAAAAAGCGTTTCCAGCTGGCTGGGGCGTCGAAAAAGTCGAAACACGATTAAAAACTTGGTCGATTAGTTCTCATTCTTTCGGGCGAGTTCGTGAGGTCGAGTTCTCTCTCTCTTCCTCTCTCTCCGGCGAGATTATTAAGCGAAAGTTACGAATGGTCGGAATCAAGCGATCCGTGGAAACTGGCGCGGGCCAGAGGTTGTTTGCGTGCTCTCTCTCTTTCTCTCCCACTCGCTCACTGATTCACTCAATCGGCCTCTCTCTCTCACTTAATCACTGTCTCACTCACTCGGTCTCTCGCTGTTTCTCTCGACACATGCACGATAGAACTTGCCGAAAGGCTGATTACACGTACGCGAACCCGAGTTATCAAAGTTTGCTCGCCTGGGAGAACCGGAGAACCGTGTGTGTCTCGCGAAACCCGGCCGCGATTCGATAAACACCGGCCCGTGAAAGGATTAGCAAATGGTCCGGACGATTAATCACCGGGAAACGCGGATTTCAGCAATGCGCGCGCGCTTTCAATCGTCCTTGGCGGCCTTCCCTTCTCTCTCGTTTTATTACGAGCACCGCAATTATTCGCTTTTCGGCCAAAATTCGGCGATCTCTCTCCTCTCGCGAAAGACATTCATTACCGAGCCATAAGTGGACCTCGGACGTTCATGCGAATTCATATTCATAGATTAGAGCGGCCACTCGAAAAACAGGATCCGCGGGGCTTTGCCTTAGCCTTGCATTAATCTATTGATATTAAACTGCCAGGAAATTCAACGATGAGTGGGTTGTATTTATACACCATATTCTTTTGAATGAGTTCGCTAAAATAATTTTTTTATTTCATTTCATTGGAGTTTTGAGGAACCGGAATTAAGAATTCGTAATTGGCTCTGCAAGGGTTGTCTCTGATAAGCGCAATTCCAAATCTGTGGTCTAGGCATTTATTCTTAGTCACTATATTGTTGATTGTATTGTATATTCTTGTATATTCTTGTGGATTCTTGCATATTCTTGTATATTCTTGTATATTCTTGTATATTCTTGTGTATTGTTGTATATTCTTGTACACTGTTGTACATTCTTTTGGTACTCTTGTATATTCACTAGAAGTATTAAACCCAAGGATCCAAGGGCTCAAGCGTTGGAGGATCAAGAAACCTCGGAACGGCATACGAAATGTAAGAGTATCTCGTGACCACTCCGTAGTCATGTCAAATTGTATTAAAATCTAGCATTCTCAAATTGTAATACATCTCCATTCAATGTGATGCTACAATACTCATTTTATTGAACAATATCGTCCCGAAACCGGCCTTGAATAACCTCCCAAAGGTGTGTGGGACGCGAGCCGATTAGGAACGCCGCGGCTACCGTCTAGAAAGTGAAAATCCCGCGAATTCTCAACAAGAAAGAGTCGGTGCTCGCCGCGTGCCGATCATGGTAGCTCGGAAAGACTGTTAATTATCGCGGGCGACGATCGTCTCTCGGCATGGATCGGCCAACACCTTGATTCGGCTCCTTTGAGTTGTTCCCGGAAGAGACATCGGTTCCCGGGACGGGACAATGCCTCGGGAATTTATCATTCCGAGACCGGTACCGGCGCGACGAGTACGTGACGAGTGCATAATCGCGATCTCCTTTGTCCGAGCGCGATGCAGAAACGTCCGACGTGCGTTTCGGCGCATCTGAATGAACGTCTATCCACCTACGCCTTCGGAGGACGTGTTTTCCAGCGGTCTGAGCCTCGTTCGTTGCCCCCGTTCGACCAAGAACTTGTCAACCGGCGCTGAACCCAGCTCCGATCTCTGTCTCGTCCATTATTCAGATTCGCCTATTTATTGCCTGCACGGCTTTATCCTCGCGGCGGCAATTATATTAGACCTTATCAATAATTTCACAACTCTCATCCTCTCTGCCTCGGCCGGATCGACCGCTCCATATTGCTGCATCGAGGATTCTCCACGCTCATCGCACGCTATTCGACCGCGGCCTTCTATGCGGAATAAACATTTTGCATTTGCAACGCACTAGCTAAACAGATATTTACGTATTTCGCTAATTGCTTTAATCCTTTCAAATTTTTCCAATTGTAATTCTTGCACTACAAGTTATTCGCAAGTTTTATTTAGAAGAATGTACAATTGACATTGTTTAACAGATACATTTCAAATTTACACGTGGTCTTAATGGCTACTTAACTGTAAGAGCGTCCGAACGAGAGTGCGTTGGTAGAACACGGAAAGGCTCGTACGCGAGCGATGATTGGCCAGGTCACGTCTGTCACATTAAAATCACCGCTACTATTTTAACAGAAACGAATGACACATTTAGTAGAACCTATTCGAAGTCTTCGTCGCGAGTCCGACTCGATATTATAGTAAATTCAAGAGGTTTGAGATTTAGTTACGCAACGAGCCATCTATAAATTGCGAAGTATAACAAGTTCGCCATTCGACTACACACGAATAACCATGTAACTTTGTAGCTCGAGCTACATTCTTATCTCGACCAGCCTCCGAAACGAGGACTATTAATCTCCAGAGAGTTATCTCGACCCTGAAACTTCAGTGTTCATAGATAAAAAAAATGTGGACCACATTTATATCTCCAGAATAAATCTGCGAAATTTGCTGAAAATCATGCGGCGTTTGTTCCAATTATTACGGGGGTTTCAAAGCGGCCGTAACGAGGCTCCGCGCAAAAAGTTCCGTGGATCCTAAACGCCGGGATAATTATCGCCAAAGTGCTCGTGTGTCTCGCAGCCACCGTGCCAGCGCGAACTTGCAGCCCGGAGTCGCTTTGTACCGGTACGGTTTCTGGGATCCTTCTTGAAAGCCGCGCGCGGTGGTTAACGAACCTTTTCAATGGGTTCCTCGTTCACATTCCGATTTCGGTGCGTTTCCCACGTCCTCAAGTCTCGCCGGAGTTCGGAAATAGATGAAACGGCGTCGAGGCGGATTCGGGCCGTGAAACAGCCGAAATTTCGCGAGCGTAAAATTGCAAGCACATCAACTCCGGCGAAGAGTTTCGGTTGCAATTCCTAGCGAACCGAGATCGATGGAGCCTCTGCTTTAACCGGTAACACTTCTCAATCTCTTAACGCTGCGATTCCGTGCCTGATCTGAACCCAACTTCCGCGAACAATGGCCGAGGGAAGCGCAGTTGCGGCGTTAATTAAAAACGTTCGCCTCCGAATTCTATCGCGATGATGGAAGTTTCGTTGCCCTGCTACGTGCCGTTGATTTATGGAGCTGATGAGTGCACGAAGATTGCCGGGAAACCTCGATTTAACCTGAGAATGTAAGAACTTGGGGAGCTGGGGGCTTAAAGAGATAGGGACATGAGATTTTAGGTGTCTAGGAAGGTGGGGAGGTAAGAGGTTAAGGAGTTATGAAGCTAATAGCTGAAACAGGGGATCAAGAAGCATGAGGTCTGGGGGTCGGACAACCTAGGGCATTGGAAACTGAGGGCTCCCAGATTTTCAGAAAATGGATATTTGAGGATGTGAAGGTCCGAAATTCTAGGTAACTTTAGATTCTAGAGGACCGTAGCCCTAAGGGCATACAGATCTAGGCATCTAAAGGTCGAGGAACTCGGAGGCCTGGCAACTCAGGGATTTAGGCTTCTAGGGACCTAGGAGTTAAGGGCAGGGAGGAAATCGCCTCTCCGTTAAGGATAGTCGCACAAAATATGCTCGTATAAGGACAAATAACCAGAGCCCGTAATTGCATTCAATTTCCCCATAGTCCGTTCATGAAGCCAGAGAAAGTCCAGAGCCAATTTTAGTTCACCTAGTTAGACAAGATGGCGCCTGGTCTGAACTGTCGACGTGGAGTCACAATACCAAAAATATAAAGTGCTTCAATCTACTCGAATCCATTAATACCAATAAAGATATTAATAAAAAAAGAAAAAACATAGAATCATAGCAAAACTGAAGCGTTAGATACATATGTATGTTTACCAGTGTTACCACAGAAAAAACTTTTTCCTGCACAGAGATTGGTAAAACTGATAATACCCTAGATTTGGTGAGCCTAGTACCGTAAGGGTACAAGATCTATGTATCTAGGAATATCTAAGAATCTAGGTAATTAAAAACTAGGGTCCAAGGATCTAGGGATCTAGAAGTTTAAGAACTTGGGAGTTAATAAACCGAGGAGTCTAAGAATCTAGAGACCTAAAAATCCTCGGTGTATACAGATTCGTGGATCTGGGAGTCCAGAAGGGTAAAATCCAGGGATCCAAGAGCTCGAGCGTCGGAGAACCTAGAAACCTCAGAACGGCACTCGGAATCTAGGAGTCGGGTAATCCTGTGACCCGGTAATCAAGCTCGAAGTTCACAAAGCGGACTCGATCGTGGCCCAGTTTGCGTCGCTTCTCGCGTTTGGCAGCGTCGGTCCCGATTACCCTGAGTCGTTTAATTAAGCCGCTGATTATGAGGCCGGTCGAAGTAAACCGTGACAACCGGCGGCGTTAAGTGAACGTCACGTTCCCCCAGCTATTATTAGCACCTGTTGTCTCCGCGGTATCGCGTCAGACAGAGCCACGTTCAGCCATGAACGACATTAATCCGGCCGCAAACACGTATCTATGGATCCTTTGGCTAGTGTATCAGCTTTCCGACCGAATGCAAACGCCCGAGCATCCTGTGATCCTTTAATGATATCGATCGATCGATCGAGTCGCTTTAGGTTCACACCTCACACCGTAGATCATCATCAGGAACAAGTTATCGATTCTGCTCGATGAACGGACGCCTTCCCAGAACGAAGAAAAATGTTACGATCAAGCACCTTGTGGGTTCAAGGCGTCCCGAGTGATCTATAGATTGTTGATCCATCCGCGCCTTTCGACGCACACCACCATCATTAATCTCCTACGGCTGGCTAAACTCGAAGCTCCGATGGATTCTCCATCTGTAGCTGCATGATTCGTAAGATTCCCAGGATCCTCGTTCTTACCCTCGCCAGTCGCTCAATTATAAACTAATGGAGCTATAGTTCGCAACACGCGCCATACTACTGGCTCCACCAGCTTGCAGTTGCCTCCAAAATTGTCTGCAAGTGTCACAGTTGTGCATTCCGAGCATTCGTGGCGTATACAATTTCCTATAATCATCTGGCGATTGAATTTCTCGGAAGCTGAGCTTGAGGCGAATCATCCAGGCTTCGTAAACACGTACAAATTTGATGTTAAAAAATGTTGATGGTACGAGAACGGATCATGGAGTTATGAACACGTCTGGAGATCTCTAGAGGAACCAAGAGCGCGATTCCGACCGATTGCCTCGAAAACCAGGCGGAATTGCCCCCGAGCCTTGAAAGAAGCCACACAGGAAAGAGAGCACACACGTTTCTCTTTCGATTCCGAAAGGTTTCTTCTCGCGCATGAAGCCCGTACCTCTCGGCGACGGGCCCCGAAAGGTAATTCGTGCCCTCCGAGCCACTTATTCCGTCTGCTTCAGTCTCTTTTTCGACGGGGTCCCCCGAGCGAGTGAATCCGACGCTCGGAACGACTGGTTCTTCGCTCTAGAAAAACGGTCTCTCGTGATTCGTGCGGCGAATTCGCGAAAATTCGCGGACAGCTGCTCCACCGACCAGCAGCTGAATTTCTGAGATCTCTGCGACAAATCCGCACAGCAAATCTCGTCACAGAGACTCTTCCTCCAAAAATTTTCTTCTTGCTAAACTCCGCAATTAATTTAAAAATGACTCATCAGTGAACCAAATTTATTAAGATCTACAAGGTGTGGAAGGGTTAGAAAAATTATTGTCACGATGAACTTTGCCTCTTTTATTAGTTTATTATTCATTCATTTCTACCGTTACCGTGTGATCGATGAACAAAATTGATGTTTTTCATAAACATCGATATTACAATTGTGAAAGGGTTAAAAAAATTATTGTCACGATAAACTTTGCCTCTTTTATTAGTTTATTATTCATTCATTTCTACCGTTACCGTGTGATCGATGAAGAAAATTGATGTTTTTCATAAACATCGATATTACAATTGTTGAAGGGTTAGAAAAAATATTGTCACGATAAACATTGCCTCTTCTATTAGTTTATTATTCATTCATTTATACCGTTATCGTGTAATCGATGAAGAAAATTGATGTTTCGCATAAACATCGATATTACAATTGTTGAAGGGTTAGAAAAATTATTGTCACGATAAACATTGCCTCTTCTATTAGTTTATTATTCATTCATTTATACCGTTATCGTGTAATCGATGAAGAAAATTGATGTGTTGCATAAACATCGATATTACAATTGTGAAAGGGTTAGAAAAATTATTGTCACGATAAACTTTGCCTTTTCTATTAGTTTATTATTCATTCATTTGTACCGTTACCGTGTAATCGATGCAGAAAATTGATGTTTCGCATAAACATCGATATTACAATTGTTGAAGGGTTAGAAAAATTATTGTCACGGTAAACTTTACCTTTTCCATTTGTGTATTATTTATTCATTTGGCCCCGTTACCGTGTAATCGATGAAGAACATTGATATTATGCGCGAACATCAATACATCACAAATGCACTCCGTTGAAAAATACTTGTCCGTCTGCAGGGCAATCGGTGCACCTATGCAGCTCGCAGCGGACATAAACAGGCTTTCAAGCAGAGTGCCATAAGAGAGCAGAACAGGTGGCCAAAAGAAAAGCGAATACAGCAGAAAGAAAATCGAATAGCATAACTCTGCTTTATGCAACAACGTTCTGCCTCGCGTATCTTCCGAAGTGGCCAGAAACTTTCTGAAGACGGTGTACTTCTCGGAGTTATACGCGACTTTTTTTGCTTAATTGCAGACGTCGACATCGCCGCTTAATTCGCAGAATATTAATGCGATAATTAGCCGGTGGAAGCGCGAGGTTGACGACCTCGGCGTCGTTGCACACCGGCGTATAACTTGGTGTGTTCCCTGCGACTTTGGAATCATTACTATTCGGTATATTCTAGAAGGTAGTTGACTTTCATGGGCGAGTGGATCCTCGACCGGTGCCGAGCCCTCTAAGCCCGCGTCTCGCGGGATTTTCCGCAAGTTTTCGAAAGTTTTCCCTCGCGTGGAAGCCCACAGACGCGACGCTTCCGCCTACCGTGAACAGGAGTGGATAACCGCGAAATAATCGCGATGGTGCCGCGCAAACTTCTCCGCGACCGTGAGAACCGGTGCCGCCACTCGTAATTAAACTTTACACGAATCGCATAATGCGTAAGCAATTTCTAGTTTCTTTTTATAAAGGGCGTATTAAACTACGTGTCCATCTGAAAATTTCTCTCGATAGTTTCTCTCGAGAGTACTCTCAATTAGCGTGTCCCTTCGAGAGTACCTCGGAAAGTTTCTCTTAGTTAGAATACTCGTGAACAGCATATATGCGTTAAAGTTTTCTGCAATTGTTTCTACGGACTTGATAAGAAAAGAAATGTTTAAAACAAATATTTCCTTCATCGTGGAACCTTTTAGAGGTGATTGTTAACAGTCGACAAGATAAATGATCAATGTATTGGGAGAGAAGGAATGGAAGAATCTTTCTAAACATAATAATCCTTTCAGTAAACCATGTACTTTAAGTGGCAAATCTTCTGATGTAGCTCATACTTCTTAATTACGGTATAATGTGTGGAAACGGAAAACTGTTGTGATTTGAATTTACCGCCTTATTGCGATCTTAGGCAACAAATCAATACATTGTCGGCCATTTGTCGTCTGCACGTCTATACAGTCCTCACTACGGTGGTGACTGCCTAGGCAGCAACATGTAGTCACACGTGCTCTTCTAATGCTTTCTTGAAAAGTTTTCTAATTAAATCCCAATGTTTTCTTTGAAAGTTTTCTAATTCAATACAATGCTATACAATTTGTGTACACTACGCAAGTGAGTATGAAAATTTTGTTAATTGATGTCTTTATTCAGAAAAATTTAATTTTTATTTTTGGAATGGGGAAAAGAAATGATATATTTTAGTTTATTTTATGGCTTATTGCAATGAATAATTTTTTGTTAATTTCCATTACAGACACAATATTATTTTTTGTATTCTCTTGATAATGATCTAAATTGAGATCGAAACGTTGAGACAAAGTATTGTGCCTATTTTGCAAATAGTGTAACGAGTAACATTTGATCGAACCAATGCGCCGAAAACATTTTAATTTTGCTGGAATGGAAGAGTAATTGGAACGGCGGAACTCAAATTTTTCCTTGGGTTTATGTGCTCCGAAACGTTTCGGGAGCGCGCAATTGGTCCCAGCCGGTCTCGAGACATGCGAATAACAATTCCCGGAACCGTCGACGGACCGGTCGGTCGGTCTGAGACGAGTATCGTCGCAGCTTTCGAGGTTTTTCGCCTCGAAAACTCGTGCCGAACTCCCCCGAAGAAAGTCTCGAGGATGAAAGCGCGCTGTTCACACGTGTCTAGAGCTCTCACGCGTAGCTGAAATGAGAATAGCTCGCGAGCCGCTTATTATCCTCCACTCGTTCGCCCTCTTCTTTCTCGATCTCCCTTTTGGTCCTCCTCCTCCTCCACCTCTTGCTCCTTCTCTCTTTCACCTCGGCTCTTCTCGGTTCGTTGTTCCCGGCTCGTTCTGTTCGTTTTTCGCCACCGACCGTGCTCCCTCCGGGTCCTGTCGAAAACGCGGCCCCTCTCCACGTCTTTCGAGAGTCAGGTAAAACGCGGCCCAAGAATGTCTCGGGCCCCGCAGCACAGAAAAAGGAACGGGCTTTTCGATTTCTTTCGCAGCGTCTCGGGATCGTGAGAAACTCGCTCACCGCGTGCCGAATCTTTCTTCGTTTCGTTTGGCAGCCGCCCCTGATGCTCGGATTTCGTGACCTGCTGTCATTAGGCGAATCGATATCGAATAATGCAATTTTCTATTCCATTCGTGATCCCAGATTTAACGTAATTCGACCGCGGTTTTACCTGTTTCGACTGATTCTTTAGAATATAGAAACGGTATCCGTCTTCCTATATATTTATCCCTTTGGAGTCGGAGTTATTTTAAATTGACAATTAAACGTTTCTTCCGACCTAGAACAATTCCATTGGACTTAGGCAGTTGGTATTCCAGGGTCCCAGGGATATGGGAATTTAGTGGTCTAGGAATGTAGGGATCTTGGAGTCTGGGGACTTAGAAATTGAGAGACTTAGCGATCGAGGAATCTAGAAACCTCCAACTTGCGGGGTTCAAAAATTTCTGGACCCAGACACCTAAATATCTTAACGAAATTGAAAATCTTAGAATGCGGGGAATTAAAATTTCGGAGTAATTAAGTGAACTTAGTACTAGATTCTCCAATTTTGTAAAGTTGAAATTCGTAATTTTACATTTATTTATAACTATTATAGAATTGTAAACAAATTAATACTAGTAATAAATTTGTAAAACTCAATTCTTAGACCCTTCTTCCTTGAAAGCAACCTATTGATTATACATTTTCTATCTTGTTAAAGACAAAATAACAACGTTCAAAATATTTTTAAATATATCTGAAACTTCACATTGCGAGTAACATAACGTATGTGAATGTAGCCACAATCGCCACAAAAATACAGGAAGAAAAAATAGGAAAATCTAAGAATCCGGGGAATTAAAATTTGGGAGTAATTAAGTGAACTTAGTACTAGATTCTCCAATTTTGTAAAGTTGAAATTCGTAATTTTACATTTATTTATAACTATTATAGAATTGTAAACAAATTAATACTAGTAATAAATTTGTAAAACTCAATTCTTAGACCCTTCTTCCTTGAAAGCAACCTATTGATTATACATTTTCTATCTTGTTAAAGACAAAATAACAACGTTCAAAATATTTTTAAATATATCTGAAACTTCACATTGCGAGTAACATAACATAGGTGAATGTAGCCTCAATCGCCACAAAAATACAGGAAGAAAAAGATAGGAAAATTTAAGAATCTGGTGGATTCAAATATCGGGAGTCGAAAAATCGGAAGATTCAAGAATCCAGAGATCTAGTAGAGCTTCAGAATTCGTAGGAAAACCGTGTCGAGAACGAGGGGACCGCTATTGTCGAGAATGGCGAAATCGAGAGTAAGAAAGCGGCCAGTTTAATTAATGTCCAGGAACAGCGATGGTTGAATCAGCATCCAAGTTAGCCGCAAGGGATCGCTGAGAAGCCTGGATCCCCGGAGGATTACCGCAGATGTCTCCGCACGTTTTGCATCCGGTCGTCTGTTTCTGCTCTTTACGACTGCCTTTATCCCCAGCGCGTTCCGTAAAGATGTCCGCCAGCACCGAGTATCAGGATTGTTCTCGGTGGAATCCCCTACGGATTTGCACTGCGAGAACCGTGATCGATCGGACCGGTCTCTCCCCGACAAAAATGCCGTTCGACACCTCGCTCATCTATCGTCCTTTGCTCGCGAAATTTCAAAGTTCGAGATAGCAGGAGGTAAAGAACATTTCGAGAGGAACGCGGTTCTAGTGGGACACTAGCGTCGCAGAGACCCGCCGAAGCCGCAGTCCAATTATTAGCCCGAAGGGAAGTCGCGCGTGTTCGTTCCCGGACTCGATTAGGCGGAATTCAAATAACATTAAGCGTATGCGCTCGGAATTCGTCGCCGTGGGAAAACGAGATTCCGCCGGCCGAAGGGTTAATAATGTTGGCTACGGCATAAGGGGGAGGGGGGAAGGGGTTGTTTCATTAGCGGAATAAAAAGGCTCCGCTGCGAAATAATCCAATTTCCGTCACGGAAGGAAAGTTTCGTCTCGTAAACATCGTTACCGGACCGGCCTTAAACGCGATCCAGGGCTCCGCCGCCTCTCTTGTAAGTCGTTTACATCGACGGAGGAAACTTTTACGGCGGGGGTGAGCCACCCCCGAAGGCGGAGGACTAACTCGGTTAAATGCAGGCTGTCTTACGCGGCTGACCGGAAACGTGGAAGGAACACCGGGTTTCGAACTCGATACGCGAGGTGTGATAAAAACGGAAACCTACGTTTCCTCACGACGGTGTCGGATAATATTCGATTACTTTTGGTTGTTCCTTACCACGCTTATATTAACTTGCCACGTAATGTTGTTCCCGATGAATTACAGACATAAAACTTTAAACATACCTCAGAACTGTGCGTTTAGAAGATAAAAGACATTCAGATATTCCTCTTCGCCCCTTCCGCGCGATGCTCGGTAGTACGTCATCGCGTTCAGGAATCCCCACTCCGCGCGATAGCGCTCCCTACTCCATTACGCGTTCCCACTCCACTGACCACGTCACACCGAAGGAGCTCAGTGTGGTGTTCCGTACATTCAATTCCATTTCGGATAATTTCGGACTCTATCAAGAGACGTCGTTTCTCGGAGTAATCTCCTCATTCTATCTCCCTTATTTCCATATCTTGCGTTTCTATATCTTACTATTTCATATCAGTATTACTATATCTTAGGTTCCATTTAAAAAAGACTAAAAAGTAGAAAATAAAAATATATGTGAAAAACTTTTTAAAATTGTGAAGCGTTTAAAATAAAACCGTGGAGTGCTAAACTATATCGACGTAATCTTCGTAGGCGCTCCACGCTTTTATTTATTATACAGCGACTGATGTCTAAAAAAATTATTTTCTCCTTTTTAGTGCATTTTGAAAAGTCTTTTTATCTTGATGTGTACCGGGCTCCGTGGCGGATAGACAGTGCCCAAGGTATTCACATTTTCTATAGAGGTTCGGGTCGTTGAGCTGACGAAAAAGAAAACAGCCCGAGAATGTCCGGTTTTAATGGAGCTCGCGTTATCGTTTCGGCGGCGGCCACCCTCGCCGCGTATCTCGATGTAATGATGAGAGCATGGTAGCCTGGAGCACGGCCTTTACATCCTGAAAGAAGTGGTCTCTCGAGTCCTTCCCGATAATCCCTGGGCTCTTCTCGTGGCGAGAGATGGCCGAAGGAAAAAATATCCGACCAAGAAATTGAAGAATTCGTCGGTGAATCGGCTTGAATTCCTCGAGCACGATTATTCTGCTCATTTCCGCGAACACCGTGGTCGACCATCCCTTGGGCAACATCGTTTTCCGACGATTTATTTACCCGAACGGTATTACTATGTTTATGTACATTTTTAAACGCTTTTAATTGGAAAGAGAGAGAGAGAGAAATATGTTTCTTATATCGATCGTATTTATTGTTGATAACTGAAGTTGAATGTTTTCGGCGCAGCGGTTAAGCAATTTTGCAAATAATCAAATAATCATCATCTACGTTTCGATCCTAATTTGGATCTTTCTCAAGATTTATTTGAATTAAAATATTGATTAAATATTTATTTGAATTGAAAATAAGAAGGAAATGATGTTCATAAAACCTACTCATTTGCTTTCGTTGAAACCACATTTTTGTAACTTGGAAATCACATTGGAAAACGATCTACGTTATACCAATCGATACAAGCCGGTAAATTTGAAAAGTCTAATCTGGCGACTCTGCTTTCCACGATCCTCGTCCACTTTGGTCGGCAAACATCAGCCCAAAAAACCGCCTACACTGACAAACGATCCGAGGGAATCCATTAATAAAAAAACCGTGCGATTAGAGATAAACGCTAGCTAGCATCGTTTCGCGCAGCTCCCTGGCAGCGTCAATAAACGACATTACTTATGGAATGAGCAGATAGTTAGAGGATCGCGAGACGTTCCCCGCGAACCGGTCTTACGGTGAGTTTTTGCACGGGGTCTCTCTCCTCTCGAGTCCGCATCGAAACGTTTCGAGACTGTCTCTCTCTCTCTCTTTCTCTCGCTCGCTCTCTCTTTCTCTCATGCCATCCTCTAACCAAGAGAGCTGCCGTTGGAAACTTTCCTGCCGGTTGATAGCGAGTTTAACTTAAACTCGACGGGGAATTCTTTGTCTCGCGCGAAACGAGGAAAGTTAAGCCTGCCGGAACGTCCCCCCTCGATACAAGTTTTCCCGTAGCCCGCCACCCCCCTGATGTGTCCAACGGTGCCATAATCCACGTGGACGAACCCCATCGAGCTCGAACGAGAGACACTCGTCAACTTCTGTGTCTCTCGTAGCGTTTGTCCTCTCCTGTATCCACCGCGATGAGATTTTTTTACTAACATGTTTACGAGCCCCCCTTACCACCCGTCCCCCATCTTCTAGACCAGTTTTAGGGCGCGTGCACAGTGGATCCGTTTTCGTCCGATTCCGCCGACGTCCGACGCATCTGTCTCTTTTTTCAAGCGTGCGGGAAAGAGACACTGAAACGTCGGACCGATGCCTCTGACGTCACCAGAACGGTCGGACGTCAGATGCACTGTGCACGCACCCTAAGGGTACGCGCACAGTGGATCCGTTTTCGTCCGATTCGGCCGACGTCCGACGTTGTGTCTCTTTCCCGCACGCTTGAAAAAAGAGACAGATGCGTCGGATGTCGGCTGAATCGGACGAAAACGGATCTACTGTGCGCGTACCCTTAGGGGCACGCAAAATGACAAAGAAAGTTACCGGGAAGCGTCGAGAGGTGATCTCGACGGGATCAGATTTCGCAGAACGGGAAAGCCAGGGCACGCGACCAGTATATCATACTTAGCGAGGATCCCGGTTCACTGCGAACGATTCGCGCGCGTCCACAGGACCCCTGGAAATCCTTAGAAACCGACGGGGGTGGTGGGGGGCCTCGTCGAGAGCTCGTTTATTTCGAGAGAGGCCGACCTCCTCTCCAGCTTCTCCCTTTTCCGCGATTTACGACCTACTCGTCCGATTCTCGAAAGCTTTTCCTCGAACTCGGACTTTTCGTGCTCCTCCCGACTCTCCCACTCCTCCCACGATACAATGTCCGTTCACAATGGTGTACTCCATCCACCCACGATTCCACCCACCACGTGCTCGCTTTCTTCCTTCCTTCCTACCTCGTTTTCGCTCGGACGAGCCCGAAACCGCTCCGCATCTCTTGTCCCGAACTTGCCCGGGATAAAGACGGATCGTTTGACTGATCGGGGGACAAAGGGGGCTGCGCCGGGCCGCCTGGACACTGGAGAAAAAGCGGTCCGATCGGGAATTTGTAATGCGGATCGCGATCCTCGCGATCCCCCTTTCCTTCGCAGCCTTGTTTCCGAGTTTCGCCATTATACCGTCTTTCTTTAGTCGCTGTCGAGCATCCTTATGCATTTATAGTGTCGCTGGAATATTGGAGAATCCTTCAGCAGATTTTGCGACCCTTTCATTTTTCAGTCTGGAATTTAAAAGGTTTTGGAATCATTCTGGTTTAAAGCGTTAATGCGAAACGTGATAATTGATAAGAAAGAAAATCAAGAAAACTACCAGTGTTCGCGAAGGGTTAAATTCGCTTAATCGTTTTGGTCATAAAATCCGCTAGTTACGACATGAATTTCTAGATCTCGTCAGCAATGGTAGATTGACGAAGCTTAACTAGTGGATTATTCAACCGTCTTTGTCCCCGGGTCATTTCCCATTGCAAAAAGATTCTCGAAGGGACAATGGCGGCTTGAAATTTCATTCAACGATCGGTAGAGATGCTTCCCCAGTCGTTTCGCAGATTCTCTCGGCAGAAAACGGTCGGAAATCCGTCGTTCGATCGGAAAAGCGAGCGAATCGTTCCCGGGGAACGATTAACGAACGACCGGACGACGACACGCCGGAGAAAGAAGTCCCTTTCGCCGGGCGAAAGTTAATTGCCGCGTCGCTCGAGCGTGGAATCGAGCTCGTTATTAATTTACACCTGCCACCCCCTCCCCCCTCTCTGTCTCTCTCGCCCGGGTCACCATTAGTAAAATGGAACATTTCCCCGCTAAGAGAAAAGAGTATCGATAAAACGCGGAAAAGACGATATCCTTTGCGAGTCGCTAGGAAGTTGCTTTCCCTCTGCGACGCGTTAAGAATTGCACGAACGTCGTCTCACGAAGCACGACAGCCTGCGAATTTATTCCTGCCTCCGCGTAATGTAGCTGCGATTATATCTCCTTGATAATACACGTCTTGAGATGCCGAATTTACATTTCCGAATTATCTGCGCTTTCGTGGAAGTGTCGAGTCTTCAACGGTGAGGCTACCAAGTACTAAAACTCGCTATATTGCATTACGTTATACAAATTTTTAGCCATTTCTTAAATAATATACAAGATGTCCCGAATTTAAATGGCAAATCATCAGGAGTGTATAGGGGACCGAAAAACTAAGGCAAAAAGTCTTTTAGACGCCTATACGCTCCTGAAGTTTTTCCATTTAAATTCGGGACACCCTGTATACCCGAAGTAAATTATAAAATTAAACAGGAAATTGAAGATAATAGGTCCTGCCATTTTTTATGAAAAAATGTGCAACAAAATCGTACAGAAATATGAATAAATAATTATCTGCGTTAATGGAAATGGTTTTATCAGAAAGTGAATCGAGTCTTGTGGCAGCTGATGGGATCGATGGAAGACTGAATTTAATTTCCCTATTTGAGCAATTGATTCGCAAATATATTATCCTCGCGAATACGACTACACGTCGATCAATATGACTTAAATAGAAACCTTTTTTAATATCATTAGATCCGTGTCCCCGTTTCATCAGCTCCGACATTCGTTGCGGATATAATTATGGACGCTCGATTTGAAAAAATTTCCAACGATTCGCGATCAGTAAGACATTTTCTCTCTATCACGTGCGGCGACCATTTCGCGCGTCGCTTGCACGCCATTTCAACGTAGAAAACTGCCCGACGACTGTCACGTGTCGTAACGTGTCACGCCTGTTTTCGCATCGCGAAAAAATTTCCAGAAGCAACAGGCAGTTGCGCGACACCCGTCATAGGTTTGGTATCGAAGAAATTTCCTATTTGCATCTGTCTAATCGAAGATGCAACTAAGTTTCACCGGTGTTATCAAATAGGTATAAATTTTGATCTTTTTTTTACGTCCTTGATTGCGGCAGAATCGGTTACATTTTTATAATGAGGTAGTTTTGGTATTGAACTCCACGCATGAAAATTTCTAGCAATGTCCCTTCTTTGGTTTAACAACGCTTTGGATTTTTCAAGCCTGTGTCTGAAACGACTGGAGCTTTGATGATTTTTTTTCGAATTTTGCGATTGGTGTTTCTCATTAAAATTTTCTGCCAAAAAGCTTCAATACCAACCGAATTGTATACAACTTTTCAACGTTACTTCATTGTTAATGAAGGACGAATACTTCCGTCGATCATTCATTACGTCAATAACATTACTTTTATTAATATATTATAGCCTGTTTATCCCTTATCGTAACGAACAGTGATACCCAAAAACGTCCAATTAAATTACAAAATTGTATACATATCCGATTCTTTTATTCCGTGGACAGGAACGAGCCGCCGACAACATGATTTTTCATGAACGTGGCTCTTTATTCCTAGATTTAATTTCTGGTTGTTTTGATAAATCAGAAAAAATCCTGAGGCAGTAATAATTGTGTTGTGGCTCGGTCGATGAAAATTCAAGACTTGGAGTCGACTTTGAATTACAAGGATCTCGGATCCTTGCGAGATAAGCAAGAAAGAAATTTGTAAGACATCTTGGGTGGTCAGAACATATCTGTTTTATTTTTCCTCTGCAACCCTAGAAGAGAACTGTATAAATGGTGGGTTGAATATGGTGGGGCTTGTCCCGTAGTGGAATTTTGCGAAGATCTTATTGGTTGTAATTCGGAAGAAAATGGAAGTGGTGGGACAAAGTGCCTAGGTTCTAGGTGACTAGATAGAATAGCGGTATTTTACTAGCAATAGGGTACATGTGTATTATTTTCCAGACATTATTGTTATCAATAATACTCGCTGGTGAGATGTGATTTTCACAAGAGTGTCAGCCCAGCAAATCTCGGAACAAGCGATCGAGGGATCGAGTTGGATGGCAGTTTGTCGCGGTCCATCGCGAGGCTGTAATTTTTCGAGCGAGTCCATCGAATCCCGTTTGTCACGGGCCGTCGACCAGCCGCAAATTCGATGATATTGTTTAACGTGCGTAATACGCTCGGCTCATTTGCGCCGCGCCCCTCTAACTGCGTAAACACGGCCGTCAAAGCGAGTGGATCGGAAATTTGCGATATTTATCCAGTCGCATTACCGTTTCCCTCGCGCGGGTCGGTTTTATTTCGATCGGGGCCACTCAGCTTTCAATGTAGCTGAAATTAAATATATATATAAATATCGGAGAGCATCGTGCGTGTGCACGGATCGATGCGCGGCGACCTGACAACCCCAGCGACCATAAATTCGAATTCAATGAACATCCAGCAGGATCCGAGCTCTCGTGGCCGACCACCGATCTTCGTTCCCTATTAACCCTCCAAAGATGGACGTCTCTCCGATTTAATGGCCTGCCGAGAGCTATTTTACTGTCACGAGAACGACATAGGTCAGATAATAGTGACTATCATATTGTATAGTAATCGACAGTCCGCAGATTTTGATTCGCATTTTTATATTCGACTCAGGATAATTCCGTGAGACATAATAGTACAATCACAAACCTGAAATTATTTTAAAGCTTGATCTCTGCAATACTTTTTGCGGATATCTCGAAAACTAAAAGCGACCCCTCTATATTCGAAAAGAAAAAAGTTGTTCAGAATGTGTTGCTGCATAACATATTAAAACTTCATCAAAATCGGAGTAGGCAGACCTTTTCTATATAATTACGAAATTTTTCTTCTGAATTAATCGACCACTGATTTGAAGATTGTAGCTTCCTCTTTACAAGGAGATCTCGAAAATTGGTCTACGGCTCTTCAAATTCCTTTTACGTAACAAATATTGGGGATAAATTCGATCGTGCGGACCTGTCCATTTAAATCTTAATAAGTCGATCATAAAAAATCGTGGATCAATTTTTAAGATCCTGTCGTAAAGAGGAAGCTTCAGTCTTCAAATCTGCGGTGGTTTGATTCGCGGGAAAAATTTGTCGATGCTTTCACAGACGATTTCAGTTCGTGAAATGTTGGATCGAGAAAATGTGTTGAATAATTTTAATAGGCCGTGAACAATGTACCAGTAACATTAAATGATTTCTCCCGTAAATGCACAAAATCCGCCATCCGGTTACCGGCGCGAGCGTAATCTCTAGAATCTTTTAACATCGGCGCACTCTTCTCTTCGTTCATTTTCGTGTATCAAAGCTGGTATTTCAAGATAAACAAAAGCGCACCGTTGTTATCGTGTAACTCGCATTACACCGAGCCGACGAACAATACCGGATAGTTACTCGGTGAAAAAGGCTCGGCGAATTGGAAACCGCCCGTTGAATAAAAGCCGGCGATATTCACCGACTCAAGAATCAATTCACCATATATATATTTTCATCCCGCATACGCGATGAATCGTACACGAAATGCATCCGATTGATCCGCTACGCTCAAAAATAGAACCGTACCCGCGTTTCGTAACAAGGAATCGAATTTCGACCGACGACGACGGCTACGAGAAAGGTAAAAGCTTATTTGCCGTCTCCTTTCTCTTTTCTCCTTTCTCCTTGTCTCTTGCTACCCAGTAATTTATTTTTATCCGCCCTATTCATTCTACATTATTTACTGCCCTATTTTTGTTTTCACATAGCTTCGGATGCTATTGTAAATCCTCCATTTTCTCTTGCCCTTATCTCTCCTTTTCTACTCAACCCTCTACCACCGAGTTCTCGCGTTTCTACTTCCGCGATCATAACTCCATCTGGTCTAATAGAATTGTTTATTACAAGCGAAACGTTCCGCGTTAAATTCAATTGAACTATCGAAGTATTTAATCGTATGCATTTTCGATGAGACCCCGCTCGCCGACCGGTTTAATTATCTCCCGGGGTAAATAATAGTCGGAAACTGCCTCGTTAATAAAACGAAATGCGTGCAGATATGCGTTCTAGATTTTCGAAAATTTTTCTTCGAAATTTAAATATTTTGTGAATTGATAATGAAAATTGACGCGCAGTTCGATTTTCCGTGTCTTGATGCTGTTTTTATTTCGTGCTACCAGTTTCAAAAATGTAGATCAGCAATTTTCTTAGATCGTGTAGTAGTAAAATTTTTACCGTGCGATTTAGGTAAAAAATTTTACGAAGTCACTGATGTTACGATCGTTTCATGGTGTTTATTATTGGTGTGGAGCAGCAAGCTTTTTTACAGGCAATCAATTAGGGGATTCATTGAGCTCGTCGATCGTCAAAATGGCTTCCAGTTTAACTTTTTGTCAGCTGCTGGTAACTTACTCGCGCATGACCCGCCGACTATTTAATTGGACCCGTCGTGTTCGACGTTTATGCAAATGTGGATATTTATGAACCTGTCCGCGCATACTGGAGTCTAATAGATATTTATTTAACCTGCCGAGACCTCGGTAGGTCGGGAGCATAATCAAAGTCCCGCTGAATCTCATTTGAATACTTATTGGTCCGAACGTAGAAAACGCGTTATTAATTTGTCAAATCTTCGGTGCAGTTTTGCGATTTATGTACGAGCAGGTACCATGCAGTATACGCGAAATTGAGAACACGATAGAGGCGAATGATTAATAGAGCTTGCTAAAGATTTCTGGCTCAATTTCAACCTTTTATAGTTCACGAGTGTTTATTTACTGATTTTGATGTAGTCGAAGTTATATAAATAAATAAATCTATATATTAATTACCTCGGAATCGATATCGAAGGATCGATTTCATGGCTGGTTTGCAAACATAGGTTTTCACGTATTTTCGATATTCGCAAATTAGAGGAGTTCGTAGAAATGCAACCGAAATTTTTTATAAAATAATGTTAACAAGAACATCTTATTTTGTGGTTGCTTTTTTATCAGTATAAAATTTCGAAAAGCTTGAATATCCGGTGACAGAAAATGTATGATGTTTTCGGCGCACAGGTTCGATCATTGTTAAAAACAAGCAATTTTGCAATTCAAAAAATTCTCGATTAGATCCGGTCTATTTTCAAGAGAAAAGTTGCGTCTGTAAATTAATTTTTAAAAAACCAAAAAGGATAGTGAAATACTAGCAACAAAACATTAAGTCATATCCCAGGGTGCGTGGAAAGTATCATACATTTTCTATAAAATTGTTACGATCCACAAAATTAAATATTTATCCGGTGACATCTCTGACATTGTAAAATACGGACGGTGAACGTCCTCGAAGGGCTAAGTGAAAGCGAATGCAGTTTTACGAACCGCGAACTGCATCGATGGTTCAAGCCAGAGGCAACCGGTCACGGTTTCCCATCGAGAACCGCCGATTCGCCGAGACGATTCGAGACCAGACCAGACGAGTCGAGCCAAGTCGAAAGTTCGTTCCGCGTAGGTGTATTCGCCGAAGAGGGGGATAACCACCTGTCTATAAAAAGCGTGACCGGATGTCCCGGACGGAATATGCCGTTTCCTGTAGGAGGCGAGGTGCCCGTAGGTGGGCACCGGTTCACGCGCCATCGTGTCGACAATTTCACGCGTTGGAAAACTCTCCTCGAGGGATTTCCTTCCGTCCTACCTTAACAAAATATTATCCTCCGCGCGGGAGATCCTCCGGCGATAATTCACCGCTGTATAACCTTCTCCGTTCCGCCAGGCTTTGCTCATTATTAGACTGCGGACTTTTACGCGAAACAAAACTCGCCTGCACTCGTCGCCAGGTCCCGGAAGCTACGTAGACGTCTATTTCTTTCTAGAACGACTGTAATCCGATAAAAATAATGGAATTTTTATGGTAGATTGTGAAGCAATATAAATTATCTTATTTACCACCTTGTATCAATTCGTACACGTGCCGCGCGAGTTACAAAAATGTAGTTTCAACAAAAGCAGGTTTCCTCCTTTAGTTCTGAAAATTGTATAATATACATAAAATTTGTTTTACAGGCGCGATTCGAATAAATCTTGAGAAAGATCCAAATTAGGATCGAAACGTCGATGATGATTATTTGACTACTTGCGAACTTGCTTTTTGTTGAGTCAGTATTAAGGGTCGAACCGTTACACCGAAAACATTCAAGTTCAGTTATTATCTTACTTTCCATCGACGCGTTTGCAAAAAGATGTGAAATTACTTTCTGCCTCGGCCCGATGCTCGAACCGAAGGAAAATGTTCTGACTAACCAATGGCGCAACTCGAGGATCGCCAAGGTGCGCGGACACGTGATCGCGCGATCGGCTATTGCGATCTCGGTTTCCCATTGGCCGAGCAAACTGCACGGGAATTGCATCCGAGCGAGGGTTTCCTACGGGATTCTCCATGGAGTGGATCGTGGTCGAGTGAAATAAAAAATGAAAGGAAAAAGGACAACCGGCAGAATCGATCCGGAGGTCTGTTATCGAAGCGCACGCCCACCGGGTCGTGGGCCGCGAGGATGCACGGCGACGTTGCAACAATTATTATCGAAGAAGCCCCTTCGGTTCTCCTCGAGAGCAGGCATTAGGCTGCTCGGATGGTTCCCTGGCCAGCCGACCGGCCAATTGCTGTTCTCCGTTCGCGGAATAATCAGCCGAGGCAGATCGCAGCCCTGGAGAAGCAGTCGGTGAATAGCGGTTATGAGTTTCCTTTGTTCCAACTCGCCGATCCACTCTCTTGTGCCTTGTCTCCTTTTCGTTCCTCCTTTCTCCCTCTCTTTCCTTGCTTCTTTCCTTTCCTTTTCCTTCGCTGCTCCCCTCGTCCGCGTCCTCCCTCCTCTCTCTTCTCCTCGCCACTCCTTTCGGCTCTTCGTGGCCGTTGTCGATTCTTCTTTTTGCACGGCCACGGGCTCGAACGTTCCGGCATCGTACCGATCGGAAATCGGCGAATCCGGACACTGCGCCGGCCGTGCGCATCCGGTTATCGGTGCGAGTGCACCGTTTCTACGAAAATTGTTCCATGATTTCGTGGAAAATTGTTTTCACGTAATCGCACTGCTCCGCAGCTATGAATCTTTAAATGAATTGAATTGAATTTTACGTTTGTACACCCAATTATCGTTTCGTTATAATTCAAGATAATTAACCCTCCGAGTGCTGTGTCGGAGTGATTTTTGACCGGGAAATTAGCAATTAAACTAAACGAATAGCTGTTTCATTTTGAAAGAATAATGTGTCTACACGAGATATTATCAAAAGTAAATGTTTAAGAACTGTTAAAATTAGAGTTGTGAACAGTCCTAAGCATTGTCACGTTTACATAGCTATAAAAATCGTTCGTTGTCCGAGAGTTAAAAGAGAAAATATATGTTTATTTAACTTCGGATTTCCACAATTTTGAACGAAGATCCGGGTTCTAACCTTTACTTAGAAGACAAAATCAGTGCGTTCGGTCGTTCTGCCAATGGATCCAGGAATAAATCGAGACCCGCGGTGGATCTATCGATCACAGCCGCGATCCCGGGAGCGAGATGACTGATCCTAGGCACCATTTTCCGTCGATGACGATAAGCTCGGTGCTGGTATCCTCGTTTTTGCCCGGTACCAGGTCGCCAGCTCGCTTTCTCCGGCGATGACTAATGCGCGTTCTCGTGAGCGTTCATGGCAGTCTCAGGCAAAGGCGAGTCTTAGCGAAACGCAGACAGGCGGATAGACAGAGAAGGACTGTAGTTCTCGTGGGCAGCATGATCCTGCATCTCGGTCCAATCGACGAGCATCCCGAACGAGCTTCGCGAAGCCCACGTATCGATCCGCTTCGCGAAATCCTTGCGAGCTCTCGGCATGATACGGTGGAGCTCGTTTAAAGTTGCTAAATTTGTTATAGGTGAATTGTGCAAATTAATTTATATTAAATTTGGTCGATGGTAACAATTTTATACAAAATGTACGATGTCTTCGGCGCACAGGTTCGATCAATTGTTAAAAACGATCAATCAATTGTTAAAGTACATTCTCTACCAGCATGGCGTAACGTTTTTAACAATTGATCGAACTTGTGCGCCGAAAACATCATACATTTTCTATTCAATTAATTTATTGGTATTGGTAGTTCCGATCGATTATTAAGATTCTCCTGATTAAAACGAGTCCAAACACGCCACATATCGGACTAGTTTTATAGACTTCACGTAAATGACGTAATTTAAGGTATAGTGCGATAGCTATGTACGAAGTCCACAAAAGTTGACCGATTTATGTCGTGTTTGGACTCGTTTTAATTGGAAAAGTCTCTGCAATCTATTGGCACTACGTTTGAAAATTTATAACCAAAATTACTGAATTAAACATTTTTTTATTCGTAGCGTCGAACCACAACCCCGTAGATAACTCGAGTTCCGGAGACTGCTAAATTGAACGGGGCTACACTGCTCGGAATTCTCGTCTCCTCGCGGAACCCCGGTCTGTAGAACTGTGTCCGATCATTCTATGAAAAATGGCAATGTCCCCGTTATGTTGGACAGGCGTTTGATTGTAAAAAATGGACACCGGAAGCTCGGCAAGGTCGCTTTGTTCGGACGATTGCGGACGGTTCGAAAAGCCCGCTACTATGTGTCCGCTGTCGATCGAGCTGATTGATAGAGCTGCCCCCGAAGCTCGAAGTGGCTGGACATAAATTAAAGTTGCGTGTTTTTGCGACACGCCGACGGTTCATAGCGCGATTTATACGAACGTTGTTCTCGTACGATAGGCTAGTTGATTGTGCGAAGTGTTGGTAGCAGATACATGGTCCTTTGTGGCAGATCGAACTGTTTCGGGCACTCTGGAAAAATGTTCACGTTCGCATACAGATTCATTGAAATTGATAAATAGATTTTCTAAAATTAGTATTATTTTTGTTTCAGGTGAGTGCAAATTTCTTTATACCATCTCGATTTTGGAAAGAGGAACAATGTACAGAGTGGGTAAGTAACTAAATAAATAAATTGAAAATAATTGTTTAAAAAATCTGTTGTCCAGAAAATCAGGAAGAGACATCTGCGTAAAAATTGAGAACCGCTAAGAAAGACATAATTTATTCGTCACGGACCAGGTTCGGGTGCAAATAAACGTCATCAGACCGCACCTGGACGTATCAGCGAGAACGCAAAGAACTTTTGAATGAATCTGCGGAACAATTCCGAGAGACCGCGGTATACCCAGGGTCCTGGAACGATCGTGTTTCACCGTTCGAGTTCCAACCGTTTCGTTCCCGGGCGGCTCGGCGGAGAGCTTGATATTAGTTTCAGAAAGAAAGGGTGGACCGGATGCGTTCCTCAAGATCGTTATCCCGATGAGATCACCGCGGAGGTAGCCTGGGCCAGGCTTTAAAGGCCGACCTCCTCCACTCGCTTTTGTTTTCGAGCTCGTTTCTATTAAAATCAGATGTCTCGAGTTTCGTATCTCTATCTACGGGGCTGCCACGGACAGATATAAATCGTCCTGCCACCGAGACACGAGGCCGGGAGACCTCTCTCTTCTGCGTTCCCAGGGAAAACGCGCGATAACCTTGTTCCTGGGAATCTCGAAATTTTTCATCCCGAACGTTACCCGTATCTGGAGTAGAGGGTCAATTGCATAGAGGACGCCCGGAGGTCAAGTTCGGAAGTTAGTTTCTGAGGACACTCAGGCAGCTTTTTAGGATCGATGAACGTGCCTAACTCGGATCTCGGAAATTTATCGGAGGACACGCTGGTTGAACCTGAGCAAATCCTTCTACCTACCCGTGATTATTTCATAATTTAATGCATCTTCCAACAGCGATGGAAATTTCAACCGTGAACCGAGAACGCACTCTCTATAACACTGTCCAACAAATGTCAATTTATTTCATGTTTCCACTTGATGATGTTTGCATCTAATAATATGAGTGTTCAAAGTAGAGGAAACAAATTCAGAAAAATTCCGGAGATTCTAATGCATTTTTCGTTCACAAAAAGATTTTTCTTGCTAATATATCGAGAAGACCGCGCTGCGTGTAACCTTCCTCTTGAGAACGAGTCCTTATTCAGCTCAAAATATGCACGTATGAGGACGTGATTCGTCCCCGCGTGATTGCATTCAATTTCCCCCAGACTCCGTTCATGAAGACAGAACCTAGAGCGAGTCTAGGGGCAATTTTAGTTCAGCTACTTAGACGAGATGACGCGTTAGATTCATACAAATGTATGTTTATCAGTATTTCCACACAAATAACATTTTTTCTGCTAACGAGGGTAGAGTACACTGATAAATGCCCTAGAAAAGTAGTACCCTATCCCCTTAAGAATAATTTAGCTTCAGAATTGGTACAGCTGAATTACTAGCACAATTTTCTTCGCGTCTGCAACGATTAGAACCTTCTTGTCATTTATAATTTCCGGGATGTACCTCTTGCGTTTGACGAGTCTTTCAGCAAGGTTCTATGGAAATCACCGTCACAAATTTCCTCGACACGGTTTTCGCCGACAACATTTCACCGACTCCAGATTTTACCGACAACGACTTGAGACAACCACATCAGTTAATGAAATTTGTTGTCGGTCAAATCTGGTGTCGATCAAAGTCGTTATCGATTAAAGGTGTTGTCGGCCAAAGTTATTGTCGGTGAAACGTTGTCGGTGAAAACCGTGTCGGGGAAATTTGTGTCGGTGATTTCCGCGGGACCCCTTTCAGCAATGGTGTGCCGCAGCCAAGGGACGACGTATGACGATCGTCATCGCGCAAAATCATCTCACGCTATTTCCGTCCGTCGATACGGCAATAGTGTCGTTGAATAATCCATCACTGGTCAACAGCTTTTAAAGGCTGTGGTCTCCGCGTCGGACTGTTACTCCCGGACAAGATTACTTATAGGGCGATCCACGTACGCGAGTCGATCCAGACTATCGGTAACTGGTACCCTGTGTCGACGAGTCCTCCGTGTATGTAGCTACCCGTGTACCCGACCGGGAGAAGGTGTAATTTAACGGGAACGGCTGGATCGAACGCGAGTTACGTCAGTTCCCGTTTACGCCATTTCTCTCTTTCTCTCTTCCTCTCGTCGTTTCTGTTCGCGTCGTCCCGGAACACGAGACTCGAGCGCGAATCGGCTCGTGCAAGATTCGGCCGATTTTCTAATGAAAAAACGACCAACCAGGAAAAAGTCCCCATGGTCCAGGTTGTTCCTGCTTTGTTTCGTCCCGAGCGGAATTAATTCTCTATCGAGAGTCAATACTGCAGACTGTCACGATTTCTGGGGGAAACGGCAAAAACCAAGGTGGCGCGACGCCTGATAGATACGCATTAAACATTTATAACTTGCGTGCAGAGACGATGTAGGAAATAAATCGCGCACAACCACATAGGGAAAAGTGTACTGAATATGGTGCAATTTGTAATAATATGGTACTACTTGGAACTCGAAAGGTATTCCTTTTCGGTAGATTTTATGTATTTACAACAATCATGGAGCGCAATTGATAAGAGAAAACACATTAGCAACCTATTAAACATTAAAATACGAGATGTTCTATTTCACTCCAGATTGTTGCGATTCAGATAGAAAAGCTTTATTTTGCATAAAGATCCGCTGTCTGCTTATCAAAGATAAGGAATTCTGACAGTTTCCGTGCCTTCACTGTGCATTATTTATTTAATACTCAAGAGAGAATTTGAAGTCCGGTGCACTTTTGCTGGAACACCTTATTCGCTGTTATCATTTTGGTGTAAGGGGTTGAGGGAACATTTACCCCTCGACCAAGGGTGCTTTTGTAATGCAAAAAATTCGAGATAGGGATGTCTCAAAATTTTGCCCGTTAATGCGCTAAATCTGTGGGAAGGATGAAATGGAAGCGAACGCTGACAAAGCAGAGGTCTCTGGCAGCGCAGCGAGTGACCTCGCGGCGCCCGAAGGGTTCTTCTCGATATTTTCCGCTTTCGTTAAAGCAGCAGAGGTACTTGTTGCTTCGAGAGGCATCGACTCGGAGAGCGGCGGCGGTATCGTTCTCTCGAGTCGAGCCGGAGAGGGAAACGCGAGCGAAAACAAGCAAGGCGAGAGGAAGAACGACAGCGCGCACAGCTCCGAGACACTCGACGATGCGAGGAACCCTGGAAAATTCAATGAAAAGAGTTAACCCCTTCGATCTTCATAATGCTCTCTGTCTGGTAACTTAGAGCGTGACGATAGAGGAGGGATGCTATTTTACTCGCTGTTGGGTAGATTGGGTTAACTGTCTGTCTCGTGGCGTCTGAGGTTCTTCGGAATTTGATGACACTCGAAATAGTATTACGAGAACGTTTCGTAGAGAATTCGATAGTGTCTTTTTGCGAGAATGCGAATTCGATCCGTGTAACGGCGAACTGGATGTGCGATGCTTGTAAAGGCACAGCTTCGAAATTGGAAAGGGCTTTCCGAGAGATAAAAGTCCAATTTTCGAACCGCGGTGAAATAGCAGGATTTTGAATCGTGGAACGAGACAAAAGCCGACCTCGGGCCTCGAGGTATCGCGTTAACCCCGAGAGCTGGTGCGAACCGGCCTTTACCTTCGTCGGGTTTCTTTCGAGCGGCTCGTCGCCATCGAAGATTGATCGTCGTCCTCCGCACACGGCATACGGAGACGTCCAAGGCTTTTTGCGAGCTCGCGACGTCCATTCGGGACGTTTATTGGACGTTCTTTGCGCCGGACGCTCGAGGAGACGGGCGTAGGTGTTCGCCAGGACGCCAACCGATCCTCGATAAATCTCGCATTTTTCACGTCCCTCGGGAATTTTTATTTTCTCCGTGATCCACATCATATTCGACAAAATTCTACATCGTTGGTATCGTGCTGTACACTTTTGGCTAAAATAATAGCACGCGAGTCCTATCCTTGTCATTAAACCGACCGGTCAAATGGATCGGTCTCCAATATTTTAATAAGACGGAAATATATAAAACGTCATTCGATTCGTTTTAATAAAATTCATCGTTGACGAAGTGTCAGCACAATTTCCCAAAACACACCGTCGTTCAATGAAAAGACAAGTATTTAGAGCTCCGCGAAATCGATCCGGAAAATTTACCGGAAGTCGCGAAATATGGAGAGCGATGCTCGTGGAAGTATCGTTCGAAATTCGATCAGTGTGAATTTTTAATTCGCTAATCAAAAGAGATAACCGTGGACAAAGCATCCTGCAGCGTTCATTAGTCTTGCGTCGCGCGCCGGTGCACGCCCGGTGACGCAACATCAATTTCTCCTGGTGTGTCCGAGCCATTTCGTTGCCGACCCGTTTGTAATCCAATTTCAATTAAACGGGAATTTAATTTTCCGTTCGGCGACGGCGGAAACGTTCGACGCTTAAATAGTTCGGTCTGTTTGCCTGAGTTTTGGCCGGATCTCGCTCGGAAAATCGCACAAAGCCGGAATTCCTTGGCGCGCGCTACCCTCTCGCCCTCGCTGCAACCCCTTTCGGACAATGTCGAAACGGTCCTCCATCGGTATCCCCTATTTCGAGCCAAGTCGATCGCTCTAATGCCCGAGAACGGTTCTCTCGACGAAGAGAGGACGATGACAGCGGTCGTCTGACGCGAATTCTTCCGACAATTCAAACTCCCCTTTGCCCGGGAAACCGACGGAAAGCGGTTTCGAGGGTCACGCTAAGAGGATAGAAGACGCCCCCGTCGTTTCGACTCCTCGAGAACTTCTTCCCCCGAAAAATACCCGTGGCTTTCCCTGCGGAGAAAATGGTCAGCGATGCAGTATAGATATAATCAAAATCAAGTCGAGAAATCAACCGGAACGAAATCGTACATCAAGTTTTAGGGTGTCGTTCTGTAGGATTCAATCTTCAAACCTATACAGATTCAGTCACGAGAAAAATTCTTCCTATACAGACAATTTTTATTTTGCCTCTAGACTCGGATTGTAAGTTTCATAAATATTTTCTATTTGAAACAGCGGTAACCCGGAGAAACTCGATGTTGGTCAGAAGTGACCCGGTCTTCGCCTGTTACATCCCCGTTTCCGATCGACCCGTCTTGCGCCGTTTGCGTCCTATAAATTAGTAAAAAACAAATCATAGATCAATTTTTAAGGTGTCGTTGGAAAGAGGAAGTTTCAACTTTCGAATCTATGTTGAATGCAATACAGAGAAAAATTTATCAACGTTTTTATAAACGCTTATACATTCTATTTTTACGGGATTTTACGAAAAAGCGGAGAGACGCTTTTCGGATCGACATGGGCGATACGAATTGAATCGTACGTCCGATATCCGACTGGACCGTCCAGAATTTTCAATTTCAGAGTCCATAGGACAAAAACGAAGCAGTGATTCAGCGGCTTTTGGAACGAAGGTGCTCCCGCTAGCAGAGAATCGTCTCGGAGACGAATATCCTCCTTGCAGCTACTTCTCGTCTCGTTCGCAGTCTCGCGAGCCATCGAAAACGATTCGACCTTCCGAGAAGCGCGAGATGAAGAGGATGGGAGAGGCGGTCGTGAACACACCAGTCCTGAAGCTCGTCGGGATTGGTTCGTGTGTAACGTTCACGGTTAGTTAGCCGCCACTTTCTGACGAATTTCGCAGACCGGCTGGCCAACGTTCGCCGCGAGAGAGCAACAAATAACAGAGCGCTTTTGTGGATTGTTGGAGCGATCGTTGCCACTGAAACGGGGCCCTGAAATGCCTGTCTAAGGATCGTCGGGAAAAAAGAACGGACCTCCAACGGGAACTGTTACAGAAAACGTTCGAGTTAGTCCGGAGCAGTCTTTCGCTGAAACATATTGGAAAATGCCACCATTTTGTGAATAATAAGATATTCAATTTAGTCTTGGCTCAGAGCCACGATTCATACTGATTAAGACAGTCCCTCGTTTTCTTATTTTCGATCAGTAGGAAAACCGGAATACCCTACAAAAAATATAGAGAGGCAGAAGAGAGTACGGATGTTAAACAAAGAAATTATAATCTTAGAAAGCGAAACTGTAAGAAAGGAACAACAAGTAAATAATATACATTGAATGTTGTTTCTTTGGATTTCAGAGAAACAATTCAGTTGATTATTTACACTTACATTAATATTCACTTATCACATATACAGGGTGGGGCATTTTAAACAGGTCACCCGAATAACGCGGCTGCTATTGGTGTTAGGAAGAAATGCATCGGATGGAACTTGTATGGTATCGAGGGGGCATTATTCTGATGTTAGTAGCTTTTTTGTAGGCGGACGCGCAAAGGACATATGAAGGTCAACTTCATTTTTTTAAATGGAATGAGGTATTTTTTAATACGTCAATCGATGCAGCTGGACATAAGTAATAAAAAAGTACTAACCTATGTATGTCGAAAAGTTAGTCGTTCAGTACATATTTGAATGTAAAAAATATAAAAATATCATTACTGCCGTACTAAGACGTTAGCGTTTACTTACTAGTGTAGTACGACAGTAATGGTATTTTATGTTTTTTATATTGAAATATCTTCTGAACGATTAACTTTTCGACATACATAGGTTCATACTTTTTTATTACGAATGTCCAGCTGCATTGATTGACGTATTAAAAAATTCCTCATTCCATTTAAAAAAATGAAGTTGACCTTCATATGTCCTTTGCGCATCCACCTACAAAAAAGCTACTAACATCAGAATAATGCCCCCTCGATACCATACAAGTTCCATCTGATGCATTTCTTCCTAACACCAATAGCAGCCGCGTTATTCAGGTGACCTGTTTAAAATGCCCCACCCTGTATAGATATATATATATATATATATATATATATATATATATATATTGTATATATATATATATATATATGGCGTAATGTTTATTGTTTTCACTTGTAAAAAATGATGCATGTAAAGCAAGGGTTGAAGACGGAAATCGCATGACTGGTTATTCGACTCGATAAACACGCCCGACAACATGCAAGAATGTCTTCGGATTGAATCTCAAAATCATGCAGCCATCATCGATTTGCAAAGTCGATACGGGGGCTGAGATATCGGCAGAAAAATCTGCGCGAGCCCACCCGAGCCGGCAAGACGCAGTCAAATGGTTCTCGCCGGCAAATGAGAAACCGCCCCGAGGAAAATACCATGCAAATCCCGTATCCATTTTATCAAGAGCGTATCCAGGGGGCAAGAAGAATGCGGTTTCGCGGTGCCCGCCCCTCTTTCCTCTCTTTTATTTGCTGCGCAGCGTCTTCCTCGCGGCTCGTTCCCGCCGCGTGACCCGCAAATGCAAATTCCCTATCGCATTTGTTCGAACCGCAGACCTTCGCCCTTCCTCCTCGTCCTCTTTACTCGTCTCGGCCCTTATATCGGGGCGAGCGAGGCGGTTTCAAACGCCCACGCGACTTTCGTCCCCTACGTTATTAATTTCATATAAACATAAACGAAACTTCTTTCTTAAAAAGAAATTGCGAATGACAAAATGATCACTGTAACCGTAAAACTTGGTGCGGAAGAATGAACAATTATTGTTTCATAATTTTTGGAATTCCAAAGTCCGGAACCGTTCTCCGCGAGTGTTGGTAAAGGAATAGAGCTCGCTCGTGTAAATTTGACCGTGCAGATTCTAGTTTACCCAGCAGGATTTCCAACGAGTTCAGCGGCGCGTTCACTTCCGGCGCCGTGGAAATTAATTCCAGCAAGTTGCAACGCACTTTTCCGCTCAGCATCGCTCCCGGAAACCGGAACCGACCCGCGTGTTGCGAGGTTACGAGCGGCTTTACGAGCCACCGCGATCGTAATCGTTCTGATCCAGAGCGTAGAGGATCGAGCCAGCTTCGTCTGATTTCAAAAGTTGCTCCGTAGCTGCTGGAACTGCGAGATGGCCGGGTTTGATGGGCTCCCGGAGTATTATGGGTGCATATGAGATCGCCCTGGACAATTGTTCTCGCCGTTTTATTGCGGCTCGGAAATCATATTTTTGCATTCAGTGGTTTTCCAGGTGGATTGGCGACGTTGCAATTTGATACTGTTTGAGACTGACGTTTGGTTTCGGTAGGTTCAGTAAAAATAATATCCTGTTTAATTTTACGTAGCGTTTCATTAAGTGTGCGAAGACATTCTTCCTGATAGTTCATAAATCTTCATAACGTTAAGGAGTTGAAAATGATTTATTATTTATTATCGTGATACATGGAACTGCTCCAGCACGGTTTTGCCAGAAACGTATAAAATTCGCGATATAATATAATAATAAAAGGTGAATTCTTCTCGACCGAAAATTTTGATAATTAAAGTTTTAAATGACATTATAACATTTAAAACTTCAATTATAATATAATAATGCAATTCAAAGCTAAACCCCATATTTTATGAATCGCGAGGGGGGAGTAGTGTTACGATGGCATATTCTGAAGATATCGCAGAGATCGAGAGAATTCGCCTGTCAGATCGATATTCCGGTATCCGGGCAACGAGGTTGTTGATAAGACGAAGAAAGACTATTGTATATTTAATAAATATTTCTTATTGGTAACGATAATGCGTTCGCCGGCAAGACAGCACCGAAGCTTCCGCAACAATATTATAAGAAGCTGGCAATACAGTTGAAGAAGTATTCATCTGCGTCGCGTTCCGATGTTTCTTCGGTCTGGTAATGTCCCCAATGATTTATGAACGGTAGTGCACGCATCGTACGTGAGTACACACGCTCTGTTATCCCTAAGGGCCCGGAAAGGGAATACCGGAACAGGGGAGAATAAATTATTCTCTCGCGAAGGAGGGCTTCGCGTTTCACGCAAACGCGATCGACTTCCGCTGGTTCGACTGCCTACGATCATCGACCACGACTAATCGCAATCTCTTCATCCAGCGAGACGCCATCGTTAACACGTTCCTTCTACCTCTTCAGATAATTTCATAATTTTATCGAACGATTATTCCGCCAATGGTAAATAAACTGTTAATCATGATTCGTATCGACGCGCATTATCTTCGATGCACGGCTGACTGAAACCGTTTATATTAATCGAACTGCTAGACGATCTACATAGAGTTTTAGAGTCTCGAGAATCTAGATTTAGAAGCGTCGAGACGCCGTCGGCGTCGCGCTGGAAATTGGAAAGTATCGATTCTCGTCGGAGGCTCGCAATTAACGCAGCCTGTTGCGAAACCGTCGAGATTTTCGGAATTCCGCGAGTTCCGGCACGCCGTTCGAACAGTTTCCTTGACGACTTTCGCGAGGGAATCGCTCGGCCACCCTGCCACGGCGACATTAGCAGATTTTCCGCAAGCGGAGCCGAGCGGATCCGCTGGAAAACTCGTTGATCCTTAACAGTCTCGCGAACTTGCTAATCCGTTACGAAGCCCGTTAACTAATCGAGTACGCCTGTAACAGTCGTTTCGACAAATTCCAAGGGCTAGTATTTCGGTTGCTCTTCATCGTGCAGCCGCGAGAGTGCGAGAGAGAAGGAGAGTTAGCAGTTTTGCCCTCCCCTAAGAAAGTTTTCCGCGGAATTCTCGATCGAGTTATTTCAACGGACCAACTCTCACGGAGGACGTCGAGAGCTCGGCCAGACCGGGGAAAACCGTCTTATCCTTCGCAGGAAACTTCCTGACAGGATCGCACGTGCGACGAACATTCAATTTCGGGTTTGGTCCGCACGATGAGCAACGCGTGCCCCTGATTCCGAGGGCCCCATTTGCTCGCGAATCCAGAAATCGGAGATGTCTCTCGATCGCTCTGAACGCGACGGATTAACTCCGAGTTCGTCTAAACGCGAGCGTTTCAGTGGACTGCAGATCTTCCTGCAAAATGTTCAGTCGCGAGGAAGTTGTAGTCCTTCTTTCTTGTCCATTTTGCATAAAGTTGCGTCGTTATCCATGGAAGATCCGCGAAAATCAAGGAACCGGTCCAGAAATAATAATTTTTTATTTTAAAAAGTAAAAACTCGTGTGTAGAATACTATTCATTTCATTTATCACATTTTTCATAACATTTTTGCATATTAAAACTTTGCCTGCATCACGCGAGCCCGTGACCGTCTAAAGTAGTCGCTTCAGAGGTTGAAGAAGATTAAAACTTGTGCATGCACCTGGTATTAGGTTGTTTCTAAAGTTCGTTGTCCACGTCAGTGGACAATGAATTAAGAATAGTGTTTTCAACAAATGAACGCTGAAATTATAAGACTTAAGCTAAGTGCCCATTTGAGAGTCAAACTATCGCGACTTATTCTCGAGAATCAAATTCGTCAGAGTACACGATATAGAGTGCTGGCTGCAAGCGAACAGAAAGTGTTATATTCCGGATACTTAATATATATAAGATTCATTTGCTTTATTTCTGTTACGCAAAATGTTCAAAAATATTGAACTGCTATACATTCAAATGTATTGCAATACACAACATAATTAAAAACATTTTTTTTTGCTTTTTATGTGATGTTTTTTTTTTTAAATCTTACACGTTGAACTTTATATATTCCATTTTTCTGGATTGAAAGTCATTTGTACAAGAAAAGTTGAAATTCACAAATGTGCAAACGCACGCGCACATTGAGAGTATTTTCGAGAGCAAACATCGACAGAAACTCATACATGGACACGTACCTTTCTGTTGCTCAATAATATCAAGTACAGTAAAGTCTCGTTTACTGTCTGTGATCGACTACGCGATCACAGTCCAGTGCCTACCCTCTCCACTGTCATGCACATAAAAAAATAATGTCGGTATGCGATCATTGTCCGTGCAGAACAGAGGCTGTTGGACAGTAAACGCGACTGTACTGTATTAGGAACGAAGCTGCCATCTGAACGTGAAAGTAAACTGATTTCTAGCTAGGCGATAAATCCGGGTGTGCAGGAGACAACTTTACGGGGGTGAGTCCGGGCCAAGTGCGGTGTGCCGACACGGGCAACATTGCAGTTTGCGAGCGCAGCCCTAAAAGTACAGGGTGGAGTGTAGCTGGTCGTTGCGCAGCTGCATAGGAGCAATTTTCAGATGACCCGATGGCATCATTGCGGGGTCCGACGTGGACGAGAAGCTATGGCAACCGAGGGTGCTGCTCCGCGGGCCATGGTTACCACGAGATACAGTTATCGCGAGCGTGGGCGATAGTTATGGGCAACGTGCGCGCGCGCAATTATGCAAATAGCCGGTAGAAATGTCAGGGTGTGTTTACTGGAGGAGCGTCGCGGTCGCTGATTCTCTTGGTTAGAAGCTCTCCGTTTACCGGGGAGAGTGAGAGAAAAAAAGGGAGACGGAGAGGCGGACAGGCAACAGTTGTCGTCGCTATTAATCGACGCCTCGATTAATTACTGCGTCAACCGATTATATTGAATTACTCGCGCAAGATAGCTGCCGCGCGAACCGATTGCCCCGCGCAATTATCGGGCAACGTTTAATATTCCATAGATACCTCGAATTGGATCTTCTTCCGATAATAGTGCGATGATTCGTCGACGCGAAATTATCGACGCTTTTCCGGGAAATGATACTTGCGACGTGATAATCAACGACAAGTTCATTAGCACCGTTATAGATAGATGCGTGACGTCCATTATCTCGCAATTCACAATACACTACGAAACCACAAGTCAATAGTCATATCGAAATTATTCTTAACACTGAACCAACCACCAGCGGTCAAGGTGACCGGTTCCAAACTTTTTATTTTACAATTATTCCAATAATAAAAATGATTTCATAAAGAGTGGTTGTGTAAACGCACAAAGTCGAAATAAAATAAATCTTGTCATTTTACCACGTTTTTATTTATTTTTAAGACTCGGTAGGTGTAGTGTTAACATTGTACACCTATTTACCAAACACAAAACCTGAAGTGAACCTGAGGTGATCATGGTTTGCTATTTACATTCTGACAGTACAGCCAGACGAATACAATTACCTATTATGAAGGTCACTGAAGATCATTCGAGGCCAACTGCAAAATTGTCTGACAGCACTCTTCGGCTTTGAAACACGTTGTTAGTTAACGAGTTAAAAGATTCAGGGAATCATCGAAATGTGCTATTTGTGACGCGCTACGAGTGGGGAAAATGAGCGAAACGGAACGCGTGTCTAACTTTTTCCATTAGCGAATTCGATTCGGCGGGCAAACATCCGCACATCGGACCCGATGCGGGTGGAACCGCAAGTCCGCGGACTACCCGCGTCCCAATATGCCTTTCGGCATTCGCAGACCGCGGCCACGGCATTCCGGAAACGGCGGGAAGTTCGTGAAACCGCATCCACCCAGAGGACGACGACGTTTCGCGATTTATCCGCAAACTTTCCGCATCCGTCGAACCCTGGCCGTTTCCGCGAGCTGTCGGCTTCTCCGTTCTATATAAAATATGAATATAAATGTAAAGAAAATACAAATTTTCTGTGAATGTGTCTAGAACAATGCTGTCGGAAGTAGAATTTATAAAAGAATTTACTTGAACTGCATGGAATTTTTTGAAATTTTCGTCCGAGTAATGATTTCTTTTGGAAATTGTTTTTAGAATTTCGTCGAGAAGCTGCGGCCTGGTGGAATCCACCATTTTCCAGAAATTGCGGATTAACTCCCGTGGAAGCCAGGAAGATAGAAACCCTGTTTTCAGAATAAACACAGTACATTAACACGTCGTCTCCCACGCTAGAACATATACGTCGCTTAATTTTCAACTTGCGCGTATACGTTGGGGCGCGACTCGAATCATCATCCATTGAAATACGTACTTTGCCATTTCCATTATGTATACTGTATAAAATTAGGTTAAGCAATGATATTTAATATTATTAGACCGCGGAGCTCGGGCACCTGTAGAGTTGGATGATGCATGAGCTGCGCTCGAACGAAACGTTTAATAGAAATTAGTAATATTTTCCCGTTGCTTCCGTCTGGAAAAGATGCACGAAGAAATTTACCTCTTACATTTCATAAATTCGTTCTCTGAAAATCACGCACAGAAGATGATCTTGCAAACTGTTCTGAAAAAGTCCGAAAAACTGTTAAATTGATGTAGACATTCCTTACGAACAGAAAATATTAAAATTTTGTTTGTCATTACTGGTTTTAATAAATTAGATACTGTTTTTTAATTTCTTCAGTGTTCTAAATAGCATCAACTCCTTTTTTCCATGAATTTATAAATAGTAATATATTTGATAATCGTGATAGTAGGAAATAGAAGTAGCGTGTTTGATTTTTTTTGTAGAAGAGTGGAAGGTGGAGAGTATGTTGGTTGTTGCGGATTTTCCGGAAAATATGTGAAATTTTGGCGCAGCCGTATTCCAGCGGTTCACCGACTGGCACATTAAAGAAACCGCAAAGTTGGCGTTCATTTAGGCTCAGCAATGAACCTTCGAGATTACGGAGAAGCGGCGAGTTGTTCTACGAGTGGGTTCGTGGGGAGGAGATTACCGAGATGGACGTTGCGTGTAAATTGAGAACTCGAGGAACGCGCGAGATGAGCTCGCCAAGAGGCTCCAGGTGCTCTGCACGCCTCGAGCCAGCAATCTTCTGATTTAGAAACGTGACATTTCGAGGCTGGCAATTTTTTTAATCGCCACCTTCCCTGGCTCAACCATCCATTTGCAAATGAGACGAACATCTCTTCAAAATACAAATTTTCATCCTCGTTAGAAACAGTTTCTACGAAAGAAACATTACCTCTGATTCTATTGTGATTTCTAGGAATTCTAAGCACCTCTTTGAAGCAAGTCTACTTCATTATTAAAAAGAATATTTCACTGTTTTAGATGGCGAAGAACATTCTCAATCTTGTTAGGGGTAGTTTCTTCCATCCAAACTTTTCATTCTAGCCCCACTGTGATTTTTCTAAGATGCTTTGTCCTTTGAATCAAACATACTTCGTTAATAAAACTTATATTTCATTGTTCGTGATGATGGAGAAAATTCTTAATCTTGAGGGGTAATTTCTTCCAATAAAAATTTTAATTCTAGCCCCATTGTGATTTTTCTAAGATGTTTTCTGCTTCAAATTAAACATACCTCGTCAATAAAAATGATATTTCATTGTTTGAGACGATGGTAAGAAAATTCTGAACCTTGAGGTGTAGTTTCTTCCAATAAAAATTTTCTTTCTGGCCCGAGTGCTATTTTTCTAACATGCTTTCTGCTTCGTTAATAAAACTTATATTTCAATGTTCGAAATGATGGAGAAAATTCTTAATCTTGAGGGGTAGTTTCTTCCAATAAAAATTTCATTCTAGTCCCAACGCGATTTTCATAAGACGCTTTTTAAAATGTTCTCGATAAACATACGAGCCAGCGCGTCCCACGGCAATAAACCAAGAGAGAAATTGATCAAACGAATGGGCTCCGAAATTCTCGTCTACTTTCTGAAATGTTCGCAAACTTGAAGGGGCAGCAAAGCATAAAATCACCCTACGAGTGCATCTCTTTCAGCCGTCAACGTGTGAGAACCGTCATCAACTTCCGCTCGGGGGTTTCTCGTGGAATATTCAAGAGCCCCCGGACGAATCGTCAGGGTTTGTTGCTCGTCCGCCGACAATTTCATAACGCCCGATGATCGTTCTTTCGGCTGACGAGCCGGATTACCCGTGCAATTTCTGCGACAGGTCCGCGGCGCAATTACCGCGGTCGGGAAATTTATCGTATGCGGGAATTTCATTGGCGCGGTCGGGGAATTTATTTCGAGCGGCGAGAACGCCAAGCTCTGACCCCTTGAATCTCGTCTGCCCCCGCCATTCCGGCTGTCCCGAAACTCGATAACCGTCCGACGAATCTCGATTCCCTTGGAATTATGCTCGCGAGCGTCCACGGCAGTGCTTTGTCCTTATTTCCCGCCGTTTACGAGCCAACACAGAGCGTCGAAATACCTGTTTTACAGACAAAATTACTCGAAAAGTACATGAAAAAATGTTTCGTGTTTGTTCGACATTGCACAAATTACCCTTTTCGCACATTTTATGGAAATCAAAAGACATTGTTAGTGATAGAAGCGAAATAATTTTTTACTAATATGGTATAAATGCATAATCATCCGCAGTCTAATAAACGGTTACCTACAGAAGAATTTGCGTAAAGAAATGATAATACAAAGACAGAGGGAAGAGGACCAAAATATTTTTAAAAGAATTGCATCATTGCATATCGTCAATTGGGTGAAACTGAGTAAAAGGATGAAGACACTGACTTGTAGAGGAATTCCCGCACGAAAACGTGAACATTGAAGTTCGTGTACGAAAAGACTGTACTGATTAGGAGACGACCATTCAGCTTGTACTTTTTCTGTGTCCAAGTGATTAACAGTTTTGCAGCGTGTCCGCATAAGATGCATCGCGCATGCAACGTTCGTTTCTTGCCCTTTTATCGCCTCTGTCTCTCGCATCGGGTTCACTCCTTCAGCAAGTTCGTCCGTCAGCATAACGCTGCTTATCTCGGCTATTAAATTGCAGCATAAATTCCCCCCGTTAATTTCTCATTAGACGTAAAGAAGAGGTCCCTTTTGTTTCCAGAAATTCTCCTTATTAAACGTCGTTCCGTTGAAATTAAATTCCCTTCTAACAATGAGTCGCAACGGGAGTCGATCTCGGCTACAATTTTCGGTCGCGTCGTTATCGAGCTTCTGCAATAATTAATAAATACTGCCGGTATCGATAACGTTCCACGAAGTGCGGACCTGCGTTGCAAAACGAGACGCGTTTATCAGTAACATAATCATAAATTCGTCGATTGTTGCATTCAATTTTAATCGTCTACAGGTCATATTGTGAGAAACGCCGAGCATTCTCTGAAACGACTGACGATCTGTCAATGTTGATTACGAACGAACCTTTATCAGTGTTATATCAGTTTCAACACACTCGGTAGGTCACGTTTCAAACTCCCTTTCGCAGGGACTATCAGAACCCTTCCGACCAAAGACAAAACTTAGGGTAAACTTCGAAATCCATTTATGATCAACGCTGGAACTCTGGAATTACTTCTATTGCTTTCTTTTACAACGATTAAAATTCTAAAAATATTTTTACGAGGCTGTAACTAATTATTACAAAATTGAACGAATACCGAATGAATGCAATTTCAGTTGATTCGTGTGCAATTTTACTGCTAAAACTCGAGTGACGCGTATCAAATCAATCTGAACAAAATGAACCGCACGCGTCCCAACATGGTGATTGAAGACACTTTAATCAAGTTGCCCGCAAACTGGTACCAATTCGAAGGCGATTTCTCTCGTAACCATAAACGAGCTCCGTTTTCGAGAGGCGCGAGAGTTAGTTTAGGGTGGCGGTCTTAACGGCGCGATAAATCTCAATCGCGACCGGATCGCGGCTAATAAATTCTAATCCCGTAGCACGTATAGGCCGATGAATAGCCTATATAATAAATAATAAACAGCGGAGCTCGACGAATGTGTTGGAACACCCGCGCACGGTGTCGCGACGGAAAGCTGTCCGCAGTTTCGACGCGGCGAATATAAATCGTTTTACGACCGTTTCTAAGCTTCCTGGCTTGTAAACGGTCGTTTGCTCGGAGACAATGAACGGGGGGAACCTGGAACCGCGTTACGACCGCTCAAATGACTTTCTGGTGCGTATGGTGCGTACAAAACCGATGCTGATGGAAAATTGCTTAGCTCTTGGGTGAATGTTGTCTTTGTACCTGCAAGTCAATTGAAAACGATTTTAACTGACTGTGCGTAATAATTACACGGCTGGTTTTTATGTGGAATGAAAATGATTTGCAATAATTGGAAGATACAAGAGATACCTTGACATTTATTTCGTTTGCTTCTCTTTGTACAGGCAGGTTGTGAGTCGAAACAATTTTTGCATTTTTATTTTACAGTCGAAATCGTGTAGGAGTTGCAATCCCGCAGGATTCGCGTCAGTTTTTAAATAGGTGATGAGAAATCCCGCAATTTTTTCAGGACCATGCATATAATCAAAATTTGTATATATACGTGTATACACACACATGTATATATACGTATACGTATATATTTCAATCATGGTTCCAAAAAGAGATGTATTTTCATTTAGATTTATGTAGATTTAGATTTCGTTCGTATTTCGTTCATAAATTTTGACTAATACGATTAAAGATGATTGTAACGTTAAGTGTAATTTGTTTTTTTATTAAATATACCCAGTATATTAGATTGAAGAACTAAATCTTCCGTCCCGCGGGATTGAAATAAATCCTACATAAATCCCGCGGGATTGCAATCCCTAAAATCATGTGTCAAAAGGTTTAACGATCCGTAAACCAAGTTAGAGATGGAAGATTTTCGAAGTATATTTTTTTATAAACGAATACGAGTTCTTTCAAGAGGGGGTTAATTTGTTGTCCGGTTCAGAGAACGTCCAGGATCGTTCCTGTTGAAGTAAGACTGTGTTGTAAAGAAAACTCAACAATGTAACGGGTGGTGTGCGTCACGTCGAAGTGACGATCGGCGATCCAAAAGACGATCGACAATCAAAAAGACGATCGGCAGCCGAAGCGACGAACAAAACGAGAATCGCGAGTTCAGTTCGACGCTAGAGTCGGTGTAGGCAGGATATACCTGGTACTGTTCCTTATTTGCTGCTTTATAATAAAGTTATTTTTTTCAAAGTTACTTATTTCAATAACTAGTTTATTCCACTGAAAATTATATCCCTTAACAGTTCCGGGGTGTTCAGCCATGTTTAGGAGATTCTCGCCGGTCTGTAGAGCAGGCACGAATCTGCAATCCTAGCGCGGTGTCCCTTCATCTCGGGCGGCAGACCAAAGTCCGTCGCGACTTGCTAGGATATTAGGATTAAAGACGAGGAAATTGGGGGGGGGGGGCAGAGGAATACGCTGGACCGTAGACTACTCTAATTAGTCGACGGCTTCTCGTTGGTCCTAATATTGTCCGTAGACGACGGCTACGACGACGACGACCTTTCGGAGAACTGGCCTCCCTGAGGACAACCGTCTCCGGAGAGATGAAACGTTATCTCGTCGCGTGCTGTTCCTCTTGTCTGGTTTGTGTGTGTTGCCATTATTTTCAATTCCGAGGTAATTGAACCGTCGTTATTCGGATTCCTCGTTCGTCTTTACTCTCGAAAATCGTTGCTGGATTATCCTCGATTTTAATTTAGATGTCCTACTTCACCTTTACCACATTTCATGCAAAGTAATGCATACGTTACTAGATTCTTTCTGTAACCCAGTTGGGATTCGAATCTCTGGCCGGAACCTCCATTAATATTTCACGATACCACAGTCCATGAATATTTGACTTCGGTTTTTGCCCTTTGTTCATGGCCCATCGCACCGCGCATGATCCTCGATAAAACAAAACTGCAGCGCAACCCATCGTCCGCGATCCCCAACTCAAAAAGCACCTCAAAGTCCGAGCTCTCCGCGTTCCGCCAAAAACGCTAACGACCCTTCCTCCTGCTGTCATCTCCAATGTTCCCACACCACCGAGCAAAACCTAACGACAATCACCGCGCTTCTTCCCCGAAGGGGAAAGGGCACCCATCTTCCTCCGATCCGGTGCGTTCTACCGGATTTCCGACAGTGTCTGCGCCAGACGCGTGACTCCCGTATTCCGGTGGTAATCGGTCGCCATAACGCCGACAGGTTCGCCAGGGTAGCAGGGACGAAATGCGAGCAAACAATTCCGCCTCGCAATTACGCGGCCGTCACGATCCTCGCGCCGTCTGTCTGCAGCAGGAACAGGAACAGCAACAGCAGGAGCAGGATGCAACAGCAGCAACAGCGTGCACCGGTGTATCTGGCCAACCGCCCTCCGTTCCCCGGTTGGCGACCATTTCGTCTTCAGCATCTCCATCGTCGTCGCCGGGAATCCAATCTCGCGGGGCAGAGTAGAGCGTTGTTGCCGCCGCCGGTGGTATTTCCCGCGGGGACGGGACAAAAAGGGGGGACGCTACAGAGGAAAGTCGTGGAAAGTCGTTTCAGAACCGTCTCCCCTCTTTCCCCCTCCACCCGTCGTGCCCCGCTACTCGCTGATGGCTGCAATCGTTTTCTTATGCGTCGCAACGTGTCCTGGAATTGCCTCGTCCCTCCGCCAACCCGCCGCCGGACATATTTCACCGGTCTAATGAAAATTTGCTCGCGTTTTGCGTTCTGTCCCTCTCTCTCCTCCTCCTTCTTCTTCTTCTTCTTCTTCGTTCCGTCCCCCTTTTCCCTCCCGCACGCGGAGCCGCCGCAGGAATTGCGCTCTCGTCTCTCTAGGAATTCACGGGAACGGCGAAAACCCGCGGAATTCTTTGCGGAATGTTTAACGCGACCGTTTTCAACGGCTCTGCGGTCGACTGCGATCCTTGTTGTCGCCTTCCACGATGTTCCGTGGGCTTGAAGAGCAACGTCTGTTGTGCTTCTTTCGACTGCATTGTGAGAAGATGGTGTACATTGCGGTGACCTTCCTCTGGTTGCCTGGCAAGTTGATTTTGTGGCAGTTTTGAAGATTGGGCAAATTGAGGGGAATACAGTTACCCTCTCTCTGTCATCACTCGGTTAATCACGTGACTGAGTCGAGGTGGAAGTGTGGGGGAATAGCGTCGTAGAAGGGGAACGATGTGGCGGGGGTAAAGCCTTAATCTGGCTATATTATAGCCAGGAGAAATTGAGTAGAATACAGTTTATCCTCGCTCCGCCATTCCGGGGTTTGACAGTGTTAAATGAAAGAAAGCGTAGCGAAAATATTTTACTAAACTGGTTTATTTCGTATACAGGGTGGGTCGCCACATTTTGCCATCTAGATTTACGTGGTTATTATTACGCATGGCAAACAATGTTTCTGATGAAGTTGAATGGTTTTGAGAGGGGCACAATCTGATGGTACATTTCGCTTTGTAGGTGGACGCGTAAAGGACGTATGAAGCTCAACTTTATTTTTTAATACATCAGTCGATGCAGCTGGACATTCGTTATGAAAAAGTACTAACCTATGTACGTCGAGAAGTTAGTAGTTCAGGAGATATTTCAATTTGACTAACTCTCAAACACCATTACTGTCGTACTAAGACGTTAACGTTTACTTCCCAGTGTAACGCTGCAAGAATTTTCTCGCTGAAGCAGAACGGTTCAACCAGAACCGTGTGAACACGAAGTCCATTTTCTACGCGATCGTCATCGGCGTACGAAGCAGCTTTCCATCGGGAAGCGCTTTGATTCAAGAAGCCGCGGTATCAAGAGCATTCCGAATTTCCCGGTAGTATAAAGAAATCAACGGAGATTTTATTCGGCTACAATAAAGCTCGCTCGTTTCTTTTACTCGTGCATTTATGTCGGACGTTGCTTAAAAAGCGCTTTGTAATCCGGCCTCGGGTCCGCAGCGGTTCGAAAAGCGGACGAGATTGCGCGCGTCTGTGCGCCCGAGCCCGTGAGCACTTCCCTTGATTAATTAAAACGGACGAGCAACCGGAGTCTCTCTTCTGGAGCGGCGGCGACCTTTTGTCAGTTTCGATCGTCCGTCGAACGCCGATACAATTAAGAATCTGCCGGAGGAACGTTCACGAGCCGGCCGACTGTTATCGGTTTTACCAAAGAGCTCGTGATGCATACACCGCGATATATTGGTTTTGCTTTTCAGCCGCGGATTTCTGTGCGTTTATTGCGGACGCGATTCCTCCCTGTCCTCCCCGATATATCCGGAATACTGTTTCACGGGATTTAATCGGGCTCTCGTTCGAGATCAGCCTTTTTCTGACCCGCGCGATATTGCCAACCAGGGAATCATGGTGTCTCCAACAGCTTATCTTCCGGTGCTCAGAAATGCTTATAACAAACGCTTCAAGTTGCTGCAACTTTTATTCAACCCGTCCCTGTAGTATTTTATAAAATGATCGCGAGACAGGCGAAAACTGATCGAATAATTACTAGGTAATTCCCATAAATTGAAGTCGTAGAAATTCCCTTTATCAACTATGATTCATTCATATTACAAAATAAAAATGATGCGCGGCTGTTACGAGGAACAAGAACTACGTAGAAATGTCTTTCCATTGATAATGTCCAACACGAAAGATTGTTGCCGATAAGATACACTGCAAGTCTTTATCTTCCATTTCCTTTGAAATACTGTTTACGAGAAAACCGCTTGCCCAATTTACCGTAAAGAAAGCCGTGTATATTTTCACCCTTCAAAAAGTGTCCAACAACTCGCTGTAATATTCGGACACTGTTTAAACAAATCGGTACCGCGGCAAAACTGTCGATATTGATTTTTACAACTAAACTCTCTGGAATCCTCCACTGTGCTAACTCAACTTGTAGACTCTAACAAACATTGACTCGAATAAAAATTGATGTTTATGTTTGGTGGAGAGTTTCAGTTACACAAATAACCAGCGCGGCAGTCAAAGCGTTAACAAAGACGCGAGCACGAACGCTGCAGTTTTTCACGGGACGGGAATGCAAATAGCGCAGCTGTCGCCGGAGTGCAATTCGAGCTGCGTTTTCCGTCACCGAGGGAAAAAGGAGCGTTTGTCGCACGAGTACGAGCGGTTTTTGGCGATCGAAGACAGAGGGTGAAGGGAAGAGGGCCAAGAGGGAGAATGAGTGGTCCTCGATTTATACGGGAGAGCAGTTCGCGGAGAGGCGATTTAACGCTGCTCGAGAATTTCGAGAATCCAGGCGGACAGGGGCGGCACGCGGCGTAAATAACGGGTCGCATGTGTCCCGGATTACGGGCCGTTCGAATGTTTTGCACCCTCCCCTGGTCGACCGCGAGATTTTATTGCCGTTCCGCCGTCGGGTTGCTTCGGAGCGTTAATACTTGCGCGTTACCGGCCTCCGCAATTTATTAATCCAGCGAACCCCGGGGCTGCGGCTGGCGCAATTGCACCTGGAAAACCGTGAAATACGGAGTCACCTATGAATGAAAAACCTGAACCGAAATCCAACGCGTTACTCCCGCTGTCTCCCTTTTCGCGGATGAGCACTTTCCGCGCCGCAGCTTCGGGTCGATGCACAGTGCGGGGGCAAAAATGAAAAACAGACTTAAAAAAAAAGTTCTTTTGAATATTCCATTGTCATCCAGTTCTGAGCTATGTTTCCAATTTCAAGTCTCTAGCTCGTCGGGAAGTTAGTTTAAAATCAATTGCAAGATTTGTACCGAACAAACGGACAAACAAGAAAGCGAGCTAAGAAAAACGTAGGTAAAATCAATATTTTGAAAAGTGACCTTCATAGAGCTTCTCAAGGTTACAACAATATCAAACAAATACAATCACCATACACTCTTTTTTTATGATTTTTGAATAAATTTTTGGATTTTGGATTTTTGACCAAAAATGAGCATGCACTGTGCGACGATGCTTTGCTCGTGTTCGACTTCTCGACGCGGGAAAATTCACTCGTGAGATCGAGGTTCGACCGTATTTATTGTACGAATTTTCCGAATGACTATTTATCGAACATCATTTTAAAAGCTTATCGATTATTCGAAAATACTAATTCATCTAGTTACAAAGAAGTAATTTGCGCGATCTACTTTAGTGACCTGTTCTAATCATTTTATTCGCAGATAAAAAACGTCTACTAATTCTTCGCTGCAGAATTCCCTCTCCAACGATCCCCGAAGAGTAAAAGAAAATATTTGTGGTACCATTTGAAGCATTATTCTCCCGCAGGGAATTTTTATAATTGAGTCAGTTTTTATCGAGAAACGATCGATGAAGTTTGTCGATCATATTTGCAAGCTCAGCTTTTCCATGTGAAAACAGCAGGTTAATTTCTTCCTATGGAAACAGCCCATTCAATTTCTTTCCATCGCGGAATTCAGATTACACGAATTCGTTGGCAAAGTGTATGTACTTGTATTAACAAAATTGCTCGGACTGAAACTCTGCGTGAGTTTTACGCAAACCAAACGAGTTTGCTATCCATTTAAAGCCGCATTCACGCAGCCTGATAATTTTCCGTGGGAAATTACTGCGGAGCGGTATAGAACTGGGCGGTTTGGATCAGCAAATTTTCCGGCTGTGTAGGCTTTTCCTATTAGATTCTGTAACAAATGCGGTAGGTTTCGAGTATGTAAGGAGCGCATTTCACTTTCAATCCGATAGTGGTAGTGAAGAGGTAGCATGAAACTTTTGTATCGAACAGGTTATGAAAAAACTAAGACTATTCAATTTTTAATTTTAATTTCCTAAAAAGTTACTTCAAATCGCCTTGAGAATCCCTTCTCTCAAGGAAGTACATTTTTCAGATATCCTGTATAATAAATCTATAAGCCTTAATATTATTTTTGATTGTAATTTGCATTTATAAAATTGGACGTTTCACATGCAACAATAAAATTGGAATATAATAGAACGACGCGACGTTGCAGCAAGTTCTGAAACAAAATGGTTCAGGGCTATTAGTAGGTTAAAGTTGACATAAATCAAGTGCCATGTATCGCGCAAAGCGTTCCAAAGGGGGAATACCGTTCCCCAGCCGTCGATCGGTAGTTTCTTTGCCGCTAATTAACGAATTCGATCGCGTTATTTCGCTGGAGCGCGGAAAGCCAGTCTCTCTCCTCGAACGGCGACCGGTTAGTCCGGCTCGTTTTTGCGACGAGAGACCACCGCGTCTTCAGCTCGTCACCGAAGACGACAAGGAAGCCGACGGAGAACTTCTTTGACAACAACCAGGTCCCCCGAGTACCGTTTCGAGAGACCTGACAATCTCGCGAAACCGAAATCGCAGGAAACCAAAGCTGTCTCGATTGTGCGTCGCCGAGTTCGTTAAACTTTTCCTCGCGTTTCCCGTTCCACAGAACTTTCCTCCTGAAATCACAGAACCTCTCCCGAAATCTACCCTTCCAACCGTATGATGGAAACATGGCGGTGGATCGTGGTACAGATTGGTGACATCCACGATCTTGCAGTTTACTTAGACACTCGTATCATAATACAGTGTCCCACGCAACTGGAACAGGCTGCACCTCCTAAACAGTTGGAAATAGAGGAAAATGTGATACGAAAAAGCTGAATGACATGAGACGGTGCATACTACGCAACTAATTTGATGCACTTTTGTGCGTCGGTGCATCAGACAAATGCAACTTCACTTTTAAAAAAAATGGAAAACTACGTTTTTGGCTGCACCAATCGATGCAGTTAGTTGTGTTCTACATAAAAGTATTAACATACTTATGCCCTAAATTTATTCGTTAAGAAGTTCAGGGCACAAGTACGTTAGTGCATAAAATGTTACAAGTATGAAAGTGCATAAAATTAGTTGTGTAGTATGCACCGTCCGATGTCATTCAAATTTTTCTTATCATATTTTTCTCTATCCCAACCGTTTAGGAGGTACAGCCTGTTCCAGTTGCGTGGGACATCCTGTATTATACACTTTTGTTATCTGAAGTCGTTCTACACCGTTTGAGTTCATACGACATCGTTGCAATCGTCATACATCATAAGACATCGTTAAAATCGTTTGAGCATTTCGTGGTTGGTGAAGGGTGAAAAATTTATTATCATTTAGTAAAATCCAGTTTCTAATTGGAGTGATCCCACAGGTTCCACGCATTATCAATTTTTCTGAAGGACTCGATGTCCGTGCGACGTTTCCGACAACTATGGCCGCGTTTTGGCACAAGACAGAAATTCTTTGGTCTCGTTTTTGGTACCGATGTCGAATCGAGACGATAAAGAAGATCGGACGCGTGTCTAGAGTCCGATAGCGATCGAGCACCGGTGTAAAGCGACGAAATTAGCGGGGAAAAGGCGAGCCGACCGACTCGACGACTTCATCGGACACAGGAGAACAGCTTGTACCTATCGTTCCCTGAACGGCAGGTATAGCAGGTTGTAAAAAAAGGCGATGCCGAGGGTAGCCGGTGTGCAAGCGGACAGGCAAAACGAATGACAGAAACAACGGGTCTACCCGGTACAAATCTATGGAATCTGTCGAAAGCGAGCCGCTACCTGAAAAAGAGAGCCTCCGCTCGGTCACCGATGGCCTCGAGAAGCCCGCCTCCGTTCTTACCAGCTCGTTAGGCGAATCCGGAATAACTACCGAATCCGTGGAATCGTCTCGAATCCCTCAAACCTCGAGCCGACGATTGTCCTTCGACCAGCGATTCGTAAAAATACAAAATAGGACTGTAACTTTCCTTCGAAGGTCCAAGATTTCGAAGCTTCGATTTCTGAACCTTCGAAGCTTTGGTTTCTGAAAATTCGAAGACGATGAAAATCAAAGTTTCTAATTTCGAAGGCGATGAAAATCAAAGTTTCTAATTTCGAACCTCCGTTCTTTTCAATTTATCAAAAATCTTGGTATGAAACTCATAAGTTACAACTTTATACGTTTCGAAGACTTTGAAATTTCGAGCACTTGAGCTTCGAAACTTTGCAACTTCAAAGAATTCGCAGACTCCGAAACTTCGAAGTTCCCTTTGTTCCTTCGAAGACTTCGAAGCTTTGAAGTTTGTATTTCTGATTTTATAATATTATTGCTGGTGTCGGAATGAATTCAACGACTTAGCATACTATAATCTTTAACTTTAAAATAACGCAAAAATACTTTTCGCCACAAAAAGCGAGTTTCCAGACCACAGTGCGTCGCGGCGCGTTTGCACTCCATCTTGGTGTCTTAAGATAGCCCTGTAAACTCTGAAAAACACACCCACTTTCGAAAAAAATAGCATTCCTATAAATCTTCTATAAATCGCCAGAGAGAATCGCAATCAAATAATTATAGAACCGATGTGTGTACTAGCAGGTTCTGCGAAAGCACACTATAATTGTGGGCGACCAATTGGACCGCTTGGCTGGCTAGTGAATTATAGCCGAACCTGGACGAAATACACTATCCAGCCGGTGATTATGGTTCATAGGCGCTAATAGTACATGATGAGCGTTTTCGTCGAGCACGTAGTATGGTCGCCGATAACAATGGAAGGATTAAGAGTAGCCTTGTGCTCCACGCTGCACTGTGTGATTACTATCTCCGAAAAGATAATGAGGCGGGGAGTTTCATGGAATCTCTTCTACCCAAATTCATCACCAACCTTGCAAACTTTTCAGAACAGTCGACAAAATTTTGCTTAACTTATTCGTCCTTATTCCTTATTCGTCCCCCGTGTCAATAGGACACAATTTTTCCGAAATAAAATAATGCTGTTCTGTTATTTGTAGGTCAGTTTGTACGAAACTTCGTGAGTTTTATCTTTTTAATGTGAAACCCGTAACCGAAATTCCTAAAATTTAAATATTCAGTCATCAATTTGGATAAAAAAACATCGAAAAATAACTGTTTACCTTGGTATTATATCCATTTTTGATCACTGTGTCAGTTTGACACCAAGGGACAGATTCAGTTCCTGAAGTGAGGGACGGATAAGGGTTGAATTAGGTCTAGGGCTGTAACTTTCCTTCGAAGATCGAAGATTTCGAATCTTCGATTTCTGAAAATTCAAAGGCGATGAGAATCAAAGTTTTTAATTTTGAACCTCCATTTTCTTCAATTTATCAAAAATAGTGACATGATATGAAACTCATAAGTTACAACTTTATACGTTTCGAAGACTTCGAAATTTCGAGCACTTGGAAGACTTCGAAGCTTTGAAACTTCGAAATTTTTAAAGTTTCCTTTGTTCCATCGAAGACTTCGTAGCTTCGGAAAAGTTACAGCCCTAGTTAGGTCACAAAATTATAGACCACATAGATCACCGAAGAAGAATCATTCCTCCGTAGTGAATCCTTTAGGTACTCGTAGATTTGCTTTCCGAAGACAACTCTCGAGCAAAATCCGGACCAAAATTGCAGAAAAATTGATTCTAGAAATCGCTACGATATCGCAGCTTGTGGCCTCTCGAACGCGTTCGAACGATCGCGTGCAGTGCTGTACGTGACAGTACGATCAACCGGAGCATCAGACACAGCGAGTCACTGGGGAGACTGGGGGATTATCCAGCAGAGAAGCGAAGAAGAAGGGGAAGGAAAAATAGAGGAGGTCTCATCGTCCGTTGCTTGTATTTCTGCGAGATTATTTTCTATATTTTAACTGCGGTGGCGTTTGAGAAAAAGGGAGGGAAAGAGAGATTGTTGGAGAGAGAATGGGCTTCGCAGGTCACGAGTCGTTGCCGTAGGAAAGCAGGAGCGGCTGATGGTCGAGGGAAAAGGGAGCAAAACAAGAGAGAGAGCAAGAGAGGGAGAGAAAGAAAGAAAGAGTAAGGCGCAGGGGAGATGGGTAGGCGGATCCTGTCTCGACCTGATGAAATTCCAGCATGTACCGGGTGCTCGGGAATAGAGCTTCCGAGCGAGCGGGGGCGGCTCGCGCGCGAAACACTATGCAAATTAGAGACCGTGTCCGGGCCACGTTAATTAATCCCGGTCTCGCGGCCACGACCGCTGTCCGACCGGGTACACGCGAACGTTTTTGTTTCCCTCTGCGTCCTGCACCCTTTTCCATGCTAAGTGGATCAGATGACGAATGAAGATGACGAATGAAACCGGGCTGGGTCTAGCTTCCGAAGTCGCCCAGCCAAGAAGCTCACCGGTTAATTAATCCACCTTGATGAACTCTTTCTTTGTAGACGACCTGCTGGAGTTTGAACATTTTTCCAATGCAGAACGTCGGGCAATAATGGTTCAGATAAAAAGAACACGGTTACAAGAGGAGTATACGGTATGACCATACAGCGGGGATGACGATAAGCCTAGACCACGTGCAAAGTACACATTGAATTCGCCGGAGAGCTCGAACGAAAAGTTTCTCCTCTCGGAGCATCTACTCGATACCTCGACCTGCTTTTCATTTTTCCACTCCAGCCTTTCGTTTTTCATCAGGGGTTCTGGAGAGCCGCAGGCACGAGAGTTGTTTCCCTCGGAGCTTCGCAGCCTTCGAGCCAACCCCGGCAACTCTCTCCATCTCGTTTTCCGCGGTTCTAATCCGACGATAACCTTTTTCCATCGCTCCCTCATCCCTCTAACCGGAAAACAATCCAAGGATGAAACAACGTACCATCGAACTCGATACTCTATCGAGATTGCTCCATCTTGTTCGCATTTAATTGATTCCGATGCGAGGCCCCATTCTCTCTTGTTACGTATTGCCTGTGCTAAGTAATTATTACTCTTTTCTGCAAGATTATTCCCATGTGGTATCTCTGTTGGTACTATTTTCACTTTTTTTTATTAATAATTTGTTGGAAGATCGTTTTGTTTGTCTTTATTAGGTAGACGATTGTAGGGTTGAACAGTGACGTTCCACAGATAATGATTCTTATTATTTTTATTTGTAATTAATAATTCAATTCGTGTCACACTCCGACGAGAATGAAAATCGCTTTTGTCAGACAATTTGTTTCGCAGACTCGTAAAGGATTGAAGGTTCGATAAATGCATAAAACAAGCTTCCTTTGATGCAATTATCCAGCGCTCCGTGGACTCGGAATTTTATTATATCTATTTATCGAGAATTAAACATTAATCATTATACATTATTTAAGAATACAATTTCCACTAGACTTTACCAACCGTGGTATTTTACTTTAGAGTGTTAGAGGATCAAAAGTTCTCTAAATACACGAACTACAATTTACTCAAGATATACTTCAGGCTTACTCGATTAATTATCTTTGTAGAAACTTCGGAACAACTGTAATTTCTGTCAGAGACGAAAATAAAAATTCTACGAAACTTTGTCAAACGGTGTCCTATAAAGCATCGGAAGTACTACAAACATTTGAAATATATATTCAGTGAACTCAAGGCAAGATCCTCAGACAGGCAAGAAATCGATTACCATACAACAACTTATCTCAAAAAGCTAGTCACCGTTTTTACCGCATCATTCCCTCCAAAGTGCAATTTCCCCAGTGAAAACCAAAGATTATTTTGCAATTCCTCTCGTATTCGAGTACGTTAGCCATTGTCAAATTCTCAGACAGACGATCTCCATCGCTAACGATTGATCTGAAAAAGTTGGCCACCGTTCTCGCCGCATCATTTCCTTCAAAGTGCAATTTCCCCAGCGAAAACCAAAGATTATTTTGCAATTCCTCTCGTATTCGAGTACGTTATCCATTGTCAAATCCTCAGACAGGCAAGAAATCGATTACGATACAACAACTTATCTCAAAAAGCTAGTCACCGTTTTTACCGCATCATTCCCTCCAAAGTGCAATTTCCCCAGCGAACACCAAAGATTATTTTGCAATTCCTCTCGTATTCGAGTACGTTATCCATCGCCAAATTCTCAGACAGACGATTTCCATCGCTAACGATTGATCTGAAAAAGTTGGCCACTGTTCTCGCCGCATCATTTCCTCCAAAGTGCAATTTCCCCATCGGAAACCAAAGATTTCTTTCCAATTGCTGCGACGTCCAAGTCCGTTATCCATTGTGAAATGCTGGGGACAGAAAAGAAATCGATCGCGTTAATCGCGAAAGGGGAACGGAAGCAGAAGCCGGGCCACGTTTCAGGTTTCCTCGAGCGGCCACGCGACGCCAGGTAATTTCCGTCCTCGGAGTAGCCATCCGGGAGCGAGCCGGAAGCAGCTGTCCCGGGAACGTTGTCCGCCTTTCAATTCCCCTAACTGTGCCCGCGGAGAAGCACGAAAAGTCCGCGGCAAGGATGCAAATGCAATTAAATTAACTTTGCTGACCGACCTCCTTCTTCAACCACCTCTCCTCTTACTTTTACCTACCCTCCTCCGGCCCAACTCACCTGTTTCTCGTTTCGTTCAACGAGAACGCCGTTTGCTGTAAATAAGCAGCGCCCGAGGAATAACGTCCTTCTCTCCAGCGACTCATTGTTGAAAGTATTCCTCCTCGGCGGGCTGTAACTCCTACGGACGTAGTCTAACTTCGAGGTAACGCGATTCCGAGCCCTGTACCGTCGTCATGGAAGAACTAACCCCTTTGCCGGGGGTGGTTTTCCTGCCGCAGGGAATTTGTTTTCGTGGAGATGCTTGCAGATGATTCGGCAACTCTGGAGAAAATTCTATGGTCATCCATTTCGTTCTGTTTTGATCGTGGATTATTTTTCGATGTTACAAAGACTGCCACCATTTTGCGTAGATTTTTTTTACCGTTGAGAGGAATTTGTTTTCGTGCAGATGGTTCGGAGAACTGTCGACTATATTTGTCGTATTCTAATGACTATTTTGTTTTAATTGACAAGACCCAACCCCCTTCGCAGGGGGTGGTTTTGCTGCCGGAAACAATTGTTTAAGGCTGTATTCATTTACACGTTCATTGCAAATCCAATTTGAATCCAGTCTTCAAGAAAATTACGTACCATTGACAAGATCGAACAAGGTTGACCCAGTCTGAGTTATACGGGGTAGCTCGAACTACACCCTTGATAAATAGGGGTAGTCGCCGCTGTCGTAAAGAGGTTGACACGGTATGAATATTACACCACCCACGATGAACCCAGAGTTAGCGGTGAACTTCTAGCCATTGACAAGACCCAGCCAAGTCTAATCTAGTGTAAACTATCCTTTTGATAGATGAATACAACGACAGATGACGGTTCGGTTACTTTGAAATTGATGACTAAATTGCGACTATTGGTTTCTCTAAAAAATTCATCAAATCCTCGGTCTAGTTATTTAACGTATTCACCGTCGTTTGCGGGATTATTATCAGCAAATGAGAAAGAGAGGTTACGTCCCCGGGGCTGAGGAAAGAGGTCGAGCAGTTTGTTTTCAAAGGACAGGTAATAATGGGTGTTAGAGGCGGGTGGCGAGAGAGAAAGCAAGAGAGAGAGGGAGAGAGAAAGAGAGAGGAAGAAGTAGCGAGCAATGGTTTTGTATGCAGACGGCGACGCTCGTTCTGACACCCGGCACGCGTGATGAAATTTCCTGAAGCCGCTCTCCGCTCAGCTCCGTTCGGCTCCGCTCGGCTCGACTCCACGCGGCCTTTTACGTTCCCTCGAACAGAACGGAAGGAAGAATTTCGAAACGAAGACGGTGGGACGCTCGTTTTGACAGGTGTCGGCGACGGGGGAATCGACTGGTGTCCTCTTTCCACGAGTCCTCTTTCTAGCCGCCGCACCTCCTAACGAACTGTCAGGCGGTTTCGACGTTGATATAGTCCCCGGTGTAGACACTAGCAACGCTGGAATGCGAGATGCTTGCACTTCGACTCGTGTTCTTTACCCGTGTACACCGCGGATACACTCTGTAGGCTTCGTTGTACATACAATGTACATTGCCTTTCAGAAACCGCACCGTTTCGAACGTCGACCGGACTGAAATTCAACCTTTCCGATATTTTCTTTTCTTTTGCAACATTTGGGATATTTTATTTCCCAAGTTCAACATGGAAGAATGTTCCATACGATTTAATTTTCACCTTCGATTGGATGCACAGCCAACTCGGGATATTCTATTTCTTAAATTCATTAACGTTCGCTATGGAAAAAGGTTGAAGAAGATTCGATGCTATTTTTGTCTTCGTTATTTGTGATAGAACCCTCGAGACACTTTGTTTCCTCAAGTTCGGTATAGAAAAATGTTCAGAACGATTTAATTTTTACCTTCGATAGGATGTAATATGTAGCATCCTTGGGATTTCGCAAGGTTCTTCATGCAAAACCGTCCAAAACCATTTAATTCAATCTTTACCGTTCGATTGGACGCGATAGCACCCTCGGGATATCTTGTTTCCTAAATCCACAGATCAGCAATCTAATCATTACAACACCGCAAGCTACTTCGTTTACGCTCCGAGTGGCCGCTAAAAAATAAACATTCGAGCCAATAGCAAACGAGAAGAAATTAATCATTAGATACCACGTTACCTCGCTAACGAGGTTTGCCCGAAAAGGCCAGTCGAAACCTCAACCAGCAAATCGGACATCAAAAATCACAGTTTGCCCGAAAACGTTCCCAACCATTTCCGTCGTCGTTTCTGCCAAACATTAAAACTTCGCCGAGAGTTCAGCGCAAAGGAAAATTTCGCCGCTTAATCCGCCTAGTCGATTGAAAAGGCAGCGGTAGTAGTTTGTAGGAGAGTCTGCGAGAAAGAGAGAGAGAGAGAGAGTTGGCCTAATTCCGGCGAAATTCGCCGTCCGCTGACTGGCGGAAGGCTTCTATAGAATATAAAACGTCTCTCGCATCCGTGGAGCGCCGCTAACATAATTTCTTGTTCTCTGTTACAGGTGAGTGCTCCGCTTTATTTTCGACGGCTTGAGGGAGGGCATGCGGGCTGTCGGTAAGTTTTACTAGGCCAGATTGCAAGTTTCCGGCTTGAGAAACGGTCCTGAATTTTTGGAAAATCGAGCATCTTCAAAAATGTCTGCGGAAGGATTTATTCGAATTTCTTCGATTCCTCGTTTCTCTCGTAACCTCATTTTTCGATACAGCAAACCTCATCTTAAGATATCTTCGATATCTCAAGACTCGGGTGTCCGATTTCAAATTTTGAGATCTTCGGAAAACCTGTCGCTATCGTACGGAGTAAAAGCTTTCGATTAAATTTGACACGGTAAATAAAATATGCAAATGAATTTTGTAAAAAATTTTGCATTCGTAAGTCGTTCGATTACTTTGCTATTACGAACACTATTTCACAGGTGTGATACGAACGTTGGCAATCGCGAAGGGGTTAAGCCCAGGGCCGGCCTCCTCTACAAAGTGGCCTGGGTGCAAGAAACCATTTGGGCCCTAAATTTTTTGTAAAGCAAAGCAAATTACAAACACGAACAGTTTTAAGTTTGTCGGAATTCAGAGATATACAATAATAATGTTTGCGATGAAATGTACTTTTCGTTTTCATGTGCAAGAGTATATTATTTTAGTTCTTGATCATGTTGGGGCATAGCATCCACCGCACCCCCAAATAGCCAGCCCTGGTTAAGCCTGAAAAGAACGCAAAGAAAAGTTCGATTTTTATGAACCGTCGAACCAGCGAGATTTCTGTTTAATCTCCATTAACATGGTTTTCCGTGAAAAAACCTGGCGGAGGCGGCAGAAAAACGTGAAACCCTGGGCATCCGCCCACGCAAGAGGGACGCCCGGGTCGCAGCGGATTAGCACGAATTGGATTTCCACGGAGTTCCACGAAATTTCCCGGCACGCCTTTGAGAACGAGCCCCCGGGTCCTCGGCGATTCATCAAGCCGGGTTTCGAGCGGGCGCCACTCGTTTACGCCCGTTCCCTGAATCTTCCAGGAATTAATTATCGTCGCGTTAATAACCTCGCCGCGCTCCCCAGAGGGAAATGAATCCGCCAGGAAATAAAATGGTTTTTCCAGCCGGCCGTCGCCTCTTGGAAAAACACCCGTGAACCTCCCATTGTTTCTATGAAAACTCTCCAACTCTCTCTTTCTCGATTTTGGTGGGAACCAGACTATCTGCGAGGCCAGGGCGGGACTCATTTTTTCTTTTTTTATTAAACATTTGAAATCTCATGCGAGATTTATTCAGTTGTACACTATATATTATCGACATCTTAGGTTCTCGAATTACATTTTTTTTTAGAAATTAACACTGAAATGACCGGTATCATACTTTTTATTTCGTAATTACTGAAGTTACGAAGTGGCTTGTACGGGAAACGATTCAATAAGTTTCTTCCTTCAAGCACACATTGCATTAAAAATTGCACAAAATCTAATTGCATACAGCCTTGTCATTTTTATGAGGTGGAACTTTTGAATTAGTTTTAGTGCTCGATAGGTTAAAGGTGGTCGACAACACTTTGATCGACAACGAATTTGATCGACACCAGATTTCACCGACAACGACTTAAGACGACCATCTCAGTTAGTGAAATTTGTTGTCGGTGAAATCTGGTGTCGGTCAAAATCGTTGTCGATTAAAGTCGTTATCTGGTGTCGGTGAAATGTTGGTGAAAACCGTGTCAAGCAAATTTGTGTCGGTGATTTCCATGGGACCCAATTTCGTGACACCCTGTACACAGATAGATGTTTATATTCGAGAAAGCAAAATGAGCATTTCCACACGCGGAGGTAAATAAATTTTGCTGTTTCACTCCTCGCTTTTGGTCTCGTGTCGCGAGAAAAGCTCCATTTGTCCATCCCGCGGCTCACGATCGAAGGAACACGAGAAACGAGCAGCCAGCGGAACGGATGGCGACGACGACGTTCGCCTAATTTCGGATTCCCGACGCTGCGTCCCGCGCGAGAAACGCGAAAGGTGTCATCCCGGCCGATTCTTTCCTCTTCAGGGTAAAAGCTGGTCACGGCCGATTTGCCCCGCTGTTGGAAGACACGAATTTTCGGCGGGTTTCTGTCTGGTTCCTTTTTGATCACCAGGGTACTGTGTGGGCGATAAGATAGCGATTCAGGGAGTGACGGACCTCTATTGACTTCAGCTGCGACACTTTCGGAATCTATGTTGGGTTCCTTCGTTTCAAGATTTGTACTGGGTGGAGATAAAAATGGTGTTGAAGGTAGTAGACAGAAAGTCTGAATCGTAGTCCCGTTGTAATGCCTGTAAAAGTAGAAAATTTCAGGAGATGTACAGAGGTGTACAAAGTGTTAATCCTCCTTTCCCAAGAGATGAATTCGTTAACGTCACAAATTGAGATACAATGTGTTCGTACACTTTTTAAAATGGAATAACTTTTTTATAATTGTATCAATTAACCTGATTTTTTATAATTAATTAGAAACATTGGTTTGTGAAATGATATGCAGAAAAGATTTAACAGAAAATTATTATTGACAAGGTTCCAACGATGAACACTTTTGAAAATGAAATATTAAAATTTATGTTTCGTAAATTTATGGTAGTTACACAGATACTGAAAATTTCATCGAGATCTTTCGATGCAGGGTAAAACGATACGCATCAAAAAATGTAGGATTCTGTGGATTTTAACCAGAAACGGATCAAAAATCGTGTAAAACTACGATTTTCACCATTTTTAACCGCTTGCAACTCGTGTGTATGTTAATCGATTCCGATGAAATTCCAGTATGCGTACAACCACCATACATCTACAAAACATATATTTGAAATTTTCATTAACTGCCCTAATAAAAATATTAAAAGAATTGCTTTTTTTATTTTTGCATGCATCCTCGTAACTTGTAATTTTTGGGAAATCTTTTTCGCAGATCATTTAGTAAATCAATGTTTCTAATCGATGATCAAAAAATCAGGTCGTTCGGTACAATTATAAAAAAGTAATTCAAAACACTGTACATGTTGCACAAAAGTGTAAAAATTGTGTTGAAAAACAGTTGCATTCGCGTTACTTTTATTACATTGATAGAATTACAGAATTCCAGGAGCCATAACTTATATGTTGTACAAAAATAATTACACAGGAGATAGATAGTCCGCGTTACATAAAAAAATCCAAAGTAATTAAAATAAACTGCCATAAAGTGACAGGTGAACGTTGCGGGCAGATTTTAACGGTAGATCGATGAAGGAACGTGCTCCTAATTTCGCATCTGGCAGCGGCTACATCTTTCAGGAAGCATCAGCGCCGAGAATACTCGAATATTCTAGGACCTTTGGGATAGGTCAGGGTTGCCTGTCTCAGCGGTGTCTAATTTAATCCACAGTCTAGTTCTTAAATAGAAAGCGGTTCTGGGTAAGCGTCGCGAGTTCGCCCGATAAGCTCGTACCCGACAGCTGTTCTCCAGCAGTATTTTTCATCGTTCCATTAAGATCGCGGGAGCATAGCGCGCTGTTATCGGGTGGAAGCCGCGGGTGGCGAAAAACGTGGCGGTGTTTCTCACCGGGACCCGACTTCGCGCCGTTTCTATCGGTGTTCATAAATTCACGAGGACTCGACTCTCTCTCTCTCTTACAGTCACCGACACCCTTTTATTCGTGGCTCGTCCCCCACGGTTTCGACGCCGTGTAAACGACACCGAACCACTTGTAAACGATCCTTTAACGAGCGAGTAACCGAGTTTCCTTAATGGCCCGTAAACCGTGTGCCTTGCCGAGATTCTCTTTTTACCCTCTCCCCTGTCCCCACAGTTACCCGATTATTGGAATCCCGGCCAGGCCTCTTGAATAGTAATCGATCGAATTCCCCCGGTCTTCTGACCTAAACATACGTCGCACCTCTTAATTATTTCCAGCGATTGCTACTGAAAACTATGGAGTGCCTCGATAGTTGTTTCCCGTATGAGAGTAATGATGAGATTTGAGGGTTTTATCAGTTTATTTTTAGAGTGTGATGTTTGCAGTGAGTATTGAGGCGATACGGAGTTGCCTCGTTACTTGTCCCTTGAGTGGTCCCACTGAAAAGCTTGAGCTCCAAAGGATTTCCTCGCTCCATTTCGCTCTTCACAACATTTATAACAAATTTTGCTAAAACCAACAAATTCGAAGAGCTCCATTTCACTTTTACATTTGTAAACAACTTTTCTGAAATCCACTGGATTAACTCGCTACATGTATCTCCCATAAACGTTCCACCCAAAAGCCCCGAAGCCAACAAACATAAACGCGACGCCTCCCTTCCTACATTTTCACTTCTCACACTTCCTACGACGTAACCAACGAATATCGACAGGTTACACAGAATTCCCTCGCTACATGTCTCCCAGGCGGATCCGTCTAAAAGCTGGGAACGCCGGTGAACGCGACAAAGTAGAGACATTATAACGATCATCGACAGTATGCGACGGCTTCCATCGGCAGATGCTCCTCAGCGTGACACTCATAACGAGCGTGAATCGCGATTCCTCGTACACTCGACGTATTTCCGGAGTGCTCGGAGCAGGTAATAAAAGAGCGAACTGCAACATTGTGAGAGCCGGCTTACACGCACCGATCGATTTCCCATAAAGGGTTCCGTGAACTGGCGTGTGCCGGACCGTTCCGAGGAAACGCACGGCCACGTGGCTACCGCGGAGAAATCGATCGCTTTATCGCCTGCTCGACTATGCTCCGCCCTGGGCTAGACTGCTTTGGTCTGGGTTAGAGAAATTATTCGTCTATGGAAATTCTATTAGAGTACACAGAGAAATAGGAGAAATAGATCGCTCTATCATCTGCTGAACTCTGCTTCGATCTGCTCGGGTCTGAGGTAGACAAATTACTCGTGTACGGAAATTGCATTAGGGTGTAAGAAATCGGTCACTTTGTCGCCTGTTAACTCTCGTACGTTCCTCAGGGTGAAAATGTACCCATTTAATATTTTTACATACTATGAGATGATTGGTTCCTCTTTATCTGTATTGCTAGATGTATTTCTCCAATATGTGACGTGATAAATGAAGCGAAGTTTATTAGTTTAATGAGTGAAGCAAAAATGGGTGAGAAAATATCATAGAATATTTTATGCAACTATTTCTGAGGAACGTACGAGGGTTCGAATTTAATCTAGTTTGGTCTGGATCAGAAAAATTATTCGTCCATGGAAATTATTTTAAAGTACATACAGAAATTGGAGAAACAGCTTCGTTTTGCTTGGGTCTGAGGTAGACAAATTACTCGTGTATGGAAATTGCATTAGGGTGTAAGAAATCGGTCACTTTGTGAAAATTTACCCATTTACTATTTTTACATACTATGAGATGATTGTTTCCTCTTTATCTGTATTGCTAGATGTATGTCTCCAAAATGTGACGTGATAAATGAAGCGAAGTTTATTAGTTTAAAGAGTGAAGCAAACATGGGTGAGAAAGTATCATAGAATATTGTATGCAACTATTTCTGAGGAACGTTCGACGGTTCGAATTTAATCTAGTTTGGTCTGGATCAGAAAAATTATTCGTCCATGGAAATTATTTTAAAGTACATACAGAAATTGGAGAAACAGCTTCGTTTTGCTTAGGTCCGAGGTAGACAAATTACTCGTGTATGGAAATTACATTAAGGTGTAAAGAAACTAGAGGTATGTTATGCTACGTTCAGCTATGAATTGTTACGTTCGGTTCTGCTCTTGTTTGCTCTGGTTTGTTCTGTTTTGCTTTGCGCCATTCTACACAGTTGACCACGCTGTCCCGCGAATTTATCGCAAACCGCTCGACTACCTCGAAACTCTACGCGTCCGATTCCGAGGAAACGATTAGACTCGCGTCGATTAACTCGCTTCTACGGTTACGTCGATAATGGAGTAACCGGGAACTACCGCTCCGAAACGGGCTAATATGATCCGAGGTAATTGTAATGGTTTATCGTGAAATTCGAGGCTATTGTTCGAACCACGGGGACACTTACACCGTTACATGTGGCCCTTTAAACAGTGTAACTTTGTCCTAAGAAGGTTTTTTGTGCAACTAAACGTAACGGAGATATTTAGGTGTTCTGATTCTTCGGACTCACCCTGTATACTGTGCAACTTGTGGACATTTTTTCGTTTTGAACTTTCAGAGTGTATGTAACAATCTCGTTTACCCAGAAATTCTTTTCCTGAATCACCTGATATAAAAAAATTCATAAAAATTCTGTTAATATAATATTTGTATATTCAATCCAGTTGACGCGTCATTTTAGACATTTTGAAATTGAATTTCAAGTAAACAAGAACCTGGCACAACTAGAAAATAATGAATTGCTCGTTTGGAATATATATATATATATAGTGTACACACACGCACGCGCACACACATAATGAATGAAGAAATGATTGTTTTCTAATTGTACCAGATTTTTGTTTACTTGAAATTCAATTAAAAAATGTTTAAAATGACGCATAAACTCGATTGAAAAAGGGAAAACCAGAAGAGAAAAAAGGGAAACAAGCGGACCAAACGCGGATTCCAGAGGAAATCAAAAGCAAAGCGGAGAATGAAAGCGCCGAGCTCGACCAGAGGATTGCAGAAAGTGGCAAGCTCGATACAGACACGATTCAATGGCGGCGTTTTTGTAGCCCTGCGAAGGGGCGTCGTCTGTTCCTAAAACTGCTTTTTGGCGAGTGGCTCTTTCGGTGTCCGATTTTTCCCGGCGGATAACAGGCCCGGTTTCGGCGAAATCCTCCGTGAAACGGGACGCCCCCGTTGCATTATTTGCTGGTCGATGCAGCGGATGCTGGGATTCCCCGTAAAAACGATACTAGAGGACGTACACCTCCCGAATGCGTCCTATTTTGCGCTAAACATGCGAGCGGGGCACGGGGTTTCCTCGAAATTGCACGCAAAGAGGGATCGTCGACGACGAACAAAATAAAAATAGGAAAAACGAGAGAGAGGACGTTTCGCGTCCGGAAAAAACGGTCTCGTCACTCCGGATATTCCCGGGGCGTTCCCCGAGCAGAAAGCGATTAAATCGCGCGACAGGGACGTACCCCCTCGTGTTTACGCCGAAAGGGGTGGCTCGAGGGTGCTGTTGGCCAGCCTGGAACTTTTCCCCGAATTTCCCAGGCTCGGCTAATCTGTTTCGGCGAACAAAAGTTCGAGCAAACGGAATAAATTAACGTGTCCACCGGACGAACTCTCCCTTTATCGCTGTCTCCGTCTATTTTCCTTCGACTCCGACGAAATTGTTTTTTTTTACCCCCAGAGATTCGCTGAGGGATCGACGAGAGCGAAATTGCTTCGCCTCCGACGTCGTTCCCGGGCGCGATGAAACGATACGAAACTCGGCAACTCGTTCGCGGAGGGTTTTCGTGTTATTAGGTTGCCAGCGGTTCTTTTTCGAACACGTTGTTTCGGGGGGAGGTTTGCTTTGCCGCCCGGCGGATAATAGTACGGCGTAACGCTGATGAGTAAACCCCGTCTTTCCGCTTTCGTTCGCCGCCCGTTCTTCAGAAATTAATGACTTTCGGATCTCCGTGGTGTCTCGGGTTCGTTTCCGAAAACTGACCGTTAATGCGATTTTGTTTTACTCCGCTGTTCCGCAGTTATCGTTCAATGTAAATTTGCTTAAGCCGATGTCTGCCCGCAACACTGGTTCTTCATGCAAATTTGCAGGTTTCTGACCGGTAAGCTTTGATACAATATTGCTTCGGCTATTGACGCTTCCGGTTGTGTCTATACATACAGTCTCGTAATTCACGACACGCTTTAAATATGAATAAATTTTTAGCTGTGGACCGAACGGCTTTCGGTTTTCTCACAAGCCAGATGAATTAATTTACTAGGCAATCTGTAATGTAAATTTTGGAAAAACTGAGTCTAGTCTGAATTTCGACAAAAATGGGTAAACGTTTTCTACAACTTTCTTATTTAGGCTTCTGTTGAAAATCTGAAAATGTGTTTAAAAATTGAACAATTCGTTGACTAGTTATAGACGATTTTTTGTGAAAATAGAATGAAGTGACAAAAAGAGACTATCACTATCACTATTTTTAATCGGTTGTGACACTCGTAAACCGTAAATTTCAATTATACATGAACCTGCAAAACACATTTCTGAAATTTTTGTTACAAGTTCGAATAAAAAAAATGTTGGAAAGCAACTTTCTTCGTAACTCCTACTAAAAGCAATTTTCCCAAAATTTTCATGAAGTCGCCTATTCGCGTATAGATATGAAATGCGTGAAGTTGTCAAACATACACATACATTCACGATACAACGATGTTTACAATATCGATTTTACCGTCATATGTTATTGATTTATGTAGCAGGCTGGACGCGGAGGACAGCACTCGAAATTGCATAATTACGAATAAATTATTATTAACTTGCAGTTCTGATATGAAGGGTGTGCCATTAAATTCTGACCGTGGGATCGTTTAACCGAGTACAAAAATTCGCGATTTAATTAACACCGTAATGGTTACTGGGAGGGTTTTCTCGATGCCCACGAAACGTCTCGAGACAAGTTACTTTTACGACGTTCGCGAGGATGCTCTCTCTCTCAATGACAATAAAGGGTCCAATAAAAGGCACAGGTCTCGCCCTCTCACTATCGACACTGACCTACCGCAAGGCAGTCGCGTGTCTGCCGCCTATAAAGCCACAAGTTCGTATCAAGCCGATCTCCCGATGGAATTCCTCGTCCTGCTTTAGTTTTTCGGGAAACCACGGTATTCCCTGAAGATCTGTCATGATAATACACCGCTATCGCTCAAATTATGACACTATAAATAGCTCGACTATTATTGCGTGCTCATTGTTGTCGGTGGAAAAAACACTCGTTCTCCTAGAATAATGAAATAATAAGTAGATTCAGCTTTATCTGCCGTCTGCTCGCGTGTCACCTTGGAACAATGTGCAACGTGCAATAATTAATAGATTCAATATGTTTTTCGATCGAAATGTTAGTAATAAATGTGTGATGGTTTCGGCGCACAGGTTCGATCGATGATACAATAGCAATTTTGCAAATTAAAAACTCGACGTTTCGATCCTGATGAGGTTCATTCTCAAGAGTGAGATATTTTTGCGTTTGCTATTATTGGTTTTATATACAAACCAGTAGAGATATTTAAAGAATTTGAAGATACTGTTACTTCTAGCTCGTTCGAATTATTAAAAATTGTTTCAATAATTGCAACTTTTGTAACTTCTGCACTGACGTAATAAATGTTTCTGCAGTTCCTGCACATTTCGATTAACGCAGACAATTTTGCACAGAAATCCGCAGTCCAACAATTAATTAACCTTCCGTCGTCTGCAACCTTATTTTTATCGACGCCGACCTGGTAAACTGGGTCGCTCACGGTTACAATTAATTTTCTAACTGTTGTAGATTTTTAAACAATCAAAAATCTCGAGAATACCTATTCAAGTCCCTATTTTAATGTACAGTCCTTGGAACGTTAAATGTTCAGAGCATTAATGACTGAAGAGTGAAATTTCGTTCCTGTTAATTGTATCAAAAGTTCGGATACAATGTTTCGTGGCAGTGTAACTTGTACAACGAGGAAAAGCTCAAATTAATTAATAAACTCCGTACAATTAACTTCCAGCCTCCAATGGATGTCTCAATGTTACTAGCCAAACCTAATATTTAAGTCTGTCGTTACATATTTTCATTTTTTAAGAGCTGCGGACTCAAAGTATAAGTGTTTGGTCTACACTGTTTCTACCATTCTTATTTCTTTATTGTAATATTTATGTATCTTCTATATCCTATTCCGTTTTGTAATTTTTATATTCTGTAACGCATGTATTGTATTCTGCATTAGAATTATGTTGAAATAAATCTCATATGGCATTTTCTACAATAAAAAAAAATCGAGCCTCCACTGAATCTTCTCAAGATTTACCGAAAAGTGATGTAATGTGAATTATCGTTGAAGCGCGCAGGTGAGGGGACGGATCCAGCCTGCCGAGAAAAAATAGTTGCGAGACGCAAAACGAATTCGCCCGACGAAAGTTTGCGTTTTCCAGTGGCACAGGAGAGGGGAAACTCTGACGACAAGGGGAAGTTCGTATGAAAAGCGGCCGGCGTTGATACAGTCGAAAAACACACCGAGTCCGACCGTTCGGAGAACTTTTTCCAAGCCCCTGGCTGCCGGGCGCATTTACAGGATTATTTAGGCCGGCTGACGCGGATTTACTCGTCCTGCGAGGAACGGGAAAGTTCGCTCGTTAAAGGAAAAAATAAAAACAGCCCCAACGACGCGCCCCTGTTTCGCCAGACTCGTCTTTTTTAACCGGACGTGTCGCGGACGCTCGGGAAATTATTGTTATTCTTATTATGGACGACTTTGTTAAGCTTCTGCGAACGGGAAAACGCCGGGAGGGAATAACGAAGCGAACGAACGATGAACCAGACCCCGGAACAGCGAAATATAAATTTACAATTTCTGTAACAACTTACTGGAAAAAATTCATGGTGTGATGGCACACCTGATTTTCGTTCGGTTGGATTATCTGCCTTGCCCTCTCTGTATCTAAATCAGTTTTAAATCTGAACGAGGTGTATATTATTCGGGAAGTAGGAAAGTGAACTGCAAGATGGCTGTATATTTTTTTTTATTTTAAGGAAGAGGTAGTAAAAATGTGTGAATCTGTTTGATAAAAAAGAACATTAACACATTCCAGACGATTTGTAGAACATACCATTGATCTTTCAATATATTTGATTAGGTATATAATAAATTGAATGATATCGTCGTATACAAATTTGTCTCTGGCTAAGATAAGTAACAAGAAACTTTATCTTTTAAAATGTAGAAAGAATAATACTTTTCCAAATTTCATTTATAAAAATGTAGTTAAAAAGAAAAGTAAGCTCATCGCTAATTTTGTGCTCACTCGTGATAAATTGTTGCATTTACAAGATATATGAGGAAAGTATTGAAAAACTAGCGCCGATATCATTCAATCTATTATATTACTAATTTTCGATCGAGAAGAATTCACCTTTTATTTGATTAAGTAGTTTGATAGCGGGGGAAAAATTGCGCCAAAACGTGAAATAAAAGTTCTAAAATCTACTTGAAAGTGCGAGGACGACGCGAAGTAGAAACGGCAGACCATGGTCAGCCACGAATCGTGCAGTTTATCGTTTCCGATTAAACGAAGCCCCGTAGGAAAAAAGAGTGTGTACATATTTAACTTAGTTTTACACGTAGATTAACATCATTCTGCCCCCTCCTAATGTGTTAGGTTAATTCAAACGTCTCTGCACTTCGTTCACCGAGAATTAAAGCACCGCTTCGGTTTATTAAATCAAACTTTGCGAAACTACGGCTGATCCGCTTGATTCGAGAACTGTTTGCCCCTCTCCAATGGATGTACGTATATATTTACTCACAATATTTACTGTTATATCGTACTAGCAACTGCAAAGAGTAGCAATAAGACGTTCGATCGAATCAATACTAAAAGTTAATAACCGAAGACACAGGGGAGAGATGGCAACAGATTAGACTGTATATCAACGGGAAAATACAATCAAATATTTCTGCAATACACCAACCACTATGAGGATTTAAAGATTTCGCACACATCGATGCAAAAGCATCCGATCGAAATCGATCGAGAGCTGAAGATCCTCGTCACTGTAGTCAGCATTCAAACCTAACAACCACAAAGAGAAAAATCGTAATACAACAAAAACGGATAGACTACACGAATAGCAAACCAGAATAAACATTTCCAAGCAGGATCGACTACTCGAAGAAAAGATTTCACACAAATCGATCTAAAAGCCTGAACCGGGTCGAGAGATCCAAAAGTCTTTCCCACCGATCGGTTCTACAAATTACACGGAGCACTCACGGAGTCCCAAACAAGCATAACAAAAGCGCGAAACCCGAAAGAGCAAAATTTCAGCGTTGCTTTTAAAGAATCAAAGCCTTGGCAGAGTGGGACCGATATCTTAAAAGGAGCAAAACCGGCAGAAAATATTGGACGCGATGGCGAATTAGCGTCGGTGTATCTGAATGGGGGCCCGTTGATGCGAAAGGGAGCGGCCGGACCTCTTATCTGGCGGACAGAATTCGTACATCGGGCCCCACTGGTCCCCACAAGTCCCCTGTCGGTCACCGTTGTTTCTCGGGCACGCAATTAGCACGGGCCGGTGGCGATAGCGTCGGCGAATGAGTCCCGACCGTCATTAGGCCCGTGCAGATCGGGCCGAGTCGGGCCCCAGGCCCGATGGAAACTTCTTCGCGGGGATCCGCAAGAATGCTTACGCCTCTTAATGGCCGGAGGATCAGCTGGGCTCTCCTTAATGCCAGGACCGTGGAATTTCGACGGCCGATCGAACGAACGAGCCTGTCTTCGATCATAATGCACGTATAATTAGGGGGACCGATCAGGACCCCGGTTCAAACCCGATCCCGGTCCTGTCTCGGGAGTCTGGGCCTGCTATAAACCACCGGCCAGCGTATCATTATCGTCCGCGATTAGAAATTGTCTGGCGATACCATCGATTCAAAGTGGAGACTCGGAAAGTCGTCGGAATATGGAATTACGCACGAAATTAATGTCTGATGACGGTGTGCCGTCGTATACGAGGTCTCTCTTGATCGTGGGACCTTATGATCACTGGTCATTTTCGATCCGGGAAAAAACGTCGGAAACGTAGAATGAGAGATATCGGTTTCATTTCTTTTTTAGGATTTCTGGCCCATTGAGTGGGAATTGTTGCGCTCGAGGCTTTCTATCAGATATGTCTGACTCTTGACGGTAATGTTGAGCAAACTTTCTTCGCTGAATAAACCTTTACTCTCGTACGTATCAGAATGAAAATTGATTGTCAACGCTGATCGACGAATATAGACGTTCCTTTGTGTCCAAAGTGGTGTTTCAACGTGTCAAAGAGCGAGAGAATGGCGAGACGCGGCATAATTGTTGCCGGTAGCCGTGCAAACCGATCCCCTGATCGGCGTTCCTACGTTCGAGGTTCAACTTTGCTATCGATTCCGCTTAATTCATGACTCGGTACGCGTACGCGGGGTTCGGACAGACGGAGATGGACGATCCGGCCGTTATCTACCCTTCGAAATAACCCGGTTCTAGCCGGCCTCGCAACTGGAACGAACACCGGCAGCCTGTCGATCACCAGCGTCTCTCCTCGGCTCTCTCCTACGCTCTCGAAATCCTCGATAATTGACTCGTTCCCGGGCGTCGTTGAAACGCCATCGACGTTTTCGGCCCCGTAAAACACGCTGATAGACGTCCATCGATCTTCTTCCCCCCTCGGCAAATACCTCGACGCCAGAGCCCGATGTTATTTCCGGCCTGGAGAACCGTGCAACCTCTCCCGTGGTACCTCCAACTCGACCAGAAAAAGCTTCCCGACAGTGTCCTGTTGCGTCGCCATGCCGTGCCGTGCGAATAAGCTACCGTTTCCCAGCCATTTCCATCGCACAATGCTGTAATGCCTCGACGTATGCGTCCGGGATGCGCACGATATTTGTGCACGATTTATCCCCGCCATCTACAGGCCATAGTACACATTCCTTGCAGCGTCTAGATCCGTCTAGAAGGTACAGACATTTTTTATTTTAAATAATTCTTTTCGTCACACTCTTGTTTGACGTATCGGTAGCATTTTTCCGAGTAAAATGAGCCCAAACATGGCACAGTTAGGATTATACTTGCTCGTTTAATCCACGATTTAGTGGAACCTTGATTATTAGAATCGATGGCATCCGAATTCTTCAACGAAAACTTATACGGTTATTATTTTTTCTACAATTCCGATCAATTGCAGTTCTTCATAAATTGTTTGTCACATTCTGCAGCAAACTAAATGCTCTAGCTACTAAAAAAAGGTTAAAATCGTATAGTACGAATAGTAAGAATAATTTTTTTGCGACTGAACAAAGACAAGTTCTGTTACTATTTTAATTATACATTGCATACTGTAACTTATTCTTCGTTCGGCGATCAATCTCGTCATCAGTCTAGGATCTCAACTTCGATAGAACCTAGGCTTTGATAGTGTCTGATCTGAGAGGGGCAGCAAATCGGTAGCAATTTTGTAAAATCACCCTCGGGATCGGGGAGCATATATAATCAGCTCCATGTTTGTCGGACGCGTCGCGCAGAAACGAGATTGGCTGAGCGAACGTCGAGCATGTTCGAAAGGATCGATGATTAGCCGATGCTCGAAGAAAACCAAACAATATCCTCGTTAGATGAAGGTGGGTAAATTTGTCGGGAAAGTGACGAGATGACAGGCGATCAGAACAATTCTATAGGTTCGAACAACCGCCAATTAATTCGAAGAACACGTGGCATTCGAGTCACGTGTCTCCGGAACAAGACTGCTGGCTCGACCTCGGGATCCTGTCGGTTTACCAGCCGCCAGGATAATGGCGGATCTGCAGGATTAAAATAACGACGTGTCCTCGTTCTTCTTTTTCTGGTTCCTTGTCCCCTTTTTCTCCGGGATGCTCATCCTCTTTCGCTTTTTTCGCGTCCGATCCTTGAAAAAGAAAAAGGCTCGGACGATTTCGAGTAATTGTAGAGTGTAGGCAAAGATCGAGATTGACCCGGGCGTAATTTCGTCGTCGGATAATCGGTCGATTTAAGGAATCGATCGCTCGAAATTCAATTCGGGTCTGAGCTGCGTCGTTTTCTCTCGAGTGCAATTAACTCGGTCGAGTCGTTAGAAGTACAGGTCTTTACTGGAGAAACACTTTTTTTTGTGAGTTGCAATCGGCTCCTAGGACTTTTTAAAAAAGAAATCTCGCCCCTTCTGTACGAAAACCAGCCCACTCAGTACAGTAGGTGTGGTGTTTTTGCTCTCGGCTTTCCCGGAGCCACGCCCCTGTTCCACAGGGCAATCTGTATATACATACCTCTAGCCTACAATCTGTATCTACTGAAAATCTAGCTACAAAGACAACAATCTCATTTTCCCTGCACAAAATGCTTCAAGTGGGCGTGGCCTCGTTGCTCCTGGTTCCAAGCTAGTACTCCCAACCTACATCTACTACTAAATCGACTCTACATCAACTAAAAAACCATCTCACGACCAGATGACGGAGAGCAAGAAGAGGGTGAACAATTATAAAAATGTAATTGGCATCTGAACAAGTACGCGCATCTACTGAAAATCTAGCTGGAAAGACGACAATCTTGTTCTCCCTGCACAAAATGCTTCAAGTGGGCGTGGCCTGGTTGCTCCTGGTTACAAGCTAGTATTCTCAATCTACGTCTACGGTAAAGATCCAATTCTTCTCCGGGATCGAGACTCCAATGGTTGCCTCGATCTACCCACTCCACTGCGATCGGTGTTTCATTCTGTCCTTTATGTTCGACTTTCTATTGAGTCTCGCTCGGCGCAGTAGACGCAGCCATAAATCAGAAAAGCAAGTCTAGATCCCGATGGTTGTCTAGCCAGAGAACGCCTGTTTGAGAAGAGTCGAAACTTTACTGTACTAAAAAACCATCTCCCGACCAGATGACGGAGAGCAAGAAGAGGATGAACAATTATAAACATTTCATTGGCATCTGAACAAGTACGTGCAACTAGGAGAAAGATATTTGGTACATCGATAAACGGGACGGAGTGGGAGGGAAAGGAAAATTTTAGAAATTCTGGTACAGCGATGAGAATCCGAGGCATTTAGGATGTCGGAAGCACGGCGGACATTAGAGAAAAGCGCGTCACGGGGGTGAGCTTTATGCTGTGCCGGACAGCAGACGCGAATTACAAGCCGATGTAAAGGAAGCATCGGTATTCCTGGCCGGTGGCCCGCTCCTTTTCAAACCCCGGATAATTGGATCGGCGCAATCTCGTCGGGCCTCGAGGATGATCCTGCTCCCCTATCTTCCCTTTTTTTGTGTCTATTTTATTTTTCCGTGGCCGTCGAATTGCCCGAAGACGAGACCAAATTGCTAGCTCCCAGCTCGCACTAATTGCATCTAGCCTGTCGCTTCCATAACCTGCATAGGAGGAGAACCAGGATACGCCGCCGCCATCTTCTGATATCCTCGCTCTCGCGGTGAAAACGAGAGTCCTCCAACGGATCCGCGGCCCATTAACATTAAGTGCGGCAATAAGTAACCTGTTATCCCTTTTTTTACCCGGGATATTACGATACGCGAGGTGAAATGAAATTATCCCGAATGCCTCTTTTATTAATAATAATCGCATCGGAGGTCGTGCGCCTCCACGATATTTACTGTTTGCCACCGCAAGTTGATCACGGCAATCAGCGTTCGTGGATACAGAGTACTTCCGCCTCGGTAGAATTAATTTAGTGCAAATGGTAAAAAATTGTTGCTGAAATAAAGAAAAAGGAGGAAAATGAGGAGATTGTTTAATATTTTCCCCCCTTATCACAAATGGTAGAAAATCTGCAAGATGAAATGGGATTCAATCCCATTTTGCCTTTCTACAAGTTTTTGGAGTGACTTTAAAGAAAAGAAAAAGCCTAGCAGTTTTCGTTTATTGCTAATAATTATAATATTCGAGGGAAGTTATTGGATCAGTGGGAGTTTGCAATGTTTACCAAAGTTTCGCGCAAAGAACGACCGTTCCTCCAGTTTCTCGACAGTGTTATCGATTGCAACAAGAAACAGAAAGTTGCGTAGGTCCGCGAGCGTGTCGGTCTTTTAATATTCCCGCGTTCTTTCACGGTACGGCACGAGAAAGTTCGAAGGCCGGGACAGCAAACTTCCTGGCGGGCTTCCGTGACGCGTTCCTGTTGCTCCGTTCCCGCGGGAACATCACGGACCGAGGCGAGAAATAATAATCCCTCGGGAACGCTCGAAGAAACGACGCGATCGTTAACGAGGCCAGCCTCCTGATTAAACAGTCAACCGGTCGTACAGCGTTTCCCACGATTTCTCGTAAAAAAAAACAACCGAAGTGAGCGACGAACATCGACGCGACGGTGCCATTTGTCGATCGTGTTCACAAATTGCTTTTTAATTTGATGATTGCATTTTTCTCGTCGTTTTACGGCGAAACGAATATTAAACCAAGTCTTTCTTCCAGGTTTAAGAACAGATACTTGGACAATTTTTCAAATAATGAAAACAATTTGTAGCATACTGAAAAAATTATAGTATAATTCACATTCGATTTAGACAGCGAGGAAGATTTCGAACAAGGTTTTTCTGTTGGACGATTTTCAATACAAATGTTCTGCAGTAATGATCATAATGATAAGAGCTTTTAAAGCTTCCACGGCAAAGAAAAAATGATTGCGCATTTTCCTCGGATTTTTGAGAGATAGGAATTTTGTTTTAGCCTCTCGGCGGAAAAACGCATTCCCAATTTCGGGAGATACTTCAACTAGAAAGAGAGGTAGTGAAATTTCAGTACGACGGACTTCGTATGGTTTATTTTAGCATTCGCAGTATGTTAAATTTTACTGAAATCTTTATTTCGTTTGATTCGGAAAGCATAAATAAAACTCGTACGCTTTTGAAATGCATAAACTTCCGTAACCTAATAACTGCACTGCGGATGTGCACGTGTACGCAGCAGTTCTTGCTCTGAATAAACATAGTGAAACAAATATATTAAACACAGTTAGCCCCGCATAAATATTGTACGAACGTGATAAACCCTTTGATAAAGAGGATCAAGTTATGCTTATTTTCCGTTTTCACAAATTAACGTCTAGATTTACATTCTACCGCTCGCGCGAATTTCAACAATTCAGCTTTGCAGATCACTATCTCATTGTCTGTATAAAATATTGTGGGTGTGGCCTTGTAGCTCATGGATTTAGAAAAGCCAATTAAGTAGTCTGTAACAATCTATGCTTAGATTCACCTTTGATCCTGAGTGTACTGAACATTTATCTACGAATACAATAATTTCATTTCCCACGTATAAAATGTACTAAGTGGGCGTGGCCTCGTTGCCCGCGGTGTTAAAGATTCCAAGAGCTATCCGAGTCTAACCTAAGCTGTGTATCCCCTAAGAATGTAGCTCGACAGAGAACAATCTCCTCCCCTCCGTACAAAATACAAGCTGACCTACACAGTGGGCGTGGCCTCGCAGCTCTCGGCTCCTCCGGAGCCATACCGATGCTCTTCAGGGCAATTCGGGGCTACAAAGGTCTCAGACTTAGTCAGCCCGGCTCTTCCTGCATTTCCTCAGCGAAACGGATCACTGGAGCTCATTAACGAACCTCAACCACGTCATAAAGGATCTCACCGATTTCCTTAATAACCGAATGTCAAAGCTCCGCGAGTTTCGCGATCGAGTTGGCAGCGTTTCCGCTGTTCGCGATGCGTCGGCTGGTCCCGAACGAGGTCTCCAATCGATTCGAGACGAAACACACACAGGCTTTGCTGGTCCTTTGAGCTGGTCGGGCTACCGGATCGCAGCGAGCTTTGATCTCGCCGGCAGCCAGCGAGAAAGTGGATTTACGTGGCGTAGTCGCGGGAAATCGAGTCGCGCGAAAGATTTCCTTTCTCTCCTCCGAAGGGAGATTCTCTTGATTCACGATCGCGATGCCGACCGGTCCCCTATCCGAGGACCTGGAAATCGGCGAGAGATCATTTTCTATACGGGGGACAGTTCCCGTGGATCCTGGATCCCTTTGATCCCCGTGGATCCGCGGTCCGACCGCCTAAAAGACTCACCCCTTTTCTTCTTCTGCTTCCTCCCTCTAACCACCCCTTTCAACGGAGTCTCTTATCCGCTGCATTACGGATTACTTTATTCCGCTTTGGCCCCCGCAGCAAAACAGCCGACAGCTTTTCTTCTACGGAGCGATTCGGATATCCGAGGACACGCTGAATGGTTTCGATGGGCTCCAACCTGTCGTCGAGATACAGAACTATGCTATTTCTTCCTTGTTCGCTGGAAACGCGTCGCGGGATCCATAGCCGCCATTTACGAGAACGGGAAGCTACCGTTCCGCATCCCTCTGGAGCTGTCTTTTTGTCATATTATTTTTAAAAGCTATGTATGGGCTATTTCCAGTTTTAAGAGGACATTTTGTTTTTGACTGCTGCGTCGATGGAACGGTCTTTGTTAGTTTAGTTGAGGAATGCCATCGTCAGCACTTAGTTAAATCGCTTTTGTTGGTACGATTATTTAGTACTACTTTGAGAAAAGCGAATTGGTTACTAGTATTATTTTAATAATTAAGTAATTACATCACTTTTGTCGGAACGATCTCGTCGGTAATACTTGAATATAAGCGAATTGTTTGCTAGTATAATTTAATTAGATTAAGATGCTTTCGTCGGTGCGACTTTAATGAAATTACATTATTGTGCCGGAACTAGTTTAATGAAATAATATTACGTTCGTAAGCACAGGATTTTAATGAAGTTGCGTTACGTTTGTCGGCAAGACTTTAATAAAATCTGATTACTTTTGTCGAATTCAATGAAATTATTTTCCATGGTGTTAGTTCGATAAAGTCACAGTATTTTGCACATTGCTTCAATCAAATGGGATCGTTGTTCGATAGAACATTGCATTACTTCTATGAAGCATACGGGCGTTTAAAAAATATTTGACTACACAATTGTATATTACAAATTCTTTAGAACACACCGCCAAGTATTTTAACAAAAATACAACCGGTTATAAAATATTTTACGACATGAATACCTTTCGAAAATTCAATAAATAACATTGTGAAATATTTTGTGGAAAATACTGCACGCCATGAAATATTTGACAATATGAATATCGTTTGAAAATTCTTTTTCAAGCTTCGATGCTATGAATCGCCGTTGAGTAACACCCTCCAGCGAGGAGGCTCGTCGAATGAAATAGTTATTGCGACAAAAAATCGACCGGCTCGCCGCGTACATCGACGAATACTTTCTCCGCTGACTGTATAATGAACTCGGCAACCATAAGGGAACAATGGCGCGGTCCGTGGTCCCCGAAGAAACCGCTTACCGGCGCGAAAGAGGAGCGATTGTTTGCTCGTATCAGAAATTCCTTTATTAAACCCGTGCACGCGGCTTTGTGGTTTTATGAGCTTTTCTTACGAGCAGACTTTGAATACGGATTTTTAATAAAGACAGCCGACGACGGTGGTACCCTAGGGAAACAGGGATTCGGTGACCGGATCTCCCCCAGGGAGAAACCAGATTTTTCCTGGACAACGCACGCTGATGCGTTTGGCCCGAAAAGTCGTAAAAAACTAGATTAACGTTATTTATCGGCTCAAGGTCATAATACAGTATGTCGTTGTATTCGTCTTAACGTCAGCTATAGCATCATGAGACCAGAAATACATTTTAATATTTAAAAAATGAAGATGATCTTTATATTTTGTCGATAAACCATTTTTTTTGCAGATGTTTAATTACTGTTCAACTTTTGTTGCGAACATTTTTTCCTCGGATTATCAGGCGCCTTTAAAACATCGCGGAAACGGAGTGTTGCATATAAATTATGTTGAGTTAATGTAATTTATTATTTTAAAACTTTTTAATAAGTAAATAATAATATAAATGTTGCTTTCACGAGGAAACGCTGCATCGCGATGGTGTACCGGGAAAAGAGTTCCTCAAAAACTGCAAAACATTACAATTTTTTCTTTTTTTAGCATTAAAGTTAGATAAATTCTCGACATTTTGGGAACACCTTGGGAATATGTTCAAATTTGATTATTTGTTCAAATATTACAATAATTTCTAAGAAGATACTTATTCGAACACCTATTTCTTACTCCTTAACTAAATTTAATAACAATGATCAATTTTCAACTAAGATGACACCGAACTTACACTTTCAACATCGTTATTTTTTACTAATTTTGCGAGAGCATATTCTTAACTATAATTTACTGACGGATTTGATCACGAATTCTTGAATTTTCATATTTCGGGTTTCAGCCGAGTTTTCTCCACCCACTGTGCACTATCGGAGTTCGAACTGAATCGGACTTTTCGGAAGATTAATTAAGGGTAGCTCACCGAGATCGAAACGAAGTAAGAAGACTTTTCCCTCGTCTCGGACACTGTTTTTAATTAACGACGCGCTATTAATTACCTTCGTTGCCCTAACATCGCGACTAAACCCCCGACCCTGCGATTTTGTATTTTATCGAGCATTACCCGATCGGCCCCCTCCAACTCGTCTCCCCCTATGGAATAATTGCCGGGCCGCTCCTCTTTAATTGCTCCGATTTTCGAGCGTCGCTTCCAGCCCCGGGTCCCGAGGCATAATTATATCCCTGGCCCCCGGTCGTAAATTCTTGTTCTAACGACCGGAGTAGCGCAGGACAAACACCGATCACCGACGCCGATATTTTCGTAATTTCGTGGCCGCCCGTTTATTAATTGGTACTCGCTAATGAACCGCCGCGCGCTTTGTCTCCTCGCTCGATCGATTCTGTGCCCCAGCCATCTCGTAAATACCATAAGCTCACTCCGGACAAGATATTACCCTCCTTACTCAATTCACATGTTCGACAACTTTCCCCAAAATACTAAAAATATTTTCCTCAGGATCAATATACTTCTTAAATTCAAAATCGACCACTGGTAAAAATGAACAAGTCTTTCGAATGTTTTATTACGTACGTGGTTATATCGTCTGTCTGCAACTTCGGAAATTAGGTTCGCGACCCTGACGTCGTTAGTGTATCCACGTTCGTCCCCGAAGGGTCAATATGAGCTCGCGTTCTGCGAAAACTCTGTTCAGCTGAAATTACTTCGTCGCTTCATAGAATGTGCGGCAGAAATTGTTGCTAATGTTATTTTACTTGAAAAAATTCGTACGCTTCCTCCAAACGCCAATGAATACGCGTGCAAAATTTCAATGCAAAAGGTCGAGCAGTTTTTTCGGAAAAAATTCCGGGGACCGAGCAGAAACAGCCTTGAGAACTAGAATACTCTCTTAAAAAATGTGTTTCTTGTATCGATCGTATTTGTCGTTAATAACTGAAGTTGAATGTTTTCGGCGCAACCGTTCTATCCTTAATACTGATCAAACAAAAAGCAATTTACAAATAGTCCAATAATCATCATCTTTTTCAATATTTATTTGAATTGCGTCTGTAAAACAAATTTTATATATAAATAAAAAATATTTTCTTCGCAATCCGAGGTTCAGGAGTCGTGGCCGAAGATATTCGACATCAGTTCTAGGTAAAACTTTAATTTTCGAGGATCGAGTACATTTCAAATCATATTATTATACATATCTGAATGTATATTTCCATCAAATATGTACAATGACCAGATGACCTCGACAACTCTGAAGAAAATGACCCTCGGAAAGAAATATTCGTGTCAGATATTTGGTCCATTGACACCATGTACATTACGTAACAAATATATTTTGCATCACAATAACTTGAAGAGATATTTAGGTGTTCTTATTTCAACAGACCTCCCTGTATCGTACAATTTTCAAAACTATTAATGATTGAAAATAAGGAGGAAGTAATAATATAAAATTAGTTTTACAGACGCAATTCAAACAAATCTTGAGAAAGATCCAAATTAGGATCGAAACGTCGCTGATGATTATTTGACTATCTGTAAAATTGCTTTTTGTTTAATCAGTATTAAGGATCGAACGGTTGCGCCGAAGACATTCAACTTCAGTTATTAACTCCTTGAAAGTTGGGAACAAGAGTCTATCGCGGAATTCCGCTAGGTCCTCGAAGTGCAACTCGTTCAGGGGCATCGAGTATGGTCTGAGGTGGCCTGGTTGGTGTCTCACAGTCGGCCTGGATAGTATCTCGTATAAATATAATAAGGCGGGGGCGGCAGGTGCGATCGATGGATCCGCTCCAACGGCTCGAGACCGTTCCCCGAATCGTAGACATTAGGAGTGGGTTCTTGGAACGGCGTCATTTCACGGTTAACACGCGGCTCGACCGCGAAACTCTCTCCGTCTCTCCGTCGCTCTCTGCCTCTCTCTTTCTAGGTTTTCGCGAGCTGCGCCTAGACGCCTCCCCTTTCCAGGGAACGGTTCCCCCGGGAATTCGATTGTCGTCTCCTGGAACCTTGCCCTTATTATATCTGTCGGCGCGCAACTGGAAAATTTATCGCGGCTTCGGCCTCGGCAACTGCAATTTCTCCGGTCTAATACACCAGACGCTATCGTTGCGCCACTTTTCTCTATCTCTAGCGATACCTACCTGCGCTCGCTCCCCTTGTGCCATTTTTCTGATCCACTGCGGATCTACCTTCATCCCCCACCAATACCCCCGCCAGTTATCATTTACCAGACGTGCAAATACCGGAATTGCAACGTAACATAAACTCGTTCCGGTTGTCTTTTCGAGATTTCAAACAACGCAAACACGACTTCTTTTACATCTTTTATTGAAATCGTCTTGTACACGAAGGCCGCGATTAATATACAGTGGGTAAAAAAAGTATTGGCACACTCTTAAAAAGGCGATAACTTTTTAAATATCGTATTATACTTTCTGAATTTTTTTGGGAAGCTAGAGCAATCAGTTTGCCACAGGATGCGAAAGAAAATTTTGTCAAATATTGCAATTCATCGGGATTGTAGCAAAAATACTAAAAGTTGCATTTTACAACTTTTTTATGTGGGCCAATATTGAGAATTTGTAAATTGCGTTTTGTAGATCTGTGTCGTTTGTATGCACTGGTAAAGTTTCATCGAAATCGGTTGACGCGAATAAAACGACAGGCATTGAAAGATGTAAGAATCTGCAGTTATGCAATTGCACGAAACAGAAACCACATGAGAAGACAATGTATTGATATTCTTAAATGTTGTTAACGTCATCGCCGTTTTAAATTGCTCCACAAATTGCTCCTTCTATAATAAACGCAGAGAGTCCGCAGTCTGGATGATTTTCACAGTGGAACAAATTGGTCCAGGGGTTTGATCGATCCTGGAAACAACTAGGTGCAATTGACACGGTATCGAAGCTAGAAACAAAATGTGTCGAAAAAGGAAGTGAGGGGTCCAATAGGCCGAAACAAAGTGCGAGAAGAGCGGAAGCGTTGTTTAACCGGAAGCGGGGGCGGAAACGCGTCCGTCTCTTTCGTAGAATGCAGAACTTCCGTCGCCCGGTTCGGCAAAATTGGATCTCCGTCATTCCGACGGAAGGAATTCCCGTCGATCGATCGGCGGACCGTGAAAATGCGCGGCGGTACCTCGAACGTAAATATTATTTCGAAGCGGTAACACGGTTACCCCCGGGGCGCAATACTTTCGTCCCGCGAAAGAAGAGGCAGGCCTTCCAACGAGAAAAGAAGAGAAAGAACCACACGATTCGCCTGGCGAATTTCTCGAATTATTGACAGGACCCGAACAGAAAGAGAGGAAGAGAAACAGAGAGAGAGAGAAAGCTCTGAGACCCGGATACCGAGCAAATTTACGAGCGGACACACCGTTGAAAGCTCCTCTTTCTATCTATCGGCACTCGGAAGTCGCGTTTTCGGAGCTATTTGCCATTTCGTTACGATCACCCGATTTCCGGACTGCGACTGGTCGATCCGATTCCTTAGGCTACTGCACTGTCCTCCGCAATAGCGTTTTTCTTGCTGTTCAATCATTCAATTTCTGCGCTGATAAACAAATTGCATGGAATTGATTGAATTAACTGAACCCCTACAGAGGTAATTCACGGACGAATTTTTGCTTTGTTTTGTGGAATTGTTAATATAGAGAGTTAATAGCTTTATCGATTGAACAATTGCTGACTGGTCTCGTTCATTTTGACGATTAACTTGTCGATTATTTTAAAAACGCAGTATATTCCAGCCGTTGAGGTTTTTTTTCCAGAACATTTTGGGAATAGGCAATTCTTTTTTTTGTAATGTATAAAATTGTATTTTTTTTGTAGTGGTTTGCCATCTCGACAATAGGTATTTTTAATGAAAGAGGTGTTCAAGATCAATACAAACATTCCTCATTACGTCAATTTTCTCATTGTGTAAATATTTTTCAAATAGCTTATAACTACAGTTTCAAGTACACAATAGATTCCTCCGAGTTGAATTTGCTGTCTGTATTATGTATTGTTTCTTACATCAGCTAACAATTCTGTTGCAAGTGAAATTATTGCAATACGACGTAAAGAAAAAGCTAATGTATAATTAATTTTATGTTCATGTTTATCCGATGTTTTAAATCTAATCGATTGGATATTGAAAATGTACGATGTTTACGGCGCACAGGTTCGATCAATTGTTACAAAACAAGCAATTTTTGCTGAAAAGTTGCGTCTGTAAATTAATATAATATGTAATGTACGTTTAAAAAATCATAAAGAACAGTGAAATTATAGCAACAAACAAAAAGTCGTACTTGCTGTGTGTGAAAGAAAAAAGTAAATTCAAAAATACAACGTCGTTACATCATGCTGGTTGATAATGTATTGATTGGATATTATTGGACAGAGGTTTAACAATCGACTAAAAATGGTTGTAATTTGGATTGTTGAGCGACGCGGCCAACAGAGCCGGGTAATCGGGTGGCAGAAACGTCGAACGCGTTCGATTTTCAAGTAAACGAAGCCGATAGAAAGCGTGCAGGGGGGGAGCTTGTCAAGTAAATACGCGGAGCGATATTAAATCTGCTGTGCTGAATATCGGCTCGCATGCGTCTATGATATTACGAGCACCAAGGGGGTGGGATTTTCGCTAGGATATTCGGAAATTGCACGGCACGGAGACGCGGAAACGCTTCTGACGGCTCGATCGCCGCGTCATTATCGCTGCGATTTATGCCCTGATTATGGAAATCATCGGCAGAAAACGCGACGCCAGCTATACACACCTGCACACGCCCACTTGTGCGTACCTGTACGTTCATCGACTCGCTCTCGTTCTCTCTCTCCCGCGGACCTGTAATTTCGATACACGCTTACTTTTTATCGAGAAATCACCCTGCTGACCAGTTGTCTTTTTACCTTGCAATCATTTCCCGTGTAAGTATGCTCAATACTCGATACCCTACTTGAGAACGGCTTTTCACGGACAGACGGAGGATCTTCGTGGGAGACCGAAACTTTCTACGTCAGTTGTAAGCAACATTTTTGTTAATAACAAACTGTTTACTGCAAACAAGAACCTTCATACTTCAAGTTCACGGTGGATTCGTACTGGAGAAAAATTTTTCTATGTGTCTATAGACGTCTTTGTCGATCGCAGACGAAGATCGCGTCTAATATATCGCAATACAGTAATTTCTCAATCGTAGTCCTCGGTCGCCTCTGCAATCGTAGTCCAGTGCCTACCCATTCCACCGCCTGTCAACGCTGCGCCGGGCGAGAGACGGCGATGTTTGATGTCGGCTCGGGTATATCGGTGTGAACACCACTACATTGACTCGAGTGAATCGAATTTTCAAACTACTTAATTTTCATTATTTTTTTATGAGATTTTACTGGCTTATTCCTGTCATTTTTCTGATTAAAATCATACCAAACACGATATAATTTGGCCAATATTTAGTGGTTTAATCGACGATGAAAGTTTTACTTACAAGAAGGACAGCGTGTTTGATCTATGCCGGCGATGGCGACTCTTCGCGTCTTTTTCTTTCCAATACGCTCTTCTTCATTGCGTTCGAAACTTTCATCGTCGATTAAACCACTAAATATTGGCCAAATTATATCGTGTTTGGTATGATTTCAATCAGAGAAATGCCACGAATATGTTGGTGAAAGTTCCATAATGATATCATCGAAAATAAAGAAGCTAAGGTCTTGGTGTTTTATTGTGATGACGCACGGGCCTTTAAACTGTGCCGGCGACGGGGACACGCTTTGGCCACGCGATCCTATTTCATTCTGTCCTTCTCTACGTTCGGCTTATCGTTTGAAGTCTCAGCGCGGTAGGGTAGACGCAGTCATAAATCAAAAAATAGCCACCCTACTTGATCGTAGTCCGTTCATAACACGGGTGTTGGGACTACGATTGAGAAATTACTGTATACCCATACGAAAATGACAATAATGAAGGTGTTATGTTAAGGGATATGATTTTCAGTGGAATAAACTAGTTATTGAAATAAGTAACTTTGAAAAAATAACTTTATTATAAAGCAGCAAATAAGGAACAGTACCAGGTATATCCTGCCTACACCGACTCTAGCGTCGAACTGAACTCGCGATTCTCGTTTTGTTCGTCGCTTCGGCTGCCGATCGTCTTTTTGATTGTCGATCGTCTTTTTGATCGCCGATCGTCACTTCGACGTGACGCACACCACCCGTTACATTGTTGAGTTTTCTTTACAAAACAGTCTTACTTCAACATGTTAATACAGTGAAGATGATCATGGTAAAAAATATGAGGAGGCCAGTTCACCGGACACGGTTGGTTACAACGGGGATGGTATTGGTCCGCGGTTTGTCCCCTCGTCCCAGTTTTTCCATGGAAACGGTTTTTCAGAGTGTCGTTGAATAATCTCCCTTGTTCGCTATCGATCTCTCCTGATAGAGAAAAAAAGAGCGAGAGGGGGGAGCGGAAGTCGCGGGATCGACGGGGGTGGGAATGGTAATTTCATTCGGCTGGAATCGACGAATCTGGAATCGACGTCGAAACGACGGTTATTAAAATTGCCGACCGCGGATGCGTCTGATATCGAGCGGAACGGGACTTCCATCTGACCGACACGGATTTTCGCGGGATAGAAACGTCCAGAGTTCATCCTGATCCTCTTCCAGGTCCAGCAGAGACAACCCTCAATTGTTTTCGCGTTCCTAGCGCAGAAATGTATTGAACACGAACCGTTCGTGGAATTAAAATCACTGTGACCGTTAAAATTGTCCTTGCAGCAAGGAGGTACGTTGAAATTTCTCGTTGGAAGCATTAATTGGAAAAGAAATTCATGAGTGATATTTCGCAGTGGAAATTAACGACCTATATTGACCTAAGAAAATGTCAACTAACTAAGAAAAAGATGTTAAGACTATTAAAAAACAGTTTCCCAAAGAATCGGTTAAAAGCAACAGTCACTGCGAAAAGACTGAAAGAGAAAGTTCGCATTCAGCGAGAAGCATACGATGCGACTGAAAGACGGATCGGGAAATTGGGCGAGCCGATGACGCAATCGGCGTCAGTGTTTCGAGGAATCGAGGCGATTCCAGGCGAGAGTCGACTCGAAGGTCGTGCGTGTTGCAACTGCATCTCGTGTCGCGCTCGGTTCTCGGAAACCGCCGGTCGTAACGTCCTAGAAACCCTTTTTTTCGTTCTTCAAACCTAACCGCAGTATTTGCATCGGCCATTAAAACACAAAGTCCTCCAATTAATTTGAAAGGGTGAAGGCATTGTTAATTACTGCACGGACGAAAGCATAAAATACGTAGACCTGAAGTTACAACACTGAAAGAGTCTTTCACTCGTGAAGCAGTAATGCTATAATATTTGATACGATTTTTATTGCAACGTTCGCAAATTAGAAAAGCTCGAACGTCAAGCAGGACTTGAAAATACTGTGCCAAAGTAAACGTGCAGTTAAAATCGAGGGAAACCATAACGACGTCGAAATGATTCCAGACAGGATAAAATCCCCAGAGTGTTTGCGCTGTTAAAGAACCCCTGGAAACATGCTGCTATCGGAAGCATTAGAATAGCGGCTGTGCAAAGGTGACGCCTATGTCGCTCCCAAGCGGTATGCAACCCGCCGTACACAGCCGCGCGGATTTTCAGCAGGAAAAGGGATTGCGTCGGCGGGAAAATCCTCTGGGACCGGTTCGCTTTCGTCCTTCGCATGCCCGGCCATGTCGATGAACGTTCTCCGACGTCTAAATTGCCGCCATTAAGGCCCATTCCGTTCCAGCTTCGCTTTTCCCGGGGATTTTTTTCCTCCGCAGTCGGCGCCGCGCCAGAATTTCACGACGTTCGCGATAACAATTAATGTTATCGTTATTACGAATGCCGCCGCCGCGAGACGACACCGGAGACACGCTTCTGCTTCTTCTTTTTCTACCATAGAACTTTTTAATGTCCCAGCTTCTGATCGTCCACGGAACGGTTAGTGGCACTTTAGATCCGAATCCGATTTTTTGGAGAATTTATCTTCGTCCTAGATGCTGCGCTCTGGTCAATCTACTCGTATCTGATCACATACTTTTCTCACTTTTAAATCAGCTGCAGAACTTTCCGCTTTATATTTACACTCTGCAGTTTTAAATTAACCGAAGAACTTTTTAATTTCACGAATTTACATTTTTATTGAAGAGCTTGCAGTTTCTCTAGTAAGATAGAGCCGTACAGTAGAATGTAGAATAAGTTCGTTAACACGTTGAGTGCCACGCCAATGCCCATTAGAGACGCGCGAATTCAAAACAACTTATTTAATCATGGAAGAACAGAACCAGACCAATTTTATCATAACCGTTGAATATAATTTTGAATAAAATTTTGTGTGCTTCGTAGTGGAAATTAATTTGTAAATTCTTATGTTTAAATTCTTCTGCAACAATTGTTCGTGAACCTTATTCTTTAAACTGCCGGAATAAATACATTTTTCGAATGTCCGTTTCATACGCAAACTGTAACATTTCATTTTTCGAGCAACTTTGAAAGGCTGCGATTCTCGCTCAAATCATGCAGACATCTCGCTGGTTGTTTTTCGCACGGCAAAAACATTTCCATAAATTCTGTGTAACTCTCGTTAGAAGTAGAACAGGCGAATCAAAAGTTTCCTGGAGCTGGTCGCGGCCGATTTCAGCCGGCAGTTTCACTTGCCGAAAACACAAATTCTACGGGCCGGGATGACGCGTTTCCGGCGCGAAAACCTCTCGCATCGGAAAACCTCGGCTTCCGGCAGGTCTGGAAATTTTGCGAGAAAATTCACCCGCAAGAGAATCCTAACACAAGCTCGCAGTCCCATAAAACAGCGGACTGACTCAGCGAATCCTCGAATTCACCGACAAAGTTGGTTAATGAAAATTCGAACGGAATCTGATTTCTTCCGCTAATGGTCCCAATCGACGCCCGGCAAAGTGCGGCGGAGCAAGAGGGATAGAATGCTCGATCTAATTTTATGTCTCACACACTTCCGGTGATCCCTGTTCCTGCGATTTCTACAAAAATTCACCGATGATCTTATTCGTGTACCTCTTGGTCTCTGATCTCTTTCATGAATTTCGATTTTAACATTTGTTTTCGTTCATGGTCTCGCTCAATGCAAATATTGTTTAAAAATATGCAGATGTTCGTAATGCATCGAAAAAATATATGGTTGTGTTCAGGAGAGTCTCGAGAATCATATCATGTAAAAATTATTTATATATCATTTAGAATAATTTCATGTAAAAATTATTCTTTGTTAAACCAATTTACGATCGATAGAAAAGATAATTTATTTATATATCGTTTAGAATCATTTAATGTAAAAAGTATTTACCCTTTGTAGCTAACACGCAAAAATTCTTAAAATTTAAAATCCGGATTAAGAATTACTCGTTGAATATTGATACTATACAACGGTCAGTGTAACCGAATAATTTTGACGGTTCAGCTGCAAGATTCGAGGAATTTGCCGACCCCATAAAGCACCGGGTTGTCCCAGGATCGACGATCGCAATTCCAGTGTCGCGGCGACCGGAATCGCGATAAATGCGGCCCGTTTGGGAATTTATTCCTGCGGTTCGTGTTTTTCGCGTGCGACGAGAACGAAACAACAACCCCTCCACGCGTCTATCAACCGTCCACCATCGAGATCACCGTGATTCTAACCGACAGATATCGGTCAGGATGATCGACATTGAATCGCGTCGCATTTTGTCCCGGATTCCAGCGGAAATTACTCCCAGTACAGGTAACTAATTAAACCTAATGAAAAGTAGGCGGAGTGTTTACAAGGGAGAGGTTAAAGGCGAGAGAGAGAGAGAGGAGGCCCTGGGTGATTGCGTACTTTTATTTGCGAGAGCCAACTAGCAGCTGTTCCAGGTGCTCGGCGTTAATTAAAGCCGATAAGCGATCGAGCCGCGAGAAAATCTCTCCGAGCAGTTTTACCCGGACTACGGCGACTATGCCCGGCGGTTTACAAAGAAAGTCTACGATCGGGCCATGTTTTTAGCCCTTTATGGCCGCCCAGGTGCCATTTTTATTAACATCGAACCGCTGGACCGAACGGATCCTTCGATAATTCATATTAAAGCAGCTTCCAGCTACGCGCGTCTACCACACGAGGGGTGGAAAAATTGTTTGCTGGTTCTGTTATTAACTACATCGAGACGACGTGAAAGCGGCAATTTTTAATAAAATTGTTGATTGAATTTTAGGACGTTTTTTGGTAGATTCGACACAGTAATAAAGTCTTATACAGTCAATCAATAATAATATTACCACACTTTGTAGAGGATCATAGAGGAACTTTGATTTTTTTGAGTAGTTAGAAAAAATAAGGTGGATAATTATATAGAAAAGGTCTGCCTACTCCGATTTTGATGAGATTTTAATATGTTATAGATTTCGACAATCCAGGAGTAGTCTTTCAAAATTGAATGATTACCCTATATATGTATCATCTTATATAGAGCGAGACTCTGCTTTCTCTCTCATCTTCACAGCGTGTTTACAAAAAAAAATTAAACAGACGCCGCGTGGATCGGCGTTACGTTGCCACGGAGCGTACAAGAATACGGAAAATTCAACACAGTATTCGCAATAGTTTTTTGCGAATATCTCGAAAACTAAAAGCGACCCCTATACATTCGAAAAGAAAAAAGTTGTTCAGAATGTGTTGCTGCATAACATATTAAAATTTCATCAAAATCGGAGTAGGCATACCTTTTCTATACACGTAATTACCAAAAATAATTTCTTACGTGACGCGAAAAAAAATAGAAAAAATTATTCACAACTTTTTTATGTGGGCCAATGTTGAAAATTTAAAAAACAAACGTGTAGATCTGTATCGATTACACATACTCTGAAAATTTCATCGAATTCCACAGATTTCCACAATACTTGCAGAAATAACATAATAGTATAGTCACATACCTTCATCTTGTGTTATCGTCGAAGTATGCTCTCAAGACCGATTCTCTTTCGTTACTTGAGAAAAAGAGCTGCTCAAGCCGGAGATCATTAAAATTCAATCGAAGAGGGCAAAATCAAAATTCTACGATACTTTCGCCGAGTACTAGGAACAACGGCATAGCCACAAGCAGAGTGAGTTCCTCCATGTTGTGTCACCGAAGGACATCTGCGAAGATCGATTTTCCCCCGTTATTTGGGAAAAGGAGAGGCTCCCGGGTCGGGTAGCATTAAGAATTAAAGAAAAGCAGCCGCGGGTGATCGAGTATCGACTTTCCTTCGACGGAAAAGGGAAGAGGACGCCGAGGAGAAATCCTTTCCGGGATTCGTCTTTTTTCCTGTTTCTCTAGCATTCCTCTTGCGGGATATTAAAACGACGAAGGACGGGCAAGATAGAACGCGATTTTCCTTTTCTTCCGACCGCAATGCCCGCCTTTCCGAGCGTCGGATCGACAAGATATCCCGACGGCGACTCGTTTCGAGTTTCTCTTTGAAAAATTCGATCTGACACGACCGGCGTTGCTGACCTTCTCTCGCGATCCGGAAAACCCATGGGCGACGATGGTTTCCACGTTCGGTGGAGAGAGAGCATAGATTTTCGAAGAGAATCGCGGCGCTGGTTGTTCTCCATTAATTCGTGCCGATTCATTTTCCCCGGGCTCTGGGCGCGCGCGCGGAGCGGAACGGTTCGTAATTAATTTCCAGTCGCAGTCGATTAAGGAAAGTTGCCCGGGAAGCTAGACGCCCTGAGCGAGAAAGGACTGCGGTAATCAGCCGGAACAAATGTAAACCATTAAACGACCCGTCACGCCCCCTGCAACCCCTGACCCCGCACCCCCTCGACCCGATGATTTCCTCTAATTGTTTCGCGAGGCTGCCGCGAATGTTTTATCGCGGTATCGCGTTTTGTGTCTGCTATCCGAATTACTTTCTGCCGGCCGCTAATTGGTAGGATTTTTATGCGAAATTGAAATTGCTTTGAAAAATGTGCCAGTGTATTCGGAGACTGTAGATTTAGTCTGACAATCTTTTTTTATTAATTAATATATAAATAATATTTTTTAAGAACTGAAGTTGTTTTCCGAGAATGCTTCCTTAGCGAGTTCGGGATTTTTTTTTATTTGTAAGCACTTGGAACCCTTCTGAGTTTATTTCGCTTTACAGAAAAAAAAGTAATTGCAATGATATAGAATACTGTAGGAGTGCAATAAGAATACAACTAATTTGACAAGTAAATACAATAGCAGTTAATTAAAGGAGCGAATACTGAGACAAGCTTCAAGATTTGGCTTTCCTATGAGTGTGTCTATATTAAGAGGAGTTTGGCATTTGACGATCGCGATTTAATGTAGATTTCGAAGTTGACAGGCTATTAGTCAGCGGGAAAGACATAATGGAAGTTTATCCGACACCGAGGATATATATTTTTGATGTATATTACGGCAGATCGCTCCTTCATTGATATCCGCGGGTCCGTTTAGCGATACCGCAGCCAGCGTCCATTAAACTGATTTAAAATATTAGTTTCTGTAACCTATAAAACCGCGCGGGCGTGTCGCGCGTTGAAATATAAATTTTCCGAACGGATACCAACCGACGGATATTATCGATTCGAACTCGTCGATGGCCGTTTCGGTTGCCGCTACCTTTTACCAATATGTAATCTCTTAACATTCGCTGTTTTCTTTCGATAACGCGAGGACGAATTCAAACTCGGTGTGAATTTCATGTATTTTCGCGCGCTCGACATTCGTTCATCGAGGAGATCGTAAAATGGCAACGTTTATCTGTATTTCAGCGAGCTTCGTTATTCTCCGTGATCAAAATTACCTCTGCACCCGAAATTATATTTTTCATTTCTCCCACTCGTAACGTTTGGTTATAGATTCGTTGAATATTTCCTGGCCGAAGGTAAATATGGCGGAGTGAAAACACCCCGGGTAGATTTTCCAATAAATTTATTCGAGATTCGTCGTTTTTCCAACTGCAGCTTTCATATTTTAACTGCGTCCATTGCTTTAGACCGCTCTAAAGAGCAATTTCATTATTGAATTCCATTTTCTGCAAAATTCCAGTTTAACACAGTCTGTAATCGCCGATTTTTGGCTCCAATATTGTTTCACAATCTCCGCTTTACCCATCGAGAGCTTTGGAATAGTATTTGCGGCGATATTAGCTGTAGAAGAATCGAAATTTATGCTAATCGAATGCGGAAATTGCTCTAGACTGCAGTAAGGTAGAATCTCTACTCTTGGCAATCAGAAATGAGATATTTTTGAATCCAGTCGCCAGTCTCTCTCTCATGTTTGATAAATTGCATAAAATCTTTGAATTATGAAGTCTGTCCTACATAGAACAGTGGTGGCAACCAAAAATTAGCAGTTTAAAAAATTCAGTCTTTCTCCACATTCAATAAACAGAACCAGATCGAATAAAATCGTATAAACGTGAAGACTGCGCCAAAACAAATAGCAGCCGCACAAATATACCAACAATTTAAAAAATCCAATTTATACAGTCTCTATTTAAATTTCATGAAACGAGTCATGCTAAATAATCGTTTTTAATTGCGCAGACTGTCTCCAAAACAAATAGCTCTAACACAAACATATCAGCAATTTTAAAATCCACCCTGTACGATCTCTAATTAAATTTCGCAAAATAAGTCGGACTAAATGAAATTCTTCCCAATTCTTGCTTGTTTTAATAACCGTAGTAAATTATTCAGTACTCCTGTTCCAGCGAAAATAGACGAGAGTATTTGTTTGGAGACGAAGCTGACTCTCGCGCCCATCGATCCCGATTGCTTCGCTGTGATTTCGTCGTTTAACTCTCTGTTTACTGAGAAATCAGTCGTCGGTGGTACGGGAACGTTTCTCCCAATATTTTCCTTCGAAACAGAGAAAGTGAGTACCCTCGGCGATCGCCCTTTTCATTCCATCTTGGACCTTAAGGAATAACAGACCCAGAAGAGATAAAGTGAAAGGTTTGCTGGTATCGATCTTCAGCTGATTGGTACGGCGATCCTGATCTAACAAGACTCTCACAAACTGTGTCGATTCCTCTATCAACTCTAATGACATTCCTGTGCGTGTTCCCGAAGGATCGATCCTTGCAAATGTTTTCTGGTTAAAATAGTTGGGAAAGGTTTTCCTAAAAAGAAGTTGGATGTCATGTGAACCTAGACATTGCCACCAATTGTTCTGCGAGCAAAGAAAAAAAAACGAAGGACAGTGCACGTTGATTGCGTGGCGCGTTTCGAATCGATTCCACGACGGCCAGACTTTTCCATTCGAGGAATCGATTACCTGGCGGGGAAAAACGGAGCACAGGTATTGCTTTATTTTCTAGTGTATGGCCACGTGCAACATTTCCACGAGTCTCGGACACCGACTGCGTGTGTCGCAACGACGCGACGCGACGCGACGGTGTTGCGTCCCGCAGCGTTCTAGGAAAGTTCGTCGGCACTGTTCGCGATCGATTCTGTCTTTCTTCGATCGGTCGCTCGTACCTGCACGTCTCCGACTAATATTCTTGCGTAACACGTGGCCGGCTACGTTGTTGTTGTTCTGCCTGTGCTGGCAGTGCAAGGGCGAGTGCATCGCGCGAGCCTAACTCCACATAACATGACTTTTGCATTTCTGATAGTACGTACAAAGATTTTACTTTACAAAGATTGTAGGGTAACTGCACCAGTGAATGAACATTTAAGAAATTGTTCAAGAAGATATTTTATGTACAAAAAAATGTGTGAATTAAAGGAATCTCGTATATGCCAAATGGCTCCCTATACTTCATTTGTCAAAAATAAATGAACACAAATAAAATGAAATTATTATTATTTTTCTTCATTAAGCGTTAAATAAAAAATATAAAAAATACCAGTCAATGAACACTACATTCTGGTAATCGAACAATGATAGTCCAATGAATGAACAAAATTACTAAACAATATTCTCCTATTTATTTAACTTTTTAATCACAATTTTATCGCTAGTATGCCATGCGAGTTAAAATTTGTTGAAATATACAAAAGCGTTCATTTACTGGTGTCCGTTCATTCACTGGTGCAGTTACCCTACCAGGTGTATAAAATTTAAAAAACATGGTGAACGGAAATATTGTAGGTCGGAAGAAACGATTCATTTTCGAGTTAAGATAACTCAGAGTTGTTAATCCCGAATGACTTGATTTCTGGTTGGAATTGATTTTAACTACGCTGATTAGGTTTCCGGAAGAAGAGCGCGTCTCACTGCTCTGTAAAAAGAAATGTGCAGAGAATGGGTCTATCTTGGCCCAGAATATGAAAATTATTTTTAAGCAAGACTGCATCCGAGGACTCGATGAACGTGTTCAGAATTATCTTTAAAGTGCATATTATACTAATTCGTTTATTATGACACCAATGAAGCAGCATCGTAAGCTTTCCTGCAAGAAAAATGTTCAACACGAGCACGGCGAATCTTCTGCAAAGTGAAGCCGTAAATGAAGACACTAGGCACCATGGTTCGCGTCGCGGAGTTCAAAGAGACAAAAGCTGAAATCGTAGCTGCAGTGGGTACAGTTGCATATCGGAAGATGTATTGAATCAGCATCGCTTTGAAACGGGACGCGCGTTCCTTGCCCTTCATCTCCGTCATAGCAAAGCGGATTCCGAGAGGAGCACGTCTCCTTCTCTCTCTCTGTCCCGTTCCTCTCGTAATCTCTTCCGCGTAATATACGTGTATATCCGGCAGGAGTAAGCCTCGGATATGGTCGCGAGCAAGAGCAAGAGCAAGAGCAATAGCGCTCGCGCTGTTGAACGCAAATAAAGGCTTCTCGGAAGACAGGTGAACGAGCCGGGAGGCAAACGAGCGCCTTTGTCCGCGCGAGGAACAAGGGAGCGGCTTCAGAAAGAGGGTCCTTCGTGGCCGAACCCGCGCCATTTTTCGAAAGTGCTTTCCAATCGTCGAACTCGGTAAAACGAACACCAATACTGCGCGGGGTCCCATGGAAATCACCGACACAAATTTCCCCGACACGGTTTCCACCGACTCCAGAATTGACGGACTATAAATTTGACCGATTACACCTTTAACCGATAACGACTTCGATCGACAACGATTTGAGGTGGTCGTCTCAAATCGTTATAGTGCGATATTAAAAAAGTTATCGCCCTTTTAAGAGCGAATAATTTTTTGACTCACTGTATTTTCTAGTAGCTTGATTAGAATTCTAATTTTTAGTGTCCTGTTTGTTAACCAGTTGAAACACCCAATTTCAAAACTGCAAATTTAATTGGTGTTCCGTATTTCAAATATCCAATTGTTATTCCAAAAATGAAATTTGATTTTCTACACCTGGAATATCCAATTGTAGATTCCGAAATTTGAATCGGCTTCCGCTCGTTTATTCAATTCTCCAACACGTTCGTCTTTAAAGCAATCATTCCTCCTCCTTCAATTTTACTTTTTCCGGAACAGTCTCTCTTTCCTTCACAGGGTCATGCACAAAAAGAAAGAAAAAGGAAATATATAATAATGGTATGATCGATATGGTAATATCATATAATCCTACGTAGTTGCATTTTAATTAAATATGATTTTGTTCTATTTTTAATCATTATTTTTTGGGAAACCAGGAATTCCAGGTGACCGAAGAGACATTTGTGGTAACATTTCGCCTGTTCTCGTTCCAGGTACAAGGACAACAGAGCATATCCTTGGCCAGGTGGCGAGAGTCATTTTATCCTTTACCCCGAGAGTGCGAATCAGACCATTTACACTCAAAAGGTGAGGGCCTCGGACGCAGGCAGGTATTCCTGTCGCGCCAGAAATGACACGACCATCCTCGAAGGAGACATCACTCTTGCGGTTCTCGGTGAGTTTCTACCTTTGTCTTGTTCCCGACGTCTACCGCAGCTAGCACTTGTAGACAATTTCTAAGTTGCAATTTACTACTGGCCTTTCTAAGTCGCAGTCCTTATAATATTCCTTCTCGTTCTGTGATCCTTTCGAGTAAAGCACAACTGCTAGACAAACTAATAGAGACCACACGGTGCAATATAAGTCAGTTCTCGAAACACTCGCAATTCCTTAAAATTTCAATTTTCCAGAACTTCAAAAACCTGCATTAAAAAATGCAGAAGCTAACGTGACTCCGAGCTAGGATTTTACCTGCGCGAAGAACGTTGCAGGACGTGTACAATTTTGATGTACACTTTTCGAAAACGCCCCGGCAGTAACATTGTTTGCGAAAACCGTTTCCGGCAAGAAAATTCTCGGGCATGCGGCGGTTGGGCGAAAAATCCCCAAACAAAGGACTGAAATTATTCTGCGGAATGAATGATGAATGGTCGTTGTTGATTTCGAAACGGGGACCACACCGCGGATGTGTTTTTTTCGCCGGGTCTGGGTTTCTATACTTTCCGCGGGCCATTTTCCGTGCGCCGGGCATCAAAGGGAAATTTATCTCGTAACGGGCAACGCTCGTTTTCGCGAAACCGAAAAAAAGCTATTCCGTGGCGAAGAATAATGCTCGCGTGGGGGCGGGATGAAGTCGGCCCCCGGAAGCCGATGGAAATTGCGGGGAAACGAGGCTGTCGCGGTCGCGACAGAGACGGATGCCTGTAACGAGAGGCGAGAAGACGAGCAGAAGCTGAAAAACCCTGGGAACAAAACCGCAGAACGTCCCTGACGGCTGCGCGCCATCTTGGAATTGATGGTCTCCTCGACGGAGCCCGCGATGATTATCATAATCGTCTGTCGATCAAAGATTCTCCGCTTTCACCTGGAAATTAAGGCAGCAACGTGAAATCGAAGAATTAACTTTGCTAAATATTTCGTTGCAAGTGAACATTTTCGAGTTGATGGTTTCCTCGTTGATCACGCTATAATTATAATAATCGTCCGTGGATCGATAATTTTTTGCTTCCAGCCGGAAACGGAGACAGCAAAATGAGATAACGAAGAATTAACTTTGCGAAATACTTCGTTGAAAGCAAACATTTTGGAGCTGATGGTTTCCTCAGCGAATTACGCTTTAATTATAATAATCTTCCATCGATCGTAGATGTTTCTATTTTTGAAACGAATGGATGAATGCTTTTTCCTCTGTAAAATACTTTGTCGGAAGCAAACATCACGAACGAATGAAACGTGGCGTGATCATTTGCGGCGCTGCCTCAAAAGGATCAGTCAGATCAAAAGAATCTAACAACATCGATGTACGATTTTTGAAGATATTTATGTTTTCATACTCTCCTCAGCCAACAGTACACGATTTCGATCTCGCACAAAAATCCGCCGCCCGACAATGAGTAACAATACGGCGTTTCGTATCAAACAAAATTAAAGAATCAACTTGCATTGTTTCGCCTGTCAACAGTTCAAACAGATCAATAGGAACTAGAACAATACCGAATGCAATTGCATAGTTTATATCCCGCTCGTGGTGCTCGTATTTGTTATAAACGAATAAACATAGCTCGCAAATGGTCCGGCAAATAAATAACTAGAAAACGAGTCCACTAACAAGTTAAAAAAAACATCTCGCTAATTTATTATATCGATACAAGCTTATTTTATTTCATTCGTAATCTATCGCTAATGAAAACTTCTGAATCGACTCACTTTTGCCTCCCAACTCTAGCTTCCCCTTCTACACGTGCCACGATGCAACGTGACTAATCCGGTACTGCTGGAGAGGGGGTATTCCCCTCAATTCCCCTGATCAGGCAACTCGGGTCTATTGGGTAAGCAAACTAGGGCTCCCCAGTCAGGTGCAATCGACTCCGAAATTGCACTTCAGGTCCGTGGGTTTGAATGAAGCTGAGAAAGGTGCGTCGAGGGGTTAACTTCCGATCTAACCCTCTTATCGTACGATTTATGGGACGATCACTCCTCGCTTGATCCGCGGTGATCATCCTCGCTCTCTCTTTTTCCCCCTAGCACTATTTCTTTCACCCTTTCTACTCGTTGTCCCTCTTTTTCTCATAGGTACTATCTTCCTCGTTCTTGATTTCCCTGGTTCTTACTCTCTATTATCCGTACTCTTTTTCTATTCCTTTGCAATCTCTCTCTGCCCTACTCTTTCCCATTCGCTCTCTGTTTCTTCCACAATATTTCTCTCTCTTTTTCTCTTCTCCCCCTTTTACCAACTATTGCCCTCTCCGTTCGGCTTCCTCGTAAACATCGGGATCGGTTTCAGCAGGGACGCCCGTGTTGCCGATTTATTTATCTATCTTCGGAGAGAGATAGAGAGCGAGAGCGTCCGTGCTGTTTTTTACGATGCAATATTCGCCCCTGGTAAAGTGCACCGTTTATACCGCGCCTGCGTTCGCAGTCCCGTCGGTAGTAAACGCGTCTAAAAGTTCGAACACGTTCAACACCTTTATCCCCATTTTAACTAGCCGAAACCCCAAAGGCCTTCAGAGATGTTTGCCCGCGTCGTAAAGAAGCGATTGTAAAAATTGATATTTCTATTTATCTCTTTCCTCGCGAATTCAATTATCCGATTCGTTCGCGGGGCTCGAGCGATCCACTTTCCTCCGGTTATGTAATTTCGACACTTGTGTCTCCCTGTTTAATTCAATTAGCTGGCCTCGTTCCCACATCGATCGCCACCGCTGATCGCTCGCGTTCTTTCCGTGGGAACGACAGCGTTGGGAAAGATGTTGCGTAATTGCTTCGATTTTTGGTGGTTTCACTCTCTCGGGGGAGTTGGCGACAAGTTGTCCCTCGAGCGAGGAAATTGGAAAAATTGTAGTGCTTCGAATGTTTTCTATGATTGTTTTTAAATACATAAATGTTAAAAATAACCAACATTTCGATTATAATATTGATAGTGAAAGACTGCAGATATTCAAAGAACAAGATACGCAATGCAATCAGAAAGAGAGGAATAAATATCCTGAAGAACAGCACGCGAAAGAGATATCAAACAGAAACACGGAACAAGTAAAATTTTAATTAAATTAACATCGTAGAACCAACACTCTTTTGGCCATCTCAGATCCTTGATGAAGAAGGAAAACAACATAAAGAGTAGAACGAAGTTGGGAAAGCAAACGTACTAAATATTTTAAACCTAATACACAGGAAGTAAAAGAGAGGAGGAGGAGAAACAGAAGCATTTGTGAAATAGAATTCTAATTAAACTGCGATTATAAAAGGTGAGCTTGTCCGAGAGAAAGAAAAGAACTGGAGGTGCCGTGTTTAACGGGAAAAAGGTACAAAACATAGTGGAAGACAGTTTAAAAAAAACGAGGCAAAGAAGAGGAGAACGATTATGCTAAAGATAAAAGCAGCTGAGAAACAAGGTATTGTACTGAGAGGGCTCCCATCGAATAGAGTTTCAACTGAAGTAATTGTAGGATTATGGAGCGAACAATTGTGGACGCAGATTATCAATACAAAAAAGGAGTGAAGGAAAGGGAGACTGTTCTGGAAAAAGTAAAATTGGAGGAAGAATGATTGCTTTAAAGACGAACGTGTTTGAGAATTGAATAAACGAACGGAAGCTGATTTACATTTCGGAATCTACAATTGGATATTTCATGTGTAGAAAATCAATTAAATTTCATTTTTGGATTTCGATGAAACTTTACCAGTGCATATAACTAACACAGATCTCGGAAACGTATTTTTTAAATTTTCAACAGTATAGGCCCACATAAAAAAGTTGTGAAATGCAACTTCTAGTATTTTTTCTACAATTTCGATCCATTGCAATTTTTGAGAAAATTTTGTCTCACATCCTGCAGCAAACTAATTGCTCTAGCTTCAAAAGAAAGTTCAAATCGTATAGTACGACATTAAAAAAGTTATCGCCTTTTTAAGATTGAGCGAATAAGTGTATCGGAAAATAAACTCGTCCGAAATCACGATTCTGAGAGCAAGAATCGGAGCATCGAAACCGAACAAATGGCTGAAGGAAGAGGATCGGAGGAATTTCGAGAAGCCGAAAAGGTCAAACAGGTTAAAATCGAGTGCGGGCCAGCGAAATGAAGTCCATTCGCAGAAATCCCAGAATTCGGTTGCGGGGGTGCCGTTCGATCGATAGTCAGAGCGAAAATTGCTTTCGTTCTCGGTTATTTACGCTCGTCTTTCCGGTGGCGTTCCGCGAGCGGTGTTTCCAGGGATGATTTACCGAGGGTTGGGGGTGAAGAAGTGGGAGGTGAGCACCGATCCGACGTGAGAGAGTGTGGAAACTCGACTCGACCCGAGTCGACCCGTCCCGCGTCGGGTCGTCCGGTCGATAGACGGTCGTCGTCACGGTCTCCCGAAGCGTTAGCGTAGGCGTGCGATTGCAGGAGCCGGCGCGCGAATCGATTCTTTTTCCTGGAAATTAAATGGTCCGCGCGCGTGGGGGCGAGCGAAGCGGAGCGTAGCAGAGCGTGGCAGAGCGGCTGGTTCGATAAAGAAAGAGGCTGCGGAGGCGCCAAGTACAATGGTTATCGGACGAGCGAACCGAGAGATAGCGTAGCGAAGGAACGGAGAGAGGAACGCGGAGCAGAGCGGAGCAGAACGAAGCGGGGCCGAGCCCCGTTGTCGCCTTCGCTTCGGGGAAACGCGATTAGCACCGTTCCCCGAACGAATTTCTGCCGTTTCACGGTATCTCGCGTGTGCCTCCTACCATGCCCGCGACTAATTACGCTCTCACGCTCGTCCCAGTTTACGGCAAACGCCGCTCCTTATTCTAGACGCCGAGCCGCGAACTTTCCGAACGATTCGAAACCACGGACACCGTGGCTCGGACCAGATTCTGCGGCCAGCGAGAGCGAGAGTCGATGAGGAACTGCGAGAAAGCACGCGACCCCAACTGGCGACTTCGATTGAGCATTGCTTCGGATTAATCGAATTTCGTTTACTCCGCATCTACTATACAGGCCTGACTTCTTTGCTATTATATTTTCAAGGGACAGAAGTCTGTTCTTAATCGGTTCAGTTTTCTTTCGATACAAGACAATAGCTCGCCTCCGTTATAACGACTGTCCTCCCATCATTAACAGAAGAGACCAGGTAGTTACCACCCGACTCCGCATAGGCCACGCTAACTGGACCCACCTATACAGGATGTCGAAAGATCCCCTCCCCGTATGTACTCGTTGTAATATTCCACTCTCAGTCGGACATTTCATCCTGCAGTGCCCCATTTTCTCCTTCCACAGAAGACGCTTGGCTATCCCTAGCAATTTCAGTGAACGTTTCAATATTAGTAACAATATAGTCCAAGTCTTAAAATTTCTGAAATCTACAGAAACTATTTCTGAAGTTTTCCACACTCTGTAATCTTGTATATGACAACTACAAATTGATCTCCCCACAATACCTACACACATTAACCTGTAATCAAATGATAAAATCCTTGTGGTCGCTAATTACGTTGATGTTGATACTGACGCGACTTGCATAAATAAATAAAACAAAAAATTTCTCGAGACGGCTTTCCACATATTGCAGATGAGGGTACCTATTCGGTTTGACATTGTTCGCGAGTGGGCTGAGAGTTTATAGGTCCCATAAAGTTGTCCGCAGACCGTAAAGTGGTCTCGTAGTGGTACTACGCGGTGTCAAGGGAACCTGCTAGCTTCCAAGTGTGTATAGATAGTAGCTAAATATTGAAAATCATTTCGATAATATCTCATTATTAGATTTAGGACGTAACAAAGTTGTTAGGGGTGGGCGGAGTTACACGAGAACCTACATCCAACCGTTGCTGTGTCCGGAACACCAAAATCCCTCAACCCTTTGCGTCCCAGCGTTCCCAAAGCTGTCAGCTCAATTTCTGTCAGCCAGAACAGTCAGCAGTCAGTCGAGAGTGTAAAACTTCTCCGAGTCCCAAACACGCGTTCTCAGGCCCGTGGGTGAGGTGTTTACAAGGCAAAACGGTCTACGAAGTCGACGCAGACGTCGGGGGCAGAAATAGCCAGGAGAGATAGCGGGGTGGCGTCCGTCGGTTCGGCTAATTGCATTACCGGTAGCATGATCGGCGCAGCCTCCTCTCGCCCGCGCACGAGATCATACGCATTTACTTAATGTATGTGGCGCACAACCACTCGGTGCACTTAGCCCTGAGGTATTGGCTCATAATTCTCTCTCTGCCACGGCGGCGTCGACGCCATCGTCTCTACCACCCCCTAAATGTGTATGCATATTTATGCGGGCCGAGTTACCAAGGGGTTACTCGCTCGGAAATTAATTTCGTTTCGCCCCGGAACACAACCGAGGCTTTCTCTTTCCTTACCCGTTCCTCTCTTTCGGCTTCCATCCTCTTGTTTGTCGCGCTTTTAACTATACGCTCGCTCCGCTCTGCTCTTGCTCGCCTTTCATTGCCCGCCACAAACCGATTCGAACGGGAAACCTTTCATACCGGCCGCCTTTAACCGAGAAACTCGGGGTTTCTCCTTCTTTGCCGCGCCATTTCACCCCGTTAACGCGAGCACACACCCCTGTAGCGCCGGCCACGAAAGTTTTAACTGCCGTTTAGACTACTTGAGAATCCTTCTGTTCGCGCTAAGCCGCCTTTTCTGATAACCCCCATGCCGGGTTCGAGTAATTTAGCATCCGAAGACGGATTGGCTCATCCCCTATATTCAAATAAGTTGTTAGAATCTGGAAAAATTGAGATCTCCGAACAGGGATCTGCTCCTGCGAGGAATGAGAGTCTGATTTGATTATCTCTAGAACAGAACTTCAGGAAGTTTATTCATCCCCTACGCTCAAGAAACTTGTTTTGGCCTAATGAAGATGGATAGCTAAGGACTAATGGCTATTTCTATAAAAAATTGAAGTCCACTAGATAGTTTAGGGTTTTTAAAAATAGTGTACATACGAATGCAGCACCTACACTAAAAAAAGAAAAGGAATTTCTCTATTTTTGTTACTCGCTAATGCAGAGGTTGATTCCTCGAGCCCCTATGTTCGAACCTGTTTGGTTCAATGAAGATTGATAGCTACGGACAAATTGGATCTGCTGAGAATGTAAGTTTACAAGTTAATTCAGAGTTTTAAAACAGAGGTGTAGGCACGAATACGCAGAACGTTCTATAAAAGAACAAGTTGATCTCAATTGATTCGATTTACATCCTGCAGAAGATGAATAGATGCATCCCCTATATGTGTGCATGTAGCCTCGAACCAAAAATTGGCTGTCTGCTGCGAATAAAGGGTCCCGGCCCGAGAATATCGTTTCGAAATACACCACCTGACGCTCTTAACCCTCTCACAGTTTACCGCAGCAAAGTCTCGGCTGAGCCGACGCGACGGCATACTACGAAGTCTGGGATAAGACGCATCGCCTACGGAACTTACTTATTTATTTATCTCGAGTTCTCGAAGGTATTGCACACCTCGGGGTTGCCACCCTTGTGCTCCAAACTTGTGCTTAAAACTGTTTCATGCTCTTCTCATATCTCCTTTTTTCATCAATATTTACGGAATCAAATAACGAAGGTTTTCAACATCATTGGTTCTACTAAATCGTAAATTAAGCAGGAAAATGTGACCCGAACTGTGTCGTATTTGTGCTCATTCTAATAAGAAAACCGATTAGGATGTGCTTTGGTAAAAGTTCCACGAAAATATAATTAAAAATAACAAATTTATATGTACTAAATTAGCATTGGGTACCTTTGTGGGGAGATGCGTGGAAGCCTGGAATATCTAACAGGAAAATGCAGGGTAAAGATAGAAATGTCGAAGAGTGGTTGGAGAGGTTGAGGAGAAGGAGAGAAAAGAGAGCGTAAAATATGCCAGAGTATACCAAATTAAAAAAAAAAAAACAAATCCTTAGGGTGGGGAAAGAATGCGATAATTAGGTTTAGGTTAGGTTAATTGGATTAGTAGTAATGAGAATACTAGCAGAGTAGGTAAGGGTAGGAACGAGTGCGACAAAGAAAAAGGTGGACAGAATGCGTGAAACAAGATAGTTATGTATAGTTAGGTTAATTGTAAACCAAGGTCTCATTTCTTAGCTGTAAGGCTGGAATAAATATAATTATCAAATTAGCATTGGACCTCTAGCTACTCAAATTCTGCAACCGTAATTTACTGTAGCTGAAATTTCTGGCAAATATCGTGCACATCTCTGTCATATGAAACGAGGCATTACCGCAGTTCAGTAACAAAATGGTATCCAATACGTATGTTTCTCCATTTCGCCCGGAACCATGACCTTACAGGGAACAAAGATTCTCGCCGGTGTGAAAGGGAACAACCGGCCCCGAGAAATATGAAGTTTCACGATCATTTTTCTTGGCGGAAGGGTTAGGTTAATCCATGGAGAAGGATGCCAGGCTCCAACACAGAGGGCTCTACGCGCTCGGCGAAGCGGAAACGACGGAACCGGAGTAGCTACGATGCCTTATCGGATGACGCGTGCATCCCGGAATGCATATGCATGCGCACGGATCGCGGATTATTCCCCGCAGCTGCGGAAACGTCCACGGTTTACGTACTTTCCGCGCCGTTTCACCAGACGAAAAGATTCGGGGTTCGTTGCACTCCTCTTTTTCTCGCTCATTCTCTCTCTCTCTCTCTCTCTCTCTCTCTCTCTCTCACTCTGGCTCTTTGAGACTTGAAAATGCACGGTCCGCGCTGAAACTTTAAACACTGATGCATAGTCCAGCCGTGACTCGACTAGAAATTAGTCTCCCATCTTGCTCGAATCTTTTGTCAACCCTCTGGCAATTTTCGTTCCAGATTTTCTCCATAAACTTCCATTTTGCTAAATTGTATTTACCTTGCCAACCCAATTTTCAAGAATTTCGGACCCTGGACAGAGTGAAGAAGACTTTGGTCACCTGCATCGAGCCTGGCAACATGTTTTCCTTGAGATGGTTATTATTACATTGTGGATCTCAGCGTGGTGCCAATTATTGTATTTAACTTACCATTTGTATGAGCTTAAACTTTCAAAAACTTTCGTTAATTTCTGATTAAAGTTGTCTTCGTCGACTTCAGGACGCAAGAGCTCTCCAGGACTTCTTTTCTTTCTGCAACAATTCAGAAAAATTCATTACCAATACATAATTTCGAAGTTATTCGAGGTGATCGAGTTCACCACCCTGTACATTAAGTTCTGAGGAGCGGGTTGGCGAAAAGGGTAGCAAGGTCGAGAATAAATCAGCTTCTCTCGTTCTCTCCCTCTCACTCCCTCGAGTGTTGCGATCGGGTCGTAACGTTCGATTGGCCGTCCTGGGGCATTGTAGCGGATAGTTAACGGCCGATAGCCTACGCGAGGATGTTAATCAATTACCCAGAGCGGCTCGGTGTAACGAGGAAACGCGAGAGCGGTTCTTCGATGTCCTGCGGTGGCCCGACAGCATCGCGTGTCCCGGGCTGAGCCGGTCGCCGAGGAGAAGGGAATTCTGCTGCACCGCTCCCTCCGTAGCTGCGCGGCCGGAACCACGATGGCCCAATAACCTTCCGCTTGAGAAGACAAAGCCATTATATCGGATATTCCGGCTATTCCCGATTCTCGCATGATCGAGCCTCAGCCCCAGGCGAAAATACTATGGGCTTTCACCGAAAAATCTTTCACACCAATCTGGAAAAATAAGCTAAGCTTCGTCTTAATCCTTCGATCCCACTGCCATTAACCTTCCATTAATGGAGATGTTGGCACTGGGAAAACGTCTTTCATTTGGGAGGAGATACCAGAGCGGAAAATTAGTACAATATTGTCTCGCTTTATGGGAAAATGTTCTGATTAAAACGTTAGTCCTCGCGATGGAACTTCTTCGTTGTTAATCATCTTCTCGCGAAATTTTTACCAATTCGTGACAATTTTTTGATTAAAATGAGCACAAACATGATATGGTTCGGTGCATATTAGTTGTTTAATTCAGGATTGGATAGAGCCTCTATCAGTTCAGATGAACGAGGTTTTTTACTACATCGTGGATTAAGCGCGGGAATGTAATCCGAACTGTGTCGTGTTTGGACTCATTGTAATCAGGAAAATAGCGCAGATGTACTAGTCCAGGTTTCATACGGAAATTATTAAAAACAAACAAGTACAAAAATTGAAGCATTCAAACGCGTCGATTTTTTGGAGAGCAATGATTCCCTTCACAAACGATTGATATACTGGTTAATTGTCTTAAACGATAATAAAATAGAGGTCCAGATTGACCCAGGTACACCTTCCAAAGTATTCCACAAGTGATCGTCGTGACCAGGATCGACGGAGAAACTGAAGGAACTGTAAGACCGCGAGAGAAGCAAGAGAGAGAGAGAGAAAGAGAGAGGAATAGCAAGTATTTGAATAAAGCTACCCACGCGCTGTTCCGAGAAGCCTTCTTAAAACCACGAATGGAGTCGTGCGCCCTTTTGTTCGCCGCGGTAACCAGAATTCTTGGAACTCTTCCTGGTGTGCCTCCTCTCGAGGCAGTAACGCGAGTTAGCGAAGCTCTCGCTCGTAACCACGCGGAAGATACAGGCTTCGAGGTCACGGGGAACCATACAATATAGCACGGGGGGTCGTTTAATTTATCGGTCGATCGCCAGCACGGGTTTACCTCGATCAAGAATAATAATAATCCCGTCGATCGCGATCGAGTTTTACACGGGACACGGTCTCGCCGGTGACTCTTCTGCAATGGGCGATGCAACACGAGTGCAGTATACATACACTCACAGAGATCATTTCCCAATTTTAACCCTTTACAATCGCAGCCATTTTCATTTTATTCAAAATTTAAACATTTCTTCTGGCCTAGAATAATTCCATTGCACATGATCTTTTTTATTTCATGTATACGAAACCGATATAATACCTCGTACAATACTTAAACGTGTAGCAATTGATTAGATACCAACGTACAAGGTGTCTCAGCCCAAGCAGGCCACCTAAATATCTCCTTAAATGGTATCGAAGGAGGAATATCATACAACTATAACTTTTTTCTCCGGTTATTTTTTCATAGTTTTTTTCAAGGTCATCGTTATAACGTGCGTACTTATAACTTTTAACGTTATAACACAAACAGTAAGTTCAAATGTAATCTTAATACTATCCTGAAATTTTATCACATTTTTTTGGACTCAAGGTCACCCGAAGGTAATTACTCAAGCATATACAAATGTATTTTTTCATTCGTTACAAGATGGAATAAGAAAAAACAAGTTTCCTGATAAAAATAACGATGACCTTGCAAAAAAACCTATGAAAAAATAACCGGACAAACAAATTGTTTTGTATGATATTCCTCCTTCGATATCATTTAAATTATGACATAAATATTTTTCGTGTCATTCAAAATAAAGAAGATACTTAGGTGGCCTGCTTTGGCTGAGACACCCTGTATTTAATACTGTAAACAGTATTGTGAATAATGGTAAGGGCTAAATGTCCACTACAGTTAATTCGAGAATTAATTTGTGTTTCGTGCTCCATCTCGAAATTGTTTTTCATTTTGAGATGCTGTAGTTAGATGATGAAACACTTTCGTGTAAAACCTTTTCGACCTCGAGTGTACCTCGCGGGAGTTCCCGCCGTTTTAAGATGCAAAATGACTTTTACGACAGTCCCACAGGGTCGCGTATTTCACGTGAATTGCCGTTCGTCCTGACCAGCCGCAAAATTCCGATATGTATGCACGTTGCACCGCGGTGCACGTGCGTCGCGCGACACGTGGATTCGCGCTATTCGCAATTTCGAACAGGCCGGCATCTCCTTCGAACGCTATCCATCATGCGACCCCCTTCAAAATCAACCGCAACCCCTCGAACAAGGTAAAAGCGATGAATCACGATCTTTCCAAAAGAGATCCTTCTTCCTGGAAAAATTTGCATCGAGTTCCCGAGATTAATGCGTTTGCTCGCGAATCTGAAAGGTTGTTTGAGCACTGCTGCGTTTCCGTATAAATTCGCCAATCTTCGAGACACACGTATTTCAGACGAGCAGTTTTTCGAAACATCAGCATCTGCGTCCCCGAAAACGCGATACTAAATTTCTAGCGGCTGCAACACCGTGTTATTTCTTTCTTGGAACTCGTAAAACACGTAATCTCGTAAATGCAGCTTCCGCGGAAATGTGTTTCCGCGGCGTTGTCGCTGATAAAGTAATTACTAGATTTGTGAAATTCTGTGACTCCCTTTTGCAAGGGAGAACGGCGGAATTGCTTTAATTATTTAACAATTGTTTTGCAAATTGTGGAATTTTATTCAAGCATTCGTTTTCGTACTTGCGCGTGCATCGCATAAAGACTATGAAGAAAATATTATTTAACTTTCCTGGAATTGGTGAATAACGCGTACAATATTACATTGGAATATGCTACGAACTTGTAAAATCCACGGTCCAATTATTTTCAACGTATCTTTTATTAATTTTATTGATTTCAAGGCTGATGCACCAAAATTCTTTTTATCGAAGGACAAAGCATCGTCCAATAAATTATTATCTGAATAGCACAGTATCAATTTTACCATTAAATAATATTGTGCAAGAACTTTTCGAAGGATTCAGTGAAGATCAAGATGGCGGATCCAGACCGAAATGACATTTGAACTGGATCCAGGAGCGGAGAAATCGTTCCGAATTTACGTGTTCGCTCTTTCCCGGTTGAAAGAGCCTTCACGCGGCCTGGGAACGGTGACGTTAGCATAATCGGTATTAGTAGCATATTCGGGAAAGCCACTGGATCGAGGCTGGCAGCGTTCCGTGCACGTTACGATCATGGAGCAGGATTTGCGGATGACGTACATGTACGCTCGCGTCAATTCTATCGGCTGGTGCAGTTGCAGTTGCATCGGTGCACGTACCAAGGTCCACACCTGGTTCGTTCGTGCCGTGGAATGGACAGAAAGCTATTCGGACAGTGAACGGAACAATGCTTGTGATTTATGGCGTCACTTAACCCTGCGGAACACCAAACTGCCATTTTCCATTTTAATTATGCATAATAATCCACTAATTGACTCGTTGAAGTCTGTCGGATCGTGGAATCAAATGACGAAGTTGCAACAATACAGTGTCCTATTGTTCTGCAAAATAATGTAGAATATTGTTGCATTCCCTGTAGTTCGCAAATTTGTTCGGTAATGTTTGTTACATTAATTTTGTCGACATAGAGAATTTCCTGTCGAATCAAACGAGAAAATGTTTCTCATTTAATTCAATAATAAATAAATAAATAGAATTAAGAAAAAAATTAGAATAGAAAGAAATAAATAAAATTAAATAAAAATTTCTGCGCCATCTTTCCGCCAGTTTGAACTGTCTTTTTAAGAATTATATTTTTAAATTATCACTTTCCATCGAAAGTCGTGTCTTCGTAACTTTTTCAAGTACACTCGAATATGACTTATTGACCCACGGGAAATTGTGTCATGATCTCCCAAATTCAGCAGCATTTCCAGCACAGCGTAGAAAGTTGCCAGCGATCTTCCTCGCGAGCTATCGTCTCGGATCCCGAATTCGCGCGAACGTGTCCAAAGTCTGGTCCCAACGAAGTACGTTCGCGACAACGAGCAAGTAAACTAACTCCGTGCCGCTTTAGCGTCAGCGTTTTAGTGTTCATAATGCTCGCGGTGCCGTCATAATTAGACTGCGGATGTTTATGCATTCATGGCGTCCCGTAACTCGACAAAACGCAGCGCGACAAAAATTTTAATCAAACCTGACAGCGCGAGCGCGTGAATCTGGACAGGCTTAACTGTCGAGTCGTGAAGGTAAATTCAAATTTTCCGCCTAATCTACTTCGGCGCGATACGGCGCAACGTGTAACGCAGTTGCAAATTTAATCCTGAATGTATGACCTTCTGTAATTGCAAGATTAGCTAGTAGACTGTAGATTTTGTGCACTTATGACAACAATAGTTAGGTTCAATTGGCAAGAGAATATTAAATTTTCTGATCGAACTGACATTATTAGGAGTACAAATAAGAATGTTAAATTTTCTTTTCTAAGTTAACGGCGCGAAGGTTCGATCAAATTGTTACTCAAAAGCAATTTTGCAATTTGTAAAAATTCAAATTTCGACGTTTCGTGAAATGTTAAAAGAAGCGGACAACAAAAATGTGTTAATCAATGAAACTCTAAAATAATAAAATAAATTTCTGAGATAAATCACTTGCTTTATGAAATTACTTACGGACGCAATTATAAATTTTCTTGAAAATGGTCTAAACATAGATCGAAACGTCGAAGTTTGAATTTATATAAATTGCAAAATAGCTTTTGAGTAACAATTTGATCGAACCTTGGCGCCGCGCCGTTAACGTCAATATTCTTAGTTCAATAAAAATGTCGTTTCGTAACGACGTCCACAGTCTGACTCGTTTTCTCGATGGGTTGTTGGAAAGCCATTCGAATGGCTTTCCAAGATTTCATCGTCCGGGATTGTTGCAGGATCGATTCCTGTTCGATCATCACTGGAGACGCGGCTTAAGTTGTGTGCATCGCGGCACGTGACGCGTTCTCGTAGCTGTATGCACACCTGGCTCCGCGATCCTATCAAACGATATATCGTGGATATTACGTATGCACGTGGTCGTGTAATATGCGACGAGGATCCTCTCGATAGGAGGGACCGCGTCCAGTCAGGACACAGTTCCGAGGATCTCCTCTGGATCCTTTGCCGATCGGATCAATAGGATCAATAGAACGCACCGCTCTAAGATCCTCCTCCTCCGCTGTCGCAGACGCTGTACACGCAAACCTCGAGCGTACTTTCCAAGAAACAAACATTATCCACTGTTTGATTGCTGCACGCTCATCTGGAACCCTCGCTATCAGATCCACTGTGGCAATGGTCCTGACGCAATGGTCACGTTAAGCATGGTGCCCCGGGGCATGGAAAATTAAGTAAACTGCCCCGAGGGGCACTATCGTGGCTCTGTTAATGAGCAACGGTTGTTTATGGCACCAACAAGTCTGTAGAAGCTGGTAGAAGTTACTAAACTTTGATTATAGTTAGTGGCTTTATTTCACCGAGAGCACCGAAGCCACGCCCACTAGGTTCATTTGTAGCTACGCGGCAAAAAATAGAAAAAAAATTAAAATAAAGAGACGCCCACTCGGGCTTTTCTTTACAGAAGCGAGATAAATATTATTTTACCTTTTTCTTCGATGGCATTGGCAGACCACTCTGCGATGCTTCTTTGTTCTCAGTTGAAGTCGAGAGCAATGAAGACACGCCCACTCAAGACACTCCAATGTAGACAGATCGATCGGATAATCTTTTATCCGTTTCTTTTCATGTTATTTCTCCTGAAACGTCATTTTTAAGTAAACATGGGTAAACATTGTTACTGACAGCACTGTTCTGGGTTCGTTTGACCTGAGAGCAACGAAGCCACGCCCCTTAAAAACACTCTTACATGAAGAAAAACAGTAGACAGCTTCTTATCACTTTCTTTTGGCATTAGTAATCGCGAAACGTTATTTTAAAGCAAACGTGGGTTAAAATTGCTCCTGAGGGTACGGTTTTAGTTGAGAGCGCGGAAGCCACGCCCCCTAAACGCGTTCCGTACACAAGCAGCAAGATAGTCTCAAGACTCTCAAGACAATATTTAATGCAATTTCTACAATGTTCTATCCAGTTATAAGACTATTCTTGGATTTTTGTAGTGGTATACAATTTTATGATCAACAGAACCATCGAAAATCACATAATTAGTGAGTCAGAGGCGACCAATATTGAAGCAAGGCAAAAATTGTCTTTCACCGTCCGTACGCCGCGAACATTTTCGCGCTTTAACAGCGAGGCGGAACGGGCTTCGAAGTTTCCGTAGCTTCTAGGGCAGTTTATATTAAGTTTCCGTGCGTTTATGAATCTTGGGAATTTCTGGAGCTCCCGCGGGAGCGCCTGTGACGACAGAGATCGCTCGATCGATTCCTCCGGTTCGATACATTCGAAAAGCTGGAACAGGTGCGAATTCCTCGGTGGAAGGGAATCGTATGCGAGCTGGTTCGAATCGATTAACTTCGTTCTGCTTTTGGCCTGTCAAAACAAAAGTCGGGACGGTGTGTAACGAAGTCTGGATTGATAAGACGTGAAACAAGTTTCTTCGTGTTTAACGGTCGGACGTTTCCTCGAGCACGGTTGCACGGAAGATCCCCTTGGAATTTTCACTATGAAAGTATCCAATATAGATTGTGGTAGAGTTCTGTAAGTTTTTCAGTAAATTTGATTCCCCTCGCACGTCTCGCAACAAATTTCCCGGATCACTTTTTAAGTCTGCACCTTCGGGCGCCATTTCTCTCGACTCCCTTAAATTTCCCAAACAACTCCGTCCCCAGTTTCTCCAATTGATCGTGTTCCTAGGGACGCGGAACTTACCGAGAGAATTTTCAAAAAATGTCCGCGGCAACTTCGACGCTCTGAAAATTTTCGCGGAAAGCCGGCTGCTCGAGGAGACCACTTCCGCAGTTGGCAACTTTGTTGCTCGTCTTCGCGCAAGGAACTTCCGTGGGAAAGAAAAATCATGCTCCGGAGCGTTTGGATCTTAATCCTGGCCGGCGAAAGGGTTTCTGGGTACGCTTTCGGTGAGGCTTTGGTGGAAGGATAATTTGCGGGATCCCGCGAGGAAATGAAATTTCGTAATTATTCTCGGCGCGTGGGCGGAGCCCGAGGAACAGAATGAATCGGCCCGGGAAATGAAAATCGCTTTAATTACGCCACTTTCGCGAGAACGGCGACTCGACGGCGTCACCGACCAGATCCCGAGAAATACTTTCCGCAGAGGTTATGAAAAGTTCCTCGACGGTATCTTCCGGTGGACGATTATGCGATTCGAGTCGATTAAAGGCTCCCGTCACCCACGCGAGGTGCGGGAGAATTGGAATCGCCCGAAAGTTCCCCCGATCTTATTAGGATCGAAATCTCCTGGAAGTTCTTGGACTTCTGGAGCTGCGTACAACGCCGAAGCTTTGGATTAGAATAGTAATTGGCGAAGCTGCGACGATGGTTTTAGGGGACGTCGTTGGACTAGCGGCTTGCAACACTCACGTGGTTTCAGATAATTTTATGAAAATCAGACTTCATTTTCTCTGTAAGTGATTTTTATGCATTTATCGTATAAAAAATGGATAGATCGAATGCAGAATAAAATTATTAAGACAAGAACTAAACGGTTGATTAGCTGTTACATCTTGCACAGAATACAATTTTTATTTTGAATTTGAACATTTTCTTTGATGATCACTGGACTGCGAATTTATATAAAAATTAGAATTGTCTCCATTCGTTTCACTTTACATTCTTTATTTAATTATATTCTTAAATCCGAAATAATTAAACGATGTTTCGATGATCCGCTCACTTTTGTCACAACTGTGTGGCAGAGAGTGCAGCATTTCGGTTATTAACACGAGGGTGAAAAAGCCAACCCAATAAATTGAGCATTTGTTTGTACACAGCTGTTCACGTATCGACAAGTAAACACAAATCAGAGCACTACTTCCGGGAAGTAGTGTCGGGCTCACACTCGGTTCACGATCATTCGCGATCGGGGAAACCCACTTTGAAGATCCCCAACGTTCGCCAACGAATTCATAAACTGGCCAACAAGGGTTCTCGTCGAGATTGCGCGGTCGAACGAGTCGGAAGTAGATCCTCGCCGCCCTTTGAAACGACGAACTTCCCCGAAGCCGGCTTGTCCCTCCATCGAATTCTCGCTTGTTCCCTCGAAAACTCGAACACGAACACGGAACACCATACTGTTCCATAGAAACACCACGGGCACGGCACGGTGGTGCAGAGAGCGCACAGAAAAGCGCGGCGTTTGTTTGACGATGAAACAGAGCCGGCCCTTCGCGACGCGGAACGCAGATGGGAAACAGGAAGCGGATAATGGAACGTAAACGGATTACAGCGCAAGTTGTGTTCGAGTAAATATCAGTTGCGCGTCGAGAACGAAAGAGAGGAAGAGAGAAAGGGAGGGGGCTCTCTCTCCCTGGTAATTCACGTTCCGATTAAACGTGTGTTGTATTTTTCCTCGGCTAAGCGAAACCCACCGTGGTTCCCATTATTTATTTCCGGTTAAACCACCGCGCCCCGGCGAGTAACGAGTTATGCGTCGTTATGCGCCGGAACAGATATCCATTATTGTTGTTATTATTATTGTTATTCGCGCGAGAACGGGCGCTCTTTAAATCTCGCGCTTCCGCTCTCGAATTGCTGTTCGCCAATCCGGCGCGCGGTTTTTCGCAAACGAACACGCCGTTTGCTTAATAAACCTAGAATAATGAACCACGGCTAGGTAGTCAGTTGCTTGAGAATTTTCTGTTTCGAATAAACGAAGAAGTTGCACGAGTTATATCGTTTGAGACGATTTAGAATTTTTATTCTGTTCTAGCACAAGGTAGAAACTATTTGAGATCGGACAATTTTGTGCGAAATAATTCCAACTTCGTAGAAGTGAAACGAACTTTTAGGTTTCTGGTGCACATTTTTTAAAGGGTTTGTTGCATTTCCAGGTGAAAAATCGGGAGGCTACACAGGGAAGCCTCTCCCAACGTACAGACCAGCCTCACAGTTGGTACCCTTGGGAGGAGCAGCAAGATTATTCTGCGAGGCTTATCTCGGCAAGGTCGAGCTACCGGATGCGAAGAATTCAGTGACCTGGTCGAAAAGTGACAGCAACGTTACGTTGCCTAGTCATGGCAGGATCGCACAGCACAGAGTGTCCAGGTGAGTTTGTCCTCTGGAAAGAATTTTCTGCGGTTTTCAGGGAACAAAATTCGAAGGGACAGCCTTCAGGATCAATGGGAAGATAGCAAGGGTCCGGGATTGCACTTCTGATATCCCCATAACACGAAGACTGGATTTCTTAGTAGTCATGATTGCCAGATGAAAGATTAATCCAGGGTGCGATCTGACTCAAAAGTCCTACTTTGTACGTTTACTACACGTAATTCTCATTACTCGGCAGCATTATAGCGGACCCGCGAGATACACAGATGCTGTCGAATAATGAGAATTACATAATAAATTGTATGATATCGGCGCACAGGTTCGATCCTTGATATAGGATCAAGGATCGAACCTGTACGCCGATATCATACAATTTATTATACTATTAATTTTCGATCGAGAGGAATTTATCTATTAATGAGAATTACGTGTCGTAAACGTAAAAGTAGGACCTTTAAGGCAGACCGCACCCTAGACTGATCTATCATCTAGCAATTTTGACTACTAACAAATCCAGTCTTTGCGTTATGAAGAAATCAGAAGTGAAATCCCGGACACTTGCAATCCTCGTGTACGTATACGTGGTCTAGCGGTGTGTGCTCACACAACGAATAGACTCTGCCCTTAACCAATAAAAAAAAACAGGATTTACAAACGAATGCTCTAAATTTTCAAACCGCAATTACCCTGACTAACACAAATTTTCTACTTCCGCGTTGCAATACTTTGCACAAAGAAAGAGCTAAACGAGTCCTGCAAGGGATGGGCAGCGAATCAATGGGATTAGCGTATCGAGACACAGTAAAAAACTAAAAGACCCCATCTTGACTTAACGATCGCTGGTTTTCTTTTGTCGGGCTGGTCGCACGGGGACCTCGAAGTTCGTTAGTCGACCGAAACACCGAAATCGATCTCGAGCAGCGGTTGGATCGGAATCGGAACAGGTTGAAGAACAATCGGAAAGCGAAGTGCGGGGGTGGCTAGTAAATCAGACAGGGAACGGGAAGACGGAGCACAGGAGCAAACCGCTAATTAAGGGACACAGGGAGTATCGGAATTTCTCTTTGATCCGGAGGCGCATATCCTGCTTCCGGTAACCGCGGAATGTGTACGCTCGCGGATCGGTTAATAGGAGGTTTGCCTAACGAGGGATCGATAATGAATCCCCGTGGTCGTTATCGCCGGAAACGGGATTTCCTTCCCCGTAAGACCCTTTTACGTCGCCGTTACCCTTTCGGGAAATCCGGTCAAACCGTTTGAGAGCCTGTTTATGCTGCACCGTGACTGATTGCTTCGTTATTTGTTGACTCGCTAACATCGTTTCAAAGTGTACAGTGGAACATCTACTTCTTTTCACTTTATTCCGCTGATTAATAGCCTTCATTGTCGATTTTAAGGTTCACCACACATCTCGTTCCGTTAAACGGAGCTTTAACCATTTCATTCGATTACATAACCGAGTACTTTCAGCTCGCGTTTGATTACTACATAAAAATGGCAAAAAGACGTCTCGAACTCCACTGACAGTGATTAAAAAACAATATATTTAAGGAACGGGTCACATTAAAAGCTACTGCAACGATTTACGGCTTCGGTTTTATCGTATTCGCATAAAATTGAATTAAAAGCCACTTTCGCTTGAATGGCGATTGTCCCAGTTGAACGAAAAAGAACGCGCAGAAAGACCTGTTGAATTCGAATCGTATTAGCAGTGTTCGGACAGATATTTATGGGAAACGGAAGAATCGTTTAAACAATCACTTTTACGATTCATTACGGCCCTGTTTTATCGCTTCATTCGCGAGAGATCGAGCAAAAATGACGCAACACTTAAATGGCATCAGCGCTAATTCTTTAACCGGCGCCATGATGAAGAGAAAGCGCGGTAGGTCGCATAGACTTCAAAATACTGTATTTCTGAAAAGCAAGAAAACTGTATTCAAGATTATTCTACTTAATTACGGCTTCGCTTACATCGCACTCGCTTAAAATTGCTTTGAAAGACCTCCGATAGCTTCGATCGCAGTCCCAGAACTCCGGACACCATGTTGGCGACAAAGCGCGGGAGGGCGGGTGAAATTTGAACGGTATTACCAATTTCTCTTCTTCAGGCTCCTCTAAAAGCCGCAAAAATTCAATTAATGTGCCCCGACATAGCAGAGCGATCCCTTTCACCGAACTGTCCAATTACATTACGCAAACCGTAGCCGAGTGTACAATGGTCGTGTCGTCGCAATAGACGCAGCGACGGACCGGCAACAATTATCCGTCGACGCGAACCGTTCGACGGTGTTGTAGAAAGGGGGAAATCAATGTTCCTGGGGCGAGACGGATCCCGTCTTGGATTTAATAGAGGAATTTCGCGGACGAGGAGTCCGCGCGTCGGAGCACGGACGTCGGTTCTCGTTACAGAAACGCGCTATCGCCAGGCCGCACTGGCATTACGTCGGCGGCGGATGCGGACACTAATTGGAGGACAGGTTTCCAGCACAATTTCGAAATTTACCCGTGAGACACATGGCTGAACGCGAAAGCATTTGCATTCGCGGAAACCGCGGACAACGGGCGCCGCAACCTCCTGCGTTGCAACGCCGCCGATTATGCAGCCACTGTTTACGCGGACAATAGTTTACAGAATTAATCCGGTCGTTTGCGTGTTCGCCGCGATGCTCCTTTCTCAGTTCGGGAACAGAAATGATTCCGAAATTCGGCGAGTCCAACAGCTGACCGAGAAATTCGTCAGGCGCTTCTTCATTTATTCGTGTATTCCTCGTCGGTCCCTCTTTCTTCCTTTCTCGAAAATCGAATTAACGTGTCTTCCATCCTTCGACTGTCACCTGTCTAATCAATTATACGAAGTGCTGCTTTTAAGCTCCACCGTTTGACCTCACTCCGCGTACATAATACATATATTCTAATATTAACTCTAGACTGGGATGCAATCGCATCCCCTGTAGAAAAAAACTTGGCGTATAAAAAGATTAAAAAATTGCATTGAATGTATACAAATTCTGTTTGAACAAAAATAATAAGTTTATAATCGTTTCAATTTTCTGTGACACATGCCACAGATTGAGAAAATTGTCCATCTTCTTGGACAGGATCTTCCATTTAAAAAATGCTCAGACGATCTCGACAGCGAAATGGAAAATTATGTCGAAATGTCCAAGAATTTGAAGACTGTGTCCTCACGAAGTAGTTTTGGGAAAATATAAGATCATTTTTACGCATCACCAAAATTGATATCTAAGTACGATCACTGCACCTCACCTAATGATCCCGTTGTACTGCACGTCCAACTATAGACGAAGAGGATCGATCGTCGATCGGTTGGTTCGCACAGCGATGATCGCGCGAATTCCACGCGGAAGCTGCGAATTCCTCGCGCAAACAGCGAAATCCGCGTCGGAACCGCATTCCCGTGGAACTTCCGTGTGCCATCGATCCCCGGGTCTTGTCCTGGAGGAGGAAGTTTGCGTTCCGGGCGCGACGGAGCGTGTTTCCCGGATTGTTTGGCGGCGTCCCCAATTATTTCGCCGTTTGTTTGCACAGTCGGCTTTCGGAGATCGATCGCCAGCTACGGGAACGATCTGCTGGCAGGGGAATCTGCCGATTTCGCCGCGAAGGAAAGGAGAAGGTCTACGTCGGAACGCGGAGTGCGTCAGGGTCGACGAGTGCAATCGCGGATCCCCGGTGATTAGCCTTTTTGCTGTTCGTAGTCTCTTTCTTTTCGTTCCACGGTCTCGGAGGGTCTCTCTCTGTTCGCGGAGCATTATAGGCGTAATAACAGAGGGACAAACTCGGAGTCCGGTCTCGGGAACAACGAACACCAGCAAGATGGCCGAGGGATTCGGAGGAATGCTCTTGTCTCGCTCGTTCGGCCGTCTGCGCGAGCTCCGTCATTACACTAATGATACCCTGGTCTGTTTCCTCGGCGAATCGGCCCCTTTTTCGTGCGTGTCCCCCTTCGCTGCACCGATGCCGATTCTCTCCGGTTTTCTGTCTTCTTCTTCTTCTTCGTCATCACGTCCGTTCCACCGTGGTCCGATCCTCCTCGAAACTCCCGACACCGAGAGAAAAGAGAAAAATGCCGCCAGGTAATCGCCGATCCGCGCGCGCGCGATCCTCGATTTCTTGCTTCTCTAGATCGATCGCCGCTCCGGACGTTTCGGAGCTAAAAATCGTGTCCGGTTCGCCGATTAGTCGCGGCCATCGCTCGGTATAGTCTCTACAGTCCGGATAGTCCACTACGTGGTTCCCGACGTCGATCCCCATGGTAAATGAGTTTCTTCACCTTCAAAGTGAATCGCGGATCGAGTTGCTCTGCCACACACCGTTTGCTTTATTTGCGGCCGTGAAAAATTATTCTGCGGAATTGAAGCCACCGAGGTCTCGAGAAATCACTTTTTAATCGTGCACTGAAATGTCCTCCATTTTCTGTGCCTGTGCCCGAAGCAGTTGGCATTTCATGTTTCGTTGGTTTCTACCGCGGTAGTTTTGTCTGATCATTGTCTGTAATTGGAAAAATGGAGAGGACGGTTGTTTAACAGACTGATTACCGTGTCCAGCAGAAACGAGACATGGAACTATTTTTCTTTATTTTATGCCATTGGAATTGTTAAGAATGTTGAGCTGCGATTTTATTTTCAAATGATGTTGAAATTGCTGCGATTTTATTTGGACTCGAGGTACAGTGATCCGGCATTTTTGGGTCCGAAACGAACTGAAAATGACTTCTCCCATTCGCAAAAAGTAATCCTACAGTCCTTGATCCTTCAAGTAATTTTCGAAAGAGGATTTCAATGTTTTTCATGTTCATTTGAAATATGAATTCAAAAATTGCAGTCACTGTTGTGTTTTGTTATTCGAGCGCCTATACTCCATTCGTCAAACTTGCGTTCTAATCTTCCGTTCGTTTTTAATTGATAGCGCGTTAAGTTTGCGCGTGAAACACGCAACCCGTTGCTGTATAGTTTGCCCAACACTGATTTAGCGAGTAGAGAAACCAACGGTTCCCCAACCATTGAATTCACCGACCAACGCGTCTGTTTAACAAGGAGTGACAAGTGGTACTCTGTGGTAGTGCATTTGATAAACTGCATCACGGAAACCGCATCGCCCGGTGTTAGCTAATCATCGATTTATACCTTAATGGGCACCCGCTTAACGCAATCTTCTTGATGGAAAACACTATCAACTCGTCACTTTATACGTGTTCCAACATCCAAAACCATTCCGACATATGTGTAAATCATTTTCAATTGTATCAACGATCCTAGCTGCAAGTGTAATCACTACACCGAGGACTTGGACCATGTCCTTTAGCAGTGCCGGCTGTACGATTCCCAAAGACTTAAATTACTAAACAACCTTTGTAAAAGTAAGTTCTATTTACCATTAAAAGCGGACATATTCTTTGTAAAACCAAATGTCAAAGTCTGCGATTGCATTCTTCAATTTCTAAACGATTGTAGACTACACATCCAGCGGTTACTAAGACTGTTCTTGTACTAAAACTGCGAAACTATTGTACAACGGTAAAAGCCGAAATAAACCTATAATAGGTCTCAGTGGCTCTAATGGAAAGAAAATTATTCTTACTTATTATATACTTATAATTATTATAATAATACTTAAAATTATTATATACTTTTTAAAACCAAATGTCAAAGTCTGCAATTTCATTCTTCAATTTCTAAAGGATTGTAAACTACACATCCAGCGGTTACTAAGACTGTTCTTGTACTAAAACTGCGAACCTATTGTACAACGGTAAAAGCCGAAATAAACCTATAATAGGTCTCAGTGGCTCTAACGAAAAAAAAATTATTCACGAACAACGCGTTCACCTACCACAAAAATGAGTTTCCTGCGTATCGCTCGGTGATTAAACACTTTTTTCCGGAAGCCGATTGTTCGTGGTCAGTTATCTAGCGCGCGTTGCAACTCGGACCGCAACTAATTCAGTGCACTTCGCCAAGAAAAAGTGGCTACCTTTGGCCAGGTCCAGAACCAACAGTATGGAAGAGAGAGAGAGAGAGAGAGAGATGGTTTCAGCCCAGCTCGAGCGATACTGTTTCCTATCCAGCAGCGTCGATCTCGCGTCCATTCGAACGAACCCGGGTGAATGCACGGGTCTAAGAGCGTGATCGAGCGGAACCGACGTCGAATAGGCGAAATCGACGGTAGGGAAAAGCCGTCCTTGTTCATCGGAGAGGACTCCGTGTGCAACGACGATCGATCCCCCCTGGCAGCTATGTATACCATATATATATATATATATATGTTCGTTGCATCGGCAAGGCTTCTATCTGCCAATCACGGTCTAATTCCGAAACGGCCGCAGCGCAGGACGATCGTGTCCCTTCAGCTCGAGTTCCGCTTTCGCGGTGGAATTATCCTTGCGTCCAGTCTCTGCACGACCAAAACCGAACTCGCCTTTCCGTTCGGCGCATTTCGGACCCGAAATTGAATCGTCTCCAGTTATCGGACCTCCGACCACCATTTTTTCCTCGTCATGGTTCGTTTAACCCTTGTATGCCCCTTAAAATTGAGTGCGCGAGAGGTGACACGAACAGGGATTGTCGTATTTTTCGTTTCCACCTTGATTCGAGCTGCCGTGGGCTGGTCAGAATCTTGTATTGAAATAATAGCGAACTAGAACATTTTTCGAACAACTGTAACTGAGAAGAGTGAATTTTCACGGGAGAAGCGTGTGCGAGTTAAGAGTGAATTTTCATCTTCGCGAATCACGCAACAGTAGGTAATCTTCAGGAATTTATTGTAGGAAAATTAAATTGTGTAGAGCTAAGTAACTTTATGGATTGTATTTGGGCATGATTCAGAATAGTATACTAATATTTATAATTCGCTCTGCCCGATTGAACTCTCACCCGAGAAACGTGTACGTGGTAAAGATGAGTTTTAACCGGTGGAACAGTTCTTATTGAAGCATGCCGAACTAAAATATCACCGGAGCATACATTTCCAGCAACGAAAAATCGCATGCCCGGTCTAATTGCACAATTGTTTCGCGCCGATGGGAGGGTAACAGCCCGCAGTCGCATGGTACAACAGCGTCCCGTTAAAAGTAGAGCAAAGTTGACCTTAAATCTTGATGAAAAGCGCCCGAAGGTGTCGCCGTCGGGGGAGCGTTTCAGAAGTAGGAAGTAATTGCAGAAAAAAACGTAAAAACCGGCAGAATTAAATCGCAGCTGGAGAAAGGAGGACGGAGCACACTGTGGAGTTGTTCCTCCTCGGGGCTCCGGTTTCCGGGCATTCCCAACCCCCGCGGCGAGGGTGGGTCCGCCATTTGTCGGATCTTCGTTGTGTTTCGGCCAGGAAAATTTTCCGGCTTCGCCTCTGCGCCGGCATTACAATTAATGCGACGCGGAAAAGTGGGTCGAGCCACGGTAATTGCGTCGCATTCATCGTTGCCCATCCCCGTTCGACAACGGGGGTAGACTCTCCGCTTCATCGAATATCGTTTCTACCCCCGACGGTCCCCTTTTTTACCCGCCTGCACCGTTCCCCATCGATGTCCACTCCTTTTTTCACCTTTTTCCTTCAACCCCTGACTCCCCTTTTCCATTCTTTCCACCCCCGATCTCCTTCTCACCCCAGCGTCCCTCTCGCCAGAGAATTTTTTTGCTTCTGTTCGCGGCGGACTCTTTTCAATATTTCAGCGGTCTTTGTCTCCACCTTTTCTCTCTCCCCTCTCACCCCCGGCTCGCTTTGAACTCGTTCACCTGTTTTTGCAACCCACCCCCGAGTTCGCCGTCCTCGCCCCTGCAATTTGTTCCCCCGATACATTCCGCGATCCTTTCAGCGAGATCTTTCCTTCCGGAGTAATGAAAACGCATTCGTCAAGACTGAACCAGTCGCCTGAGATAATTAACCCTACAGAAACTTTTGTACACCCTACCAGTTCTACTTTAAAAATTGATTAAAGGTGGTCAGATTATCGAACGCTATACGCTTTCATCCATCTTTGCCGATGTTTCCAGCTATCTCCACGCGGAAGCACTTTTTGTCACCCCTTGTTGTCATCTTCTTTACTAAATTAATCAGAGTATGATAGACAATTTTATGATAGCTGTTGACTAGCCGATAATGAAAAATAAATTTTAACCTGTGAAGCGTATGAGGGTTAAAGATGAGTAGGAACGAAATGAGTAGAAAGCGTATTTAGGGATTTATTACAGAAAAAGTAAATTACGTAGTGCTAAATAACCTTATGGAATATGTTCAGTCATGATTCGTTATAGTACACGAATTCCTATTGTGCGCTGTTTCCAACGGTACAGTCGCACAACGTCGATCGTACAGAAAGAAATCAAGGATCACACCTCGTGCCCCCGAAGGGGTAAGCGCTGCATTCGCGCGTGCATTCTACCGTCGTGACGAGGGAAATGGGACACGCGCGATGATTCCCTGCTCCACTTTATGCGTTCCCGGATGCGGCTCGAATAAAGGTTAATAGAGTTTTCATCTTCGTGCTCTCCAACCCTTTCCAGCACTGTAATTCCGCGATTTACTTCGGGTATTACGGCTTTCTGGCGAATCGCGGCAGTTTTTATCACTGTGCAGTCGTCGGACTTGCTTTTGATTCCTGTTTGCTTTTAGCGAGTGTGGACTGCTTGTGCAAATTCCTATTTTTGTTCTCTCGCAGACTTCTCGCGGTAAATAGTTAATAATGACGTGCCTAAAATATTTTTATTATTTATTATAGATGGACTGAAGCCCTTTACATAAGTGATTACAATTTAAAAAAAAAAGAAAGGTACAAAACTACTCGTCTAATAACAAAGAAAGGACATGCACAAAATTGAATATAATAATGGTACAATCGATATGGTATGATCATATAATCCATTTTATGAACCCCTGTGCACAAAAGGTGATATTTTTAACCTTTAAACTTCGTACGAGTAAGAAACTAGTAAAAACCAATAGAAGTATTTTAGATCAAAAGAAATATCTTGGTTAATTACGGTGTTGTGTGAAGGATTGTAGAGGATTGAGTACAAAAAATTGTAAATATTTTCTGAAGCTTGCAGCATTTATGCTCCGAAAGCACGAAGACGATCACAAACACTAGGGAAACAGAACAAATTAAAAAACAGAAGAACTGCAATCGAGAAAGTACGATCAGTCCCAGAGTTAAAAATCCGACGCGTTAATTTCGGGCAAGCGACCACGATAGAGCAACGAACTCCGAGACCCCGGAATAATGGAGTCCCATTGATCCCGGCTAAAAATGTCAGGGTTTCGTCTGGCAACGCACAACAATCGCGGATTTGCATTCAAGCGTAATCAACGTTAATAGGCCGGCGGCGTCGGTGGCCGCCGTTTGTAATTCGTCTCTATTAGTCCCCGGTAAACCGGTCACTCAAGATTTACGAGGTCGAATCGTCGTCGATCGGCCGGCAGAATCTGTTCGTTACACCTGGTAATTCGGTCTATCGATCACCAAGGCGTTCCGGGCGAACGCATCGCGAGAAACTCGGCCGGCGACGATGAATCGCTCTTCCTGGTTGCTGTTCGAACTGCATTTCCCGTTTCACGCGAAGATTTTCCCTCTCTCACCCAAGACAACCATTTTTTAAGCCCTGGAACGATACGATACATGCGAAAACTTCGAGACCGAAGTACACATTGCTTAAACAGTGATGAAACTTATGTTTCTCTAATTATGTCCCAATGAAATATTTACCAGCACATTCGTCACCTTTCTGTAAGTGAAATGATACCAAACACGACACCATTCGGTGCGTATTTACTCGAGTAATGCGCAATACAGTAGAACGTTAGAAACGATTAATTCGAGACAGTGATAAAGTGCAATAAATAATTATTCTCTGTGTTCTGATTGGTTATCGTTGAAATACGTCGTTCCTATGTATGTTAGATTCTGTTAGATCTCTTCGAAGATCGCCGTGTTTGGGCTCGTTTTAACGAGAAGAATGTCGCAAAATGTGCCGATAGAAGATTTACAGCAGACGAACGACAGAATGGTGTCATCGCATTGCCACTGTTTAACCCAGAAAAGAATTTCAACCGAGTCAGAGATTCTGATCTATCTACGAACAGAGTCATTATATCTGTTAGACGAGAAATGGCTTTAAATAATAAATAGAACTAGTCTGAAAAGATCGTAGCGCTGTTAGGGCATAGAGCCTTCAACGAACCAGAAACGGTCCCGGGGCGAAATCACGGATCTACGGTGTATCTACGCGGAGGATCATTATATTTGATCCATGAAGACCGTTTGCTTCCTGGACGAGATTCCGCGGAGAAATATCGCCTGGTAGATGAAGAAACACGGTTCAACTGTAGGCAGAGGCCAGCATGCAGCAGTAGCAGCCGGGAGCAGCAGCAGTCCAGACATCTGATAAGATCTTTTCGTCAGGGAGACCGTGTTCTACTTCTCATCGTGATAAAAGTATCCGCGACGACGACGAGGATCCCTCCCAGCTGGCCTGTTCCCATCAACCGGAAATACGCTGACGCGGCCCCGGGATTGGACTTTCTTGCTCCTTTCGCGGTCCGTGGAGCGGGAGATGATGGTTCGTTCCACGTGAACCGTCCTGGGGAAAGAGAGACTCGACCATCCGTCAGGCCTTCCCGGTGGTGGCTCCCTGGCTCGCGTAATGAAACCGTACGAGAGTTTTGAAAAATAACACGACGCGCCTGGAAACTTTACCCCGGCCCAAGAAGAAGAATAACTGTGACTTCTACCGACGCGCCGCGCGGGAGAATGGACCATGAAATCTCGATGCCCCTCTACCTGGCTCTCGTGTCGCGAAACTTCTCTCCCCTGGCATCGAGCAAACATCGCCGGGAAAAGTTACGGAACCGCGACACAGTGGCGCCGTCTGGCCGGACGCCATTTTGGTGCACGCGTCGCAAATCAAAAAGTTAACTCTGCTTTCTACCTCTTTGTTGCTCCCGTTGTATCTGTATACGAGGGCCGCGGTAATTATTTACATTAGGGGCTTCCTCATTGATTTTGATGACCTTGAAGTGTGTTGTCAAGGTCATCATTCTGAACAACTTTTTCCTGTACGTGTTACCGCCGCACGATTTTAGTTTTCGAGATATTCGCAAAAACCTGTCACTGTATTGAATTTTTTTTTTAAACACGCTGTGGAGATGGGAGAGGAAACAGGGTCTCGCTCTGGTCACACGTATATAAGATGAGATTTTAATTTTTAGATTGCTCTTGGAATTTTGTATGCGTGGTCGTTAGGCCGGCTCTCTCCGCCCTCTCCACGACCCAACCCCTAGTATGTTGACTAAAGGGAACGGAAGAACGGTGAAGTTGTCCGTAACAGAAAATTGTTATGTTACAAATTACTTCGGCGAAGCGACAATGGCGCTAGAAGTTCCGTATCATTGCTGCACGGAGCAACGACTTCTTGGTTGACGAAACATAACATTCGGCTATTGTTATTTGTCACGTACCCGGTCCCTTCCTTGGTGGAGGTTGCGAGCAAACACAATGACAGAGCTACAACGTTGTCAACATCGCAAATTGCAGTACAATGCAGTCGAGGGTTAAAATAAGAAGTAGGATTATGAACCCCGGGGGAGCGAAGGTGACAAAATGAAGTTCTCGATCTCGGAATGAATCGATGCGGAGCTGCCTCTCCGAACCGTCGCGTCGCCGCGTCGACAGTCTACAGAAATTCTCGTTTGCCGAGATTCTACCGGGATTTCCAAGACAGTTTGCATAGTCGTAGGATGTTCCGTTGAGAATCCGAAGTAAGCACACCACGTCTATGTCGTTTCTGACGATCGTGACACGTCAGCGGGTAGAACGGATACGGTAATGCCTCCGATATCTGTGAAAGGCAGGGCCGCCGCGTGGGTACTAGTCGCCTGTGCAAAAGAAATTTAGTGCGCCCTCTTCAGACATGGAAATGATTTGAATTTATTCTACTCTTTTTTAGCAAATCTGTTTACGGTAGCCAGGGCTGAGCGCCCTTGTTCGTTCGTGTTGCGGCGTCCCTTCGATGAAGCGCCCGTGTGCGGCGGCCCTGGTGAAAAGCGTGTGCAGGATATTTAAAATGATCTTCAGCCCGTTACCGTCGGAGTCTCTAATGTCTTCTTATTGTCTCGTAACATTTTTCTTCGACTTCTGAAGGTCGAGCGAAACCAACTGCAAACTTCTTTCGAGTTAGACCGCAGGTCGCGCGTTCAACAAGCCACGATCGTATTAACTGGATCTTGCCGTACGCGGGCGCGCCGGCACGTAATGGAAGCTCGATTAAAAGCGAACGGAATATAAATTGGAGGGCAGGGGAGCGTAGCCGAGCGCTCGTGAGCCTGCTCTCAGGTATCGACGATCTCGTTTAATCCTGACCGAGCGCGGCGACGCTTAGAATATGAGAAGCCGGGACGGACCACCGGCCCAGCCGCGCTATCTCGCCACGATGATCGAGAGCCCGGCGACAAAACGACGGGCAAAAGGAGGTTGCCGAGGGCGACGAGCCCGAACAGGCCCGACAGAGGCCCGTGACCCTAACGACGATTCATTCCGACCCGGTTCCTCCTCTCTTCCGTCCCGGATTGACCTCATCCTCTCCCAGGACCCACGGACTAAGACACCTTATCGTCTCCTCGCCTTTAATTGGGACCCACAGACCAGTTTTCTGCTCCTTCGAGCCTTTTCCGCGGGATTTTTCTGTCGTAAGGAGGAACCCCGCATGTCACGTTCTTTCGCTTTCGAGATACAGTATTTTATCGGTATACGTCCCAAACTTGGACCATTTGAAAAAATTTGTATCTTTATGTTTATTATATATTTTATTTATTTTAAGGATAAAAGAATTAATTATTTATCGTATACTTGGGTATAGTATGTGTATAGGAAAGCCAAGAGTTGAGCGTGGCAAAGATCGTGGTAAAAGCTTACGTCACAAGATAGTTTTTAAGATAATTTCAAAATGGTTGATACTTGTGTTGTGAATTTTTTGTAGTGATAGAAATAAAATTTATAAAATAAATATTTTCTGCACTGCCATTCGACGAAACGAAATAAAATTGAATATTACTATAAACGCAATTGTATTCGTTTAGCGTGTAAATACATATATATCCTTATCATAATACGATTACAGAACAGAAATCATATATTGACATTTTCAATTTAAAAAATTTTTCAACAATTTTGAATTTCATCTACTCAATTTTTTTATAAATGCATAAAGATCCACAGTCTAATAATAATTAATCACAAGCGAGGTAAATGTAAATTATGTAGAAATAGCAATACTACCTTAAAATGTAAACGTGATCGATTTATATGTAAAAAACATTCTGTAACTTGCATCTTTGCATACTTTGTCCGTGAAAAAACGGCTGTTGGACTAATAATGAGCATTTACTGTACTTATCAATTTTGATTTTTTCCATTTTCATTTATATTCTCTAAAACGTGCAAGGAAAAGTATTAATTTCCAATTTAAACGCAGAGTTAAAACAGACTTTTGGTAAGATCGGCTACTTCACACTAATAAGCAAAGTTGAAAATTTTCCAGTGTGAGCAGATCGCTTTGTCGAACCGAAAGCTCCGCGTTTTACAAAGGCTCGGCGTTTGTCAGCTCGCGATCTGTGACGGGAAAATGTTTGATCGCCTGCAACTCGCATAGTCTCCGAACGAAGGAGTAAATCGGCTTTTGTCGTTTTATGGTTATTGTTCCGCTGTTTCCATTCTGTTGCTCGAGCACGCCGGGTCCGCGCGCGTCTTTCTCGGCTGGAAAAAGCAATTGTTTATCAAACAAACGAACGGATGCCCTCTGTACTATCGGAACGATACCTTTGCCAGGCTGTTCCTTTTGTAACGTTTCTAATTTACGAACAGATGAACAAACTTTGACGAGTTTGTTAGCAAAACTGCCGGTAATTAAGTTGCACCATTGAAATACAAGCTGCAACTGTCAGCTCCTTTGCAGTGCGTTCGTTTCGTAATGCCGGTCGCGTTTCGAAAAACAGTGGGACCTCGATTATCCGAACTCGAGTGGAAGCTTAATTTAGGAGAACACGAACGTTAGAAATACATCGCATCGAAACTTAACAATTTTTTCTATTCATAAAAATCAATGCTGCAGTTCCTGATCCCCTAATTCATTTTTGAAAGAGTATCACATAAAGGTTACGCAATCCAAACTGTGACGTGAATAGGATCATTTTAATCAGAAAAATGTCGCAAACGTGTTAGTAAATAATAAAACTCACGTGTTACAGAAATAATGACCAATTTGCATAAAGATCCGCAGTGAAATCGTAGAGAGGCAAACGCACGAGCGAAAAAGATTGAGGAGCACACCTCGGATGCAGCTCCAGAACGAACTTCTCGGAGTTCATTGGAAACCAGCTTTTGTTCGTCGACGTGCCATTGTTCCCCGTCGAGGGCTGCGCAATACGCTCGGATATCGATAGTCTTATCAGCCTGTGTTCCTCGAATCCTCGCGATTCCGCCTCGATTATAATCGGGACCAAGTTTCGCGCTTTCCGAGCCGAAAGTCAACTGAGAAACTGGGTGCGTTGAAAATTTCGCGAGGACTTGAAACAGAGAGTACAGCAGGGCTAGAGGAACGTTGCAGTAATTTGAAAACGGAAATAGAATACGCCAGAGACAGAGGGTGCTGCGAAGGAAAATTTCCATCCCGGAAATGGGGGTTGGAGCTGCGAAATGGCGGATCTATGGGTGGTTGATGGGAATGCTGGAGCTAGTATAAAATATTCGAATGAGCAAATGAAGTGCCCATCAACCTACGAGCGACTCAGTCACATAAATTCTTTTTCGCTTTTTAACAATTATTTTGTAATTGTGTTAGGGCAGAGTAAATACGCATTACGTAAAGAAGGGTTGCATGGAATCATAGTTTTCCTGATAAGAATTAATGCTTTTGATATTTTTACTATTTTCTACTCGATGTGTTTTTAAGGGAAGATGATTCAACGTTGATTAGAAGATCGTTGGGGCCGCGAGGAGGTTCGCAGTCGCTCGCGGAACGCAGCGATAGCTCCGCGACAAACTGATTAATTAACATTTGACCGTTTCGCTAATTTGATTTCGCGAGCCGATGGGAGCGTGCGCCGCGACGGCGCAATTTACTCAATTAAATTAGCGTATTATCGGTCGGCTCGATCGATTCCAGCACGCGGTTGGATTTCGGCTCGGCGATCCCATAGAATTCGAAGGACCGGCACTCTGCGCCACGTAATCATCGATGGTGTCAACGAACGGCCGAAATCAGCCGCAGCCTGTTCACATGCAGGGATCCGTTGGATTAGCTGTAACTACACGGTGGAAGCACACGCGTCTTGAATTAACAAACCCAGACAAACGAGTAATTGACAATTTTCTCCATGATTCTGACCAAACGCAAATCTCTCACGCTGTGAAACTGTGAATCTCGAAAAAATCGAAGTCGTTCGATCCAATCTTGCAGTGCGATAAATCAGTGCTGCATACGAAGTTCGAGTGTATTGTGAAATTTTTATGTCGACTGTGACCAATTACAATTTTTTGAAAGAAAATGTTTTCACGCTGACAGACTGATTCTTTCATCCCGAAAAAAATCGAAGGATCGCAGAGCAATCTTACAGTGAGATAAATCAGTACTGCATACGAAGTTCGAGTGCATCGGTAAATTTTTTGTCAACTGTGCCACGTAGATCTGCACGGGTGACAAGTGCGATAAACGGGGATATTCGCGCTTAATAATTAAAACGGACAAGTAAATAAAGGAAGAGAGGCATCGAGCAGTGGAGATAACTGATGAGAATCCGTGCTCGCGCAGCGGGTACATGCTTTGAAAAGCAGGTTAGGGGATCCTCTTCGGGATGAAGGACTCTGGAAACGCGGAGTCGTCGTCGCGACCCGGCTCGGAGGACAATGCGCGTGACGCAATTTCCTGTCGGCGTGCCGGCTCGGAATAATTAAACGGCACATTGTAATCCGCGATGACAGTGCTCTATCTCTTTCTCCCTCGCGCTCTCTGAGAGACACACACACACACACACTCTCTCTCTCTACCTCTACCTCTCTTTCTTTCTCTTTCTCTCTGTCGACAGACGGATCTCGTCTGTCAAATTCCAGCCGGGTGAATCAGGCCAGATTAAGTTTCCACCGCGTAGACGGTTTCGCGTGCGTAGGCACGGGCCAGGCGCAGATTAAGTGTCTCTGACGCGATTTCTCTCTGTTTCACGTGCACCGACTCGCTCGTCACGTGTCCACGAGATTTCACCGGTTAAATGGGATCCAACGGGAACGTGGTTAAATCACTGGCCAACATAGAGATCTCGTGGATCTCCGTCGAGAGACTTGTCGACGCCGAAATTCTGCGATCGCGCGCGTTCAAGATGTTCGAGCGATTTTTCGTGGACGATGTTAACTAACAATGAAAATGTTCAACGGAGTCGATCGAAGGATGGAACTTGCGTTTGAACCACTCCCGGCGTTTTTACTGTAATAAAGATGTTTTTTCAACTTGATTTTTCACGGCAGTCGAAATTTGCAATGAAAACAGCCAACCTTGATAGCAGAAACTCTCGCGTAATCCTGCCCCGCTATTGACAAAACGTCATGAAGCGGATTTAACGCGGTGAAATCACTGTCGATACGCGACGGTCCTTCGGATTTTGATCGAGAGGTCATTTAACTGGAGTATTTTCTCTTTATGATCGCGGCCTGGATGTCTACGTGCTTTCAAAATTCGAGCACACTGCGCCCTCGTACACGTTCGTTCTATATATCTGAGAGTGGTGAGATATTAAAACGAATTTCTTCAATATTGAACGCGGAATTCAACGTTTAAACTGCCATTAAAAATATCACCGAAAAATTTGAAACTCACGATTCTTCCAGAAATAAACCGAAGATTATGCGTTCGACAAATCTGAGAGTGGTGAGATATTAAAACGAATTTCTTCAATATTGAACGCGGAATTCAACATTTAAACTGCCATTAAAAATATCACTGAAAAATTTGAAACTCACGATTCTCCCAGAAATGAACTGAAGATTATGCGTTCGACAAATCTGAGAGTGGTGAGATATTAAAACGAATTTCTTCAATATTGAACGCTGAATTCAACGTTTAAACTGCCATTAAAAATATCACTGAAAAATTTGAAACTTACGATTCTCCCAGAAATGAACTGAAGATTATACGTTCGACAAATCTGAGAGTGGTGAGATATTAAAACGAATTTCTTCAATATTGAACGCGGAATTCAACATTTAAACTGCCATTAAAAATATCACTGAAAAATTTGAAACTCACGATTCTCCCAGAAATGAACTGAAGATTATGCGTTCGACAAATCTGAGAGTGGTGAGATATTAAAACGAATTTCTTCAATATTGAACGCGGAATTCAACGTTTAAACTGCCATTAAAAATATCACTGAAAAATTTGAAACTCACGATTCTCCCAGAAATAAACCGAAGATTATGCGTTCGACGAATCTGAGAGTGGTGCAACATTAAACCGCGTCCTATTCAGCACACTTCCCTCGAAAATTGACTAGTCCATCTGAAAATAATTTGCACATTATTCATTCCATATTTCTGGAATTGGAGCAACAGATATTCCCAGTACCGTATAATCTCCAGAAACTAACCAGACTGCGAATGCGCAAAACCATTTCGTAAATGCCATGCAAAATAATAATGTGATTTCAATTCTTACTTTTAATAATTTCAGTAAGTTGAAAATAGTGGACATAATCTTTTCATCATTTTTAATTGCACCTATGTCGTCGTGAACGCATAATATCCGCAGCGGAATTATCACGTGACATATTTCTCACTCGAGAAACGAAAGAACACCGTTGTTTTGATTAATAATCGCAGTTCCCAAACATTCGGAAAAGCCTGCAGCCGCAAAACTCGCATCGAAAATAGCAGCCTGGCCGACACACCTATAACAAAGACTAATTGCCGTTGTTTTTAACACGATGAATCATAAGACAAGTCGCGGGCCGCAATATCTCGCCTGGCAAACAGAATAATTCAGCCGGTTTTTCACCGACAGCCTGGGAGAGAGTTTACAGTGAAAACAGTGGACAGCGCAATCCGGCAGAATCTGTATGAACAAAACGAACACGAGAAAGACGGTTCTGTTGATTTTCTCGGCGGGTTAATCCACCGGAACCGGAATCGAAATCAATATTAATGGCCCGGCGACATAATGGTTCGGAAAGTTAATTCCAGGGCTGTCCGGCACTCGAATAATGCCATTCCTCGGGGAACGAACGGGGCTTGAATATCTGGCTGAGGCCGATGAATGCGTTGGGAACGATTCGATCCTGTTGGGGCAATCATTTTTTCATCCCCCTAGCGTTACTCCCCGATCGCGCCCGCAACCCAAATTTGATTCATTGGGAATTGGTTGATTTCGAAACGATGCAGAAATGTAATCAAACAGAAAAGCTAACGACCTCTAGTTTCGCTAGTTATCATCTCACGCAGTGGCTGAAAAATTCTTTTAATCTCTGCCCTCTCACGATCTAACATTCTGAAACGTTTAAGAAACTGCTCCAACGATCGCTGACATCCAGCACCGACATTGTCACGTGGATATCTCGCAATTCCTCAGGAGATTGGCGACAGAATCCGGATGGGATCTCATTGATTAGCGTTCGGATGCAGCATTCGGATGCAGATCGCGAAGGGACGCCGGCGTGCCGACATCCATTGAAAAATTTCGATCGGAGATATCGGATGGCTGTCACGCGCAGAGATCCCCGCCGGCAAGACGCACGCAGCTTTCTTCCGGTTAATCGGTTCCACTGTGCTTTCTAAGATGTGAAAGCTCGAAGTCGACGAACCGGAAGCGACATCCCGGTAACCATCCGAAACGGATTCGCGAAACAGAAGGAAACAGGGCTGCTGGCTTAACTGTTTTCGAATACATATCGCGTTGCGCAGCGAGTTTTCATGCTGGCGTGTGCACGTTCCATGTAAATAGAGGAAGCCCACCTGGGGGCCGGAAGTCGTTGGACCAGTTCCAAGAAATCCCGAACCTTTAACGACCCGCTCGACAGAGGAAATTCGGGAACAATGCGCGCGGATCCGCGTTGTCCCCGTATCCGCTGAAATATCGATTCCGCAAGGAGCTGGCGTATCGCGGCCGCCTTAATCCTTTCGCTACAGACGCGGTTTCCCAAGCTCCTGCGAGGTAAACGACCCCTTTGTCCATCGTATCCTACTTTTATTATTTTGTTATAACCGTCCAGACCGGCGGAGATTCTCCTCGCAAATGACGCGCGTTGACGGCGCAACACGGACGCAACAAAATATTGCGACAATGAATGATCATAATAAATAATAATAATAATATACGCAATTATTGACCAAAGTACAAATATTTTTTCGATCGCGAGAAAACATTAAGTGATCCTACAAATTTTGTCACGGCGAGCAGTCTCAATTACACAGGCATTCCCATCGATCGAATCGATATTTTCATTCGGAAAAAATCACACAGCTTCCGAAAATATTCATCAACAAGTCCAGAAAATTTCAAATTTATACGTTTTATGATTCTCTCTGAAAAAATACCCGCGTCCCTGAAGTCATATATTTACGTAAATTTCCACCGCGGTACGAAAAATAACAACTAAACAGTATTGTGTACCATCGTGTTTGGATATAAAACACCGCGCAGTGAAATATGAATTCGAATACAATTTTTTCACAATTTTTGTGACCGTTCGCATCGGGAGAATCGCTCCGGAGACGCATAAACACCCGCACTCCGTCGATTAGTTGAATCTAGTCGATTACCGTCGACTCTTTTTTATTTCCCGGTGAATAAAACATGATCCTTTTACGTCGAACCAATCCAATCAAGTTTTATCACGAGCAATCCAGCCGATCGCGTCGCAACGATTGCAAACAGAGAAAACGGCACGGATCCTTCCCGCGTGCCGCGAATAATCATTTTTCACCGGGGGAAATTCCGTGCTCTCTGTGTTCACGCATCGCGAAAGATCGCTTAATCGCGGCTGAAATCGCTTCGCCGGTATGGCCAGCGCGCGCGGGACGCACGATGTTTGCGATTGGATCCTTTGTTGTTCGAACGATTAAAATCCTGCTGGAACGTGATATCTGACTGGCCCTCGGTGACATCCGCTTGGAAATTCGCCGATTTCCGTGCCGATATCCGATGAAAGGTGCCGCTTTTTCTACACGTTCCCATGATCGTATTTAATCGAATCGCGTTACCGCGTAATTGCTGATCGAGAACCAATCGTCCGCGAATCGAACCGATTAACTCATTTTTACCATTTTTTGCCATTAGAATTTTGTCAGAACAAAGTGTGTTTCCCAACGCGTTCAGCGAATTTCACGGGCTTCTAGCCGGAGTTCAATTTCTGCCGCTGATACCGCGAAGTTTGAACCGTGATAAAAGATGTAGACGTTCAATATGATTTTTCCATGTAGCTTTTCTAAGTGGTTTCATTTCAAGCTTAACCGTCAGCGGTGCCTAGGTCTATTTTGACCCAGAGTAGCAAAATTGTCATTCAATTGCTAATTGGTCCTAACTTCACAATGATCCTAAACTTCATCGAAGATAAATTTATAAGAATCCTCCACCCCCTTAAGCAAATATTGGATATTGTTTTTTCCTAAAATCTCAGCTATCGCTTAGCACTCGAGTGATGGCTCAGTGTCAACGCTAAAAATTTGCTGTACCATTATTCGCGTACGATGAAAAAAATCATGTACGATGAAATTATTCTAGGTCGTGTAGGAGGAGCATAGCACGTCATCAAAGTATAGTCCTTCACGAACATTTAAAAAAAAATTCCAATTGAATCGATGAAAAACTGAGTTGTCGGCAGATTTTTGTCGAAAATGATGGCATCATTTGTATATGTGCTCGAAAATCAATTGATTGAATGTCCCTGTGCTGAAGTAGATTATTTTTGTTTCTTAAAGAAATTCCAACAGTATCGTCTAACGGTCGCTCGGCGACTACTAGCCAAGAACGTGAGTGGTTACACTCGGATTGACAGAGGGGAGTGAATCTATGGAAGGGGCCTCCCCTGTGTCTCGAGTAATAAAGTAAGGAACCAAGATACCCAAAGTTCGCCCCTTCAGTCGGGAGAAATGTTTAATGTTCGAGTTAAAACAACTTTGCCTGCAAAGGGTTGAATCGAATCGACTGACAAATTGGTCCTCGAAGCTCTAGGTCCACTGGTAGGTCAGTCAGCTATTTCCTAGCCTTTAAAAAATCGCCGTACTACTAGATCGAAGTAGATAGCGATCCCCGATATTGTCGACAGTTTTCTCGCGTTTGAAGCGGGAAGAGAACGTCAAACCGCTCTGTGTCCGTAGTGAACCTGGTGGTCGACTCCCATGAAACGAAACTTGGCGATTGAAATCGACTCGTTCGCTCGATTCCGCGTCGGCAATCGATTCCAAGGAACGATTCGCCACCAGATTTTTTTTTCATTAGGCTGCAACGCCGCTGGTCGGGGCGTATCTTTCGAGATCAATCGACAGGAATTAAGATTGATGGCTCGCCGCGAACGCGAGCGGTTCATAGAACAGAGCCCGGTGAAGGTCCCGAAGTATCCCATCAATTGAAATAGTTTAAATCGACTTAACGGCGCGGAATTTATAGAGTGTTCGTAGAAGAGGCCCGCGTTACGATCGCCCGGGCCACAGGATAGACTTTAATCCCGTAAGAGGTGACGGGAAATCGATGGGTCTAATGATCCCGCTTGCCAACTACCCGCGCTCCACACACCCCTACCCCCGACACTATCAACATCGGACCCCTGCTTAATTAAGAGAAACCAATAAACTCGGGTTGCTCAGCCTCGTAATGCGCCGATTCCGGCATTGGTTACCGTGTCCATTGAAACTTAATTAACGCTCGATAATGTCCTCCTCCGCCCACCCCACCCCTGCCTCGCCACCGATCTTTTGATTTTATTTCGGGACGATCAAACGGCGTGGAGAACCGGAAATGGGTCATGCGAATCCTTCGAGGATTTAATTGGACACCGGTTTCCTCGAGTTTCTTTTCCACTTTTTCCACTCTTTTTGTTGGTTTACACAAATTTCCGAATGTTGTCTTGTATATTTGAATAGTTGTTCTCCAGCTCTTTTCGGACGTTATTTCCTTTAAAATCATTATTCTATGGAAGACGTAGACATAGATGGTCCTATAGAACGATGGTCAAGCTCCATCGAAGCTGGGAGCAACCCAGCCACGCCCACTCAGGATAATTTTCTACAGAGGAAACAAATTGGTATTGTATCTCCCCATCTGACATTATCTGCTCTGAAATGTTACTATACTTCAAAGCATACGCATAGATTGCCCCACGGGGCATCTACAAAAATCACAAGCAAAGAAGCCACGCCTACCCGGGAGACTCTGTATACAGAAATCAAGACAGATAATCTACGCTAGTTTATCCTCCGATGTCACTTGCTCTAAAGCATTGCTCCCGCAGGAAACCGAGAGTGCTCCCAAGAGCAAACAGCGCTTGTTAAACATGCCTGAGCTAGATAAATGAGTAAAGTTTGATAAAACAGTTCAAGTCAGCCTTGTGCGGACGAAATCAATATACTGTATAAACAAGTTTCGGTATTCACAATTTTCTGCTATCCTAAATTCAGTAATTGCGAAATAGAAAATCTGACACCACGTCCGGCGTTAAACATTGAAGCAACGTAGACGATCGCTGAGCGTCGCGATCGGAAATCGCACGCGTTCCGTTCCCGAGACCGCAGCCTAATTCGCGCGAGCGTAAATTCGCTTTTGTAAATCGCGCAACGGGATAACGAGACCGGGGGCGCGTCGCTGTTTGGAATTTCCGTGGGCCGTTTAATTAAAACTTGTCGAATTGTATCGCGACGTCGAGCGTTGGCCTCGGATGTCAATCCGAGGCGCGGGAAGTTGGTCAATTTAAAATTCCCGTCGCCTTCGATAACGAACAGTCCGCCCGCGGACAAAACGCGAGCGGTTGAAGCTCGTCGAATTACCCCCAGTTTTCCGCGGCTCGCAATTAAAAGCGACAGGGAAAATGAAATATTAACGAGGGCCGCGCCGCTCGATTTCCACGCGAACTCGTTTTGCGCGACGCGCGCAAAACCGATCGCGGATAATCGACGCGCGCTCTCGGCGAACAAAAAAAAAGAAAGGAAAAACCTAATCGGAGGATTCAATTTCGGCAGCGACACGATTTACACCGTTTCCCAGGCTAAATAACCGGGCCGCTCGTAAACGGTTTACGATTTTTCCCCGATGATTGCGCCGCCGGCCACTTCCGCCCCGAACCGACCCGACCAGCTTCGAAGCTTTTTCGGTTTTTGATGTAACTAGCTTCTGCCTCGTTTGTTGCTATGTAGTGGATGCTCCAGTTTTCTGGCGAAATTTAATGATCTTTTCAGCTTGTCCAATGCTCGTCGCATATGTCCTGTCGATTGTGAAAGTGGTTTAATTGTCAGACGACATTCCATATAAATTGATCTTTTCGCTTATATTCAGACGAGGAAGTAAAAATTTCTACCTTAATTGCAACCAACCGGTTTGCAATAGAAATTGATTGCCTTCCTTGGCGACATTAATAAATTGAAAGTGACACATGACACTGTTTTTTAATCCTTTAAATATTTTACCTTTTCACTTCTACTATAAATTTATAAAACCCGCGGTCTATTCGTGTTGTCCTATAACAAAGTTAACAAATTTTATTAATGCTAACGCAACATACCGAAGAAAAAATAAAATTTTGAAATTTGAATTTGGAAATTTATCATTTTTCATTATTTCATCGTACAGATTCAAATTGCAAACCACACGGGGTTCAATAAAATCGTGAAATTCGGGGACTAGCGACGGTAACGAGACGAAACCAGATTCCAAGGAGAGCTTTTGCTCGACACTGTACTCCAGAAAGGCAAACGCAGCACCCTCGCAGCGAGTTCAGTTTCATAGCTCCGTTTCTGGCTCGATCCCTGCGAAACGATCCGCGACAAAGTTTCGCGATCTCCCCGTCGAAGATTCCTCGCCGAGAGCGAAAGGAGGGCTCTCTCTGGATCGTCGATCGACCGAGGGATAGACGGTCGTAAATCAGTCGATCCTCGCAAGAGCACCACGTTCTCCGGCTGTTCTTTCGTCGAGGTCTCGCGATCTCGCGGCTTATTAAGCTTATAGAGCCGTCAGCTGTCCGTGGACGTCTGTTATTTTGCCTGGGTCTCACTCGGATGCGTCCCTTCGCTCGTAAACTAATCGCTCGGCCCCGATCAAGACATGTCCGACCCTTTTTTCCTGCCAACTTTCTATTTCCCCCCCTCAGCGGCGCGCGTGAGAGTTTCGCGACTCACCTGGCCTCGAAAATTGTATCGGAGCACCATAGTCACACTTAGAGGTCAATTTTATAGTGCATCTGGTCAGAGTCAGCCTTTTCCATAAAGGGACCTGGGTGCAAGACACCATTTTGAGCCCTACATGTTTTTAGAGATTTTTTAACTCCATTATTTAAAAATAGTGGATATTTTATCGATCACAATTTTTGATATATAAGAATTAATTTTTCGTGGCGCCCTGGTACGATAATTATTTACTATACTTGGCTCTACTGTAGCGAATATGTCAAAGTGACATACATGTGCTCGTCCGAATAGTAGAGGAAAAAGGAAAGGTGTTTGTGTTTCGTCCTAGACCCGCTAGAGGACTCATCAGTAAGGCTAACTTTTACTACATTTACCTACATTTTTTTGTTGCAAGAGTACATTATTTTAGTTCTTGATCGTGTTGGAGCCCACTCAAAAAGGGCGGGGCCCTGGAGCATAGCATCCACCGTACCCCCCGGATAGCCGGCCCTGCATCTGATAAAAAAAAGTTAATCCATTTTTGTCACAGATACGTAAAATCCTCAAAAATCGAAGACATTTCAAACGTAGGATTACAATATTCATCAACAATCGCTCAAAATGACAGACAGCAGGAATTAATTGGTTGTCCATCACTTTTCTAGAAATTCAAGGAATTCATTATTTATCGCATAAAATGAACCCGGAAGAAATTCGTCGTACGCTGGATTATTACTTATAATCTGATAATTTGATTCCTGGATGAGCGAAACGTCGTAGAAATACTAAAAATGATTCAGGGACGTAATAAGAGAGGAAACGGATGAGATCAGCGCGTTTTTATAGCAGCCCGATGCGCAACACAATTAATTATTTTCCCCCGGATAGAAGCCCGGAAGGGATTCCACGGAAAATTGAGAAATCATCGCGAGGCTGTGCTGACTTCATCGGGACCGCGAGACGACGGTGATATTTTCTCGAAAGTACCGCGGAACGGGTGTCCAGCTGGCAGATTTACAGCCTCCGGCTCTCGAACGACGAGCCTTTCCTCTTCCCATCAAACCTACGGGCTTTTCTGTCCTTCTCGCGTGCTCTTCGGTACATTACCAGCCATAAGTATTCCCCTGTCCTTCGATCCCCGGGAAAAAACCCTGCGATCTTATGGCGAATCGCTACTCTTCCCTTGATCGTTACTGTCGTTGAGTCAGTGGCGCTTGAAATGGTGTTGGATGCTCTGTACATATACAGGGTGTCTTAGTCAAAGCAGGCCACCTAAATATCTCCTTCATTTTTAATGACACGAAAAATATGTATGGCATAATTTAACTGGTATGGAAGGAGGAATATCGTAGAAGAACAATTTTTTTTGTCCGGTTATTTTTTCATAGGTTTTTTCCAAGTAATCGTAATTTTTTTATCAGGAAATTTGTTTTTTTTATTCCATCTTGTATACCATTTAAATTATGTCATGAATATTTATCACGCATTAAAAATAAAGGAGATACTTAGGTGGCCTGCTTTGACTGAGACACCCTGTACAGTTGGGCCTTGATCCTGTTGGGCCCTAACCCTTGGATGTTAACCGTATTTTGAAAATAACCCGATATTAATTTTTGTAGTTATTTTCTAATTTATTTATTTAAATAAATTACGCGAGGTTATTGTACTGAAGAATGCAAAGACCAAAATGGAAGAGCACTTGCATATTTCTCCTCGCAACCTCGAACATGTTCGGCCAGAAACTGCAGCGGTCCTTCGCAGACCAAAATGGCGGCGCGTCAAGGTTCCCGAGGACGTATTCGCATCGCTCGGGGCCCTGGCAATAAAATACCCACCACAATGATTTCTTCGTGAAAATATTGTGCCGGTGCTCGACATTTTGTTGTGTGATTACGGTAATATTTACACTGGTAGGAGGATCTTTTCTGTAATCGACAAGATCGTCATTACCAGTGAAACCGTGGCCCCCAGACTTTGGTTTCCGCCATTGGCGCGAATAAGAAACGATTACGCGAGTGCATTGTCGATCACTTATTTCACTTTCTTGTCCTTCTGCCTGTAAGCTAAACACCGACTCAAAAGATTAACGACTTGTTTTCAGGGAAAACAATCAGATCATCGGCTCTTATTTGGAGATTGAGGACATAATTCTGGAGGATTACGGGGAGTACAAATGCGAAGTTAGCAACGGCGTGGACGAGGAAATCACGCTGCCCGCTCACGTTTACAGAGAAGGTAATGTAACTAAGATTAAGATGAGAATTACGTGTCATAAACGTAAAAAGTAAGACTTTTGAGCCAGATCGCGCCCAAGATTGATCTTTCATCTAGCGATTTTTAGTACTACGAAATCCAGTCTTTACATTATGAAGATAACAAGTGAAATACTAACCCTTGCAATCCTCCTGTACGTATACGTGTGGTCACACACCGAACAGGTAGACTCTGCCTTTAACAAACGTTTCAGACTTCGAAGAAAGAGTTCAAAATAGACGCGGCATGGAACGCGAGAGGCGTGAAAAATTGTCGTGATTTAAGGAACCGGAAATAATTCAAGAAAAATAATAAAGTAGAACAGAAGAAGACAAAAATGTTTTGACACGTGTAGGGACAACGTGTCTTTCCGCGCAGGGTTTAGCACAAAAGTTTGAATGGTCGGGACGGATTTTGCAGAAGGTACGTTTTTGTTCGCAGAACCGCTTTTGGGTCTCCGGAACGGCTCCTGGAGGAAGTCGTTCATGTTGGGCGTGCTGCTTTTGGTGCTGCTGATCTCCGCAGGCGCGTTTTACGCGCGCTGCTGGCTGCCGTTGGTGCTGCTTTGTCGTGACAGATTTGCCCCCCTCGAGGAGAACGGTAATTATCGGGGACACAGCAGTCCTTTTTCTGTTTCCTTTGGCCCGGTTAACCGGCGCTTTTAATTATCGTCGCGATAGGTAGACCTGCGTGTGTACTCTCTTTCTCTCTTTGTGGACAACTCTTTCTTTTCTCTCGCACCTTTGCCGCTCGCGAATTAAAAGACACACTGTCCCTTTTCGTGAGCCGCTTTCTCGCGAGCATTCAGCCTTCGCGGGACACCGAGCCTCGCTCTGCTCTCCCCTTTCATCCTGACCTCGATATTTCGCAGAACACGAAGTGTTAGCAGCCGTGGCCGGTCTGCTGCTCGCGCGACTTTTTAACCCTCGCGGACCGGTTCTCTTTGACAAGTTTATAGGGGATGCAGTTCGGGGCCATTCTGAGTCTTCCTCGGCCATTTTAACGGCTACGATGCTGCGCCAATGTAACGTATACATTTTACTGGGACTTGTTCTTTCCAAGTGGTTTCGCGATCTTGTGATGTTACTGGGTTGGAAATTGTTTTGCAAAGGTTGTGCGAACATTTTTAACGGTGCAGTATTTGGTAATTGATTTTATCCTTCGGGAAAGAAGAAGTAAACTGTAGGCTTTTGTAACGAGACTGCGAATGTTTGTATACCTATTTCTATTGGACACGCATTTGGCATTTTACTTCCGAAACTGTTTTAAGATTGCATATAATTCAAGAATGTGTCATTATTAATCCTTACGAAGTAAAATCGAGTATTAAAAGCAAAATGCTCCCCGAGGAGTCCGTAATGTGTTAAATTAGCCGCTAGAAGCTGAGAAGTAAGAAGCCTTTAAAAAGCTGGGTTAAAATGGACTCAGACGCCGCCGTTGATGGCTTAACACACTCACGACCGACAGTTTTCCTATTTTCTCTGGCGTTAAATATCATGACTAATAATTTTAGCAGCTCGAATTTAAGCTCGTTTTACCATCATCTTAACAATATCAAAAGTAGTATTTTTATAATTATCCTCCAATAATTGTGCAGTTTTATAGCTCTAATTACAGTGTCCAATTTAGATGAGCAGTGATATTCAACTACACAAGTCTTACTATACACGCAAAAAATCAGAATGGCGGAACCTCTCAAAATACAATTCTCGATTCTACTTGTCAACCCATTCTGAAAAGGGCCATTTTTATCGCAAATCTTGCCAAAAAGTGAAGTAAAAAATGAAGTAAAAAATCCTAGACCGATCTCCCGACGATGAGAGCTTATTAAAAAATTGGGACGACGTCCATTAAAGCTGCAGAATTACACCCCTGGGCTCGGGTTTCCGGCATCGGATTCCAATTTCAAGCGAGTCTCTCACCATCGACTCGCTAGCTCGGCCATCTTTCAATCGGGAAACCGTTCCCGGATCCACGAAATCGAAACGACATATTCAAAGATGGCGTCGCTGGTGCTCGGGTAACCTTTTAACATTCCCGGATGGCGAATGTGTGCGCGGTTCGCGAAACCGAGCCGAAATTAACATATCGAATTCCCATTTCGTGCATGCTTTACGTACAACCCCGTCGCCGCTCGATACTCGAAACCCTGTGCTGGTATGCTACTGTATGCCACTGGCCTCCTCTTCCGGTTTCCCGACAAAATGGCGGAGATCGGTGCCCGATGGCCAGTTTGCCTAATCTTCGTTTAATCCAACCGTGCGGAACGACTTCCGCGTTTTCGATTTTTTTTCCTAGAAACGAGCGAGTCTCGCTGCCATACTCGATCCCGAGCGATTAGAGGTCGGCTACGCGAATGATCGCGGGGGATTAAGCCGAGCAAAGAGCTCAAAAGATTCTCTCCGAAAGAACATTCTGTGTAATACTGCGCTCGGTGCAATTTAAATCGAACTACTAGGCTCGGAATCGGAAAATGGAGGTTTGATTTTATTGTTGGTCCGGGCTCGATTTTTGCGGCGAGTTTTATCCCTCAAGGGAGGAAATTGTTTTGTCGAAGTGGGTAATGTTCTATAACAGACATTTGAACGGTGTTCGGAAACGAAAAATAGTTTATTCTAATTTTTTTGTGGATGGAGTACATTTATGTGAATGAAACTTACTTTACAAGTAATTTTATTGGCATTTTAAAGATCATTTTTAGTTGCCAGGTTGTTAGCGGTTTCTAACTGTCCGCAAAATTATCAGTGATTTTAGCTCTCGTGCTCGTTGCGGAATAGGATGCGCTTCCTGCAACGATCTAGTAATTAGAATCCTCATCTCGATCCGAAAAATATCAAATTAGTTCCTTATCTTACTTATTCAGGCCGCGATTGCTTATGCAGGACCACGTTCTCACGGGCTAATTAGAGGAAACGGAAAGCAAATAGAAAGTTCTTCTGCCTATTAAAGATCCCATTTGATTAAGAACGGTATAAGAAGACTATTATCCTTCGTTAAACTCTGCTTGTTACGCTATATGAGCCCATCAAATCCACCATCTACACGATGTTAAAATCCGCGCGTGCAATGTTCGGATAATGGTTACATCTATATTTTACCAGATTTAATTTAATCAAACTTCAAACCCAATTAGAGGCAATACTTGTCGCGACACGCTAACTAGAGATTAAAACCGTTGACTAATAATATATATACATCGTTAACGAAGTTATTCGTTATCAAAAATACTAATTCAGAGATAATATCTTTTCTAAACCGAAATTAACAATTTAGTCAAGTTTAGGTTATAAGCAACGACATACAATTTTACAACATGTTTTGGAACCATAGTAATTGCATTTTTTTTTTTTATTATTATTATTTATTATAAACGGACTGACGTCCTTTTACAAAACTGTTTACAATAATAAAGAAGAGGAAAAACAAAGAAATATGAGATATATAAGATAACTCGTTTAACAATAATGAACAAAGAAGGGACATGCACAATCGACCTGGTACCATCATACAATCCTGCGTAGTTGTATTTGAAAATTTACTAACGAGTTGATGAAAAAATCAACACGATTATAGACAGTACAAGATTTTGCAATAATGCGATTTATTGGATGAATTAATTTTTTCGTCATTTCCGAGCTCATTCGGCATTTTCTTAGAGCATTTTTATCTCTTCCCATTATCCGTTTTCTATTTCTTAGCATTTTCACTTAAGAATATCTTCCTAAAATTAAATTTCCAATATTCCGACAATTTAGAAAATGACAGTGGACCATCACTCCCGACGTCCCCGTCACTCCGTGAACGTGCAAAAAAATTCTATTTTTCGTGTTCGGACGATTTCAGAGGAGCGTTCCCAAGTCCGACGCGCGTTGCGGGAACTTTCAGCCGGTTAACAAAGAGAAAACGATCTCCCGAGAAACGTTAATAGGAGACGTCGCGGCGGTGGTTCTGGGAAGCAGCGTAATCGCGGTAATTTTCTACTTTCCGTATACGGGGGGCCAGTGGCGACCACGAGAACGTCGCCGACGGTCCACCGTGCGTAACCCCGTCGACGAGATTCTGGTCCGCGAGAACGGGACAAAACGAGACGAAACGAGAGACAGATACCTGGAGATACCTGCGGATAGATACCTGTACCAGAAGGCCCTCTGTAACAGGCTGCGGGTTACACGTGTAAGTCGCGAGCCGCAGCCACACGGGCCATGCGATTTATCGTCGCCGGTTACAACGATTCCGGCATTTTTATACTTCGCTGCCACGCTCGAATCGATCCTGACTCTCTCCATCTCTCTCTTTCTCTCCTTTTCTGCTTGCCGAACGCGGAACGCTCCAGTTGTATACGTGGACTGGTTTGCTAGGCAAAGTCTAGTCTGCTGGTCGAATAGTAAATAGTTAATTGTGCAACTGTGGTTCGAGGCCAATTTGGCCGAAACGATTTTGTTTCGGTACATTTTTCTCCCGAGATCGTATTTGAACATTGATAAATATCGTCGCGTACTTTTAGAAATATACTCATTCGAACATCTAGTTTTCACTTCAAAACTAAATTCGATTTCATTCGCCCATTCTTAACTCAAACGACACCGAACTTACGAGGAAACATAGCCAGTTGATACAAACCGATTTTAATGAAAGTTACGTGATATACAGTTCATCGAAAAATATTTGATACGTACTTTTTTTATCGGCAATCATCCACTTTGAAGGGGTGAACACAACCCAAAAAGTTCGGGGTCAGAACCACATTTTTTTAGATATCTCGGAAACCAGAGGTCGAAGTTAATTGATTTTGTTTAGTTGTGTGTTTTTAATAGGAAATGTAGTTGTGCAAAAAATTTTATAACACGCGACAAAGATTTGCCGAGCTTCCAAATTCCCGCGATAATTTTCCTATCTGAGAATCGCTTTTTAAAAGCGTCTTTAATCAAGATAATTCTCTTTTTTGGAGGTAATCCTTATCAGAGTTCAAGCAGAGTTTTTATCTCAAGCTTCCGAACAACGCGTAGATGATGGCGCCTCGGCGAATTGTAAACAGCCTGAAGGCTAACGTCGTCTGTTATAAACGTTTATGTTCTGCAATTCTTCCATTCTTCAATTCTTTCTCAAAACATTTGCAATAAATTGCAAGATCGACCAATTCTGGGATGATAGTTTCAGTATTAAAATGTCTACTGCTATTGAAAAATTCTCTAAGAAGGCCTTAGCTACGAATTATACATTGTTAGAATAAGCGAGTATGTCTATGAATTTGCGAAATCCTACGAGTACAAAATTTCCAGAAATTCTGGAACACCTCCCATTCAATTTTTGTTTAATTAAAATCTCGTTTGAAAATACAAATGTTAATACGGCTCGGCCCTTTCAACGGAATCTAACCAAACCACCGTTCTCCAAATTCGCATAATACCTTCCCCTTTCAATTCCCTCTCTTTTTCTTTTTCCAAACGCAAACTCGCTTCTTTTAATTTTGATACCGCCACAAACGCGCATAGACGGCCACCAACACACATTCTGCTGCTGCATACAGTGATTCGAAATTAGCGATCCGAGTTAATCGAAAACGGAAGTCCCAATGCCTGTCAATAATTTCCAATCGTCGAGCACGGAATAGAACGAACGAGAAAGGGAAGAAAGGAGAAAGAGATAGATTTGTGTCGAGAAAAAATCGCCGACAGCACGCGCTGCTGAAAATCGCCGAGGAACTGGCGAGGATCGAGAGGAGGATCGTTGCATCGATCGAACGTATTTCGCCTGGCCTCTGGTTACTTCCATTCCCATGTTCGATTTCCCAGCACGAAATTAGTTTGTTTCCAGCAGACCGCGAGCCGGACAACGAAAACAGTGTAGAACGAACCATTTTATTTCTCGTCCAGGTTTGTTTCCGAAGCGCGAGAGGGAGAGGATCGAGGAGGATCGATGATCGATCGCCACCGAGATTTATTGCGATTTTTCGCCCGTCGCGGGGCAGTTTAATATGCGGACGCGTACTCGGACGTGGGAGGAGACTTTGCATACGATTATTCCCGCCAGGAATTCGATTCTCCTTTTATTCTCATTTGCTGGGCATTGTTCGTGATCCTCCCGCATTTTCCTTCGTGTTCCAAAAGCATAATGTCTCTTTTCTTTCTTTATCCGCTTCCTCTGCTATACCCTCCCCACGGCAGAACGCTGTAATCGAGAAACACGCGTTTTCCGCGAAAATTCTGCCCGAGAGGAACTCTCGATACTCATTTTCGATCCGTTTCAGATTGATACTGCAACCGGAGAAAATCAGTTCTCCGGATGAGTAATTAGTATTTCATGCTTTTGTAGCATGTTGAATATACATATATGTATATATAGAATATATAGAACATATATACAGGGTGTCCCAAAATAAGTGTAACTCTCGGAACTGGGAGGTTCCTACGGTTATTTGAAGCGACATTTTCCTTTACAAAAATGGTGTTCGCGGCTTTGTTCAGGAGTTATTATTGAAAAACACGGACCAATCAGAGCGCGGTTACAGCGGATTGATTCCGGCTCGGCCAATAGCTACGCCACGCTGAGCGGAACTTGTCGCCGAGTCTCTGATTGGTCCGTGTTTTTCGTTAATAACTCCTAAACAAATCTGCGGACGCCATTTTTGTAAAGGAAAATATCGCTTCAAATGACCCAAGGAACCTCCCATTTCCGGGAGTTAAACTTATTTTGGGACAACCTGTATAATAGGATAGGCTGCCACCATGACGATCGCGTTGCTTGGATGTTACGATTCCTTTGCAAATTATTAGATACACAAATTGATTTATTTTTTGACTATGACCGATCTAATTGTATTCTACGGTCGATAACAATCTCCATCACTTTTTGTAAAAATCTGCAATTCGGGAGATAGAAGATTTGAATTCTTCAAATAAAGAGTGCCTCCTAATTAATAAGCAGCTTGAGTAATCAATAAAATTTTCAAAATCAATCATTCGCAGATAAGAACTTTTTGAACAAATCGTGGCCCTCACTGTGATTTGTACTTCCGATGAAAATTTTCGCGATCTAACGTGGTCTTGACGGATCGCGCACGTGCGCAGAGCAATCATCGACATTAGCGATAACACGGGGCGTTCTAATTATAAGTACATAGGTGTCACGCGGTTAACGAGCACCGATTTATCTAATCTGATGGCTGAGATTTATTAGACCGTCGTATAAATTCGCGGGTTATTCTTTCTTTTTCGTGTCTCGTAGTAAATTACGTGCAAGATCGTTTTCTACAAACATTTAAAGAAAGACATTACTCTCTGGAAACGTGAAACAAATATTAAAAACATTTCGATACAGTCTTCCACGATCAACGTAACAATACAGAAGAATTACTTGAAACAAATTGCACAAACATTGTATTCACAGGTTCAACACTCCGGCCATAAAAGTGCAAAAATAAACGAATTAAAAACATTGAGACACAACCTTCCATGATTAAAAAAAATGTACGCTACATAAAAGTATTAAAAAGAACGTAACAAGCTCATACCGTGCATCATACCGTGAACCGGGTAAACCCGTGACTCCATGAAAATCCAGAAAATAAGCGGGCACGGGCAGCGGTAACAGAGAGCATTTAATCAAAGACAGTAATGTAACTCGCCAGTCACGTTACAATGATTACACGGTACAGATACGAACAGGGCGTAACCCGGAAGATTTCATATTCCGTTTTACGGGGCGCGTATCAAGAGGTAAGTTTTAAAAAATCGCAGTAGACTCGTCGAGCGAATTGCAAACTTTATACCGAGAATCCGCGGAAGTTTCTAATTCAGAGGGGCCAGTTTACAGGTGGGTCTGGGGGGACAAGAGCAGCGTATTCCGTGGAAAAAGGCGGCGCAATAATGGCCTATACAACTCTCGAAAGGATTATCGTTCGTTTTGCTCGTGACTGACTCTCCTTATTCGTGCCAGCAGCGAGGAATCGTTCCATAAACAATCGGCCACTTTCACTCGGGGGCCCCACTGTGCACGGAATCCGCGAGACTGCACTGCCGCGTTTTAACCCCAGAATGTACCGCAGTCGGAGGAACTTCGCTCCTCTTCTGCGGAGAATTTTTCTTAATTATTTATTGACCCTTGATCGACAAAATAGTGGGAATGCTGTACATTCGACATTTTCACTGCAATGTCGGTCGTATATGACGTCACTGGATGAAAAATATTGAAGGAACACCACATTGTTCGTTTAGAAACAATTTTATAAAATGACTAGCTGACCCGACAGACGTTGTCCTGAACAAATTTCAATGAAGAATACAATAACTACATTTGTTGTGCAGATCGTGAAGCAACACGAAAGTGAAAACAAATGTAATTTTATTCTAATCTAGGCTGTCGCGTGATTCTCTAATAAAAATTCGATGCTGTGCTCGCCGACGAACTCATTGGGAACCAATGATGACTTTCCTTTGTAATTGTCTTAATTAATAATAATTATATTATAATAATAATTAATAACGAACAAAACTAGAAAAGAATTACGCATATCCATCGTTCGAATCACGAGTTATGGTCTAGAATTTATACAAGAATCCCATAGGATTGATCAATTTCTTTAAATCCACAAAATCCACAAAACATAAATTTTAAATTTCCATTAAGGACCTAAATAAAAGTTTAAAAAAATGCCTTTTTTAGTTTTGCATGTAACCTTGTAAATAATCATTTTTTGGAGAATCTTTTTTAATTAATTCCAAAAAATCAGGTCGTTTGGTACAATTATAAAAATGTTGTTCTATTCTAAAAAGTGTACGAACACTTTGTACACCCACTGTATGTAAACATTCATAAATGCATAAAATCCGCATTCTAATAACGATACAAGACAATAGTACATAATTTTCTGAAATGTCACGAACATTGCGGGACAACGTTTTCTTTGATTGTTTCTTGCTCACCACGTGGTAAAAATGGTCGCGAGGAACGAAGGCCTAGCGAACAAACACCCGAGGGTTTTTTCCCCGATTTCTTTTTCGTTATCGCCGCGAAGGTTCCCTTTTCGTAAATAGGAAGCTCCCTCGCCTGATTGTTTGCAGTCAGAGGCCACTCTTATCGGCGCTCTTATCGCAGATCTTTTTCCTTTGTCACCGGCTAGCCTCTTCCTCCTTCGCCCCTCCATTTCCGTAATCGTTGAACCCACCGAAGTAGTTTCACGACCAATTATATTGTCCCAGCTGTTCCCGAAACCCCACTCAAACTCTGCGAACTGTGCGCCCTTCGTTTTCGCGAAAATGAAAACTCCTGTATCATTAAGAACCCTTACAGAGGAACCCTAAACTACCCTACGGAAGCATTTGGACCATTGTAATGTGGTCCGCCGCTGAAACTTGCGCGGCTACGCAAACATCGAAGTCCCTAACTCTTGAACAAATAAGTTGTATTACCACGAAACTGATCGAAATTGTAAGAGATATTTTGAATAATGGTATAGTAAAATAGTTAGTCTAACCCGCAATACTATTGTTACAGATGAAACGACTAGGAACATTGTTAGAAAATGAACTTGATCCAGGGACGATAAGATGAGTGTCCAAAGTAGAGGAAACAAATCAAGAAAAATTCCGGAGGTTCTAATGTATTTTTCTTTCACAAAAAGATTTTTCTTGCTAATGTAATGATCAGCACGCATTGCATGTAACCGTCCTCTTTCGAATGAGCCCTCACTCAGCTCAAAATATGCTCGTATGAGGACGTGAGATGTGTTCCCGTGATTGCATTCAATTTCCCCCAGATTGCGTTCACGAAGGCAGAGTCTAAACCAAGTCTAGAGCCAATTTTAGTTCAGCTGCTTAGACCAGATGGCGTCCAGTCAGAAGAACTGTCAACGTAGAATCGTAAGAACAAAAATATAAAGGGCTTGAAGCCACTGAGATCCATTAATAGCAATAAAGATATTACTAAAAAGAAGAGATCGTGTAATCATATCGAAACTGAAGCGTTAGACTGATACAAATGTATGTTCATCAGTGTTACCACACAAATCACTTTTTTTCTGCAAACAAGACTAGACTTTATCGCGATCCCACTGTCCCTTATACCTGGCCCTTATGCCATCCCTTATATCTAGGCGCTATGGCCTCGTTGAATTCCAACAAACATCAAATAAATTGATCCGTCTCAAGACTTCCTTCATCATCAGGGATATTTCTAAAGTTGTTTGGAACGTTTGACTGAACAACCGGTGCCGTAAGATCCAAACATCGCGTTGGCCATTTCGAAGGCTACTTGTCCCGTAAAAAGAGAGAAAGAGAGACGGTAAAAATATGATATCGTCGCGAATACATCGCGCGTTCGATCGCACGTTTTCGCGAAAGGTATCAGGTTCCGAGGACACGTCCAGTCGGAAGGACTTCCGTCGGTGTTGCGACGAGCTAGCCGGAAACGAATCGCTCGGAGACACACGCCGGTTGTACACCTTCTGATTGCGAAACAACGTGTTCTCGGTGTGTACGGCACGAGAGCCAGCCACGTACTCAAACATGGTCACGAACATGAATTGCAGACGGGAAGGAATGCGACGCTCTGGTCTGCTACCACGAGAAGGACTCCAGCCTGGTCATCGGTATAGTCATACCCACCCTGGAGACCAGGCATCGATACAAGTGCACGGCGCTCGAGCTCTCCCACCTGAACCAGAACTGTAAGTCTCGGCTTTAATTAAACGAGAGCTGGCCACTTGCCTTCTCCCCCTCTTGTGGGAAGCTCTCGCTAATGGCGTTATTAAGTTCCCTTTACTCTTCTGATAGCGAACTATTCTTTCCTGTTTTAAATACTACGCGAATCGCAGGACCGTTTAACCCTTGCACGTTCCCCGGAGATACGATAAAAGACCCTGCGATAACATCTCATCCGTTTTTCTTTTACACTTCGAATGTTTTTTATCGAAGCTCTTTAGTCCCTTAGGTCGGTCCATTTCAATTTACAATTTAGTATTACGATGTTGCAATTTGATGTTACAATCTGTGAAATAATGACGAATACAAATACAAGCCTTAATATTAGGTTTCGCTATAAACATATCAATACTACACACTTTGAATCGACAGATTGCGTTTAATTTATAGCGGCTCAATTCAACGCGTGATCTAACATCATTTTATGCGCCTTGTTATTTAACTACGGTGGTAGAAAACTGATAGAAACAACAGGTCGATACTTTGCGTATAAGACTGTCCGTCGAGATTACCCGAATAGCGTTTCACCTCGAAGCGTGACGAATCAGACTCATTCGCTGCTCAGCTATTGTGTACGCGGTTCGCCTAAGGAAGTTTTAACTTCAAAATCAATGCAGTACCGCAGTTGCCTCTTTTTTTGTTTGCAAATTTCTCGATGCGTTTTTTCGTCGTCGATGGGCGTGGCCTCGCGGCTCTCGGGATCTCCGGAGCCTGACCAGCGTTCCATAGAGCAGTCTCTAACTCGTGCTTATCTATCACTCGATTTTGCTTGGTTAATTACAGTACGGTAGAATTTAAGAGACATGAACGTCGTTAGGGGTCGCGCAGTTGTCACGTTTTTTAATTTGCATGTAATAACTCGTCGGACAGAGTGGCTCCGAAGATCGAACATGGGTGTAAATTTCAGATTATCGAGTGCTCCGGGAGGTCGAATTTCCGCGGGCGTAAAAAGAGAGTGGAAGGAAAAGAAAGAAGAAGCAACGTGGGGGGACGCGCAACGAAATTTATGTATAGGTTGCTTTGCATCGTCGGATTGGGGCCGGGCGGCGTGCTGCAATTTGCATTAATAAAATCGCGGTCGACGGGCTTGCACGCGCGCGCGCGAGAGAGAGCGGCAGGGCTGCCCGCTCACCTACACGGCCCAATTTTGTCCCGCCAATTAGAAGGAAATTAGTGTCTGAATATTTTTCGTTGGGCGACCGTTATCACGCTGCACACCTAGCCGTTGATATTCATGAGATGCGACCAACCCGCGAAACTAGACCGGTGCTCCACACATGTCAAACAGTCGGTGGCCCACTTTGCTCTATTTTCCGCGGAAGATTCTACTGGAAACGCGACTTTATGATTTACAGTTTTCGATCGGCCCCATAAATTAGCCGCGGTCCGCGTTGGCGATAATCGCTCCCTCGTTCGTTGTTTTAACTTTTTCATTGGTATCTACTTGGATTTTTCATTTAACCCGGACGCAGGAGCGCCACCAGCACTTACATTTCGACCAATACTAATATAACGAGAAATAATTCAATAAAATGACGAATATAGTATAAATAATGTGTAATATTGTATTTTACTTGCTTCAGAATTGTTTTACATAAACAATTAAACATTTTTTATTATAAAATAAATGGTCACCTGATAACGAAATAACTAAAATATGAAATAGATAAATAAAATAAAATATTAAGCAACCATGTAATATAAAGTTTAAAATAAATGAATAAAATTAACTGTCGAAATAGAACGATAGATCCTATCGATAGATGATAGATTCGCATAGAAAATAGCTCGACGGAAAAAATCAACAGTCGAAGACTTGGATTTTATTTCAATATATACTATATCTAGTCCTTTGTCTTGTTTACTGAAATTGATAAATAATTTGGAATGGAAAGGGTTAACCGTTTGCATCAGAATTTTCTTTATTACGCATTCGTGTGTCCCTGGGAACAAGCGACCTCGGCCCAAGGGATGTTTCCATGTAGCGTTCGTGTCACGGAAGTCGACGAAAATAAAAGCCCACGGGCGAACCTGGAAAATCGCGTTTCCCTCGGCGCGTCCGCGTCCACAGGAATGCATATACATGGGGAGATAACCGGAAGATAACGGGGATCCTTCAGGATCACGGAATCACGGGTCGGGGGAACTTGGCAAATTGAATTAGAAAGTTGGCCGCTCCCTCGGACTGCGAGTGTCTCGTTTGTCTCCGGTAGACAGCCGCGGTTTCGAATTAGGTGTGTACAAGGCTACACCCGCCGACTCCGCGTTTTCGCTCCGGTAACTTCTGATAATGCTCCCCCGAATCCCGGGGAGAACTGTTGCGATCCACCCTTCCCCTTCGACTTTCTGGCTAACCGACTGATGAAAGCGAGACACCCAGATTTCTCGGCAATCTCCCCGCAATCGCGAAACTTCCAGTCTCTGGTTGAATCTCCGCGATTTCTCAAGCCAGTTGCCGCGCTAACAATGGATCTGGCCAATTCCACCGGTTTTTGAACCCCGACGTTCGCGTCATGTTCGCGAGGGAACTCCCTCGGATACGGGTTTAGTCCTCTGAAAATAGGAGTTGGCGGTTCAATCGTTTAAACAGATACAGTATTTTATCGATGTAAGTCCTCAACACGGGTCTGCGCATAGTCATTTATACGCCAGGGATACCATTCTTTGAGTTTTGCCGAACGCAGAGACTAATCCGAATTTTAAACTTCTTTATTTTTCATAATTTCTTTATGAGACTAATAAAAATCATACCAAATTTGATATAATTCCGATGATATTCAGTTGTGTAATAGACGATTAAAGTTTCGGGCGCGAGGAAGGACAGCTTATGGGAAAGAAAGAGACACGATGAACTATGTTTCTTTCTTTCCCGTACGTTGTAACATTTGGGACGTATACCGGTAAAATACTGTACATCCAAGTCCTGTTCATTTCAAATTCAGACCCAGTTTTACGGTTAAAAATCCCGCTGTACAGATTCCTGCATAACATGACCAATTTGATTTTAGGGGGTTTGGAGATCGGGCCCCACGCAGCATCCAGCCGCAGAGTGATCATAGTCCTGAGTCCAGCCTCCCTGAGCAACGTGTGGAACGAGACGAGTATCGGAGCTGTTCTGAAGCAGATATCGTCGCTGGCAACGCGAACGATAGTGGTGGCAACGAAAGAGTTCCCAAGCATGATAACGATCGCGAAACGATCGATCAGAGGCTGCAACGACACCGGTGAACTATCGCTAGATCGTCTGAAGATCTTGACTTGGGATGAGGGTGGTGGTACCACTGGCGGCGCCAACAACCGGAAGTTCTGGTACCAGCTCCGACTGGCAATGCCACCTGTTCGACCGATCGCCAACGATATCGGATGCCAATCGGTCGCCATGATTGTCCAAGCGAATGGGAAATGCGGTCAACAAAAAGCTCGATCGCGCGAGAGCCTCGAGGTGCTGGTTTAAGATGGAGTTTCCGCGAGAGAAATCGGTGGAACGTCGACTAATCGGTTCCTCCGTCTTTTCCTTTCCTCAGTCGCCATTTCTAGCGATCGATATTTGAGAACAGATCGCATGGAGGGGTCCAAGGATCGCAAACGACAGTCACGGCGAGCGGAAGTTCGTCGATTTTCGAAGTTCTGCAGGAAACCGTTCTCGAATCGTCGAAGTACACGCGCGAGCTTCGCCAATGTTCGCAACGACTTCGCAGCTGAATTGTTAAAGTCGCTCGAAGCGAACGCGGACTCGAAAAACGTTGCCGGAAGAGGTAACGGCCGCCGTGCAACTCAACCCGCTCTCGACGGAAGCGTTCCATTTCCGAATTACATTTCGAGGGCTCCGGTTATAACCGTTACGCCCGTTTTACGGCCGGTAACCTGCTGTTAAATTTTGGCGCGGAACGAGCCGAACCAAAGGGCGTCTATCGAGAAGGATCCCGACAACCGCGCTTATCCTTTTCGCAAACCAGCATTCCAGCGTCCCGATCGCGACCGTTCCGAATTCGACACGAACGTCCCATAACCGTTGATTCCTCGGATTGGAGAACAGGGCTGAAACACTTCGATTTCGAAATGCCCCGAAAGATACAGTGGGTGTACAAAGTATTCGTACATCTTTTAAAGTAAAATAACTTTTTTATAATTGTATCGAACGACCTGTTTTTGCTAAAATTAATTAGAAGCATTGGTTTACTAAATGTTCTGCAAAAAAGATTTTCTAAAAATTACAATTTACAAGGTTGAATGCAAAAATAAAAAAGGCATTTTATTAGGATCCTCAATGAAAATTTAAGGTATATGTTTTATAGATCTATGTTATACATGCTGAGAATTCGATGAAATTTTCAGTGTTTGCATAACTACCGTAGATCTACAAAACATAAATTTTCATTAAGGGCACAAATAAAATTACAGTAACTTCCCTATGAATCGGGAAGTTAAAAATTAAAAGGAAAGCATTTTTCATGTTTGCCTGCAACTTTGTGTATAATAATTTTTTAGAAAATCCTTTTTGCATAGCATTTCATAAACCAATGCTTCTAATTAATTATAAACAATCAGGTCGATTGGTACAATTATAAAAAAGTTGTTCCATTTTAAAAAGTGCACGAACACTTGGTACACCCACTGTACCTTCCGTTTCATTCGATCGCCCTTTAACAGCGAAACGTTCCGCGACAATCACGAGAATTCGAACGGCGAGAAAATCTTGAGAATTTCAAAAGACTGCGACTGACCTTTCTAATTCGCCCATTCAAAAAATCATTTCTTCGCGGTTTAACATTGTAGAATTTTAATACATTTCTTTTTTTTTTAAGTAAAAAGTTTACTCGAATTTTTGACGCTCCTCGACATTCAAATCCGAGGATAGCCCGAGCGTGTTATAGGAATTACTTTTCATGGAAAGCGTCGGTAACCGTGAGAACAGTTTTATCCGAAACGGGTCAGTCTCTGTCGGAAAGCTTTTCCTTATGATACCGACACCGTTTCGTTTTCTCGCGGTTTCCTCTGTTTTCGATCGCCGTACAATCTCTTCCCCGATTGAAAAGGAATCTGAGAAAGGAGGAAACGGACGAACGAGCACAGTCTTCCGTCTTGCGAGAGAAAACATTAAGACAGCGCTGTCCCGATTTCGCGCCGCATTATTTTGAATCGTGTTCGAATTTCAAGGCATTTACCGACCGAGCAGGGCCGGCCATCTTGGGGGAGGGTGCGGCCGATGCTATAACCGGGCCCCGTTTTCGAGGGGGCCCTAACACGATCAAGAACTAAAATAATGTATTCTTGCAACAAAAAATGTAGGGCCCCACATGGTTTCTCGCACCCAGGCCCCTTTATAGATAAGACCGACCCTGCGACCGAGGCCAACACGCCGGACAGGGCTGTTTTAAATTGCGGCAAGACAAAGAACAGAAACAAAACGAGATGAAAGCGTGTCACGTCGGTCGCCGATTGCGCGGCCTTTTCATTCTCTGTTTGTATATATTGGATACATATCGGTGCTCCTTTATTTATTTAGTTAGCCGTGTATTTTATTTATAATCGTTTAAGGTCCACCGGTTGTTCGAAATGCATTCGTACACGTGCTCGACGAGCCCGCGTTTCCGGTCGCGCGCCATTCCGCGCGCGTCCACGAGTCTGTAACGAATACGTAGATATTTTATACTGTTTTTTGTATATACACGTAAAAGGGGGAGAGGATATATAGATATACATACATATTCGTATATATATATATGTACATATATTGTCGTTCCGAAGAGAGATTAAAGCGAAACGCGATGAACGTAGCTTTTTTAGCAGTCATGTGCTAAAGTGTTCGAAACTTGTAATAATCGTTTTCGTTTGTAGTAAACTGCGGATGTTCGTGCAGATGTTTTAAATTATTTAAGAAAAGTCTACGGACGTATGATTGTCAAAGTAACAACGGACGCGTTACATATTTATTTAAATTTCTCTTTTACCGCGTCACGAGTCGCGCGGGAACTACGAATGCATGAACATCCGCAGCGCAAATAAACGGCGAGAAACTTAGACGTAGCCGTTGTTGTTGTTGCGTCTCGTTATAATCTCGACTGGAAGGCGAACAATACATACGCATAGCTACACACACGCGTCTGTTTTTATACAGGAGGAGATTATCGGTTGCGGCGTCACGCGGCTCGCGAAAGACTTAGAGAAATTGTATATGCGCGCGAGGCGCGTGACGTGACCGATGATCCCGTCGTTCTAGTAATTAAGCTGATTATTACGTGTAATTGTATTAGAGGGTGGCCCGTTTTAATCGATGAGACTCGTTCGACGATTCCACACCGCCCTGAACACGTGTAAAATATACGATATACACATTGCGTTATACAGATAGATCGTGCGAGCGTTCGCGAGGCACACGGTTTCGCGCGTGCTAACAGATTAAGATGGGTTACCCGTTAAGTCGCGTTCCCACGATACGCCCGTGCGCATTATGCTAGCCGTTGATCGCGTGTAAGTGTACTTTACGTGTCGCGCAGACAGATCCGCGAGGCGAGCTTAATTTTAATGTCATATGGTAATCTCTTTACTGTCAGTATTACGATACACTAGTGTACTTGTCTCGTGGGGACGCGCTCGCCATTTGTCAGGCGGACAGTAAAACCCGCCGCAACAGGAGCGAGCGAGATCGTTGCGAGCCGAGTAAGCAGAGTATAGATGTAGAAGTTGAAACCCGTTTGTTCGTTTAGCGATAGAGCACAGGCACATCTACGACAAGAGACGATCCGACGCGTTCACTAAACAATGATCCACCATTCTTTTCTCTTTTCTTATGGTTTTTATTTTCTTCTTCACAACGTACAGAACACGTCCCACCGCAACGTCGCGCGACTCCGCAGCAATCGATCCTGCGATTTGCGTTGCTGTCGACCAAGTCCTGCCGCTGTCTATTGGTCGCGTCGCGAGACGGCGGGAATGCGATCGAAATGAAAAATGAAAATGTCGCGAAGGTCTGTTGCTTCTCTTCGCGGCAAGACAACAGAGAACAAAAATACATTGTTGTTCGTGAAAAAAAACCAATAATAAACGAGAATATTTATATTTCCAGAAACCTTCGGTATCTGTCGCCCTCTTTTTCTCTAACTCTACAATTACGAAAGACGAAGACACACTGCCGAGACTCTCTCGTTCAGGGACGGATCGTTGCGCAACGGTTCGGAAGCCGTGTGAATGGAGAAAACGAAGCTGCTCGGTCGTTTCAGACGCATAAAAAAATGCTCCGCATCTATATTTTTCATTCTGTAACAATTCAATTACATAGGCACTTGTACGTAAGGCAATCGTATTCTCGTCCGACCGGTAAAATACACGTTTGCACGACGAACGAGAAGTATAGCACCGCGACACGATCGAATAACACCAAGTGCGCGAAAGAGAGAGAGATCGAGGACACGCTCCTACTCTCCCTCGAAGCTTTCGCGTAGGGACAAGAAAAAAGGAAAATTATTCTGCACCGTTCCGACGCAGTACAAAAAACTGGCCAAGTGTTTTCCCGTGCGGGTTCAAATTACGCGCCGGACCTGCTGGATCGCGTGTTCGCCCATACGCGCGCGCGCGCGCAATTCTTGAGGAAACCCGAGAAGCCCGAAGAGTTTCCATATTCTTCGACGATTATGTACATAAGGCTGATACATCGGTGTTTTAATAAAAATTGTTTCGACATATTACGCTATCATCGATTGAAAATAAAAATCTTTTCTACCTTAGGAAATTAAAAATCACCCGTCCTCCCGACTGAAGTACAACGTTTGTACTATTTGTTAAGCACAAACTCGGAAACGGGCCGGTGGAAAAACATTTATCCGGTATAAAACGTCCCTCTAACGAATCGCACCAGTCCCGCTTAGTTGTGCTCTGTGTGCACGTTTCTCTGAATGCAATATATATATATACAATATATATATATATACATATATGTGTGTGTATGTATGTATGTATGTATGTATGTATATATATATATGTAGCTCTTGTACAATATACAAAAATAGTATACACAGTGCAGTCGATTGTAGGAAGCCGCAGAACGGTTTGCGAAGACTACGATTACTTCCTAGTACAATGACAATGAACCAGTTACAAAAAGTCTAGAAGATAATACTGTATCCAGGAACGCGGCGCACTAAGACGCCGAGAGAACCCGAAAATGGCGAATTATGTTGTGACTCCTCAAGTGAATTCGGCTCCTGAACGTTTCTCAGGTATATTCGTAGAAAAAAACTATGCATTAAAAATTAAAAGCCTATAAGTAACGGGACCAAATCGGGAATTTCGTCGATTCCTTGTACGCGAATCAAAGGGCGGTGGACGTGCGGTTCTGGTAGCTTTCACGAGCAACCTCCTTTAAAGCTTCCGCCATCGCTGGACCTGTCTCGTTCACCATGCTGTGCAGGAACCCGGTGCCTTTTTGTAGCAACACGTATGGAGCGTCGAATTCCTGCAATGATACATAAATTGAATTAGTCGAGACTAGAGGTAGATTCGGGAATTTTAGAAGTCTACCGGAAATGAGTCCCATGACACAAGTTTCCCCGATACGATTTTCACCGACTACAGATTTGATCGACAATAACTTTGGCCGATAACGATTTTGATCGACAACGGCTTTGACCGATAACGAATGTAACATCGTTGTCTGTCAAATGCATTGTCGATCAAAGTCCTTTTCCGGTAAAGGCGTTGTCGGCCAAAGTTATTATCGGTCAAGTCTGGAGTCGGTGAAATTTGTATCGGTGATTTCCTTGTGACCCACTGGAAACTTACCACTGCGTTACCAGCATCCATCACCAAGATCCTGTCGCTGTCCATGACAGTGTTAAGCCTGTGGGCGATAGTCAGCACGGTACACCGGGCGAACTTCCTGCGGATGGTCAGCTGGATCAGCTCGTCGGTGCGAGGATCCACGTTGGCCGTAGCCTCGTCGAGAACGAGGATCGGATTGTTCTTAACGATAGCTCGAGCGAGACACACGAGTTGGCGTTGTCCCACACTGAGATTAGAGCCACCTTCGTTGATGTGGGCCTCCAGACCCATCTCTTTCAACTCGACCTCGTCCAATGCTTGCCAGAGCACATCGTCGTTGTATGTGCTGAATGGGTCCAAGTTCCTTCGCAACGTTCCCGAGAAGAGGAACGGCTCTTGAGGTATGATACTGATCGTGCCACGCAAGTCGTGGAGACCGATCTCATTGGTCTTCACCCCATCTATCTCGATCACGCCTTCCAGATTCGACAGTCGGAACAATGCCGAGATCAAGGACGATTTTCCAGCGCCCGTTCTACCAATGATGCCTACCTTCTCTTGAGGATAGATGATGAAGTTCAAGTTCTTCAGCACTGGAGCCTCCGCGGGATCATACCTCAGCGACAGGTCTTTGAACTCGATTTTGCCCTCCGCTGGCCAGGAGTCTTTCGGTTTCTTATCGGGTGTACTTTCCAATGGTGGTTCTCTATCCACTTTGCTGAAAGATGATCGCAGGATTAACTCTCATACATTCCTGTGGGTGAAAATTCACCCCTTTATATTTTCATATAGTGTAAAATTATTCATCCTTTTATGTCTATATCGTGAGATGTATTTCTTTAGAATGTGACGCTATAAATGAAACATAGTTTTCATTTAACGTGTAAAGCAAAAATTGGTGAATTTATATCCAAGTCTCTTTTATCCAGCTATTTCTGAGGAGCTTACGAGAGTTAAGTCTATAATTTTAGGTCGTTGGAAGACCTACCTGTACTCCAATACCCTCTCGACCGATGTCATCTGGTTCTCCAGCTCAGTACTCTGTCGCATACCCCACTGGAACATGCCAGTCAACCCGATACTTTGCGTGATGGCCAAGCCTACGTTGCCCCCGAGTGTCACACCAAGGACGTCGTCTAAGACCAAGAAGCTGTACGTAACCAAGACGATGTAGAGAACGCAGAAGAGGTCCAACCAGAAACCAAAAGCTCTCGAGGTCGCTATGAATATGTACCAAGCGGACGAGTGCAAATCTTGATGATTGTCGAACTCTTTCGTCAAAATTTCACCAGCCTCGAACGCGCGAATTGTTGGAAGTCCTTGGAGAGTCGCGTTCAGGTGTCCGAAGACCGGTGATCGAGCTAGAAACGAATCGGACTTTAGCCTACGATTCTTACAATGTTTTATTTCGATTATATTAAATACTCACTGACTCCTTCAAGTCGTTTGACGCTTCGACTAGTCGCCAGATAGAAGACTCGAAGATAGTAGAAAATAATTCCTATGATCACTGTGGGTATCAATAGCCACGGGTTGGCCATAGCTACTACCACTATGATACCAAGAAGACTCAGACCAATTTGTATACAGTCGATCATCGCGGAGGGTAACAACTCGTCTATAGCACCCATGTCCTTCGAAAATCGGTTCAGAACACGACCGGACGTGTTCGTGTTGAAGAAACGCATCGTCGCGCGACTGATGCTGCGGAACATCTGGTCGTGCAGCTTGATGGACGCGTTCATACATGTCGAGAAGAACGCGAATGAACGAACTAGAGTGACGACTATCGTTAGAACAGTCAGAGCACTGTACACGTATATATAAATGCTGCGGGTGTTGGGATTTTCGAAGTTATCGACTATTGTGCCGTCGCTGTTTTCATGTACCTGAAAAGACGATTCACTGAAAATTCTGTTCTCGATCAAAAGCGTTCGCTTTCCGAAAATTAAAGAGGTTGACGCTCACGTGTTTTTCTTCCATGTTGACCCACTGTGAGATGAAGTAGTCGCCGCCGCTCGCAGCTAACTGCGACAGCAAGCACAGAAGGAATACCATTAACACGACGCACCAATTTCCACCTGCCTGCAGATACCCAGAGTAGACCGCGCCGGAAACTTTTCCCTTCGAACGCGTCTCTTCCACCTGCAAACGTCACGCAAGATTTTGTAATTGTCCTTGCGATTCAATATGGTGTTACTAACACTATGTACTTATCGAATTAGTACCTCAACAGGATCCAGTTTCTCGGTGCCGGTACTCATGTATGAACTTAATGACGTAATACTGGCGTTCCTCGAGTTGCTTCTGCTAGGTGGAGCGGACGATAGCTTTCGTTCCTCTTCGTCGGCAGCTTGGTTCTCTGCCAGCCTTCCGAAGTCTATTCCTATTCTGGTCAACTCATCGTAAGAGCTACGAACGATAGCAAGTTATTATGTCGAGATAAATCATTTCTGTACGTACGAGGTATTGTCGAAAGCAATGTTCTTAAATTTTGTTCAGTTTTTTTGCAAAACTTAATTAATTAATTAAAAGGTGTACAAACACTTTGTACACCCACTGTAGCTAAATAACGGAACCCACCCTTCCGCTTGAATGTGGCCGTCCTTCAACACGATGATCCTGTCGACGTTCCGCAGGTATTGCAGTTGATGCGTGACGAGTATCCTGGTAGTTCCCCTGAGGAATCTGTCGATGCACTCTTCGAACATGTGCTTACCCACGTGGGCATCAACAGCGCTCAACGGATCATCGAACAAGTACAGATCAGCCTGAGCGTACACCGCTCTAGCCAGGTTGATTCTGCAAGAATTGATGGATGAGTGACAGTTCGCTTGATTTACCGCTATTATCATAATTACCTAGCACGCTGTCCGCCAGACAGACTGATACCCCTTTCGCCGACAATGGTTTTATCGCCATATGGCAGCAGGCTGAAATCCCTCTTCAATTGGCAGACCTTGACCACACGATCGTATCGGAACGTATCCATCTTCTTGCCAAATAGAATATTCTGTCTGACAGAACCGGCAAACAGCCACGGTTCTTGACTGGCGTACGCTATCTTGCCGTTTATCTGCGCGAACAAAAGGAAAGAACATTAGAAAACCGCAAGGTAAACAGTCGTGAACAAGGTAAACGGTGCATGATAAGAATACGCACTTGTGCGGTGCCACTGTTTACAGGTAGCTCCTTCAATATCACGTTGAGCAAACTACTTTTACCGGCACCGACTTGGCCGACCACGGCAAGCAACTCGCCCTGGCTCAACTTGATGTTGATATTCTTCAATGTGTCTTCCTCATCGTCGGCTATCCACCTAGCGCTAACATTCTTCAGAACCATGCAGGAGTCTTCATCGTTCACGTTAGCCTTGTCTGTCTTGTCCGTCGTGTTGTTCCCTTCTTTCGTTATACCGTTCAAGTCGCTTTTAGTCTTCTCGGTGCTCGAATCAACGTTGTTGCTCTTCCGCGCGTCGTTGTGGGGCTCGACCTCGTCGTACATCATGAACTTCTCTAGACGCTTTATGGAGACCATCGCCTCCGCTATTTGCGTTATACCTGCGCGATCGAATGTTCTTTTTAATAATCGTACCCGCAATTATCCTGTCGAACAAATTTCTCGAGAAACCCACGAGAGACTCGTCTATTGACTATCTTAACGAGCGTGAACGGTGTTTACCTTGCGGGAAGAAGACGGTCATCGTCTGACGTAGAATATTATAGTAGGCGGTCAACATGAACACTTTCTCGGCAGTTATTTTGTGAGGATATAACACGTAACAGAGTATGGTAATGAAGAGCGTCATCCTGGTGGTGAACATGATAAAAGACATGGTGCCACCCCTGATCATCGACGTGAGTCGGACAACGTTGATCTCTTTCCTGCAATCATTGTGCGTAAAATCGATGTAGAAGTTCCCGGATTATTTCCGGACAAATAGTGTATTTGATTTTGTAATTACTTTCTTGCTTTCTCGACCAGAGCGCTGAAAGGCTTCTCCCAGGTGTACATTTTGATCGCTTGGATACCGCTGATAATCTCGTTGGTCAATCGAACCCTTTCGTCCGTCCTTATGGCAGTCTTCAGTCTGAGGATCGAAGACTTTTTACCCAAATAACCTGTTGGACACAATATTGAGTGTTAGACAAACCAACTGTATTCGATAACGGAGATTGCGGCGTTTACCTTGCAACGGTACGAACAACATTAGCACTGCGACCCCGATGATAGCGGACATTTGAACTTCTCTGTACATAAAGTACAAAACGATAATGGTCTCGAGCGGCCCGATCCACAAATAATGCAAAAATATAATTGCTACATCGAATCGGTTCACGTCGTTGGACAACAGATTTACCGCTTGTCCTACTGTCGTTTCGCCGAGCGCCGTCCTCGAGAGCTTCAACGCTTTCCTGTATATCAACGAGCAACAAGCCACGCGCATCTTCATGCCCATGTGAAGGATAGCCATCATGTACGGGTGAATGACAAATATTAGCAACGCTGAACACAATATCACACCGGTGGCGTACATGTAGGCCTCATCCTTCGTAATCTCATTGCTAGTACTGTAGTATTTCAACAGCCTTCCAAGGAATATTGGTTGCAGCACCCTATATAATAAAGGGAAATTAGTAGGACGATCAACGTGTACGCACACTGAGGTAGCATGCTCAAATCTCAAACTAAATTCACTATCACGACCTTTGAACGGCGAAGGTCAAAACCGTTCGTACTACTAATTTTCTTTGGCACACGATCAGCTTTACCATTGCATTTGAATTCAGCTAAATTACATCGCAATATGGATTTCCGAATACAGACTAAAAGGATCTAAGCGTGCAGCTTGCGAAGTCGCAAAAGGTCTCCGCCGTCTAAGGGATTAGGTAAACGCTACGCAATAGTAAACGAGCTAAACATCTCGAAGCTGAATGGGGTATCATAAGAAGTTCAATGGTAATTACACTGTCCAAAAATGTTTCCATATAACTGTTCGGTGGATCTGGTAGAATGGTTGAATCTGCCATTAATTTTTCTCGTACACGCACAGTACACGTACTTAAAAAAAAAACGTATTTTTCAACTTGAAACGAATATTGTCATGTTATTATAAAAGATATTGAATTGTTCTTTACAGGAAAAAATTCTGTAGACTTATGATTGCTTAAACATGTTTAATCCATATTTATTATCCATTATTAATACGTTATGATTAATTAAGCATGTTGAAGAATCTTTTGCTGTAAAAAACAATTCAATATCTTTTATAATAATATCACAATATTCGTTCAAAGTTTAGAAATACGTTTTTTGCAGATTCGGAATCAGCGCAAAAGACTCTATAAGATCCAGCCAACAGTTATTTGGAAACATGAAAAAAGTTAAAATTTGTTAGACAATGTTATTAGACTGCGGATTTCTACGTAGACATTCGTTTCTTTTTCCAATTATTTGAATCAACTGGAAGCGATGCAGTAAGGTTTTCTGATTCCTTAAGTCTAGTCATTTTTGTCATAATTCCCTAAAATCCACAGTCCAATGATTGTATCTCTAAGAAACAGGACGTGTAATTAGTATAGGTACAGAACGCAAGGAAGTTTAGGGACTTAACGATCTCGTCGCATCTTCGTTTTCGTGAACTTGTGATTCAGACGAGTTGCGTGTTCGAGGCAGTAGCACACTATGCACGGGAACATAGTGGCCACCGCTTCTCTGATTACAGTAACGAATCAGAAGGCCGAGAAACATGGGTTGTGATAATCTGAATAGGGGCAATAGAAATACTTTTAGTATCTCGTGAAATAATATTTAGAATAGTCTACGTCTACATATTTGGATATTGTGGTGTAGACAACCTGTCGTTCCATTTACCTGAGTAAAATCTCCATCACGGCTAGTATTAATCCGTACATTAATAATTTAAAGCCGAAACATTTGATAAGTACTTTCGTCAAACTGGGTGGCTTCACTTTACTTTTGACATCGTACGTTTTGCTGGCAGCGTTTTTCGATTCGTACAGCTGCTTCCGCTTTTCGTACGCCTCCACTTCCTTTTCCCATGCATTGGAAATCTGTGTGCCTAAAACGCTGCTTTTGTGTTCCTTCAGAGGTTTGTATAAATCTTCGATCTCTAAATCTCTCCGGTAGCCTTGCCAGAAGGTACCTAAAACCCACCTGTTGAAAACAAACGAAAAATAAAGAAGATAAGTTACGCTGTTACATAACTGTACCAATTAGTGATATAATATTAATACAGAAATATTATTAGGTCATTTTATTAGAGATTTTATTATCTTCAAATCGGAGACAACGCCACGTTGTATATTAAATCAGGCTTATCGCTGTGTTTTTGAGTTTGTTCTACCAATGGTGATTGATTAGAGATAACAATGGAGTTTCTTTTACATGTATTTTAGATAGTTCTCCTTTTATTTGCCCAAGGTTTATTTGTATCTGATACGAAGATTCTTTTAGACCAACGCTTATTCATCGCCTTGATTTCGTATTTTTATTGGTAGACAATGACGAGGGAAGAATAAAAAAGCGAGGGTGTTTTGTTAATTACGAAAGTTATCATCGGACTTACGAGAACGTGAGACTACTGAGGGGATTCACTCCTTGACGTGGATTGTTTCTTCTTTCTGTCTTCACTTTGCCGTCCATGATTGTCTCATTTATTTGTTTCTCACACCTGGAAGAATGTTATATTATATCGATTGTAGTACATCGTAAACAACGTGAATCATTCGTAGTGCGAGTCAAAAAGGGTATCCAACTGATAGGATCCAATGAATCACATATTGACGCAGTCATTGATAAATAAAGAAATGATTTTTCTAGAAGGATGAGGTGACAAACATATCACAGTTCTTGCAAACATCGCATTTATTAATAGTTAATACAGATCTGCTGTTTACATACATGAACAAAAAACAATTACAACACTATGACGACAGATTGGGTTGGCAATGACATTTAAAAAGATAAGTTTTCGTAAATTACATAACGGGGTCTTTCAAAGTTTGTAACGAGTGACAGTAAAATTTGCTTATCTTCGTTTCACAAATCATAATTCAAGGAGTAAATAGAAGTACACACATTCTCAACAAGATTTTCACTCGTTGCGATAAATAATGTACACAGTGATAAAGTACTTTAGCAAACAGAGATCATGTTCTGGAAACCACATTGGCCTGATAAACCACTGCAACCATTACTTTTTACCCATTTTTCCTACACCGTAAGCAACATTATCTGTTAGTTACATAGCTGTTAGAGGAAACAATGAATCGGATGCGTAATAAGCTTAACACGATCGTTCGAACTAGAAATCGTGAATTTTACTTTAACGCCTAAAACGTCCATAGTACCTGTGACATGCACGAATGTTACATACACGTAATACAAATTACTCATGAGAAGACAATGTCACAACAAAGGTATAACTTTCATGGCAAACTTTCCTCGAGTTACAAAGTGAATTGATAATGCCCGCAACTGTAACGACGACGACAGCTCGTCATTGAATATTTCGATTTCCTTCGGCCACGATCTTCATAGCGAATAATAATTATTTCGAAGCGCAAGCGTCGTAAGGCTTTCTGCAAAACTTGTCGGAATCAAAACCAGCCCAACCAAAATCTCTTTCTCAGAAGTAAGGGAGGGGCTTCAGGACAACGGAATCGTTTCTCGGAAGAATGCGAAGGGCATTCGAACAAACTGGATCCTACAACCACGTGTATCAACTGCGAAACTATCGGGTGTTACTATATGCTCACAGGAATTTAAACCGTAAAAATTGTTTAATATATTCACAAAGACGCGATTGAATAGACTGTCGGTGTTTAAACAACAAACAGAAAATGGCACAAATTCTTATGCACCCGTTGCGAAAAACCCGGAAAGAGAGACTGGGGGCGTGCGCCGGTTTATCAAATTGAATTTTAACTAGAGAAACCAGCGTGCAGTGAAGATAAAAATACTTCGCATCTCTTGGTTATCTCTCTTTTTTTGGCACAGAATTGCCGGTTTTCAGAGATAGCTGACAATAACGGTTCGCACTCGAGCAAATTATGGTAGACAGCTCTGGTTCGCATAAGTAACATGTGCCGCCGAGCGTGTAATCAATCACGTACGTTTCATAGGAATTTATTCACAACACGCGTGATAGTTGCGTTTGACGTGATCATTGTCGCCGACAACGATTATCAATTGCGACAGGAAAAATTCCCGGGGCGAATGATGCAGCGGGCATTTCACGGAATAGCAGTGCGTCGCGCCGACACAAAGACATCATAGTCGATCGAAATGTACTTATGTAATGATGGGAAAACGCGAGCACGACGGCGTCGCGGCGATTCATTTTGTATAACAATTGACAATGACAATTGGCGAATCGCGTTCAGATACATTTCGAGCTATATTCGGAAGAGTCTTTGATGGTGCGGGCACGTTTCGGTGTGGTGAGTGATCCAATTGAGCGAACGATAGCGTCTAGACACGAAGAGACAACGATGGATAAACGTTTCGATCCCGGCGTTGATTTCGTCTGACTTACGATCGACGACGACGATAACGATGATACGGTCCTGGTTTAATTCGGAACACGTTACTGGCCCATTACTCTTCGACCTGCTTGCTTGACTAAAATGACAGGCCACATCCAGTTAAGTAGAAGGCCGTTACTCGACTGGCGCGCGGCTGCCCGATGCTCGTATGTGTCATTGGTTAACCTTAAATCGACACGTGATCAAGAACAACGGCTCTGATAGATTGGATATACCTTGTGGTGTATGGATCAGTGTCCGCCTTCCAGGCTTTTCCGTGTCATCGTCATCGTCGTCTCTTTTTCGTCGCGACGACGGGTTTCACGATTCACGCGGCATCTCTCGAGAGAACCATGGAAATCGATTTTCCTTATCTAAGCCCACGCGCCATTTATCTCGAAACTCTGCCGACCTGGCGAAAAAGCAATGTCATCAAGATAAACCAAATTAACAAATAGATTACGCGAAAATTGGGCACTGATGTCATAAGGATGACTATACAAAAATTACGAAGCTGTATTTTGTTATTGCGTGGCCAACAGTGAGGTAAATACGAGTAGACCAATCAACCGATGGGTTTGTCTATTTATTTAGGATGTTTTTTTTAAATAAGCGCAGTCCCATTACCATTTTCGTGTCACGAATTTATGCTTGTTAATTCTGTATATGTACCGATTTTCCTCGACCGGATTAATTTAGTCTTGGCTGCGGTATACTGTTTTGAATTTAGTAAAAAATTAAGGCTTCGCAGAAATGTGGAGTGGACGTTGAAGCGACATCTACTACGACGCTGGCAAATCGAGAGTGTCATGTCGTCTCTTTCGTTGAATGAATTAGACAGGTGAACGAACTAGGTGTAAAAATAGCTGCCTCGTTGTCCTGACCGATTTGGAAATCTACCGATGTTACTTGCGTCAGTTGTGTCATGTTGCAAAAATCTATTTCCAGTTAAAGCTGTTATGATAAATAACAGCGCGGTTGATTATTGCCGCCTCTATCGTGAGACGCCGTGTCAATTCCGGCAAGACTTATCTGCTCCCCAAAATCTGAATATAGCGCCATTACACGTACCGGCAAAATTCTCAAACTTGTCGACAAATTTACCGACAGACTTGCGATTTCTGTTCGGACATTGTGGCGCCAGCTGGAAACTGAAGAAGCATTTACTAGTTTAATGTCGATAAAGAAGATGGTGCTAGTGTTGATTCAACACTGTTGATCTGCATACTTTTTTAAAAGAGCCAAAGATAACGACTTTTTTAATAAATGTAATATTAGGCTGGAAGATAAGTCTATGTTCCTACTTAGTAAACGATCTCTATGTAGATATAGGGAATTACATTTATAGGCAAGTAGTTGTGTACGAGATATCATATATTTTTATACTTGGATATAAGAAAAAAAATATATATTATATTATAATTTATTATAACTTGTAAGAATAAGGTTAACAAACTTTAAACTTGTAATAGACACTATGTACTTATATGTATATGCAATATACTATATGGTTTATGGATCTGATACGATCTAAAGCTTGTTAAAAAAAAACTATGATATGAAGATAATGTAGATTTCTGATGTAGATATGAAGATAATGTAGATTTCTGTTAATGTTAATTGTATTGAATCAATACAATACTATTGATATACTAATTTGTTCAGATTTGGTCGTGAACATTTATTTTGTTTTTGATTGGCTAGCAACAAATCTATTCAAATTATAACAGATTCAAATAAATATTCAAAAAAGTAACACGTTATTTCATTTTTGACGACACTCGTCGGTGTGTGTGTGTCATCTTCTATTCTTTATAATGTTTCTTACATTCTTCACAGGTGGCGTCACAATGTCCGAACAGAAGCCGCAACTCTGTCGATAAATTGTTCGACAAGTTTGAGAATTTCGCCAGTACGTGGTATGGCGCTATTTTCAAATTTTGGGTAGCGAAGTTACATAGTATCTTATGGCGAAATCGCCAAGAATCATTCGTTTCATATAACTTTTTTATAATTGTACCAAACGACTCTATTTTTATATCATCAATTAAAAGCATTGGTTTACTAAATGATCTGCAAAACAGATTTTCCAAAAATTACAATTTACAAGGTTGCAGGCAAAAATAAAAAAGGCTTTAAAAATTTTTTTAGGGCCCTTAATAAAAATTTAAGATATATGTTTGTTACGCACATGCTGATAATTTCATTTTTGAGAATATTCAAAATCCAACTAGCTAAAAATTATTATTTGTGTCCACAATTATGAAAGTGCTCCAAGTTATATATTTCTTGTCCGAGATACTAAAAGGACAAATATATTAACACTAAAGGAATTCCATATAATGTTGAAATAACGAGCGCTATTTAACAGTTCATCGTTCACGACGTCGTAAAAATTACATTGAATTAATTTCGATGAATTATCTTCGTCGACAAAAGTGACTAGGATCGATTTAAAACAGGAAAAACGTTAGAAAAATTTAGGACGATCGATTTAGTATTTTTGCAGATGTCTTATATCAAAGGAAGAAAGAATTTTTCGTTTAGCATCTATCAATCGTAACGAACTCAGAAAATTTTTATTTCTCAAACGGATTCGCAGTCTACTAATTACTGTGCCACGGTTCCCCGTGAATTACAATGGGAAGACAGGGGGTTGGACAAGGTTTTCCACGGTTTCGTCAACGTCGTGGAACGCGACGATACGATCGGCACCGTGCACAGACACGCGTATCGATCCGGTGTGAAGCGATCCGTGAATTTGTCCCGGCTAAACGAGCCTAACCCGGGAACGGGCGCCGATACGATCGGGCTCGGCTCCTTGCGCAACGATTGGCAAGGGTTATGACACCCCCGGTTATGGCATCAATGCGCCGCGCACCGGGCTCGCGGTTATTGTCGAGCGAGTTGCACGTGTCGTTGATCGAAAGGTCCGAGAGCGTGTCCCGCTGGCGCAATCCCCCGGCTGCACCTACACGCTTATTCATTTAGGATTACACAAGCCGCAGGGGGCAGGGGGAAACATTCCTCTGTCGAATCGTCGAATGGGAACCACCATGACTGCCATGCGTCGATTCCCGAACCGATTATCGACCGGAGCAAATTGGAATTCCACGTCTTCAATCTTTCGATGGCATCTTTGCTTCTTCGAGCTATTGGTCCTCCAGACAGAGAATCTTGTTCTGTGATTGATGGAAGGATTTGAGAGGTGCCGAGAATAAAGCGGTGCCCACTGTAGTCTTCGCTGTGTTAGATTTTCGTGCAGTATCAAACGATTCAGAATACGAAACTTCGTGTAGATAAAAATCGACTTTTGGTGTTTCAAGTGCCTGGACTAGCGGATGAATATTCACTTTCTGATTGATGGAGAGATTTAGAAGAAATCGGGAGTGAAACGAAACCGATTGCAGTCTTCGCTATACTATATTTGCACTGACTGTTGTGTAATTCTGAATGGAAGTCCTGTTCACGCTAAAAGATCGTTTTTCGTTTCCAGCGAAAGAGTTCGTTGGACGGTCAACCGATTTCGACTGGATCTCTCGCGGATTCCTTCTTCAAGGGAGTCCTTTGAGGTCCCGTCGAGCATCAAAGGACTTTCTATGCGCTTACGTGGAACTCGGTAATAGGAAGATGACGTTTATGAACCGGGGAACGCAACAAGAAGGCCCGGGAGCTATCTTTATCTCGGTGGAGACGCTCGCATCCGGTCTCGATCCTCATCCCGACGATCCCTTCCATCATCCTCTTCATTCCTTTCGTTCCTGCGTGACGTCATTGCCGATTTTTTACTCGGGAGTTACCATTTGGACACATTCTTTTCCATTATACATTTAAAGCAGCAATCAAAGAGAATGCTCTTGCATAAGTTCTGTTTTTCACAACTGAATCAGACAATATTTATTTCGCGTAAAGATCTGCAGTAATTAATTACCGATACAAAGGGTTCGGTCACTGCATCAGATCACAGACAATCGAGACGCGTCGATTACCCCCCGAACTCGATTCCCCTGGCACGATTTCACTCGCGAGCGTCCTAATCAACCGTTAAATCCCATCGAGCAGCATCACGTTTCGATTTCATGGCAAACAACGATCCCAGTTGTCGAAACAAGGTGCAAAATCCGATAATCCACGAACAACCGCCCACGCAATCGGGCACTCACCCCTCTCTGGAACGTGTTCGAGGGGTGAGTCCGCTTCCTTAAGGTGTATGACCGAGGGTGGCCGAGGTTTATGGGACCCCGTGGAGAGGTGAACAACGTGACTCAGCTATGAGGATGACGTAAGAAAACGGGGAACTTAGGGGAGCGATGATAGAAAAAGAGAGCGAGCCAAGAGAGCAAGAGAAGCTCGACCTATCTTCGAACACTCTCCCCCTCTTCCTTCCGTCCGCGCTTGTGCGAGCGACGATTAGGGGATACGCCCTAAATCAACTCCGTTCCATGGTGTACCGAGCAATTTGCTTTGAATCATTCTTTTGTGTGCTCGTTCGGGGACCCTATAATTATTTAAAAAATATTGCGGATCAAAAATATTCACTTTAACAATAAACAAGGACGATTTCACTACAATTGCCTCTTCAAACAAACTGTCCACGCGCGGTTTAATCAAAGTATAGTATTTTATCGATATAAGTCCTCAACACGGGTCTGCGCAGGGTTATTTATACGGCAGAGATACTATTCTTTGAGTTTTGCCGAACGTAGAGAAGGTCCGCCGAGCTCGATCTGAATTTCAAACTTCTTTATTTTCCAGTATTTTTTGATGGGACTTTAATGATCATATTTGTGGCATTTTTCTAATAAAAATCATACTAAGTATGATATAATTCCAATGATATTCACTTGTGTAAGAGAAGCGGAGAGTCGCAATCGCCAGCACAATTCAAACACTCGTGCCCGAAACTTTAATTGTCTATTACACAAGTAAATATCGTTGGAATTATATCACACTTGGTATGATTTCCATTAGAAAAATGTCATAAATATGGTCAATGAAGTTCCATGAAAAAATAATGAAAAATAAAAAAATTTTGAATTTCCAATTAGTGTGGGATAGATAGATAGATCGTAGATTGATAAATAGATAGATACTAGACATTTAGGACATATACCGATAAAATACTGTATAGCCAAAGAACAACACTAGACACTCTTTTCCTTAGCAACAAATAAAATTCAACTGAAAACATACCCAAGAATAAAGCTCTAAAGACATCAATAAAAGATGCTTTACAAGAAGACACGCGTCTCCCACATTATTTCGCAAATGGAGCACCATAGTCAGCATAATTCTGTGATCCATTTAGCGTACAATTCGCGGGAGATGACGCTCGATCATTTTTCCCTTGGTAATTGGCGATCAGAGATCGAAGGATCGGGTTCCCATTGGAAATGCGAAGGGCCGCTTGTCGAGGGACGGGTAGAAGCCACGGGGTCCCATTAGCGAGAGGATATCGAGCGGGCTTATGCAACCGGCCACGGACACTCGAGCCGCCATTGCTCCGGAATGTCCATTATAATACTCGCGACCGTCCATTCATGCGTTCGGATCCTGTCCTGTCATCCGCAGACGCGATCGCTTTGTTTCGCGTTTTGACGCCGGGGCCTCGCGTGACAGATTGAAGATCGATGCGATAATAGGCCGTGCATCGGATATTTCCATTGTCCTGTTAATCTGTCGCCAGTAATTCTATTGTACGCACCTGTTTCGCCGATCCACCCTCGGCTCGCGGAAATATCGCCAGCGATCGACGATTTTTATTCTTCGTCTTGCGGCGACTCTTCGGTTTTGTTCTTGTTCCAACGTGTTCCTTGTCCGTGCATCTTCTTTATGACACTGATTATATCAGTTTAGTAACACCGTAACATTAGATAATCGACAGCTTCATATATTTGATTCCTATTCCAATAAAAATAATTATATGTTTTATTGCGTCAACGGTGAAAGAAAATCTGGAAAGTCAAACCTAGAATTTCATAGTCTCAATGTTTCGGTGTTAAATTATCAGGATCTAAGTTATCAGAATTATCTGTACTGTTGAGAATGACTTCATTCAACAAAGTGTAGCTCATATATTTTTAACATTTTTGGCCTGAAAAAATATGTTACATGCTCCGAATAATGATAAGTACGCGTGCAAAATGCAAATGCAAAATAATGTTCTGACTGCGTACAAAAAAGCCCAAAACTAGCCTGCAAATGGCACTGTGAATATATCCTCTTACTCAAAGCAACGTTGGCGCTACGAATTGGAAATTCGCAGAAGAGCAAGGCCAAGCAGCCTTATGGCATAATCGTGGACAAAGATAGAGAGAGATCAATGTAAGAGCCAAGTCGCCCTTTCAATTCTCCGAGCCAGATCGATACATATAAAACGTGTAATTCAAGATTTCCCAGGGATCGGTTCTGTGTCGATCAGATCTGAATTGCGTCAAAGCTCGGGTTGCATAATGACCTGTAATGCTGCTGTTAGGGTCTTTTCAACGAGACTGCATGCGCAGCTCGTAAATCGAATGACAGTCTTCCATGAAATCCAGAAAACCAGTCACATTTCTATTGGAAATACATTTATAACTTTCAGCGAAATTAAGAATGGTAAAATTCAGCATAATACTTTATTTTCGATCGGTAAAATTGTCGATCAATCGAACGAGGCTCTATTTAATTCCGACGCATTCGAAAATCCCTAGAAATATTGAAAATTACATACAGTGGGTGTACAAAATTTTTATTAAGGGCCCTAATAAAAAAATTAAAAGAAATGCTTTTCCTATTTTTGCATGTAACCTTGTAAATAATCATTTTTTCATTCTAATGTACACTGGAGTCAAAACATATTTTCAATAAATTCCCATGAAATTGTTAAATAAAAAATCCAAAATGGGACATTCTAACCCCTTGTGGTAGGTTTAGTGTTAAATAATTCACTAAGCAACTTAAAGATTAGCTGTGAATCATCGTTCTCCGAAAGACCATAAACCGAACGCAAGTGTTGCAATTATACTAATTAAAATGAAACAGAGATAAATTGCAGGATGACTCACGGGTACCCTGATTCTGCGTCGATGCATGATGCGTTTCAAGAGAACTTTGTGGCATGGATGGTGTGGATCGAGACTGTCCAGGGCGAATTTAACGAGAAAGCAAGAAAATCACCAGTCTCCGTGGCCGACCATAAAATCTTCGACCCTTAAATCCAATTAAGAGCGAGTCGACCCTCCGGTTAGAGCGTGTACAGAATGAGGACGATAAATAATCGTGACCGGCACCCCCGTGAGGATTAAACAGCGCCTATAGTCCGTTTCGTGCTGAGTATTTCGCTAGTTACCGTGTCTTCCATTCGAATTTCCGTCAATTTAACCTTAACTCTGGTAATAGAAAAATGATCGTTCTACCCGACGATTTACTGCGACGTAACTGGGCCATTACAACGTTAAATGTAGCAAACATTAACTAACAAACTACCACCACCGATGAAAATGGCAGTCCCAGATTTGTTATTTTATAATTATTGAAATAATAAAAATGATTTCATAAGAAATCATTGTATAGATATTTCTATTAGAGCACATATTATAATGGGAGCCGCACAAAGTCTAAATCAAATTAATCTTGTCATTTTTATAAGGGAACATACACCCTAAGGTTAAGCTGAAAATTGGTTGAAAACAGAGTCTGTTGCGTTCGAATGGGTACCTTTATTGTTTAAAAATCACAATCGATAAAAATATACATGTATAAATAATAAAATAAATAAGGATGTTGAAGGTTAACATTTTTATACGGCGATTCGTAGTGCTAGAAGCTTCTAAAGGCTTCAGTGCTTTTACGATTATGCATTATATATGTCATTTAACGCCGTAATATTGGGGAAAGGAATAAATAACTTGGTACACGATGATAAATAAATAATTGGGTTCGCGATTAAAACATTGATCGATGACATGTTCGTGAATTGTGCGACAAGGGTGAGAATTAATTAGCCTCGCGCTTTAAAATGGCGTCACTGGGCCACTCACAATGGACGACGCAGACCAGACCTACTTCAGACCAGCTATTCGTCGTTGCCGCGGCCGTTTTGGTGCGCGTTTTGCCCTTTGGCGAGGTTTGGGCGGCCCGCAATCATTGCAATCGCCATAATCGTCGTCGCTGCTGCATCCGTCCGAACAGCCGCCCTTAGTACCACAACAGGACGAAGCAGAACCCGAAGAAGAACCTTCTGAAATACAAAACAGATTTTTGTATAATTTTTCTGGACTTTGAAAAATATTGCGAGAATAACTGGAAAGACTGATATCTTTATTTATAAGAAATGATCTAAATTGTGTCTGGGAATTGTTCGCTATCTGGTCACTGAAACGATGCATCTTTCTATGCAAGACACTCTAACATCACAAATTTTGCATTGCAAATTTTATTCCGAGGAAATAATAACAACTAACCATCGAAAAGTTCGGCGGTGGTTTAGTATAGTGACAACGCCTGTAAAATTAGTTCAAATTCTGGATGACAGGTACAATCCAAAGATTATGCGAATCAAATTATTTTTCGACACACGCGCTCCCAGGGACGTGCACGCATACGTTAGATCCCGATGCAGTAGCAGTTTTTTGCGAATATCTCGGCAACCGTTCGTTTCCGCAAACTAATTCTTTCGGTTTTGTATTGCCCTCCTCCTCCTCACCATACGCGTCTAACACCCACCACCGCAGGCGTTGTCACTATACTAAACTTCTGTCGTTCGTTTAATTGTTGGGTTGTAATTATTTCAGAAAATTGAAGTAAAGATTTGCTGATTATTCAAATTTGAGTAAGACGCTATAGCGACGTCGATAAAGTATCGAAGGGTAGAAATGAATAAAATGTTAATTTCTTATATCCATAGCGAAGATTAATGCGATTAAAAATATTTATTGAAGTGGACAAGGACTCACTTGCTCGACGAGCCGGCTTCTTCTTCGCGATGGAGGGTGATTTACAGAGTTTCGAGGTTTTCTTGGGTTGCAGAGTTCGCCCTTTGGCTTTGCCCTTGCCCTTCCTCCTCTTCGGAGGACTGTTGTAACAGTCGTAACAGTCGCAGTCGAAACAGTCGCAACTACTGTCCGAACACGTGGAGGAGGATGAATCTGAATAGTCGGACGAGCTGTCGCTGGTGCTGTCCGAGTCGTAACGGCTCTTGCAACAAGACTTTGACTTCCTGGTCAAGGTCCTCGAGACTGGCCTTCTACAACTGTAAAAAAACAATTTATAATAAATGGAACTTCACCCTCTTCGTCTTTGCCGATTCCTTTTATCTATTTATAATTTATTCAAATTTATTCGTTAATCAATTTCGAAGAACATTCTGCCGTGATAAATTATCGTAATCATTTCTCGATGTGTCTATGATCTTGGTGAAACTGATTTCAATAGTTCAACCCACGAAAAATATTTCTACTGATAGTTTTCGTTAATGCAATTTAATATTCAGTCGCATTTCTCCCCCACATTAATGATGAATCTTCAGTATTTCTTTTATTAGATCAATCACTTTAATCGTGTCGTATTTTTATTGTGAATCTTATAGCGTTCATAATTTCCAACCGTCTTCGTTAACCTATACTGTTTCTTACATTCACCTCGAAAGGATGGGTAAACAAATATATTCGACGGTCAGAAGGTTAAATTATGTACGGGTTTATACCCACGCAGCAATTCAAGTAAATGATTATACGTAATAAATACTAAATAAATAATACTTCTTCTATTTAGTGCTCTTTTATTAATATAAGATTGTTTACCTCATACTGCCGATGTTTTAGCAACAATGTCTTCAATATTCCTTATCCGCAGATGTTGATTAATTTTCCGTCCTTTTTTTATTCGTTGTACTTCACGTTATTAGATTTAGCACAGTGCAAGATTTGCGATTAGAATTCCGATTGTATCACCGATCAAATGTTATCCGTATATTCGAGTCCAGGAGAATTTCACCAAAACGATGCTCGATTCTCGCGATCTGTTGCCCAAATGCGACCAACTGACAACAGATTTGGTTTTATAGAAACGGTTCACTTGCTCCCTGGGTTCACCTTTCGGCAACCGTTGCTCTTGTTTGTGTACATGACAATTGAACCATTCGCGCTCGCTTACCCGTCGCATTTTCGAATTGTTACATCCGATCCTCTAAAAATCTGCAGTGGTAATTCCATCAAACAATAGAAATTAAACTACACTTTATACATGACAAAATGCAGGACGAGTTTACATCATACAATCTATTATGTCACGCACCAACATAGAAAATCAGGAATTAATTATAAATACGCATTGTGGGAAAATAAAATTTGTATTATTTCGAAATTATTTACAATGGTTAGGTTACTATTATACAGGATGTTAATTTTAACTCGAGCACCTAAACAATTTTCGCTACTATTGAAACTAAGAAAAGTGACTAAATAGGATGTACGAAAGTAATAATTAATTTTTTCCGCTATCAGATGCACGCATTAAAACCATGGACATCCTATACAGTAATTTTCTCTTAGTTTCAATACGAGCGGATATAATTTACGTGCTCGAGTTAAAATTAATACCCAGTATACATTACTTTATGATGGAAAGTCAAAAACAATTAAGTTAACCATACGAAACCCACGACGTCTCTGACAAAAGGCGTTAAATAGTTAATCTTTCAATTTCCAAGATTCCAGGGAGAAGATACAACATGATTGACGACGTAGCACAGTCACTGAGCAGCTTGTTAATAAATGTTTGAGCAGGCAACATTCAAACATATTCGCATACAGATTTTGCAAGCGTATCATTCAACTAGTCTTTTATTCTCCGTCGATCCGTTTGTTTGTTCCAGAGGGAATAATTGTACAGTTCGCGAGAAAATAGACGAAGAAACGAGCTCGTCTAACCAGTCACGTGCGACCATGCAACGTGCCGGCGGCGGCGGAGGCGGCTGCACTTAGGTTCACGGCCTGGCTCTACCTTGCCACTGCAACCAGCCGTTGTGACATAATACGCTCTCGCTGTTTCTCCACGGTGCTAATCGAACGCTGTGGAAAATCGCGACGGCTACTGTATTCGTTTGACCCTCTTCTCTTCGTTTCGTCTGCCATGGGAAACGTCCCGCAAACGGTGACACCGTTCGCACTTCCGTGGAAACCGTTCCTGTTAACCATTCTTAACCGTAACAATCACCGGGCACAGCTATCCAACCATCCAGCTACTTATCCACAGTAGATCATCGAAATTTCACGTTTCAGAACTTGTCGTGGGCAGTGAGAATAACTGTATCATACAAGGTTTCGTTAATGATTTGCCTGTGCATTTACACGTGTTCATATTTTCCATCACGAACAAAATACATGGAAGTAACATTTAAAATGAGTTTAGTTCCGTTGTCCATCTTTTTTAACTGAGCTATAACAGTTTGAACTCCCACGAAATCCAGTTTCGATCAAATTCGAATAACTCGATAAAAAATAATCGTAGATCAAGTTTCAACGTGTCGTTATAAAGAAGTTACAAAAAAAATCGTTGGAGACGTTTCAATATCTACTAACGTTCATTTATGATAAGAGAAGGTATCTTGAGCTTTGTATCTGCTATGCTATACAAACAAATCTCAGGAAAAAACGAACAATGGGATGTAAAGTTAGAGGTTTCAAGTTTCAAAATGATTCCAGTTGCATCTCCGTACGATTTGTGTCTTCGAAGTGACGGTACTTTAAATATCCCCGTCTTCGCGAAGATCGGGAACTTAGTTTGCAACCGTACTTTCTGGAGCGATAACGCGCGGTTAAAACGCGTTCCTACGTTTGTTCGCGAGGTTTGCACAATGTCCAGGTACTCTTAGGAATTTCCAGGTGTTCGCCTAACGATTCCCGCCGTTGAAATGTCACATTCGCGGGTTCGTATGAACCTCCGTGTCCCCGAAGCATATTCGTAGGAGCATCGCGAAGCGTCGCGCATCGGGGACAGCGAATTAATTCTGGATCCGAGCCGGCTTGCACAGCTGAATGGTTCGCCTGTTGTAATTTACCGTTAACGACAATTTAGCTCGTTGCACCGCGAGTTACAACGTTACAACACGGCCGTCCCGGCGAGCAGCGAGCAGCTGCGTTGGCCAAGATAACTCTGTTAAAGGTCTCCGTCCAGTCACATTGTCCGGAATCTAGGTGGGAGTAGTTATGGTTAGATAATGGCAATGCCTGCGAGCATATAATTAGCGTCTTAGTTACGATACCGTGATATATCATTCTTTGTCCCGCATATCCGTGCGAGTCGCGACCGCCATTTTACCCAGGCCGCTTTCAACAGAAACTTTCGTCACCGCCCTCCGCTCATAATCGCTCCTATTATATAATATATCGAGCGAGACCGTAAAACCTGCACACACGCGTTTACGATCTTTCCCATTTGACCACGATTTTCCTCTTTTTTCGTCGAGGTCTTTACGAATGCGATTCCACCGTGAATACCGAGCAAAATGAGTTTTCAGGAGCTTATAGTGAAAACGTAAGAGTATCTACTAAAAATATTTATTCCGAAAAAGACGCAGTGACTCTAGACATGACGTCTAAATAACAAAACGCTGCGTCTTTATACAGTGACTCCCACTAATATTCGGACACTCTTACAAAGACGATAACTTTTTAAATATTGTACTATACGATTTGAATTTTTTTGGCAAGCTAGTGCAATTAGTTTGCCACAGGATGCGAAAAAAAATTTTGTGAAAAATCGCAATTCCTCTGAATTATAAAAAAAATACTAAAAGTTGCATTTTACAACTTTTTTATGTGGACCTATATTGAAAATTTAAAAACTACGTTTTATAGACCTGTGTCAATTAAACATATTCTTAAAATTTTGTCAAAATCGGTGGACGTTGCGATGAGGTATAGACGTTTAAAGATAGTAAAAATTGCAGATTTTCACGATTTTCGGCCTTCAACTGCAGTAAATCTAAGGATTCTTGCATCTTTCAAGGCTTGTTGTTTTTTTCCGCATCAACCGATTTTAATGAAACTTTACCAGTGCATATAACTGACACAGATCTACAAAACGTAATTTTTAAATTTTCAATATAGGTCCACATAAAAAAGTTGTAAAATGCAACTTTTAGTATTTTTTTTATAATTCCGATCAATTGCAATTTTTGACAAAATTCTTTTTTCGCATCCTGTAGCAAACTAATTGCTCTAGCTTCTAAAAAATGTTCAAATCATATAGTACAATATTAAAACAATTATCGTCTTTTTAAGAGTGTCCGAATATTAGTGGGAGTCACTGTACTTCTCAACCACTTTTAACTCTATTCAAATTTTTAGCCATTTTTTCAATACATCGTACACAACATACATCATAATATATTGATTTTATGAATAATATACGATCTTTACAATCTCGATAATTATAAAGGTGGGGACAGTACGGAGGTGGCGAAGAAACTGAACAATTTCTAATATGTTACGCCACCTCAAATGGGTCGAGGAGGTGTCGAGAGTTATTTTGAAAAAACAGCAGTTAAAAAATGCTCGTCGCCCGTCAATGGAGCGATGCAAAAAGTGGTTCACGTGTCGGTCATCGTGGCCTCCTGGCCGGCAGGTTTTGTCGTTCCGAGGTTACGCGACTACGTAAGGATAGTTCCATTTTGAGAGATATCGGCCGGCATAACGTGACCGACGGCCACGTGGTGGCGAGCACGTGTACGAGACGCGGGACTGTTACGTAACCGCGACGGAGCCCGAGCAGAGCCGAACGATAAGAATCGACGCCTACGCGTTTATCGCTCGATCGGGTTTTTTCGCGTCATCGCTGACGCTATCGCGGATCTCTAAATATCCTCTAATATCCGAAATAAATTCGGATTTTCATTGAAATCTATACCTTTGTGGCCGACGTCAAACTGAAGTCAAATAAAATTGTACAAATTTTATAAACAATACACAGCAACGTGAATCATCGTTTCAGTAAATCATCAATGAGCTCCTACTCAAGAAATTGTAACGCGCACAATTTTAACTATTTCTACTTCGAAAAATTATATCGCACGGTCCAAATAATAGGAAACACGTGTGCAAAATCCCGATACGAAGCTGCCGTCTGATTTCTTCAAAAAAATTCGTGACCTACCGACGCTGTACGCCGCAGGACCGTAAATGATTTTTCGATCGAGTCCGCGCATGGGGCTTTACGATAATTAGGATAACTCGGAGGCTCGAATAGGAGATACTCGGCAAAGGAGGCGAGTGAAAAGCAATTTTCTCGTTAGCCTAAACGCGCGATATTACGCGGCGATGTTGCACAACGGCGTAACGAGCCGGCGATACGCGCGAAACGGGACCTCGCGTAATGAATCTTCATTCCTATAAATAGCCATGTATCAAACCGTCCGGATTCCTCGACACACTTCGGGCGAAACTTGCCCGAGAGTGATCTCCGACAAACGCGATTGCTATAGCACTCTTGTTCCTCGTGAAATTTCGATTTTCCGTCGCCCGGTACCAAAATGGCCGCGTGCGCCGCCGTTGAAGTCTCCGCTTCGCACGTTACTCGTCGCTCGATACTCTTGCGATGTAATTAATCTCCTATCTGCTTGAATATTTAACAACAATTCTTATTTGCTGGATGGGTATTAATGCACCGTGGTGAATTGAGTAATCGTTGCAGTTGTAGTACATGCGTAATTTATGATGCAGCGATTTATGATCTGTTAATGTGCACACGCATATTGTGACTTGTAAGAGAGGAATATACAAGAATCTATTTAAATCAATTCAAATACGGATGAAAACATTTTATTCGTTCTGTTCGACTGATTTTTTCTTAGAGAATTAACTTGTATTGATTTCTATCAGTAATTAAAAGTCGTCCAGTATAATGTTCACGGTGCATTCGATTAAGCATACGTCGAAAAATATGATCGAGAGCAGTACCAGCTGCAGCCGCGTCGTATATGGCGGCACGCTCGAATAGTACCGTTTAATGTACCACATTTCCCCGGCGTTAAAGAGACGAATCGGTTGACACTGTTGGTCCAGATAACGGTACCACGGTGTCGTTACATCGGTTACATCTTACACGAAACAGGCTGACCCCGATGTTCTCGAAAATCGCGTTTGCGTAACAAGATCGATCCGTGATCGACGAGTGCGATCGAATCCACGTTAAGAAGAGTTCCAGGCATTATTGAACTCGGCATTTTTCTGCAAAAATCTGTCAATTGAAAGACATAGTCGAATAAACATTTTTTTCTTTCTTTAACACTGGAGTATCGATGCATGAAAAACGACAATTTCTAACTATTCATAAAAACAGCGAGAATGTGTTTATCTCTCCGAATTTGTAGATATTTTTCAGAAGAATACGTACCAAATTCGAATAATCGTAAATTAAACATATTAATTATCCTAATGTTAATAATTTGTTTTAGTCTTTCCACCATTTATCAATTCTCTGATACTCATTTTTCTAATAAATATTTCCTTTATCCTGTGATCGATTTAATAGAATTTAGAGAATGGAGTTCCGAGATGATCGATCACCGTGGCGTCGCTCAAAACGCTCGATCTGACCGAGTTGCCTTCCCCGAAGAAAAACTTGACCTCGTTGCCGCAAATACTGCGAGGAAAACCGTGAAAGCCTGAATCGCGGGGAAGTCGAATGTTTTGGTTCGAGCCGGGCCTTTGTTGCAGCACCGTCACCGGCGCAGAAGAGGACTCATCGTCGTTTCCAATTTCACTTAGGTTTTCTTTCGTGCTTTGTCATACACTGTTTACTCGCTCTGAAATGGAACGAGCGAATTTATTCTACATTTTCCATGTCGATTGTCGACTTCGTCATTTGTCCCAAATTCGCAGCAGTGAATTTATTCCACGGTTTTCCTGTTGATTGTACGCTGTTTTTGGAGGAAGAGGAATTGAGAAGATGAATTGATCGTTATATAATAACTGTCCGTTAAAATCAGTACTGGGTTGGGTTAAATTTTTATCGAATTTCAACGAAGCGATTAAATATATTTATTTCAAAATGAACGTAGACAGAAATTCAACGCCTCGGCAGTTCAATAATTAATTTTTCCCAGCAAGAGATTATCTGTATAAAATAGTAGAAAAGAAGAAAGGATCCGACAATTAGTGGTAAAATGTGTGTGAAAGACGTTACGAAAGAGGAGGTGAAAAAATGGATCGCAATATGTTCTTTCTCGTCACGATCGCTTTTTGTCGGCTGAGAACCGGACCGCCATTTTCTCTGTTCCCCGGCTAATAAATAACAATCCCGTCCCGTTTAATGCGCGATACAGATATGTCTGCATATACATTCTATAGACAGCTGCAAGGTAAGTCGCTGCAACCGAGCGGTTCACGTTATTACATAAGATTTTCGCTGGCGAGCGCGTTGGGAAATCGGCGTATCGGATCCGTTGTACCTTGACACCGGTAGATTGGAAAACTGGCTGACTTCTTTCCTTACTGGTTGCTTTCTACATTGTCGAGCCGTCTGTTCTGTTAGCCAACCAATTACCTCAAACGTTTCAATTAACTTCGGATTCGACCGTTCGCTCTCACGAAAATTGCGTGCATCAATTTCAACGCATTACCGACCGGTGATTATTGCATAATTTTGAAAAAGTCTATGGTCCATGGCTGGACACTTTTTAATGGAACTTTCAATAGCAACGGCAATTTTCATTGCGAAGTAACAAGTCAGCCTCAATAACCTTATTTAATAGTTTAATTTAAGATCGCAATGTAAAAGTAAATTTTTATGCTTTCGTTTCGTACAGCACAATTATTGAAAATCCTATTAATAGGCTCCCGGTAGGTAAACTGTTAAGAATTAGTTACCAAACAATCTTTTTTCTCCAACAATTAAGTGGACATCAGATTGTATGCATTTCTAACACAAATAGGTGGGTCTCATTCGACACAGTGTTAACATTAGAAGAAATTAAAAACACTGTTATATTATATTCGACCTACCAAACGTATTAAAAAATAAAATGAATTTCTATCTCACCCCAGTTAATTGCGAATCAGGTAGAACTTTTGAACTCTCTCAAACTTTATAAAAACGAAAAATACCCTCCGCTGACTTCTGCTAAAATCATTCCTACACCTAAAAGAAATACAGAAGAGAGTAAAAACGCATCTTCATCTGTGAACAGTAGTTATCTTGTTTGGAACAGAAGAAAAGTCTGATTTCTTGTGGCCGAGAAGCGGGACAAGCAGAATGTTTGTTCGAGCAGCGAATAAAATAATGCTCATCCGGTGTCCGATTTACAACGGTGCATCGAGAGTCGGCTTCTCGGGGCGGTGAATAGCCGTGCAGCCGGGGGACATAATCGAAAAGATGCTCGGTGTCTGGAGAGGAGGCGGCCGCGTTGACGTAACCCGTGACACGCGATATACACGATGAGGATAGCCGAGAAAACGGAGGCTGGCATTGCCACGGCGACTCGGAAAAGTAGGTTTCTGGAGCGGAGCGGCACCGGCGTGCAGCATGCACCGTGCACCATGCACCGGAGGGGGCCGAAGGCCCGCGAAATTGCGATAGAGAGCCGCTGCAACTGTAACGCAAATATCCGCGGCCCAAGAATTTCGCAAGGGCATTTCGAACGGCCCGCGAAAATCGGCCAAGGGGAACGGAGACACGATCAACCTCTCCTCGCCTCGAGGAATCGAACGGTTCGAGCTCCGCGCGCGATTTTATCGGAATTATTACGGATGCACCGTGTCTTAAATATCTATTCACTGGAAAATTAAGGCAACCTTTCGTCCAGAGAAATGTTCCCCCTTGCACGTTAATTGTATTAGAATAGTTACAGTTTGGTTTGGATAAAATTTGGACGCCATACTGGGTCATCGGCCGTGAGGACTCTAGACGGGCCTATCTTTGCTAAATCGATAGAAGAGTTGGTGCAATCTTTCATCAGTGATTACTGCTCATGATGAACTTGTTTCCTGATTACTATTTGTGGAGAACTTCTTTAAATAACCATAAAAGACAAAAGAAGTACGTTTAAACGAATAAGTAATTAGGACAAAAAGCTAGAAATTATTTCCGACTTTCAGAGACATCGCGACGGGGTCCAAGCATGATATTTGCGACGAGTACATCTGTTGGCGTCTTCGCTATCGACGCTCAACAACGACTTCCTTGGTGTTACGCTCGCCAGCGGGTAACCTCGATTGCGACGGCCTCGATTTTGCGATGAAAACATCGGCCGGGTTGCTTGTATATGCGGTCTACTCGCGTTTCTTTGCCACACGGATGTTAAAACGTTTGTGGGCTCCATTTTCAGGTTCTACGCTGCTGTAGAACCCGTCAGACTTGTATTCCGTATGATTGCGCGCGAGATATGTGGGTGCACGGGCTCAGACAGTAGAGCGGAGGATATTGCACAATAAGCTTGCAATTCTATAATTCTACCTTGTTGATCAACCTCAGAATGCTTTACGATTCGGGGATTCATTTTCACTCGAAACATTTCTACGACATTACATTAGTTTCATATTCTGCAAATTTACTATTAAACAATCTTGGACAATTCTGCGATTCTGAAAGGTTCTAAAATTCCGTATATCTTTCAACTTTCAGAATTGTAGAATTCCACATAATTCCACAAGTACTAATTATTCTACTATTACACATACATACTTGTTACCATATTTAGACGGTTCTCCCAACGAGTGCCTCGCGCCGCATAATTTCGCAATTCAGCCATTCTACTGTTCTATAAAGTCTCGATTCCGCTTTACTGCGCGTTTCAGTTCGGTTTCGCAAGTTCCCCGATCCCGCAGGGTTCTACCTAGCCGCGATCCAAATTTCCGCACCGGTTCCTATAACCAGACGGTTTATCCGCGTTTCCTCATTAGTGCGCCCCGCGCGCAATGTCCACAAGTGATCGGTTTCCAAACGAAGTCCCGAGTAATCATCGACGAAACACTTCACTGCGTCTCACTGGCCGTTGCTAAATGAGTGGATCATTTTGCAAGCGAGGATGGTTGTTGAGAGAAATAGCCGTAGAATTTGCTGCCGATTGCTGCCTGCCCCGATCTGCACGTCTCTTTAATACTGACCACCAGGTCGGAACAAGTTTCCTCGTTCTAGCATGTAGTACAATAAAAATCGCTTAGATACTAATTATTATTTATTTAATGCTTCAAATCAAATATGGTTTATGTAGCATGTACAGTACATGGACATATTATTGTATTACATATTGGCTTAATTTGTCTCGTAACTTAACTTAAAATTGGTTTGTAAAGTTCCAACTTGGCTACATTCATTCAGTGAAATTAAATTTTAAATTTTGAATTTTGAATTTTGAATTTTGAATTTTGAATTTTGAATTTTGAATTTTGAATTTTGAATTTTGAATTTTGAATTTTGAATTTTGAATTTTGAATTTTGAATTTTGAATTTTGAATTTTGAATTTTGAATTTTGAATTTTGAATTTTGAATTTTGAATTTTGAATTTTATATTTTAAATTTTGAATTTTGAATTTCAAATTTGTAATTCAAGTTTTATATCTTAAATTTTTAATTTTAATTACACATCGCTTAGTAAGCTCAAACACTAATGTTATCATTGAAATTGCATGGATGCTTCACAGGAAATTATTCAAGCAATTATCTTTATAGCACGTGGTACAATAAAAATCGCTTAGACACTGAATAAATGTGATCGATTAATGTTGAAAACTGCTGGACCGAGTAAACGGAGCGTTTTAAGCGTTTCCCGGCGCTGGCGCGCTCGCGATCTAATTAACGGAGGCTGCGAATGGTGGCTCCGGGATTTCCTAAGCCGCGGCCTCGCAGTAAAAGTTTGCGATCATGCGAGCGCACACGGTAGCTCGCATTATGTCAGATTTCAAGCCTGTTACGTAACGTTTACCGTAAGCTGGTTAACGAGCGAGCGGTACCTTTGCGAGTCGGGGCCGTCGCTGTTTTCTTACCTTGCGTTGCCTGGATTCTTCTCGGATTTTTGTTCCTGCGGCGCGAGAGATGTTTAAGAAGAGAATATTAACAAATTTACTAGTGATGGTTTCAAAATGTTTGAAAATTCGTTCATGGCTACACATTTTTTAAAGGAGCAATTCGTATGTAATTAATATTTAAGCATTAAAACAAATGTAGCTGTACAAAAAATATAAATTTTCTTTTTTTTTCTACCACATTTTTGGAGATAAAGTCGTTTTAGTCATTGTAACCGTAAAGAAAATTGCACGGCAAGGGTTTAATATATACAAGATGAAAATCCTGTGGCTTCCGATTAGGTGAAATTGTAAAATGGGAAATTCACAGGATTTTTGAAATGACAGTATCGTTACAGAAAAGAACTTCTTTTAGCAAAGTGAAGAAATATACGTGGAACAGACGGGGAAAAAACAGTTTGGACAAGTCACTGAACGTGCGATCAGTTTCTTAACGATGGTCAATAAAAGAGAAATCGCCGAAGCGAAACAGAAAGGAGATCGTCCCGAGTTCACCTAACTGTTTACACCATCAAATTATGTTTTGATCGTCGCAGAGAGGACATCACAATGTAAATAAGGCGATCCGGCGGCATCATCGTGTTTTTGAATGTCGTGGTTAGGTCGGCGTTGACGTGACGCGAGATTATGGGATTGGTGAAAGTGAGGAGGATGTTTGTGAAAACATCGTAGGTCACTTGGGATCTCCGTAGAAAATAGGTGAAAATGGCCGAAGAGAGTTCGAATCTGTTTCCAACATAAAATATAATTATAATATAAATAGAATTCTAGGTAAAAATTAGAATTACTTAATAATTTCGGAATGAAGGAGCGTGTTTTTTGCGAGTCAGTGTTTTTGGCTGCTGAAACGATAACCGATCGCTCGAAGGCCATTATCGACGCATTTTCGGCGCATAAGAGCGTCGTAATTCCATGTTGCGTCTGCGAACGATAAACTGAATTTCGTGTTTTCAACGGCAATGACTATTTGCGTTGCCGAAATGTTTGTTTCGATAGTTGAGAGGCCTGTTTTCTAGAAATTCGACACGGGAAGTGGTCCTTACGGCATTCGAATCATCTGAGCGAGCTCCTCAAGGAAAATTACCATTTAAAATTATATCAGGTCGGTGCAAAAGTCCGTGACCAATTTTATATTAAATTGAAGGAAGAATCGGGCACGATCTTTTGCACTGACCTAATATTTCACTTACCGTTTTGAATTTCCGCAGTGAACCAAATATTCGATGATTCCAGAAGTTGGAAAGTTGCCGAATATTCAGAGTACCTCAAGATCTGTTTCAAAATTGGTAATTTTTCCGAAAAAGATAATCGAATGTTTGAATATCGAAGACAAACACTGGTCGAAAAATAGGTTAAATATCGAATTTGCGAGGATTTATTCGTGACTACGTTGATCCCCGAAAATTGAGCGGTCTGGCTCAGATAAAAAAGCTTTACGGTTACTTAACGAAGGCTGTAATTCACAGGCAACATTGGAAATCGATTAACGAGAGATTGATCGATCATCGGACGGTCAAAGTCATCCGGAACGATCGTCGCGGAAAGATAGCAATCGGATCGTTAACATTTCTTCGCCTCTCTCTTTCCGAGAACAAGAAAAAGATGTACACGACAAGGAGGGGGGAGGGGATTGAAGAAAAAAAAAATGCCGCGACATTATGCAATCAGTATCGCTCGGCAAGGTCAGTTACATCGGCTCCGCTTGTCGAAAATATAGAGAGACAAGTAAAAAGACAACGTCATCGGCTGAATGTAAACAATAAACCGCGTTGCGCAACCGGTGTCGATCGAATTTACGTAGATAAAAGAGAATAATGACTCACGTGGTCGGGAACTGCGCAAACAATTTTTGTTTATCCGACTGCAGACGGCCTCTTCCTGAAAATCGTCAAATTGCAAATGAACTTTCATATTTTTAATTCGCCAGATCCCAATCGACGTATCGGTACAATAATCAAATTGTTATTATATTGTACATTTTATTGGAACATTTTTTTTTCTGTTTCGCGATGTCCTTGATACCTTTGATATTTCGTGGAATTTGTTCAGTGGCAGACACTTCGTGCATATCGATGATCGGCATTGATTGGCGGAGGCGCAATTAAATGCAACACAACGGGCGAAGGCTAATTGCACCGAACAATAGCCTTATCGACCGTCTTCAGCAAATACGAATTAATTATGCAAGTCGCGAACGCAGTTGATTACGGTACGGGTAGAGCGCAAAGATAATCACGAGAGTGTTTTGGAAAATGTTTTCGCGCAGTCTCGTTCGGTCTACGAGACGCATCCTTGAGGCGTGATTAATAAAAATGTCCTTCGACGCTCTTTATCAACAAAAGCATGCTGGTTCGTTTCAATTTTACCAAGCATTCCTTTGTTCAAGTTTTCCATCAGATTTGTTCAACAACTTGAAACTCATTGTAGACTCAGTCTCCAAAAAATTTTTTCAAAAATTTTATAGACGTTATAATTTATGGTCGATCTCATTTTCATGGAAAAAAACGTGTATTCTATTCTTCAAACGCTATAGCATGTAAGGGCACTACAGGGGAAAATGGATTCTTCAGGTTTATTGTTGTACGATTTTTCTCACGACGTTAAAACAATTTAATCGAGCACTAAAATTAAATGACTGGCACCTGTTGCCTCGTGAAAATAATGACAGATTGAACTTGTTTAAACTTTGCAAGCTTGCTTTAGTGCAAACATTTGAAAAAACTATTATTTTCAATTCGTTACAAAAGAAGTCCCGTTTCCTTTACAATTTCTTTTTATCTTTTATCTCTGTAATTTTCTTTCTATTCTCTTCCGCTCTCATTCTATTTTCGAATCATTAAAATTATTCAGAAAGGAAATGGATGTGCAGCTCCCGTATCTTGTAATTAACGCAGACGATTTTTATCTCGCGTAGAAATTCTCATTTCCCGAATGACTTATGTCTGCCATCGACCACCCCATCGATAAATTGGCGAGAATAATGTTTGAAGTAGAATGGAAGTCCTCGGGATGCCAGGAAGGACAAACAGTGATCCGAATAACAAACCCGGTTAGCATAATGGAGGCTCGGTGCTGCCGTGGCTCAAGCGCAAACATATTTGCAGACATCGTCCGAGGCGTTGATAACGTTATCAGTGTTACGGTGCAGCTGTGCACCGAGCTTATCGGAGGCCGGGCCGATGCGAGTCCCGTTCCACGGTTGAACTTCGCGGATTTACTATTTCCATCGAGCCGTGATGTAATTGTATGCATAATAGCGGACCGGTTAAATATAGTCTGCAGAATAGGTGTTTAATGGATTCTTCTCGCACTGATCTATCGTGTCTCGAAGATTCTTTTGTCCTCGATCAGGGAAAATCTCTCGCGAAGGAAGATGGATCGAATGATCGATGTAGATTATTCTCTACTGCCATCGCTTCTCCACAGATGGCGCGCGATTGATCGAGTATCTGTTTGAATCCACTCAATCCCTTTTACGATATTATAAATATTTTAGGCAGTATTTCCCTTAGGCTGTCCGAGGAAAAATTTTTCTGTAAGTGAAATCAGCATGGACTTGACGATTGGAGTGTCCACTTTACAATGACATGAAAATTTAATTTATTTAATGATTTTTTTGGGGGCTTCTTATTGAACCTCGAATGGAAAATCTGTTTGTTGTAAATGAATGTTCGAAAGGAGAGGTCTTCTTCCATTTTTCCACACGATGTAAACCTGAAGCTTATTACACTTCACGTTGCTATTCCCTTACCCAGCAAAATTAGGTACATAGTTCAGTTCCTGCCAGTCTACCGAGCCAGTCACAGCTCACGCGTCCCCTCATCATTCAATCTTTTGGCGTATAACAGTTCAAATTCAATGTATCAATAATAAAGTGTCTTATTGTGTTATGTGTGAATTATTTAATTAATTACCGACGAATGTTGACTCCATGAGTGCGGTGGAGATTAAATAAACATTTAATAACTATAAAGTCTAGATTTCATCTCGCAACCTCGTTATCCCAACACGGCGTTGTAACAGTTTGAACGTCCGAGTATCGTCGGTCGTTGCACCCTGGTTTCCACCCACGCGTTTCACCCCAAATCTTCGCGGGGATGCTGGCGAACATTCGCGGGACCTTCGCGCACGTTAATTAGGATAGCCTGGTTGGAATTACGCTCGGCCAATTAACTAGTTAGGAATAAATTACCTCTTTTACCTGCCGCGTCGCGTCGGTATAGTTACGTAAGCGCAGCTATTACCACGCTGAATGCACCTCTCGGCTCCCTGGCGAGATATCATTACCGTCGATAGTTTTCTTCGGTTTGCGTCATCGGCGTGATTATGCGAGTCGGACCATTTTCCCTTCGCCCTTTCCGATAAAATTCGCTGGTTCGTTACCGGCGATGGCTGCGTAATTTACGAAAAGCAATGACGAGATAACAGTATCTCGTCGGCGCGAAAAGATTCTAGCGTTCGATCGCGCAATATCCCAAATCGATCAGCACGATAAATTTGCTCGCCAAGATGATTATCAATAAGCACGCAATAATTGAGAGTTAATTATAAAATATGCGACCGTTGTCTGGTCGGGTTTCAAGGTGGTCCAAAAGTCGTAGCATATCGCCTTCGATAATCGATATTTGTAAACGTCATCTGGTACGGGCCTTGATCGAAGCGACTCCGAGATCCTTTTCCACGGTTCTCGCAGTCGATAATGGTTGCGTCACGTTGCGCAATCATTGTTTACGCTCCCCGTTAGCAATAATATCATCGTAGTTGTTTAAATATAGAAATCCGCTTACACCGCGAGGCAAAATCCACCTATGTTTTTATTTCCTTACTCGGGTACTATATAAACATCCTCTAATCGTTATCTACCTTTCGAATTGATTCAGGTAAATCTGATCTACCAATTTTGCTAAGTCAAATTCTAATATCCCAAATAGGTAACAAAATTGATGGCGAAACTAACTAGTTTAAAATCTGTTCCAAAGTTAAGCAATTTTAGAATCAGCTCCGCAGTTGATCGAGTTTAATAACTGGCAAAGTTGATTAACGTTTAATCAGTCACAAAGTTGAACACGTTTAAAATCAGCTCGAAATTATTGGATGTTTCTATGTTTCTGGCTGGGCCTAATATCGGGGCTTGTCATCATATTATATCTTTTTTAAACAACTGTAATTTACGTGTCTAGGTGTTATCAAAAAGAAAAATGTTAACTTGTTCACCTTTATGTTTATATTGATAATACTTCTCGCTATCTATATGCTATTTTCTGTTTGCATATTATTACCTAATGCTGTAATAAATCTTAACCTCAGCTAAGAGTTGAAAGCGAAGTTAAATAAGTAAAAAAAAAATATTTTCTATGATTTTCTAATTAAAAAAATAGAAAATCTACATCTTCTAGCCTAAACGTAGCTAGGTCAAGTTTGCCACCAGTTCCCTCGATCCAATTTAAATCGTCCCCCAGCCACTTCGAAGTCGAGGCTCGGTAGCTCAGACTCGAAGATAATAGAGTTAGATCAAGTTCATCTCCCAGCGGTATGACTTCAATTACGATCTAACAACCATAGTTAGGCCCTGAAGTTGAGCCTTGATAGCTCACTTTGTCGGGTCCCTGAGTTAATAGCGCAGCTCCGAGCTTGTCTCTTTCGGCGTTCTTTCAGCGGCGTCCTCAATTATTCGATAACCGTCTGATCGGTTGGCGTTTAATCAATCTTCGCGCATTCGACGCGCGTTCGGAGCAGATGTCTCCGGGCATAATCGGTCGTGAAAGAAGAGAGAGAGGTCGCCTAGAAATAAATTCCAATCGATGCGGGTTTGCCACGCTGTGGCGGGCGCGATTTCTATTGCGGAGCAGGGCGTGTTAGCCGCACCGTTTGAGCAGAGCGTTTTTCGCGCGCCTGTAAATGGTTAATTATATCAACCGCTCGTCCTTCTCATTGATTTCCACCTGGACGGGAATAGACGTCAGCATCTGCGCGTCTTCCTCTTCAAACTTTCTCAAAAAATGCTCCCGGATCGACCCTTCGAAATCGGTACAGAATCAACTGATCCACATGCTCATCTTCGTGCAAAATAAAAATCGGCATTAGAGCTTAAAGTGACATTTCGCTAATTCCTCTTTTACACTTTAAATCAGCAGAATATGTTTCGTGTATACGTTTAACCCTAATATGTTTCTCACGGTGAAAATTCAACCTTTCAATATTTTCGCATACTGTAAAATTATTCATCCCTTTAAGTGTCTACATCGTGAGATGTATTTCTTTAAAATGTAACGCTATAAATGAAACATAATGCAAGGATTCAACGTGTAAAATAAAAATGGTTACAGTATATAAAATTTGTAAATGGATAATTAACACTGAGGAATATAGGAGGGCGACAAAAGTGCTGACTGGACTGTAAGATAAAACTGAAACAGATTTTCCAGACATTTTTCCCATTTTATTTTCATCCATAATTCAATCAATCTCGAATTAAATCGTTCGATAAAATCGTTCTGAAGACCGTGGAGACCGTTTTTTGTTGTCAACTTTTTTTTAGCTCGCACCGAACGGGAGAATTACGGTGCGCAGAGGTTCGATTAGGTGTAAATTACGTTCGCACGCGGTCACGAGTAGAATAGACGAGAATAGACCGCAAGTTCCTATCGAAAACTGTGAACGTCCGGCTCAGTCACGTGCAGGCCGCGCCGATTGAAACGACGCCGGCTCGTTATCACGCTCTTTTCCCGGCCAAAACGTGACGGTCGTGGTTATGCGAGCAACGCCACTGTTTACGCAACCCGCGGCCCGTAATATGCTAACGTTTTTGCGCGCAAGAGCTATCGATAATCCGCCGGTCACGTGTCGGAAAGACGTTCGAGTGATTCACGTCGTACCGTGCCACGAAAAAATCAATGTTTTGAATACTCATGGGAACTCCGTGTGGGAACGGTCAAGTGTGGCACTTGATCAAAATCTTCAACAAATTCCTGTTAATCGAGACAATATCGCGGGGTGATTCTTTGAGCATGAACCCAGCAGCTTCTTCAAACTTTCTTACCAAGATGTTATGCATGATTCTTATTTACCCATCACTGGCTTGATTTTTATTGTTGTTTTTCGAATCTGAAATAGTTGCTGGACAAATTCGTTGTCGATCAAAGTCATTGACGACCGAAGTCGTTTTCAGTTAAAGGCGTTGTCGGTCAAATCTGGAGTCGGAGAAATTTGTGTCGGTGATTTCCATGTGACTCGGCGAAGGTATGGTTGACCATATAATCCCGCCCAATTCCATCCTAGGGAAGAGCCGAGTCCCACACTACCTTCTCCGAGCTCCATCGGAGGAGAGGGTGTGCGTAATAGCATTTCCTCACCGCCCTTAAACGAAACGGATCTTCTCGCATAATAAATCGATGGGCGTGGGCCTGGCTGCATCGGAAGGCAAACCGCAAACAATCAGGGAGCAAATTTAATCCGATATAACGACGTGTCGGTGGTTACAGGGTTGGGTAATGTCACCGGAGTGTGTGTCGACGATCATCGTTTGGCATTTCCAGTGGAAACGGCTAGGAACGATGATCGTCTGTTGGCTTCCTCGTCGTTAGACGCAGCTGCTGAACCACGCCGCGCCGGCACGTGACTCTTCGTACTATCGTTCGCCTACTTTGTGTTACGTAAGCTCCCTCTCCCTTCGTTTCATGCCGCCCCCGCGAGAAACGTATTGTCTCTCTCTGTGTATCTCCGCCACCGGCCAAGAATCTAGCCTCGAAGCGCGCGTTCTAAGGTCGAGTCTGCAACAAAGTCTAATAATGAGCGGCCACGTTACCACCGAGCTATCGGCTTTCCACGGTCGATGGTTTATCGTGTATTTATATAATAGAGAGCCGCTGACTCGTCGCCAGCCAATCGAACAGGACAGAGATCGAAGGTAAATTTAAAGAGGATAGGCGGCAATCGAATGGGTTCTATTGTGTTCCTGCTCGATAGCTAGGATTCCTTGTGGAGACCTGTGGAAGGTCTGAGCACCAGTGGAATAATCCACTGCAAGTCGAAAGCAACTTTGAATTCGATTTTTATGTTGTTGAACTCTCGGTTGGTTTCCTCTGCTGCGGATTGTTCAGAGAATTTTACAGACTGGCTGGCCATGGTTGTCTGGATCAACTTATGCTGCTGCATTCTATATTTGTAAGGGAATTCATCTTTATAAGAGCTCGGGAGAAGGAGATTCAGTTAACTTTTATTATTTTGTTCTTCCTGTCTGATCACGGTAGTCTGGTTCTACTGCGGGCGCTCTTATAAGGCTATTATGCTCGAGAAAGAATACTGGATTGATTTACATACGGAAGATCGACGTGGTTATTTTTTCGCAGTCTTCTGGAAGGATTTCGTGATTCCCCGTCATGGTTGTCCGTGAAAAGGTATTTTCCTTCTGATTTTACTCGAATAAATATGTTCGTAAAATTTCAATTTATCTGATTTATTCAATTTTAACGTGACATCGTTGTCTGACGACAACTACCACAATCTACTTCCAATCTTCTTCTACAAAACAACTCCTTGTGTCGCGATTCAGTACAATTCTACGGAGACACTTCAATTATTCCACGCTTCTCCATTACGATCCGTTACGTCTGATCATGACTGTCTCGATCCGCCGCAATTACAAACATTCATTAAATCCCTTCAGTGTCTTGTTTATGATCTTTCATCTCCGGATCAAACTGTCGATGCAGTCATCCGATTACACTTTCAAATTCGCTCTCGAGATTCCGGTCTGATCATCTACATCCCATTCTATCGCTACCATTATTATACTAGACCTTAATAAAAATTGTCCAATTCATATCTTCTCTTTTCATCATTTTAAACATTAGGTCTACCAGTGCTGGTCATAACGACCGATCTAAAAATGTTTATTTTACATTCTTTGAATTGATTCAATAAATTATTAAAAATAAATTCATCGTTAAAAGTTGGAAAATGGTATAATTCATAAATTTTTCTTTCTTTCAGTTTACTCATCCACCCATAAAATCCGCGATATAATTATTAGACACCGGATCTATATACAAAATAAAAATTTTCCGTTTCCATTAACATCCATCCATTTTTGTCATACATGCATCAAACCCGCAGTCTGCTAATTACGAACGAATCAATACTCCAAACAGGATTTCGTTAGACCAAGTTTCCCAACACTGTACGAAAAGAGAGCTCTCCTCGCTGTCTCATCTAGCTCAATTAATTTCAAGTAGTCGACTGACAACGACAATCTCGATCTACTTGCAACAGAGTACTGCCATGTCAGGGCGGCGAAGAGTTTCACTCGATCGACGCTCCGCGACCGTTTCTTCACGCAAAAGGATTGCCTCGGCTGTCCCATTCTACTTATACATTCGGCTTGAAGAGCTCTCGACAACGAACGCCGCGGTTTAATAGTCGTCTGATCTCATCGTCACGTTCTACTTCTTTTACACCTTCGCACAAAACCATCCTCTACAAACAACCGATTAACTACCGCTAACTGTCTCGAGGACTGTGCTCGTCCTTTTTCGGCTCGAAGATTTTCTATCAGTATTTGATCAGCCTCTGACTTCAATTTCTTACTCTGCAGCCTCGTGACGTGGCACTCGAAATATTGATTAAACAAACTGCATCGATCCTGTAAAATTTTTCAGGCTGCTGAATTGACAATGACAGTGCCATCGCGTTCACTGTCACACATAGCTTTCACAGTTCTGAAAATTAATTCTTCTATCGTATTTCTTTAAATAAACTTGGGGGAATTTTTCCAGGATCTTACTCTACTGACTCGTGACGTGCACTCAAATTATTGATTAAACAAACTGCATCGATCCTGTGAAATTATTCAGGCTGCTGAATTGACAATGGAGGCAGTTTACAACTACAGTTCTAAAAATTAATTTGTCTTTTTCATTAAATAAACTCATGGGTTTGTTTCAGTTAATTGTTCGCTATCAACAGGTTCGAGCAGATCAACTTTTCCGTGTCGAAGGTTTCTGTTGCTTCATCGATCGTCGATGTTTGTCGGATTCAAGGGAAGCGCGGAGCCCTTGGTCAGGATTAAAGCTTAGATCACAGTTCCCGAACAAGACGACGTGCTTGTATCTTGCCTGTGAATCGTTGCGCGCGGCTGCTGCGAGGTTGCGCTCACGATAATTGCGTCTGATGACTGATTACAGGTAGACTGGCACGTGAGCTCGGCAAAACGTGAGGGTTACACAACGGCCAGCACGAGGATTACGCGGCGCGAGCCATCGACAGGTGCTGCTCCGATCGATCGAGTCGATCCGACACGTTTTCTTACCGACTACTCGCGAACGCGTTACTCTTTTTATTTTTAGCGAATTTCCTGCAGGTGTTTGAACTTCGTCAACGGCAAATTTCGAAGGAAATAATGGCGTCTTCGAATCCTGCAACGATATCCTCCCAACAGCAATCGTACAATAAATCTTCCCCTCTCCACGTGAGCGATTTACACAATATTATCGAATTCCTATAGATTTGTTTTTAAACCTTCGTTACAAAGTACAATGTAGATAATAGTATCACAACGAGCACAAAGTATTGTACAGTTGTTCAAGAAAATACGTCACCGGTTTCAGCATCTTTTCACGTGTTCTACCATTATCAAATATTTCTCTCAACAATTATCGGTATTGACGGTACTTAGCAATGTCTATGCATCGGCCAGTTGCAACACGGCTATTCCTCGCCATTAAACCGATAATTACACTAAACCGTGACTAACAGCTGCGGCGAATGACTAATAGACACATCATCCTATTTAAAGACAGGTTCTAAGAAATTTTTCGATTCGATTCTCTCGCAGACAAAGCAGCCCGCGAAACAATTATATCTTGCCTATTTTTATTCAGTTCGTCTTTTTATCGATATCGAATCTGTATATCGAATCCAACCTACCAGTGGCAATCGATGTATCTCTTAGCAAAGAAATTAAGGCGGTAGAGTCGTTTCCAGGATTGGAACGGGATTCGCGTTCTCATTGCATAGCTACATGCTGTTGAATAATGCAAATTAGGTCGCGTAAACGAAGAAATAGGATTTTTCAGGGAGATAGAAACCTAGATTGATCTTTTATCTAGCAATTTTGACAACACTTTTTGTATTATCGAGAAACGAGAAGGCGAATCCAGCGAATCCATTAAAACAGAAAATATAAATTTTAATTTATCTTTTGCTTCTTGAAGCTTATCCAAACAGTTTTTATTTCACACAAAGATCCGCAGTTTACTAATGAATGTTTAAATTTTGCTGAGTTCTATTAGTCCTACATTGACGCAGAAATTCATTTAGATATCTAAAGAAATAATACCGTCTCCAGTCTCCGGTAGATGTGGCATTGTGTTAAGCAGCATTTGATAAAAGAAGCTGCGACAACGAATGTGAACATAGCTTCATCCGGATCGAGGCATCACCGACAAAGAGCGATCAGAATCGGCAGCGAGAGCCTCGCCAGGGATAAAACCGAGGATAAAAGATATCGGACAAAAAGGAGCGATCAGGGTGGCCGGCCAAGGACCGCAATGCACAACCAGCCGTCCTTCGCCATGATCCAATCCCCATGGCCGGGCATTTTTTCCGTCTGGACCGAACTTGATCATAATTTACGCCGGGTTCTCTCTCTCCACTGTCCCTCTCATCTCGATAATTCGCATCCCCTTGGATCTCGCGGGCGTTTACGATCCTTCTGTCCGCTCGATTAATTTATGAACACGTCGCCGAGTGGCTCTGCATCCTTAATCCGACCCGGTGCCGACCGTTTATGCCATTTTTACAACTCCATCGAGCTAATCGCCGTTTTCTTTCCGAGCCCCGCCTTACAACGTTGATACTCGGATTCTTGACGATCAGATATGGAGTTGATTGGGGATTGGTGTTTAACGTGGCCTGTGGATCACAGCGTTCAATTTATGCGAGCTCGTTGAAGTGGCCATTTTTAAGGAACACCGAAAATGGTCTAACTTCAGGTCCCATCTTCTTGAAATATCCTGTAGCGATCGACTTCAAATATTTAGAGCTTGTAGTACCATCTTGAACACGCATCTTCGCTAAAGGGAATCTGAAAATACCTCGCAGAAAAAATAGTACAACCCTATTCCTACCTTCAATCTAGACGTCGCTGCCAATAATCTTACATAAAGCAGTGGACCACGTGTTCAAAAAAGTCTTCGCTGAAAATACACAGTACCTTTCACAGTAAAAACATACAAAACTTCAAGTTGATTCTTCGAATGGCTGCCGAGAAAAACGAACATCAAGTTGACGTAACCTCCAGGTACCAAAAAATGGTACCGCTAAGCCTTGAACGCGATAATTAAAGATTAGGATAAGAGTTCGCGGTATCTCGCGGATATCAGAGAATGTATCGCAGATTGGAAGAGGATCATGCGATACCATGAATCGCGTTGTCCAGGCCTTGAAGGATGACTGCGCGGCCGGAAGAAGTGGTCACGTGCGGAATCGACGATCGTTGCCGTAGGTCGGCAACATCTCCGCGGCAAGACAAGACAAGACGTATTTATTGGCCGTCGAAGGAGAAGAACGCGGATGATAGAGGCAAACCGGAGGCCTCCGACGAGCAAATTAATTTCCAGACCTATTTATACGCAGAGCCGTGAGAAGCGGCCGCGTAACCGTCCCGTATAATGCGAGCCGCGTTGTATAACGATCACGTTTTTTGCCCGAGGCGCATCGATATGCTCGTAGCACCTCTGCGGAAAAAGAAAACGAACCCTTTTTCTAGCATCTCGTCGGCTAATCAATCGCGGAACCATAAGCTTTCTGGAGAAAAATCGTTTCCTTCAAGAAAACCGTCTGAGAATGTGACATTTTCAGGAATTTTTTCTAGGACAATCGATAGGTGAAAACATCCAGTTTTTTACAGAGACGTTAATATAACTCTGAACCTTATTGTCAATTTTTTTCAGAAGAAAATATGACAAAATGACAAGCTATAAATTGTTTTTGGAACTATCTTTGATTGAAACGTCTGAAATGAACAAAATTTTTGATTCTCAAGCTGGAAGGCATTACATTTGATTATTTTTGTTTTTTTTATTAATGCAATTAAAATCTCAAGTTCGAGATTATTTTGCCGTATACATTTTATTTTGTTTATAATCGTAGAATTCCCCTGACAGCAATATCAACTCGTTTGCGAAACCAAATATTTCACGTGCAATACAAAAACAACGACACCGAACGAGAAACAACTTTTCAATCAACTTTATCAATCCGCAAAGACTTCGTAGAACCCAAACAAGTTTTTATCTGTTTGCAGTGCAGATATTTTTACGCGTCTAGTTATAAATCGTAGGAACACTAGACCTTGCGATTAAATAACTTATCTGCGACGATAACCATTTGTTTACGGATGCCATGTCAGATAAACAATATCTCCGGTGAATGAGAAGCGAGTCTCTAATAAGAAAAATCCCAAAGACGACATTGTATTATAGTCCAGTAACTTGTTATTGCTAATCTGAATCTAAACTAGTAACAAATTTATCTTTTAATCATAGATTCGCCGAGCCTCGAGATTAGACACTCGACTGCGTAAGTATCTACAGATTTTTATATTGTTTAGATATGGGTATCTTTGTTGAACGGGAAATGAGTCTTCGATAACATTATCGATCACTGGAGCGGCAATACAATTTATTTGCTTTTCACACATTTTACTTGTGTGTTACACAATACAATGGATGCTACATTATTATACATGGTGTACAAAAAGTAACGGATAATAAAAAGTTGTTGTTGAAATTTGTTTTCACAGGAAGAATATAGATCCAAGAATCCTACTAACAAGAAAAAACCCAGAAAGATCCTGTAAAATGATTCAGCGGCGTCGCGAGCGAAAACATCCACGGCTGCCTATCAGATCCTCCGCGTAACAGCGATGCATTTAAAAACCGATCGATCAGGCGATGTTCCATCAAGATCGGTGTTTGTTTCTCTTTTATCACGTTTCGCGAACGATCCTGTCTCGCTGATCGCGAAGCGAACAATTCCGAGGGGCAAGAGACGAGCTCGCGACACTGTTGTTCACGGCTGTAACGAGCGATTATCGCAATCGGCAACGCTGAATGCAAATAAGCTGGATGCGCGTGCCTGTAATCCCGTTGAATAATAATCGAGCGCCGCTCCGAGGAACTAACCTCTCCATCGATCACTCGTGTTGCGCTGTTGTTCCGCGCGATCCACAATTGTTTGCTTACTCGGCGAAATTCTATGCGAAATTTTAGGAGTTCCGTTGCAGCTAGTGTTTCTGATTTCTCAACATTTTTCATTCTCGAGAAATGAGACTAAAAATTCAATTCTGGAAATACGTTATATTACAAATGAGATCCATAAGAATTTTCCTAGATTTCAATTTCTCGATAAATGAGAAGTAACCAATTATAAAATTTCTCAAGAAATTCTCGAGAAGGAACACTAGTTGCAGCTGTAGACCGTTCTCGATCGAAGAAAATGATTAATTAAATGATTCGAAGAGTCTGATTACTGGCGAAAGTCCATAATTCCTCAGGGTTTACCCGAATCGTTGAAACAAACTGGTTCAGCACTCGAAATTCACGCGTGAATCGCGACTTGCGTAAAGACGACTCGCGCAGTGGCCTCCTCCTGACAAGGTCTAGCAGTGATTATGCTTATCCAGCCTGCTTACATCACGCTGAATGCCTACACTTTGCACGCTCGTACCAGCGTCGCGCTTAAACACAGCCTTTTGCGGGACCTCGCAGGATTTTTACGCATTGCCTTGATGCAATAGGCTGTCGTCGCTTGTAGGAAGTCTTCCTCGATCGGCAATCTTGATCATTGTCAACACAGACGACCAAAGTATACACCGGGTGTCTGCAGATCCTTGAGACTGGAATGTTTTCTAGATGTTCATACTATTTTCGTGGTTCTCGCTTCGATCAGGAGGATAGTTTGTTCGTTTGACCTTTTTCTTGTAGTTTTTCATACTCGTGACGGTAGTTCGACGTTGCAGCGAGAATCTAGCGTCCTGACGCCACGAGTGAAAGCTGGCAACCTTGATTTAATAATAAAGACTGCTCGGTGTGCAGCCGTGAACCAGTCTAATCGGCTTGTCTCGCGGAGAGATCGATCGATTATTATTGGAAAGTATTCGTTTGGTCGTCGATTGTTGTTTGGTAGGTCGTGGTTCCATTACAACGCCGCTCAAAGTCGTACTGATATCGACACAATGAACTTCATTGTACTTGTGATGGGTAGAGGAAATGCCAAATGATAACGAGATTGGAAGAATTTCAGAATCGACGTTTAGTTAGACTTCCCTTAAAATTTCCTAAAATCGAAGAGCCTAGCACAAGATTCGCAAAAGATGTCTGTACAGATCAATGGTTCCCAAAGAGATCTATATCGACCGCTGGGGGTCGATTCCGAACTGCAAGGGATCCAAGTCAGCGAAAACAAAAATTGGGGTGCATGAGATATAACTGGGGGTCTCATTAACACCATTTATTTTCTTTGTTTAGTTATTTTGTGTTATAATTTTCTTATTTATAAAATGTGTTTTTCTAAACTTTTTCATTGTACAGTTGAACGTATCAAAGTGAGTAGCAACGTCTCAGCTGTCAAAAATATATTTGAAGTTGACGAAGTTGTAACAATTCAATATCAGAAAGGTGGGAAGTCTACGCAAAACAGAAAAATTTGGCAAGTGGTCTACGAGACAAAAAAGTTTTGGAGACCATTGGTATAGATCTCCAAACGTTTTCTCCAAACGAGTGCCCCCACAAACGTTTTCCTAATATTTCATGAAATCAAAGAAGATCTCCAGATTCTACCTTCAAATTGTCAAAAAATTCTCGAAATCAAGAAGCACGTCCTCTCTACATGTCTGTCACTATCCCCTCGACAACATCCCCAAAAATCCTCGTAAATAGTAAACGACCCTCTCGCCCCCGATTTCGCAGAACTCGAAAACCATCAATTCTGTTCTGGGTTCTCTTATTTTGATTTTGATGTTCCTGAAAGTTCGTTTTCGGCAGTTCAGATGCATAGAACCTTCCATTTCAGATGAGATTCTCTTATCTGTTCTACAGAATTGTTAAGAACTCTGTTGTGTGCTCTCTAGATGCCCTAGAACCTTCTATTTTGTTCTAGGTTCTCTTACCTTGGTTTTGATGTTCCTCAAATATTATTTTGGGCAGTTCAGATGCACAGATCCTTCAATTTCAGATGAGATTCTCTTATCTTTCGCATCCTCTGTACTTGTCTGTCACTATCCCCTCGCCAACGTCCCCAAAAATCCTCGTAAATAGTAAACGACCCCCTCGCCTCCGATTTCGCAGAACTCAGAAAGGTCACGGGTGAAAAGAGACTGTGGAACATCATACGTATTTATCACGGGTCTGCGTCGCGTCAGGCGAGTCTGCGGAAAGCCGGGGTCACAAACGGGCAAAGCCCCGTCGTCTTCGTCGTCTTTGTCGTCTTTGTCGTCAGAGGGTCGGGGCCAGGAGGGTGCAGGATCTCCCGTGGGCGTCTCGTTGGCCCTCGAACTCTTTTACGATTTTTGTCTGGTCCTCTTCTTCTCCCCCTACCTCCCGAGCTGCGAGCGACTTAGCGGGGCAAAGCTGTCGTGATTTATCCGTCCGTCGCGGTTACTCGGACGAAAACCCCTTTCCCTTGCTGTGCTTTCTCTCTACCCCCCGCTCTCCTCCCTCCCTTCGTTATAGTATTTTCGTCCCGTATTCCCGTCAGCAGTTAATGACGTTCGCAAAACATTATTTTTGCCGTGAGCTCGCCCTTTTTCGCCCCGTTCGGCGACGCTTTTTGCCAGCCCGGGACACGCACCAGATACGAGTTACGCTTTAAAACCGCGACGATGACGAGTCCCGGACCGGCCCGAGACGAACGAGCCGGATTCTGATGATGTACAAGCACCGAGCGAAACGCCAGAAAGAAAAACCCGAACGACACGCACCCGTTTCAGCGCGATCCTCGCGAATAACATCTTTTAGTAGCCGTCGTTTTTTCGAGGAGGGCGTGGGTCGATGACGTTTGTCAAGAGTGCTTAGGGTATGTCTATCGAACAGGATGTTGCGTGGATTATCTTTTGTATGAAAAATTATGTGAACAAATATCTTTACTCGAGGCGATGTAAAAATTTGATCCACCCTATTGTGGGCTCTGCAAACATTTTTTTCTACGACTTCTAAAATCCTATGTGTCCTATTAAGCGTTTTCAGAAAATTCTCCACCCTCTCGGAAGGGGTGTAGTGTACGGACTAGGAGGACAGATGAAAATCCCAGTAAATTTGGAACAGTTTAAACTGCACACTCCGTGATTCTTGTGCGATTCTTCCGAGTCATTTCTGTACCGAGTGTCTGGGACAAAATATCACCGTCAACGAGGAGCCCCTAATATTAAGAGACGGATTCCGATGACGTACAACGAGCAAATGTACCGTCGAGGAGGGCCGACGTCTCAAAAAGACTACATCACCGTGGCTCTTTCGTCGAAATTATCGTACACAGGGATTCTTCGTCTCTTTCGCTGTTTCCTTCGTTTTTCCTCGTCGTGGAGTCTCTCGTTGGCCCCCTTTCCCGCGACAGGAAAGCAGCTTGAGATTGGAACCACGTTCGAAAAAGGTTTTTCGTTAGTTTGTAGGGAAATAGGGGAAACGAGTAGTCGATGATTGAATAGGACATTTATAAATAGACGGAACAACAGTCACGCTATTAACGTTTTCCTAGACCGTTATCATAATAATATACCTGTCTCTCTCTCTCTCTCTCTCTCTCTCTCTCTCTCTCTCGCTCTCTTTGCATAAAGCCAACTATGCTGTCCGCTAACAACCGCTGCCACTGTTTATGCAAAATTATCCGCATTCAATTACCGGTTGCGCAACAGTTTACCAGCGGCGGCGATTATAAACACGTTTTCGTAATGGAATATTCAGAATGGATATCGGACGCATGATTACGCGGCTCTGCTCGTTTTCAACCGGTTGTTATCGGCCCTGTCGGTTTTGTTGTTAAACAACATCCTCCGTTTGTAAATTCAACGATTTGTCATCTGACAGGTGGCCGACGCGAATTAGCAGAGCCCTCGAACGAAGCGAAACGCGACCGTTCGAGCCTCGTTTCGATTCGAATCGCGCTGTTGAAATTTAAATTCGAATCGAATCGGTAGAATTTAAATTGGTTGCTAATGTTCGAAATAAAATTGCATCGATAAGATTTGCCCTTGAAGTTTACCTGTTTACGCGACCATTATCGTTCGACTTCGAATTAGAATCTGACCGTTCAAATGTGGATTTTAATTGAATCGCAACAATTCTTTACTTTTATTAACGTTTCAAGCAAAATTGGCGCGTTTAAATTTAAATCGAAATTTCAGACTCATGATTTGAATTTTAACTGTTTACTCGCTGGTGACCGTTATCGTTTCCATTTAAATTTGAATTTGACCGTGGAGTTTCGTATTAGAACGAGATCGTTGGAACGTTCTAGTGTTGTCATTCGAAGTAACATTGATACGCTCGGATATAATCTGTAATTTTATCGTCGCGATTTGAATTCCAACCGTTGCAATTACGATTTGCAGTGGGCGATAAAGATTTGAATTTGAAATGGACCGTTGAAATTCGACTTTGTCCTTGACTGTTAACATTGACATACAAATGAGATGATTTTGCGTCTTCAATTCTGATAGTCTAAATTTAAATACGACCTTCTTATTTTTTAACTTGGAACATTTGAATTCGACTGTTACCATTTGACATTGAGAATGACAATGAAAAATCGATTGCCCACCGTTTTGAGAATTGTGTTACACGACTGAAAATTCAAATTTATATTCCTGTTCACCGTTACCGTTGATCGAACTCGACTAGCGAATTTGAATTTCGATCTGGCCACTATCGTAAACCGAATCTCTAGTTTCGAAACTACATTCTTGGACTCCTAGAAACCGTTAAAACTGTCAAACCAAAATCTTATATTACTCTTTGAATCTTCAGATCTTAAAAAAATTTGATTCTCTCGATATATTGTCGAAAATCCTAAAATATGTTACAAGTGATTTTAACAAAAACTCTCTGAATTTTATATACACATTTCTTTATTATAATCGAACAAATCAATTCTGCAGAAAAATTTCAATATACTTGAGATTGTTTCCACTTAACAATATATTTTAATGAACTATTTACGTCACTGACAATCTGATGGAACCCTGAAGAACCTGTGAAAATTTTCATTTGGTACCACTCTGAAGAATTAGACAACCACAAGGTTCCTTTCTATTTATTTAATTAACGTTGCCTCTGTATTATAGAATATTCTATAGAAGAATATTATTATTAATATTCTATATTATTTATTCATTATTATCCAGGCAGCTCTTAGTATTTTTCCTTTCATTTTCATATTTGTTGCATTCTATTACTAGATGATTCATGTTAACTGGTACTTTACATATCAAAGTTTCTTTTTTAGTTCTTTAATTCTTAGTTTCTTTTTAATTTTTACCATTTTAATTCTTAGTTTCAATTCGACTGGACTCTGAAACAAACTTTTACAGAGAAGATTGCGTGGGAATGTGGATTTTGGCGACTCGTTTGATCAAAGGGGTGAGAACGCCGCAGAAGGGTGTCCAATTGGCAGCCGCAAAAGGCGTATCGTCGATTGGATCAAATGGCAGCTGAAACTCGCTGGGATTTACGTAATAGTCAAGCCGGCGGTACGCGGCAACGTCAATTAATACCGTATTACGAAATCGCTGGCTATTTGCATCACACGGACGTTGCCCATCTGTGTCTAGGCCTCCCAGCCTTCTGCAGTTTATTCAAAGACATTCGTTATTCTTGCTACGCTGATTACAAGAGCGTTGCACAATTCGCGCACGCGCGCTATCCTCGGTGCATCATTGTTTTTTTTCGCCACCCTCCATTCAACATTTCCATAATTAATTAAATTGTCTGCAAGACTGTCCATCTATATTTCAATTTCCTCCATCCATTTTTCCTGCATTCTACCATTTAGATCACAACATTTGCACACTGTCTGGAAATGTTTGAAACGTGCAAACAACTAAATGGGCGCTTTAACAGTTCGTCACTAAATTATAATTTGCCGAAAATGTAATTTGTTGGGCAAACGTAATTTATATTAACAATTTGCTTGGACAAACTAACATTTCGGTGGATCGGTCTTCCAAAATCAAAACGGAGAACAATTAATTTTGCTAATTGTATACATCCTAATAGAAACAATGTCAATATTTTCACATTTTAGGGGTGCAAATTAATCGGTGGTCTCGCTTTTCATTAATTTTCACTTCGGTTTACATCGGAATTTGTTATTGGATTCGCTAGGTAAAATGCGCTAAGCGTGTACTCGCAGCTTGTTACAAAATGGTTCTTCAAGCAATTTGCTATTGTTAGCAGTAGTTTGAATATTGTAATCTCGAGCGGAGAATTTTCCAGGGGACTTGGAGCAATGGGAACCCATGAGAAGGGATCGAGCACAGGTAAACTCGGTTCTAGGAGTCCCACGGCTATCGTAGGGATCGAGAATCGTCATCGATCGCCAAGGGGGCCGAACGAGAGGAGCAATTACGGATCGATCTTGCCGCTATTGTTGCTGGCACGGCGTAACGGGGCATATTTTACCGTTAGCGATCACGACTCGTTCTGATTCATTACCGATCCCCTGGCCTGATCAATAAGTCACCCGTTCACCCACACGAATCTAAGCCTGTTTCTCGTCTGCGTACAGTGACTCTAAAAAGTATAGTTTCACCGCATTTCTCGTAAAATTCGAACATTTCACAATTTTGCGAAATCGAGCCACACTAAAATAAACCTCCGGCCATTTCTGAACATCTACTTCAAGTTTAGCCTCCGATTAATTGTCGTACGGTTTCTTTTTGCAGAATTACAAAGATTCGAATGTGTGAATTTCACAAAAATTGAAAATTTACAGTTGGCCCGATACTTTTTCGAGCCACTGTATTCCAGGTCGGCTAAGTCCGTTAACGGACAGCAATCTTTCAGTCTAACGGTGTCGCCTAAGCGCTGCCTGTTACGCAACGTACCCGTAATATCGTGGCCGTGCCCGGCTTATCGTGGAACCGTGATCGAGATCGATCTTCGACATTCTTGGATTCCTCGACACTGAATACTATCCATCAACCGAAAATTCCTTTCTTTTACCCTCCACACAACATTCACAGTATTCTTAAATTATTTATCTTCAAGCCTCCAAATGTACATATTTAAACGCGTACTTTTTGTGCGACCAGAAAACAATCGCTTCATTTTTCTACACCGTAAATCCTCTATTTTCTCTACGGAAACATTCTACTTCTCGCTTCACAAACTAAGCTCGACACATCCGACCATGACCCAAGCATGAGCAAAGCCGAGTAGCTACAAGATGGTAAATCGATCTGAACAATCGTGAAATGGAAGAACTGTGTAATTCTTGATGCAAGGGCGAAATTTTGGAAAACTCGAGGAGCTCGAAAGATCCGAAATAGCGTTACGTAAACGAGGTTTCGGAGGCAAGGACGATCCTCGCAGTCAGGTCGATCTTCGACGGAATCCCGAATTAGTGACGGTAGGTACGATATTCGCCGGGAAAGAGGGGCGGCAACGTTTTTAATCCTTTATCGTCGCCGGCGTGGCCTGGATACGCTCGGCGGCGACCCACATTCGCGATGTGGAGCAAAGGTGAGACCCCTTTTAGAGAGCAGTCTCACCGGAGTCACGAGAAGACCGACCGAGACGGACGCGGTTCCCTTCTACAGGCATTACCGTTAAGATACGCATCGATAAGCCGCCCGGAGCTCGACGTCTCTCCCATTCAGGAGATCGACGGACCGCGGTTTGCTGTTTCTGGATCGATGTTCCCTCACCTTACCTATGGAGTCGACGACGATTCTATTTTCGACTGTCCAGGTGCCTCAGAACCTTCCATTTTGTATCAGGTTCATTCGTTCGCCATTGGGATCGTCAGGCATTTTGTCTTCTGCCGTTCAGGCGCCTTAGAAAATTCCATCGTAGATGAGATTCCTTTATCTAGCTTACAGAATTCTTCAGATTTTGTCGTGTGTTCTCTAGATGCCCTGAAACCTTTCATTCTGTTTTAAGGTCTCTTACCTTCGGTTTGAAGTTGCTGGAATCTTGTTGTGGGCAGTTCAGATGCATAGAACCTTTCATTTCAGATGGGATTATCTTATCTTTCCTACAGAATTGTTAAGAATTCTGTTGTGTAATCTCTCGATACCCTAGAACCTTTCATTTTGTTCTAAGGTCTCTTACCATCGGTTTGAAGTTGCTGGAATCTTGTTGTGGGCAGTTCAGATGCATAGAACCTTTTATTTCAGACGAGATTGTCTTATCTTTCCTACAGAATTGTTAAGAATTCTGTTGTGTAATCTCTCGATACCCTAGAACCTTTCATTTTGTTCTAAGGTCTCTTACCTTCGGTTTGAAGTTGCTGGAATCTTGTTGTGGGTAGTTCAGATGCATAGAACCTTTCATTTCAGATGGGATTATCTTATCTTTCCTACAGAATTGTTAAGAATTCTGTTGTGTAATCTCTCGATACCCTAGAACCTTTCATTTTGTTCTAAGGTCTCTTACCTTCGGTTTGAAGTTGCTGGAATCTTGTTGTGGGCAGTTCAGATGCATAGAACCTTTCATTTCAGACGAGATTGTCTTATCTTTCCTACAGAATTGTTAAGAATTCTGTTGTGTAATCTCTCGATACCCTAGAACCTTTCATTTTGTTGTAAGGTCTCTTACCTTCGGTTTGAAGTTGCTGGAATCTTGTTGTGGGCAGTTCAGATGCATAGAACCTTTCATTTCAGATGAGATTATCTTATCTTTCCTACAGAATTGTTAAGAATTCTGTTGTGTAATCTCTCGATACCCTAGAACCTTCAATTTTGTTCTAGGTTCTCTTGCTTTGGTGTTGATATTCCTAAAATTTTGTTTTGGGCAGGTCAGATGCACGGAACCTTCCATTTCAGAAGAGATTCTCTTATCTTTTCTACAGAATTGTTAAGAATTATGTTCTGCTAGATTAATATTGAGTATAAATATTCCGATCGTAGACATTTAATAGATATTGTGCGATAATTTCGGTGCACAGTTTCGATCAGTTCAATCAGATCAATTTGGGGTGGAAATCATTATGATTTTCAAAAACTTTATTAAAAAATATAGAGTACGTTGTGTACGTATGCTTAAGTTTAATGTATACTGGTGTACCGCGTCAGCCAGGTTATTCAAAGCGCGATATTTGCAGGCGATTTAGCCGAGCGTCCGGAGTCGCCGTTTCGATTTGCGGCGTATCGTTTTGTACACTTTTTGGCGGGCGTTTCGAACATTTGGAATAGCTGCAGGTCAAAGACCGTTGCTCCGTTGTGTTACGCAACGAACCAGACGACGACGTAACGCCGATGAAAGTCTGGCAATTAGCTGAGGAGACGAGCAATCGACTTCCTGTGGGTCTCGTCGACGTTGATAGGGCAACCGGTTGCCAGTGACGATGAAGCAACCGGGTAGATGGACGCATCTCTTGTTGCAATCGGGGGACGATGTGCCACATTCTTATCTTCTCTGATCCCTTCTTTCTCTATGGTGTTACCCACGTGCGCGCGAAAATCATTTCCCTAAATTTTTCATTTTTAAAAGACAATTACGTAGAATTATCTGATAGTACCATACCTTTTCTACTATAAATTTTTGTTTTGTGCAGGTCCCTTCTTTGTTATTTTACGTAGTCTTTTTCTATTTTGTAAACATTTTGACGGGTCCGTTTATAATAAAATAAAATTTGTCCCTGCTCTTTGTCATCGATATTCAAATTGATAGAATTTCGTAACAATTGTTATTTTACGTAGTCTTTTTCCATTCTGTAAACATTAATTAAGAGGGCCTTCGGTCCGTTTATAATAAAATAACAATTTGTCCCTGCTCTCTGTCATCGATATTCGAATTCATAGAATTTCGTAACAAACAATCGTGCGACAATGAACCTGAACTTATTTTGAAGGTTGAAGCCTCTACTTTCGCAGACCGCCTGATACGTGAAATGTCGATTTTTCGTGACGGATTACGGAGACGTTTACGGAAACGTTAGTTTATTACGAATCTCTCAGGTATTTATATCCTCAATGCCGAACTAACCACGCATTCTTATGGGCGAATCGCTGGCTGTTGACGAGGAGCCGGCTTCCTGTTGCTTGTGTAACAGTTACGCTTGAATATAAAGGACGCGAAAATCAGCGGCCGCGCATATAAAAAAGATCGCCGGCTCAATTACCAATCGATCTTCGCAGCCGAGAAAATTGCCGAAACAGCCGACCTTCTTCTTTGTTCTTCATGGTCAAAGTATCTCATGCATCCGTTTATCCCCGTCGTGTTTCACCGTGGCGTCTGGCAAAGCAATCTTCGCATGTGAATTTTTTAAACGGATTCTTTTTTACAAAATTCTTGCGGTTCGAATGTCCCTGAATTTTTAAACCTCGATCGGTTTCACGACTAATTTTGTTTAATGTTCTGGAATACATACTGAAGTCTCCATTTTGGGAACGAAAAATGAAAGCATCATATAAATTCAATTTTTTTAGGATCGTAATTTTGAGAATAATTGAATAAACATTAGCAATTTTGCAAATTAATTCAAAAACTCAACGTTTCGAACCTGATGTGGATAATTTTCAAGAGTAAATTTTGCGTCTAGAAAATGATTTAACTATAATACATGTTTGAGCATCAGTAGGAAGGAATGAATATTGAGAATAACGAATTTAAGATTGAAATTTCCTACAGGGTAGTCCTCGAAGTGTTAAATAGGTTCTGAAAAGCTTTGCGCTCGATTCTCAGGAACGTTAAACGGCTGCGCGATTTTTATCAGCAACATTACGGGAACAGATTAGAGTATCAGTTCTCGCTCTAGCTCCAGCAGGACATTTTTAAGGGCGCGCTGAACGAGCTGGCTCGTTAGCGTCAATTAACGCGTCGAATCGGACCGATTTACGCGTTAAGGGATCGCCGAGTTCTCTCTAGCCCCCTCGCAATTATTTATCGCGGTCCAATTAACATTCCGGTGCGCGAACGCTGCGTCGCGTTCCTCAAAAGCTTTGAATTGTCCGAGGAGAAGTCCTTGCCGCTGGAATGCGCATTCCCGGCTGCCAAGGATCTATTCGTTATCCTTTCTTCCTGTTTTCGCACTGGAAAATCCTGTCCAATAAACCGATCAAGAAAAAATCGTACATCAAATTTCAGGGGTTGGTTCAAGCTGGATGCATTCCTCAGAAAATTTTTTTAGAGCTTCTAGAAACGTTCCAATCTGCACTTGGATCAATTTTCGGTAGAAAGAAGATGACTCGCGTGTTCGAGACTAAAATTGCTGTGAAATAAATTTCACCGAAATATTCAACCGAGTATCACGAGCGTTTGAAATCTGTTGGATTATGTGATGTAGCATTGTTGTAACGATTTAAATGTTTCGGGGACGCTGCACACAGAAGGAAGAAAGTTGCGAGGAAACGGTCACGAGTGCATGCAACCGCACGGAGCTGCAGGAAAATCGATTCGAGAGGTCGGCGATAAAAGAAGAAAAAAAAGGAACACCACGACTGCTAAGGAAATGCGGAGGTGCGTTAGCACGCGATCGCGCGCGCGAGGGCACGCGGGAAACTTTGTGACCCATTGGCCCAGATAGCGAAAGCGGTTACGCCTCGTCGTTGCACACGAACGACCGTTCAAAGAAAGCTTTTTCGCCGTCGGTTTACGTCTTCGAACTTTATTTAGACTGCTAAGATCACGACTGAAAGTCGCTCGCCGGTGCTGCAATTTTTCTTCACGTTTTGCGCCCGAAATTCACGTCTCTAATTAATCACGGATTTTGTGACAAAATTTAGTATTTAGTTGTAAAGAAAGTTTGTAGCATTTCCAAATTAAGAATCGAAGATGAAATTGAGGTATTTATTCGTATGTTTATTCAAACACGGGAAGTTACCTCGAAAATGGCAAAAAGTAATAGAACAGAATGGAAAATATGCTATCGATTAAATCTATGAATAAATATCTGAATTTTAGCTTTCAATTTTAATTTACAAACGCTACGACCTTTCGTTCCAACCCAATAGAATGCAAAATACTAGAAACATGTAAATTATTCAGAAGTTCCGTATTATCCAATTTATTTGCAATTTTTATTTGTCATGACCTACTAATTTTCTTTAATCTTAATCTACTGAATCTAGTGATAAAGTAGACTGCGGATCTCGATTTCAGAGATTGGGGAAAACAGGAGTTAATTAAAAACAATTTAATTTCTTAACAACATTTTTACATCGAATAAAACATAATAATATTCTCAGATTTTTATAATCTGTTACCGTTTCATCGCTTAGATCTAAAGCGGAATTAAAATTTTACAGTGAATATTAAGTAGAAATTCAAAAAGGGGAAGAAAATGCGAATATCGGAATGTGAATTTCTAAAAAGCAAGAGAATCGTTGCGTTTTGAAATGGTCTAGTGACTTTTGGGTCACCCTATACGAATACAGAAGTTGAGTGGATTGTAACGCGAGAACTTGTGGGTAACGGTTGTTGTTGATAAAGTTGATTCCGCCAAGCGAAGTATGGGAAACTAGTGCGAAACGCAGAAAAACCGCGTGGCATTCGTTCTAAATGCCGGTCAAGGGATGCGACACAGGCCTGTGGGTGGGCATTTGAATAAAAGCTGCAGAACGAGCCGTCGTCCCTGATATTTGTTCACCTTTGACCGACTGCGAGCCAGATCGAGCGAGATGGAGGAGTGCTCGTTACGATGCACGTCGCGTTTCATGGTCGAAATTTCCATAGAGAAGCCAGGGTTGTCGAGCACCGTTTTCCGGGATTGCGTAACCCATCGGTTGCGTTTCTTGCTCAGGAAGAAAAAAGATTACGGTCGCTGCTCTGCCATTTGCACCTTGGACCGTTGGAGATCGAGAACAAACCTCGGAATCCGTCTAGGGAATATTTCAAGAATTATTCCCTTTAACGCGAGGACCAACTTACGTCCTTAAATCGACTCCCTAAATCTTGATGAACCAAGATTTTACAATTAAATCCCAATTGCATTGTCTAGATATAATTATAATTTCATTGGTGACATTCAAGTTCGATTTGAAATGTCTCTGTGACTTTTGAAAGTGAAAATCAAGTTTGAGCTTCGCACGGAAATTTCGAACGACGAATGCACTGAACCATGACCAACGGTTATGCTAGTTGTCCCGTAATATTCGCAGCAATTATCGACCGGCCGGGATTATCAAATGTCGAACGACGTCCGGTGATAAAGATCGATGCAACCTTGATTCTTGGGGTTTACCTTGAAGAAAGACGTCGTTCGGATGAAGAAACGCCGAGGGAACGTCGTTTGCATAATAACGAGAACAATTCTAACGGTCCTGCGTTCCACATAGGATCGGGATCGATCGCGGCGACACACGCACGCTTCGGAATCGTTGTCGTCTACATATTTCATGCAGCGATTACGAGAAATTTCAAAGTGCCGTACCATTAGGCGACACACGAGGAAGTACATTAACGCTGGATTCCTTTTGGTATTACGCTACGTCGCCGACAAGCAGACGCGATATTTATGGTACATTCAATTTACCAGTTCCACTTGGAAGAACATAAAAATCAAAATACCGTCGAAATATTTTCTTGTTTAACTTTGTGTGTAGAAATTAAAACGGTTCTTTTTCTTATTCAACCCGATGGACCATAATGTACGTCACTAATTTTGATGCAAGAGGATATATTTTCAAAGTCATCAGCTCAGCTATTTTAAAGACTTGCACAATAATCTCACCCTTCTGTTAAAAAGAATTGCAAAACTTACACGATGCTATGACCTTTACAACTACTCTCTACACACGCAGCGCTCAATAATTAATTGCAAGAAAACTAATAGACCCAGCAACCTAAAATTTTGCACAGGTATTTACGCGTGTATGGACCAGCAACGTGAATTTTTCCAATCGAGTTTATCAAAGATTGTGGAAATTACACATAATTATGCAGGTAGCTGCAAGAAACGCATGATTGCAGCCGTTGAGTCCAAGACCGTCGGAGAAAAATTCTTGAAAATTCCAGAGACAGGAAGTGACATTCTCCACGATTATTAATTTCAAGAAAACCATTAGACTCAGAAACCAAAAATTTCGCACAGGTGTTTACGCGTGTACGGACCAGCAACGTAAATTTTTCCAATTGAATTCATCAAGGATTGTGGAAGTTACGCTTAATTATGCAGGTAGTTGCAAGTAACGCATGATTGCAGGCGTTGGGTCCAAGATCGCCGGAGAAAAATTCTTGAAAATTCCTGAGGCCGGAAGTGACATTCTCCACGATTTCCCGGAAGCGTCTGGTCTTCTGGCTTCCCGATTGGGTTTATGTAACCGCGGCTCAAGGACCTCGATCTCGGAGAAACAACCGTGTTCTGTTGCGGAGACACGATCGATTCCGATTCGTTGAGGAGCGAGTTAGGCCACGCAACTCGTTATGCGCATTACGTATACGGCTTACGGCCTTGCGTACGTGAATTTATCGCACAGGTAAATCCTCGGCCAACGTTGGTTCGCTCGTCTCAGCGACTTCTATTTTTTCCTTTATCTTCCTTCTTATTCCTTCGTTTCTCCTCTTCCCCCTTTGCCAAGTCAGACTTGTCGATCGGAAGGCTGCCAGTCCTCGGTGGGCCGTCAAAGATCTATCATAGCTAGATCGGTCTCCCTCGATCCTGGCTGGCAAGAACCCACCGAGACCCGTATGCATCGCTGCTTTTGGTGGATTCGTGTCCGAACCACTTTTTTACAAAAGTTTCATCAAAACGGGTCGATATTAAGACATTTCCCAGTGAATCGTCATTCAATTCTGGCTGGACGTGATCCCAGCCGATGATAACGATGATTGCGTTTTAATGGCGGCGGGAGATTGATTGTTAATGGCCGTGACACGGGGAATGATCGGTTTGGGTTACGCTTAGAATATCGTTGGCGAATGTCGAACTGAAAATTAATTAATTCTTATGGCAACTGTGTAGGAATTTGTTGCAATGGTCGTATGGATCGAGGATGTGGCTCTGAAAAGTATGTGAACAATGTATTTACGTTTTAATTATGAATTAATAAATGTCAAATCTTGATTACTTACAAGATGACGTTGTGTCGAACTTAGTTTTCGCTTTGAAGTCGCGTTTTCGGGAAAGGGGGCGGCCCTGAGAGGTTCGCAAAGCGAATAACGCGGGCCAGTGGCGTAGCAGAGGAGGCCCCCGGCGTTAATCGATTCCAGGAGCGTAGCGGAGTGCTCCACTTTGGTATTTTTAAACGGTCCTCCTCTCACCGCCCTTCCGGTCCGCCATCTAGCCACCCCACTTCCAGCAAAGCCGGCTTCTTTCGGTCTACTTTCCGTGTGGACAAGCATGATCGTGCCTATTTCCTTCTCGGGTGAGAAGGGGGACCTGGAGGGCCAGGGGCATGCCGCTCCGGTAAATATTTACAGTTAACATCGTTACATAATAAGCGTGTACACGACGGTGCGTGTGCTCGCTGCTCTGATAACGGGCCGACACCTGCCGGCTCTCGAAAATCCGCCATCTTGCCGTGGGACCAACACATGGCTGACTCTTATCGAATTTCGGGCCCTAACATAATTTTCTGAAAGTTTATCATTTTTTAGCTTGATACCTTGTTTAATCGTTCAATGCATTTTGGATTTATTTGTTTAGAGTTGGAGAAACATGGAAAATTCTTTTTTTTTATGCTAATTCTTCGAATTGAACTGTTAAGAAGATTTATATCTTCTGTTTGCTGATCCTGTGACTTGTTTTAAATTTTCGGAGGAATACGATGTAAATTATTTTAATATCTTGAACAGATTTTAATTGCTTGTAAAGAGAAGGCCTCGAATTAATTCGTACGTTTTCAGTTTTAAGAAAAGCATAATGCTAGTGGCATTGTTCGGAGTTTGAAGAAAAACAAGCTGATAGTAGTATTCGGAGTTGCAGCCGGCGGTTGTTCAGTTTGTCCGTCACGTTTCAGGATAGCAGCCGTTTCAAGGAACGGCTGGTTTGATAAGGAACGACGCTGTTCGGATATTCGAAGGTTAATCGTGGGAGAGGGACATTAAGACCATTCGCAGCGTCCCGGTCAGCTAAGAACGGAGGCTCTGCGTAATTAATTCTTCCGTTTCACCGGCGGCGGCGTGTTTTTCTGATCGGCTTGTCCTTGCTGTCGTAATCCGGTGGCATTCGAAACTTCAGAGAGCCCCCAGGCGTCGCGGAAAACTTCCGGAAAACAGTCACGTCCAGGCGAACGTCCTCGACGCCGGCTTTTCTTTCTGCATTCTAAACGGAGAGGAATCGCGCGCGCCATTATTTCCTAATTCCTTCTGAACGCGGAACAAATGATGCATTCTGCCACGGCGATCTCAATCTTGTAAATCGATTCATCCCGACAGCTTACCGATGCAACAATCCGATGCTGCTCTATGCTATTATCAGTGTAAATTTTGTTTATTCATGATCAAAAATTAATAGAGTAAATGTGCCTTATTTTAGAATGAATTCTACAAACTGCTGTGTACATACAGATCTTCCTAATATTTCATAAAATCGTAATTGAAAATTAAACACTTCTTCCGCCCCAGAATAATTCCATTCTACACGGTTCTTTCCGTTTTATGAATATATGCTTATATATATGAATATATAATAACACATACAATACTTAAATGTATAGTAATTGATTAGATACCAACGCGTTTAATAATGTAAATATTGTGAATAATGTTACAGCAATTTTTAATAGTAACTCCTAACCACCCCTCGACTGCTAAGGGTTGATAAAGTTTCCTAATTGTGTCATCCTAAAATTCCTTAATTCCCAACGATCATGTAAGCGTTTGTAACGAGTCGTCAAAGGACTTCAAGATCACTGGCCGGGCCAGTGGCATTGGCATTGACGAAATCCGCTGGCATCGTCTTTTGACTGCGGCTGTACGTTACGTATAGGTCTCCCGGGTTGTCATGTAAGTGTTACATGTGCACTTTCTTCGTTCAAGTGCGAACGGCGCTGTCTGTGAAAAAGAGAGAGAGAGAGAGAGAAAAGAGAAGAGGGGGTGGTATCGCGTGAAAGTTGATGTTCGGTTGGAGAACCCGGAGAATTATGGCGGCCGACGACGACGCCGGATCCCGGCAATGGCAAACGGCAAACGGCAATGGCAGCCACCACCTTCCTGGCCACTTCCTCCTCGCATTGAACTTGCCACTCCGCTCCGATCCGCTTCAAGGATCCTGACCCGGAATGCGAGAACCACCAAAACACGGTTTCACAATCGCCGTGTCGCTGAACCTGCGATGACGACACGGATGGACGTGATCGCGTTCCAACGTGACACTTTTTCTCTTTCTTGGGACGCGGTGACCCTATGACTGCATTTCCCAGAGTGGTCTTGCAATCGTCAACCATCGTCCAGCAGTTTTTATTCCGATATACGTAACATGAATTATTATTCACGAATGTATCCTTGCTCTCTTGATAATCGTGAATTAAACAATCTAGAATCAGCCATTTTTACGGGTCCCGTAAGTCTAGTATCAAAGAAGTATTACAGCTATGAAGATTGCTACAGAAACAACAAATAACTACCTCGCTGATCCTAGAAAAACAGTTTCCACATTCATTCATTCATTTGTTTCCTGCTTGAAAAGTCTCCATAAATTTTTAATAGAAACAATTTCTCCGTCTTGGGGGGCTATATTTCAACAAGAAGTATATTTCAACGAGAGCATTAGCAGGATTTGTAGTTGGAATCATCACAATGTGGCAAGTTTATTAAGCAGAATGATTGTACTACTTAGCGGTGGTACGCAACGTGTTCCGTGTCCGTGGAATGGTCTGTCGAGTTAATTGCCGTGACAAGCGGCAAGTCAAGATTGTTAAATAGCGCTGGAGCCGCTCGCTCGGTTGTACAGTTTTGTCCTGTTGCAGATTAGTAATGTCAGCGAACGAACTACAAGGCGAGTAGAGGGAACCTGGCAGGACAGTGGAGTCGTGAAGGGCCTAACGGGCGTGTAACGTTAGAAGTGTGACAACGATCGGTATAGTATGGTAGATAGGCGGTGCGGAGCGGTGCGGAGCGGTGCGAGCGCGGGGCAACCGTCTCGGAGAAAATCTAACGGTACGGGCGGAGAGCTCGCCTACATTGCCGCGTTATTACGTCCTCTCGTTTCGTAATCCCCGGTGCCACGTTTCGTAACTGAAACGACTAGCGGTTCATAAAGCCGCTAACCGGCGGCGGACGATTAGCCGCGCGGAAAACGCGGATCTTGAGAAGCCTGCGTCCCGATCGAGATCTTCGAGATGCGATCGGGTTCCTCGGTTACGTCGCGATTATCGATTTACCGATCGCTTCCTATGCAACTTCGGGTTCCAATTCGAATTTGAACTTCGACTACCCTTTTTCAATTATAATGTCGACGACTTGATTGTGGTAGAATTTCACACCTTTCAATGTGACATTTTCAACTTTGGAATTTTAATTCGAAATTTTAATGGTTCAATTTGAATCGAAACGAATGTGGTGAAATTTCACATTTTTTAATTTGACATTTTCAACTTTTTTTAAAGTTGAAAATTAAAATGGTCCAATTGGAAATGATTGCGATAGAATGTCGCTTTTTTAATTTGAATTCCGATATTCAGTTTCCAGTCAAATCGATACACCAGGCTACTTCTGAATTTCAATTGAAATTGATTTGAATTGAAATCTATCAGGCTAGTTCAAACTTTGACGCTATAATTCGCATTCTAATTGTAACAGTGTAATTGAAATTCAAATTTTGACGGCCCATTTCAGATATTATCGATTTTAATCGTTTAGAGAAACAGCGATTGGGTTCCTCGGTTACGTCGCGATTATCGATTTACCGATCGCTTCCTATGCAACTTCGGGTTCCAATTCGAATTTGAACTTCGACTACCCTTTTTCAATTATAATGTCGACGATTTGATTGTGGTAGAATTTCACACTTTTCAATGTGACATTTTCAACTTTGGAATTTTAATTCGAAATTTTAATGGTTCAATTTGAATCGAAACGAATGTGGTGAAATTTCACATTTTTTAATTTGACATTTTCAACTTTTTTTAAAGTTGAAAATTAAAATGGTCCAATTGGAAATGATTGCGATAGAATGTCGCTTTTTTAAATTTGAATTCCGACATTCAGTTTCCAGTCAAATCGATAAACCAGGATACTTCTAAATTTCAATTGAAAATTGTAATGGTTCCATTTGAATTGAAATCTATCAGGCTAGTTCAAACTTCAACACTATAATTCGCATTCTAATTGTAACAGTGTAATTGAAATTCAAATTTTGACGGTCCATTTCAGATATTATCGATTTTAACCGTTTAGAGAAACAGCGATTTTTGAACTGCGATTTGACGTTGACGCCTTCATTTATTTATACATATATTTACGAGGCTAGACACCGTTGGATACCCGTTCGGAATAATTCAAGAAACCGCGAGGCTACGAGCCTATGTAGGTGGTCCGAGAGGCCGTTGTCCCTTTGCCATCGTGTTCGACATCGTACGACAACCGGTAGATCGATAGATCCCTGTGACAATTTGTTACGATCTCGGCCGCCTTTGATGGCGCTACACGCCTTCCGGCGAAAAACTGATCTGACCGATGCACCGGAAATCCATCCCAACTTTTTTCTCAACGACAGCTTTCCTTTATGCTTTTGAAACATATCTCCTATCTCGGATGCTGGCTTGAAGTTTCTCGACCCGTTTCTCCGAAATCTACATTCAAAAATTCGTTGACGATGCCTTCTCCAAAAAGTGACCATTAGGTTGAAGACCATTGTAGAAGAAAAGTTAGGATAAATTCTCTGACTATTGAAAAATAAATATTAAAGTTGAGCATTTTGATGATTCATTTTAAACGAAAATCATCGAAATGGTATGATATCCACAAATTATGGTGAGGAAATTACTGAAAGACGCGTGTCAGCGAAGATAAAACATCCTACATAATAAATTTTTCAGTCGATACTTCGAGGAAAATGGTTTCGATACCTTCTCGACTAGGGACGCTGAAACAAGTAACACGAGCAACCGCGTGTTACCAAACAAGATGGCGTCGTCGAAGAGATTAAGTACAACTTGAAGTAACAGATGAATCGCAAAGGGAAATAGGCGTTACATCGACCCGGATGCTTAGATTAATTATTTCTTCGGTTCGTTTTTGCCTCTGCGAGGTCTGCAGGCGCGCGAGCGCGGGCGCGTACTTTCTAGCAGAAGAACCGTGGATGTTAACCTCGTCACGGTCAAACTTCCGCGAAGAAATTCAGCCGGCGTGGCAGTTAGAAAGGTAATAAGTAAGCGACGGCAAGGAAAGTCCGCTGGAAATGATAGAGTGAGGTAAGACTAGGCCGATGCATTACATTTAACGCGATGCTATTACTGTATAAGTACGTGAAAGTTGGCTCCCCTCGCGGCGGGCCTCGCTGTAACCGGGGATGCTACGCTTCAGTGGCCAGCCTCCGATCCGGGAACAAGCCTCTTTCCGCCATTTTACCTCGCAATGTCGCCGATTCTTTCAACGAGAGAAGAAATTGCCCACGGGAGATCTATAAATAAGAGGCTCGACGGGGATCATTCCGTCGGCGGCGTCATCGAAATTTATAGAAACGCTCGCCGCATCCGCAACCACCATCTTCTCATCTACCCTGACGCTTCAAAATTAAAATCCTTCATTTTCTTCCGGAGCTACGGTCTTCGGAATCGCTCGCTTGGCAAATATTGAATTTGAATCATTCCTTTCACAGTCGTTATGTAAATGTTACCAGGCTTCATGGTCTAAATGTCTTCTAAAAATCATAGAATAATGAAGGAAGACTTGATGGAGAGCAACGTTAGCGTGTCCGTAGTTGATGTTTGTAAGAGATGGCCGGGATTAAAACGGTAAATACCGTAACAGTGAATCAACTTTATTTAAACGTCTTTTTCCAGCGACGGACCTGACGAAACTGTTCGTTGTCCGTTTCGTTTTCGACGTTCGCTCGTCGTTGACAACGAACCGCTTGTAAATAACAGTAAGAATATACCGGGTGCGCAATATGAACAACAGCTGTTAAAAAGATCTCGTGTAAAATAGATTGAGAAAATGAATTTTCCCAGCCAGTTCATCGAGCATCAGGAGTGAGTTTATACGTGGAGGAGAAAAAAGTGGAAACTGCGAGGAAGATACGGTAAAAAGCAACGTTAGCTCGTCTCCCCCAATTAACGGTTTCGAATTCCGATTCCCAAGTCAGGAACAAGTCAGGAATAATTGATGAAGTTGCATAATTCCCGTTTTCGCGTAAGGTGTCTCAGTTTTTTCATCGTTAACCGAATCCGCGCTTCCTGTACGACCACCTGGGTGCCCAGAAGGAAGCGAGGATCGATCTTCCCGCGATTTACGCAACTGTGCGCCGCGAATGGACACGTGGATTGCGATGCTACGGAAGGAACGCGGAGATCTGTGAATTTTTTTGACTCAATGAACGACGAACTGTGAGTCAGTTCAATGATTTCTGGATCCCGGAAGTGGCGCGTCTGAAGCGTTTGACCTGGCGAAACGTGTGTCTATAAATTCCTGGGCCAGGTACGTGTCGCGTCGCCGAAAAAAAACGGTCCCGTCTAACGTTCGTGGGTAAACATAACAGTACCGTAACAGCCTAATTCGCCTCCCAGGAATAGGGAACACCGTTAGCCACGGCGCGGCGACCGCTTTGTCAAATTTCCTGACGCCCATCCTTCACCGATCGAATCCGTTTCTTTCAAATGGAACCACGACCGAAAAGGCCCCGCGTAGCATCGAACCATAAGTTTGTACAGTTACTTATCGAACAGTTGTCCGTGAAAAAAACGGACTTTTTTGCGACAGTTCGCAAGTTAGCGCCTCCTAGCTGGCGATTTTTCACTTTCGTAAAACTGAAAGCGGTTGAAGACTCTTGCTGTGCTCTTCAAGTATGTTTGATCTATTGCACTTCATCTTCTGGTGGCAGAATAGCTTCGACTCTGCTGGGTTCATTTATCTTTAATAATGTGTTGCAAAATTCTTAGCATCGCTACGCTTCATCGACCGCAAGCCTATTAATTAATAAGCTTTTCTGGATTGTACTAGGCTCAGCCTTAATACAATAATAACTAAATAAAGGAATAATGAGATTTTCAAGGTCTGGGTTGTATGTAACAGAGGTCAATAATTATTTCTTTAATATTAATTCCAAAAATGTATTGATTTGTAAATGGAATTGTGTATTGAGAAATCTTCAATTAATCATTGGTTTCAGAGGAACTGTTAAACAATTACCAGTATATTAAAGTGTTGATAAATGCTCAATATATTATTTAATTTATTTTCGATTTTGATCGATCAGTTTCTGCCACGTAGGTAGGTTTCTGGTGATTTTCTGAATTTTGGGGACCTCGCTGACTCAAGCGAGATGGCGGAACGCCTAATTGGTGTTCACCGACTACCGAGGCAGTGGCCTTGATCTATCTCGTAACGTTACGTCGCACGGAACGGTACAGAACCCGTTTCGGGTCTGTCCCGTTACGTCCACTGACGAGGAACCAGGTGTTTCACGTAACAACGGGCCTTTCGGTGGGAGGCAAACGAAATCCTCCGTGTCGCCGACCGTTCCTTCGATCTCCTTTGAACGTGTAACTGTAAAGACTGCCATTGAAGGCACTTTCGGAATTGGGTTTCGACGGTAGGAGGATTCGGATGACTGCGTTCGAATTTAATAAGGGACACTCGCTGTTGCATTTCAGGATCTTCTTTCTGGCCACTCGAGACAGTTAAAGATTCAATCCTCCGAGCAGACTTTGATCTTTGGTTCTATGCAAACTAAACGGTTTAAGCAGGACTTTCGGGCTGATGAACGTCGGAAGTTAATAGACTGCAGATTACATTTATAACAGAAATGGATACAATTTCAAGCAATGAACATATTAAAAAGATGAAGCATATCAGTGCATTGGTTTCAACTTGATCAGATAATTAAAACAAGAAAAAATTCAATTTCTTTGCGTGCAGAATGAGCCGTTATAAACAGCTCGCCTGAATAATTCGGCTGTTCTTCGAGATAGAAGAAAATGCATCAAACCAGTCTTATTCGGTTCCTTCCTCTATCAAATGAACCCATGTGCAGCTCAAAATATGCTCGTATAAGGGAAAATAACCGAAGCCCGTGATTGCAATCAATTTCCCCATATTTCGTCCATGAAGCCGGAGCTCAGAGCAAGTCTAGAGCCAATTTTAGTTCAACTACTTGGACGAGATGGTGCCTAGTCAGAACTGTCAACGTGGAATCATAATAACAAAAATATAAAGGGCTTTAAAGATATTAATAAACCAAGAAAAAAACATGGCATCATAGCAAAACTGAAGCATTAGACTGATACATACGTACGTTTATCAGCGTTATCACAAAAAAAACTTCTCTGCACACAGATTGGTAAGACCGATCGATACTCTAGATTTGGTTCCCCTACCCCTTTAACAATAAAATTGTTCCACGTGATCCAACATTTCTGATGGACCCCGGAGACTGGCAGCATCCACAGAATAAAGACGCCCATGATATTAGGCTCGATCAGCGATTCCTGGACCGCTGGTCTCCGTCCCCGATTCTGTCGAGTCGCCGGTTTCGGCGTGGTCGCGTGACATAATTTTGGAATAAAAGACAGGCGATCCGACGGCGCGGCGGGGAGAGGCGGGTGTCATTTTGTGGGTCACGTTGATGACGTGTACGTGCGGCCGGTGTGTAACGGGACAATTTGTGCGCTGCCATGCCGCCGGTACGCTCCGGTGGGTGTCAGCGGCGCTGACAGTGGCCTGGGTGGGGGCAAAACGAGGGTAATGTAGGTCAGTAAATGTATAGCCACCACTTTCTCCAGGACCGTTCGAAAACTGGCTCCGCTCCCCCTTCTCCCTTCAGTCTCTCTCTTTCTCTCTCACGTCGTCCACTCGGTTCGTTCATCCTCCACGGGACATCGACAGACTCCATCTCTCTCTTTTTCTTTCGCGTGGTTCCTCCTCGATGAACGTAACGGGACAACCTCGAAACGGGTTCCGTACCGTTTCTTCGCGACCAGACGGAAAATGGGCGGAGCAAGGACATTGCCGATCTTTCTTGAGCCTTGCCGGAAATTCGATTGATCGCGAGGATCTACGAGTTCCTTGTTACTGGGGATTCTGGGGTGCAGAGGCTAGGTAGATAGAGGATGTTGCAAGGTTGATAGTCTTTGTACATCTGAATGCTGTAGAGATGAAAAAACGATTGATTGTAATTGATTGTAATGAAAAATGTTCACAAGAACATCAATTTAATCCCACTTCTGAATTTCATACAGGGTGTTTCCTAATTTTCCAGAAAGATTGTAGGAGCATGTTCCGCACCTGTTCAGGGTACGTTTAATGTTTGTCCATAATATTGTAATAAAGCGTTTATAAACAAACATCATATAACATTTTTTTGTATTTTCACTTGCAGATCACGCTCCTCCAATCTTGCCGGAAAGGTAAGGAACACCCTGTATATTTAAACAGGTTAGTGTCAAGGAAATACAGAAAAATTGAAAGGAAAGGTATGCTTGTAGATAAAATGATCCAGGTTACAAGATCAGACACAAAGGACGCGAAATGTTTTTTCGATCGAGTAAGGTCCTCGAGCAGCAACTGGCGGAGGATGAGCGTAACTCGAAAGGTTGCGAATGGAGGCGTCCGCGAATGGTAGCGACGAGTGGCAGAGCAACAAGGCCCATTAGAAATGTCAAAGAGAGGATCGACGAGTGGCGTTTCACTATTTCGATCTTTAAGTTCGCCGTCGTCGGTGCCATTCCAATCGACCGTTTAGCCGATACCGTACGCCGCGGGTTTCATAACTCGATTAAGTAACGCGCCTACCGCGAAGCGAGAAAATAATGCCAAGGCTCTCCCCGTATCGTTGCTGCGATAGAGGCGCAGATAACGGTCCGCATAGTTATTAAAATCAATCCCTGAAAGTTATCGGTTGTGCGTCGACGAACACAATATTCTCGTTCCTGGATCGATTTGATCCTACCTGGAAACATTTGTGGCGAGACCTTCAGGCCTGGTTCAGTAAAAATCAAATGCACACTGAAATTTGAACAGTGGAGTTCAGATTTAAAAATATCAACCTCTAAATTATCAATTAACAATATGAGTCTTTGGACGAAGAAAGGATATTGATGTTAACGGCGCAATGGTTCGATCGAATTGTTACTCAAAAGCAATTTTGCAATTTATGAAAATTCAAATTTCGACGTTTCGATATATTTGTTTAGACCGTTTTCAAGAAAATTAATGATAGCTTCTGTGAAATGTTGAAACAAACGATAAAAATATGTTAATAAATGAAACTGTTAAATATGAAAATAAATTTCTGAGACAAGTTACTCACTGTGAGTAACTGAAATTTATTTTGTTACTTAACAGTTTCATTTATTAACACATTTGTATTATTATTATTATTATTATTATTTATTTATATGGACGGTAGTCCTTTTATACAAATGTGAGTAGATACAAATCAAAAAGAGAAAATATATATATAAAAAATACAAAGAATAGAAAAAACACAGAACGAATAAACACCGTAAAAATTGTCCTCACAGTGAGTAACTTATCTCAGAAATTTATTTTGTTATTTAACGGTTTCATTTATTAACATATTTTTATCGTTTGTTTCAACATTTCACAGACGCAATTATTAATTTTCTTGAAAACGGTCTAAACAAATATACCGAAACGTCGAAATTTGTTAACGTCAATATTCTTTGTTAAACCAATTTACGATCGATAGAAAAGGAGATTTACTTTGGACGAAGACTTGGCAAAATAAAAATTCACAGTACAGAGAGTATCGTTTTCATAATCGATGTTGTCACGAGGTTACGGTACACGGTGACCCGTCGTTAGCGGATTTACATAAGCTCCGCTGATGGCAGATTGCAGTTTGATGCCCGATTGTTGTGACGTTCGCTCGATTCCAGCAGCAACGAACAACGAATCGTCGAAGGACATCATCGTGTTATCCAGGATCGATGTCGAGACTCTGAATTCCAGGTGTCGCAACCCGTAGCTTTTGTAATCGGGCATTTTTCCGTGGCGCGGGCGGCCAGGCCAGCTTCCCGATTATCGTCAGCATCGTCCTCGATGATGTAACGGTCCTGCAATCGCCCTTGACCACGTTTCTTTTCTTTTTTCATATCTGACCGCCCGTTGCACCGGATACGACACACTTTTTCCTCCTCTTTTCTTCCTTCGAACAGGGCGGGGGGGCGTCCTCTCCTCTTTGACGCCGTCTCGCGGTCCTCCGCGTCTTTTTTTATTTCGCGATGCAAATAACTCTTTTATCGGCTACCTGGAGCGTTCATGATCCGGGGAAAAAGGTGTATCCCAGCGACGATTTAACCCTTTGCGATTTAATCACCGTCGCGTCGCGTCGTAACCGCCATCTTCTTTTTATTCGCTCGCCGTCAGGGAATTTATCTGGACCTTTCCGATTTTCCGAGCCCCTCGTCTGCTTCATCGTCAGTCGACGATCACTTTTTTAGGCGGATACTCTGCTTCACGCTTCGTTAGTTCCCATGGTTCTCATTTTTCTTCGCTGTTAACACAGTTCGATGGTATAATAGCGTCGGTTTCGCTCGGTCTCTGTTTCTCTTCGGAACGGAGCGAGACAGAAGGAATCCGCGGAAAAACGAAGCTCGTGCCGGGAAAAATGGGAGGAAGGAGAGGCAGAGAGGAAAGAGGAAGATGGATCGATCGGATAGGTGTTCGCGTTCACCGCAGGAGAAAGTGGCGAACCGGTGGAATGGCGGCGCGCGGCAGGGAGAGTAGCCAAGAACTTCTAACTTTACGTCGACTCTCCTCGCAGCCGACCTCGAATACCGTCGTGGTTCAATGTCCGTCGACGAAACACTGAAGCGCTCTGTTCTCCTGGCAATTGATTCGGTAAACAACGGATTCTCATTGGCAATTTCAAAGACAAACATCAGCGATGGATCGTTGTCCAATCAAAATTGGCAACATACGTTCTAACTCTGCAAGAAAATACTCCTTTACTCATTACCACGTTGAAGTTTACTGAAGCATCGTCTTTAAAAATACTACAAAATGTACGGATAGGTTGTAGGATCTTTAAAGCCTTTTTCACGAACGATGGAAGGGTTGTGGAGCTGAAAGAAGACTTGCGGGGCCAAGGAAAAAATTCTGGAAAAAGATGGCGAGATCTTTGAAGAAATTTTGAAAACATTTTTATCATTTTTCAGTCACGGTTTTACTATACCTGCTTGGAAACAAAGTTGAGAGGAGTGTTCTAGAAACCACTTTCTAAACCGTGTACGTTGAAACTGTAATACCTCGGAGAGTGCATCGTTCAATTTATGATTCCTTGATCGCTACACTGATTTATCCTTAACTTCATCTTCCTTAATTAAAACGTCTCGCCCAATAAGTTTTCATTTCTCTAGACACTTTACAGATTGTTTGAAACGTATAAAATTCCACAGGTTTTCCGCTTTTTAATTTGAACTCAATTAACACGTTATCCGACCGCGACGACATCTGGAAGTAATCAAGTGAACTTAGAACTAGATCCTCCAATAAATTTGTAAAGCAGAAGTTCGTTATTTTAAATTTATTTGTAACTATTATAAAATTGTAAACAAATTATTATTAGTAATAAATTTGTGAAACTCATTTCTTAGACCCTTCTCGCTTGAAAGCAAACTATTGATTAAATATTCTCTATTTTGTTAAAGACAAAATAACAAAAATTTCCTTGGTAAATCAATGATTAATCCACATCAAGTTTAATCGTGTCTGTCGAAACCATTAATTACGAGAAAACTATTAAACTTCTTTAAGACAGAGCACAATCATGGAAAAACGTATTAACAGACTCCCATCAGATAAAGTATTGAAACCGTTCGCCGCACAGGCCGTTAAAACCGTTCTAATCCACAGAAAACCGCCTTTCATAGCAACCACCCATTTCACAATTGATTACGCAGCAGAAACATAACAATCATCGCAACCTGTTCAACCTCGCATGACTCAAACCAGATTGTGCACGTTCTCAAAAGCATGATTGCGCGATCTTGGATTCCAAATAGCGAACACCGTTTTCCTCCTAATTATTCGTTCCCACGAAACAACGTGCGGTATGACGATCGGGATCGTTCCCAGTGAATCATCTGGGACAGATGACTCCCCCGGTCCTCCACTACCGTCATCGTCATCGAATTAGCGGCGTTATCGTCTCCGCTGACCCGTCCCATACTCCGCAGCGATTATGTCACAGCTTCGGTTTACGCTGCGAACGATAAATGCGAACTGGGACACGAATTACCGTGACCCAGATCCGATAATCGGGATGTGTTCGATAGCGTCGATCGCGGCGGATCGTCGTAGAAAACCTCGACAGAGGATCGCGAGAAGGTTTCTACGAGTGAAAGCACGGAATCTCGCAAGAAAATCCAGTCTTCATCGCGTCTTTTTTCCCTAGGTGACCACACACACTTTCCCCTCGGCCTCGAGATCATGCTCGGAAACCTCGATCATTCCTCTCGACATTATCCCACGATTTTTCACCGTTTCCGCACTTCCAAATCGATTTGTCCTGATTTTCTGCACATCGAAAACGATTTCTCCCGATCGCTTTAAACATTCAACGAATTGAACTTTTAAATGGTTATTTATAAATTTTGTAACATCGACCTCAAACATTTTTTACGGTGGAACGGACATGTACGTGTATCTTCATGTTTTTCCAAGTATTCCACTACGTTTAAACAGTTTGCAAAGTGAACAAGTTGCTCTACTAGCCTCAAAAACGATCACTTCTGTTCCACTAACATCGTCGTAAATTTCCAGTCCATTTTTTCCACGCGATCGCTCAAAAATCGGAATAGAAACTGTCTGGACTGTCGCACGACGCCAGGGTGGCGTCATCGGTCTTGACGGTGTAAAACGTCGTATCTCGGTGGTTGTCGAGCTAAGACATTTTTCTTAAGCTGTATTAATACAACATTGTGGCCCTGTTTAATCCGATTGCTCGGCTTTGAATTTTTCGGAGCAAATTCGATTAGTTTCGCAAGCAAAGAGCAAGTTGCACTCTTTCTTTGGTGCATTACCATGTCGGAATATTACGGGACCGGAAGCGGTTAAATTGCCACTGCAATGGCGCCGCCCACGGCCAAGACCTTCGATCTCGCTGAAAACGCGGCCAGGATCGAAAAGCGAGAAAGGAGCGATGACGCGCGTGGAACATGTCCGCGATCGAGGTCGGCGCGATTTATATATAGTGCGCGACGATTCCCCGAGGTTACCTAATCTTTATTTTCAGTGAAATTCTACGTGTATTCGTCTCGGGGGAGAGTCCAGACCGGGGGATCGATCTCTCATACGAACGGACCTACATTCCGCGATCTAAATTCTCGCGGCGACGCGACGCGACGGTATTGTTCCACGTCCGCGTCGATATTTCGGAAACGGGCCACCGGGCAAATCCCACGACCGATACCGGAGTAAATCGAACACGAAAATAGACGGCCCGATCGTGTCCAAAGGCTTTCAAACAAAGAAGATCGAGCATCGAGACAAAGAGATCCAGCGATCCTATGCTCGCGCCGAGACGCGCGCGTTCTTTAGTGTCGCGAATGATTCAGCTCGAGGGATTTATGATCGAGAGCTCGAGCTACTTTCAATTCGTAAATCTTCTCCGTAGAGTTAAGTAGTTGTTTGTTATCTAATTTGAAACGACTGTGATTTTCGGAGCACATTTTTGTACGACTGTAATAGATTTTTCGGGTTTAGAAACAGTGAAGCTGGAAGTTTGTGTTTCTTTTGTTATGCATGCTATAAACGCATCAATTTTACAATTTCATTGTCAACAATTATTGTGTACCTCGTAGCTGGTTCAATATTGAGAACAAGATTTACATTCAACAAAGCCGAAATTAATTGAATCCGTCACTTGTGCTTAAGCAAATAAGTAATGACATGCTTCCTCTACGTCGTGAATGATTTAGCCTAAGGGATTTATGTGCGAGGGTTCGGGAACAGGCTTCCTTTGATTCGTACGTCTTTTCTGCAGCTTGAGATAGGCATTTTCTATCTAATATGCGTATAACAATCATGCAGTTTATTGTAGATTTTTAAAAATGTAGAAGTCTTGATGATTTGCAAAACTGGGATTGAAAAGATTTCTCTTACAATAAATTCTACAATTGTATCAAATTGTCAGATCACAGAATCAATTAATAAAATTCATCGAACAGACCCTTCAATGTTTAATTTAGGCTTCATTACCTCGTATCTCCCTAAGACAAATAAACAATGGAACGATTGCGCAATATGAAAACGTTATTCTGGATGGATAATCTCGATAACTTTCTTCGAAGTACTCGAGAGGGATCAAAAAATGATGTAATCGTTCGAGCAGCACGTTAATAGACATTCGTAACGAAGCACGTGGTTCCCGAATGCTTCTGAAAAGACTATCATCGTAATCATTATCACATGAGACGCAAGAATAAGTCTATGTACTTTGATCCTACTATCGGAACTATCTGAATGTAAAAATACCTGCGCACGAAGATAGTACATCTAGGGGACAAAATGTGAATTTAATCATGATTAATGATTGGTCGATAATGAGAATCTTCGGTGAACTTCGGTGAATTGAAGTTGTGGAGACGTATTTAGATTTCCTCAGCTTCGATTTATCGTACCCGACCCGAATATTTGCCGCTCCCCCGCTCCAATCCCCCCATTATCTAATCTGTTTAAACGGTTGCTCATTATGTAATCACTGTAATCGCGTAACACCATCGCCAAACTCGTTCCATTAATACGATTATTTAGAAAGACATTAAATGGCCTTTAAGGATCAAACTCCAGGCCCTCGTGGAATATGAACAAATAGATTTCCCTCGGAAACGGTCTCGGATAACAAAACTAAACCTAGACCTAGGGCTGCCAAATTGGACATAAAGATATGGCTCTTAAAATGGGACAAATAATCACAAACAATTTCTTCTTGACTGGTTTTAGGCGAGTCGTCCTAATAGCAAAAAAGCTTTCAGGATAATTCAGGCAAGGTAAACTGGACCTGAACCTAGGGTTACCAAAATGGGTCAAAGATAGTGTAAGGAAAAGCCGTATTTATTATGCACGTTTATTATTTATTATGTTTCGATATGTCTTCTTTTTCCAATTCGTTGGCGATCGTAATTTTACAATTCTCCTGTTATTTTCGATTCTCTAGTTTTATAGATTCAGTTATACATAGCGCCAACACGCATACATACACACATAGATCATCTGTGCTTCGACCCTTTAGCTCAGCCGAACCCTATAATAGAAAATTTGGAAAAGTTGCTCTTCAAAATGAAAAATTCGGGAAAAATGAAAGTGCTTTTTCATGGAATTATTGTTTGAACTCAAGACTATAACTCACGATTCGAACGATGGATATGCGTAATTCTTTTTTGTCCGTTGTGGTCCTGGAAAAGTTTTTAGGAAAACAATTCGAGACAATTACAAAGGAAATCGGAAAATATCGGACGAACTGCAAAAATAAAACATTTTTAAAGTGCACAAAACGATCACGAGCAAATTTATTGAAATTTAGACAGGACAACGTCTGTCGAGTCAGCTAGTAGCAAATAAATGTTTTCTGGACTGATTGGGCCTCGGACGGGTCGCCCTAGCAGTTGGAGGAGGTAACGAGGATAATTCAGGCGACAGGCGAAATACAGGCCACGATTAGAAAGGCTGGTCGAGTTGATGGCTTGCGCGGAACAACATTGTACGGCTGCGGGCCGCTTCGTTGCTCTTTCGCGCGTCGTTCCGTCTAGTTTTCAGCGAAGTAGGCCTCGTCGCTGCCTACTATCGTGCCACTTGACCCCGATACACCGTCGTGCCAGTTCTCTTTCGCCACGGCATGGCATCCTTCGTCCTTTCCCTCCCCACCAGCCGCAGAATTTCGCGAGCCCCGGAATATCGAGGACTCCATCGACTACGTTCCTCTTTGCAGTGATTAATCAGAAAAGCTTCTTCAATCAGATTCTTCAATTGGACGCTTAATGGTCTCATTAGGTTGCTGCTCCAATGTTTTTACTGGTTGAAATTGCAGGGTGGCAGAAAATGGTTGCAACTTTCGATCTGGTCTCCAATCTGCCCACCGATGTCCAATCACGTCCATTCACAAGCTTTTCCCATGTAAGGCTGATTCGTTAATCTCCTCTCTAGGTTCCAAGGTATTGTTTTCCTAAATCGGTGCATCCTACCAGCACATAAACGCCGGATGCCGGTGTGTATCACCGTTCCAGGTGGACAATGTCAGCCTCGCCCACGCGTTTCCCTCGGTTCTCTTACCGACGCGAAATTTCTCTTCGCGTTCGCGCCGAGTGCATTCCCACGTTTCCACCAAGATAAAGGTCTAGGTTAGCTCACCGGTCGCTGTGGGTTATCATCGGAGCCCGGTAATTAATTTTTTTGCCGCATTCTTTACCTGATGTCGCTTCTTACTTACTGGCTCTTTCAGCCGTGCTGGATGATCCCACGTGGAGGTCTCAGTCACTTGTCTGAGTGACTCGTTAACTATTATTCGCATTGTACATGTACATTGTACACTACTGTGTAAACGAGAGAAGCACCCAGTATAATTATAACACATAATCATAAACAATACTTTTATGTAGACACTGTATTGTACAGGGTCTATAAAAATATTAAAAAGTAATGATCATCAGTCGTATGGGTGAATCAACACTAGTGTTGCTTCTCGAGAATTTTTCAAGAAATTTTATGATTGGTTATTCCTCATTTCTCGAGAAATTTAAATCTAGGAAAATTCTTATGAATCCCATTTATTTTATAACATAATTTTATCGGTTATATTTAGCGTCTATTTTTCCTTGTTTCTAAAGTTATGTACGTTTTGGACAGGAATGAACATTGAGTTAAAGTCTTTTGCATTTTCGTGTTTGGAAATGTAATAAAAATCGTTAAAAAATTGAGTAAACAAATACACGTGTTTTTCATGAATTAATGTGAGAAATTCTGAATCTGGCGTTAATAGATGAACGATTGAAGCATTTTCGCCTTCAGCAGCAGACACACGACACGCGTCGTTGCAGCGGGCTCGAATGACGCGTTGCATTGCTTAGCATGACCCGATTTCCGATGATTTCGACAGGATCTCGAGGGCCGCAGCCCATCGGAACCCGATGGCTCGGTGGATAAGCGTGAACCGTGTAAATAGAAGGCACGCAACGCGTGTGCAACCCAGTCGGCCAGCTCACTCGATGGCAATGAACTCGCGGCTGGTTTCGAAATCGCAACCGCCGCCGATGCGTAATTCACGCACCTCCCTCTCTCTCTCTCCTCTTTCTTTTTCTCTCTTCCCTCCTGTTGAGCTCGTGTAACACGGACGATGATATACACCTTGTACAATCGGCCGTTCCCGTGGAATTTCGAGAGTGCCGATCGTGGGACTCTCTCGAACAACTTTCGAAGACATTGAACCCCGAATGGGACGAGCCCCGTTTCTGGCCACTGTGCCGAATTCAAGTTCAGGGCCAGACCACCACTGGCCTTGTTAGCAGCATTTGAACCTTGTCCTGTCGCGAGTCAACAGGAATCGGGCTCGTAGGCGACTTTCATCATAAACATAGAGGCTATGAAAATTGCTGTGGGCGTTGCGGAGGTGTCGTATGCTCTGCAGCAGACTATACAGACTTTTGGGACTAACGAGAGCACCGTGGGACCGGTGGAACATTTGTTAAAGCCTGCGAAAAAATTATAAAACTGACAAATCGATTTCAGCGGCTCGTGGCAACATTTTTAGAACCTGAGAAAAATTACAGGACCAATAAGACTAATTTTGGGACCTATGAAACACCGGTTTGGGTTCGTGAAAAAATTATGGGACTGATGAAAAGTCTAGAATCTTGGAAACATTCCTTGGACATATGAAATTGCTTATAGGATCCAAGAAAAAATTGTGGGATTTGTAAGAAAGTTCTGGAACTGAGGAATACACTGTGGGACCTGCGGAAATCGTTTTCGCGAGATAGATGTGTCAGCGATTTTACGATTCCGGAAATGTTCTCGAAGCTCTGTGGTTCACAGTCGTCGTTGAACTTGAACCGTCCAGCTTGTTCGAGTCAGTGGTCGGGACTCTCTCTGGAGACGAGGAGAGGAGAGGCTCTTCCAGGTTTACTCCACTTTCACCTTGCAACGAAGTCCCGCGGAATCCGGGCCCGGCTTTTCACATTCTTCTTTTTTCGTCTTTCTTTTTCTCTCCACCGGTCGGTTTCGTTCGTTTTCAGTCGCTCTCGCGATCGGATATGACGCGAAAATCGCGCCGGTGCAGAGCGTCGGTTTCACGTTCGAGATCAAAACTTTCTCCGCGCGGCGGGGGAGAGGGCTCGGTGTTGCATGCGCCGATAGAGCCGGACGAATGCGCTCCGAGTCGGAAGTGGGTCGTCGCAGTGAAAACGTCCGCCGATCGATTATCGGAATACCGGTCGACACTCGCGATCGCCACGTGGCCCTCTTTCCTCGGGAAGATTCGAGACGATCCGTCGCATTCCGATCGATGGACCGTGGATTTTGAGTCTGGTGAACCGTGGCGCGCTGATCTCTGAACTTGATCTATCGATCTTGACAACTAGACCGCCAATCTTCATGAAAAATGAAAATTGTCTGCACCGATTTAAGAGGCACTACGTCCAAGCCTAGCGTCGACTTTAGATATTTCAAATTTATCCTTTTCACTTCTGCTCTTTCCTTGAAGCCCCATAGTTAACTACATTCGTTCTCTTTGTCCTTTCCTTCACATGTCCTGCTACCCTCCCGTTGCTTTCAAACTTTGTTCCTAAATAAAGAAAGATAAACGAATTCCACACAGCTTTTTTTAAATCATTACCGTCGACTTCTCCGCGTTTAGCATCAATTCCTTTCTATCCAAATACATTTCCAGTTTCTTCATCATGCACTTCAGGTCTTCTTTAAGAGGCATTACTTTTTCTTTAATAATACCGATCTGCTCCGACATCGTATTGCGATCACTTCAATCGGTAGACTTTGTTGGAAAGTAAAGTAAGCTTTTCACACTCTGCGCCACACTGATGGCCAATGAGTAGAGCGCCCACCGATTTGCAAGATCGGCTGTGCCCTCTTCGTTATGGTTTTGTTTCGCGAAGCAATGGTTTTTTGTGGATATCTCGAAAACTAAAAGTAACCCCCTTATATTGGAAAAGGAAAAAGTTGTTTGAAATGTCAAAATCTTTAACGTATTTAAATTTCATAAAAATCGGAGTGCAGCGACCCTCCCGCAATAATTGCCAAAATAAAAATACTCCAACACTGCGTGACACAGCAAGAGAAGTTGCAGCTAGCGTTCCCATCGGACCGAATCGCACCGTCACCATCGATCATCGTCGGAATCATCGAATTCTCGACTCTCGGTCGTGTTTTCCTTTCCCAGGATAATGATACCATTACCGGGGCTCGATCGGGGACATACTCGGTAAAAATCCCGGGAGAAATGGAAAAAAGACTTTCTCCATGGTGGTGTGCTCGCAGCCTCGCTCTCGTGTTTCTCCTCGCAACAGGTAATCTCTCCTTTTCCACCGCGTGGTGTAGGTAACTGTCTGGTAATATTGTTGCGGGAGCGCACACGAGCGCGTTCGCGCGAATTAGTCGCGATGAAAGTGCGGCGGATATATAATCATTTAGGTAATCGCTGTGAGACAATCTCCGTGGCGTCGGGAGCGGAGGACGAGGAGAAAATGATCGGTGCCGGTGCCACGGCCAAGGAAAATCGCGAGCGCTTTCGCGAGACTATACGGAGAAGAATCGGCGAAGGCGGTTTCGTGCCGGGAAGCCGGTTATCGTACCGTTCCCCGCAGATTTCTAATCTCGGACCACCGAACTACCTCTCCCATCCCCAAACTGATCGCAGGAAAGCTGTTCCCTCGCATTATCGCGAAACTGGTTCGAGGTTAGGTCTAGGTTAAATTTTTCTACTTCCCCATTTTCTTTCCTGGATTTGTTATGCGATGCTTTCCCTTCTTTGTCACCATTATTCCGACAAAGGAAAGTGCAAGCTAAAACTTCAATGATTCCGACGAGCAGTATAATTCATCGTTAGAGGAAATTTCGGAGTTTATTTCTGCCATTCTTCCGTTATTAAATAAATTGTATACAATTGTTACGGTTCCTATAGTGACAGTAAACGCGTCGATACATTTTTTAGCTCAAAGTTATTACTCGAACATTTTGCTGGTCTCATGTTTCTTGGCGTAGACACAGACGTACAGGGTGTAAAGAAAGTAATGGTCATCCGTCCTAGGGGTGAATCTACACCTCTGGATCGGTGGACATTTGTAAGAGAAACTTGCCGCAAAATTGTTTATAACAAAGAAAATTGTTGTTAAAGTTTTTTTTGCATCAACGCATTCTACTCGTCGAGAAGAGAAAAAGTTTGAAAGGAGCCATATGTCGCAAACAAATAGTTATTGAGCTATAAGCTGTTAAAGTTTTTGCAAAATTTGATTGTGTGGAACTATACGTATAGACAAAAGCCTACTACTACAGGCCACACGTCCGTGTCGATGAGACAGAAGATAATCGTGTGCGTGCCGCGAGACAGACGAAATTTAAAGGGGCATTTAATGAATGCTTTAAATTTCTTCCTTTAAATTTCGTCTGTCTCGCGGCACGCACACGATTATCTTCTGTCTCATCGACACGGACGTGTGGCCTGTAGTAGTAGGCTTTTGTCTATACGTATAGTTCCACACAATCAAATTTTGCAAAAACTTTAACAGCTTATAGCTCAATAACTATTTGTTTGCGACATATGGCTCCTTTCAAACTTTTTCTCTTCTCGACGAGTAGAATGCGTTGATGCAAAAAAAAACTTTAACAACAATTTTCTTTGTTATAAACAATTTTGCGGCAAGTTTCTCTTACAAATGTCCACCGATCCAGAGGTGTAGATTCACCCCTAGGACGGATGACCATTACTTTCTTTACACCCTGTACGTACAGACACACGTCTGACGAAGTCCAGACGCGCAAAGGAGATCGCACGTTAAACGAGACGCGACGAGCGCAGAAGCGGATTCCGACAAAAAGGGAAGCTATTCGGAGAAGAAACGTTCTCCCCCGCCATCTTAGCACGACACCGTTTCTAATCTCCGTTTCGCTGGCAGCCGAGCAACAAATCGGCAAAACGTTCACCGACTGGTCCCGATTCGCCGGACTGAGTCGGATATCCGACGGCCTCTCACTTCGGATATCTCTTCGCTGCGATTACCCAAGTGGTTATACGTCCGCTGTGCACTTTCATCGCTTACCGGTCCGGTGTTACCCGAGAATTACTCCGGCAGTTACTGCAAGTTGCACCAATAGGAACCGACCGTGATCGGCGGAGAAAGGGGAGAGAAAGGGGAGAAAGAGGCACCGGGGAACAGAGACGCTGGCGGAAAGAGAACCTTCCCCTTTCTCTTCTCGATGGAATAGAACTCACAATCTCTTCGAGATTTATCTTGGCCGCTTCCAATCAGACGTGGTCTTTTTTCGTTTCTTTTATCATTATTATATTCCACGGTGCTATTTGTTGGGCATTAAATAACCAGCCTTCTCCTTTCTCTTGAACGCACTATCTCTTTGCGGTTTGTCTTGATCGATAGACATATAGAACGTCCATTTTATTTCTGCGACTGTTCTCTATACGTTCACTGGTAACTCACGGGTGGAGGTGGACAAGAATGTACAAGAGTAAACAAGAATATACATGGATGTACGAGAATGTACAAGAGTATACAAGAGTATACACGAATGTACAAGAACATACAAGAATGTTCAAGAACATACAAGAATGTACAAGAACATACAAGAATGTACAAGAACATACAAGAATGTACAAGAACATACAAGAATGTACAAGAACATACAAGATATACAGGAATATACAAGAATATACACAAATATACAAGAATATACACGAATATACATGAATGTACATGAATATACATGAATATACAAGAATATACATGTCATATATAACAAATTTGAACAACACATTCAACAATTTTTCATCAGTTATTTTACTCCTCGGACGTTCTCCATTGAAGGGTAGCTCGGTCCTCGAGGACATTATTAAAAATCATTACCCATAATTATTATCATTCCGCCTAATAACATCATTTGAATAAATATTGCAACCTGAAGTTTCTCTTCCCCTGCAAAATTACAGTTTTCCAGGAGAAAGTAATCAACAATTACCGAACCTATAATCCTCGGGCATTAGGAGATCGAAACGTCAGACAGCACGTAACCGAATTAAGCCCGTCGATCTCCGGAACGACGACGATCGTGGTCTGATCTATGAATCCTTGTTTCGTTGGTCGCTGGTTGGAAAGCGCTCCTCCCTCGTTAGCGCGGCGGCTGTGTAATTGATATTTCAATGAACGGGAGAAACGCGCAGTAGAAACTCGCCGGCAAGGTCGGCCGATTAAAACCGGAGAGAAAAGAGAGGCGTCCCGCGCGACTTTCGAGGGATTTTCACTCCCGACCGTTCAGCGAACAACAATGTATTGCCGGGGACGATTAGGCGCGGGCTCGTTAGGGGAACGCGTTAATTTCCAGCGGACCGATGCGATGGGAGACGTTACGGGGGAAGTCGCGAGACAAAACGAACGATCTCGGACCAGCCACACGTGGGAGACGCGGTTTCTTTTTTCCATTCTGCTCGTATCGCGGCCGATGGAAAGCTGAAACTTTCATGAAAGTGCATCGCGTGCTGTTACGCGGACCACGGGGCATGGGGGGCTTCAAGTGCAGTGAAACTGGGTGGAAGGAGCCCGCGGACGTCCCGTTCCTCCTTCGATCGGTTCTCGAAACGATCCTTCATCCTAGAGAATTTTTCAGCGCGCCGGATGATCGAACAATTTCATGGAAACTTCCGTGGCGATGTGCATTTTATTAGGTAATTGTTTTACGAGTTTTTATAGCACCTCTAGGGTAGCCAATTTTTGAAAGTTGAAGAGGGTGGACGTCGCTGGAGAACGTTTGATATTTCGTTTCCGGTTTAAACGATTACACATTCTTTTATATTAATGAATCTTATTTAAGCATGCATTTTTTACGAATAATATATATGAGGTTATTTGTTTCTCTTTTTATGGTTGGGATTGACAAATTAACTTCATTACATTGCGTTACTCTGAAAACAAATTTTTATTTGTTTATTTCATGGTTTTACTATTTACATTATTTACATTATTATAAGAAACGACATTTAAAATTGTTAATTACGAAGTCAATTCCTTCTTTATAATCTTTCTCTTTTACGATCGTTCAACTCGTCGTCAACAAGTCGCTCGTTACTTTACCGAATTCAAATCTTAAAGAAATACAGTTTCTTTATATATATGTTTCTAAATAAACGTTCAGACTGTGTCATTAATTTTTTTTTAAATAATTGAGAGACGAGAACCACGCAAGAGCTAGGTCCTCGATCCTCCACTTCCGGTTTCGACGTAACCGCATCGATTCTTAAGCGATGTGTTTAACGACTGATCCACGCGATTTCAAATTAAAATTGATCGTGAAGGTAACACTTCGGAGGTTGAATAACGTGTAAACACTTCTGGGGAAGCGAAGGGTGATGATTAATTAGTGATCGATCACTAATTGGATGTTCGTCGATGGATTTATTTTTATCGATCGTTCGCCCGATCGATTTCGAAACTCGCCAGACGAATGGACGTGACGCTACGCGTGTCGGAAGCGATCGAAAGAGAAAGAGAAAGGTGAAGTGCACGCAGCCTGCGCCTGTGTTCACGTCCGGAGAAGAAAGTGCAACGACGATGACGTCTTCGCTTACCTAGCGATGGGAACGATTCTCTCCTTTCTCGGGGCTCCGGTAACAATGCAAACATTGAAGTCCTTAAATCGTAAATCGCGAACCAACGTTTCACGTGTAATTCCACTGTAATTACTTTCCTTCATTAAAAAATAAGAAAAAAAGAGACTACTGTTCTCTCTGGTAACCTAACGCGACACAATGGAACTCGCTATGAAATTAAGGCACGCTTCTTAGAATTTGCACATTCGCATTAAACATGAACATACGTAACCTATCTCTCTCTCTAATTACTACTTTCAATCTATTCTAGTTTCTAGTGTTAAATAAACATTCGATGAAAATAAAAATAGGATGATCGTCGAGGTGTACTGTCAAATTAAAATTTAACGCTTCGAGAAAGTTGTTTTATTTGCTGGTTTCATTGAAGATTGTATCGGTTTTATGGTATTGCTTTTCTAATTAAATTTAATTAGAAGTCTGCAGTGTAGCGATTATTAAGAATTAACAATGTAATTCATGTAAAATATTACGGAATATTCACTTCAAGAACGACACACTTCACTTGGAGTATTCAAGCCGATTATCAAGTTCGACGAGTGCTGACAAGCACTTGGATAAACAAGTGTGCTATCTGGCAAACATTCCCAACTGCAATTGTGAATTGTTTTGCTGACGACCAGCTCTCTCCTGATAGCGTCGAACAAATACCATAGAAGTCTATCTCACCATAAATTTCCTATTAACCACCGTCTCATTCATCGCCATTTTATATCATGTAACAGATCAAACTCGCAATTTATTTACCGCATTAGTTGAACAAGAGTACAAAGTAGAAATAAATTCAATTTTTCGATCGTAGAAATTTGATAATAATTGTGTGGTGGTGTCGACACACAGGTTCAATCGATAATATAAAACAAGCAATTTTGCAATTAATAAACTCCCAACGTTTCGATCCTGATGTGGATCAATTTCAAGAGAAGAAAATTTTTGCGTCTTAAAAATAATATAACTATAACGCATGTCAACAACGAGAATAATATGGTAGTAACAATAAAACACTTTGCCGTAGTTGCTATACAAAAAATTACATTTGCAAAATTACAAAATGAACTGATTCCACACAAGGTAGAAATGAATTACGAAAACATCCAGCAAAATATACTTCAATCTCCTACGAATGAAGACCATTTCCGACCAAAAAGAATTCATTGAAATATTTTTTCATTCAACGAAATGTACTTTCAAGTCTTGATATGAAGACATTTTCACCCCTTACATGTGGACATTTACGAAATAGAAAAACATGTCAAATATTTGTATCGGGAATTGTCTACCAGGTGAATTTATACAGAATGGTGGGTCCAATTGGAGTGGATGAAAGTTGGCAATGGAACAGTAAGGTTTTTATTAGATTGGTGTTGAAGACGATAGTACCTCGAACTCGGCAACAACGATGCCAATCGCTACCCATCGCTACCTGCAATTCCCTCCTTCGCCAGAACCTCCTCCACCTTCAAGTACCTGCCACCTCCAGAACTGTGCCCCCTCTCCGAGCTCGTCGAAACCCTGAAACCACGGGAGAAGATACCAGACCTACCTCAACAAGTTCATGCGACCTGCATCGGCGAGCCGAGCCTTATGACAAGGCACTTTACCTACAGAAAATATGCGTCCCGACGAGCGAAGCTTTACGCAACAGCCTCGACCAGGCGTAAAAATAAATCCAATAGGATTTACCACGGTGAAACCGAGCCACGATTTTCTAAACATTTTCGCTTCTTCGTTCTCCTCAATCGATTCGATACATTTATCACGAAGTCTTGCAGTAACGTCTAGGTATTTGTAAACTAATTAACTATTTCGTTGTGAAACTTCTGCTGACTTATTCGTGATATTTTTCTGATTAAAATGAGTCCCAACACGACACCATTCGCAGCGTATTTGTACGTTCAATTCTAGTTTTAATCGAACCTCTATTATTCTAACCTTGATCGATATCTGGATTTACATTCATTATCCGAATATAGAAATACATTTTTTAGATCCATTGGTTTTACTATTGCACAAGTCTCAAGAAGAATAATTACGAATATCGTAGAATCGCGTGAAAAATAATGGTTGCGTCCGACAATTTCAAAGCAGATGCAGAGATTGCGATCGGATGTCGGAAGGATCGATCGGATCGACGGGCTAGATCTCGGGGCTAAGTGGAACGTTGTCTATGGTTGTTTTGCTCGCGAATCGTCGGCTCGAATTGCCTGGCCCCCGGGGCGGCGGTTTGCAATTCGCGGTTTTAGTGTGTCACGTGAAAGTTTCGCCGCGCGCATCGGTTCGATTCGCGCGCTCTTTTCTCTGCCCCCCTGCCACTTCCCCTAACGGTTTCGAATTTGCGAAACGAGGCTAACACCACCGGAAAAATCGCGACTACGCCTCGCTTAGAAAGTTGACCGCGAACGCGATCGGATCCTAACCTCCGGCGATAGTCGCCAGCCCCATTTTCATTCATATCCTGAACGACTATTCTACGCCGACGCGAACGAGTTTCTCGCTGGGATTATTGCCAGTGCAGAATCATTCGCGAATTCGAGCCTTTTCTCCTCGATTGGTCCGCGATATGTCAACACTTGCGATATCCGAACTGACTGCTGTCTCGATCAACTTTCCAATAGATTCGCCATTTTTGTGTCGCCAAACTGGAACGTAAAATTTGATTCTCCGGGCTGCTACACTCTGTAGTGTGCAACACTCCCGTCAGATTGTTCAACGATGAAATTTTGATGAGAGTTCAGATTATACACTTTTTGGAAGTACAAAATAAATAGTGCAGAATAACTTTTTTATAATTGTACCGAACAACCTGATTTTTTTATCAGTAATTAGAAGCACTGGTTCACTAAATGATCTGCAAAAAAGATTTTCTAAAATTTACAATTTACAAGGTTGCACGCAAAAATTAAAAAAAACATTTCTTTTCATTTTTTTTATTAGGGCCCTTAATGAAAATTTTTGTTATGTGTATTGTAGATCTATATTTGTTACACTGCGAGTTGGAAGCTGTTAAAATGGTAAAAATCGTAGTTTTACACGATTTTTGTTCAGTTTCGATGCGTGTCGTTCTTTTCTACGTCAAAAGATTTCGACGAAATTTTCAGTATGCGTATAACTACCATAAATCTTCAAAACATAAATTTTTAATTTTCATTAAGGGCCGAAATAAAACGGTTTTAAAAATGCCTCTCTTATTTTTTCATGTAACCTCGTAAGGTATCATTTCATAAACCAATGCTTCTAATTAATTTCTAAAAATCAGGTCGTTTGGTACAATTATAAAAAAGTTATTCCATTTTAAAAAGTGTACGAACACTTTGTACACGCACTGTGTATTTTTATTCATGGAAATTTATGTTCAAGATTTTCTCAACCCACAATCTTGTTACCAACGATTTTATAAAGTCAGAATGTGTATTGTTTTACTTTCCCATTTGTTTCCCTGTTTTTCCAGAAGTAATTGAACGAAACGAATAATGTAGATAAAAGAGGGAGGCACGATTACCACGTTACAAGCGAGTTCTAAATATAATTTTTGCTGATCTCGTGTCGCGTAACGCACACAATTCCGAGTCAGTTCCGGAACAAAGTCCAAGGAGGTTAACAATGCTTCCCGTAATGTTTCAACAATATCTCGTAAATCCAAGACGAGAAAACAGAGTGGCATCGAAATACTTACGCTTCCCGTCTCCCGAGCACGCGTGTTAATTATTATCGAATTCGATTGTTTTCCCGCTTTCATTCGTACCATCCCGTGCTAAAACTGCATTAACGCGCGGTCATTAAAGGGGAACAATGAACAGTAAACGCGAATCGAGTAATAAAATCGACCCGCGATGCTATTGGCGAGTTTTTCGATACGCATAATTGCTGCTCGGGGAAATTAGTGCGGAAACGTGACTAGAATCTGCGAGTTTATTTGGAGGTTTCGCGTCGAAACTTTCGAATTTTCGATGTTTCACTTGGGAGCTTTCAAAGTTTCAAACATTTTACCTCGGAGCTATCAAATATTCCTTATTTTATCTCGGAGCATTTACATGTTCGATATTTTACTTCGGAGTTCCCAAATGTTCTACATGTTACTTCAAACGAACGCAGACTTCGTTAAATCAAATAGTAGACCACAAATCGATTGAACATTTAATTATATTAGGAAACGGACGATTAAAGCGACGTTTAAAGTTCCCAAGAAGTTAAATACCAAACTGGTTCGACAATTTTTACGGTTTGAACGCTCAGTGCCTGTCAATCAAGATTCTTCAAGTCTCCCAGACCACTACCAGCAAATCCGAACAAAAAACAAATCTAGTAATTTACTCTATTAAAAGGCATACTAAAACTTAAACGAGCGCTTTTATATGTATAACTACTAAAGAAGTTCATTGATTTCCACGATTTAGATGCTTAACGTCCGTCGATCAAGACTCAGGCATTTCACTGTGGAATCCTAACAAAAACTGATTCGAGTAACTCATTACATTTATAAACTATCTAACACTCACAATTTGCTTGTACGAATTTAAATATCGAATCACTTTACCAATTCCCACGACTTTAATTCCGATTAATCGATCAATGAACATTCCTAACCCTAGTAACATTTATGATATGATAATACTACATTGGCGTAACCAATGTTTATCAACATTTCAAATATCGTACATCTTACAGGCCATGATAATTGACCCACGTGAATAAAAAGGCGAAATTTCTAACGATTGGACAACAGGGCCGTCCTAAGATATTCGGCGCCCGTGTGCTACTAAAAATAATCCGCCCCTCTAGCTTTTTCTTTTGCAGATTGATTAATAATATCACACGTATTTAAGTTATTAAATAAGTCACTCTTTATGAATTAAATACTGAAATCATTTAATTTGCTCTGTCCCAAAGAAGACCGTAAATAATTTTTTATCCTTTTCAGTGCTGAAAAAGATCTCACGCTGCTGCAATTTGAACCATAATACAAAACAAATGCACAGTGTTGTGGTCACGTTAGAAAATGTAGACTGAATTTTGGAGTCAATTGTTATCCTTAAACTAACAAAAGTTCCGCAGTAGATATATTTTCTTTATTGTACAATAAATATACGCGTTTAAAATTAATGTATGGTAATTTTTGTCGTGGAAAGAGTTTGTATAAAAATAACTAAAAATAACAAAAAATTTGACACCAACAAAAATTGCCACCCCCAAAAGTCCATTTAGCCCTGTGGTTAAGATAGCTCTGTAGGACAATCAATATTGCAACCGAGGCCCAACAAAATGCCAACCATAAACGCTGCTAGGGAAGGGAGTTTTCTGGTCTGTCATCTTGTATGGATCCTAGATCCATAAGGACAACGAAGTTCCGCAATTTTCTTGTTGCAGAAGCCGAAGACGAGGTTCAATTTAAAACTGGCACAAGACGAACGAAGTTCGGTTGCGCAACGCGATCATGGTCGGAGGATCCGCGGTTCGTTCATAAGTTTCGAGCAGCGGCCTTCGTGGAAAATAGGCCAGTCGATACACGAAGATAACAATTACGGCCGATACGATAGTTTCTTGAACGAGGCAGGCTGAGAAGCGCGCAAGTCGTCGTGCTTCGAGACCGATACTAATTATGTAACCGGACGGTGTAGATCGCAAGGCCTACCACGTGTCACAACCTACGATCTCTTAAATCAATCGCCGGGGCACAATCGTTCCATACGAACGACACCGGCCTCTAGCCGTGCCGTGGCGTGTTACACGTGACAATCGAGCGGAATCCGCTGGAAAAAATCCGATCGTTGAGTCGCCGTGAACTGATTTGTTAGTAATCGGAGCTGACTGCCCCATTAATCTAGATCGTGTAACGGAGATGTAATAAATGGACTGCTCGGGACTTTACGCGGCTTTTTCTGGACGAGTTGCGAACGCAGATAAGCCGCCGTTCAAGGATCCCGCGCGGAGTTTTCTCCGCTTGCCGCGCAGGCTAGTTTCAATTCGCCATTTTTTCTTTCTTGCTTAAAATCGACCACCGACCAGTGTAATCATTTATATTTTATGTAAATAAAATATACATTTTTTATATTATTTAATTTCTTTTATACACATACATAAAATATAAATGATTACACTGGTCGGTGATCGATTTTAAGCAACAACGAAGACGATAAAATCGATTGCATATGAATACACTGACTCCCACCAATATTCGGACACTCTTAAAATTACGATAACTTTTTTAATATTGTACTATACAATTTTACCTTTTCTGGGAAGCTACTGCAATTAATATGCTAGAGGATGTGAGAAAATTTTTTTTCTAGGATTCTCACATCTTTCAATGCCTGTCGTTTTTTCCTCCCATGAAGCAAATTTCGATGAAACTTTCACAGTGCATATAATTAGCACAGATCTACAAACATTTCGCAGATTGCGAAATACAGAAATTAAACGGAAGTGAATGTTGTCTGTCAAAGTTATGCCTTTTTAGATTACACAGACAACGTTTTAAACGTTCTTAATATGATTCGAACGAGATTGAATATTCCCGCAGGTTCAAAGACGTTGACAGTGACCCCCGTGACGCTTTTTAACGAGCTCTCGTAAAATTGACGAGAGGAAACACGCATCCTCGTTCGCTCACCAATGATTATCGAATTCGATTGTTTCAAAGTAACGATGTTGCTTCGCGCGTAAGCAGTGCACGAACCTGCACGACAATTAAGCGTGGACAATGGGTAGTTAACACAAATTAGGTAATAAAACGGTGAAGATGTGAATGCGCTTTTGGCAAACACATCGTTTATTACGATGACAAAGTATAAATGATGCTCGGTAATCCACTAAATTAAAATACACAATTCTTGCGATTCGTACAATATTGAAAAATAAATATTGAGGTTACAGAATAAAAGAAAGACTCCACTTCGCTGCGTAGTAGCACTGCGCACCTCGCGCGGTCCGCCATCTTGACTACAGAATTACTAGCTGCACACTGAAAACTGACGAACCTTTTCAACAATCATTTAGAATTGTCCACCTATTTTCCTGCATTATTAAAATGACAGAAAAACAATTTTCACGTTAAACGTGTCTTTAAAAATTCGATCAACCACTAAAATGGAGGAAAAGCGTCGCCTGAGACGTTGGATGGTTTGTAGGAGGATTCGCAATGGATCCAGAGGTTGTGTTGAATCGCCAGTGATTTAATTCACTTGAGAGAGACCGGATGAATCAACGTTCGGCCGATAACCGGTCTCGTAATCCGCTGGTTGCGAGGCTCGGTTTCATCACACCGATGTGTGTGTGTGTGCACACGAAACGATTTCTGTTATTGGAATCTCTCGGCAAGAACTATGATTGGGGAGTTAGGGGGCAGGTCTGTGGTTTCATTAGGGAATTGTTTATCGGCGATTAGAGCCGCGGAACGCGATACCAGCAACGCCGTCCTACAAAACGATCGTTTATCATCGGCCAGAGAGCGATTAGAGGAAGACGTAACGCTCGGTTACGTTGCGTCACCGATAGCGCGTAAGTAACTATACTACAGCACGCATGCCGGCCAGCTACGAGCTCCCTCGTGGAGCCATGAATGTGATCTAATCATAGGCTCAGCAAATAGACGCGATAACGTTGCGTGCAACGCTCGACGAACTGCCTTCAAGAACGATTCGAGCCTGATTCAAGGCATTCGCTGAAACGGCTGATTGCCGGCTGACGTCGGAAACCAAATGACCACTACATTCGCGTCTGCTGATTCTTTCCGCGAAAACAATCTTCTTTCGTCTAAGAAAATTTCCGGCGAGCCTGCGATTTGTCTGGCTCGTCGCTCATCTTCCTGGTTGAGTTCCGATTAATTCCGTTCTTGATATTTCAACGGTAAATTGTTTAGCTCTCAGATGATGTTAACAAATAATTACCGAGGACGTTCCTCCATTTCTCATCTAATTCTGCTGCACGTATAATTAGATTGTGAATTTGCAGCATCCATGCAGAAAATCAGTGGGCAAAATATAACACAGATTTAAAACACTTATTAGAATTAATAGAGGAAGATACCAATTTTTATTTCGCACGAAGGTCCGCGGTTCAATTATAATCATTTCATTAGTCACAATTTGTCTGACTCATCGCTGATCTTCCTTCAAAGCAGGCTTGCGAACAGATGTATCTCACTGGGACAACTATCTGCTGTTTTGATCGAGAGATCGAAAGGGACACTGGCGCCTAATATTAGACGGAGATGGATAAGATTTGTATGAAAAGATTCACGATTGAAGATAGTAAACAAGTGAGGAATTTGAGCTGGCGACCTAAATATTTTTCTGTTGCGATATGTTTCCCAGAGTTGGATGCTTTAATCCTCAAAATGGTAGCCTTCCACTGGCACTCTTGATACCGTGAGAATTAAAAAATATTTGTTAAAAATATTTAGATCGAACAGAACAGATTAAACGTTTGCAATCGGATCTTATGCGACTCTTCTCCTGACATAATCTCTGCTTAAACAGAAATTAGAGCGAAATTATCTCTCGTTACCTAATCTTCGTGGAATGTCGAAACTCGAGAGCATTTAAAAAGAAATGGAACTCGTACTGATTCACATACTGATTCACGTGGACACGCAGAGGTCGACCGATCGGGCAGATAAAGAATTGCAATATTCATCCACGAGGGAGAAAGAGAACGAAGACCGCGCGTGTAAGCGCATTAAATGTTGCACAGCATTGATCGACTGTTACCGGGTTGATAAGGACGTTTGCGCATCAGACGACGATTATCATCGTCGATAAGCCTGTTTGAGGTGACATTAGACAGCGTCTGGCACGCTAATTGCGCAATCAATTTCATTTATCCATCCGCGTTCTGCTGAAATCTCCTTTTCTTCGCTAACCCACCCGAAAAATTGTTTCCTGGATTATTTGCGCGTCGGTGCAACACCTGAGACATTCTCGGACAATCCTGCACGACATAAACCTGTTTCGGTCTCGACGGAAACGATCCTAACCGGGTTCGAGGAAATTCGATTATGGCCTCTCGATTTCCGCGTCTGGAAACTGCAATTATTGCAATCTTCGTGTTAAGTAAGTGGAAAATATGTTGACAGTTGTGCAATTTGAAGAGAGATAAAAACAGTGAGTGGACAATGGCGATTCTTTGGGGACGTATTATCATTGCTGCATATAAATAATTTAATTATGTGCACGATAATAATTAAACTGCAGACTGTTATGCAAGATATGCGTAATGTAAGATGTCGTAAAATTGTTAATAGGGTGATCCCAAGCAATTATTTTTATAATTTTAATACATTTTTGACAAAATTATTAGATACAATTACCATTTTATAAAATGGACGCAGCCACGCGTGGTTAAGAGAATGATCAAAGTTCTCGTGTTGCTACTCAATGTAGAATGGTCGCAAATTGTTGCTCGATCGGTTCGCGAAGCAAAAATGCGTCTTTCGCGGCTCGTTTATTTCGGTGCAGGCCGACAACGATCGTTTATTTCGGATTCCCTTCGATTCCATGTCCCACTGGTCTACTCACCGGCTAATTCTACTGTTACATAAATACGACAATGGCCATGGCGACATAAAAGGAAGTCGTGCACGGTGGACGGTGCCTATTTCCGGCCTCGAAGCCCGTCTTCGACTTCGATTTTCAGCCGAGTAATTGGGCCGAGCCCGTCTATTCCCCCTGGAATCCTCGCCTCCTCCTTTTCTGTCTCCTTTTTAGAGTCCTTCAATTAGAGTACCGCGGCACCGTCATCGCCTCGACGCGACGCCCATCCGATTAGGCGAAAAAGTAGTCGATCCGAGGTCTGCAAATCGAATTCTTCGATCGGACGCTTGCTGCGTAACGAGAACAGTCTCCAGAACAATCTCTGTTGTTCTTGTAGTATGTTAACGCGTGGAAATTACGTCAACGTTAAAAAATACTAAAAAGATACGAAAGTATCGTAATAAATAGAACAGCTGTGAAACAAAGAATCCGAAACCGCTGTTTCGACTGACGCACGGGCGGGAATTTTAGTGTTAATTAATTAGCGGTTATTTGGTTTTCGGTGAATCACCGAGAGACAAGATGGCCGCCAGCAGATCATGGGGAAAACACGCGACAACTTTCCTGTCGGATTGCTCGTTGCTCGACGAAAGGAACGTTTCGTTGCACGGCAACTGTTCTTCCGGTTGACTCATGGCAATGATAGCGACTCCGAATAATCGGCTTACGTGTCCACCGTCACGTAAAGATCGCTGCAGCACCGAGCTGACTGCTCTATTTTCTCCTTCGATTCGCTTTATCAATCGTCCCGCTAATGTGCAATCCCCTATCTCCTCGCGGAATTAACTGTTCGTTCTGTGGAAATCAAACGCCGATAACCACTCGTTCCCGGAACGTGCAGTCTCGACGCAGCATTGTATAATCTCGTCCTCCGGTGCGTTCGAAGACTTTTTCACTTGCCAGCTACAGGAACACAGTTATTTATTCATTACTTGTAAGAACAATTGCTCTATTTGACTCGCAGATGGTGGACATCTTCATCGCAACTGTGAAACGAATCTTGCCTGGGTTCAGCTGCACTCGCAGCTTCGTTTATGAATTTCTGAAGACTTTTTTCTAGGTTCACTCACTTTGAATTTAATCACAGATTAATAACAGAGAAAGATATTACACCATCGTTTATAATCTTGTTAGAAAAATTATTTATTCATGACTTGCAATGTGTCGTAAACTAGACTTGAACATTTTGTACTCAAATAACGAACAATGATATGTTAAAATTTCTGAAACTCAATAGTTGATCGACTTTGGTATTTTCCAAGAACGTGCAACTTCGCGCGAACAGAATATTGTTATTATGACACAAATACGACTGGAAAGGTATGCAAACCAAAAATCTGGTTCATCTGCTACAGTTTGGTGCAAAAATCCCGGTTTCCCTGATCATTCTCATTCATGAAATCATAGTTGAAGCTAGGCGAGTCGTTAGCGCGGTGTCGCTAATGCGAGAGACACTCGCCGAGAATAGCGTTAGCGATTATTAATACGTAACTGTCGTTATCAACGGTTTACCGAGTGATATAACCAGTAAACATCGATCCGAGCAGTGGAAGGACGGTTTTAGATAATTCATCCGACTGATATCCCTCGTGGAGGAAAAGAAATGATTCGTGCTTTGTTGCTTGTCAATCGTTGATGCAGGACAGTCCAGTCTGTCAGCCTCCATAGTTAGTGGAGCGATAGTGGCAAGATAAAGTGTCAATGCTCGTGGTAATCGGCGAGCGATTCACTGTGCAGCACTGATTAGAACGTTACGGTCTTCTCGGAAAACCAATTAATTCCTCTTACACATTACGAGTTCGTGCTGCAATCAATTCTGAATTTTTCAAGTCGAATCGTTTCAAAGATTCATTTGGTAATTTAATCTAAAAAAGAGCTGGAGTTAATTTGATAGATTTATTATTAAACAGATTATTATACAGATAGAATGTTATCAAATATAGATTTTATATATAGATTATATAGATTTATGCTTTGAGATCTTGGAAATTTTCATTTTTATTTGTTTTCGAAATTTATTCGCATTGAATAACAAATTTCTTATTATTAATTAGTAGATTTATTATTAAACAGATTATTATATAGATAGAATGTTATCAAGTAGATTTATGCTTTGAGATTTTGGAAATTTTTATTTTTATGTTTTCGAAATTCATTCGCATTGAAAAACAAATTTTTCTGAAAAAGGACTGGAGAATTTCTATTTGTTTCCGAATTGGTAGATTTATTATTAAACAGATTATTATATGGATAGAATGTTATCAAGTAGATTTATGCTTTGAGATTTTGGAAATTTTTATTTTTGTTTTCGAAATTCATTCGCTTTGAAAAATAAATTTTGGAATTCCCAGCAACATGATATTCGCGTATGAGAAATAACATTCGCTTTCGACACCGGCCATTTTTGAGTTTCACTTGAACCGATTGGATCGATCCATACGAGACGTGGATTAAGCGGTTTGAAACATTTGCAAGGCAAAGATCGAGCGCCCACAATCCATCGGAGCCCTCGTACCCGATCGTCTCGATTCCACAAGGAGAGAAACGTCTTCGTCGAATTATTTTTTTCACTCCTCGTATGGAAAACATCGGCCTTCGCGGCTCGTCCATGAGCCACGGTAGAATTTTCTTTGATCCACGTCACCACTCTATACGGCCGTCGTAATAGATACCACCTGCGCGATATTTCAATCGGCGAACAACCGATCGTCATTTCTGACGATTGTTTCCCTTTCCTTCCTCGAAAATGAACGTCGCGATGCGTAAGATTTTTCAAGAACGATCCCGCGATCGGTTGCGAGTCGTTGCTGCACAAATGTGCTCCAACTCCTTGCTACCTATTTCATAAAGCGACTGTATTGCAATTTTGTTAACTGTTTTAAGAAGAACGAGGTCCGACAGAGTTCGCTAGCTGCTTCATAAAAAGAATGGCTCCCTAAAAAGACTCTAAAAAGAACGAGGTCCAACATCAAAGTTTGTTAGAAATTGTGTGATGATCGAATGATCGAACCTGTGCGCCGAAATCATCACAAAATTTCTATTAAATATCCACGATCGACAAAACGGAATATTTACCAAAGTTTGCTATGTATTTGAATAAGAAAATGGTCTCTCAGAGTGCCACAATCTAATCACAGAGTGTCATACTCGAGTGAAACCAAACTTAGTCTTTGCGGAACAAATTTAATCCTCAAACCTCATCATTCACTTCCACATATCATGGTCCCTAGAGGATCAAAATGGACTCTCTCACGCAACTCATCGTGTAGCAGTGTAACTTGTACAACGAGGAAAGGCTCAAATTAATAAACTCCAAACAACTAACTTTCAGCTTCCAATGGATATCTCAATGTTCATAACCAAACCTAATATTAAAGCCTTCGTTACATATTATCATTTATTACGAAATGCGGCCTTAAACTATAAGTGTTTGGTCTACACCGTTTCTCCCATTCTTATAATATTTATGTATCTTCAGTATCCCATTCTGTTTTGTAATTTTTATATTCTGTACTATACGTATTGTATTCTGTATTATAATTATGTTGAAATAAATCTCACCTGAGATTTTCTACAATAAAAAAAAACATCATCATTTCAGCCTCCAAAGCTGGTCGGTTCAAAGGGTCAAGCTAAGAAATTCTACGTGCAGCTTCCTCTTCGATCGGGTCTGCCAAAAATAGCGGGTATAGTTACGCAAGGGATCGGTAGCTGGCATGAACGGTACGCGCGATTGGAAATCGGCCCGGAGCCTCGGGGACGCGAGCCGAGTGGGTGTCGCGAGGAGACGGGGAGGAAATGGAGCCAGAGAAAGAGAGACAAACAGAGAGGGAGAAAGAGAGAGAGAGGAGAGGAGATAATCGCGGAACGCGAATTCCACGCCGCCTTACACGAACGCGAGCAATGTCGACCGATTGTGTCACACGCAGCACTGACCTCGCGCACTTCGACAGCCTTGCGCCCGCGTCGCGACGCTTTTTGTCAGCGACTGTCACGAACCGGATGCGTGTTGTCGCCGTGGAATTAGTTACTAAAACGAGTATTTTGCTTAATCATTTTTTTCTCGCCTGTGTTAAATTACCGCTCGACAAACCGAACCTTATCAACATGTCGACGAACCCCCTACTGTGTAATCCTCCTACTAGTAGTGATATGAAACGATGTGCCAAAGATGTCCCTACTTCATAAGACTGATATACAGGGTGTCCCAAAACTACCCTAGGAGCCGAAAATGAGAAGGTTCTTTGGGTCATTTGAAGCGACATTTTCCTTTACAAAAATGACGTTCGAGGCTTTGTTTCAGAGTTATTAACGAAAAACACGGACAAATCAGAGCGCGACCTAGACGCGACTTAGCACAGCCGGCCCGACGCGCCAACTGTCAATTGGCCGAACCAGAATCAATCCGCTCTATCCGCGCTCTGATTGGTCCATGTTTTTCGTTAATAACTCATAAACAAAGCCGTGGACGCCATTTTTGTAAAGGAAAATGTCGCTTCAAATCACCCCAGGAACCTCCCATTTTCCGATCCTACACTAGTTTCGGGACACCCTGTATTTAAAGGTTGTTTTTCGTAGTTCTATTTGCGCCTCTGCTGTATACAGGGTGTCCCAAAACAAGTGTAACTCCCGGAAATGGGAGGTTCCTTGAGCCATTTCAAGCGACATTTTCCTTTACAAAAATGGCGTCCGCGGCTTTGTTCAGGAGTTATTAACGAAAAGCACGGACCAATCAGAGCGCGGCTACAGCGGATTGATTCTGGTTCGACCAATAGCGACACCACTTTAAGCGGGACCTGTCGCCGAGTCGGACTCCGTTCGCTATGGCCGGGCTCTGATTGGTCCGTGTTTTTCGATAATAACTCCTAAACAAAACCGCGGACACCATTTTTGTAAAGGAAAATGTCGCTTCTAATGACCCACGGAACCTCCTATTTCCGGGAGTTACACTTATTTTGGGACACCCTGTATATTGTTAACCTTTAGGAAATGAAAACTTGAAAAAAAATGTCGCCGTCGATTTTTCTCCTGCCGCCTTTAGAATCCCTCCTCTATCCCCCCTTGTTAATTCCCTCTCCTTTATTCTTCTTTGGTTCTTTAATTGCTAACTCCGCCGTTATCGATCGATCTCGGTAACGTGGCTCGGACAGAAATTTTCGTCGATGATCTTATCGTCTCGGAGAGATCCGATGACGCAGAAAAGTATTATTATTTTGACTGACATTCGGATGTTTCAGTCTATCTTTGTTCTTGCAGGATAAAAATTTGTCTACGATTAATTGTTTTGTAATAACTGAGGTTGAGTGTTTTCGGCGCAACGGTTCGATTCTTAATACTGATTAAACAAACAGCAATTTTGCAAATAGTCAAATAATCATCATTGACGTTTCGATCCTAATTTGGATATTTCTCAATATTTATTTGAGTTGCGTCTGTGAAACAAATTTTTTATATACTATACAATTTCCAAAACTATTAATGATTGAAAATAAGGAGGAAAAGATGTTCATAAAACCCACTCACTTGCTTTTGTTGTATTAATTGTTTTATAAATTTGAAGCTCTGTAAAGGTGAGACACGGGTCCGTTTTGACCCCGTGCAATCCTGGTTCAGTTTAAAGCAGCTGCGATTTTATCTCTTCGGTCTTTGTTTCTGGACGCAACGTCTGACGCAACCCGCTGAGAAAACCGATGCTGGACGCTTCTCAGATAGCCTAGCCGGTTCAATTAAGCATTCCATTGTTCCGTCATTACGGGAATCTTACGATCATCCTTGTAATCGCACCTGGATAACGTTACGTCAGCACCCTGAGCAATCAGGCACCGATGCGCGGATCCATCTCCCGTTGTTCCGCTAATCCTCGATCGCGTACCGTTCGAGGATCTATGACGACCGTTATTGTCCGTTTTATCCGTGGCCGGGTCGCCGACGAGCTTCTCAGAATGCCTGAGCTAATTCTCAATCATAATCGCGGGGAATGATTCGCTGGAGAAGCTGTTCTATCACTCTCCCAGGCTTGAACACCTGTTTATTCGACTTCGTACGATGAACAGTGGTTCTTGAATATATTTTGAACATTTTGGGAATTATCGAAGACGCCATAAAATATTTGAGTGTTCAGAAATGTCCACGAATTCGAATATTTTTAATTTACGGTTATTGATATTGCAACGATGCAGTCTTGAGAAATTATTCGTCAGATTTATTTGTTGGGTATATCAAAAATTCTGATGGATTATTGTTTCATTTATAAAGTAATGTAAAATAGTCTATAAATATGACAAGTAGTGGTTCGGAGCCCTCCTTATAAACTGTAGGTTCTGTTGAGAAATAACCTTAGAATAAATAAAAACAATGACAAGTGTCTTTGTTCAGTAGATAATTTTAGTACGTAAAGTTTTGGAGATTTCCAGGTTCATGGGAATGGATGCAGGATCACCGTACTCCGGATTCAAAACTGATGCACGCTGTCGATTGATTTGTCGATCACGAACATTTCGTTGTCACGACACGTGGATGATTCCATTCCGGGGACGTGACTTGGCAGCGGTTCGACGTAGGATACGCACGTGTGAAAGGACTCGTCGTTTCTGACGCTAAACTCGTCTCTGAATGGAAAAGTCGTCACTACCTGACACTCACGTGTCAACATAGAACGGATGTTTTGCTAGCTGATGACTATGATCGATGCGAATAATTAATGGGAAGCACAATTTTAAAACGTTTCGAGGAAAACGAGGCAATTTGAGGAAATAGACAAGAAATAAATACTATTTACGAATTAAATATTAATACCATATATTCACTATTAATCGACCTTTAAAATTGTGATTATTAAAATCACTATTAATATTGTATTGGTTTCTTCATTATTATTTCTTAGACTTCCACCAAGAAACTGAATGTACAGGGTGTCATGAAATTATATGTCATGGCCACTATTGCGTGATTCTACATTTACGATTTAGTGGAAATTGACATAAAAGAACTCCCCGCAAAATTGACTTTGACATTGAAAATCAAGGGGTAATTATATAGAAAAGTTCTGCCTACTCCGATTTCGATGAAATTTTAATATATATTATAGATTTCGACATTTTGAACAACTTTTTTCTGTTCCAATATTGGGGGTCGCTTTTAGTTCTCGAGATATTCGCAAAAAACTATTGCTAATACTGTATTGAATTTTCCGTATCCTTGCACGACGCGTTGTCTGTTTACATTTGTTTTATAAACACGTTGTGTGGATGAGAAAGAAAATAGGGTCTGACTCTATACAGGGTAAGCTTTCAATTTTTCCACGACATAATTTCTAGGTTACCGAAAAATGGTTATAGTCTTGAAATGATGACCTTAAAGGAGCTTGGTCTAAAGATCAGTACGCAACGTATCGAAGCACACGTCACGATTATTTAAACAACTGTCGGTCGTATCAAGGTAAACAGCGTGGCCAATGGTCGGTGTCAACAATGTTACAGGGCGTTAATTAAAAATCATCCCGAAATAGCTGTTATCACGTAACCAAAGGTGCGGTTGCTTAATCTATGGCCGAACGAAATTCCGCCGAGATAATCCTGCAAGATTGATACGTCTCGCGCATAGGATTTGCGAAAGGGTTCAAACAGTGAGATTTATCGTCGTAATTTATGATTCCAGAGATCGTGAGCTCGATGTGGACTTAGGTCGCTGCGTTGCAAACCGCGGAGCCATTTTATTCTCGTTGGACCAGAGGTGGAGTGCCCTAAATCAACGGGTATCTCACCTGTTTCCTCAATTGTTAAACATCTAAAGTAAATAAAATTCGAAATTTCTCCATAGTGTACGCGAAGAAGAAAGTATATTATTGTGATTGTTATAACACAAATAATTTGCGAACGATTTCATGAAACAAAGTAGACTTTGTTCCACTTAATGGAAGAGCCCCGAAAGTGATCACTTATAGGGTGGTTACTTCTCCCCATAATTTGATGCTCTGATTGTAAGGCTATCTTCGGGATTTTTTTCAAAAGGTTAGAAGAATGATATTTGAAGAATGTACTGAAATTTTTTCAAGTAAAATTATTTCTACACTAAATGTTAAAAAAATTATGTTTGCTGTTTCAGTGTACGAGAAAGCGACGCGAAAGAGAATGTAGGACACGAAGATGGTATGTACTATGAATCGATTTGGAAACGAATTTGGGTAGGAATCAGTGAAAAGGGGAGGCGAGGTTCAACTTGGCTCGTTCTAATGACGATTGTCGCGCGCCTTCGTTTCATTACATAATGCCGATTATACAAGAGTTGCATGTTGCGGTCGGATCAGGGCCAGCACGATATTACGTAGTAAATAAATATATAATTGGGTTGGCTACATATCGTAGGCTTAATCCAAGGCTGGGTCCATGACATAGAATTTCAGTGTTCTGACGCGATGCCGCTGGTATTAGCCGATTATAACGACTCGGCTGTTGTGAAACAGAGGGACGGCCCTTGGGAGAGCACTGCAGTCATTAACGACTGTTAATGATCGTCGTCGATGCATCGAGGATCCGTCTTTGCGCGAAAACGATCGACGCAGTTCTCACACTCATAGAATTCGATTTCACGTGTGAATAGAAACAGGATTACTTTAATCGCGAATAAAAGACGTTCTAACGTAAGTACTGTAATTATTAGACTGAGGAGTTTTATGTGAAATAAACATTTTGTAGTCTTTTCTTCAAAATGATTATTTCCCATCGTCATTTTCTACGCATTCCAGTGGCTAACAAATTTTTATTTGCAGACTTTCGTGCGAAATAAAAATTGTCTGTACTCGCAAGTAGTTGCTTGGTACATTTAATTAGGGTGCAGTAGTTATTAGTCGTCGCAGGACATTTTTATTTTGCATATAGATTCTCAGTCTAGCGGTAAAAAATGGATTTCAGTAACATTTTTGATTCGTAAGAAGCGAACAGAAGGAATCAGCTTTGCATGATAGGTTAAAGCCGAATTGATGCTCTTGATCGGTGAGCAAATGAACGAGAAGGTATGGAACAACGAAAATGGATATTTTTAAGCATCCACACATGTTTCTAATGTGTTCCCGATGAAAAAGTCGCAATTTATCGCTCGCAAAATACACAAAGGCTCGCGAGTTGCGACAGCGCGGGCCGATAATGGCGTCGGCCGCGAGAAAAACAAGTTGAACGGCCTCGGTCCTCGTGAAAACAAGATCTATATTCCGTGATCCGGAGGCACACGTGCCACGAATCCGTGCTGCTGCGATCCATGCGACCGATGTGAACCGTTCGCGATCGTGAAAAACGATCTTTAGGGTTTAAGGGTTAAATTTTCTGATGCAGATCACTGTGTAGGTTTTTATCGGCGAGTTGCGTTCGTATGCGTCGAGCGATCGGAGCGGAGTCGAGCGGAACAAAGAGGCGACGCGACGCAGAGTCGAAAAGCGATTCACGGCACGCAACGCCGTTAATTAAACCTCCGTGGCACCTTGTCTCCTTTTACACGAATTGTCCAAAGGCTGTATAAAGCGATACCGGAATCGACTCCGTGGCCGGAGACCTTGTTGTCCCGGTTGAACGCGCGACGATCGGCCGTATCACTATACTATACACCGCGGCAGCCAAAGAGGAAGGCCGCAACGCGAATGTAAAACGGTCGGCCGAAGGATAAACCTCCGCAGTGATTAATATTGAAGCCGGATCGTCGGAAACGCGGAAATTCTACGGACCTTGGCGACACAAAGGATCTACCGAGTTTTCCGACCAGGAAAACTTTGGACAGTTAACTCGCAGCTGCCTTTTGTTGCGGGACAATGTTCTTCGAAGTCTGTGTTCGACATGATCGGTTTGATGACTAGTAAGTCCTATTAGGATCGAATCCCTCGAACTGATGTTTATAAAATCCGCTATGAAATTTCGAATTTGCATAAAGATCTACGGATAATTCGTAGTTGAAAGCTCAAAGCCCCATGCGCACCACACAGATTCGATACATCCAGCGGCTCCGAAATTCCCTTTCCCTTTCGGCAAACTATTTCCCAAATCGATGGCCGGCTGGGACGAGGAGCAGTAGGAAGAAAGGAGGAAGGAGAGAGAGAGAGAGAATGACAGAGAGAATGAGAGAGGGTCGGCGCTTACAAAAGGGTGGCGGAGCGAGGGGGGTGGGAGGGCCTTGGGCAGGCTGTCCTTGACTCAGCACAGTTACCCCGGCTCCAAGTGTGACGTCATTCTGCATAACTCGCCTAATTGCATCGTTGCTGCCGCTCCTGCTGCGGCTGCACCGATCCCCCTCTCCCTCAACCCCGTCTCCCACTACTCTAACTCGATCCCCACTACTGTTTCCCCGTTTTCCCCTCTTTCTGCCCCTCGACCCCCACCTTAAGAACCGTGACCCCCTCGCTGCTTAACCCCTATCCCCTCCAACTGCCTGCCTGCTTGATAGCGCTAACTAGTCCGTCGTTCCCTCCCCTTCCACTCATTTTCCACACTACCCCCTCTATTCTTCCGCTACCCCCTCCCTTGAGACACTCACCCCCTCGTTCACCACGCCACTAACTCCTCTCCATACGGTTTTGTCTGGACGTTACGAAACCGTCGGCTCGCGAGCCTCTTAATTGGAAACGATATACCTGAACTCTTCTTCTTCTTCTTCTTCTTCCTCTTCTTGGTCTTCTTCGACTTCGTCGTCGATCAGCCCCGTGATTAGATCAATGGGGAGGGAGATAATTCAGCTCCTCGCGAGAGAAGAGAATGAACGGTTGCCTCCACGAAAAATATTTTACAGAGGCGTCTACAATGTACTCACCCCTCCCAAATGAAGTTCGAGCATCCTCCGAGGCTTCTTCTGCGTAATTATGTTCGCAGCATGGTGGTTTTAGGAATTGTACTTGGCAGCGGTTTCAAGTGAACCAACCTGGGGAACTCTTTTCAGAGACCTCGGAAGTGCTGGTTTTCTGGTCAATGTTTGTGCATTACTTCTTGTTCCTTTTGTTTAACTGAGGTGGTGGTTGGGGAGATCGGTGAAATTAGCACCTTGCACTAGAAGCTATTTTGCTTCTGTTTTATTCGATTATCAATATTAAATTTTGTCGATCGTAACAATTTTATAGAAAATGTATGAGCTTTTCGTTTTACTGATCAGTACATTATCTGCCAGCATGGGGTAACGATGTTGTATTTTTGAATTTACATTTTTCTTTTTTCTTTCAGACACAGCAGACGCAATTTTTCTCTTAAAAATGGTTCGCTTCTGGATCGAAACGTCGGGAATTTTTTGAATTGCAAAATTGCTTGTTTTTAACAATTGACCGAACCTGTGCGCCGAAAACATCATACATTTTTTATTCGATTATTATGTATTGTAGAATATTTTCGTTACAATCTCAGTAATCTTATTAGTCAAAACTAGTATTATTAATATTACAGCATACATTTAAAAATTATAATGTAGTACTTAATGGATCAGCTAACCTAATCTCCTGAAAAGATCGGTTTTGAAGTAACATGTGGCTACACATTTTGCAACCAGTCGCACTGAGTTGAGACATCGATTTCGAAGCAACGTGTAATACTAGAAGATCATCGCTATAGTTACATTTTCATGCGTGTACCAAGTCGAAGGGAATGCAACGTTTCCTTCGGATTACAGATTTCTCGCGGAATGGTTTCCTCGCGTCGTTCTCGGACAAGGTATTGATTACCCGGCCTTAACCCGTTGCACTTAGTGACGTTGCTTGGCCGACGATAAACCTGAATACGATGTAATTTCTGCTGATATAGATGCTGCTCGCTTCAGGGACGAATGTTTTACGGATCGACAGAATGTATGCAGCGATGTTCTTGTTACGGACTCACGATATGCGTCGCATTAAATATATAGATTGGTGCTGATTAAAATAAGCTTGCTAAAAAGTGTCTGAAATCATATCTAAATAACAGCAAATTCTTAATGAAACAAGTAAGGGAACAGTCAAACAAGAACAACATTGAATGAGACAACATAGAACTGCACAATCCGGTGCATGTTTGTGCTAAACTGCACTGTTCAGCTAAAGAAAAAAATTATACTTGCCGGATAATTAAAGAAAAAATAAACGAGAATAAAGCGAAACCTGGGAGCGTGATTCAACAATGAAAGTAAGTAAGTGAATGTAAGTAAGTAAGTGAAATAAAGAAATAAAAAAGAAAAAGACAAGATTGAAAGATAACGACTAAAGGACAATTTAAAACAAAAGCTAACTACGCAAGCAAAGAGATAAATAAAAAAGAAATGCAGTGGGGCAAAGCACGATCTCGAGGATTTGTTACAGTGCATAATTCAGCCATAAATAACCGGCGCATCTACCGCAATTAAGAAAAGGGATTAAGGTGGATGTAATGCAGCATCGAAGACGAATCGGCGAACGGAATTCAGCTGCAGGAAAATCGAACTCGCGCGACAATAAAAACCACAGGGGGAAAAAAGAGAGGCGTAGTGAATAGGAGTCATTGGACGTGTCACGTGCAACGGCCGTGGCAATGCACCGGTGTCGAAAGAGTGCAGCCGATTGGCTGTCGTTTCACGTGACGTTGACGCGGCAAGATCAAATACGCATCGAGGCCTCGCGGCGCAGCTGCGCTCGCGTGCACCGCCACGTGCATCTGCACTATTCTGCACGCATCGCCTTCGAATTCAACGGCCGTCAGCGGTTCGTGCGCGCGTTTCGCAAAGGTGTCAACAGACACCGACGAACGATTGCCGTTTTCTGGTGGCGCAGCAGCCGGATAGTGTGTCGTTCACTTGCGCAGTAGATTCGGACGGTGTTGATCAGACTGACATTGCGAGACGACATCCTATTAGATTGCGAAAGCTCGATATACGAAGCGAACACAGAAATAGACTGCGGATTTTTATGCAAAATATGTTACTGCAAGACACGGGAGCTGTTTACACATTCATTGATTTTTAATAATTGTGACTGGTTGAGAATAATACATTTTTATGTTATTTAATTGTTTCTTTTATTTCGCATTGTACCCACTAATTTTCATCAGAAATGCATACAACGTACAAATGCAACATACAAATGCATGTAGTCTGCAATAAAGAATTGAAAACCAGAACCTCAATGGTTCATTCTAAGGAAACAGGGGTTGTACGAAAGAGCATGAAACTAAAAGAACTCATATTTGAGTCGAACAGTGCATGGTCGCCAAAATGGCTATGGTCCAAGGGTGAAACGTCTCGATACACCAGAGCAATTGTTACTAGAATAACATCGACAATCTTATTTCACTGTCAGCTAATTTAATCGTACTCGAAATAACCGATATCCTTTGCCGACGATTCAAATAGAGACTACGAACCTGAGAGACTATTATTGACCTCAGAAAAATCTCCAAGCAATTTACCCATTCGTTTTTCCGAAGCAACGATCGAGAAGGATCGAGAGGATAAAACACAGAGAATATTCGATGATTTGGACGGAAGATAGCAACACTTCCGACAAGTTTTGGAGGTAAGGTACGATCCTATGGTGAAAAAGTGAGCCGGTTTTCCTTGGTGGAGCGACCGTGCGATTTCGCTTAGCTCGATTCCATTCCGATGATCGCGAACGGACGGCCCTGAACCCGCTTCCGATCCGCGAGGTCGTGTCGCGAAAGAATCGCGGATGGTATCGTTCGGGATATCGCTGCGCCGCGATGTTACGGCAACGGTATGGGCAGTGGCGGCGAGAAAGAGAGAGCATGGCAGCCCGAAGGCAGCTGGGACCGCGAAAGAAAGGAGTCATCGACTCGCGTTTGACTTGGCCTTCGGTTATTAGCAACGCAAACTGCGCGCTGGCCAACTGCAGCTTTTCTGCAATGCCATCCGGGCGAACAGAGTGTCTTGCGCGATCGTACTCGGCGAAGTAATAATTGCGCGCCCCGAGCGATCCGGGCAAACAACCATAATCGAAAATCATAGCTATTACACACGTTTCTATTAAAAAAATTCCGCACGGCTACTTAGCGCCAGAATTACGTTTTTATCTCAAATTGCGAAGATGCAGAAAATTATTCCACGACTCAATTTTACTCGTGTTGCGATAATAGTCGCGTTAAATGCCGTAAATATGCACTTGCAACGTTTATACGTAGGATCTTTAGGGGTTAATAGTACATGCACATTTTTAGCCACCCATATTAATGACATCCTACTTTACGTTTACTATGAGCAATTTTCTAGTTCATCGATTAAACTTGTTGCACGTTCTGGGTTTTATAACATACAATTTTACGAAGATCCAAGTCTAGTAACAATTAACCCAACCAGGGTTCACGTCCCAATTTCAAGAGAATGCGTCTCCCTACCAAAATTATTCAAGAAGAGAAAAAATCCTTAAAAAGTTCCTGCGTAGAGTGACAGAAAATTATTATTTTTTAGAAAGATGCAAACAAATCCAGTAACAATTAACCCAACCAGGATTCACGCCCCAATTTCAACTGAATGTGCCTCCCTATCAAAATTATTCAATAAGAAAAAAAATCCTTAAAAGGTTCCTGCGTAGAATAACAGAAAATTATTATTTTTTAGAAAGATGCAAACAAATCCATTATCAATTAACCCAACCAGGATTCACGCCCCAATTTCAAGAGAATGCGTCTCCCTATCAAAATTATTCAAGAAGAAAAAAAATCCTTAAAAAGTTCCTGCGTAGAGTAACAGAAAATTATTATTTTTTAGAAAGATGCAAACAAATCCAGTAACAATTGACCCAACCAGGATTCACGCCCCAATTTCAACTGAATGTGCCTCCCTATCAAAATTATTCAATAAGAAAAAAAATCCTTAAAAGGTTCCTGCGTAGAATAACAGAAAATTATTATTTTTAGAAAGATGCAAACGAATCCAGTAACAATTAACCCAACCAGGATTCACGCCCCAATTTCAAGAGAATGCGTCTCCCTATCAAAATTATTCAAGAAGAAAAAACCCTTAAAAAGTTCCTGCGTAGAATAACAGAAAATTATTATTTTTTAGAAAGATGCAAACAAATCCAGTAACAATTGACCCAACCAGGATTCACGCCCCAAGTTCAACTGAATGTGCCTCCCAATCAAAATTATTCAATAAGAAAAAAAATCCTTAAAAGGTTCCTGCGTAGAATAACAGGAAATTATTATTTTTCACAAAGATGCAAGTCTAGCAATAATTAACCCAACCAATGGTCCACGATTTCTTCCCGTTCACCAATTTCATAATGACGAAAGCACGATTTCCCCGAAGATCGTTTTTCAAGAAGAGATTCGAGTTACGTCGAACCGATTACTTTGTCGAAGGGGTGGCGGCAGCGAGTGCGTGTCCAGGGGACGTCACGGGCACGATGCACTTATTGTTAGCATCTCCGGCGATGAGTTCTGCACACAGCCTCGTCCTTGAACATTTTTTCACGAATACGCGCGGCGCGGTGTGGCGGCCGGCTCGATCGGAATCGAGCTCTGACCGACCCCGGCCACGCACGCCACGGCACGCCGATTGTCCTCGAAAAGGAGATGTAATAAAGATAATTGTATGCTCGCACGATCGCTGACGTCAGTATCGTTTGTCGATTACACGGCCGGGGCTGTAACGAGCCATGCCAATAATTCTGGCGTTCGCCTTTATTCCCGGCCCCTGTTCGCATAACGAGAACTGTTCCACAGAGTGAGCCTCTGACAACAACCCTGGTTTCACTGCGGATATTTATGCAAAATTGCATTAACTACAGGACATTCAAAAACATTTACGTATTTCCTTCGTAATTGTAACCAGATGAAAATAAATACAATATTTTCAAATATTCTGAATGAGAAAGTATTCTGGTATGATTGTAGAACATCCAATCTAATTGGCGAACATAATTTTTCTTCCTGTCTTCATTAAGAACTGAGTTACAATTTAGTTACCAGACTACAGACTCTTTGTGACCAAAGTGGATGCATAGTGAATTCACTGAAGCCATCAAGAATATAAATAAATTGTGACCCGCCCTCTCGTACAAAGATCTTCTCTCCACCATACATTGTTAGTAAAAACGGAACCAGATGAAAGTGCTACCAATTATGACTTAACGTTTCATGAACGACTGAAATTAGCCAGAGACTGTGGCTGTAGCAGTCGCTAAAAATTAAAACGTCTCGTAACAATGCTACCCCGATCGAAGCGCATCAGAAGTGAGGGATGTCATAGTCGAGGGTCTATCGGGGCTAACAATCTGAAGGGGACGTCCGTGCGTGAAGATATCAGGTGAAGGAGGAGCATGTATTATAGCACACGGGGGACAGGGCTTTGGTTTTCCAAGAATTCCAAAAGGAATCGTTGGTTTTGCCGAACGACACACGGTGATCGAGGCGATCGGGGCCGCGGATCGTTCTCTCGCCAGGAGGAGCGAGGCGCATAGAGGAACACAAGGGAAGAAGTGGACAGACTCAATAGGTGACCTTGACGGCCGGGAGAGTCCTTTAAGAGCCGAATGGTCAACGTTCCAGGGACCTTCGGAGTCTCGTAGTCACGGACGGCCAAACTGCAGCGAAGCCAGACGCTCCCAATAAAGCTCGCTCGCATCTGCTTCCACAGTGCACCAGCCTGAACTCCGTCTCTCTCTCTCCTCTCTCCTTTCCCTCTCGCGATCCTGAGCATCGAGCCCGTTCTGCGTCGTTCCTCGAACCGAGTCCTCCTTCTCCGCGACTGACTCTACTCTCTCTCTTTCTCTTGATCGTTCTCTTTCGTTCTCTCGCGTTGGCAAAACTAAATCCGGATCTTTCGCGGACCGAGGAATTCCTCCTGACGCCCAATTCCCCGAGACGTTTCCCTCTGATCGGGGGAATAATTTGTTCCGCAGAGAACGAGGACCCTTCGGATCCTTGCCGAGTGCCAACTCGACCCTTCACGATATACCCTAAACAGCTCCAAAATCATTTTAGAGCACCCAGATTGATCGTGTCCCAGGAAGAGTTTCACCTCTAATGTGGCCAGTGACGTCGAAAAAATTGATTTTAGATGCTAGTTGGACTTTAGGAATAAATTTTCTGATAGAGGGACGCGTACAGGCTACGCGAAAGTCATCTTGATTTTTTAATTGTAGCGATTTTAATTGTTTCTTGATTTACTTCAATTTTGTTTAGATTTTCTTGACAGTTAGGGTTGCTTAAAAAGTAGGAAATTTAATCTTAGTATCTACAGAACAATGGAACTTCCTTTTATTAATATTTGTACCATTTGGTAAAGTTAATGCAGATGGAAAAAATAATATAAAATTACTGTTGCGAATAATGCAGATTTTCTTATTTTTTAATCTATTTTTATAGAACAGAGTAATCGCGATATCTTATTTTTCTCCGAACGTATCTACTCGGATTTCGTTGTCAAACGCAACAGAATTCTTCGGAAAGAAAAGACACAACAACCAGTAGACAATTTCTGTTTCTCGTTTTCGCGGTGGTGAACACAAGAGAAAATAGGATGCGCTAAGTGTTGCGAGATCCGACGACAAAGCGTGTCACGCTAGTTCCAAGATTTATGCGGCTTTTAGATTTCTTTGCATCGAGCGTTCGGCCACGTTTAGATTCCTTGAGGAAGATTAATGAAGGCTGACACGGGGCGGAAGAAAAAAGAAACAAAGAGAGCTGGCGGCCGGTCGAATTCGCTGCGTCACTGGACAGCCATGAACATATGAGCAAACCCCCCTGTTAAACATGAAGTTGAAGTTGATCTCTTCTTCAAGGAAATTCGCAGCTCCTGCCACTGATAAAACCATACGTTACTTCATTCCACAGTTTAAATATATCAATAAAAATTCTTTTAGAAATTATTCCAGATGAATTCTTAAGAACTAAAAAATATTTCTAAAAACTATAAAATGGAACCTACTATATGTGTTCTACAAAAAATTTACATATTCTTCGAATTGCATTACAAGAAAAATTGTAGTTAGGTTCTCATTGAATTCGAAAATTAACATCATTTGAGAAAGATTGAGGAATTCAATTTTTAGTCTGGAGTTCGCGCATTGTGTTTGAACAAGGAAGATGAAATGGTAAAGTTGCCGTTCATTATATTCAGAAATTAATTGAAACAAAAGTCTCTCGTCTGAACAGATTAGGTAAGTGGTTGCTTTTGGTTCGTAATTCGGTTCAGTGGAAGTAGCTCGTCACTGTCAGACAAAGATCCTTGTAAGGATTCGTCGAACCACATGAGGAACGCTCAATTTCCAAAGAAAAGACAGTCCTACCTTCGGATTTAATTATACACCGTTTCCGCTTGCGTTTTCTTTGTTACCGGTCTCTCCGCGCACGCAACAAGTCCTGTCACGTAAGTAACGACTAAACAGCCATAGGTGAGAAGACAATGCAATCGTGTAATTGTCGGCTGTCACGCTAACGCGTAAACATCTGGTGGATTCGCCGTAAGAGGAGAAAAATTCCGCATCAACGGAGTCATTCATGCCCGACCATTAGAGATTAGGATCGGTAACGAATGTCCATCGCAAAAACTAAACATTGGCGTCAAATTTTTCACAAATTAAATTGAATTATAAAAATTACATCTGTTTTCACAAATGAACGACACAATAAAAATATTGCGAGGACATTGCCTGATGCAGGACAATTATTAAAAGAATGAACACATTATCGTTCAACTTCTGTTTCCCACAATTAACGTAAACCATTTTTAAAGACCCTGAGTGTACTAATGATTCAAGATTGCAACCGGTAACACCGCGAAAACAGAATACCAAGAATGCAACCACAACGTTCCTGAAAGTTATCAACGAGCCAGGCAGAAAAAGAGGAAAGTCAGTGAAGAGGGTTGCAGTATATTCCCCGCGCTAATTAATTTAATTGCGCTTAAAATGCGGATACGCGTCCGCGGGGGAAAGCGAGCAATTATGATAATAATATTTTATCGCCGTGCCTCGGGAAGCGTCGTCCTGTGAATTATTAATTCTGTTATACAATTTGCACCGATCGCGTTCGAATCGAACGTTGCACGAGTCGAATGAGATTCGCAACCTCGTCAGCAATACTAATTCCGCGAAACAATCGATGACAAATTGACCGTTTATGCGTCGATCATAGAATTATTTGCAGGGACTTAAAAATTTAATTATGATTAGAAACTGCAAATAGTAAAATTCTTAAACTCATCTGGTCTTTTTCTAGTTCGTAAATCTAGCGATCCAACAATTTTTGTCAGTGAAGAAACTGCAATAATTTTCCTTAACGATTCTGATAGATAGAAAATCAACTTTTATCTCATTAAATAAATGACTCTTTGACGAAATAAAATTTTCTCTTTTCATTCAGATGGTTAATACTGTGTTAAAAAAGCATTTCACCGATTGTTCCGGCGGCTTCTTCCCCGTTCGTGGAGTTTCCATAGAAAAGTCGCTGACAAACGTTAAATACGTCGACGGCGACGTTAACGAATTTATTACTCGCCGGGTTTAATAAAGAACAAACGACTTCCGGCGTGAGCGACGATTTACCGCGGGTCACCCGATGGAAATGCGCGCAGGAAAAGCCGCCGAAGACACGGCGGGAAAAAATGGAAGGAGAGAGAGATAAATGGGACCGTGGTTATGCGCGGAAAAGAGGCGCGCGACCGTCTTCCTTCTGCAAACAGGAATACGTAATCGTTTTCTTTGCTTGTCATTGACGCCGGGATCATCGCGTGACGCTGGGACACGCGACGATGATTTCAGAGATCGATTACCGTGCTTCGCAGGAATAATAAGAGACTTTTGATCAGGCTCGAACGGAGTTTTCCACTTGACACTAATAGCCACGGAACTAACAAGGGAAAACTACCCAGGAAATTTTTACACATTCGATAAGTCTAAATCCTGGACGAATGGGAGAAGGGGAGATGGAAAATCTAAAGTGATAGCACTTGGTCCCCCAAAAGATTAACTTACTTCCTACCTGATAATCGATGAACATTCAAATTCAAATTGAAAGCTGACGCGATAGCGCCACCTTGGACTTTGAAGTCGATTGTCCAAAAATCTCTGAAATCTCTCGTCGGAGGTGCTTAACGCTAAGCCTATCGAGTAATAAATGCAGCTGTTATATAAGATCTAACTCATTTTTATAATTTCAGCCAGTCGAAAGGGAAAAATTAGTCGAAGCAATTTTTCGGTTTGATAAAAAATCTTACAACTCGTGTAATGTTGGTTGTCTTCACTTGGAAAAGTGACGTATGAAGAACAAATGAGAAGAATTCCTAAGAATAAGTATTGTGACTTTTTGGATGACGGTTATGGTTGGGGAAATTTTGCGAGTGTTATATAAAAATTGGCGAACGTTGTTTTCGCGTCATGGCCGATGATCGCGGCTAGTGCGGCGAATAAAGCCATTAATTCTATGCTCACAGAAGCAAACGGCGGGCGTCCCGTCGGCCAAGGGCCGGGAGCGTAGTATAGTATAGCGTGGTACATAGGCGGTGGTAGCCGCGGAACGATGTCTTCGACCGGGCCGGTCGCCTTAACGTTTTACGATTTACCGACTGCGAAATAAAGTACAGCGGCGAGGCAAGCAACCACGTCGCTAATGTCAAAGCACAAGAATTAACGGCTTCCCTCCGCGCTCTCGGATACGGGATACACCTTCCCGCGCGTTCGGCCTCTTAACGGGCTTAAAGGCCCACGCACACCGTCCCCTTTGCTCTTCTCCGATAGCTCCTCCTCCTGCCACCAACTAGAACCGAGTCTCTCAACAGAGAAAGATCTCTCTATTCCACGGGATTTATCGGCGCCCGGATCAACGATTGAATAGAGTCGGCCTTGCGAACGCAATCGTTCAACACGACCCTAAGAAATTGCCGAAGAGCTGTGTGAAATGTTCGATTCCGATGTGAGGGAATGTTGACTGACGATTGAGCGATTTGGAATCAACTTTTAGGGAGTGTTGGAAGAATTTGGCCCTTGCGGGAGGGGCTAAGATCGTTAATGGGCGGAGCTAATAATTATAGGTGGAGCTAGAATTGGTGAGAGAATGTAAACAGCGCACAGACTTCCTAGAACTACCCCCAGGTAAAAACTAACATGTTTTTGGGAGAGCCAGATAGTCTCGAACCAACCCCATTGTTCATACCGTATAAATTGTTTTTTGTAATTAATGTAAGAATAAATGAATAAAACATAAGAAATTTAATCAGTTTTAATTAACCAAAAATTTTGGCCAGGTAGATCGACCAAATACCAGTGCGTGTGCAGCGGTGGTGGATGTAGAAAAAGAGTCAAATAAAATACAAAATTAACACAAAATCAAATATATTAAAAGTAACTACGACGAAGTAATGGGCGGCGCTAAGGACCACCACGGATCTAAATGGCGCACGTGGGCGTGACTAAACGATAAAGTGACCGAGAAATTCGGCCCGAAAAAATTGGGTAAAAATTCTCCCGAAGCTGTAAGATCAACGTACACCAAGAAACTTGCACTCAGGCAATTTTTCTAGCCTGTGTACGCTTTCCAGCCGTATCTGCCACGGCACGGTGGATTGCGTCGTTCACGCTGTGATCCGATACTAATGGACTAGAACGGGGTTTCAATCGCCGCCCATTCAACGCGTCCAATGTCTTCATCCCAGTGTGCGGAGGCCTTAATTCCGCGGCGAGATCCGGTATTACCGCGGATACGTTACGACACACGGCCGCTCGTATCTTTGGCCGTCAGAGGCTGACGCGGAACGTAGCTCGCGTAACGACCGCGAAAATATTCGTTTATTATACGATAGACAGTTGTGCAAGACAATCTAATCCGTTGCAGTGATCTCTCTCTCCGGCAGACATTTAGCTAACCTTTTCTTTCGGGGTTGCGAAACGCGGGTCGAAATATTGCGCGCGGTGCGTTTACATACAGAAACAATGATCGGGGATCGAGCCTCCGTTCACGGTATCGTTGCACGTCGAAATTCCTGATCTCGACTCGACAATCGCCTAGTCATTCTTCTCGGTTTCAAAATCGCGTCTCTACCATGGTAGATAAACATTCTGAGGCAAGAAGCTTTCAACCCCTTCTCGCATAATAACGAGTTAGAACGAAATAAAATTCTACTCTTCCGTTTAGCGACTTAGTGGTCTGAAGGAAGTGTTCGATTTGTATAAAATATTTCAGGACAACGTGTGGGCAGTCTGAAATCATCTCCAGGCAAAAAACACGTGATTCATTACCTCCTGCCTTACATCCACGGGCTCTGAAGGCCGGCGACAGCGCTGGTTGCATGAAATTTCGGGAAAAATGTCTGAACGACCGGAAGCGATGCAGCCGCGCTGGCAAAGAGTTAAGTTTAGCGGGGGCAACGGACTTTCGATTGAAATTCGAGATTTCGGGGTAGGAGGCGGGGCGGAGGCGTGGGGAGGGAGGGCGAAGGATAACATCGGTCGAGAGCGGTTTGTACCATCTGCTTTATTGCTAATAACGAACGGCAAACACTAACAAATCTTCATAAAACCTTTCAGGCTCGTGGAACGTGAAACAAAATGCGGAGGAGGAAAAATGTTGGTATCTAACAGAGCGGAGGCAAAAATGTAGCTGCGGGACCATCGTCTGAAGAAATGGCAACCCCGAAACCTGTTTCGGAAACTGTTCAAATTGTTGGAATGACGGAGCTGCATATTTCACGTTTAAATATGGATCTGCGAGCATTTATTTCGAGTTGGGATAAAAGTAAAGAAAAACTGGTACCCCCGGTATGTTGTCCCAGAAATGATTAAAAGTACAGTTCAACTGACTGGGTCAAATACTTTATATTCAGCTAGATACTCAAGGGAGTTTTTAAATATTTATTTCCAGCTGGGGTGACACCCTCGAGGAACTAGCATCTCTTTCCCGGAAATGATTGAAAATATGACGCAGTGAGAAAGATGAATGTTCCATATTTTAACGGAAACGTTTATTTTGAATCGCTTATGGTCGACAGCGGCAAAAGCCACTCCCTGGAACGGATCTAATTTTTGAATATATTCAGAGAGACACTTTAGCGAGGGTAAAAAGCTACCCCTAAAAGACTACTTTTTAAATTTGTCTCAAAAGTGATTATAAACATCGAATTACAAAATATCTAACTGTTGTATGCATAAATTGGATGAAATGGAAATATTCCAGGTGGAAAGAGAAATTTATTTTCAGCCTGAAAATGGCTCCGAATGCAAAGGGTCGAATCTGCAACGAACTTGCAAATTCGCTTAATAATGAAATACCGATAATAATGAAATCCGGTGATACAGCATGCGTGGAGTGTTGGCACACCGAGGGACCGGTCAGATCTGCATCGGAAAGGACGCAGGACAAAAATAAATCGATCCCAGGACCCGATGTTCTCTTTTTCGCGGATGGTAGCCGTCTCGCGCGGGTTCAGTGCGCGATCGACCTTCGCATGAGCCGACAACGCTTGATATTTTCGGGTCCGGCGTGGCTAAAAACGCGGCGCGGTGCGAATTTCGCTTTCGCATGGTGCATTTCGGTTGGCTCGGCTCGGCTTCAGCTTCAGCTCGGTTCAACGAGGGTCATTCCTGAGTCATAGACCGGACGAGCCGGGCCAACGTGCTCTCTCTTCGCCAGCTTCGCGAGAGGAGAGGGACCTATGACTGCACTCTCTCGCTTTGGCTCTTCCAGAAATTTCGATGACGAATTCTCCGGTTGCCCGGCCTCTCTCCCTTTCTTTCTCTCGTTCTCTCTTAGTCTCCGTCTCTATTTCTCTCGGAGCGACGAGAGCCACTCCCTCGCGTCTTCTTCGCTCCGGAGCCGTGAACTTGAAACCGGCCCGGGCCGGGATTACGATTTCGACCTTCGCCTAACCGCGCCGCCGCCGCGAATGTTCCCCTGGCCTCTCGTGTCAGCTTGATTCTACGTCTGCGAGCCGCAACTGCACTCGAAAGTGAAATTCTAAGAGCCAATAGCGACTGTTAGCCCCTCTTCCATCGTCGGCGCAGGATTCTTCAAGCTGATGCACTCGAAAGTGAAACTCTAGCAGCTCGCAGCTACTTATTCGAACTGTAGAATTGGAGTTTGTCTTCTGTTTATACAGAGTAGATAATAATAATTAATAACAGGATCGATGGACTTTTAAGGGTCAATTTAAAGTAGTGTAACGATAAAAAGAATTTAAGAATATCAATGTATTATCTTGGACTTGTTAAAATTGTTAGAAGAAAGGCATAAACAATTTTTATTATTCTGTTGCCCGAATGACTAGTCATGGTTATTAATGTAACGGCGCAGGTTTCTTTCATTTACACGATGGCCGAGCACCGTCATCCGATTTTCCTCGTCGCGGTTGCGTATTAAGAGAACCGTTTATCGCGCGATAAACAAATCGCAGACGACGCGAGATAACCGAGTGTTCGTTAACGATCAACAACAATGACTCAATAGATTTACAAGCGAATTGGTAACATCTAGACATCCATCAAACCGACGGCATCGGCGACTCACTGTTTGTTTATTGCGCGCCACGCCTATTTGGAACATGCGAAGAGAATTAATGCTACGTAATTACAAAAACAAATATGATCGTTCCACAGCAAATAACGTTCCTCAAATATTCCGTGTTCAGAACCTGGGACTTGTGTGTCCGTACTCGTTCGGAGCTACCAACTTTCTATTGAAATTTTCTATTAGCCAATTCAGATCTAATGGAAATATTAATGTTGGCTTAAAGAATGTTGAAAAGCTGACAATAATCTGCATTACCTACTAATTATGCAGTGCTCGTATGCATTTATGAAAAAAGAGTGGATGTCATTTAAAACAGATCAAACAGTAGACTGTAAGAATAAAATAAATGTCTATTTCACTCCAGTTGGAAAATTTTTATTTTGCATGAAGGCCCGCTAGTAATAATGTAAGTCGAGGATTCGACTACTAACCTTGGACCAGCACCGTCTGGAAATCTGCGATGACTGACGCATGCTGGAATGGCAGGCTAAATCTGTCGTCAATTTCGTAGACAGTGAATGGACGTAGTGAACGAAATGATACCTCAACGGTATAAACAAGATCAAAACTGTCCGAGGGCCTTGCAGCGGTTCATTTTGACGGTACGATGTGGTCCCGCAGTACAAAGAGCGAGATCGACGGCCGGAGAAGGGGGAGGGGGGCAAATAATCATGCTATTTCGGGGCACGATGGTGGAAACGGGAGTCGGTGACCCGGTGAAGAGCCTCGTTCCCGGTCACATTGCCGCAACGTGACAGAATCCTGATTTTGGAGTACGCCCGCGTCATCGTGTCGTCGAACGAGGCAGCTTTCACCTAATCTCCATGGAAAAACACCGCCTGCGTCGTAGAATTACGTTTCTGCGACGACGTGGCCCCTCTACTATCTTGGACACGCAATAGGATCAAAGACGAGCTCCAGAAAGAGGACCCTGAACCTCGGACCCCTTCCAAATAGTGAAATTTCATCGGAGAATCGATCTGGACCTAGGTTCGTATCCAGGTGCAAGTTTATTCCGCCTAGGTCTACTAATATTCTTCTCCATATTTCATAAAATATTATAAATATGCAAAAGCAATTATTGGTAGCGGACGTGTTAACCCCTTTATCTTGGAGAACGATTCGATTAAATTGAACCGCTTTTCTTCAGGTTCTAAAGCGATTTAACCAGGCTACGCTTATTGGGTCCATTCGGACTCAAAGCATTCTTTGCGCGCTTATAACCTTCAAACGGAAAGGCCGGCGAGTCTTTCTTGGCGGAGAATAATTAATTAAAATCATTCTTCCGCTTATAAAAATATTCAAAATCCTTTTTGAAATTGTTGTAATAGAAACTGGTACACGTAAGCCGTTTAAGGTCCAAATGGACCCCTAACAATTTTTTCAGTAAATTTCCGTTAAAAATTTTTAAAAATTATAGAACGTGATGGAAGGAATTTCCAATATCGTATTCTGAATCGTCATAAAGTTTCAGAGGACGGTGTACATTTTTCACTGACACCGATAAGAAAGATTACAAATGTTATGTATCTTGTACCAACTGCTCAAAATTAATTTGTATAGAGCACAAAGCCTTGGTTTGCATTAACTGTGCAAGAGACTCCGAGTAGATTAATTTAATTACGTGTGTAATTTAAGTTTACGAATGTAATTTTTAATAAGTACGTAATTTAAGTTAATAACAGATAAATAGAAAATTTAAAAACATGTTATAGCTAAACATTAAATAAATTGGATCCACATGGTCCCAAAACAACTTATTAAGTGCCATTTTTTTTAAGCGTAGCCAGGTTAAACCAAGGTTTACTGAAATCTAGCATTCTACTGTCCCCGGAGCAAAGATAATAGAATCAGCATCAGCGGCAAGCCTGGCAAACAAATCCCGGAGAACACAGTTTCCGTACGTTATCGGCGAGCAACCAGAGTGCATAAACCGATTAGAGTCTTGCGCAAACGTAAACACGACGGCGTACACCGTGAAATAAACAAATCCGAGCGCGTTTCCTGCGCGTTGCTCCACAAAAGAAAGGACTCGGCGCGTAACCTTCGCCGGTGCATACGCGCGGCTACGCGTGCTTTTTTCTGCCGAGGGCATCGCTCGCGAGCAAACGTAAAACAGAGAACTGAAGTATGGGAGGGATAAGGTTACGCACGTGCGAGTTTTCGCTGGATTACCTACACGCCACGATGATGCGGTCTCGCGGTTTAATCGTTGCCCGCTATTTATACGCTGCTGGATAGGGCCTCTGCAAAACTGAAAATTTATAGTTTAAAATTACAGGCTATTTTGGTTCAGCAGATTCCTTATTTAGGGGTAGCGAAGCTGTTCTTAAATAATTGCATAGGATACCATCAGTCGTAGAACAAGGAGTAACACTGTCCCTAACTTCTACTTCAATCGATTCATTAAAATCTACCTTAGTACATTCACGATTCTAGAACAAAAGATTTGAACTCTCTACTTAGTGGATCGCAAAAGAGCATCAGATACAAGACACCCTCTTATTTTGACAATACTTGTACATCTGATTTCTGGAAAGCACTGGAAAAGTTACGATTTAAATATAAAACCTCTAAACCCACCACAGAATTGCATCACAGCAAAGACATCCCCAACTTTTACAACCCCCAACATTCACAAAGTCCCGAATCTACCCCCGATCTGCAACAACAAGAGTCCAGCTCTTAAAACATTGCATAAGCCACTATCTAAGCTACACCCCCACACATTGTCACAGCTACCCACCCCCTCCGCGAGTCTCATCGTGGTGTAGTCCCCTAGTTCCCTGGAAAAATGGGTCAAGATCCAAGGTAGTGAGCTGTGCAGCGCGCGAGGGCGGAAAAAAGGGGAAAGAAAACGAGCGAGTAGACAAAGAGGGAACTCGCCTGCACCTGGAGTGAAAGCGAGAAATGGGGAACAAAGAGGAAGAGAGAGAGAGTGCAACATGGGGAGCAGAAAGAGCAGTCTAGCTAGCACGAGCGATGCAGGCGAGCAGGAAGGTGACGCGAGAAGTGGGGTGAGGTTCGCGAGGATAGAGTGTAACGTGCAAAAGCGGGGGCTGGTGGGGGCAGAGGGACGGGGACGTAGATGTCGTAGGGGGTGGGGAGAGGACGGTGGAGGGGGGTGGCGGCGGCGCGACGGCAACCGCCGCTCTGCCTTGAACCTCGCACGGTGCATTGCCCGTCGCTCAAGGGCGTCCGCCGCCCAACCCTCCTCACGCCCCCGATCTCCGCCCCCCTCCGCGTGTTACCCACACCAACGATGCACACCCCACCTCCCGACTATGCTCGATCGCTGCACCAGTAGTCAACGCCACCGTCTGCTTTCGTTGCCGGCCTTCGGCCTCGGTTTCGTTTCGGGGGCAGTACGCAGGAGAGAGGTTCCTCACCGATCAACCCTTAAAAATCTGATACCGAAGAGGGTGGTTTTTGGGCTGGCAGACTGTTGCCAGAGGGTTGGCGAGCGATGCATTCGAAGGTGGTGGATTGAAGATTTCGGTTTGGGGTTCTGGGTGGTTTCCAGTGGTTTCGTTAAGGGAGGGTTCGAAGATGTTAAAAATTTTTAATAAAATCAGTATTGCATTCAAACTTTCCTTCAGAATTTTCACGTTTCAACAATCTATGCTATTTTCGTTCCTGGTTCGAATATATCTAGCTACCAGTTATCAAGCTTCTGAACGGAATGATGGTAAAGGCTTGGGTTCGCAGGGAGGAAGATTATTGTAGATATTCAACTGTACACACGTCAGGAAATTGAACCTAGATTCTAATCGGAAAGGAAATAACATGTCCTGAGGGTGGTTTCTGTAATATAGGACGATAATATAGAAAATAAGACATATCATCCCTTAAAGACAAAACATCCACTCGTCAGAAACCTCGACAACAAAAATATATATTCAAAACTGAGATCCATGAAAGTATCGGCTGCCAGTTTGCGACGGCAATATCCTTAGAAGATCCTCCCCGGAACGTCTCCATCATTCGCAGGGTTGATCCTCCATCGACCCGAGCTTCAGCACGAAGGTTCTTCGGAAGCGTCCGATTCTGCGAATAACCAAAGCTCGCCGGAGTCAAAGATATCTCGGTCCGTGCCGTTTTACGAGCGCATTCCTCCCTCGGGAGGGAGCGTTTACTTGGCCCTATTGCGTTAGGCTACCGCTTCAAGATCGCATCGATCCTGAACGCCCTTCCAGGCCCGTAGTGCTGGAAGATGGAGCGAGTCGGGGGCCAATTTTCCCAGAGACAAAGAGCTGCGTAGGTGGATGCGATTCTCTCTCAGGGTTACTGGGGATACCTGGCTAGGGATCTTCGACGTGGGTTCCTCGATGGGACACCGATGACGAGAACAACTACGACGACGACCACTCTCGCTATCAAGGTCGTCGGACTCGGCTGTTTAACCCGGCGAGGGCAGGGGAAAACGCGCGGCACAAAGAGCATTCCTGGAATCGCGAACGAGCGCGAGAGAGCGCAACCGAGCATTAGAGAGAGTAGGGGTGGACTGGAGAGAATAGGGAAGGGTAAGGGAGAGTGGGAGAGGGCAGATACCACACGCTCATCCCACCGCCATTGCGAGAATACTCGCTCCTGGTTGCGTAAGAGTCAACGGTTGTTTTCGAGCAACCCTCTTGCGCGGACCAGCCAGTCGTAATGCCGACGATAATGAGACGTTGCGAGGAGGAAGTCGACTGAGAAATTGACCTTGGTACCTGCTTTAGGGTCTGGGACTCTGGACTGAGTGCAAGTCCTCCGTGCAAGCCCTCGAAAAAGCCTGTTGCCCCATTGGCACATTTTTGAAAATTGTCCCTGTTTCGTTTTTACCGAACCGAAAATGTCCCAATTCATAACCTTTTGCAGATTTAATAGTTTGTACGAAAAACATCAACAATTCTTAAAGCGAATCGCTCTACCTTACCCGCAGCTCGACATAAACAATTAATCGTTTTCAAAAGAGAACCACAAGCCACTTATCTTTGTCAGGTGGCAATTAACGAGGACAGGTTTCGCCGCGCACCATTTTCGCCGAAGTGCAAGGACAAACTACTCTCCCCGCCGCGAGACCAAGGTCAAAGGTCTTCAAGACTAAGTTTATGGATTCGATAGTCGTACTCGGTGCTGAAGGGAGCCCTCGTTATCAGGCCGGAACGTTCACGCATGCTCGTCGAGTGTCTGTTTAACAGCTCCGCACACGTGAATCTCTGTCCACTAGTCAGGAATACCGCAATGATGTAACCAGTTTCTAGGCTTTCGTGTCACTCGCGTTCCCTCCGCCATGGGAAACCACGACGACAGACAGCTGGACACGTAACTAGCCTCTGAATCACCTGATTTCACACGAGCGTGGATTATCGGCTGTCGCCTTCGTGGCGTTTAGCCCCTTTCGGCGAGCTGGTCGTCTTCGTGATGTGTCGCATCGTATCTTTGCGCTGCTTCATCGATCTTTCTAAACAGTAAAGTCGTGGATTTTTAAAGTAAAACTTCTTTTGGCGCGGTAGGCGTAAAACCGATCTGGCGATGTAACGGAAATGCGTAACGGAAGTGGCTAGCGCGCTGACTCTCGGACGGTTTGTAGTCTAAGAGAAAGAGAGAGAGGGAGAGAGAAAGAGCACGTAAGCAAAAGCCTGACTGTCATTTTATGGTGCGTCACAGTTTGTACTTAATCAACCCGTGTGATTTCATTCGTATTTAATTAAATAATATAAAAAATATGTCATAATTTTCTATGATTCTATCATTGATTCTTGATTCAATTTTGTCTAAATGTCTTGCAAATACTGAATCCAGAGTTGTTCCTGATGGTATTGTCGCTTCATTAGGATTATTTACCATTTCCAATCTTAATTTGCTTCTAAACGTGACTAGACTGCAAGAAATTTCACTTCTGTCGCGCGTCGTATTCGACGCGTATGATTTTAGTCGAATTTTGTTCACAAGCGATGAAGCTGGTCAAGTTGTTTTTTTGGGCTGTACCCATTTTCAATGTAGAAATGTTTCAGTCTATTGGTGCATGTGATCCAGGGATGGTAAAAATGGTTACTCGTCTTCGTTACGCTCAAAGTGTCCACCTTCAATGAAAAAATATCATAATATTTTGGCACACGTGGATCAGGAATGGTAGAAATGGTCAGTCAGCTTCTCTAATCGTACAGGAGTGGACACGATCTCATTGGTATTGAGGAAATCGATTTCAGAGGTTCGCTGCACTACGAGTTGCATCGGCTCGAAAGAATCGGCCCGGCGACGCCTTAACGACCGTGGCTCATCGACCTAGACGCGTACGCAAGGTCATGCGGCCACTACTCCAATGGTATTATAACCTCAACCTTCTAGGTCCCCACCTCCGGCTGGTTTCCTCCGCCGCAATCACCCCTCTATCCTTGTGTCCTCTATCCTCCCTCTCTTCTCGATCCGAGTTCGTGTTCGCGTGTGCGAACTGCGCCCTAACCGCCTACGTGACGTTGCTCCGTCTCCCTTCTTCCTCCCTTTTCGTGCCTCTCCGCCCCTCTTGTTTCTTCCTCTCCTCCTTCGTCTCTTCACCACTTCGTCCCTCACGCCTCCGCACAAACCTCGACAAACGACGACTGACGAGAGAAAAGAGGAGAACCGGCGGCACAGCATTTGCGAACCCTATACAGAGAAAGAGACGCGGGAAAGATAGAGAGAGAGCACCAGCGTACCGGGAATGCAGCCGATTATGCAACTAGTTGCGCGGCTAGGTTCTTGTGTCATAGGGACGTGCTCACCCTACCTGGCTGGCCTGTAACCAGCCTACTGCACATCCGCGGATTCACGCTCCAAGGATCTCCTCTTTCAACCGCACGCTTTGCCCCGGTTTTCGAGCGTGTGACCCAACACTCCGCCGAATCGCTTCGATCGCTTTTGCTCGACAGCCTGCTCTTCGATGAATAGTGAAATAGACAAAAATTCAATTTTTCGATCGTAGAAATTTGAAATTTGGCGGTGACAGGTTCGATCAATGTGCGCCAACACCACCACACAATTATTATCAAATTTCTATGATCAAAAAATTGAATTTATATCATGGATGGTGAAACATTTACGTACAACAAAAGTTTTTTGCGTCAATGTCAAGAATGTTTCGCGTGGAAACGGTTAAAATTCTCAAGGACTGGTCGTACACGAGAATGTCGATTGCTAAGATAAGTTATAACAAATTATTTCTTTTAAAATGTAGAACGAATAATATCTTGCCTGAGTTCTCATTAGTATATATATATATTAATGACAAGATGTTATTCGTTCTACATTTTAAAAGAAATAATTTCTTGTTACTTATTTTAGCAATCGACATTCTTGTGTACGACCAGTCTTTGAGAATTTTAATATATATAGTATATATATAATAATGTTATAAATAAATGCAACTTTCTCACCACTTCTATGTTAAAAAAAAATTGATCGAACCTGTCCGCCGAAACCGCCAAACAATTATTATGAAATAGATAAAGTGGGTATTTTTCGAACAGATTTTGGAGCCAATCAACGATGGGACTGACGATGACGATGAATGTCGACCGGGTTACGTAACACGGAGAGCCGGCTGGAAAAATAAAGCCGGACCTCCGTCCACGACCAGATAGCCGCCGGCTGATTAATTGCATCCGAATTAATCCCGTGTCGCCGCGATACCGAACGATATTTGAGGAAGATTCCCGAGGCCCAGACGAGACGTATGTTTTTCCGCGGCAAGAGATTCGTATCGCGAGACCGGCTCCGAAATTAGCGGCACGACAGATACCGTTTATCAAACTGCAAATAAAGCAACGAACGAATGTCGGCGCACTTGCATCGCGGAGATAGCCTCGGCGAATGCGTTCCGCGAGGCCACAGGCTGTCCGAGATCCGAGAATCGCGCGCGAAACGCTATTGCAATCAGACACTTGCGAGGGGAATCGCAATTTTGATTGAATTACAGAGATATTTTGAATCGGTGCGCCATTGATTCGAGCTCTGAAATTGCCTGGAACTTTTGGAAAATTTCTTAACACTTTGGAAAATAGTTTTTGCGAAGTCTTTAAATTAATTTTATTAACAACGGGAGTTGGAAATGAAAATTGTATAATGCAACATTTTGTACCAATTTGTAGTTAATAATTTCGAAAACAGTGATTCGAAATACATCCGCAAATATACGAATATCAAATTGTCAATTTTTAGAATAATTGATCACATCAAATTGTCATAATCATCAAACAGCCTCGATGTCTGACCATGGCTGGCCGATTCCACTTAAAGAAACTCCGAAATCGCAAACGCCAAGCAATTTTTCAAAAAATCAACAAACACATCAATCTATTTTAAACTCGCCAGTCTCCCTGACAGATTTCATCTGGCCAACCTTCGATTAAAAATACTTTTAACACTCATTTCTGCGATTCTCGCGAGACTATTTTGCAAGTTACGACACTACCGCGGTTCCAGGAACACAAAGATCCTCATCAGGCTTTTTGCACATAAAATCGTTCATTAATTCGCATCGGCAATTATAGTTCCGGCGGTTTACATCATTCACGAATTCTGCTGGCCTGTTAACACGGCTCGTTAACGCAGAAATTAAAATATAAGATCAACTTTCCCGTCGGACCGCCGTCGTCTGGGACTTTTTTTCTGTCGAATAGGATCTCCTGGTAATCTACATTTTCTTTTTGGCGAGCTGTCCTGCCGAGACAGTATAAATCACGCTCAAGATCAAGGCTAGATCCGCTCTCCTTTGAACGATGTGCGGATAAAAAACGACCGTAAATTGCCGGCTAGAATTCGCAAGTTTATAAATAACAATAATAATCGAGAGATTAGTCTTTTCCTCTTGAGAATGATCAGAAACTTAAAGTAGAGAAATCTCTCTTAAATATTCCGGCAATGGTTATTTCGCGTAAGCAGTATTTCGCAAGATCAGGAATTATAAGGATATAATATATACTAAGGATTATAGGTCATCGAATTCATTTCGGTGACTTTGAAATCGCGAGGGACACGCGACCTTGACATCGTTTTCACCCGTATCGTTCGATTTCGACTCGCGGATCTAAATAACGTCCCCGACGATCTTTTTTCTGACGATTAGGCGACGATTACTTTATCGTTCAATTCCATGACCTTCGTCGAGCTTTCAGGGATCTCGCACGCAAAAATTTTCGCGAGAAGTAGAAAAGGACGTTCGTGATCAGACGTCGGTTCGAGAGAAGCTAACCTAGCACTTGAACGATGTTGCGTAAGACGTAAGAAGTTTTTTTTTTTACCTAGCCACCTTGAAATTTAGTCTGATAAGCTCTAGAAACTATATTTAACCCGTGAATGCGAAACGTGCTTTATTTTTGAATGGACAAGGCCGATTGCCATACTCGCGATAACGCTGTGATAACGCGACTGCGCCGGAGTTCCAGTTGCTGATCTAACGATCCCCCAAATTAATTTATCCTGGAGATTCTGAATGGTCGTTTTCGAAAATTAATTTTACTTTCATTTTCGAGATACTGCCGTTTAAAGTTTTGATCGTTAATTTCGCTAACTTTCGAATCGGTTTTCGCGACTATTCTCTGGTAAATACAAATTTAATGAATTATATAATCTGAAGCTCAATTAATGCATAAATTCAAATTTTTTCAAATTGTACATGCGGCGCTTTTGTGCAACCACAGATTTTTGGTTGCACAAAAAGGTTGCAACAAATGACCAGGAGAGGTCTGACTAGAATAAACGGAGAGACCGAATGCAGAATCCCTTTCACCGGGTTTTTTTCGCAAGACAGGGCCAGGAGATCCGCAAGAGAGGAGTTCTCGGAGCCTAAACAGCTAGTCTGCGGTGTTCTCTCTCGTTGATCGGGTCCAGAAATATCGGGCGAGCGGTTGCATCGGGCCGTGTTTCGCCCGTAGCGCATATTCACAAGGCCATCCGGTCACCGATCCAATGCTACTAAACCCGAACCCCTTTCCTCGCCTTGCCCCCCACCGGAAGATCCTCTTCGTTGCAACAACGCAGCAGCGGCAGCAGGCGGGCTTTCTACCCGGTCTTGTTTTCTCGTCGAGACATTGGGCTTCTTCATCTTCCTCCTCCTCTTCTTCTTCTTTCTCGGTCGTGTTATCTCCGAGATCGTCGGTTCTGTACCCGTGCACGCGCACTTGCAACCCACCTACGTGCCAGTCGAACCCGACCGAAGAGAATGCGATTATGCAACTAGCACCGACAGCCTCTTATATCAGACTCGATGCGACCCCTGTCCACACTGCCGCCGCTACCTTCGCGTTCCCTTGGTACTTAGGCCTTTCCTACCTCGGATAGAAAGCTGTTTAACTCGTCGCTTTATGGCATTGAATCAGCCCATGATTTGGAAAATAGTATATCAAATACATACGTCAAAATTTCTTTTAGCTTTTGTCGCTTGATCATGGCAACCCTAACTGTCAAATGTAGATTCAACCTAACTGTCAAATGTAGAATCAAGCATAGATGAACTGCTTCGGCAGTGAAACGTTAAAGAATTAGTAAATGTAAACTTTAAATTAGTTCGCGAAAAATCGGGGACCGAGGCGATCGTTCACGGTCCCCGTAGAAGCGTATCGCATCCTGGATCGGTCGGCCATCATGCTAGAGCAGCATGGAGTTGCATAATCGCGTAACAGGGCAGTCGCGAGTGTCGGTGCCGCAAGAACGATAAACAGGAAGGGCAATAAAAAAGATTGGTGCGCGGCGTGGCAAGTAAAAAGGCCGATGTCTGACAGCGAGAAAGAGTGAACAGGCGAGAGAGGAGAGGCGGAGGAGAGTAGAATGCCGTTTCTGTTGACGAAGCGAGGGGGACGAGGAAGAAGGGAGCACATTGGCAGCGGCCAACAGCTACAGGAACAGCAGCCAAAGCAGCAGCCACAGCAGCATGCGAGGTTAGTACCACTGCACTGGAGCGGTGGCCGGCTGACCTTGTATTCGTGGAGCCTGGAATAAGTCGCAGAGAGCGACGGGGGCCTCGAGCTGCGAGCTCTCTCGCCTCCTTTTCATCCTGACGTTGCCAGTCCGTATTATCCATATTCTTCACTCCCACTTTCCTCTCCTAACTCCTCGATTTCCTTCGGTGATCTTTCTTGTCTCCGATTTCCCCTCCGTCTTCCCTCTTCTCGCAGAATTCTACAAACATCTTGTGATTATTTATTATAGACAGACTGAAGCCCTTTTACGTAAGTGTTTGCAATAAAAAAAGAGGAAGATACGAGACTGCTCGTCTAATGACAAGGAAGGGACATGCACAAAAAGAGAAAAGGAAATATATAATAATTGTTTCTATTAATCATGTTCGTATTATAATATTTGTATTTCTAAAAGAAACCTACTTTGTTTTGTAATCTCTATACTGTATATTATATGTAATGTATTTTTGTTTTGTATTTATGTTGTAATAAATCTCATGTGAGATTTTCTAAAAAACAAAAAAAAATATATAATAATGGTACAATCGATATGGCATTATCATATAATATTGCATAGTTGCATTTTATAATTTTGTAGAGAATCAATGAAACAATCAATATGATTATAAATAGTGCATGATTTTGCAATAATGCGATTTATTGGATTAATTAATCCATAAGTAGATTTTGCTTTAAGTGTTTGAAACCCGCTCTTGTTCTCAATTCACGTTCCGGCACATAAAATTGATTTGCGCAAGCAGAGAGGATCAATCAATGTGATTATTAAAGTAAAGTAAATTAAAGTAAAAATAACGCTCTCAGATAACGTTTCTTCCTGTCAAAAACGAAGCGAACGTCGAAAAGTTTAAATAAAGTTGATTCACTCTTATGGCATTTGTCGTTTTGATCCCTTTTGGTATCGTTTTGTCAGGTCCTTCATTATTAATCTATCGTGCATACCTCGGCGTGTTTCAACCTACTCGTAAGTTCTAGTCGTTGGCCGAAACGACGCCATCGCTCCTCGGGCACTCTCTTCTTGCTTGCTCCCGAACCAACGCGACAACGCATATTTATAAATATCAAACCGCTACCCCTCCCGCTTCCACCCTCTTCTCGCCTAACCTTGCAGAGAAACGACATGGAAACGGAGACGCCGTGAGAAATGTTGGGGGAATGCGATGGTTTATGGACTTTTGTATTTTTGGACTAGGGTTTAAGTACTCGGACTGATCCTCCGAGGGTGAGTCTTTCTCACCCCTTGCGCTGCGAGTTATTTTATCGTTGCAGTGATTACACCTTTTCCGTCGTACATAATTTCTATCAACACTTCACTCATTACAGCTCACGGCTAAAGATTTTTTAATGGATCATTCAATCGCAATAGTGTCGTTGTCTCTGCGATTGTCCGCAATTTTTGGGAAATTTTATAACGATTTAAACAGAGCATGGACTTCCAACATGGCGCTTCTTTAATGTAACCAAGAGTCGTGGAGCTTCGGAAAAACTTTTGGCCCGTCGTCGAAGGATTCGACGATAATTGAGTGGATGTACGTGTTCGGGGAGGAGGCAGGGATAAGGTGAGCCATCCGAAAGGCGCGAGAAGAGTCGAACGACCGCGAGAGGTTACAGGGGCCCGGTTCAAAGCTCGCCGGGAAGGACGGGGCCCCGGTTCGTGGTAAATCTCAGCCGGACGCAGCCAGACACGGCCAATCTTTTCCGTCGCCTCGGACCCGCCACGAAAAAATTGATGCTGTTGGAATTCCTGCAACTCCTTCGGCCAGGAGGACGCGATTCAAACGATCCGATCGCTCGGGTCCCACGCGACGGCAATTAAATCCGATATGCGCCGGGCAGCACCGACTTCCAGAGCCGTGTGAATTATGCTACCTTGGGACCCACCCAAAAATGAAACCAACCTTTTACGTTTTCAACTATGACAACTTATCAGAATAATTACTAGGTGCAGTTTAAAATTGTGGCCTTTTTTTATTGTTTTCATCACGATGCACCTCATCGAAAAATTTGAAAAAATTCGTGAACAAGACTTACACGTATACACTGATACTGTAAAAATATTAATAATGTCGCTGGTAATTCGAAGACAATTTAATACGTTTTCAATTATGACAAGTTACGAGAATAATTACTAGGTGCAGTTTAAAACTGTGGCCCGATTGAAAGCATTAAAGTGGTTTTTACTGTTTTCAGCACGATGCACCTCATCGAAAAATTTGAAAAAATTCGTGAACAAGATTTACACGTATACACAGAATACTGTAAAAATATTAGTAATGTCGCTGGTAATTCGAAGACAATTTAATACGTTTTCAGTTATGACAAGTTACGAGAATAATTACTAGGTGCAGTTTAAAACTGTGGCCCGATTGAAAGCATTAATGTGGTTTTTATTGTTTTCGGCACGATGCACCTCATCGAAAAATTTGAAAAAATTCGTGAACAAGACTTACACGTATACACAGAATACTGTAAAAATATTAGTAATGTCGCTGGTAATTCGAAGACAATTTAATACGTTTTCAGTTATGACAAGTTACGAGAATAATTACTAGGTGCAGTTTAAAACTGTGGCCCGATTGAAAGCATTAAAGTGGTTTTTACTGTTTTCAGCACGATGCACCTCATCGAAAAATTTGAAAAAATTCGTGAACAAGACTTACACGCATACACTGATACTGTTAGAATATAAACAATGTCCCTGATAATTCGAAGACAATTTAACGCATATGGATTCGCGAAGTTCAAGGTTCCTGAACTTTTACTACGACTTTCCCGAACTCGAAGAATTTGCAAGGACGTTTAACAAAGTTTCTACGTCTATTCAACACCGACTCGATTCTAACTCTCCGCGGTAGTTTTGAATGACTGTACGGCTGAGTCATCGATCGAACATCAAAGCTCATTAATTGTCAATCTCCCAACAACGCGACGGAGCTATCGAGGCAATTACAAATCGCGACTTATCGCGCGATTACAAGAAAACGCGTATTGCGCGATCGAAAATAATTTCTCCAATTGTCCCGCAATCGTTTCGATCTCCGCGTCATACGAAAACAAAGCTATACTCAATGCTATGCGTTTCAAGGCTTGCGGATCTTTATCAGATCTATTTTCAAATAATTCGTCAGAACGTTGATGCAATGACTACCACGTCAGTCACGTATGCCACTATTCTTTAACCAGGTTATTTGTCAGGTTAATATATCAGTTGACTACGAATTTGATGCATTTATGGTAAAAACGAGTAGGTTCACCATTTTTCGAATAATTACCTACTATTATTAACAGAAGGAAGCTATCCTCCTCTTGTAAATGATGCATAAACATTTTATTTTGCATAAGTATCCGCAGCGTACTAATCGCTGTGACTGCGAAATAAATAGCAGCGCAATAATTACTTCGGTCGCCAGGTTCTAATGGCGAGAGTTAGATGCGAGAATATAGAGGAAGGAAATAAATACTGGAATAGAGTTAAAATCGCGAAGGCGGTCCAGATGTTGAGGAACTCTAGTGTGATTCACAAAGAACAGTGTCTCGTTGCAAAAATATTTGCAGTCGCCGGTTTCGAGGCTGTCCTTGCTCGTGGTTCGCGTTTATCGCTGTTACGAGTTCTCTGTTCGCGGAACAGAGACGGACATAGGACGAGGGGAAAAAAGAGGAACGAAGTCCCCCACGACCGATAAAGAATTTCGCGATCCCGTCGAGCGCTAATCAGCGTTAAATAAGCAGCGTGCAAACAGCCTCGACTGCTAGAGGGCCGATGAACCCGGTCTCCGACTGTTTTTCCGCGACGAAACCGCGATCCATCTTGTGTCAGAGCCACCGGGAGGCGCATAATTTTCACCGGCTAGTCCTTTACGCCAGCCGAGAACGGCCATCGTTGTCGTCGTCGACGTCGACGATCGACCAGACGAATAATAACGCGCGATAACCAGCCTGAAAGCGATGATACCGGTTCCCGGTAGTGTTATCTCGTCACCGGGGCTTTTCACCGGAAAAAAGAGTGCAAACCATGTTGCATGAGCCGGTGCAACGATAATTTCGCGACGCGATCCGTTATCGACGGCTTAACTGATTCCGACGACACGGGGAAGTATCCCGGGTATCGTTTCGCGAAAAAAACACGCGGAGTCGAGCGATTTTTAACGACTCGTGCATCTCGTTGTCTGAGAATCGAGTCTGTGAAAGACTTTTAATGTACCGCAACTGATTTTGTGGGGGTCGGTAATTTTGGGTGGAATCTTTCGATGGGCAGTTTCGGATGGAAATGCTTGTCAGCATGATTTACGTTTACAATGAGTAGCTTTCTTGGTGACCGTGCTGTTTAGAAAAGAAACTTAATCATTTTCTCTTGAATAGGAAGACATTGAAATTTGTAAATATGTTTCTTATATCGATCGTATTTGTTGTTACATTCAACTTCAGTTGTTAACAACAAACACGATCGATATAAGAAACATATTTATCATGGATGGGGAAACTCCTATAGCAAAGGAAAGTTTTTATGCGTCCATGTCGAGACAGTTTGGATTTGAAATTGTACAGATTCTCAAGAACTGGTAAAAAAAATTTGAATACAAAAAATATATAAGGATCGAACTATTGCGCCGAAAACATTGAACTTCAGGTATTGAAGTTTGTTATCGGGAAAAGTTAATTAGGAAGTTCTCCATTCCCGATTTTTAATATTGGAAATAAGATTTAGTCTGTTTTGTTTCGAAAATTGTAATATTACTATCGCGCTGCTGTTATGCGTCATTCGAAAGATGCGACGACTACAATGTAGATACCGATCTAATCTGTAAGGGATGATATCACCCTCCCAACGATTGAACGGTGCACAAAAGAAATGCCACTAACATTTCCACGTGTTGCACAATTCTGTGAAGTTTCGTCAGACTCGGAGACGTTATGATGCAGAAATAATATAAAAACACGTTGCTTTATGAAATGAAATAATGTCAGGTGGAACGAGGACGCAGTCGTGAGTCACCGTATCGATATTCCTCGAATAAAAAGACCGCTCTATGACTCAAGAGGTACGAGGCAAAAAAAGCGGCGTTAGGTTTAAGCTCGCCATTTGTTTAGCTCCGCATGGTATAATAAAAGTGCATAAACGTTCGGTGCGGCGATAAAATGTCCGATGGATGTCGCTTTATTAGGGTGTTCGTCGTCGTTACGTTCAATCGAGCCTGCCAGCCAGACCCTCCGCTGATAACGCTGATTGGTTAACCGCCGCGAACGCCGGAAAACAATTAGCCGGCCGATGAAATCGAATCAGACAAGGAGCGGCGGATGAACCCGGGACAGACAACAGAGAAACAGAGGAAAAGAGACAAAGACAGAGCGAGAAAAAAAGAACAGAAAACGATTAATTGTCGAACAACGGTTGCGCAATCGTCTGGCGGCGCGGTTTATTGTGACTGGTGGTCGCGAGATCGACACTCCGATGGATAACACCGCGGCTGTTGCACACGCCATCGATGCTTTTTCCTCGATTAATCGCGATTGCCTCACGAGTCACAAATATAAGTTACTTGTTTGCCTTACAGACCGCGTTACTTAACCGTTCCTGCGATTCGAGCAAATTCGAGCCGTGTCGCAAACGAATCGAAGTGCTTAAATGGTGTACAATTTGTGTGAGGTGAACGAGTAGGGCTTTCGCGAAGAAAACCATTCATTCATGTAGGGATTCTGTTAAAAATAGTACACATTCAGGTAGGAGAGCCTTGCTTTCGTCAAGGAGAGTGTTCGTTCAAATAGGACTTTTATTAAGGAAAGTATTCCTATAAGTAGGGCTTTTGCCAAGAAGAGGATCGATTCAGGTAGGGCTCTCGTCAAGAACAGTATACATTCAAGTAGAGCAGCATTCGTGCAGGTAGGGCTTTCGCCAAGAAGAGTATTTATTCAGTTAGGTCTCTCACCAAGAACAGTACTCATTCAAGTAGAGCAATATTCATGCAGGTAGGGCTTTCGCCAAGAAGAGTATTTATTCAGGTAGGGCTCTCGCCAAAAAGAGTATTTATTCAGGTAGGGCTCTCGCCAAGAAGAGTATTTATTCAGGTAAGTCTCTGGCCAAGTACAATATTCATTCAAGTAGAGCAGCATTCATGCAGGTAGGGCTTTCGCCAAGAAGAGTATTTATTCAGGTAGGGCTCTCACCAAGAACAGTACTCATTCAAGTAGAGCAATATTCATGTAGGTAGGGCTTTCGCCAAGAAGAGTATTTATTCAGGTAGGGCTTTCGCCATGGGCTTTTATCGTGAAGCGATTATTCTCGAACTCGAACGTTGAAAGACAGTCAAGCTACAGCTCTCAAGTTTATCTCAACATTCAAGAGACTCAATTAGACAGCTCGTTCGATGTGGCGTTTTAAATATCCACTGCGAATGAAGCCGCACCTACGAAAATCGGTTGGTGCAAGGTTATCATCGGTCCAAGCTATCTTTCAGTCGCAGATAGGATCTGAACACGACCATGGTGAAGGAGAATGTTGTCCGGTGACGAGCATGTTCGATATCTCTCTGTGTTACACCTTCGCCGGGGCCTAGACAGATGGGGCCGCGAGAAAGAGACAGAGAGAGAGGGTGGGAGAGAACGTTTTCTTAAGAACGCCGGGCCAGCCGCCGTCGCATCGTGGCTCCGGTGATCTCACTTTCGGGGAATGCCGTCCGGACGTTTCGCCAAAGTGCATCGTTCGTTGCGGCGACAACGATATCGACCTCCGGTATCTGCGCGAGCTCGAAAACAAACGAGCAGACGCGTATACGCGACACGATCCGCGAAAAAATAACTCCGCAGTATTATCGGCTGCCACGGGCCAGGAGTTTCACGGGCAGAGTTCACTGTTTCGCGACAGTGATGCAACGAAGCGCATGCACGTCCCCCTGCGGACTCGGCAATCGCTCGCTGAGAACATGGCTGACCCTCAACAGCCAGTATGTTGATTAGAAGTCGTTTATTGTTCCATAAGAGTGGAATCAATTGCGGTAACCGTTGCGAAAATATTCTGCTCGGACAGTTGACGAGCGATCGATCTTGAAGATTTGCATTTGAATTTTAATGTGACCGTTTACAGATGAGAATGAATTTGAATATAGGCCTGAACGTCTCAATTTCGAACTTGAATCTGACCTTTAAGATTTGTATTTAAATCCGAATCTCATCATCCATATTTTCGTTTGAATTTTAATCCGCTCTTACAACATTTGAATTTCAGACTGCCCGGCTAGCATTCGTGTCAAACTGTGAACCTAGTTTTCAAATATTGGAAAAGTAATTTCCCCCCGATGGTCCCGCAACAATTAATCGTTACGGGGCCGAGCTGTACGAAATGTAATTCAATCGCGCATTAACTATGCCGATTAAAACGTAACTGTTAATCGGATTGCAAATTGTTTTCTACAATTGTCAATTACAATCCGCTGTAACCACCTACAATTGCGTGTGTAGGTCGCCGTCAATCAACGATTATACAAAGTCCGTCGTAACCAAGCCAGGTATTACATTTCAATCGTCATTACGCGACGGATTATCATGCGAATCACAATTTGCATAAATTATTTTGTAACACCGTTCCGGGGATGCGGAATTTCGTAGAAATCCGAACTAGTTAGTCACACACTCCCTTCACAACGATTCACTGGAGATCATTTTCCTAAAATTACTGCGTTTATTTCAACAAGGAGATTTATACTCTCGAAACAACATTATTTCAGTTGATTAGACAAGGGTTAAGTACGAACATGTGCGTTTGCATAGAGATCCCCCGTCTATTCGCGGCAATCACTTTCGCTCTCGGCCACCTAAACTCCATTTCCCGTCATCAAGCATCCGAAGCCGAGCGGCTCTCCAAAACTCATGGGCCCGACCGAGGAGTCCCTGAACTCTTCTAGAAACCGGTCGTGGGCCTAAGCACGGGGCCCTAAGCTCCGAAACTCCTCTCGGCAGCGAAGAAGAAGAGGATCGTTCCCGCGTGTAATCGAGAGTCGACGAGAGACCGGCTGCCCACGCCTGCTCGATAAACGCACGAAAACAGACAGATCTGAGAGAGAGAGAGCAAGAGAGAACCAGGCAGAGAAAGAGAGACCAAGAGTACGAGAAAGAAAGAGATATCGGACCGTGGGAGGAGATGCTCGAGTCAAGAGAGACAGGTGCTGGCAGCTGGTCCGCTGAAGCGAGACGGCCGTGCGTTGAAAGAGGGAGCTGAAGGGAGCTGAAGAGGAAGCGACGAAGAAAGAGAAAATAGTGGGAGAGAGACCTAAAAGAGGGAAGAGGAGAGAAGGAGAGACGGCGGGTCCTCGCGCGATAGAGCAAGGTGCAATGCTCGAGCGGCGCTGCACAAACAGCGTCGGGCGTCGCAGTCCGCACCAGCCAAGGTCACCCGGGTAATGTCCCGATGCCCCCTATGCAGGACAAATTCAGCCACTCGACCGAAAGCGGTGACGAGCGGAGCGAAGAGCGAAGCAGAGCAAAGAGAACCGCCCGTGGAGCGTAGGGGAGAGAAGAGGAGCGTTTTGCACGCGCGCAAGCCGGGGCCGGGAGGTTAGGCTGGGCCACGTCGATGCGCGAATCGCCCTCCACAGAGAGAGAGAAAGAGAGTTCAGAGAAACGAGCAACGTGTTATGCAACGGCCCCGTCGGGAATAATAACGAGACGGACGTGTTTCTTCGCGGACGCGCCTGATTTTATACCAATCTGTAGGATTTTCATGGTTCCGTGACATGATTTGCTCCAGCATCTTCTTCTAGCATTTCATCGCGGATCTAGGATTGTTGAGATTCTTCGTGGAGATGACTGAATGGATCGTGGGTTGTATTGACCGCTGAAAGTCGAGTGCTGGTCTTGTAATTAATCATTTGCAACAGTATAATTGCTGGGATGACGAAGTTGGGAGATCAAATCTAGACCTTATGCACCAGAAGATGGAATAGTGAGAGGAGGTGTGAGCTGTAACAGGCTCGATAGACTGGCATCTACCTGATTTTTCTGGGTAAGGGAATAGGTAAAGAAAAGGGACCTCTCCTCCTCGTGCATTTCGTTGTAAACTCCAACAAGAATGTTTCTTGTTGGCTTGTCAATAATTTGGGCATATAGAATTGCTCCTTCCCTCTAATTTCAACACCTTCTAGTATCCACAGCAAGCCTAGACTCCATTCTAAAGAATCGCAGAATCGCATCTATCCCGAACCTAGACCTGCTCAACCCAGCCGACCATATGGTAGACCTAAATCCACTGCGCCTCGAGAGACAGATCTCAAGGTCACGGTCTAACCCGGTCTAGGCTGAATCTAGACCTGCTCAACACTCCTCGGTGTCTCGTAAACCTGCTCGAGACACGCGGTAACCACGCAAACCAGACGTGCTCTCGTCAAACAATGCTTCGACGTTGAAGCTGGATGGAAAAAGTGCAAGAGCTTACGGATTCGCACACCACAGGGACTTACGGACCAATTTGATGACGATCTAGTCAGCCAACCGAACGCATCTCTCGGTAACGCGATCATCGGAACTGGAGGCCACCGGCTCGCAACCGGCAGGCGTTAATCGATCTCCGAACAAGTTCCAGGAACCAGCACAAAGAAGCGGATGGTCGCGGCGGGTCATTCGCGATGCGATCTTGCATAACTGGCTTCTCCGGGCCAAACACGTCCAAGGCCGCATTCTCTCGGTCTTAGCCCCTCTCCCCTCTCTCACTACGCTTCACCCAAATAAATTAACCGGTCTGGCCGTGTCCCTCCTCTAGAACTTCACACGGCCAATTATTAGGAGCATTGAAATAGTCTGCTTTGAACCCTTTCCAGACTGCCGATGCGTCCCAGCTACAGTCTAAGCTCTCGTGAAAGTGATCGTCCGAATTTGGTTCTTACGACTGCGTACTCTCCCCTCCACAATCCTAATTTAATGGTGGGGGATTTCAGTAATTTAACTTTATCTGCCGGAATTTTATTAGATACTTTGGACCTAACACCTCATTTGGTTCTCCTCTATACGCGAGTTATTATTCGATAGTTTACTTCAGGATAGGGTTAGGTTTTTATTAAATTTTTTTATTACATATTATTTCACTTACATTTTTTTGTTATTATTATTTTATTATTATTTCAGACATTTAATGTGTTTATAATGTATATTTTGGAACTTGCTTTTCATTATGATGGCGCCAAAGGATTTGCGCATTTTCGCGAGCGTTGATAGGTCGACGGGATAGTCCCAAAGTACCTTTTATTCGTGGATTTCCAATGTCCATACCTCACCAAAAGGAAGATTAAACATCTTTCACATTATAATCCCAAAATTTAGTTTAGTTTCGCACTGTCCATAATTAATGGATATTTTAGATTAAGACTTATGTTTAAGATTGTTTTCTGTTATTCTACATTAACTGCAAACATTTTTATTAAAGGACTTCGGTCCGTATAAAATAAATAATAATAATAAAATTATTAGTATTCAGCGGATCCTTACGCGAAATGGAAATGTCGTGTATCGATTGGAGGATCACAGGCATCGAGAAGGGACGATCGTTATCAGCGGTATCAAATCGGGGAGGGTGTCGTCCAGTTTGTGTGTAACACGCGACGCATATTTTTACGGTCGCCGCGCTATCACCAGACGTTTCGTGGAATATTTTGTTTGCGGCGCATCCGTCCGCTGACGAAACCGGATGACGCTCGGGACTGAAAGTCAAGCGTGTCTCTCCAATGAAAGAGAGCGGCCGAGGAATAATAAAAATGTACGCGCACACGCTCGCTGGCTAAACGAAACGACACGATGGCGATGCGAGGAATGGGAGGACACACTGTGTGTGCGCACGATTATCGGAGTACGGGAAACCAGCGTAAATATGCATTAACGAGGCCCGATTCAACGGGGCACTCGCACCAAGTGCCATTGACTTTGACACTGAGCCGTGCTCGCTGAACTTTTGCGACGCGAAAAACACGGCCGATCGATCCGACGCACGTTCGACACGTAATACCGCCGGAACGTCAGCGATATCGACTCTCCCCGGCCCTCGGTTATGTCTATCTCCGCTTTTACCAATGGCCGTAGTCCGGTTACATGCTTGAACAGTTATCGAATCAACGCGAACAAGTTTTTACATCTAACAACATTTTCAGGTTGAAGAATATCCTAATGGAAACATCTTGTAAACAGGAGCCACGTTCCTATGGCCGTAAAAAATTGTGAGATCAAACGAAATAGGGCCAAGTTCGTTAGCTGAGAGATGCCTCTTGCAATACTGAAAAAAACGTTTAATTGAAACATTTAATTGAAACAATCTCGAATATAATTCGATTTTATTTAACTATGAAAACATGTGACAAAATGAAACTGAAAATACATTTTTCGGAACACTATATGCACCTTGCTGTTTACGATACTTTACTGCGTTGGATTTTAAAAGACACAAAATTAGTGAATTGTGCAGTTGGAAACAGCAAGTTTGTATATTCGCAGTTTCTTAAATCGAGAGCAACTTATGGCGTTCTGCGCCATGTCTGGGATTCTATAAACTCGTTATTTGCGATTCTGCTTAATGCGCAAGCAAAGAAGCCAACATGTTTGGAGGACAGGGGGAGAGGAAGAAACAACGTTGGCCAGTGCCCAATTAAGCGTTCTTTTTGCAACACGCGCTGATTTCTCGCGCAATTTGCACAGTTTTGGCAAGCCCAAGGAAATCCGTTGCGCGACCTAATCGGACAGTTACAAGAGGGGAATAAACGCGCAGGATGTCGCCATAATGGATCAGACTCAAAAACAGTGCAACAAAATTCATTTCTCTATTAATAATTAATAGAATCGAATATGAGAGGGTATAATTTAAAACGGTGGAAATGATTTAAGAGTGCTGATCTATTTTGCTCACGCTTGTTAATGTCATTAAAACAAAAATTAACTGTTTATGTGACTCCTTGCAATTCGTACAAGTAGAAACGCTTCTAAGGGTTTTTGCCCTCGTAGAATTCAATTTTGGTAATTACTTATTTGCTAGAATGTAAAATGTGGCCCTTATAAGTAGAATACGCATTTTAATTAATTTTTTTAATGAAATATAATTATAATGTTTTCAATGTAAAAAATCTATTGAGAGATGTAACGAATTTTGATTTTACTCCTGCTGCCCATAATCGTTGCAAAACTAATTCCACCTACTTTATGGAAACGACGCACTGCATGGTCGTCGGGATCGTCGACTCTCGTCGTCGTGTCTGGCGTGCGCGAGGCTTAATTAACGTGTTCGCTGATAACTGAATCCTCCTGTCGGAAAACAGCCGGTTGGCGCGACTCTTTTCCACGAAATCTGCACGGCGCGCCGGTATCAATGCGTTTGATTTCTTGTTATCCGTGCTTAAATCACCGCGCAATAACCCCGGTGCAATTAAAACCGTCTGACGCGTGGCAGAGCCGGCTGTTGACACGTTTTTTGGAATTTTACCGGGCGTGTTCCGAGTCCCGACATCCGACCGAATTCGATGACAACGATCAAACACCGTGCTCCGATTGAAATAGTGAATGGTAGGCTCCGAGTCCGTTCGAATTTAATTGCTGAACACTGAAACTACTTAGCCCGAAACGAGACCCATTCTTTTATAATAATAACAGGATTGAATTTATTCAGTGGCCAAGTTTAAATTCAAATTTCAAATCAAATTCGAATACGAATGCTAAGAATTAAATTTAGAATGTATTCTCCGTTACGATAAAATTTCAAGAATAAATCATGTTAATCCAGTACGTAATTTTATCAGTGGCGCGTTATGACTAATTGGAGCCCTTGGGCAAATTGAAATTTCGGGGCCCCTTTGAAATTTTTTATGAGAAAAACGCAGAATTTGGATCTTGGTTTCCCCTTTTGGGGCCCGGGCATTTGCCCAAGTTGCACATAGGTTAATACGCCACTGAATTTTATATAAATTTTTATGTATTTGTCTACAGATGAACAAACATTTGTGTCCCTATACCAGATACAGGGCACTTATAATGATGGTTCTTTACCCACCTGAAAAACTGTAGATCCCGTCGCGAAATAACCTTGGCAAAAAAGTTGAGAGCGACGTAAAATAAATAATTAAAAAAAAGGGCACTTATAATGATAAAAATCGTGTACGAAACGCAATTTGAAATCGATTATGTTACAAACTATAACAGCACCCTCGTTTAATGGTCATCATCGGATTCAAGTTCGTGCCGTAACGAGCAGTCACAAAAAAACGAGAATCCAATGTACCAATCATTAAAACATGTTTTTCCACTCGTAAAGCCGTAACGAATTCTAATTGACTTCTTAATGTTTGTACGAACATTATTTTGTTTTATGAAATCGTGGACGAACCTGTTCGTCTAGTAAATAAATGGTCAGACTTCCCAGCTTGGTGAGATCGCTACGATCTCGATCGATCACGCGCAACACCGGTACCGTATTTCCATTCGCCTCGGTGCGTATGTAAAATAGTTATATATAATTTTCAGCGCAACGCATGCATAATTCGCTGGGCTTACGTAAAAGCTAATCCTCGATCGGTCTCTGTTGCACGGACTGTTATATCAAATGTTAATCACGCACGTGACCAAGGCAACCGTGTTGTTTACGACTAAACAGGACTGTCTTCTCTTTAAAAAGAACAAGACGCTTCGACGAAGACCTTCGAGACTGTTTCACACATGACAATTTAATCTTTATCGTTAGATCTCCATGCAAAATAAAAATTGTCTGCATTTATTACATGGAGCAACAGCCACGTACACAGTTAATCGTGTTAACAATTAGGAAGTTCTTATTCTCTCGACTGCACATATATATTTACCATTCATTTCGTCAAATCTCTTAATTATCACTTGCCAAAAAGCAGCAACATAAATTTCAATTTCGCAGGCAGAACACAGCTTCGGAATGCTTAAATGCCAATTTCTACGGGAAATTTCATAATGGATCGAGAAAAGAAATTTTCAAAAGAATTTTTAAAAATTGAAAAATTTCTAATTTCTAATTCAACAATAATTACTGACTATGGGGTTTGTTAGATCCTGCAAAGCGTTCGAGAACTCACGAAATGCGTAGACGGGAGAGTAAACAACTCTCGAAGACAATCACTCGAGATGCAGACGCGCTAAAAATATTCGCAAAAAATAACGGCCGAAATTACATCTCGTCCTGACCATCCGGCCAAGCGACCACTTTCGTGCGGCCAGAAAACAAGAATCGCGAGCGCGCGCTCGTGCCCGGACGGGCCGCAAGCGATTTTTCTCGAAACCGTTGCGTCAATGCACCGCGATAGCAAATTTCGTCGGACTGAAGCGAAGTTGCGAAACTTTCGGCAATTCCTTCGGAGTAATGCCCACCGCGGTATGACGCCATTCATCGCCGTTGAATGAAGTTTAATAATATCGAACGACGATGTGCCTGTTGCGCTCTGCGAGTGGGTGGACTAGATCATTATGCTCGTTTCATTACGATGAACCTTGGAACTGAAATTCTAGAGCCACGTCCACACAGAAGTTTTAATTTTTACTGTCGACTGTTTGCGGATTTCAGAACGTTTCTCTGAGACTTCGTTGGTTGCAAAGTTCAATTTTGCAGTGAAAAGTAATTTGAAATTAGTTACTGTTATACCTGTAAGAAGTTTAACTATTTTCTTGCAAATAATAGTCTTAAAAGAACAGTTTATTAAGCAGTCAGTAAATTATGTTCCCCAAGGTAGCTCGGTGCTTACGCGCAGAATTGTTGATATTATTGAACAGTTGATGAAGAAATTCTCAACTATCTGCTGGTAGATGACGTGATATAATGATAATATTGCACATACTGCAAAAATGTGTGGCTTATCTTTCATTGACAATGCGACGCTTACAGCACAATCGATACACAAACTACGTTTTTATTAAGAATAACAATCGTCCTACGCAACCAACGTTTGTCTCATTATACTTTTTATTAAACCTGCATAGCTCTAGGAGTGACTCAGTATTGCTGTACAAGAATAGAAAGATTAAATTGATCGATTTCGATTACAATAAAGAAAGAGGTAATTATCATGATTGGAAAATAGAATAAAAATATTAAAAATATAATTGTATATAATAGATTTAACAATACGAAGTTTGCCGTATAGTTAGAGCTTGAATAACAAAATGGAGAGTAATGTTGACAATAATTATTAACAATACCATGCTTGCCGTACAGTCAGAGAATTCGGTTAGTTTTCCATGGGTTTTCATTGGATTCACTGTGGATGATTTTCTCAGGCGGACTAGAAAAGGCGATGGCGGCGTGATAAAAGCCCGTAGAGAATAATTAATCGAGGATCGGCGTAAATGGCTGCGGATTATGAAGAAATTTTATGAACGTTTTCACAGAAGCGACGGATGACTGCATAGATAATCATCATTCCCGTTCCCCGCAGGCACTAATTACACGCGCAGCTCGTCGTTTCTGATATTATGCAAGTGTTACAATGAAACGATGAGTCTTGTGCGTCTGGTTACGTAAAAATATTCATAGAAATCATGCAGCGGTGGTCGTAGAGCTGGCATACATTCTGTCCGGCAGACCCGACGTCTACCAGCTTACCGGTCATAGTGCTGGTAAGACCTCGAAATAACCGTGGAGTCCAGATAAAAACACTCGTGGCGAGAAAAGTGATCCCGCGTAAATATTCTTTGGAACGTGATCGTCGTGTTTCAAATTCATCCGAAACGTTTTGAAGACGCGCTGCATCGAAATATGCGAATTGCGTATGAGAGTACCCCGAAAACTGTAACTCTGCTGGAGGTGATCGAGGGAATTGTTGGATGATCACTAGATCAATTGGGTCACTAGAGGATTATTGAATCACTGGAAACCTTGAACTATTTCGCTTACCGGCTGAATCTTGAATATTCAATTTCGAAGAGGTTGATCGTTGATCTGTGAATCCTTGCGCGAATACAACGATTCAAACACAAACGAGTACAACGTTGCGTGCCAACAATGCCTTGTTGTATTTTAATGCGAAATCTTTTAACACCGACTAATAGATTATTGAATACTTTTATGAAAACGATAATGCAGAAAATCTGTGGTCGGAGATCGCAGATTGAGCTAGACTCGCAGTGGAATAAGTTGCAGCTAATCAGCCAGACGTAAAGTAATTCAATCCTTGACAGACTTCGGTAGAGTAAGCAAGAGTTAGAGCAGTCGAATGGAGATCAGAGTAGTACAAGATTGATACAGACCGCAGTAGATCCATAATTAACGTGGACACAGTAGAATGGTCGCAGGTTATTACAGAGGAAAGTAAAATAATCAGACACTCGACAAATCGCAGTAGAATGATCCAGACAAGACACAAACCGAGCCAGATTGATCTGGACTCGACAGAGATTCAGTGGATCGGTGCAAGGCGTAATGGAAATCAAACTAGATTACTAGAAGCCGGACTGAGGTCAGAGTAGAGTAGTCCAACCTCCACACAGACCAAATTAATCTGGATATACACAGTCGAATGGTCTAGGTGTAGCACAGATTAGAGTAAATTGATTTACGCTTGACAGATATACCAGAATAGTACAAACTCAACACAGACACGAACAATCTTGCCTGAAAACGAACCATAGTAAAATATTCAAAAGCAAATACAGATCCAGACAGATTCCAAGAGATTCTAAGTGAGACAAAATTTACTGTAGAATAATCTGGCTCAAGACCAAAGTAGATTGATTCAGATCCGGCACAGACAGCAGTGGAGTATTCTAGAATGAACAGAAACTCAAGTCGAATAGTCTCTGGTGTCACCAGGCCGTAGTAGAATGTTCTACAGCGAACATTAACCACAGTAGAAAGTTCTTCCCCTAACAGAGACAAATGTAAATTGATGCATGCCAGACAAATGTGACAGTAGAATACTGAAATCTTAACTTGAGCCAAATTAGCTTTCTCCAGACGTATCACGGGCACAGTAGAATAAACCAAACCCACTGCTGACCAGACTGAAACATTCTAATACATATCGAACGAAATGATTTCACGTCAGACAAAAATCACAGTGGAATAAGCCGCGGGCAGGTCGGGTTGCAGCTGTAATGCATCAGAGCGGCGATGTATCCGAAGAAAAATAAACGAACAAAGAAATCTGACAAAGAGATGACTGAAATCGCTTTCGTTTCACTGTCTCGGGGTTTCAAGTTGAACCCGAGGGGGCGAAACGCGGTCGTAAAAGACACGAGAGAGCAGCTCGAATCGATTCCCAAGCCCTCGCGGATTTATTCTCGTTGACGCACGAGCAGAATAATATTGCGCTGCACAACAGAGTTTATGAGCCGTGTTCCTTGAGTTATTTCCGTCCCGGCAATCCGACGATGCGTTCCTAAACGTACAACGACCCCATTCGAACCGTTCATATCGACAGACATTCCGCCGCGGTGTCAGGCGATTAAAACCGATCCGATGGTTACGTAAGGCTGTCTGGAAACGATCAAGTTCTTTGCGAAACGGACGCTCATTGTGCTCGCTCCCTAACATCCGGAGGACCCTTCTCCATCACGCACGCGGTCGCCGCACAGTCTTGTCCGCTAGAAGAAAATCGTCAAGACCGTCTGTCCTGTACGACAATTATATTAACCCCATCGAATTCGACATCCGTACGACGCACAGTGGGGTCCCAACTCCGAAAACTTGGCAGAAACTCGAAATACGAAAATTCTAGAATTCATGATTATCAGAATAATTGTGTGGTGGTGTCGGCGTCCAGGTTTACAGGCAGAGAAAAATTTAATTTATTTCGTTTGATTACCCATCAGTAAATTATAGTTGAGAATATGCTCCTGTAAATATTTCAAAATTGCTTACAATTCACAATTGCTTTGATGGACAAATTATCTTACTGTTTAATGCCTCGTTTAAATCGCGAGTAATGTCAAAAATCGTGTAGAATCGTTACAGAAAATGTTCCCTCTTAGCGGTGGGACTTGGAAAAGTCGCCGAACCAACGCGCCGGGGTACTTGGAAGATATCGGGATACTTTGTGGATGACTCTAGAGGTTGATAAGAGAATCCTACGCCTTACAGCCAACCGAACCACTGGTATTAAATCCTTCCTACTTTCGGTATCGCTTCAAGCGTTCCTAAAGGGAAGCGTAACAGAAACGGTAATAAGACTGCCTTCTAAGTAAAAAGGACGCTATAGTTATCCTGACCAATGAGATTATCAGAATCCCAAGTCACAGCAACAAATTGCTTTATTCTTCCAGCAAGTTGTTTGAAACTTTTCTTGCTAAATACATTCAGGTTGATCAAAATCAAACCCAAGTCTCGTGAAAACAATCAACCAATACTAATGAGAAAAGTGTAGAGAGCGCCACAGCTCAAGGGAACTTTTGGAAACTCTCAAGATTGAATTTCAGGTCCACAACGTGACCAAAAAAAAGCAGCCAACCGAGCCAACGGAGAACAATGCTTGCTAACCTAATTCGCCCACAATTTTCCCCAAAAGAAAGTCGGCTCTAGAAAGTCCACGTTTTTGCTTGGCCGTGAACGAAAAATTGCCGTACAATGGGGCTCCGAGCGTAATCGTTCTATGAATTATTAATGGGAGATCGTAGCACAATGTTCGACGCGGTGGATGATCGAAGCTCTGGAGCCAGCTTTCAGTAGATTTTTACGCGATAGTCAGCCTGGATTGTGAAACGCCTGCGCCACGTCGTCAGCTAGAAAAAATACACTCCTGCCAAAATACCGTCTATTTTTTCGCCAGAACGGTTCGGGAACGACGCGCTGCCAGTTTCCGAAGCACTTGACGTGACCTTGCTTTGTCACTGACCTGTCCTAGGCGGTGGCTGCGGGTTGGCGGCCACATACACTGGCGCATCCTCTCCACACACGCTCAAGTCTGCGCACCATCTGCCATCGTCGTGATATACCGGCTCCTTTAAGCCACGTGCATAGCGGCGCAGGCTGTGAACTTGACACTGACGCCCGGCCCGAGACCCTCCGAGACCAGTTTCGGATCGGTTTCACGGCGATCGAAGCAATAACTGCTTTATTGCAGCGCGAATCGATGCACCGGCCGCACGGTGCAACGATCCCGACACGTCTTTTTATTTTCAGACGATGATCGGCAGCGAGGGAATTCCTTTTTTTTAGTCTCCTGAATCATTCGACAGGAATTGGACGAGGATCTTCAAGCGATCGCGGTGCATTTGATCAATTTGTTCGTCATTTCGTATTCGCATTTTATACTGAATTGGTCAATTCGTTCATAATTTTGTATTTTAGAGAAACATACAAATTATATGCAATTCTCCAGCACGATTACTTCATTTCTTGATTTATACGTCCATGATTCACTTCTTGCCAGAGTCAGAACATCAACATCGCAGTGGAAAATCACTAAAAATCCCACCAATGGATCAGTCGCACTCCTACCATGATACAGAAATCGTTATCGCCGCAGAAAGCTCAGAAGGCTTTCGAAATAGGGAAGAATAGCCACGATAATGCGTCTTTAACTCGCGAGCGTAAGAAAGTGCTACGTGACGTGATCTACGCCGTCACGATGTGTCATCATTTATATATACTGACTCTCGGTGAATCGGATAAAGATATACGTAGAGAAACCTGCAAGAAAAATCCCGTGGAAGATTGGTTCTCACATTACTACGCCACTGTGATTGCCATAATGCTCGTTTTCAGTTCAATTCGTCTTTGTGGACGCAGCTTAAGATCATCAACTATCATCGATAAACGATCTTCGAATCTTACTGTAATAAAATTCATGTGGAGTGAATGCAATCGTTCGAATGAAGTGGATGCTTCCCTACAAGTCCATTATTGTGAAGGTAGCTTAAACGAAGAACTAATACGATTGAACTGAAATTTCGAATCTTGCTTTACTGGAATTTGTCTGTTCATTTAGATGCATCAAATAAGTTGAATACGAGGCGCACTAGACATGGAACTGTGTATGCGTCTCTACTAGTCGATCGTTGTGAAGGTAGCTTAAACGAAGAACTAATACGATTGAACTGAAATTTCGAATCTTGCTTTACTCGAATTTGTCTGTTCATTTAGATGCATCAAATAAGTTGAATAGAGACGCACTAGACAATGGAACTGTGTATGCTTCTCTACTAGTCGATCGTTGTGAAGGTAGCTTAAACGAAGAACTAATACGATTTAACCGAAATGTCGAATCCTTGTTAACTGTCTTCCTATTTAGGGTAACTGCACCAGTGAATGAACATTTAAGAAATTGTTCAGGAAAATATTTTATTTTAAAAAAAACTATGTGAATTAAAGGAATCTCATATATGCCAAATAGCTCCCTATACTTCATTTGTCAAAAATAAATGAACACAAATACAATGAAATTATTATTATTCTTCTTTATTAAACGTTAAATCAAAAATATGAAAAATACCAGTCAATGAACACTACATTCTAGTAATTGAATAATGCTAGTCCAATCAATGAACAAAATTACTAAACAATATTCTCCTATTTATTTAACTCTTTAATCACAATTTTATCGCTAGTATGCCGTCCGGGTTAAAATTTGTTGAAATATACAAAAGCGTTCATTTACTGGTGCCCGTTCATTCACTGGTGCAGTTACCCTACTGTCGAAATAAAGAAACGCGAGTCGATCGAGGGCTGCGGTTGTGAACGCGGCTTAAAGCCGCGACTCGCCCTCGGGCCACCCACTTGCGACTTTGATTTCGCGGCGAAGAAGCGGTGCAACGGCACCTTAAATTCTGACAAGCAGAAATAGCGATGCCGCGCCGTTCTCGCATAAAGAGAGCTCGCGTCGCGGCGCCGCTTGCAATTTTCGCGAAACTCTTTGCGTCGCGATCGCGTGGGCGGAGCGAGCATCCGCAGGAAGATCCACAGGACAGTGGCGCAATGCTGCGACGAAACGATCATTATGCAAAGCCAGACGCCGAACATGCATTGTTCGAACGATCCACCATTGGTCATGCTCCCTCCTCGAAGAATGTTGCAGAGCTTTTCCGAAAACAAGCGCCGCACGATTGCGCGGCGTTGCATCGCGACTGCATAACCACCGAATTTAGATCCCTCGCGAGCGAACGTGGCTCCTGCGCGCTGCGTGATGCAATTTACGATGGTAATAATGCATCTTCATTGCACGCGCCGCGTTAAAAGAATGGAAACGGTTTCTGTTTCTTTGTTTGTTGGCTTCGGTATTTGTTTTTCAGTAATTAGCCGGCGAGACGGATAGCACCGTTGAGAATTGTATGATGCAATTTGCGATGATAATGGTACCTCGTCTGGATTGTGCGTTCGGGCGTCGAGGAATGAAAGAACAGTTTCATATTTGCGTTTCTTTGTTTGGTATGTTCACATTTTGTTACGTGGATGATTTAGATTAATGGCGGTGCTCGGGACTGTATGGGGACGAATTTTATGGTGAAATTTATACTATGCGGATAATGTCTTCGTACATTTTATTGCGCGTATTCAACAAATAGATAGAAGAGTTTATATTTTTTGGGGGGTGGTTTAATTAATTTTGAAAGTGATAATTGGTTATAATTGGAGTTAATTGCGCGGCGAATAACGCTTGAATAAAGTAGAAACAGGTGGAGATAGTACGATGCAGATTCATTTGATCTCGCTGCACTTTCATCTTGAAAAAGTGGACAGCATATGTTTACGGTTTATGAACTAATAAAATGCTGGAATGAATGGATGACTTAAGCCTTGGAAATGTGTGACGTGTAACGAGGCAGGAGGTCTCGATACGTTTATAGCTGGCAGAAATGTTTAAAAAATAACGAAACGACAAGATTTATATAATTTACTAGAGATGTGGGTCATTTATATTCCACGACTGCTACGGCCGCGATTAATAAAGTTAGCTTAAATCACTCGACTTCGCTTTGTGTGCGCGCAAATGAGAATTTGCATAAACATCCACCGTCGATTGATGATGCATTTTACGATGACGTGCTTTCTCGAAGCTCAATGTGGATAACGTATTGCCGACAGGTGATGACACTTACGCGTGTCAGTCGATAATAATCAAGAAAAAGAAGTTGCAACAGGAGAAATTGCATGAAAATTCACAAAGAAATATTCTATTTTTATATCCGGATGAATATTGGCTAAACAAAAGGCACTTTCGTTCATTTCGAAAGATCGACGAAAGACAGAAACGTTTTAAACGATGGCAACAACGTACACATGCGTTTCCAGCGGATTTCCATCGGAAGTTTGCAGTACTGTTTTCCATCACGGTTTTCCCAAGAAACAACGGGTTCGCTGCATTGCGATGCAGCACGCGCGAAAGAAAGGAGCATAATTCTGCGTCTTTCGCGGGATTAAAAATAGAACTCACGGTACAGCTGTTTGGAAAAAGGCATGGACCACTCGCATCCATCAGCAGATGCGTTGCCAAAAATTGGCAGACACGCGGAACCATTTTCTTAACCTCAAGAATACTTGAATCACGTGCTGTAAAATTGAATAAAAGTATTTAAATTACGTTACGAATGAATCAATTCTTGTACTTCATATCTTCAGATTACTAACAAATCCATTACGTTGAAGGTTTAATTAAAAAATTATTCGGATTTTTCTCGAATTTATTTAAAAACAAAATTATAAGAGGGAACATCGGTGTTCAATTTCTTTTTATATAATATAAATAAATTCCATACTTCTATCTAGAATTAAATTGTGATTTTGAATTTACTAAGAAATGTTGAATCAAAATATGATTTTTAATAGATTGCATTCTCTTTATTAATCGCTGGAACGAAATAGCATTTTTACTTAAAACCATTGAACCAGAAAATATGATCCTCAAGAAATGATTTCTCTAGAATTAAATTCTTCAGGGATCTACTTCTTTTTCCTGAGAAGATACGTAAATTGCAGATTCGTTTAAACAACGTCATCAAAAACAAGGTCCGCGCAGCATTAAGTCTGCTCGCGTTCCAAGATCATTTTTTTCCTTACACGAGTTGCGAAGAAAACATAATAAATTATCGTTCAGCGTGTTTGCCGAACTTCCTTCCGCATAACAGATACGCAAACGGAATAACACCGCGCCATATTTCGTTGGCCGCACGCAACAATCACCGATTCCGACGCGAGTCAGCTCGCACGGAATTTTGCGTCACGCCGCGTGGAATTAATTATTGTGTCCCACATCTCGGATCCCGATCGAATAATCTCTCGAGTCCGATAGTCGGCCACAACTACCTGCCCGACGAATCACTGGATCTGCCATAGCGCTTTTTGTCCACGCAAAATGGCCGAGGGCACGTCAGCGGTGGCGGAATCGGTAAACAACGCTCGCGTTCCTGGAAAATACCTCATATCTCCGCCGAAATGTTCGCCGGGAGATTTATACGCGTCTTAGACCGGAATAAAGATTTCGCGTCGGCGGAATTGTGTTTTTTCTGCAGCGGTGCAATTCTAGATCTCGGTGACTGTAACGATCTCTCGATGCGGGGATCTGGAATTCAGTGACGAAATCTCAGTTGAAAGTAGTATCGTCTGAGGAAATTATTTTAATAATTTTGTTCGATCGTTTTGATTAATGTTCACAGAAAGACTTTATTTTATACGTTGTATAGATTTTATTGTATATCTACGATAAAATCTAAACTCGTTTATCAACGACTTTAAAATTGTGTATCGGTGTAGGATTTCAATTAAAACTTAATGTAACCGTGTTTCTTTGGTAAAAATTTGTAGCCTGCCCTACGCGTGGAGCAATAGAAATTCAATGACATGTTCTCCCATCGAAAATCAACGGGTGGAGGGAACAAGAGGATCGCAAAGAGATAACAAAGCTCCAGCTACGTTTCTTTCTCAAAATTTCAACAATAATATTACGCGTCGCGAAAGCCGGCTATATATTGACAAAAGCAAAGGTGAAACGTCCGCGACATGTTTTCCATTTCATCAGCTGCAAAACAGTGAATCACTGCTCCGTGTTTTCAAATTGATCGAGCCAATCAATCTGATCGATCACTGTTTTCATGCGATGATCAAAAAGAAGCCTCGCTTTAAAATGGCTTCTCAGAGACGTTGGGCCTTTTAAATTCGATCAAGTGATCAGAAAATTATTGTAGGAATATGACACGGCGAGCTTTCTTCTCGCTCTCAAAGATCCCGCTATCAGCACTCATTTCATCGCGGCATCTCTGAGTGTGAACGTATGCGAATATGTGTGAATGCGCATGTGAATGTGCGTGAGGCCGAATGTCCATTGTCTTGAAACTGTTTTCAATGTTTTATAATCAGTTGTTCTCCAATCACGAACACGAATTGACATATATATCGTTATAATAATTTATAAATCGTTATAGGGTAACTGCACCAGTGAATGAACATTTAAGAAATTGTTCAGGAAAATATTTTATTTAAAAAAAAACTATGTGAATTAAAGGAATCTCATATATGCCAAATAGCTCCCTATACTTCATTTGTCAAAAATAAATGAACACAAATACAATGAAATTATTATTATTCTTCTTTATTAAACGTTAAATCAAAAATATGAAAAATACCAGTCAATGAACACTACATTCTAGTAATTGAATAATGCTAATCCAATCAATGAACAAAATTACTAAACAATATTCTCCTATTTATTTAACTCTTTAATCACAATTTTATCGCTAGTATGCCGTCCGGGTTAAAATTTATTGAAATATACAAAAGCGTTCATTTACTGGTGCCCGTTCATTCACTGGTGCAGTTACCCTAATCCTTCATTATCAATTGTGAAAAATGTGCCAGAGGCTTGACGACAGATCTCAGAATGTAGTTGTGAAGCTAGGAAGTGAAATTTTCGTCAGTTTCCGGACGATCTCCGTCTCCTCGTGATCCAAGAATAAGAGGAGGGCTCTAAAGTTGGTAAGGGATAAAGGAGCAGTTAGGCAATGCAATTACGTTAGGTTTATTCCGATCTCAGCCCCCGTTGTCCTTCGAGCCTCGTGCGGAGTCCACGTGAGCACCGAGCCGTTTCGGCCACGTGAGCTCTTCGAGAGCTAAAACGGTACTTTTACGGCGCCAGAATTTTACCGATCGCACACGCGTGTGTCTCCTCCCTGCTCATCTCCCTTTGTCTCGAATCCGCCTTTCGTGCCGCCGCGCTGGGAAACTCGCTCGTGCCTTCCGTGAATCATCTCGCGACCCATTTCCGCTCGCATCGATCCCCATCTCGCTCGATCCGCTCTGGTACACGTTTTCTTCTGGCGTCAGCCATTGATGGACAACCCGCGGACCGTGCACAGTCTCGCAACAATGCTACGAAAGTAAAAACTTTCTTGCATCAACCGCATTTGTATTAACAACCCAGCGTTTTCAAGATTTAAGATAGAACTGATTGCAATGGATCAAAGTTCGTTTTTCAGACAACAACATTCTCTTTATTTTGTAATGTTGCGTTTATTGTACTGCAGATAATGGAGGTGTTGTTATAGATTAGGATTTTCTCAGGATTTTAGAGTTTTATGCGATTGCGGTAGATAATGTTTGTTATCGAGGTCGAATATGGCTTTTCGATGAGGACTTCGGTAGCAACATTGTAACTTCGGATTGCATTGATATTTTTAATTGAAAAAGATAGTCTGTGTTCCTCGAGTATTTGTATATAAGCTTATCAAGTTTAAAATTAATTGCTGTAATATTTTTCTTTAAAACAAATATGCCGTTCTCAATATTGACGGTAAATTGGGAGCAGTGATAGGGCCAATGTTAGCCTGAATTCCTCCGAGGCCCGTTAGGCTAGCTGCCGCTGTCCAAGGAAAATGGCGCAGGGAGAGTGAGAGTTTCACCGGAGGTCATTGACAAGTCGCCGATTCGCATCGAAACGAGCAAAACGTCCAGCAGAACGTCCCCGTGGCGATGCAATGGCCGCGAACCGGACACGGAAACCACGGAATCGCTTTCTTACGTGACGTGGATCCTCTGTTTCTCTCCTTTTCATGGAAAATGGCAGCGCGACCGCCCCGTAACGGAAGTCGTTGCGCAATCTCGAGGCTTGACCGAAAAGAAGTTCCGGACGCCATAATATCGTTATTAAAAATTATATAATAATTTCTAAATCGACAAAACGTTACCGTAAGCTGTAACGGGAAAGTGTATCCATGGCATTTTCATATTAGACCCATTATTCCCCCACTCTTTCGTTTTCACAAAAAGAGGTCGATGAACTGTACCGAGGATCTTTTATTTTGTAACTGGAATCATTGTGAATTTTAGAATTTTTCTGTTTTCGAAATTCATCTTGAGCCTGAAGTAGGTTTTATTTTATTGGGCCCGCAAATCCCCTGCCTTGGCAAATGATCAATATTTATATTTTAACAGCTGTGTCGAAATTTTGTGACGTATAAACCTGTCTTTATAAATTTTCTGGTTTTTATGGGTATGAAATTTTTCATAGGCCCTCAACGTGGTAGGAGGGGAGATTGTACTGTACATCCCCTTTCCAACTATTACCGACTATCCAACACTCGACAATGCTGTCGAGAGCGAGAGTCCGTTAAGCCAAGATAAATCGACGCTCGTAACGAACCAGATTTCACGGTAATGGGGAGAAATACAGGCGTTCAAACTCGATGACTGAAGGATATTCTGAAAAACCGAGGAACAGGCTCTGTTTTAGTCACGTAACGGGTAATTAAGTTATCGAGCAATTAAAGAACGTCCGAGGTCTTGCCGCGGATATCGCAACTACGCTAACCATGCCGGAAAAATTCAGCTCTTAACAACTCTGGAGGAAGTAATTTCACATTTACATGTGTTCGAACACTTTTCTGTCTGCCAGTCAGTCGAACCAAGACAAATGCGCTCGGAGTACATACTAATTTGCATAGTCTTATTGGGTATTACCTATGGAAATCAACCAATTAAGAAGCCGCTCGTTTCGAAAACAAGAATATAACGTATTCTCTGTTCGTGATAAATTATTACTTAACTATTAATTAATAACGTTGAAATCGTCTGCTGGGTACAGAGTATGGAAAAGTCCTTTTTTAACAGATCTGGCACTTTTGTATAAGGTACCAAAAAAATAAATTTCCGAAAAAGGGTTGGCATTAGGTCGAATTTGAAGGTCAAGGGCAAATTGTTAGGAGTAGACATTTTCTGAGGTGGTTGATGAACTCGAATTACCATTCTGCTGTCACATATTTTGAATTTGCGATAATCAAACGCTGATACTATTATTACGAGCACAACCGTTTCCCAGAGGTGAAACGCGAATTCGAGGAAGAGAGCGAGCAATGGCGGATAAAGGGGGGAGGGAAGCGTGCATATTACCGGTCTGATGCAACGTTACGGTGCCCGCATGGTTCCCTTTGGCAAGAAAGTCGGAAGTGGTACGTTGACCCGATGGAATTCGGCATTGGCAGTGCGGATCCGCGGGAAAGGCGGAACGCGCGCACGTAAAAGGCGCAAACTACGTTGTATGACGGCTCAGAAAAGAAGCGGCCGAGGGGAGAAAGAGGAGGTGGCAGGTTCAGGGAACTCTCGAGCGAGAGTTTCTCGATGCTCGTCGAGAATTTTCGTCGTGGATTTCGTCGGGTGATCGACCTTCTCACCGAAAGCAGATTTAACCTCGATACTGTCCCAATAGGGGGAAAAGTACCGGCCAGAAATCGCCGGATCTAGGCCCCCTTTCGATACGAGAAATCGATCGTCTCCTCTTCCTCAAACTCTGCCCTTCTCTTTCGCTGGACGAACTCCGAAAGTTTTTCCTGGAAACGCACTTAGACGCCAGCAAATTTTTTTTGCAAAAAGATAAGGTTCCAAAATAGTCGAACGGATGAACAATTTAATACGTGCGATATCTGGACAGGTAAACTTACAATTACAAGAAAACTAATCGTACGCGTCTGAAACTTGTTCCAGTCAATGAACTAGAATTTTAATAGCATTTCTCGTAATGAATTCTATGACCCAAATGAAGAAGTCTGTCGAGCAATTAAGACCAGTAGGGACAGAGCGATTGCGCAATTTTAGTGTGGAGTCTTCCACAAAAATTTCCTGCAATATTGGCTGGCTGCAATTTTGTGCAGCGCAGTTGGTCAAGAGAGCGGAACCACGGGATTATGGGTACCAGGGACGAGGTGTCCGGCAGATGGTCGGCTAAAAGGGTCAAGCTTATCGTCGTGTTTTCGCGCGAGCAAGACAGCAGCGATCGGTAGTCAGCGATCGAGAAAGTGGGTCGCAGAAAGCAAGGCCACTGACACTGGCCGCAGTCGCGCGAGAGAGTCTTCTCTCCTCCCTTGTCTCGTCCTCTATCCCTCCCTGTTCCTCTTTCTTTTTCCCCATCACCGAATCTGTCCTCCCCCTTCTTCGGGTACTATCAGGCTCCTTTCTCTCTTTCTCCCTCTACTGTTTCCACGGGGCCCGGCCGTTACGCTCGCCGAGAGTCATCGTCATGCTCGATCGCGAATTACTCTCGTAATATGTTTGCCTGGGGAAAATGCGCCGGGACGAGGACCCGTGTGCGCTCATCCGTGACCGGCGTTATGTCACCGACTATGGCAAAACGACGGGCTCGGTGGGCATAGTCGGTGCCGGTTCCCGTGACGATCAATGTCACGGCTGCACTTCTTTTTTTCTTACTATTTCCATTGTTTCGGACGCCACCCCCTTGCTCTTCTAGATTGTTCATTACCTGATGTGGATCTTCGTAGGATCCACTCGTGGATCCTTTTCCTAGGACTAAAGTTTCGGTTCCATAGTCTAGAACCTTCCTTCAGAACGTTCTTAAAGAACGTGTATTCTTCATATTTTTAGCAGTTTTCCATCAAGGTCGACCAGTCAATCATCCCTAAGGTCCTCTTCTCAAGGCTAAAACTCTGCTACCAAGGTCTACGATACTTGTCCCCTGTGTTTTTGAATAAGAAAGTGTATCCTTCATCTCTTCATCATTTCCCCATCAAGATCATCTAACCAACCGTTTCTATGATCCTGTTCCCAGGACTAAAGCTTCGGTACCATAGTCTAGAACGTTCTTAGAAAAGAATGTGTATTCTTCATATCGTTAGCAGTTTTCCATCAAGGTCGACCAGTCAATCATCCCTAAGGTCCTCTTCTCAAGACTAAAACTCTGCTACCAAGATCTACAATATTTGTCCACTTTGTTCTTGAATAAGAAAGTGTATCCCTCATCTCTTCATCAATTCCCCATCGAGATCATCTAGCCAACCGTTTCTATGATCCTGTTCCCAGGACTAAAGCTTCGGTACCATAGTCTAGAACGTTCTTAGAAAAGAATGTGTATTCTTCATATCGTTAGCAGTTTTCCATCAAGGTCGACCAGTCAATCATCCCTAAGGTCCTGTTCTCAAGACTAAAACTCTGCTGCCAAGATCTACGATATTTATCCTCTGTGTTCTTGAATAAGAAAGTGTATCCTTCATCTCTTCATCAATTCCCCATCAAGATCATCTAGCCAACCGTTTCTATGATCCTGTTCCCAGGACTAAAGCTTCGGTACCATAGTCTAGAACGTTCTTAGAAAAGAACGTGTATTCTTCATATCGTTAGCAGTTTTCCATCAAGGTCGACCAGTCAATCATCCCCAAGGTCCTCTTCTCAAGACTAAAACTCTGCTGCCAAGATCTACGATATTTATCCTCTGTGGTCTTGAATAAGAAAGTGTATCCTTCATCTCTTCATCAATTCCCCATCAAGATCATCTAGCCAACCGTTTCTAAGATCCTGTTCCCAGGACTAAAGCTCTGATGACTCTTCCGCAGCTCGTTCACAAAACAAGTCCACCCCTCATTGTTCTCCTGTGAACACTGTCCACATCGACGAGCTGATCGGAGGATCGGCGATCGAAGACGGAACTTCCACTTTCGATGGAGGGATCAAGATGCTCCGGAGTCCTGGCAGGTCTCGGTCTGCAACGGGACAGCGTGTCAGCGCATTCCTTCTCGCCCATGGCTCCGAGGAGAGGAACGTGCCGTGAACACGCGCGCGCGCACGTGCGAGATAACCCGATCGCGCGATACCCGATCTAACGCGTGCCCGACCGCGTGCTTCCACACGCGAGAGCTTGCAGCCGCCATACCACCGTCAACCGGCTCCTCCGCAAACTATTAGCATGCGACTCGACCAGTGTGTCGCGAAATACAGACACGATAGAAGGGAAGACGATTTTCTTGGCAGCCACCGTAACCACCACTAGTCTTCCTCTCTCTCATTCTGTCGTTTCTCGATGATTAATTCTGCTCGCTTAGCACAGAGTATCCTCTTCCCTACTTGCTATAATGTCCAGACCAGGCGGCGAACCGGTTCAACGCCAGGTTTCACCGATTAACTTGTTAACTCCTTCGAGCATCACCTCTTATATACAGGGTGCGGCCGAATAACATGTACCTTGGGAGTAATCAAGTGAATTTAGTACCAGATCCTCCAATAAATTTGTAAAGCTAAAGTTCGTTATTTTACATTTATATATAACTGTTATTGTATTGTAAATAAAGGACCCTGCACTAAACCACGTGACATGGGGCCTCGGCGAAAATAGCTGAATTTCAGATGCGTTGTTGCTTTTGGGTCACTGAACAAATGTATGTCAGGCAAAATGTCGATAAATGGACAGTTTCGTTGTTTCAACCCTTCAAAAGCCTGAGGTCAGGCCAGCAAAGATATCACTTTCGGATCGATGCTGTTACCATTATAAGGAAACAATATGAAGTTTTAGTGAACGAAATAGTTAAAGAATAATGGTTTGTGACAGTATTTATGACAGTTGCCTTTTGCATTTTCGTTGAACGATGTTTCTGTGGGTAGTCTTGTTCTTGGTCCATTCAGTGCGATGCTAAAAGTAGAAAACATGTATAGAGCCCATTTTGGAGAGCCTCTGTAAGAAAATATTCCATTTTGTAGAATATTGAAAGAATTTCGTTAAAGAAAAATAGACCACTTCCATCTCAAGCTTGCGAAGGGTAGTTCAAGCAGTAGCAATTTTATCAGAAATCGAATTTCAATCTTGCCAGATACACCTGCCAATCCTGAAAAAAAGGATACTAGACGTATCGAGAACTCTTTAAAAAATCAAAACTTCACAAACAATTTTAGGTAACTCGCAACTTTACGATCGTTCAAGGATTACTCGTAAAAGGAAATTTCATAGTCACAGAGCAAATAAAGGGGTAAGTGGAGTGTTCCGGTCACTAGTCAGCCTGTTCCCCGTCTTTCCGAAAGCGAGCGCTCAAAGAATTTTAATTGGCGTAGTCGCGTAGCCAAATTGGAGTGCCATAAATTCCCGGTGGACTGCTTTACGATGCTATCCAACCACACCGAGAAGAGCAAGAAAGTGTTATGTTGAGAGCGATCCTACAGCATCGAGAGATCAACCTCGGGTTATTACGGTTGCGGAATTAAATGTTGACAATCGAGACGAGACGAACGGCTCGATGCTATCCGCTTGTCGATTAGCGTGGCATTATGACGAAACGTCGCATCGTCTACGAACAAGTATGTGTTCCAATTAAGATGCGACGAGGTGTCTATAATTAGCCTAAACGGGCTCGCGGATAAGCGGCCGGCCGATCGGAATCGTCAATCGTTTTAATCGCCGGGATTAAGCCGGCCATTGTTATCGAGCGTGTCGAAGACGATCCCTCCCTGTTTGCCGGGCTATTGTCCCGCCGCGAACTTTATATATACGATTACGACATTGGTTGCACCGGCTCGTATAGAAATGCTAATGGGGAATGCCAAGTTAGCATCGTCGCGTTTTCTAATGATCCGCGCGTCACCTTCGCCGTTCGTTGTCGCCAGCCTTCTTCGACGTGTCAACAACCTCCCGGGGCGAAACGCATTTCTTCGTGTCAACGTCCAACCGACTCGCAGCCGCGAATTCAAATCGACCAGACGCGTAACATTTCATAATCACCGCAACGCGAAAAAAACGCGAATTCAGTGCGCCGCTCGGAACATTCGGATCTCGCAATTTTCGAGGTAGATGATCGAAAGATTCCTTTAAGTTTTACCTGGAAGTAAAAATGAATGAACATTGAATACCGTGTTACGATAAATACAAAATTGGAGAATCGCTTCATCTAGATTTGCAGGTATGAAATTTTCAGCATGTATGCAACAAACATAGATCTACAAAACATGTATTTGAAATTTTCATTGAGGGCCCTAATAAAATATTCAAAAAAATGCTTTTTTCTTTTCTCCATGCAACCTTGTAAATTGTAACTTTTGGAAAATCTTTTCCGCAGATCATTTAGTAAACCAATGCTTCTAATTGATGATAAAAAAAATCATGTGCGTGGAAACCACGCGCGGCAGAAGTGAAACTTATTGCTTATTAGGTATAATAGTTTATCTGTATCTATACTTATAAGCAATAAGTGTCACTTCTGCCTCACGTGGTTTCCACGCACATGATTTCTTTTTCTGTTCCACACACGGTAGGTTTTTTTAGCTATTAGCAATAGCTAATAAGCTATATATCTCAGTAAAATAAAATATTTATTTAATTTTAAAGCAGTTGCACGTGATGTCCTAACATAACCATGTATTTTTAATTTTTTTATTTTAAATGTAATTTTGTAATTTATATACATACTCGGTTCAAATTTTCGCGCCACTCGACATTCGACTTCCGTCGCATCGACTTCCGTTACATCAGAAAATTGTTACCCTCAGCAAAGAAGTTTCACTTCAAAAATCAGGCCGTTTGGTACAATTATAAAAGAGTTATTCTATTTGAAAGGTGTACGAACACTTTGTACACCCACTGTATATGTAAAGAATTCATCCCTAATTTAAAAAATGAAAATATTAGTGCGATGCGCAATTATTTAAAGATAATATCCGCCCGGAGTATGCAAACAACGATCGAGCATCGTTCATAATTCCTCGTACATTGCCAGCAGCTAACCAAACACTGGCACTGTAGAGAACCGGAAGAGACTCGAGCAATTGAATAGTATATTGGTTACAGGAACTGCCGCCGCGTTGGCAAACCTGTTCGCATGTCTGCTACTATGTAATAATGCGCGGTAGAATAAGTTGTTCCTGCCGATAGCCTCGATTGCGCAAGACGAGCGAATGCAACGGGATAAATAGTAATTACTTACGTGGATAATATAAGTACGGTAAGTATCTACACTATTCAAGGAGGGTGGTGAAAGCATGGAATGCAGCTTGAACGCGGACACATAAATTATGGTTACGGACGGGGACCGCGTTTTTCATGCCTGTCCCTGAGTCCCAGGGACACTTTTCACTTTCCTGCTTTTGTTGACCACTATCCTCCCATTTTGTGCTTCTGCTTCGTTATTGACGACGTCGTGTTCCCTTCTACCTCGACTATCTATTTCTAGTGTATTTTTTTCAATTAATTTGAAGCTTCAAATCCGTCAGTTTCACGATTTTGATAATGTCCCAAGCATCGTTAATATTAAGCAATTTTTCCATGTAGGTCAGTTCCACATTTTTCAAGGTTCACTTTTAGGTCCTTTCACTTCAGTAATATGATCAAGTTCGTGCACTTTTACTTCGGTAGGATTCCAGCACACGCCAGCATTCGCCAAAGCAATTTTTTCGTGTGGGTCAGTTCCACAGTTTTCAAGGTTCAATTTCAGGTCCTTTCACTTCTTTAAAATGATCAACTTCCTATACTGTTACTTGAGCAAGACTCCAGGTTGTGTCAACATTGATGTAATCAATGTTTGCCCTATGAGTCACTTCCCCATTCCTCAGGGATCAATTTCGTGACGTTTCGCTTAATCGGTGAGGTCAACTTCGTGCACTTTTACTTCGGGAAGATTCCAAGCTTTGTCAACATTGATGTAATCGAATTTCCCTTATCAGCTACTTCTCCATTTCTTAATGTTCCATCCTCAATCATCTCTATCGTTCATTTCCTCGAGGTTCTATTTTCAACTTCATCATCCCCTAAACATCCACACTCAACCCCCATCAACGCCAACTTTGTGCAACCTCGCAGCTCCCTACTCAACATCAACCGACCAAACTCGAACGAAAGCTTTCCCCAACGATCCCCGACGCAAAAATAGATGTCACGGCTGGATCGTGCCTCTATCAAAGATATCTACGAGAAAGTGTCGATAGGGTGTGGTGGGGATAGGCTGTGCTCGCGAGTCGATTAGCGTGCAGAGGCGTGACTCGTTAGCGTGTAACACGCTCGATTCGCGTGGGCGCGAGTGATGGAACGGGTTACATAAACGTCAAGCAGGAACTCGGATCGGTGGAAGGCCAATGTCCTGACCGGCCGCGAGCTCTCGTAATAAAGAAAACCCGTGGCTCGCGACCGCCGAATGGTTTTCTCCGCGCAATATGTATACGCAAAGCTGGTCGTGCGTGTTCAGCTGGTTCGGGAAACGGATCGGCGAACCACCGAGTAGAAAACGAGCCGGTGAAAAGAGCTACTCGTGTCGACCGGCTCTCGATCGCTAGACACGCCAGCCTGGCGGAGCATACCTATTTACATAAATAAAAATTAAATGTTGTTCTTTGGTAAGCGCATCGCTTTAGATCGACTGGACCGATTTGGCATATCTAAGAAAAAATGTTCGTAATAGTCCGAATAAGGTTTTCACGGAAAGAAAAATTGGAAAAGTTGCCCAGTAAAATGGAAAATTCGGGGAAAAATGAAAGTGCTTTTTCTATGGGATTTTTGATAACTCTTCGAACGATGGATATACGTAATTCTTTTTTTGTTTTGTTCGTTACGGTCCTGGAAAAGTTCTCACGAAAAAAAATTAGAGACTGTTACAAAATAAAGTCGGAAAAATTGAAAAAAATCATAATTTTTGCGTATTACTGGTTCCCAATGAGTTCATCGTCCACCACAGCGTCGAATTTTTATTAGAGAATCACACGGTAGCCTAAATTAAAATAAAATTAGATTTGTTTTTACTTTTGTATCACACATTCCCAGTATTTCAGTGGTGTACTGCTGATAGAATTTATCTCGAGTGTAAAATTTCCCATTAGCGTACTTCTACTTCCCATAATGTACTCATCCTTACATTGAATATCCATGGCCACAGTCGTTGATAGATACAATGATCGCTCAGAAATACGTTCTTTTTTCATTTTTACTTTGTTTACACATTTCCAATAGCTTTTCACAAATTTGCAAAACGATCACAAACAAATTTACTGAAAGTTAGACAGGACAACGTCTGTCGGGTCAGCTAGTACTTTCATAAAACTGCACCGATTTCCTAGGCCTTTCTACTTTATCGGCGCTGATAAAAGAAGCTGATTCCTCTCGCGCCGGAATCTGAAGCCTGAAGAACTCTCGCTTCGGAATTCCTGGTGCGTCCTCCCCTCCGATGACGTTTTCTTGCTAGCATGCGAAGGAGACTGGGGCTTCTTGTAAAAATTAATTACCGTGCATTGACCTTAGCTCAGCAACTTATTCGACTAGAGCGACCGCTCCTTCGGTGCCTAAGCAACTTACTCGACTAGAATTGCGCTTCCTTCGTGAGCGTTCTCTCTTTCGGTGCCATTTTCTTACTGCCACAAGAGCATTATTATATACTTGTCGGAAATAAACAAATTTTGGTGTTGTTGTACTGGTGTTGGCAATGGTGGAACCGTCAGTGTCCTAATGTTTCAAAATTTATCTCGTCGAATGAAGTGCTTTTATTTCAAGGAATTTTTTGGCTACTGATCTGACGCTTGACGCTCTTTTCAACGACAGTTTATAAAAGAATACTATTGGGGTTCATGATTTAGGACACTCTGTTAGGAGTTAGGACCCTTCCAACGTGTTCCGAACAAGTATACGTGAAGGAACGTGCAAGCTGCTGGTTGACGAAGAGGGTTACACCCCTCTGTATTAATGATGAAGAGGACACCACGTGCTCTAACTATTCTAGGTGTTTCAGGCTCCTAATGTTCGTGGTATGTGAGCACGATTCTTCTATAATTAGCGGAACGACTGACTCCCTACCTCCTATTACGATTTGTCGTGTCGATGAAGACGATGTTTTATGCACTTGCGGAGGAAACGTGTCTGAAGTTGAGGAGGAATCCTGCATTTTGTCTAAAATCACTTCCTTGATTTTCACAGTTGAACTTATCCCGTTCAACAATTGTCGGTATCAACAGGTGTAGATCAGATCACTACCATCTAGCTTCTTCTCTGGCAGTGTAACTTGTACAATGAGGAAAGGCTCAAATTAATTAATAATCTCCGTACAATTAACTTCCAGCTTCCAATGGATGTCTCAATGTTAATAGCCAAACCTAACATTGAAGCCTGTCGTTACGTATTATCATTTTTTAAGATCTGCGTTAAAGTATAAGTGGCTGGTCTTTACCGTTTCTACCATTCTTTCTACAATAAAAAAGAAAAAGAAAACGCTAATCTACGTGTCCTCGGTCGAGATACGAGACGATTGACGAATCGAATACAAGGATTCCGAAGCATTGACCCCCAAGAAACGCTGAACGCTCCAGTTACGGGTAGATAGAACGAAGAAAGGAGGACGAGGGGACCGCGAATCGTCAACGAGAACCGCAAAAACCTGTCAAAGGCGGCGACCGCTTCGGAACTGTTTTTCGTGGAGGGGGATGGTTTACGACGTCGTTCGGTCGACCGGTCCGTGGCATTGGACGACTATCGAGCTTTGTTTTCCACAGGCTATCCGCGTTAACGTAATTAGCCCCGATAATTCAACGCTGTCGCGATAAAAAAGCAAACCGACGGAGAAGATCGTAGCCTCGGCTAATAAGTAGAAATTAAAGACGGGGCGCAATATGGCCGATGTGCGTCTGGCATAGATCGCGCAGATAACTGCCGCCAACGCCGCCGGAGAAAACCGCCGACGAAATTGCTTCCTCGTATCGGAAGTGGTATCTTTCACTTCTGCGAGAGGAACTTGCGATCGCCGGAGCTTCGGTTGCAACCTGTTCCCCGTGGAGAGCGCGGAGAAACAAGTCACAAAACTGCTACATTGCTGCACTAATGCATTCACCATCGATAACTTTCATCTTAAAATTTTATTCTGGGCTGGACTGGTCAACAGACTCGTTGCTAGACTGCTAATTATATGTAGCTACGTATTGCAGAAAATCAAGATTTTAGATCTTGTTAAATAAAATACTTGGTGAAATTGTTTTGTTTGTAATTATTTTTTTGTGAATGTGTTACCAATATATTGGAGACATTTCTCTGGCTAAAATGAGACCAAAGACGACGCAATTCGGATCGTGTTTGCTGGTTTGATTCGAGATAAAGTAGAGCCTCGACTATGCGAACTAATCGGCTAATAATAAATAACAAAAATTATTCTTTTTCGTAAAATCCGACGGCAACAGCAGCAATTTCGGGGGCATAAACGCTCGTTCAGCTGAGAGGGAGTTATCGGAGTGGGTGAAAGCAAGGGCATTGATCAGAGTTGATAGATGACCGTCGATTCCCGTACGATCGTCAGAAATCGGCCCGATAAACGAATTTTCGCGGTCCACGTGTCGCTCCACGCAGCTCGCGTGGCCGGCGCGTGTTACACGCATCTGTTACGCGCGTGACCAACAGATTATCGCAGATATGACGGGGGCCGGTTGGCGCTTCGCGAGAATTCGCGATCTAGTCCGTTGTGTTGCCGTAGCTCGGCTCGCTTGGTTACGGAACGTTGAGCAGTTATGAAATGCTGCGACGGAGCAAGTTGCTTTCTCGAGCTCTCCCGTCCACGAAGAAAGTTTCCGCGGCAAGTGCATTCGAACATTCGAAAGTCTCTCTTTCTCTCTCTCTCTCTCTCTCTGCCTCTCTTGCCTCCTCTTCGCCGGCGGCACGCTCTCGAATCGCGATTCTTTTCTGAGCGCTCTGCTCGAGGCGAGCCTGCTCGAAAGTAGCCGATAGGAGATAGAACGCTCATCTTGCGGCTGTTGTGATCGATGCACCAGCTATAGATTTCAGAGATTGTGGATATTGCAGTTTCGGTGATAAATTTAATAGATCCCAGGATATTTCGGAAATTCTATTGAAAACAAACATGATAAAAATTATTTCATCACCGTTTCAAAGCAAAGTCCCCATAATCCAAGTCCGTTAACAAATAAACAAAACAATATTCCGTGCTATCTGTTTCCTTTATCTCGATCGACAATTTGTTAACAACGTATATTGTTTTCAGCGCACTGGTTCGATATAATGTTACTAACTAAGCACTTTTTCAAATTACTATTAAATTTTCGGGTCCCATGGAAATCACCAACACGGTTTTCACCGACAAACTTTGACCGACAACGCCTTTAACCGATAACGACTTTGATCGACAACGAATTTGACCGATACCAGATTTGACCGACAACGACTCGAGACGACCACCTCAGTTGCGAAATTTGTTGTCGGTCAAAATCGCTGTCGATCAAAGTCGTTATCGGTTAAAGGCGTTGTGGGCTAAAGTTATTGTCGGTCAAATCTGGAGTCGGTGAAAACCGTGTCGGGAAAACTTGTGTTGATTTCCATGGGACCCAAAATTTTTAACGTTTCGGTCTAGTTTTAGACCATTTACAAGAAAAAAATTTTTTTTATATAATTACATTTGCTAAGTAATCAAATTATTTTTGAGTCTTAATCATTTTGTAACCACGTGCTGGCTACATGCCAGTAATAAACAGAGAGTAATATATATATTCCGTGCACTTGTCCGGCCACGTAGAAAGAATGTTGATGGTTCCCTCGAGAAGAAGCGCGCATTCTATCGAAATTGCCGGCTTCGAAAACACTTTCTTCTCGATGCCCCCGATCATCATTTCCCGAGGAGCAGGAGAAAGGTGAGGGTGGGGGGAGAGGCTCTCTGGAAATTGCAAATCGGCCGGCAGTTTCAGTGACAGTGTCACGCGCAGGTAATCGGAGAAAGTCGTTGACCCCGTTCGTGTAACCTGACGAACACCGTGTGCCCCGCGGTGGCTACACTTGCGACAGGACCCTGAATCGGCGAAATTCCTGCCGAGTCGACCGATGTCGAAAACCAATCGCCGTTTAATGACCCTAGGCGACCCAGGTAGCTGTCGGACCTCTACACGGACCTGGAAGATCGTCAGCATTGTTGCCTATGGCGTAACAGTGACGTCTGTGGATCGATTCCTCGGAACTAGAAATCCACACTTAGGGCTCAAATTGTGAAGACGCGGCATCCGAAACAATTTCCATTCAAATTGATGAGCACGGATCTTTACGGGAAAAAAATTGTCTGCATCCAATGCAAAATGTTAAATCTTTAATCGTTATATAATAATTTACATTTTATAATAAAGATAATTTACATTATGTCGATCTTCCTACAGTTTCAAATTTCGTTAAGTCTTCCACATCCCCTATGCGAACGTTTGATGAAGTAACATGAAAAATTTGATGGAGGTTATAGAGATTCAACAAGAATTAGTTTGTTCCGCGAGATGTTCCTGTGTAATTTGGCAAAACTGGTAGGAAGAAATCGGAGATCGAGCGATCGCAATTATCGCAACTGAATGAACGGTTCGTGCGGGCGCGCTGCTCTAGAAACTACAACTGCAAAAGGTGGGAATGGCCCGGAAGGGTAAGAAAGCGGAACGGCGAAGCACCGCGTTACATGTACTTGAAACTTGAACGTGGCTCGTGACACGCCGGTGTCGCGAACACGTATTTTCTTCCTGACGAATCCCTCGGCCGATTGTTTTCCCCCTTTTCGCAACCGGTTTCCCGCGCGTTTTGTTCACCGATCGCATCGCGAAAAACAAAAAGCAGGAAACTCGCTATTGAGCACACGGTCCTGACCGCTCGCGGATCGTTTGCAACGTACTACGCGCGTCTGCGTAAATCGTTCTTACGTACTTCAATCGCCATTACACACTCCGGGCGTTCTTACCAACTAGAATTAACGCGTCGTTGGGAAGAAACAGTCTCGCACCTTTTTTCTTAAATACAAAATTGCTGTTTTCAATGCATGGAGGCTTCATTTCGAGAATTATATACAAAGTATACCTTGCAAAGTAGTACAACATTTTTCTGACGCCCTCTATATTACACAAACGTTAATTCGAAGCTAACTATTAATGATTTCAGCGCACTGGTTTCATCAATTGTTATTTGAACACTATTTGCAAATTATCACAATATTTTTTTCCAACTTTTCGATCTTACTTTAGATCATTCTCAAGAAAATTAGAAGAATTGCGTCTGTAAATTAACAATCAATATTATGTTTGTACCGTGTGAATTAAAAACAAGAAGAAACAACTCTTACCTACTTGCTTAGTGCAAAAGAAAAAATTTTTTTTATAACTTTAACGTAACCACATGTCGATGCTAGGGCAGTATACATGGTAATGAGGCAACGTGAAGATATTTGAACAACTACATCTATTAGCCAATCGATATTTGGCGGTAAATTGAAAACATAACTTGACATTATAACCTTCCTTAATTTGAATTAATTTGAATCTCTAGAATTCCAGAAAATATTATGAGATAGAATAAAATATTTAATCGGCCAGAAAATTTGTTACTTTTTAATCTTAAAAAGAATGGAAAGTGTCCGAACGAAATGACTTAGTGGCGGATTTTTTGCAAGATGGGAGGACGAGTTCCCGAGGGATCCAGGAGGGAAGATGGCGGACGGAACGGGAATGGAAGAATTGCAGTTTCTGGCTGTAGTGATAAGGTCGCGTGAAACGCGCGCCCGATAATTACGCGAGATACAACGGCCTCGCTTTCACGCGTCGCGTCCGTTCGATTGTAAAAGTATCGTGGCCAATGAACCGTGGCGAAAACAGTGTCGTTAGATATCAGGGACAAGCGGTTTTGCGCCGATGTTTTCAATTACCGCATTGTCACGCCACTTTTCTCGCGGTTTCTGTCACTGGCTGCGGGAGATCGCTGCTGACGACTCGGATCTTAGAAATTTCTACTAGGTTCTCGTCTTCTTCTGACCATTTTATTCGACGTTCCTTTACCAACAATAAAATTGTCTTTGAAAAATTATGATAAATCTCAGAGCAGTTTCTAAAACTGACAACTGTAAACGCGGATTTTCTCTTTGTTCTACGCTAATTAGTTTCTACCTGCTGTTCTCTTCTGTCGCTGATTAATATAATGACTCTGGCGACTCGGGAAAATTTATTTAAGGTGCATTGTTCTTCGGGAGTTCACCATTTCTGTGTTCGCCACCGGTGATCTTTCTAAATAATATAGCCATGCTAATGATTCGAAACGTTCAATTAAATATTGTCTCTTAGAAGATTGTGATTTCTAACATTTTCAAAGAATGCGTTAAATTATGAACAAAATTTTCGATGATTTTTCACAAAATGCTCTCAATAACAACCCACGGTATTTCATCGAGTAAAAATTCCACGGAGTCTTCCGTGGGTTTGGCAGCGCGTAAATGACTCTGGATCTGGAAGACCGAGCCAAGGCGTGAAAACGATATTAACGAAATCCCGTCGCCGGAAACGCGGAACACCACGGCCATAATTTTCACGGTGAAACAGGGGGTTGAACGATGTCGACAGGACGAGAATAACTAATGGGGGAGCGGCGCGGGTGACTGGCGGCATTTTTGAACATCTGCCGAGGACAAGTAATTATTTCTCTCCTTCCGGGGCGAGGAAGGCCCGGCGAAAATTGATGTTCCCCGTCGGACATTTTTCGTGAGCTCCCGGCGAAAACCTCGCCTCCCCGTAGCTCGTTTCCAGCTGTTCGATAAAAAATTCCACGGACCTCCAATCTCCACGGAAAATAAACAGTTCCCCCCGAGTGTCGCCATTAATACTCGTACTGATAACGAGTCGAGGGGCCGAAGAATTCTAGCCATCGTATTATCGTTCTCGTTCGGGGACCGCAATGGTCAAATTTCTCCGTCGATGCCGTTTTCCCTTCGCCTCCGAAAACCTTTTAGTAAACTTCTCGATAATCATACAGCGTTAGAGAAAAGCTTAACTCCCACTCCACGAACGATTTTCTGCAGCTTCGAACCTCAAACCAGGATCCTGTACGTTCTCCTCATTTTTCAGTGGTTAAAAGGGTTCAGAAAAATCTGAAAAAATTCTTGTAACATTTCCGAACCCTCTGAATTAGGATTCGAGCAAGCGATTTAAGCAACAGTTTGTTTAAACACGCGACGAACAACAAGAAAACGATCCAGAAATGCATACGCGAAAAAGGGGATGCGTATTAGATCTTTCTGCAAAATAAAAATTATCTGCATCAATTTTAAGAAACGAGAACAAGAAAAATTTTTTTCAAAAAATAATACGTCCATTTTTTAAAATTTTGTATAAAATCGCGATCTAATGAATACAATAGGGAACCTGGTGGTTAACGAGGAAGCGTGAAGAAGTTTGTTCGTTGGTGGTCCGATCGGGCACGCGTTCGAAGACAACGAGTCAATTATCGATTCGAATGGCCGATGAACTCCGGTTTCCGGTTGTATTCGCGCAAACACTCGAGTTCTCTCTTTCTCTCGCGCTGTGTAACCGGACCGTCTCCTATTAACGCTATTATGTTATTAGCCAGCAATTGCCAGCTCTGGAACAGATCCGCCGCCGCCACAGGCGCCATCGCACGATCTCTCGATCGGATCGAGATCGAGGCGGGCCGCGTAAAAATAGTAGAAATACCTAGCACACCCATTCTACGCGTCGTTGTTACGCCATCGCGATTAAAAGCGGCCGCCGTTGCCTCCGGATCGCTTAATTCGCGTGTGTCACGGGCAATGCTCCTTATGCAATCGAGATTTATGCGTCACGAATCACCGGCGCTCGGCAATTTCAAACGGGCCGGTGGAATGGGCTCGCGGACCTTGCGGATACAAACGAAACTGACCCGTTACACGCCCTCCTGGATCGCGATCGATCATCCTTTTCGAATCACTCGCTTTTTTAATTCGAACTTGAACAGTAATCAGCGTTTCGAATCGCGTCGCTGGAGGTTCAATGTGAACTTAATTCACCACATTTGAATTGGAACGCATTCACGTTTGAATTTGAATACGCCCGTTCAAATTTCGAGCATTATTCGATCGTTGAATTTGCGCTCTGCGACGACTGAATTCGGTTTTAAACGGTTAGATTTCAATGCAAATGAACCATTTTGATTTATGTTCTAACCGGTAAAACTGGAACTCGAACGGAAAACGCGTCCTCGAGAATTGAACTTGAACTTGAATTTGGAGGTCAACATGTGAATTTTAATCCGACTATAGAAATTTTAATTTAAATGGGTCCGCTATGTTGTTGAATTTAAATTCAACCGGATTTCCTTGAAATCTACAATTACCCAATGGAACGTGAACAAAATTATAGTACAAGTTTCATACCATTGTTTAAACATAAATTGGCGAAAATTCCTTATCGAGGGGTGAAGCACCATTGTCCCGGTACGCTTTCTTTTCGAAAACTAATTATTGCCGTGCACGAAACGGCGGGAACACGCGTTCGCAGGTTTACGAGGCCTCGCAACTCATTCACCGGGACTTTTACGAGCAGCCGTAAATTCGTCTACTAATCGTTACGCGAATAATTCTCGCGTGTCGTTGCCTCGTCGCCACACTAAGTGATTTTGATTCCCTTCCTCGTCCCCCCACTTCGTCTGCGAACCGTGTAATACCCCAACAATTGCCGGTGTCCATTGATCGTGTGCGCGCACGCAAAAAGTCGCCGGGATGAATTATTACGAGGATGATGTAACAATAAAGTAAATCGTAACGGCGGACTAGGGTTGGCTCGCTGATGCAACGCGGTCGTTCAACTTTCCGTTCGCGGCTCGAACCCGATCTAACCGGATGAATGCGTCTCGATCTCGGAAAGATGGCCGACCGATCAAAAAGTGCCGGGAAATCGTTCTGGTGGTGATTTTTCACGAACTGATTCTTCGTTGGAAAATTTTAAACAAAATAAGATCGTTCAATTCGTATTATCATCTTTTTTTAGAATTTTTCAGTTGTCTCTACTGTGTATGTACCTGTTCGCAAAAATAATCAGAGAGCTGGTTTTATTAAATTTAAATGAAAATTGTTAGCGGAAGACCTTTCATTTTTCGACATAAAGAATTTCTTCGGTATTCTTCTTTTTTAAATTGAATCTTGTTCTACAAAGTTTTACTAGATTAAAATGAAAATAGTTGTAATGTAAAATAAAATGGAAATGGTAATTTCCTAATGTGCAATGATTTAAGAGATGCTCGAGGAACTTTTCAGCCTATAAACATTTAAATAAATTTAATATAGCTCACTAAGCGCACCAACAGATCCATAAATTGGCTATGTGTGTTTTGCATACAGGTTTATATGAGCAAGATGAAGGAATTAGACGAGGCAAATTAATTTAAGATCGCGGTTTTCGATCGAAGGATGATTTAGGAATCGTTAAAGGAGCCTATCCATTGACCTTTAACGATCGAACCGCTCCTGTAGCGTAGCATGATATCGACAACTATCGCTGGGACAGCACCAACGCCATAATCGATCGCATTAACGCCGATCAGGCTGCAAACACGAACACGTGCTGACGTGTTTCCACGAGAATTTATATTTCTACTCCGCGTGACATTTAACTGCTTTCCTTCTGCACTCGTCCACCTAGGAACGCTATTATACATTAATCCCGACCGGCGAACTATAATCCGGCCGTTGTTTATTGCGTCATTATAAACTTCGCCGAGCTTCGAGCATTACGTGTCCCGGTGTTATGCTACTTCCACAACGCCGGCGAGCATTTGTCGCACTTCGGACGATTGTAATCCGCTTGTTACTAATGGAGAGCCATAATCCGGTCGGGCAATAATGTTTCACGGTGTATATTCGCGAAACGACCGATTCACGATCGAATCGATTTTATTCGATACTCTGTTTTAACGATTAGTACATCCGAATCGGAAATTTCCAGCTTCAATTTCAAAGTTTGTTTTTTTTCTTGCAGAACCTTATAGCTGTTTTATTACAGCATTGTTTAGCTCGACTGTGGTTTGATGCTTTAGCTCGCACAGCTGGTCACGTACTTTTATAGTGACAATTAACCCGTTAATTGCCTGTACATACAGCTTAAATGGATTATAAGATCGAAGTTGGTTTAATTGACAGGAAATCTCAATACAACTCTATAAGCGAAAATTGTTTTTCAAATTCAGACGAACAATTTCACTGCTCGAATAAACGTCACGAGATCTTTTTTTTTTTTTTAATTATTTATTTATAAAGGTCGCATCAACATCTGGGTCATTAGCGACCACAATAGTTACAATATTTAATTACAGAAGTTCATAATTGGATTTAGGACTAATAAAGATTAACAATTTGGCGTAATGTTCATTATAGATACGCTGTACATAAATTAGTTTACAAAGAATTGTATATATTTATAGCTTTTAAGAATAATAAGATTTGGATAATATTCTTATGAATGTTTAAACAATCACTTAAATTATTACTAATATCCAATCTACGTCTATGGAGGGAAAAAAGTGGGCAGTGAAGGATAATGTGTTCAACAGAAAGTATAACATTGCATCTAGAGCATACAGGAGGAGGATTTTTTAATATTTTATGGATATGAGTTAGGTTAGTGGTCACGAGATCTTATTTATCATCTTACTGGGTGCAGCAGAAATAAATCTCATTTGGAAAAGAGCGACTCCAAGGGATATAATTATGCCGTTAGGGTACGTGTCCAGAAGCAATCGCAGTTGGGTATACCGTCGAGCAGCATTCTGGAATTCGGTGTCCGAGACAATGGCCACCGAAACGGAGCCAGAAAATGCTACCGTTCGGGCGCAGCGATCCCTGAACACCTTTTAACGGTTTCCCGAGGAATGCCGGCTATCTCATCTCGCCTCGGTTACGGCCGCGTTATCGGCGATCTTCTTTCCTGACCCTCTTCCTTTTCACCCGAGACATTTTTCCCCGAGTGGCCACTGTAAAGATGGCCGTCGTGACGCTGCTGCTCCACTTTCCCGAGACCCGTGGCCATAGGTGCGCGTCCACGCATTAAACTTGCATCCCCGATGTGAACGCGCTCGTCACGCTTTTAAGGCCGCTTATCGCTTCATCCCTCGGGACATCAGTTTCCCAAATTTTTGCAACGCGATAGGTTGACAGAATTTTTTCATTCTTTTACTGTGTCGTTATGATAGTATGGATTACTCACAGAAAAAGTTTGGAGTCGAATGGATATCTCCTTCGAAGTTGCAAGCATATTTTTACGAGAAGGTGCGGCTAATTTTGTTTTAGCTGTTCGGGGATCATGGGGACGTTGAAAATGGTCTCAAAAAATGTGTAAAATTAAACATTTCTGTTTTACTGTTGTTGGTTAAGGTTGGAAGTATTTGAAAATCGAACGGTTTCTTAAAACCTCGAGAAATAAAAAAATGGCAGTAAAATCGCTTATGTAAGAAGAAAACTACTTACGAAACCTTGCCCTTGAGCCGAAAAAATCGTGGATTTTGCTGTCGAGCGAAGAGGAACGTGAACAGGGCTAGACAAGCGGATAGGCGCGAGTGGAAACGAGAGAAAAAGATTTCGAGCGGGACACCGTCGATCCTTTCCAGCGGAACGATATTGAGGAAGGTTACGGGCGGGAGTAGAGGATGACGCAAACAACGTATAGCAAGGCATAAGCTCAGTCAGAAGCGGGCATAACGGAAGGAGGGAGACGGACAACCCTCGGAACATATAGGACGAACAGGGACGCGAAGATGACGAAGGGGAGCCTCTACCCGGCACAGGAAAGAGGGTGCCATGCCGGGACAGAAATAAACGAGCCACGCTCGTGTAGATGCCTCGTGAGGCTCAACCTTCGAAATGAGCAGGCGATCGGTGCCACACGGGTCCACGTGAATTCCTGCTTTTTTCAGCTTCCAATTTTAACGCGACACGTAATCCCATCCTTCGTGCGGCTGGCTATCCGAACGTAAAACCGATTCGCGATTCATTAAAAACGATTCCGTGTATTTTTTCCTCATTCTGAAATAGCTCGCGAGACTCGTAGCCAGCCTCGTGATTGTTAACCCTCGTGCGGCGCTCCAGTTACCGTTTTATTCGCTGTTCATCTGTCCGATTCGAACTTAATTACAGAATTGGTTCGAGGAAGAATTTGTATGAAATTCGTGTCCACTGATTTATTGTTGTTGCAGTCAATTAGTGATTGCGAATGAAGATTTGCTTCTGACTTGAGAAGTGTGCGAGGACTAACAAGATGATCGTTAATCAAGCGCTTGATTTAATGAGTTGTTAATGTTTGTCGTGAGTTACGACGATATTAATGCTTTCCTTGATGTGAATTAATTTGCAGACTCTATTAAGAGAAGGATTATAATAAATTACAAATAATCTTGTGGATAATATACAAGATATGGAATCGAAAGGGCAAAATAATTGGGGAAACGAGGATTGCGAAACGCCGATGAAAGAAAACGCGAGTGACGTTGAAAAATGGTCGAAGATGCGCGACGAGCGACCGATTCGCGCCTCGATTTAGGCTCGCAGCTGGTTTTAGGCTCGTCACACGGTACCGACGACCTCTGGCCGCAAAACGGACCGAAGTAAAAAACACGATTGGCAATTTGAGCCGCGGGGAAGAGGATCGGGGCCAGAGAAAGTGGTCGATGAACCCGGTCCTTCGCCGTGGCAACCGTACATTACGCTACTTAACTGACTTTACGTTTCCGCTTAACGCGCTCCGAGTCAGCCACGCATTCACGCACTCACGCACGTCTTCTGTATACTATGCTATACCATACTACACATACACCGGGTGTATTATACTCTCTGTGTACACACGGGCACCGGTTACGTCCACGCGGAATGCTCTTTCAACCGAGCGCTACTTCTTTTCTCGGAACGCGTACGCGCCACGAAAACACACCCGGTGAAATCGTTACGCCCGGATCGGTGTAATAACGGCCAGTGTTACACGCCTGTGTATACCTTCGACTCCTGAACTTTCTTGTCGACCAGCAGAATCAACCGCAAACATCCTGCGAATTTTACGGGAGTCCATATTAAGCGCGGAAGGAACATTTCATAATTGAATGAGAAGGCTGTGAAAAGAAGGACGATGGTTTCCATTTCTTTCAATCATAATTTAGAAAATATAGGAATGTCTGTGGATTACTTTCATGAGAGAAAGAAATTTTTATGCGACTCCCGCCAGTTGCAATCGAGATGGAAAATTTGGATTTTGCACAAAGATCGCTAACGACGATCTGGGACGCGATTTTCTATGGTTTCTGGGCCGAATTCTCGCGAGAGCGGATGAAAGCCTCGTTATCGGGCCTCGTCCAACGCAGCCTCGCTAAGGTTAACGACATCCAGCACCGGTCGGTCCGTTCTGGACGCATCCAGGATGTCCGCGACGCGATAGAGACGTCGCCGTCGTATCCTGGCCAGTCTGCTCTCGCTGGTTTCATCGTATCGCCGTTTCTTTTTTCGTCACGATAAAAGATAGCGTGTAATCGTGCCACGATATTCGGCGTTAGAGCGAGGCGAGTCACGTGGGCGAGCACGTTATCTCTCGTGCGGCTCTTTCTCTCTTCTCTCTGTCTGTTGTATCTTTCACCACTCTGCCTGTGAATGAATCTCAGGGCTGAATTCGGATTACGTGGGCGTGCCGCGACCGAAATAACGCCGTCTGCAACGAAACAAGGTTTTTCGCCGCTCCGGAAACACCTCGGCTCTAGTCTCTGGTTTTTCTTTCAATGAAACGCGGAATTCTCGCCTTGTGATTCACCGTTTTATCCCCGCGAGCAACCCTGTGGCTTTTACGTCCAGAAAATAATTCATTTGATTATTATCGATACGTTTCTTGCAACTTGATAAAATCATTAAAGGGAGTAAATTCCTACTTGGTTCCTACGTCTTGCAATTAATGCTGACGATTTTTATTTTCTACGAGCTGACCCGACAGACGTCCTGTCCAAATCTCAATAAATTTGTTTGCGATCGTTTTGTGAATTTATGAAATGCTATTGCAAATGTGTAAACAAAGTAAAAATGGGAATCTATTAACGATTACCGTTACAAAAATTATGATTTTCGCAGTTTGTCCGAATTTTCATAGTTCCCTTTGTAATTGTCTCGAATCTTTTTTCCTGAAAACTTCTCCAGTATCGCGAGTTATGGTCTTGACATATGATTCGTGATCTAGAATAATTTCATTGTACATGACTTTTCATTTTATGGATATCAAATAGATGTAATAGCTGCTACAGTACTTAAATGTGGAGCAATTAATTAGATACCAACATATTTAATAATGTAAACAATATTGTGAATAATGATGCAGCAATTTTTAGTGGTAAAGGTTCTTTTAATTTTCCAGCCGTTTGACGTCTATGCCAATTCTGTCACGAAAGCATAAAATCCACTGTCTACAAACCATTATCCCTAGAACAATACAATATACGAGATGAACAAGCAAAAACGGAATGAAACCCGAATGTCCTCGGTCCTGCCGATTAATTAGCATCTGCAGAGGCCCGAGAGGATGAGCTCTTCCATGATGAGTCTGAGAAGCTGAAGAACGAGCTGACTCTATCAATGGGTTAAACAACGTATTTTGCGTGTGATCGTTCCGGGTTCGGCATCCGAACCGTTTGTTACCGGTATAACGAGAATCCCGAGACGCGGTGGTTCGAGGAGCCTATTGATCCTCGTTCGATTGATAATTGAACCGGCCAGACAACAGGGCAACACAAAAAGATTAATTATTTTCGATATTCCTCCGAGGCATCTTTCCCTTTCAACGACTTCCGGCGTGGGGCCCTGTGCCTCGATAAACGCTCGCTCGCGCGCGCACGAGTAGAAAACCGGACGAACTGGGTCACCGTTCGAAAGGACCTCGATCAAAATACTCCGTTACCGGCTCTCCCCACCGTCATTGATCATCGGTTAATGGTTGTATTATATTCTAGGTTAATGGCAACCGCGGCTCCCGGTAATGCATTCAGAGTGCAGGCCGCCATTTATCGAGTAATTCGCCTCGTCGCGTCGCGTCATATCGATAAACTTCGATCTACAGGGGGGGAGAGAGAGGGAAATGATCCTTTTCGGGGCGGGTCAAGTGGATCCTCCTGTTCCGACTCAATTAAATGCGGAAAAAAGGAAAAATCAATGGGGAAACGGAGTCGTTTGCTGAAGGAAATCGTGTCGAGTGCCGATCCTCGATGCATCTTTTTAGGCGCACTCTTAATTCGAGCAGCGTAAATTGGCTACCGTTATACGGTAGTTGTCTTTCTCTCTCTCTCTCATTCGAGTTTTGTAGATTCATTCCAATTGTTCGGTGCATGACAAATAGCCGTCGATCTGTCGATATGCAAACCGGGGTACGGAAATATTTTTATTGGAGGAACCTTCTACAAACCAAATTGTTTCTTCAACATAGGAATCGCTGAGTACGCTATTTTCGATTATTATTATAGACAGACTGAAGCCTTTTACGTAAGTGTTTACAATCAAGAAAAAGAGAAAGATGCAAGACTACTCGTCTAATAACAAAGAAGGGACATGCGCAAAAAGAAAAAAGGAAATATATAATAATGGTACAATCGATATGGTATTATCATATAATCCTGCGTAGTTGCATTTCAAAATTTTGTAGAGAATCAATGGAAAAATCAATACGATAATGCGATTCATTGGATTAATTAATCCATAAATAAATTTTGCGTTAAGTGTCTGAAAACCCGCTCTTGTTCTCAATTCACGTTACGGTACATAAAAATTGATTTGCGCAAGTAGAGAGGAACGATCAATATGACTGTTAATTAAATTAAAAATAAAGCTCTGATGAAGATGTAGTGAACATTCAATAGCAATTCGATAAGCATACACAAAAATATTCATTCAAACAAATGTGCACGACTTCAGTCTGTTGCAATTAATGCAACATGTCGATGACATAGGCGTTTCCCGGGGATCGGTAACGTTATCGGCGAACGTGACAGGCTACCGTGTAGAAGAAGATTGAGAAGCAGAAGAAGAAGAAGAGGAAGAGTAGGAGCAGCCATCCTGGGGGCAGAGGAGATGGCGGGACGAAACGATTTCTTGCTGGCTACGTTAGCAGAGCCAGCCGGCTCCCGGCTCTGGGTAACACGGTACCAGCAACGAAGGAACTAACGGTGTTCTGCCCTCGATAGCCGCCATTGTGAAACTACATATTATGACAGAGGATCCGTCGCGTGTACCGCTTCACCACGACACACTTAATGCCGCCTCGTCTCGTCTCTCCTCTCTTCTCTCGTCTCGTCTTACTTCTCTCCACCTAATTCCGGCGAATCCTCTCCTTGTTCCGCCATTTCCTCTTTGTCCTTCGATCATCCTCACTTTCCACCACGCGTAACTCGGATCCACAAAAAAGGAACCTGGCTAACCTCCCCAGGAATTTTTCAAAAACAAGAGTAGTGCAGATAGAGATTAATCCCTAGGTCAGTGGATTTTTTCACAAAATTGGAAAAGTGTCTTCCGTCATCCATTAAAATAGTGTTGACGCTACCGAGAACTTTTTCTTTTGAAATTCGTGGAGTTATAAAAATATTTTCTTCATTCAAGTTACCATGAAAATCGTATGAAATCTGCATAAATCCTGTTATTATGAATTTAATGCTGTCTCGTTTAGGGTTCGGTAGTTCTGGTGTCGAACGTATCCTTGAAACGGGGATGCGTTTCCGCAATCCCTCGCTCCTTTCTATGCAAATTGCGCGCGTGTCGAGTTCGACGCAATCCGACTGTTTGTTTATCGATCGCTATCGAGACGACAGCTCGTCTCGGTCAGATATAGATCGATAGAGAAACAGAAAGAGCGAGGGAGAGAGAGATAAAGAGAGAACGGTCGCGGAAATGTCGCAAACGCGAGAGAGCCGTAGATATCCTATAAATTTCTGCCCTCGATGATTCAGGGCCGGTTACGCAAACCGGCGAAAGGAAAACAAGCATGGAAACACCTCTGCCGGCCTTTTTTCCCGCGACTTGAATCACGATGACGCGAGCCGCGAGGTGATAAACCGTCGATTTCGTCATTCGAGCGATAAAATGCAAAGGCATCGACGATATCCTTGCATCGATCCATTTTTATAGGCTTGAAGAACGTTGCTCCTGCCAGTGAACGTTCGCGGTAATTGTTATTACTGGTGCCGTTAATTATAATTACCATCAACTGATTAACTGATCCAATAGCGCTCCCACTGACGCAGTTTTGTTTTTACGCTGGATTCGCTCTGTCATCATCGACCACGTCTGCGTCATTCGTTGAATACTTTATTAACGTGTACAGACTCATTCTTCGGTAGAATTCATTGATTCATTAATTCATTAATTAACGATTCATTAATTATTAAATATGTAGTCTACAATGCTGTATAGGTGAATCATTATGCAAAATTTTTCACGTCCTCCGCTTCGATGGAATTTTTTAAAGATTCTCAAGTACCCCTCAATGTACGGTTTGAAAAAGTAGACATAAAAGCTTTGCATAGACGCTACAAAAAATCATTCTATCATTCTAAGGACTCTTCGCGAGTATAGCCAAGTAGAATATACAGAATGTACCCTACTTTTTCGATCAGATTGTAGGAGCATGATCTACAAGTGAAAAATCGAAAAAATGTTATATGAAGTTTGTTTATAAACGCTTTATTACAATGTTATACGCAAATATCGAAGGTGGATTGTGTTTACTTCGCCTGTACTCACGAGATATTTCTTAACGTATGGGTAAATCGAGTCACATTTCTTAGCTGTAACGCTGGAATAAAGCAAATTATGATTATTGTATATTGTAATATTGTACCGAACCGTTTATAAACAAATTTCATATAACATTTTTTTCGTATTCTCACTTGTAGATCATGCTCCTACAATTTTGCTGGAAAAGTAGGAAACACCCTGTAGATCGTTGATAACTCCACGAGGGTTGATTTTAGAAGCTGAGGAACGACTGGCACAACTGTTGTCCAATTACAGGAAGAGCGCGTGGATTCGTGCAGACCGCCGAATTCCAGGGCCGTTTCAACGCAAATAATTGAATAACGGGTACCCGGGTCGTAATTCGAGACATCGTGCTCACGGTACACGGTCTGCAGCTCGATCTTCAGGGCTCGCATGCGAAGAAGGAACGAGGAACGACGAATCGTGGTGCGGCCGATTGGATAACGGGTGTGTAGGCGCACGTGGACGCATCGATCGGCTCACGCGGATCGGCCGCGTTCTTTTTTTATCGTTCTAGTAATTTTTATCGCGGCGATTGCGACACCAACTGGTCGAGACGAGACGGGAAACGGTCGATTACCGAGTCGATCCTGCTCGCACGCGGCCAAATAAACGCCGTTACGGTACCTCGTACCACATTCGTGGTCGTCCCGCGTTCTTTTTCGACGATTCGATTGTCGGAAAGCGTCAGGCCCGCCTGTAAAAATGATTTAATAGTCGTCAATCTTCGGTTTACGTTCCCCCGTGGACCGTCGGCTCTCTTTTTTCGCTTGTTCTCTTTTTCTTCTTGTGTTCTTGGATCTTCGCGCCGGCGCACAGTGGGCCAGATATCTTTTTGAACAAAAATCTGCCGACAACTCAGTTTTTCATCGATTCAATTGGAATTTTTTTGAAAATGTTCGTGAAGAACTATACTATGATGACGTGCTGCGCGAAAATCGATAACTGTCACGATGAGGTATGTATCCTTATCTACAAAGACCAATAACTCCGACACTTCAGCCACCCATTCCATATTCAGAAGAGTCAACTGACATAGAGTCGGAAGAGCAAAAAGGCAGATATAAATACTATACAGCATATGTTATTATCATCCGATCGACTTATGAGCTCTCTAAGGATAATGGATGGCAAGCACAAGAAAGTTTTTGATCAATAAGCGTAAACGCTGCTGTTGGATCAATAAATTAATAGCAAGTCTCATAAGTACCGAATGTGATTCTATTCAATTGGTAATTCTCAGAGCCAAACTTACAGTTTAAAATTTTGCGGTTTAGGGTTTGAGGTTAAGAAGTGTCGGCAACTCAGCTGGGACATGCAAACTTATGGTATGGGCGGATGAAGTATCGGAGTTAGTGGTCTTTGTAGATAAGGATTCTTCATTGTTCGCGCAGCACGTCATCAAAGTATAGTCTTTCACGAACATTTTAAAACAAATTCCAATTGAATCGATGAAAAACAATTGTCGGCAGACTTTTGTCCAAAAAGATGGGTTTCTGACCCACTGTGCAGCGGTCACGCTTACTCGAGTTCGCGTGAAATTCGTTCGACGGAACGGGACACAACGGAGCGTCACAGTCGAAATGAACACGAACGGGCCCCGTGGAACGGGTCCTGCAACCGCAAACGGGCCCGAGTGCGCTTTGGTCAAATGTCGAAACGGTAGTGATGCTGGATCCTACAGATTCGATGTTGCGTCCAGTCTGTGGTGTAAAATAAACAGATTTTTCAAATTTAAAAAATTTCCTAGTGTTCTCCTAGTTATTTATCAAAAATCAAGCAATTTAACCCTCATCCGCCCCTCGTGTCAATTTGACACAGTTTTCCCGCAATAAGTTATACTGTTCTGTTATTTGTAAGTAAATTTGTCCAAAACTTGGTGACTTTAATGTTTTTAATGCGAACCGTATAACCTCAAAAAGAAGAGATGTAAATATTAACTCATCAATTTGAATGAAAAAAATGGCGAAAAGTAACTGTTTGTCTTGTTATTTTATCGATTTGTTTATCATTGTGTCAATTTGACACCGAGGGACAGATTAAGTTCGTGAAATGAGGAACGGATGAGGGTTAAGAAATGCATCACTCTTTAAAAATCGCGTAACGTACGCAGATCGATGATTTCATTTACGGAGCATCGTCCACGAAAATTCGCCGAAGAATAAGCACAGCGGACAAAATGGCGTCGCAGCGGTAAACAGTTCCACGTGTCGCGATAATGAAATTTTCCCGGGAAGCAGGATTACGGCGCAATTCGTCGATCGGTTCGCGTACAGAAATAATATCTACTACCTCTGATGGCAGATAGGTCACGCAGCTGCGGATCAACGAGCCTAATCGCGGCGTTAAGACACGCGAAATCCGTCGCGAGCGTTAACCGTTGCAACGGGACGTTGCCGAAAATAGCATCCTTTACATAATTCCTTTGGAAACCGGCACCGTGGCGATGGTAAAAAAATATGAATGCCGAAAGACGAGAAAGAGGAAGTTCCATATGTTCGATGCAAAGGGAGAGATGAATGGAAGACACGGAAGAAGAGTCGAGAATGGGGAATATCGAGGTCACGGGGTAAGAACCACCCCCGTTAAAAAGAAAACGGCAGAGAGAGAAAGAGTGGCTTCCGGTTGAACGATCTACACGAGCATAAGGATCTAGCGGTGCTCTTCCGATCGATTTCCTGCCTGCTCGATCAATTGTCCGGCGTACTGCAGCTTTGTGCTCCCCTAACCTCGGCAAATAATGTTGCGGGGGTGCGTCGCCGGCTCCCATTACCATTTTTTACAGTTGGAACGATCTGGTTCATTGTGCTGTGAAAACCGAGAATTTTCAGTTTCTCTCCGAGGAGAATCGATTTCACTTATGTTCGGTGATTTTGGAACAGGTCCGAAATGCGCTTCATTGCTGTTTCTAGATCTAGATACAATCAGAAATACACAATATTTAATCGATTACTAGACTGCGAATTTTTATGCAAAATAAAAATTGTCCGAAACAGTTATATACGTGTTCCACATTTAGTTCGATTAAGAAACGAAGCACTTTCTCAATGATTTCTCCAAGCAATTCTCTCATCTAGTACCACAATTAAATTATCATTAAATATTCTCAATTAGAATGTGCATATAATTCCGTAGTGCTGCGGCACTGTCCGCGTTATCACGGTCAGACAGATTACAAAATATCGACAGATGCTTATCTCGTAGCAGAGCGACAAGTTACACAATAAGCTCTTAGAATAAATTCGATAAATTGGCCGCAATCGTGGAGCACGATGCACGAAAGCCAACGACGAGCTATTTCTCCATAAGTTCTGCCTGGAATGGGTTAATTCTTCCCAGAAACCATTGCGGACGTCGAACGAAGACGTCGAGTGTCCGCGTCGTTACGTTAACGCGACGTTGCGGCACGATATTTCGAGGTCCAGCAAGTTTAAAGCCTGGCCCGGTACCAGAACAACGTAAATAATAGCTAATATCCGTGTTACGTAATGGCCGACCTCGAACTCGGTCGAGTATACTCCACGTGCTCCGTTGGCCTACTTTCCGACTCCCGAAATCTCGTATTCGAGTTGCATCCCTCTATCACGACATCACTATCAACACGAACTTATTGTCTACTTCGGAGTGCAATATCATAGAGTATAATGTGTTCGTAATTATAACTGATCTAATTAGATCACAGAGATAAAACATCGAACACGTTTCCCTTTCAGCGATCCTCCGTCCCGTGTCGCAATTCGACACCGCAGCGATAAGGATCGACGAAGATCTACGCAGATCGATCGATCATCCGTGGACAGGGTTGCAGCGTCGGCCGACGCGATTGTTATTTTTCTTCGCATGACATGCGATTTTAATTTTAGACCCACACGCGGATCATCCAGATACTCGTTTTCCGATGTCGGTGGTCGTAAAATACTAAGTCTTGATCCGTCGTGGAGATCTAGGGCGACCACAGACATAGCAAGTTTAATCACCTCCATTCAAGACGAGCGGTGATAATCGAATGATACATAACAAACGACCCTGAAAGAAGCTCGTACAGTTTACTAAAATCGAAACATATATATCAAATACCAATGTAAGTGCATAAATCCTGCAATCTATTAAAACAAATCTATTGAATTTATTCTAGGCAAGTACGTATTGCACCGATAACCTGCTAACCCTTGGAGCTATTAAGGGTTGCGTTAAGCGGATCAAGCGAATAAAAAGCTCATTAAAATCCATCCAACGACAAAATATATAGAATCTCAACACGTCAATGCATAAATCCGCAATCTATTAAAAGCGAAGTCGCGCTGAGCGCGTGATTAAACAGCATTCCGAGACGTACATTGCAGCGATAATCCGACTGACACATAAATTGAGCAAACAAAACCCCTGTCTAAATTCGACTTTCTTCGCCGCATCGTGCGGCGGTATCAATCATTCACCCACACGGCGAACGAAAGCTTAAGGGAGCTAGATAAGGAGGCCACGCGCTGCAAGTTGCTTCCAATTAATCAGGTTACACAATGTCCGTTTTATCGTCGCACGCGACGACGCGGTTCCGTCGCGACGTAGGTTTCTTAACGCAACGGGACGCTACGAAATTGGCCTATTGGGAGGGGAGGAGAGAGAGAGAGAGAAAGAATGGGGCTGGTTTATCGACGAATCTCACGGTCGGTTTCGCAACGGTGTGCGTCGCGATTTTTATCGGGTGTCCGTCGAGGACGTGTCCGCAACATACCACCACCACCACCATCGCGTGGATCTGCTAGATACCAGCCGACCCTGACGTGCTCCGTAATTCATCCATTACGATCACGGCCGAACCGAAGAGGACTTCGATTCTCGCATCGAAGAAAATAGCCCGGTTTTTTCGCGGGTGATGGCCGCTGCTGGCCGTTCCGGCGGCCTTGAGGGCCTTGCCCTTACACCGTGACCCTGATCCCGGCTGTTCAAGGTCACCGACGTTCTTCGGGGCAGGATATGTCAACCAGCTCGGCGCACAGTGGGCCAGAAACACATCTTTTTGAACAAAAATCGGTCGACAATTGTTTTTCATCGATTCAATTGGAATTTTTTCTAGAATGTTCGTGAAAGACTATGCTTTGATGACGTGCTGCGCGAAAGTCGTTCACTGTCACAATGAAGAATCCTTATCAACAATTTCTTTTACTTTTGGATCCACTCTTCGGGGAGATTACGATTTTCGTGGCTCCTTGTTTATATGATAAACTAGCTGACCTGACAGACGTTGTCCTGTCCAAATTTCAATAAATTTGGATGTGATCATTTCGTGAATTCTTGAAAAGCTATAGGATATGCGTAAACAAAGTAAACATGAGAAAAAGACATAGTTCGCAGTGATCATTATAGAAAATAGACGTGGATAATGTAAATTCCTATTGAAATATTGATTAAAAGCTGCGACGTTCGTTTTTTTGTTGTATTGAAATATGATTCAAAAAGCACTTTTAGTTTTTCCCGAATTTTCATGTTTCCGGGCAATTTTTCCCACTTTTTTTACCCTAAAAACCTGATTCGGACTACAACGAACATTTAAAACAAACAATTAGCCAAATCGGTCCAGCCGTTCTCACGTGATGTCGTGACCAACGAACAAGATTTCATTTTTATTATACAGATTTGTGTTCTTAGGGTCATTTTAAGAAATGTCATGGGTATCGAATAGGCCTGGTTTAGCCGGTAGAGTAGATTTCCTGTTTCTTATACATCTGCAAATGACTTGGTAATTATGCGAAATATGGCAAAATATCAGGAGACCTTTCCTGTAGAAAATTAAATTTCCAATAATTTACGTTCTGACATTTTTTATCAGCTGCGCAGTTGTCGAGTATATTTATATTTCAGTGAAGTTGCAGAACAACTGCCTCCTTCCCGAAATGGTAATCGGAGGAACGTAAAGGCTCTGTTCACAACTGCTTATACGAGACTCAATTAAACCTCGATTAGCAGTGAATATTATTGATGTATTAGGTTAGATTAGGATAAGGTAGGGAAAATGATCCCAAGAAAAACAAACTTAATCTACGTAAATATAATATTTTGATATGCTTTACAATTTAAATTACAGTTTTTGATTTTCATTCTATCGATCATTCTCGATCGACAAATCCCGTGAATCAGTGCGTAAGTCTCGGCTACGAGGAGCTGGATCGTGGACAGGATGATTCAAAAAGGACGATAGAAGAGGGGCACTAAGGCACGAAGGAGGAACACGTTTTAATGGACTCGTCATGGATGGCACGATCGAGAGATTACTCGCCGCGTTTCGATGAAGTAAGAGTGCACCTTGGAGTGCACTCGTTTCCGTGATTTGTCATCGGTTATGCTATCGCGACGGAATGAGGATCGTGGCACGTGAGCCGGTGGTTTTCACGTAGTTTTATATTTCTGGTCTTGTTTTGCAAATGTATTCGAGTTGCAGGATTTCCGTTCAACAGTCCGGTAATTGCTTCCTTCTCTTTTTATCGATATACAGGGTGTTTCCTACTTTTCCGCCAAGTTTGTAGGAGCATGATCTACAAGTGAAAATACGAAAAAATGTTATATGAAGTTTGTTTATAAACGCTTTGTTAAGCTTCGTACACACCTAAATGGTTCGACGAACCGTACCCTGAACTCAGCTGCAGTCTCGTGTACACTGATAGCTGCGTCCACTTCAACTATCTGCTCCAATTTATTTCCGTACAGTCACGATCGTTATCGTCGCTCTCCTAGATCCAACAAGATCGAAGCAACCGTCGACAATCGACAGAGATTACTGCAGACAGTGATTCGGTTAGCAGCTATCGTAAAGCACCGATACCCTAATTGTTCTTTATCCGATCGCCTAATCGGAGCTTCCTGCTCGGCCAAGTATCTCGAACAGTCGAACAGCAGAACGACTATCTGTTCACCGGATTAAACATTTTCTAACAGCGATATCGGCGACATCGGCTGCTAAAAAATTTCCTTCGCCGGTCTGCAAACCTCCAGACAGTTCTTGATTGTTTAAAACCGTTGAACATACATTGAAGAATCTGATCAGAAGAATTTAGAACACCGATACTATATTTTTAATTCACTACAATGTTTGAGAAGACCAACTTCCAACCAACTGCTCCCGCTCGATATTCCATCAACCAGTTTCAATTTTATATATAGATTTGCATAAATGATTTGCTGTTTTTATTGATTCTTTTTTTATAATATCGTTGGCACATATTTGTTAAATTAATCTATATTTGGATTTGGATCTAGATTTGGACAAACTTCAAAAACCATAATCGTTAATAGATACAATGGTCACTCAGAAATACGTTTTTTTCTCATTTTTACTTTGTTTACACATTCCCAATAGCTTTTCACAAATTCACAAAACGATCACAAACAAATTTATTGAAATTTGGACAGATCAGCTAACTTTAAATAAAGTCTTTATTGAAAAAAGCAAAGTTCACAGAAAAATTATTAGGAGCAAGACAGTTTTGTCATTGATTTCGTATTGCTTCATCGATGTGAAGATTTTTCAGGGCCGTTTTCAAAGCTGAATTCGATGTTCTAAGAGTTTCGAAGCGGCGGACAGGAATCGGCCTCCTCTCTCGCCATTTCTGCGAAGAAAGAAAGCCAGCAGGCTCTGTCGAGGTTGCTAGCGCACGGAAAAAACCGGAACGGTGCACGCGCTCGTGTTTGCATTCGACTTGTTCGGAACGGTTCTGTGTACGTGTCCGACACGAGAAGAGCGCGACCGACGCTGCTTTCTCCGCGGTGCTCGCCTAGGATTTCCTGACTCGCCGGCACGTGATCTTGGCGTTACACGCTTCGCGGTTACGAGCGTGTTACGTGGACACCGGCTAACTTGACTCTTCGGGCTGTGGTGGACAGTCTTCGTGGACTGCGGATGTTTGCATATTCGCCGTTTCTTGAAACCCCCTTGACCCTAGCATTTTTCTGCATTTTTTAATTCTGGATTCTTTAGGAAATTTTTAGTGATTTTCGATTCTGCAGATTTTTGTCCATTTTAGACTTCACAGATTTCTGTGAGTTTTTAATTTTGTGGATTTCGCTGCGGCATAAACTATGAATTTTTATAAATTTTACATTTTTTTAGCGATTTTCGATTCTGCAGATTTTTGTCCATTTTAGACTTCACAGATTTGTGTGAGTTTTTAATTTTGTGGATTTCACTGGAGCCATAGAATGAAGCCATCGAATTTTTATAAATTTTACATTTTATGGATTCGTATAAAACATACACTCTGTGTTGATGAATTTTATAAATATAATAATAATAAATGTAGAACTGTTGAAACTCGTCCTAACTTTTTGTTTAAAGAAGTCGTCGATTTTCTTAACTAACTCGCACATTAGTCATCACCGTAACATCTTAAGTACATTTCCCTCATTAATATTTTAGCAAGCTAACATTGAAGTAGAAAGATAATTGAATTTAATTATAGTTTATTTTCTCCTCGTTAAACAAGAATGCACGGTGTTTCCATGTTTCTCTCAAGAAACAATGCCAGTACAGGTAATAAAAGAGTGTTATATAAGCACAGTCTCGTAAATGCTTTATTAGAAAGTCTTAACAGAAATATAAGATAATAGGGAACTAATTTTTCCATCGTATTGCATGAAGTGCATTTGCTCGTACAGAAAAAAATTAATAAGAAACGGCGTTATTCAATATTCCGTAGATGTTTGTAGAACAAATACTGGATCCGGTCATTGTCAACTATTTCTATTTATTATTAGCGTAGCTTACAACAAAATCAAAATTACCTGACTGAATTATACGAGACAGGGGCAATCAATTGAATCGATTTGTTTAATTTCTATCCGAAACAAGTTCAGCGTATAAAAATTCAGATCACCAAGACGATTTATCAAATTTTCAGCTTCGTCTGGAAACAAAGATGGCCAATCGGATTAATGAACAGCAGGGCGACTGTCGAATGGAGGAAGGAAGCTCGGAGTTCATTAACACCGAGGGTGTCAATCACCGTTCATGGAACTTGCGTAATAGTTCGAAGCGAAATTACCTAGACCACATATAAGTAAACGCAAAAGGCTGGAAACGAGAAGCGGCGAGGAGGGGAAATGTGGAAAGAAAAAAGTGTAACTTTCACTGTGTAGCTTCCGCGGAAGGTATCCCTCCTCTCGTGGCACTTTCTTCGACTTGCGACGATCGATTTTTCCATCGATCGCTCGCGCGACACCTCTTAGAGCACTCTAGCGATCCCGTGAAAATGATAGCAGGGAGAGGTGAAAATACTTATCGATAAAATTAACCAACCCCCGGCTGAAAGGAGCTCCGTTCACGGCTGATTGCGGACGTATTAATAGTGGCAGTCTGTACCGTCGTTGTTAATTAATCGACGATTGGCGACTATTTATAAAGAAGAGGCTCGCGCGGCCGGATCAGGCACGTGGCACCTGCGGAATTAATAAGCGATCGGCAGAATGGTAAACAGCGACGAACAGAGCCTGTCTGTTGACACAGTACGTTCACTTCGAACGTCAACGACCAAACTGTCTCACTTTGTGTGCTTTGGGACGCGTGTGCAATGGGAATTGTACGCGGTCCTTGCGCTTTTATGGGTTTCGAGAAAACTGAAGGCGCTAACTTCGGAATTGTAGAAGGTAATCAGTGGTTCTTCAAAGTCTTTTAGCAAGGTTTCCTGTTTAGATTCTGATCCGCAACAGACTTAGCGACCCTCTGTATTCGCAACAAGATGGATTGTTCTTTCATTAAGCCTTCCAACTCGGACCACCAGGAAACCTTCAGCGATCTTTCAGGAACAATATGGTCCATCAAAGTCTGCTCAGAGACTCTTCCGAGGCCGCGAGATGAATCACGGAAGATGTTATGACCTACGACGGCTGTGCACCGAAAATATCACCGAGGGGTTTAAACTTAGTGACTAATAGAATTTGAAATGACTGGAGACAATGAAAGAGGGCTTGCTTCGGGAGTAAGTGGCTAAAGATGAGGGAGAGGAGCGAAGAAAACAAAAAGAACAGACCTTGTTTCTACAAGCTTCTACAGCCACTATTTCTGTAAGGCTTATTCGCAATTGGTAATTTAAGTGACTGTTCCAACGCAATCTAGACTGTTCAGCGATTGAATGCGTGAAAGCAGCTAAAGAAGATAAGCAAGAGTGAAGACTGAAGTTGACCATAAAAAATCTGCAAAATCAATTTGTTCCAAATCGAAATTCTACGTTTTTCTCATAAAAAATTTCAAACGGGCCCCGAAATTCTACTTCGCCCAGGGGCCCAACTAGTCATAATCCGCCACTGCCCACAACCTTTTAGAAGGTATCCCTTTAGAAGATTTGTTCTTACGATTTGGTAGATCAAATTTAAAACAGGGAGAATATTCCAAGAATTTTCAAATACTACTTTACCATTTCCGACTTTAAAAAGAATAATGGCGATGCAGAATGGGGATGCTCAGGGCTGGCCTTCTCTATAAAGAGGCCTGGGTGCAAGAAACCACTTGGGCCCTAAATTTTTTGTAAAGTGAAACAAATTACAAATACGAACAATAATTAGTTTGAACATTCTCGAAATTCAGAGATCTACAATAATAATGTTTACGACGGAAAGTACTTTTCGTCACACCGAGCAGGATAGGAATATTGTGAAAATTTTCATGTGCAAGAGTATATTATTTTAGTTCTTGATCGTATTGGGGCCCTGTCAATCGCAGGGCCCCGTTGCATAGCATACGCTGCACCCCCAAAATGGCCGGCCCTGGGGATGCCGAAAACGAAAGCGTTTTCCGCAAGGATAAGGCACCGTTTTCGTGAAGCGCTCGTGTGCGGCTATCTTTTGTTTGGCTCTGTAGCAAAACGAGTGGTGCAGGGAAGGCTAAAAGAGAAGTCTAAGAATAAGTTTATAGTAAACACAGGCTCCACGTGGCGCGATCGCGAGCAGCAGGTACGCTTCGAAAACGCATTCGAATCGGTCGACGACGCGCGCCGCGAAGGGAACGATGGCGCTTCTTGAGCCAAGGATAGCGGCGCAGCAAAAATAACTTGGTACGTAGAAACGATACAGGTCAATCACCACCAGCGGGCAACACGAGCCGATGTAATACAACGAGAGGTATGGAAAACAGGCGTCGAACGCGTCAACGATCATCGTTCTGACCTTTCGATCTTTTCCTCGCTAATCTACACGAAACTCGAACGACGTACGTTCACTTCTTCTCTAGATACGCGTCCCTGCAACCATGTTTCATAACTCAACAATATATTCTCGTCTGCTGGGGCGTGTAAACAACAATTGCAACACAGGGCGTCCTCTTTTGTTTTATTGTTGGTAGCGACTGTTGAATGCTGCTCCATATTTGATTGAACGGAGTGCCCTAATACAATCGATCTCGGAATAACTTGTTAACGTTGAATGAGAATAAATTTTGTATAAATGGGCGAACCGAACACATTCTCTAAATAGAAAATGTATGATGTATTCGGTTCACAGGTTCGATCAATCGTTAAAAACAAGCAAGTTTTTTGTTATTAAACATTTTCAATACTTGTTTTTAATTTTCTATAAAATTGTTACGATCGACAAAATTTCATCATCAGGTAAACCATCTAGCTTGACAGGAAAACTGAAGTCGTTTGTCCATTTACAAAAGTTATTTAAATGTGTTGTTATTAACTAAGTGGTCCAAAGTGTATGACAATTTTTTCAGACTATTTCCACTATTTTCTGGTGTTGAGGTTCAGGGAGATTGAGACCAAGTGCATAAAGTCCACAATTCGGCTACGTTGAGTTTCTTTACACTCTGATAACAGGACGGTCCTCTAAAGTCAATGTCATGGAAGCGCCAGCGTTCTGACAATCGTCGAGAGCCAGTTCCAAGGGGCAATCCGCGGGTTCGGTTTCAAGGCCTCGTGTTCGGCCAAGTTATCAAGGTTATTGCCGTTTCTTTAAACGGCGTTACATGTTTGTCTTGCGATGCAACCGCAGATAGAGCCGAGGCGAATACAACGACCCCAGAGATCCATCGATGCTTTCCTTCTTTCTCGGAACGAATAAAGTTCAAGATCAATGCTTCGATTCCTGCGATCGAGCGGTATCATCGGAATGCGACCGGTAATGAGTCTGCGACGACGACGTCCACTTAAACATCCTCAATTTCTACTTCGCGTTTCATCGACCATCGTAGACAACTTTCCAAATTTTTCATGGAGCTGTACGAAACCTCTACAGAAAACAAATCCCAAAAAAACATCCTGGAAACAGGAGCCAAGTTCATATGGCCGTAGAAAGTTGATACTGAAGAATACTGAAAAAAGCATTTATGAAAGTTAGTTTAAAAGAACGCTATTTAATTTTACAAGAGTTACATGAAGGGCTAAATTATTCAAACTTGGCTGCTACCTAACACCTTTTATGGCCATTGGTTTAAAAAGTAACCGTCAAGTTTGTTGTTTTAATATGTAAAATTTCAAACTTTGATAATTATTCCTTTAAGTGTTTTTTATGGTAGACCCATGAACTAAATTTCAAGCTTGCAGATCAATGGGAAGTATCCAAAAGGTTTTGATGATCTGTCAGTCAGTGAGTGAGTAACAAAAGCGATTTGGTCAGAACCAAAATGGTGGCGCGTGCGGCATCGTTATCGGCAGGAAAATAAGAAGCGACCGACATCAGGGAAAAAGCGGGCAGTTATGGCAATCTATCGGAACATCTGGCGACACACGCGAGTCTCCATCACCTCCACTACTAAATGCAGCGATCGATGCGAAAATGACGGTGCGTGCAGAAAATGAATGCATTTGTATAAAATAGCGCAATACTGCTCATGTATTGGTCTCGCTGTAAAACATTGTTGTACATATCCAGACACATTAGCAACATGACTTTTCGTCATGTCTAGGTTGTTCCAGACCCACTGCGTGTCCTTCTATCTTTCCAGCGTGCGATACAGCTTTATCAAGGAGAAACTGCAAGAGTTATCACCATACTGACCCGTGCCAAATGTAATAACTGACTCTCTCCTCCCTGTGACCCGATAATTCGGTATCCAGGCTTGATAACGCTTTATCACGGAACGCTCCTCCAATATTACAACAATTTAGCAATTACACTGACGGAGATACAAGGACCTTCAGCCGTAATCTGCGCTTCATAAATATTTATAGTTGTCCGACCGTACGCTTGTCCCGAACCGCTTTTTCTTAATGTGCTCTTCGCTTTTGTTGTTGTTTTTAAACGAGCTCGGACAATTTTGTAACCGGATGTGACTTTAGAGAAACGACAGACTTACCCCTGGATTAATTCTGAGATAGGCCTCGTTGAATATTTGAAATTTTAATGTTGAGATAAAAGGAAAATAATTATAAAATGAAACGAAGATTTGTATGTTTGGTTGAGGTTGTGGGAATAGAATGGCAACGTCGATATTTAAAGAAAATATTAATATAACAACGAATATTCTTGTCCCTTTGCCGAGTATAAAATAATGTACTGTGCATTGGAATGTGAATATTATAAAAAAAACCTGAACAAAGGCGACGAAAATAGAAGTTGGAAAATTTCTTGGATACCTGTGGATTGAAGGTTTCCTCGACTTGGTATGCAGCGTAAATTCCAAACGGGACTGCACGGAATCTACAATTTTTAACCCTTTGAGGACGAATCTGATATGGACGGCAGAACGTCCACGGTGTATAATTCTTAAACTTGCAAACAAATGATCTAATCATTGTGATAACGAAAGATCTATATTTTTATTCAATCGCAATTCCAATATTTTAGGAAATCATCATTCATATAAATTCCAAAATTCAGTTATTCCTGCAAGGTGCCAAAAAATACTCACACCTTGCATTTTTAGAAGACACGAATCGTGTTGTTTTAATTAGCCTAGACAGACGTAATCCGAAGTTTAAAGCGATCGCAGCGGTAACGATAGAAGGTCCAATCGAGAAATTAGGAGATCGGGGGAAGATAAGAAAGAAATGTAACGGAACGAATGCATTGTGAATCGGAAGACATCCGGGCCAGTTGTCGACGAGTCCCGAAGAGAAGAAACAGAGTCACCAAGACGGAAGCGGGGAATTACGTGGACCCAGTTACGTAAGGAAACGAATCGTTACGCTACGAAAAAGTATGGGCACCGTTGACCTTAGCCACTGAAATCAAGGACCACGCACGACAACAGACCCCTCTTTCTCTCTCCTTCGCAGGAATAATTCGCCACATCCTTCCTCTCCTCTCCCGCACTCGTTGCGCGACGCTCCTTTCTTTCATTCTCGCGGAACGCTCTTCAAATGGGTCGCGCGCGAGCACACGCCACACGCACACGCACACGTAACCGCTTCGTCTTTTTATCGTACATTTCACCTTTCTACTTTGCAATCAAGCACTTTCATATTGCTTTCACTTGGTCGATGAAAGTACCGTTCGCGAGTCAAGTAGGCTCCCGTCCTTTATACAGGGTGGACGGACAGAAATCGATCCTACGGTGTCCTTGGACTTGGACCATGAACGGCCCTGAACGCAGGGTCGAATTTCTGGGTACCGAACCAGCAGAATTTTTATGACGATTCTTCGTAGGAACTGGGTAAGCTGTTTTCCAGATTTGTAGATACAAGTTGCGACAAAAAAATTTGTATCTACATGTGGCGACTGTGGCTGCATTCACCTATGTTAAGTTACTCAACAATGTGAAGTTTCAGATGTAGGGTAACTGCATCAGTGAATAAACGGATACCAGTAAATGAACGCTTTTGTATATTTCAACAAATTTTATCCCGCACGGCATACTAGCGATAAAATTGTGATTAAAGAGTTAAATAAATAGGAGAATATTGTTTAGTAATTTTGTTCATTCATTGGACTATCATGGTTCAATTACTAGAATGTAGTGTTCATTGACTGGTATTTTTTAATATTTTTTATTTAACGTTTAATGAAGAAAAATAATAATAATTTCATTTTATTTGTGTTCATTTATTTTTGACAAATGAAGTATAGGGAGCCATTTGGCATATACGAGATTCCTTTAATTCATACATTAAAAAAAAAAAAAATATCTTGAACAATTTTTTAAATGTTCATTCACTGGTGCAGTTACCCTATTTAAAAATATTTTGAACGTTGTTATTTTGTCTTTAACAAGATAGAAAATGTATAATTAATAGGTTGCTTTCAAGGAAGAAGGGTGTAAGAATTGAGTTTTACAAATTTGTGACTAATAACAATTCGTTTATAATTTTATGGTAGTCATAAATAAATTTAAAATAACGAACTTCAGCTTTACAAATTCATTGGAGGATCTAGTACTAACTGCACTTGATTACGTCTTTCCGTCAAAGGTAAAAAGTAATTTCGTAATGAGGATTTTAACTCTATAAATTTAATATTCGATAAAGCTGCCGGGATTGGCATTTTTGTCTGCACTTGCATGGGCTTGTTTAAAATCCTAACACGCAGCATGTCATGCTGTGACATTTTTTTATAATATTTGATAAGCGGTTGTTAGTTGAGGGTTGAGATTCGGAGCAGCGTCGACGCGATTTTGCGGATTAAGAATGATCCGACAGAGGTGTAGAATTGATTGTGGCGCGACGCAAATTGCTGACTAATTTCCGCGACGCACCCGGAAATTGTCAATTCTATAATTGGCAGTCGGCTGCAGCCGAATAACGACCAAACTGAACGATCGTCGATGGGTTAACGGTCACGAGGCTGTACCGAGTAAAGCCACGTAACAACAATCACGTTGAGCCGGATGGATAAACGGTCCCGCGCATTGTAGCCTATTTTAACGCGGTCCTTTTAATTGAAACGCTTTTAAAATCGGTCCGAGGGACGACATTCCGAACGCATCGATTATCGAGGGAAAATGATATTTCCCAGCGCTGCGACGAGACTCGGCCGCACTGCGAACACTTCAATTAAACGGGCAAGTCGCTCGAACGTTGTGTATTTAATTCGATAACAACGGTTCCGCGCGAATTAATTAATACAGCGGCGTCATCGATTGCGCGGACTAATAAATGGCTCCCCGTAACAGCCCGGGAAATTCGTGCGAAAATTCAATTAAACACCCCCACGCCCACTCTTTCTCTCCCACCCTCTTTCGACGCCTGTTTACCACCTTCGTTAATTAACTTCCCGCTCTCAGCATTTTTCGCGAACTTCTATTCAACCATCTTCGAAACGTCCGAGAAAAATCGTTCCTCGATTTCTATCGTATTTATTCACACGTCACGAAACCGTTTGTTGCTGCTAGAGATATAATAAAAAAAATCATTCGTGTTAGATCAAGAAATTACTTTCGGAATTAGAGCTATTTACGAATCATGTTTATTCTTCTGTCGATATCGCGCCTCAAGTTCAGACGGACGCGAAATCTCGCCAGCCGTTGTCTGACGTTTTTAATTGCCGCGTTAAGTCGATGCACCGCGCGGAGCTTGCGAAAATTCTCGGCTATTAATAATTCCCTATGCCGGACTTACAGTGACGCAAAGTCGCTGGAATTACACGAGATTAATGGCGATACCATGCGCCAATCGACCGTCATTAGTCACTGGTCCTCGGGACGTCGCCGTTCGTGTTCTTTGGCAACTCTCTCGCCGCGCAATGTTGTTCGAAACAATACTATACCGATCGTTACGCCAGATCCCAAATTCGAATTTGAATTTTCATGAAGAAAATTAAAAATTCGAATCTTGGGAGGATCGAAATTTGATTTCAAATATTGGAAGTAACATTCGAATTCGAATTTTGAATGTCAAACATTAGCGATTACCAAAGAATAATTATGTTAACGGCGCAATGGTTCGATCAAATTATTGATCGAAAATATTCCAAAATAATATAAATAATATATCGAAAAATAAATAACAATAATAAAATAATATATCGAAAATAAATATAAAAATATCATTATTAACATCATTATTCCTTACGATCGAAAAAAATTGAATTTATTAACGATTACGCTGAAATCGAAATTCCGGTTAGCATTCGACTGGATGAATTGAAATTGGATGTCAGGTCGCAGCGATTAAATTCTCCGCGAAAATTGAACCTGTGATCTGAACGATTTCATTCGAGGCTCCGGACTCGACGATTCAGCAACCTCGAATCTTAATCTAGCTGAATTGTTCCCAGCGCCGAAGCTTCGAGCCTCATCGCGCAGGATCTTTCGAGAAAATGAATAGAACAATGCGAGGCCTAGGCTCCTCCCGTTCTTCGGCCGTTTCTCCTCGACTTTCATCGGCATGTAATCCGCGGCGTCGTTTATTTTGCATCGGGTACGGCGATTTTACGAGCAGAAAGAAGCGGCCCGAACGCTGCTGTTATAATTAATCTGCCTCCTTTCTCTCGCACGAGCGAACACACACATGCTCGGAGAAACAATCGAGAGATCTACGGTGAAAATTTCCGCATTGTTTTTCGCGCCGGCAGACGAAATCGGTGGGTCTTTTTGACGAAGGTTGCTCATTATTCTGAGACGATCTCCTGGCGGTGCGAGCCAATTTTTTAAAGCGTATGAACCCGAAACAATCTTCAGATGTTTTAGTGTGAATGGCAAATAATTGGTTGCATTTAGTAACAGACCGAACACCGAAAGTGAAGTTACCTTACGAAAGAGGTTACTTTCTAGTAAATCGTAATTTAATCGAGTATGATCCAAATGATATCATGCGAGGGCTCGTTTTAATTAGAAAAATGTCCCAAGCATGCCAGTAAAAGTTTCACCGAGAAATAATTCAACGCACAAGTGGCTTGTCATAAACTGTTCATAAACTTTATACACGCCTGCTTCGCATTTATGCAGACATTACCGTAATGTGCTCGAATGACGAAACGAATTCGATCGTTTTCAACGAAAGCGCGTCGGCAGTTTAAACAACAGTAAACTAAGGAACTGGTCGTTCGACCGTGGTGGATTTAGCGTTAAAAGAAAGTCCGAGAGCCGGCTCCCGTCCCGGTAGGCCAGTCACCTCGTTTATCGCAGCCTGTAACAAGCAAGGCCGCGCAGGGACCTCGATATCTCGATTAAAACACCGAGCTTTCTTCGGCGTTTCGAAATCCTGGTGCACGACCGGTTTCTCGGGCCTGGTGTGCGTCTTACGTGTACCGCCACGGTCAGCTCGATCCTTTCGATCGACCAACAATCACCGAGAACCTGGGAAAACGCTGCTGGTCCTACGATGAGATCGCCGATAGCCGATCGATCCTTTAACAGCTAGTAAGAAGCCGGTAAAAACAGTTATAAGAGTTCGCCTTTTAAAACTTGAAAATAATCACGCAAAAGTTTGTCTGTCCTGCAATCTACAGGGTGATTCCGTAGAAACAGAACACCTAGATATCTCCGTAATTTTTCGTTTTACAAAAAAACTTTTTAATTAGCAGAAATAAAGCAAATGAATCTTACAAGTTGAATTTTATTCATTTCATTTTTCCGGGTCGAAGGTCATTTGTAGGACATATTGCGTTACTTTGTCAGCCACAACATTACGTTAACGAAGATATATCATTAAAAAAACATCGGTGACCTTGAAATATCATTGAAAAATGACCTTAAACATTTTTCCCTTACACCGTTACATCTGGTCCTTCAAACAGCGTAACTTTGGTCCTAAGATTTTTTGTACAACGAAAAATAACGGAAATAATAAAAGTATAAGGTTTGTTTTCACTCATACAAAATTGAACAATGATGGATAAAAATGACCTGCAATCGAATACAGTTTCAAAATTCCATCAGGACCAATTCCACCCCGAAGAACTAAGAAACAACAAAACCCAACAACCCCCTAACGCATCTTCGCAAGCGATGGCAACCTAAAAATCAACTCGAAGCTTCCGTGAACATGTCCAACGAGCCACAAAGCCTCCAAAAACCAAATTTCCGGTGCAGCAATCGCTATTTCGAGCGACCAACGGCAACTTTCTACATGATTGAATTTGAACGTGGGAAATTGGCCGCGGATCCGCCTCTCTCGGCGCTCGTGGTCCCGATTCGCTCCGGTTCAGTCGCGGAATGATTAATAAATGATAATTGGATCGATCGGTTTTCTGCGTGCGTTATTTCGTAACGGCTCGGAGGCGGCCGCGTTCTCTGGTCTGGTCTCTGGCCAGCGAAAACGCTCCGCGTCGTATTATCTAAGAGCCGTTTTCCATCCGGCGAGGCGTTTGTTAATGCAATAGCACGGCGAGAGAGTGTATTTTGAATAACCACCAGCTCGTTTAACAATTATTCGCTCTCCCTCCTGTCCTCCCCTGCTCCCCTTTCCATTCGAGAGAGCTCTCTTTCTCCGCGGGCAGACGCTCGCTCACGGGAGAAAGTGTAACTGTTCAAGTAATAGTGACGATGCAGGTGTAATCCGGATTGCGCGTGCGAATAGATAGCGTGTCTGCATTTCAATTCCGCTGGTACCGCCGCTACGTGCAGCCCGTATTTATACGTTCGCGTATATTTACATGCACACACGCACAGGAACGCCTGATGCCGGATACACACGCGTCGACTACCGACCACGCATAATTAAATAATAATTTATTCAATCTACGCAGGATGAAATTCATTTTCGCGGGCAAAAATAGCTGTTGCTCTTGCTTTTTCTCCGAACTTTAACGTTCGCACGAGCTCGAGCATTGTGAAAAATGCGTCAGTTTTCACGGCTGAATGTGCTTGCTTTAAACAGTGCTTTTTATATTGTGCTAGATAATGACCTACACAATTACTGCATCTTATCTGATCCGCTGCGCCGACCAGTTATGCTTTTCTACGTCTGTTTCTCGGAATAACACTTCAATGCTTCTATGGGGTAGCTCGTTCATGGGGTTTATGCCAACTAGCCTTTATAGCGCAAGATTTCTGGTTGTGAAGATTTTGGTTGTGAAAATTAATACGAAGTCCTTGGATTTTAGGGTCCACTGACTGAACTGAATATTTCGTAGCATCAGACTGTGGATCTTCATGCAATCTTTATTAATTAAAATAAAATTAAATTAAATTAAAATTAAAATAAATCTTGATTAATAAATAAACAATCTTTTGCAACAATGGAGTAACTTCTTTCGGGACTGTCATCTCGATCATTTATTAAGACGTTCGAGTGTAAAGTTAGAGTATCAACTTGGCCCGACGCCACGCTAAAGTTTGTTAAACCTGCTTCTATTAATAACAATCACACCTTGCGTCTCGCGACGTTTCGATAGATTTTTCAAGCTTGTTTGCATAGGCGTGTAACGTTCGCAGGCACGTTGCCTAAATCGCCTAATGGACATTTCGGCCCTGGGAAAACGGCGAACCGTGTCCGACGATCTATAGATCCGCGGGAGACCTGCTTCCCCTTTCCTGCATCGCTTCAAACTTGAACTAGTTTCGGAGGTCCTCACGCGGCTGTCACATGCTCCAAAGGTAACTGCGTACACCAAACACAAGCTCATGGTTTAGAAATAGTGATATTGCGCATGAACACTACTACGACTCGTTGCGCGACAATAGAAACGAGTATGTTTGGTTTAGGTGAATTAGTGCGCCGTTTAGTGACGAATAGATACGTCGCATTAAAGTCGCGAGTGTTGCAAAACGAGAATGGCAGGAGGCGAAGAAAGACAAGAGTGAAAGAAAAGAGAAGATAAAGGAAGAAGAAACGATAAGATGAGATCGGCCAAGTGATAGCGATCCGCCCTCTTCCTATTAATCGTAGTAGTGAAACACCTCTTAAATCCTTTACGGGAGAACTTGTATTTGTATCCATCATTATTTCACAGATTGTAAACTATCTATTCAAATCTTGCCTGTATCGTTGTAACTTCAAATTGCAACATTGTAATACTAAATTGTAAAGCGAAATGGACCCAGCTAAGGGCCTAAAGATCTTAAATAAAAAAATTTTAGATCAAGATGGATTGTTGGTAATTTTGCTAATTAGCCGGCAAATTATGTGACCGGTGTAAGGACCCGGCCAGGATCTAATCGATCGGCACGGATTTTATTTTGATCGCGCGCGAATACGGTCGCCGCACCCGAACGCGAAAACCAAAGCCAAAGAAAACTGCAACCGGCTGAGAGAGCACGGTCAAGCTTCTCCCGAGGCGATGCACGTCCCGACAGCGCGTCCTTGAAATTCCAAATTCGCCCGCCATAAGCGCGCGTCAAGCGCGATCATTATGCATATGCGATCTATGCAAATCAGATTGCCGAATCGCCGCTGCGATGCGAGACGGGCTCGGCGCACGCTCTCTGTGATTTATCGGTCCCGTGAGACTTATTGTTGTTTTCGGTGCGGGATAATACTTCTTTCTTCTCCGACTCCCGTCACAATGGAGGAATCTAATTATTTATGAGCACCTACAGAGAAATAAGATTACTCTGCGAGAGGTCCTCGCGATGGAAAATGGAAAATCGTAATGTGTTTATTTAATAACCGTTCGAGACATCAACATTGTGGACGGTGTCTAAAGCGTGGCTCTCGATGCAAATATAAATGGTTACGAACAGTGGTGTGACTTCGAACACAAACCAAGATCCAAGATCCAAATTCTATGTTTTTCTCATGAAAAATTTAAAAGGGGCCCCAACTAGTCATAACGCGCCACTGGTTACGAATTAATTTACAGAAACTGGAGTCTAGTAGAAATTAAATCTGAATAAAAATGGAGACGAATGAACGCTTTGTGAATGGAAATCCTTGAAAAATAGAGGAAAGAGATGGATCCTCGATGCAAGTATAAATTATTGTGAATTGGTTAGGACAAATTGGAGTCGAGGAGACTCGTATCACTTTTATGTGATAAAAATGAGACTGGAATGAAGATTTAAGAATAGAGGATGGACATACCAACATGATGCCTAATCTGGATGCAAATAGTATAAATTACTAAAAATGGAGATTTTTGTAAATCCTGAAAACAAAATTGGAGTAAATAGTCGACGATATTGGATAGAACGTCGGAAGGACGATGATGTGTCCCGGATCCAGGCAAATTACCTCCCGCGATTACGGCGAAACGCAAATTTCCGTATCGATCGTCCCGCGGCGGGCTCGCACGAGGATTCGTTCAACCGGCGAGGCCGGGCGAGACCAAACTTGCATAAAAAGTGAAGGTGACCGGCGGTGATTCATGGGGGCTGATGCCCTCGTTGTCTGGCATTCGGTTTATAGAGGACGGAGATTGAGAGAGAAAGAGAGACAGCGTGGAGGGTCCTTGCGACCAGACTCGTCCAAGTGGCGCTAGCTGCGCGCGCTCTTTGTTTTTCGCCAGCCGAAAAAAGGATTCAATCTATCCGACATATCTCGCTACCCTATTATCTTTACATCTATCCCTAACCAAAAAAATCTTGTACCGTCACTCGAGAGACTCGCACGCTCTGCAAAAAGCTACATCAATTCCTCATCAGGAATGAAAAAAGGAGATTGGAGCTGCATCGACGAAATCGAAAGGATCCCCGGAGGATCACAGACATCACTTCCGAAACTATGAAAAAAACAGATTTCATCTTAATCAAGTCGATTAATCATTTTGATAAATCCGTCTACTGATTATTACATCGAAGTTTCAGGAGGACCAAGGACTACATTCCTTCATCGTGAAGATACTCCTCGTCTCCGGTTGAAGTAACAAAATTGTTCAAGTTCGACTTCTGCATCGTAGAAGATTTAAATCCTCAACGACCTGGCGATCATGCTTACAGGATAAACAGACTGTGATGTATCTCCCTAAAAATCATATCTGTCCCTCTCGATCTAGACCCCACTCGTGCGACGATTTCCCACCCTGGACGTGCGTGCACGTCACCCCCAAAGATCGAACATCGACAGAAATGATTTCACTTCGAGTTACGCGAGTCAAAAGACGATCGTATATCTGGATCACCGTATACGAGAGAACGTCTTGAAATGGGATGAATGTCGAGGGAGAAAGTCCCGTGAACTCTGTATCGCCATTGGAGAACCATCCCGAGAATCGTCACCAAAACGAAGTCGCAGAAAAAGGAGGAAGAAAGATGCATCGCAGTCTGAGGTAACGCGCACGAGGCGCACAGCGTCGACGCGCGACGCAATCTAATCGCGCGTACGCTGCGTGCCTCTGACGCGGTGCAACGGTTTCGTTGGTGGGGGGTTGTGGGTCGTGGAAGGGAGAGTCAGGAGAACAGTCGCGCGGTGACGCAGGGTTCGAGTGGTGGGGGTTAGCGCGCAGAAACCGAGCGTGAAGCGGGTGTAAGGTTCCCCTTCCACGCGGAGTTTTCGGCCCCCACCACCGAAATCGGCGCTCACCACCACGATCGAAGCGCGGGGAGACGATCCGCGCGGTGTCCCGCACACACAGGGAGAGGCGGGACACATACACGTGACCGAGCGCGTCAGCTTCTCGCATCAAACTCGAAGCCCAGACGCGACATTGGGGCCAAGACGGCAGTCGCGAGTCTCGGTTAGCGTGCAGTCAGTTTGCAGGCCGACACCGTAGCGAGTGGACGTGCACGTTTCTCTTTGCCGCGGACACCTAGTTCGTTCCTCCTATCATTGGCCACTGACACACAGAGACACCCGCCAGTGTTTCCTACTGTCACCTGTCTCTCAGAGTTCAAGTTCACCGACGTGGAGCACCGCCGATCTCGACTGGATTTTAAACGTCCTGTTCCGACGCGGATTAGAGGGTGCCACAAGTGAATTTACTTTTACGACGTTTACGTACTCCTCAACGTGTGTCTGCCGATTGATCGCGCAGTACCGTCGAGGACCACTGACTCACTTCGGACTCTGTTCGAATTTCTTGCGAAGTTTCTTTTCGATTTTGTTGGTTCTCGTTGAACCCGGTGAACGGGTCGGATTTTTGTGTGACTTTGTAACGCCGTGTGCGATCTCTGGATTTACCCGACCAAGAGGGACACCCCGCCGGGCTTGTACCTGCTCATTCGTGCGACGGTGATACTCTATAGTCGTCACGTTAGTTCGACGAACGGGATTCCCCGCGCACTGCCAGTGAACCCACGGACCCGTGTCCCGCGGGAAAACTGTACACTTGATCGTTCGCCAAGCGACGCGTGCCTAGCACCGTCACTGCAGACCGCGCAACTACCCTGAACAGCCAAAGTGGATCTTTGTTCCGTCAGTCGACCCTGCTCGAGAGAATCTTTCAAAATTGGTGAGTAACCCCTTCGCATTGTTACCGGATCATTCGACTCGTCCGCAACTTTACGATAGTGGTTAGAAACTAGGAAAGGGGTGTGCAACCTCCGTAGACGTTTTACCTCCAAACAAATTATTGCTTGCGGTTCAAATAGACTTTCTGACGTTCATATCGCTATTTAGTCCTCGGTTGTGCAGGTTTTTAAGACGGCAAAGACCGTTGACGCAACCCTGACGTCATACTAATCTCTGATTAGCGCTTATTGATGTTCCAAAGATTGATTGTTGCGGTCCTCACTCGTGCTTGTTTTCGTGCAAGAATGACGTCCAAAGCAACCCCTGGCATCGTACAAATTTCTGAGATCAGTGGTTCCGAATAAAATCAATTTTTAACGTTGATACTTTGTCGTAGTCCGTTAGATTTTCCAAAGTTTGGTTCAGTGTACTGCTCGCTCGCACAGCTTTACAAGACGGCAACGACCGCTGACGTTACCGTGGCGTCATGCGAATTTCTGCGGTTAGTGGCCACTGACGCTTGCGTCAATTGTTTCGTCGCCGCTTCGGGCGACATTGTAACTTTCTATGCGCCACGTGCTAGACATTAGCGTTCTCGATCCTATCGAATTCGTTGTACCTTGTAAGAATGATTGCGAGATGTTGCGTGGAAATCATTCCGGTGGAAATACAATGCGACATTTTTCCGTTGTTAATTGTGCCGCACTCGAGATTCGATTTTCATTGTTAACATCGGTGTCCGAAGATCGATTTCGATTAAAGCGGTCGACTTTATCGATACGAGAAGCCTTGGGAGTCATTTGTTGAATAGACCGTTATCTTCTAGCGACTCGTCACGCGCCGGGACTTTGAACCGAAAACCGATCGCGATCGTGTTCTCCTGTTCGGGACAATGTGGTACGTGCTCGAATACTGGCTTCGGTAATTCGTTCGCGGTAATCGGCGACGTTCCCGTGAAAAAAAAAATAAATGGTGCGACGATTTCATCGGTATAGTGTTGGCACGGTGCTCGTTCCTCGAACAGGGGATCGCCGATCCATGCGCGGAAGCAATTTATCGTTACGAAACCGATAGTGAACTTCTTGCCAGAAGTTGCCAGAACTTCTGAATCGCAGCGGATGTTTACGCGAAAGTGTCTGAACTGAACGATCACCAAACGATCTTCGACGAACATTGCACCGACCCAGTGATCAAAACGGTGAATATGTATTCATTCGGTTTTATAGATCGGACGAGTGTCTTTGGTATTGATGAGGGGCGTGATTTTTATTGGCGAGCATATTGTAGTCGCGCTGACATTTTTACATTTATTGGACAGGTTTCAAAGTGCAACTGACCGATTACGGATCTCGATCGCAGATGCGATTCCGCTTGTTCAAAAATCAGCACTGAATATTTATCGAGGCGATTGGAATACATATTCCGAACTCTTTCGTCACCGTTTAGTAACTCCATTTTGTTTATGCCGGTGTTTTCTGGGAAGGCGGTGACGAATTGCGCCTAGTATGCGAAATTGGGTACTTTTGGTTTTGCAATCATTTATTGCAGCTCGTTAAGAACAATAGGTTTAGTCTTAGGAAGCTTGTGTAAATTTCGACTTGGAGATTATGGAATATAAAGTCTGCGTTGAACTGCTCATCGATCGCGGATCTCGATCCACCGCGTCCAAACTCGACCTTGAAAACCAGTCGGCAGGCTCTGACCTTGGCGAGAAGATTCGGGTGACGCAACGAGGCGTCGTATGACCGCGTCCAGCGCAATAAACTCTCAGTCCATTGTTCTCGGTGTTGCTGATCAGTATCGGTTGTTATCAAAGCAACACGCACCTGGTGTTCTCAGGACATCGATCGGGAAACCTCTGGGAAGATCGCTGGATCGAGGAGACGTCGTGATCTTCGTGTTTTCGGACGCCCGCTTACGAAAGTCTCGTGCTACGCGTGAGCAACGCTCGTTGCGTCATTCGTGACGAGGCGAGGACTCTGATCCTTATCTGTACCAACGCTGTATGTGGCAGACGGTGTCTTGTCACGATCACGGAAAATAGTTGACAATTACGAGGCTGCAACAAAGATCACTCTCTAAACGAACCGTTCTTGCGACATTAACAACGCTGGGGAATGGAAAAACGGAGGACTCAATTTTTTAGAAAATGTATGATGTTTTCGGTGTACAGGTTCTATCAATTGTTGAAGACGAGCAATTTTGCAATTCAAAAAATTCTCGACGCTTCGATCCAAATCCGGACCATTTTCGAGAGAAAAGTTGCATCTGTAAATTAATATAATCTGTAATAATGTAAGAGCGGGTTTTCAAACACGTAATGCGAAATCTAATTATGGATTAATTAATCCAAAAAATCGCATTATTGCAAAATCTTGCACTATCTATAATCGTGTTGATTTTTTCATCAATTCTTTTCATTATTCTTAATTATATTCACTTAACTTATATTTTTTAAGTTTACCGCTTTAATTCTTCATATGTGGCGGAGATCGTAAGAAACTTCAGTTTACGCATTCGTAATATCCAGTAGGAAATTAGTGGTTTTACGTAACGATAGAGGTGAAGTGGAGGGACTGAGGTAGCAACAAGAAATTGCAACTTTGTTATCATATCGTATGCTTTGGCCATGGGAAATCGGACACGCCTTTTCAGTGATGAATCAACCGAAGGCCTTTGATATTAACTGCTGACTTGATGCTTCGAAAAGTCTCGCTAAATCAAACTATTAATCTCGATAATAATTGTTAGCACTTTGAGTGCTGTGTTTCCTGGAAATAGAATTATCAGAAACGTTGGACTTTGATGTAGATGTAGATGCTTACACTTAAGGACTGTAAACCGCCCTTAAACCTACAGTTTAGAGAAGTGGTAGTAGCGACACACCAACAAGAAATCTGAATATTATAGAAATGTTGAGGCTGCTAAGCGTTCAAAGTGTTACGAAACTACCTAGTCTGAACCTGAGAGAGATCAAAGAAGAAGGAGCTTAACAAGATCCCGAGATTGCAAGGGACGTTACTTCATCGCAAACAGAATATAGTTTTCATTCACCGATTCGGGGGCTCCCGGGGCAAATGACGTTGGCCCCCGAAGTTGCCATTACGCCAAATTTCTTTCTCGAACTGGAGCAACGACGATGGAAGGAGGGAAATAGATGAAAGTTTGACTTCGCCACGTGGTTGTCAGTCGAAGGAGACGCGATCGATCGCGATCGTCGGTTGAAAACGGGAACTTCGTTTTCCCCTTTCCCGTCGGCGCTTTGTACTCCGGCATCGATCCCACTCTCCACCTTCCGTCGCGTTCTCTTCTATCGCGGCTGAAGTGGGCCACGGCCTAATTTGCAGAACTCTCAGCCTCGTCGTAGCGTAAACCGTGTGTGCAATAAGCCTCACGGACTTGGAGCGAAGGGCACGCACGTGCTCTCTTTCTCTCTGTCGCTCGAACTTAGCGGTCGAGACGCGGCCTGTTAAAAGGCGGTCAACAGCAAAGGAGGACTATCTGCTGGCTGAACTATGATCGATTTGACAGGTTGACTAGGGAACTTGTACAAAATGAATGTTATTTAGTGATCTAGAATTATCTCCTAGAATTTTCCTAGCTATCTGCGATGAACCACAAAAGCGAGTCTCCTCGAACCCCGGATAAGTGCGATCGTATCGAGACCACTAAGCAGCACTGAAGCGGAGAAAGTATCTCGGTAAAAATTGACCCGAATTAAGAAATCCTGTTCCCTTTTCTCTCCATCAAAAAAATTGTAAAATTAATCTAACCGATCGACTGGGTAAACATTAATCCGTGTGTCACGTTAATCCGAGGGTCGCAGTGAATCGAGGCTGATTAGGTTGACCGAAGAGCATATTGCGACGATGGAATATCGAAAGATATCGACAAGGTCGTGGTCGCGTGGAGAGGGAGGAGGGGGGCGATGAAATTCGCATTGTGCACCGGTTATCTCGATCTCGCGATTGTTCGGCGTAACACAGGCCAGGATTAGCGGTATCTGCGTTCCAGGGAAACGCGTGACGCGACACTGTTATAATCGAGTGCATGCGGACGAGCGGGTGCAGTAGCAACGTGCACACACGACCGGCAAGTATCGTCTTCTACTTTTACACGGTTTCCCGCCTGATAACGCGATCTCGTCTTTGATACGGGGGTTCCGCGTTACGTCAACGCTGGATCATCCATCACCTGCGGGCAATTCTTGACAAACAGACTTAGAATTCCAGACCAATATTTTCTAACAGGTAATTTTCTTTCATTTAAGGTCCTCTTCTTCATCTAATTATTCGAGACCATTTTAAAAAGAGCCTTCGATCATTGTAATTTTCATTGTGCGTCTTTTATGTCATCACTTTTCCTCGTAAATCAAACGGTTTTCAAGAAAATTGAGAAAATGTCATGGCAAATTGGTTTTTCTCGAATACATTCTAAACTATTCATCCAATCGAAAAAGCGTGTTACACGAGATTTGTAGATCTTCTCAATCCCGCTTTTGTGTCATCAATGTAGAGGTAGCAATAAAAAACGATTTCACGTTCGTGTGACGATTTTCATCAGGTTTCCAGTCACGAGACTGTCGTTAGAAATTCCAGTTGCAAAACAGCGAAAACAACGGCTAATCAGCGTGTTTCCCGAAGGTGGAACGTCGCGAGGCGGGTTAGAGTTCCACCGATCAGCGTGATCGGCCGGTTTATCAATCATATTAGGAAATATCTGGCTCCGTTGTTCGCGATGACCTTTTCGCGCGAGTATTATGCAACGAAGGTGAACGGTCTCGCGTAAGACACCGCTCCGCTGTGCACGTGTAGGAGTCACGTGGCGGGGATAGCAGTGGCAGCAATAGCACAACTCGGTAACAGAACGCGCGGTGCGCGCGAATTGCGCGAACAGCATTTCCACGACACGGTGTCTATGCACCGGGTTGCATCACGCGACGCGTTATTTCTTAAGCCGATCCCTGGCGCATTGTTTATCAGTCTAAACCGCCCACGCTATCCGTCGAAGCTTCGCGCGTCGTTACCCGGAATCTTTTAGCCATTCGTAAAAAATCAATTCCTCAAAGTAATAATAACAATGTTCATTCGTTATCAACGAATGATAATTATTCTACACATTTTTTGCTAATTTCAGTAATTCGGTATAAGATAATTTATACATCGCTTTATTACGTAATGGAGTAACAGATTGTTTTTACGTTTTGTTATTTATGCAAATTGTAACACACGCCCTTTTATTTGTTTTTACTTGGCCTTGTTTACCCTGCCCGCTGGAATCGGTGTCGAGCGTTGTTTAAAACGAATTAAAATAGACTCTCGTAATCCCGTTGCCTCCGGCTAGAGAGACATAGCGAGATGGAGGGTAGGGTGCGGGAAAGAGGGACAGATCTTCCACGTGTTTGTTACGTAACACGCGTTGACGAGGAAACGTATTCGCGCGAGTCGCCGACACGTTACCTCAGGTCACGTGTCTGTGGATCGAGCAGACGACACGCGAAGCTCACGTGGAACGCGCGAAAATTCCGATAAGCGGATGATTGCGCGGATGACGCGTGCACCCTTTGTCTTTCTCTCCCTATCTCTCTTTACCAATATTATTTCCACGGTCTATTTTTTTTATTGATACCCGTACTTTCCCGATTATTCACAGCCTGTCCGCAGCGATAACGGTGAAAGCTATCGCTCGAGTGCGACAATTAATTTCTGCCACTCGTCGCGAACGTGGCCAGAGACAAGAAATCTCTGTCCGTCTCTCTCTCTCTTCTTCCCCTCTCCTCTCTCCCTTTGTCGAGGTTTATCGCCTGTGTTCTAGTGTTACGTCAATCCACCGTAACGATGAGGACTCATTTCCATCGAGCTCGAAGTATCTCGAAACGAGAAATGACTCGGGCCGCTTTCATAATCGCCATCAACGCTTATCGGCCTCTGCCCGCACCCCTCCCCTGACAGATAGACAAATAGATCAGGGTCGTTAGTCGCTTCGAAAACAGAAACCGTGGAAATTTTAGGACCTTCGTGGAGAGTTGGGACTGCTCTCGAGTAGAAAATTGTTCGTGGAACAGATACGAGTTTGCCTAGGGATTTGGGAAATTTTCGGGACACCCGGTGCGTGGTAATTGCCACCGATATGATTCCAAGCGACTTCCGCTTGGCTTTATCGCTCGTCGGGTATGCCAGATTGCGATTCGGTGGTTGTTTATTTGTATACGGTGATCCTTGGGTTCTTCACCCAATTTTTGTAACCACATTCCTATTGGATCTTTGTCGAGTACGTTTTTATATTAATTCTTAACGAGGACTGTTTCTCGACGTGGGGAGTACGGTAACTGTTCTTCCGCGATTTTCGTGACGCTTTCTTTTTTTTCTAGGCAACGGTACACACTCGACGCGTCGCGCTCTCAATTATTTTCGCACGTCTCGTTCCGCTTGGCGGACGCTCATTGGGCCACTTATGGGCGGCATTGTACAATTTCTCGGGTTCTTATTGCGTCACGGTGCATACTGGGTGGGACGATGTAGTCGCGACAGGAGATCATGGAGGTCCACTAAAAATCCTCTAGAAAATCAGCGTTTATCCACCTCGTCGTGAAATCACCCTCCGACTGAAAAACCGTTGAAAATAGAAGGAATAAAAAATAATTTGCTTCGATCCCATGGACTGCAGAGTCTGAAGTCCAGACACGATTTTCTTCGGAACCGGAGAGGCTCGTGAAACCTAACTGTGTCAAGTTCCAAAGGGCGGGGGGTACGGGAGGGGCGAGTCTTGGAGAGGGGAGGGAGCAGACAGGGCGTGGACAATGGTCCCCGGAACGGTTCCCCCCTTTGTTTTTCCGCAGGCGGTCGCGTTATCGCGGGACCAATTGCATAATGAGCGGGAAACGAAATCGGAGACCGGTTCGAAATGCCTGCGCCGGCCCGATAACGGTATCAGCGGAGCGCTCGGCGTTACGTGAGCGCTGACCGCAATCGTAACACGCATGGCCGACCCGGTATCGAGTGGCTGGCATTGTGCACGTGCCTTTATGTGTACTGTACTTAAAGTTCGACGTACTCTCCGGCAACTATTTCAGGCCCGCCGCACCGCGTCTCCTATCCTCGCATTTTTGGAGCGCTACCGCTTCTTACCAACGTCCCTTCGACTCCCTCGAGCATGCACGCGGATGCCGACGAAAAATTTCATACTCTGCGGTCTCCTACATGACGAAGTTCGTAGCGATTTCGTTGAATCTTGATTAGCGCCGGACAGTCGCGTTTTATTGGCGCTAAACGACTGCGAATCGCATGCGCTGCGTCGTAAAAATGACTAGCTTGTATTTATGCAGATTTCGCACGGTTCTTATTCAAATGTATTCGGTCGGTTTGCATGAACGGATTTTCACAGTTTCAATAATTGCGGTGTGCGCGAAACTATTCAGACGTAACGGGAGAGAAAGAAGGAGGAAGAAGTAACTGCATGTGTAATTTGCCGACAGGGTAGCAATGAAAATCGGAATCACTTGTGCAGTTGGCGAGATGAAATCATGTAATACACTGTAACTTATTACAAAACTGTACGACGTTGGAAGTACACGTGCAATTTTATTAAGAGCCCGCCGCCTGGAATCAGTCTATTAAAGTCCGAATAGGTTCGCCTTAGATAAGCGTGTCTGAATGAAAGGAATCCGAAACAGATTGCGCAACGGCTCGCTCGCGTCTTGGAGTATGATACGGCGGATCTCGTGATCGCTGTATTCGCGTGGTCTTCGAGAAGTCGTGGGCTAAATGTTTTACACAGATAACTTTCCCGGATCGCTTCCGAACGATCAGGGGACCCGCAGAATTGCTTCTCTCAGCGGGAAAGCGGGAAGTCCTTGGTGTCCGGTTCAGTCTGTAAGTTTGTTAGCTGGCTACGCGTCCCAAGCAAGTTTTTCTTCTCTCTTTCCTGCCCAAACCTATGCACAGTCTTCCGCTATTCCCAGAAGGCTCGGCTACCTGAGGTGACCCGTTCTTCGAAAGAAGTAGCCTAAAATATCTTCACAGTCATTTTGTACATTGAACAACGAGGAATCTTGACAGACTTTGCTCGGCTCCCGAATTTATTTACAAGCGTTTGTTACGCACAAGGAGAAGCGTAAACCGATTTTCAAATGCAATTTTCTCGGAAAATATTGAGAAGCGCGCGCTACCGCTTTGCCGAACTACATTTCGAGAAGACATCTTCGAATCCTGCGAGTTTCAGGAAAATCCGTCACCCATTAACCGTGGCTTCCCTTGGCAGATGACGCGAGAATGCCTTCGAGACGGTTCACTTGTTGCACGGCGACCGTAACACGAGGAATTCGGTAAAGCGCGGTCGGTTCGAAGCTATTGGGACGGATAACGGTCTTGTCCTTACGCTGCTGATAAGAGTCATGGGCGGGGGCAAGCGTTGTAGAATAGAAACACTGGATGACGAAGACAGTGGGGCGAGGAGCGTTCCATACACAATTGTGGTGCGCACACGGACGTGCCCCGGTGCGTGCTTTTGTAGTTACATAATCGTGCGTCACGCGGCCGAGTTGATACAATTCGGAGAGCGAGCTGAAGAAAAATACTCGGTCACGCGAGACCGATGCGTGCCTCGAGATTCGAGACTCAGGGTCGATAACGTGGTTAACCCTTGCAACTCGGGCGTCCTCCGAGCCTCGATACAGAGCAATCCAGATCCTTCTACGTGGCTGCAACAACCTCTGAACCTGGTCAATTTTTCTGCAAATTGATTCGCTTCAGCAGTGCTCGCAATTTTTATTCGACACGAAGCTTCTTAGTTGTTACACGTCACTTGCTGCAGACGATCTGAGACCCTCTTCAGAAGGTCGAAGCCAAGCTCCAGGAAGTTTGTCGTGTTCCTCGGTGAAGCGTTTTTGTTTAACGTTCATAACGTCCGTTTGTTGGATGTAATATCTGTTCTCGTAAAGGGCTCCGGTACTCTAGGCGGCTTTATCAACTCTTTGTATAAGACGTCCGCTATCGTCGTCATACGCAACCGCGGCCTTGTACTTTGCGTGAGTAAAGTCATATATTGTGCACCTTGTTAACCGAAGTCGTAACACATTACGTAATATTCGAGGAAATAACATTTTCATACTTTGCATTCAATGCAATATTGTAAGCTATAGATACGGTGAACTTGTTAATCTCGGTACTTATTGATTCTATAGGGTTGAAGTACAGATGATGTACGTGTGTGCGTATTGGCAAACAACCCCATATAATAGCTAAATTTATAGAAATAGAGAATCGAAAATAACAGCAGAATTGTAAAATTCCGCCAACGAATTGGAAAAAGAAGACGGATCGAAACGAGCGTCCGTGACAAACACGTCCGTCAACAACGATTGGTTATCCATGCATAGTAAATACGGCTTTACCTTACAATTCTCATTCACTTTGTGTGTCCCTCTGTACGGGGATGGAGGTGTTTCTGCATTTGCGGTTGTAGACCCCTACAGAGCGCGCCGAATTCAAACGGACCACCACAATGTATGACAAGTACTTCAACTTCTGCCCCAGTTTTGTTAATAAAACTAGCGAAGTGTATAAGTGATTCTCGGATCTGGAAAATCGTTTTCCCTGCGTTTCGACTTGAGTAGCCAGTCGGTGAGTGCACGGTTAGTCTCACCTATCTCGCTAATGGGATCAACTTGTTGACTCACGCTGGTCTTTTTGCGGCAGTTGCGCCCCGACCAGATGTCGGATTAATATCGAATGCGGCGATGATTTGCGATCCTCCGTCTCGACCCCGCCTTCGTCGAAAAGTAATACGGCGGGCCCGACGCCGTTGAAATATCGCGCGAATAAATTTCTGCGAAACCGCGACGCGCGGCGTCGTTCATTGCATTCCGCGAAACGCCTGGCGTCGGAGGAAAAACAAATGCCAGGCTGGCGTCGGGTCAACGTGGAATCGCCGCGGGATTTACAGTTCCCCACCGTCTATCGAGATTATTAGGGGAACAAAGACAGCGCACGCCATCTAAACGTCTCGTAAATTAACGTAATTGCCCGCGATCGTTTATATTTTCCTTTAACTAACCACCCTCGGTCGCGATCCTGTTCGTTTTTCCGCTGAAAAATATACAAGCTAACAACCGGATACGTAGCGAGCTACATTTCGTCTTATTTGGTATCCGCACGATTCGAAAACACATTCTGATCTATTTACCATAACTTAGAATAACGTAATACGTCGCATTATAGCATCGTTATAGCATCGTCCGATAAGTGGTATCAACGTTTATACAAGTTTCTCGGGCCTAATCGGTGTAAACAAATTCCCGCCACTTAAGGGTGAAGTTGTTAACCGCGCGTCCGGCGAGTTAACATTATCGTGCTCCTCCTCCTTTTACGAAGATTGTATAATTGCATAATTAAGCTGCGGTTGCGTAAATCAACTGTTGCGCGGACCGAAAGAGAAGGGTTACGGTCGGTCATGTGACTCATACGGCGCGTTGTGTTAGATATGTCCGGTAAAATTTTATGAATTCGCGAAAAAAATGTCCACGTGCTGCTGGTTCCGGGTGAGGAGAGAGAGAAAAAATTGAGAAAGAAGCTGCAGAAAGGCGAGCGGCCACGTGCTCGACCGACGCCATTGCGTAACCCCTGCGCCACGCTACCACACGTGTACGCGTGACTATGGAACTCGTGTCACCGACTCTCATAATCTTTTCCCCGGAATTAGTCAGCTAGACTGTTGACGCACACTGTGGTGTATTGCACGTCTCAACGAAACGTATTACGTCGCGAAATTAGAGCATCTTTAACGCACTGTAATCTATTCATTGATAAAACAAACTTCATCATTTTTTTGGAAATCCGTGCTGTGTGCTACGATCCACAGCTTGGGATGTTTCAATGATTCCTGTAATGACGATAACGGTTTCAATACTTTTAAATTAAACAGAAAAAAGATGTACAAATGTTTCTCGATATCGCGGTAATTGGAATTATACATCTCCAACGATACAGAGATAAATCAGCAATCGAGTTGCAAGCGATATCATCTGGAGTGTCGACTAATCGCAAAAATTTCGAGATTCGCACCTCGGTAACATCTGAAGGAGGAGCACACTCAACGCGTATCCTCAAATTCTTACTTTCCCGCTCAATTGATCGCCTTCTATTTTTAACCGGCGTTATCAGTTTGTGTTTTTCAAGCGATTATCGTGCTAGATCGCGACGACCTCTGGACACACGCGTGCGTGTGCGACGCTTAAAAATAGAAAACGGAAAACAGCTTGGGAAAACGAGAAACGGAAAAACAGATACACAGGATGTTATGCAATTGCGCCATAGAATCATTCATCGAGGTGGTTCCGTCGAGTCATCGCAGGTATTAATAACCCGCGCAAAGTCGAGCGTAGTCACGGATTTTCCAACGAACAATCGACCGGGACGACCGTTTAAATTTGCGAGGGACATGATCGGCGTAGAAACGCGGGAAATTTCGTTGGCTAATCGTTCGCGCTGCAACGACGCGCAGATACGCGTAAGATATTGTATTATTTAAACACAGTGTAACTGCTGAACGATATCGATATACGACATTAAGGTTCAGCGGAATAATCCTGGAAAACAAGGGGTAGCTTTTACCCCAGTAAAAAGTTGTTGCGTAACGTTGCGTCGCGTGTTGACCGCAGCAAAGTTTGAAAAGCCAATCGCGAGGCTGGCTCGTTAACGTAAGAAGAACGACGCGTACCCTCGTCCGCGAGGAGTGTTGTCGTTTAAATTGCGTCACGAGTCAGTGGGCTAGTGTCACGTTGCGCAACCAAGCGGCGCGAGCCCCCCGGTACACGTGATGCGCGCGGATCGATCTAATTGCGATTTATAATTCAAGAATCAAGCCGCATCGCGGATTCTGTCTGTCTCTCTCCGCGTGCGAAAGCAGCAGAGCGCGTTTATTTTCGCCGGCACGCGAGCGGATAACGCGTGTTCGCGACGCTACGCGTCGGAAACGCGAAACGTGATTGCTCGGTTTCGGAACACGTGCGCAGCGACCGTCTACGTCATCGCGGTCTCGGATCGCGCATGCGTCGCCGAACGACGCGCGATTTACCGGTCACGATCGTTTGAATTCTAACGGTCGCGGTCGTACATTCGAAACAATTGCGCGCGAAATGAAACGATCAGCCGTGATTACGTATCTCGATGATTGCTCGTAAATGGTTGCTCCGAAAAAATCATCGTAAAATATTGTTTTCGAGCTAGCTTTGGTCGAACCATGGTGGGGGATAATTTGTTTATCCGCTTTACATTGCATCACGCGGTTCGCAGTTGGGTTATAACACACGCTGTTACAACATTTCGTGCATGTACTAGCATGGAAATTGTTATCGGTTTTCTACGACTCGTGTATATTAAGTAATGAATGTAAATGTACACGTTTCATTCAAGCAACCCTCTGGCCATCCGCATCGGCGTGATTAAGAGATAATAAGGGGAAACAAGATAGTTTGATATTATTAGCTACAAAATGCATTCATAATACATTGAATAATAAATTAACAATAACATTAAAAATAGCACTACGGTGCATTAATAATAATCACTCCCCAGGCTATAGACGAACCACTTTTGTCTTCCAATTATCGATATCCTCAAATATCCAATTAGACTCGAGCACAAAAGTTAATGAATGAACGACTTCGAAATTTTCAAGACGTACGTGTGGTGCTGTTCATTCGAAGATAGGTGTAGTGATAATAGAGTCGTTACCGAGTGATTGTTGCTGCAGTGCAATTATTGTTCCGTGGAAGTGAGATTGTACCAGGAACGAATATGGAGGGGAGAGGTGTTCGACGCAACGCATGCCGGTCGCCGGCCGGATCAATTCCAACGCTTGCCCAATGCTACGTAATTATTTGGTGTGTGCGTGACGCGCGCGCCAAGGGTCCGCTATTATTATCTCCATGGAGAAATATCGACCCCGAGACACGACGCGAAACGAAACGAAAGCCCCGCTCACACCGACAACGGACGACGCGCGACGTCGCCGTAAACTGCCTTCTAAACTTTGCGCACTCGCGCATTTGCGCCCGCGCCGATAAAATCTTCGCGCGGCTTGCGCAACGCAGAAACAACTAACCTAGGGGATTATTTCGCCACGTTCGTTTTCGCGCGCGCTACTTTATAATTACCGATTCACGGGGCGCCCATTCCTATCGACCGCGTTCGAGGAAACCACGCGGTCGTGCTGTTAAAGGGGTAGGGTACCCCTATTCTAGGGCATTTGTCAGTGTACTCAACCCTTGTGCAGAAAAAAGTTTTTTTGTGGTAACACTGATAAACATACATTTTATATTTTTGTTGTTACGACTCCACGTTGACAGTTCTTCTGACTAGGCGCCATCTCGTTTAATTAGCTGAACTTAAATTGGCTCTAGACTTATTCAACCACGCGGGAACACTTGTCGACCTCATACGATCGTATTTTGAGTTGCAGAAAGGTTCATTTGATAGAGGAAGGATCATCACACCCGCTCTAGTCATCACATCAGTCAAAAAAGTCTTTTTGCGAAAGAAAAATATATTAGAATCTGCGGGATTTTTTCCCCTAATTTGGACACTGATATTATTAGATGTAAACGTAATCTCGTTAAATCATGATCAGAGTGCTGCGTATTTAACCTTCCTCTTCAGAATGAGCCCTCACCCAGCCCAAAACTCTCGCAAATAAGGATTAAGCGGCCGATTTTGAACCGATGTTTCGGCCCAAAGTCTAGTAATTTTCTGGTAATGTCACGTGGGTACCCTACCCTCTTAATGTTGCAAAATTATGCGCTCGATAATTATCCCGCGCGGACTCGCCTCCCGACGTCCATTACCCGCTAACGAATCGTTTCTGCCGTTTACGATGGACCGTAAAGCCTTTCCGGAGCTCCCGAGAGCGCGTTGCTCCTGATAAATTTCGCGTTTCACGGGAACAGGGCCGACAACCTCTTCCCGCGATGCGTTCCTGGTACTCTCCGCGTGCACGCGTGTTATTCACCGTACACGAACAACGCGATCTACACGCGAGGCGGCTAAATATGACTCAACCGGTAACCCAACGGTTGGTTCTTCGAACTAGTCGAATTTCCGAATAATTTCATTATTAATTTCCTAAGGGACTGAGAGAAAATGGAGGTACAGCATCGATAGGATAATTGTCCTTCCTCGGAAAGAAGTCGTAACTGTTGTTCAGCCGACCCTCGTTGCTTCAGACTTGCAACTTGCAACATAGTACGCGAACGGACAACTATTACGACTATGTTTCAAACAGGTTATAACCGACAAATTGCCTAACGCGATTCGATGTTTGTATTTAAAAGTTCGGATGGAATTTCTGGCGATATTCAAATGGGAGTCACCCGATGTGACACGGTTGTTGGCACCGGCGTGGATTTCATCACAATAGATATTTCACGTGGGCGACGTGTTCTCTGCTCTGGGAAAAATCATCGGATCGATAGAACTCGGTGCAAGCCGCGACATGAGTCACGCGAGGCTTGTATACGTAATCCGCGACTGAAATTCCAGGTGATTGCTCAATTTCGAGAGCGGGATTCGTGTCCTGATCGCACACCTCGCGGCGGTGCGGTGTAATGAATCAGGCGCCCATTAACCGGGATCGAAAACGCTGCGCACAGGTCTCCCCAGTAGATCATTTTTCTTGCGCCGAAGACACAATTGGCAGGAACTCGTAAGCAAATTAAATAATGTTCGAACCTATTATGAGTCTCTCGTGTTCCATTATTGATGTACCAAGCAAAGCATATACACGATCGACTCTCATTTTCCGATCTCAACAGTTTACTCACCGGTCGATACATAATTCAAGACGTTTTAATGAGCCGCTCATGTTCGCTTGCAAATCAACAAATTATCTAACCACCTCAGACTATTATTTACATTGTGGTTGTTTTAAATATAGCATGGTCTATTAACAGGTCTTCGGTAGACGTTTGCTCTTTGGCGTGGAATTAACCCTCGTACGTTCTAGAGAGTGAAAATTCACCCTTTCAATATTTTCAGATACTGCAAAATTATTCATTCTTTTATCTCCACGTCGTGAGATGTATTTCTTTAAAATTTGAACATGACATGAAAATAAAAATTGATGAATTGTTATCCTAGTCTCTTCTATGCAGTTGTTTTTGAGGAGCACACGAGGGTTAACTAAAAATTCGAAACCCTCGCGAGTGGTCCCGTTCCCTTCGTGACCCGGAAGTAGTAAAGGAGCACCGTATGGGAGATACGAATCTGCGCTTCCGGTTTGGCACGTCGCAGCACCCTCCAGCAATCCGTATCGTAATTTCGTTTACGATTACGAAATGTCTACCGGTTGATTTCTGCTGGAGAATCGTATCGATAGCGATTGCGTTTCGCGGAAATGTGGAGTGGAACCGTTTCCGGCTAGACGGTGACGCACGGTTTCTCGCTGGGGATAAATTAAGGTACAAAATACATAATCGATAGCGGGGAAGGACGCAGCCTCGGTCGAACGTAAAACTGCGAGTCGCGCGAGGCCGTGGCGGCACGTTGCCTCGCTCGATGCAGAGATACGTGATTAGAAGAGATTCACGTACGTTGATACATTTGCCTGGGACGGCTTCCGCGATATAAACGGCTCTGACATTCGTAACGTCTAACAGCACGCTGCACGTGGACGGCTGCAGCGCACGCGCGCACAATGTAGCCCAGGTTCTTACGCAACACTCGGCCCGCGTGCTTCCACGGTTAATTCACGAGCTCGTTCTTTCGGCTTCGCTCTCTTTCTCCGTCTGTCTCTCGCGAAGTTCGCCTAGCGCGTTCAGGTTCGATACCCTTCTTGCTCGCCACGTATTTGTTACAGACAATTCGAAATGAATCGACATGCTTCGAGTTTGAATTTGAACTCGGTTTCCGCCGCGCCAACGAGTGGCGCTGTTCGAATTTAAATTTGAACGTAGTTCCCACTTTATTCTGAGAATTGATTATTAAGTAGACTTTCCTGGGATTGTGTATCACGCGATTATTGTTAGGATCGCCTGTATTTTTTCTAGGTAAGCGACATAAGGTGTAGCGACGTATCATGGCAGGGTGACAAATTCGAAAATACAAATTCGCTTGTAGAGGATTCATCGAAGACAAACCGGAAACGTGAATAATTGGGAAAAACATGCAATACTCGCGTATTTATAGTCTCGATGGGGGACGTGGGCAACGGATTCTGATTCTGCGACACCAACCACTAAATATACACTTTGTCTGAAGAGTTGACGGGCCATCTTGGGTATCCCACCTCGAGTTGTTGCACCAGTCATCGTGCTTATAGTAGAACTAGCTTGTTTCGTAAACAATAACAAAATAAATTAGTACATGCAATTTATCAATGGTTCTATACAAGTGAGTCGAGTAGTACTTGGGAATATCATTGAAATATCCCGAAGGTTTACGAACATTTTCCTTCGGATTTGAGCAATAGCATCGCGTTTAGAACGTCTTCCAATGCTTAGAAATGCGTATAGCTGATTGTTTGGCGAAAATGCAAGGAGTCGGGTAACAAAACGTTCCGATAAATCGATTCGTTTGCAATCGTTCGCAGAAACAGGAACGTGCGTCGTGTTTCCATGCAACGTGTTATGCGTGCCGGCCGTTTCTTCGTCGCGAACGGGGAAGGCTGAAGTAAACATATATTTTCCTGATGCGGTACGTGAACGGCAGATAGCGACGACGTAGCACGCGTCACGTTTTTCCGTGGACGCACGTGTTCCCTTATGCAACCAACCGCCCCTCCGGTTACGACCGCCTCGGATTAGCGTTCACACGTTCTCACTCTTCTTTTCTTTCCTTCTCGGTGTCTAGAGCAGCGGCAAATTATTTTCCAATTATCCCACTCGCGTCCTGGTCCGGATAACTATTCGTTACGGTGCTCCGCACGCGTCGGAGAAGACACGTGCTGCTGCGCGATTCTTCCGCTTGTAAATCGTAACAAAGTTGCTAAATCCGGCGTTATCGCTGCCGAGAATTATCACTCCCAATTAACACATAACGAGCGCATAACGTATCTGCGGAAATTGTTGCACAGCCGCTTACGTAATTGCGCAGCGCGCACTCCCGTTCATCATTTTTACACCGCTGATATCTCGTTGCCAACGCGTCTTCGTCGAGATACGATCTCTCGAAAGACTATCCGTCTTCCGCGACAATGCATCGATTTCACCGTACGTTTACCTCGTACCTTCGCAACGTTTGTCCCCCTAAGTTTTCCTTCTATCAGGGTATTTTTCCACGTTGCTGCCGCGGTCGCATCGATTGTGCCATCCAGCAAAACAACCGATTAAATTACCATTCGTTTTCCCGCATGCAATTTAGTGCATAATATTGTTTTGTACGACGCGGGAAAAATAAGTGGCACAATGTAGCGCTAGCTAGTCTCAGAGGCCAAGAAGCCCCGAGGCTAGCGAATCTTTAAATACGCAAGAGAGAGATCGTGGTGGGATCAGAGGATGAAAGAGACGGAACAGCTTGTCTTAATAGTTGCTCAAACAGTTACGCTCGGTCATAGGATCCGAGTTTATTTGACGATGTCCGCTAACGTTTCGTACTGGCAACTATCGTTGGGTTCGCTGACACTCTCGGCCTTGAGTGGCGCGACCTTACCCAAGGCTATTTTGCGACTTCTCTTGCTGTTGCGAGGACTGCCAGTATTGTTAGCAGTGCGGGCACGTCTTTCGATCCCTCGGAATGCTTCACCTTTGGCCATGGGTGCCACTCTCGGGCATAACGGTTACGAAAGCTAACGAGACCTGTCCTCTCATCCTCTGTCTACGATCATCACTTCAGTATATGTTACTTCTCTGCTAGGTTCTTCTGTGGAGAAATTTCAAACATAGCGTTGTTCCCATATTTCGTCTCTTAAACTTAACGCGTTGAAAGCAGGGATCGCTGGAAACACGGAGACCCCTTAGAAGTTAATAAGAATTAAGGATCTTGCTGCCAAAACCGAACGAGGCTAATTTATAGTAAAACTCCACTTGTTGAAGCTTTATATATTTATATCTGTTGCTGAAGAAGACTGCAATTATTTTTCACGATCTCAGAGCCACAGAGTCTGTCAGCACTCTGAAATCGCTTGACAGTGGTCGTCAATACTATCAAGAGCAGCTCGCGAGAGTTTTACTCTCAAACGGACTGCCGACTTTAGGGTACGCGCACAGTGGATCCGTTTTCGTCCGAGGTTATGTCTCTTTTCCGCACACCTGAAAAAAGAGACAGATCCGAAGGACGTCGGTCGAATTGGACGAAAACGGATCCACTGTGCGCGTACCCTTAGACGACTTCGGTTTGGCCCGCGGTAGTCGCTGCGCTGTGATGCTGGTCACGCAAAGAATCGTTACGAAAAGGATTAGAGTTAGCAATTAGAGTGCAAACATCGTTCGGTCACGTTTCACTGTCCGCACGCAAGGAGGACAATTAGCCCGATGAATGAACCATCATTCTAGGAATGTCCAATTAACGTTGTTTGACGTCCTGCGCCAGGTATGACGCACGGTTTTCATAATGATGCGTCACCAGCGGATTATCAGCGCACGGTGGCTTTGATTACAGTTCAGAGAGAGATGGGCGCATGTTATAATTGTTGCACGTCGCGTCATTGCCGCGGAATGATTGCATTGACTCAACGAACGAGTCCTAGTCCTCGAGCGATTCGAATTCGCAAAGACGAGCGACGAGCGATCGATGCAATTTGAGAAAGAGTGAGAGAGAAAAATATCGGTCGAGGAGGTCATCCGGAGTCTGTCTTCTCTTCCTGCGTCCGTGTCGGTCGGCCTTCTCTCGTAATAACCGTACGAACGTATTCTATATTATCCTAGAACGTATTCCAGTATCGTTCGATAGGGCCCCCAAAGAAAATCTTGTATGCCAATTTTCAAGTGGTTGTAGGATGAGTAACGTCCTTTTTTTGTTTAAGGGCGATGAGGAAATGTTATTGCGCACACACCCCCTCTTGGAGTTGGTCGTGAAGGGTAGTGTAGGACTCGGCTTCCCCTCTTATGTAACTTGAGGAATCATCTTGTCTTCAGCACATGCCATACTAACTAAAATTCCACCGCCCAGGGGCCTTTCGGACCCTTCCTCTAATCTCGAGTGCCTGAAATATATACTCTCCCACTGGCCCGCTATCCGCATTCAGCGGGAGATATTTCAAGCTTTCCACTTCGAGCTTGTACTTAGCTTTACAGGATGAGTAACGTTCCGATGACCAGAGTCCCCCCACAAAAAAAAGATTAACTCGTAGTGGAAAATGAGACAGCTTTTGTTGGTTAGCCAAGCTCAAGATCTAGAGTGGATTCCCTCGGCGGAGCATGTCGCCGAGATCTCATCGTGGTCGTCATCGTGATCGTTTGGCACGCGGCTCGGCGCGGCCCGTCACCGCCGTTAATAAACTCGTCTCGGGGATTGTTCCCCGACACGCGAGTCGACGGGATAATATACGATCGACCATTAATTCCGCGGGGAGGGGGAGAGGGATCGTGACCGGTTCAATAACGTTTAATCGCCACGAAAATTGTTTGCGCCACCGTTACTAACGTGTTCCCCGTTTGCTTGCAGATGTACTAAGAAGACAAATTATGGTGGCAGAATTTGTCACCCGTCAGAGTGGATCACCTATCAACGGTGAGACCGCATGTCTGAACGGCAACATGCCGGCCACCCACACGATGGCGCACGCCGGACACGGTGCCCACGGCGGTCACGACGCCCACGGACCGTTGCCGCCGTTGACGCACCCGGCTCATCACGCTGGTCCGATGCAACAGCAACACCAGCATCCGCAGCAACAGCCGCCGCTTCCGCAGCAGCAACAGCCGCAGCACCACCACCACCATCAGCAGCAGCAGCAGCAGCAACAGCAGCAGCAGCAGCAGCAGACGGCCCAGCAACAGCAGCAGCAACAGCAGCAGCTGCAGCATCACCACGACGCCCAACAGGTGATACATCCCGAAAATTTCCCCCCGAACTTCGACATCAGAAAAGAGCTATTTTCTCAGCGCAAGCAACGGGAGTTCATTCCGGACAACAAGAAGGACGACAGCTACTGGGACCGCAGGCGGCGTAACAACGAGGCGGCGAAGCGGTCCCGCGAGAAGCGGCGTTTCAACGACATGGTCCTAGAGCAGCGTGTCATGGAGCTCAGCAAGGAGAATCACATCCTGAAGGCGCAGCTCGAGGCGATCAGAGACAAGTTTGGTATCTGCGGCGAGTCGGTGATCAGTACGGAACACGTGCTGGCAGCGTTGCCCGCGGAGCCACCCATCAGCGTGAAGAGAGCGAAGCTGCCGGCATCGGCGGCGCTTCTTTACGCGAGGACACCGAGCCCGGTGCACACGTCGGTGATCCATCAACCGGTCAGCGGAGCCAGATCACCCAGGTCCCCGGCACAGTTGTTCGTGCCGGAGACGACAGCGTACCCCGAGTCGGAGAGCTTCCAGTACGCCTATCCTCACCCGGCGATGCACCTGGACACGACGAGCGCGTTGAACCTGTCGCGCGGTAGGCGAGCACAGTCGCCTTTCGAGCTTTCGTCCGGAAGCGGAGACGAGGGTCCGCAGTTGGTGGTTAGCTCGCAGAATCCAGCAGCTAACAACAGCCTTCCCCATAAACTGAGGCACAAGTCTCGCATCGGGGACAAGGACGCAGCCAGCGCACTCCTCGCGCTTCAAGGCATCAAACAGGAACCTGGACCAAGGGCGTCTCCACCCTGGGACAACGAAGGGTCCAGCGACGAACGCGATTCCGGCATCTCCTTGGGCGCTGAATGGACCGGCCCCACAGTCTCCGCCGTTCCCGAGAGCGAGAGAGAGGTCAAGTCCAGGTTGGACCGTCTAGCATCCGAGGTAGCCTCCCTCCAGTCGATACTTCGTCTTGGAAAGGCGCCGGGAGAGAGTCTGGTGCCGGCTCACCACTCGCTGCCAGCGAACGCCAGCGTCAGCGGGCCGTGAGATCAGACAGCCAGTCCTTTGCTTCGCTATCGAGTGGACCAGCGAAGAATCACTTCTATCGACCGCGGCCATCTTTGTGATCTTCGAATCGATCCAAAGAACCCCGAGCCACGGTGGACGCGACGCCAACGCCGACACAGACGGCCACGATGACGACGACGATCCCTGGGCTGATCACTGGAGAGACCAGGAAGACTTCCGGCGACGATGATCGCGCGAGATCGTTTTTGCGAGCTAGTTTGGTAGCAGCAGGGTGCGCAGCAGTTCGGACGTTCGGAGCCAGCAAGACTGCTCGATCGACTTTGCAGTATTGTACCCGCGTGCACCTTGGCCATCGACTAATGTCGCGCGCAGCAGCAGAACCGTTTTTCTTATCGATCGGATAAGCTAGATCAGTCAGATATGTTAGGTAAGGTAGATAGGTGCCGGGCACCTGGCTCGGGTGTCTGTTAAGCTCGCGATTTGGCGGCTCGGTCCCACGATGCTGCTTTTACTTTCCAACAATAGAAGAGGACTTGATCGAGTCCAGGACGGAGCCGCCTGATCGTCGACGCGCGATGGGGATCGGTCGGAGTCGAGTGCGTCACAAGCCAAAACACAGGTGTCCCCCACTGTCCACTGTCTCTATCGTGACGATGATCTAGGTGATAAGATTGCGTCTAGGGTGTAAGTAACTTAACGCTGTAAGACTTCCTTAGGTTATTTCGTTGAATGCTATTTTCATGATTATCATTGATTCGAGCGAAATCGATCGTACGCCAGACCTGCGATTCGTGTAAACGGCAACCGTTGTCTCGGGATCAGCTCGACGCCGCCGTCGACTCGAAGATCTTCGGACGATCCTCGCTAATTTAATTTCCCTTCGGGAACCGTGACAAGAGAATGGATCGATAGATACGTCGGAAGAGATCGGATGACTTCGAAGATCTTCGGGTGAGCGAGCACGCGTCGGGCTTTTCCACGGAGGATCCTCCAATTGGTAATCGCGCAACCGGCTAATTTCACTACCGCCAGTTGATCCTTAACGATTTAATTCCTGCAGGCGCGAAGCAATAAGCCCACCCCCGTCGATCCTTATTGCTCGGCATCTTCTTTTTTTTTTATTCCTCGCGCGGCACGCCTTTTCCTATTTTTCGAGCTGAGAGTCCAGCGGAGCCGAGCGTTTGTGATAGTCGCGTCGAAGCTGATCTTGTAAATAGCGTACCCTCGGACCTCCTCCCTCCTCGTCGCTGAACCTTTTCGTTTCTATCTTCCTTCTTCCTTTTGTTTTTATACTTTTACTACTATAACGTGACTGCGTAGTGTACATATGTATTTAGAAGCGAGGAGGATGCCTGTATGTATGCATGAGTGTGTGTGTGTGTGCGTGCGCGTGTGAACACAGCTCGCCGGTACCTCGAGATTCTGGCGCACCGGGACGGGGCAGCGATCATTCAGAAATTTGGTTCTTCTTTTTCGTTTTCGTTTCTATCTCGAGAGACCGTCCAAGAGACGGGGAACTCGGTCGGACACCGGAAACGCGCAGCATCCAAGTATTAAGCAAGCCTATGGGTGTCATTTATTATGCATAGTGCACATATGCCAGAAAATATACATATGTATAAATATACGTATATGTACACGTACACATACATATATATATATTTTCAAATTAATGTATTTTTCGATATCGTGTGTGCGTGTGTGTGTGCGCGAGAGTATATGCGAGCGAGGCGATCAAACGGTCTCCGTGTTTGCGCGGGAGCGTTTTAGTGTCATACGGGAAAGAGAGAGAGAGAGAGAATTGGATCGTGGAACCGGAAACCAGTTGGAAAGGAGAGAGCAATCTTGATCGTCGCAGCGAGCCAACAAGAAGGAACGCCCTTTCTTTTTCTAGGCGTTCAATGGACGAACGCGTCGATCGATCGTGTCCGAGAGGCGAACAACAGAACCAAAGCGACAAGTCGATCCGATCCGTGGCGGCGTTGTTGTGATTTAACGCGCGTTGTTATATATTTATAAGGCCGAGAGAAGGGAAAGCCGGATGTCGTTTCGATCTGCGCGCTCGACAACGTCCCCCTGTAAGTGTGATAAGCCGACTTAGGCTATCCCTGTGAGTCTGGCGCGGCGCTCGAGCGTGCCAACATGGCGGCCCCTCGAAACCGCATCCAAAACGCATCACTTCTGCAAATAGACTGTATACACTCGTAAAAATTACTACAAAATAATCAGAAGACTTCAATTTGCCACTCAAACAACTTTCATTCTCTCGAATCATCAGCATATCGTCAGTCCCATTCATTTTCGAGCGATTTCAATGCGCAGCGAGAGCGATCCCTTATGGCGGCTCTCAGAAACCGTGTCTAACACGTACTGTTTCCTATTATTTCTGCAAATAAACTGTTTGAACTCGTAAAAATTACCAGAAAATTATCAGAAGACTTTCGTTTACTGTTCAACAACCTTTCATTCGCTCGAATCATCAGCACATCGTCAATTTCATTAATTTTCGAGCGACTTCAACGCGCGGCGAAAGCGCAACCGCCAGGCTCCAAGTGTTAACCGAACGCCGCACTATTTGTAAAGCATTATACCTTTATTTATTATTGTTAATCGCCTACTAGGGGCCACCGGAAACAGTGTCTTCGATTGCAAACAATGGAGACACTGTTTCCCGCTAGTTCCGCTACTACGTCACGGGAAACAACTGTGCGAACGACGAACGATCGGGACCCGAGCAAAGATGATTCAAATTCGCTACCTTTTCTCGTGGCGTTTTAGAATGATTGAAAAAATCCAGGAGAATTCGCGGAAACACATACACGCGCGCGTTCATCCGATCGAGGTATCTTGAAGAAGACACATCACAAGACTGTTTTTTTTAAATCGGCGTTTTTCGCGGAAGGATCTCGTCCGTGTTTATTGTCTGTCTCATCCGAGCCCTTATCATCCTTTTTCTCCCTCTTTCCCCCGCTCGTATTTTTTACGTTACACCCCGCGCGTGAATTTTCTATATTTTATACGGCATGTTTATATTATTATTATTACCGCATGGAAATAATGTTCTGCGAACGACAGCCGAGAGCAAATGGATCGCGACATGCTCAGAATGAACGAAAATCACTATAAAAGGGAACGCGTAGTGACGATGAAACGCGCGAAAGGTCGAGACCCGTCGTCGCTTCGTTTCGAATCTTCTATCTTTTGTAAATGTACAGAAATACACGACCAGTTAAAAGTTATCCGCGACGATGTATGTTCTTTCTCTTGGATCACTAACAAACCTCGCAACGATACTCTTCCGATCTAGCTCTATCTCGATCCGTCTTGCCAACGCAAGCTTCCAGAACGCTCGCACATAACTTCTCGCGGACGATTTTTCCGCAACCGAACGAAACCAATTTCATTTTCCGCGGGGTGCGGTCGCATTGTTCCGCAGTTGATTCGCCGTGGCGCAACCACGAGTGCCTATAACTTCGAAATTCGCGATGAAGGCCCCGAAGAAGTCGAGATTCGGCGTGTGGACAGCTTCGAAGGGACGAGGAGACCGTGTCCTCTTGTAGATAGCGTTGAAGAGCCCTTCGACGTTTCCCCCGATCATTTTTGGCGACCACGGACCGACAACTTGTACATAAAACGATACTTTGCACCTTCGTCAGAGAGAGTGAGCGAACAGCTCACGTCGATAAACAGGGCGCTTATGTCGAAGAAAAAGGCATGTGAGAGCATCGGCCGGAGAAGGAACTTTTTTTGATTCCCTTCGTTTAATCGTACCCCACCCCCTGTTCTATTCATCTATCCCACTATTCCTTCGATCATAGCTTCTTTCGAGGACATTACGAATACAGTTCCTAATACAGCTTAATACGGCGCGGCGACTCAGGCCGTCGTGTCCACGATGAACATGATTCCAATCACAAGTTTCTTCTTGATCCTCCTCTCTCCGGCTGCACGGAGATATAAGTATTTAGATCTAAGGGACATATCCACAGCGTGTAGTGTACTTGTATATGAATACCGAAATAAATATTTTCAATGTTTTTGACAATACCCGACTGCGTCACTTTATTGCTCCACCCCCTCGTTTATTGTTCCTGCATCAACACTTGATCTCTTAGCAACTTATAAGGGAAGATATGTATAGCTAAGTTTTACTCTTGAAAATTTCTTAATCAATTTTTCAATAATTTCTTTGAAAAATTAATGCGGTGGAATAATTTATATCGACCCTGCATGAACCTCCATGTTTAAAGCGAGTACTTCTTTTAGACATAGATAAGTATATGATTAGTTTGTTTAATTAGCAGGCCCCACGGGTTGGAAGGAATAACGCACCGGTATCTAGGAAACCATATATTTCATACGAAAACAAAATCTAAAGGTAAAAGTTATTGAGAGGTACCCAAAAGGGTAACCTGTGGGCTCGCAATGTTCATAAATACGCGTGTGACGGTAAACAGGCATCACACGCTAATACGAGAAAAAATATAAAAAATATATCGTGGAGATTGAAGTTTCGAAAACGAAAGGAACGTGGCCAGCACAGCCGACGAATCTACGATTGTCTCGGTGAAGACTGAATTTTTCGTTGGACACTTCTGAATCGTGAGGGAGAACGAAGAGACGATCGTTCGGCATCATTATATGCAACAAGTGAGCGGTATCGAGTGCAACGAAGTCGCTTCAACAATCGTACAATCTTCTTTTATATTTCATCTTTGTAAAACTATGCGCTCGCGGCGGATACTTCTTCAATAATTTTCAATATTGACAATTCCATGGGACACATCTTCGGCCTTCCGTCTTAATTTTATTATTTTCGTTTCTTGCATTTGGTTCTGCCACGACGTCTTCGAGAAGAGCTCGGCCGCGTGTCTGTCTTCTTCGAAGACCTGTGAGCACAGCGAGCATCAAGCATGATGCTTCCGCGTCTAATTAAAGCGGATTAGTTACCTGCGAGCCCTGTTCACCGACACAGAAGTGTGCTTCTTTAAGGTCAAGTGCTGTTGAACCAGTTCCGCTAATTTACCTTGTTGAGCGAGCATCGAAAGAAAGGTACAAATGAACTCGTCGTAACTGTGTGTTCTGCGACAATCGTCGATCTAAAAAAAAACACTAACTTCAAAATCTAAGGCAGTAAGATTTTTCAACATGAAGTTACAGGATGTCAAGGATCCACAATATCTTTCATTTTGCGAAGTAATGCTACCTTGTATTTATTTCTTTTGTCGTTCTCATCTTTCAAACTGGTCTCGCAAATGCTTATTTCGTGCTCCAAGTTTTTCAGCAACGCTAGAAGATCTTTGGGCGCGAACGTGTGAGGTTCAAACAATTCCGGATACTTCGAACATAATTTCGAATCGATTTTTTCAACCTTCTTCTCCTCGGTAACTGTGTCGCCATTACTAGTCTTCACCCTAGCATGAGGTATCCTAACTTCTCCGGATAAACAGACTTTTTTGTGCAGGTGACCACTGTCAGAGACTAATCTTTTTCCGTTTATGTTGATATTTCCCAAAGATCGACCTGAAAAAATGTTTAATATAATCTGGAGGATATTCCAAATTTCTTAAAACTTGGAGATGTACTTTTTGTTAATTATTTTTAATGTATTGCAGCAAGTATGTACGTACTCAAACCCGCCTCGTGCTTCTCATCGCCAGCGACTCTAATCACGACGAACTTTTTAAAGTCTTTCGTGGATGTGGGACTACTTTGGCCAGAATTCCATCCCCATGCTGTAAGTAAAAAATGATGTTGTTGATTCAAAAATTTCATTGGGCTTCACCGTGAAGAGACAAAAATACATAAATGCTGTAGGTCGACTAACTGTATCCGAGAGGTGTCGAAAGATACGTGGGGGGACGTGTGAAGAACAAATACATCAAGAAGACAGCCGAAGTTCAGTCTACTGCAGGATCGTAGAAAGAACACTTTGAAATGACCGTAACGCTTTTTATATTGTATTCTCTTTTGATCGCAGTCGAATCATCAAAATGCCCTGAACCGAGGAAACCCCACCCCACAAGTTGTATTGTGTTTTACAATTGTGTAAATTTGCCTGACGGTGGATACGTTTGGGTGCCAAGAAAATGCACGGATGGCTTGGTAAAACAATTTATCGTTTACAGAATTATCTATAATATTTTACTAATTGATTTGTTTTATATTCAGGTGTTCCAACCGTACCTACGAATGTGCATTCTGCCTGGTGATTCTTGGACGTGCGATCCGTCGACAGAGTCTGTTGTAACAAACAGGTACGATACACCTGAGTTAATTAATCCGAACGAAACCAGTTACATGGGATCGACAGAAGATCCCTCGAATTTTTCCGAGCTCATTGACTCGTCCTACGTTAGCGAAGACGTCGATAACTCGAATCATGAAATGGTGACACCATACCCGCTAATTAAGATCGAAGAAGCACTGGGTAACCAACCAGAGAAAATGATAAATAATCTACCGAATTCTTTCAAGAAGGAGTACTTGATGTTAAATCGCTTAATGCAGCATTTATCAATTCACAAGGAGATAACCATTCCTTTAGAGATCCTGGCGTCGTTATCTGTGCCTCCAAAGGCTACAACCAAGACTCCAACTAAGACAGAATTTTCTAAGGCCAGTCAGCAGAGTGTTTTAATGAGTTATTTCGTACAGAATCGCATTCAACAGACTAACTTAGAAAATACTATCACGGCCAGTGCAAAATTGCAAGATCCAGTTAAGTATCCTGTAAAAAATGAAGAGAAATCAATGTCAGACACACAATCATTAAATGATACATTAGAAGAGCTGCTGAACGATCCGGAGAACGAGAATAAATTAATTTTAATCTCATCTAACACTGGAAACAGACAGTTCTTCACAGTTGAAACATACAAATCGCTTGGCTACCGCGTGGACCCTAAGTTCATTCAGGTAATTCCATGTGTGGCAAATGTTCGTACGCCGAATGCAACCGATTGCGTTAAGTATTACATATGCAAACCAGAGATTGTATCTATAATCGAGCACTCATGTCCACCTTTCACGGCGTTTAATAAGTACTCCAGGGTTTGCGACAGAGAAAGTTACAGCAAGTGCAAGGAGAACACTCCAGAGAAGAGTGTTGTGATCGAAGACAGTAAAAATAAGCTCGAAATTAAAGCGCCAGAAAAAATATGTACAGAGCACGGGAAAACGAAAGATGTCACGTCCGACTCGCATTATTACGTCTGTTACTCCACCTTGAATAACGCAGACAATCTGAAATCTATACGAATGTCGTGTCCAAACAGTTTAATATTTTGCCAAAGTAAAAAGGTCTGCACAACCAGGCGCCTTTGCAAGGGAACGTAAAGTACCTTGAGTCGGAGAATTAAACGCAGAGCCAATCTCGGACGAGGTATCGGTGCTGGAGGAACTGTGGGCCGGTGAAGTTTGAATTCGAAGCGGAGTTGCATAATCCAATGCACACATTACTACCTTTTCCATACCGCTGTAACATCGTAATACATTTTTTTCATTTACCCGTAAGTTTGAGCAAATAAAATATTAAATTAATCTTTACTTTGATTCAGTCTTGCTGGAAGTTATGCCCGACCCCGATTCCTCAATGTCCCCTGCACCATCGCTTCTTTCAACAGTGATAGCCGGAACGGAGGACTCGTCGATCTCCGATTTATTAGGTAAACCATTATCATCGTCGGTTTTGCTTTTTTTCTCGTAATGTTTATCCGACTTATCGGACTCGTTCACGTTTTTCTCGGAGCCGTCTTGGTGGCTCAACTTAACAAGCTGTTGTAATGCCTCTAACACTATTTGTCTATTAGTCTTTAACATAGTTAGTTTATGTGATATAGCCAGTCGCCGGTCAGGGACAACAGCCATTAAATTAAATCTTATGTCCTGTAATTGCTCTCCTCTCGCCATCCCTAAACGATCGGTTATCACGCGTCTAAATTGTTCAGTCCATTCTTCGTGCTCTTTCCATGGGCCATGATCCATGGGGTACGGTTTCAAACCGTCCAGCTCGAACAACCTACCATTGATTGGTACGTAACTGACAAAGTGGAAAGCTTCCCCAGTGAATCTGCCAGTGGAGACTCCAGTATTCTTATCCTGGCGTCTCTTGGCTTGAGGCATCGCATGCGAATTATGAGCGCATGCTAATTCAGGAGTGTTTCCAATTGCCCAACCTTTGTTCTCTGGACACATACCGAACGTGTGCAGTTTCAATCTGGATAGAGTTGTACCCAAATGAATGTTTGGGCAGTTGAGCAACACTGAGAGTAGCGCATGAGTCGCACAGCTATTAGGCACAACCTGTAAGAATCAATGGTTTAGCAATCGTATAATTAATGGCTTACCAGGAATATATTAGCGTAAGTAACATACCTGTTGTGCAAAGAATATATTGTTAACGATTTCCTCATCTTTTACAAATCTCTCATCTTGCTCTACAACCTTGCGCCTGGATCTTCTTTCCTCGATCCAGCGAAACAAGAATATAAATCCATAGACTGGACCCTCCAATGATTTCTGCAAGTCGTATATTTCCTCTACTTGTACGCCTTTCACTCCAAAATCTTCCAACAGTAGCGTAAATAGACCTGACAGAGAAAATTATGTCAATACGAGTACAGTATGCACATAATATTTAAAAAATAGATTTCGGTTGTGTAAAATGTTAAATAAAATGATATGTAAATAAAATGAACTATGAAATTACACCTGAAAGTTTCTAGTGCCATTTTGTAAAAACAACGCGTATATGTTGATTGTAAACAAACATAGTACTCTATTCGAGAGGAACTCGAAAACACTTGTGTGTAACATAGTTCGAGTTTGGACGATTTAATTTTTGCAACGTAGCTTGTTTAACTATGTTAACTTAATTTTACTTGCGTCTGCAACTTGTTGTGATGCTCTGATAGTGGTGGCAATTAAAATCTAATTTCGCGGTGATTATTTCGTACCTGGGTCACTTTCCAATTCTAGCCAACCTTCTGTCAATCGGTTTATATCAACTGGCATTCTGTGTTGAGTTCGAAAGTCAACACTTCAAGAAATTTTACATTCTTGCAGAAGTTTTGTTACGCTCTGACAATTAAAGGCGCCATGTTACATCAAAACACATGTCATGTGATTGCGTCACGTGGTAAAACAGCCTTAAAAAAGTCATTAAAGCTGTTTTCATTAAAATTTCATTTTTTCCGAATATCATCGCCTTCCGGCACTGTCTGATCTCATCAATTTTAGGATCGATAAAAAAATGAGTTTGACTTTTCCATTTTTAAACAAAAGGAATAGTCAACAAAATATAAAACTCCGTTCATCGAATATTTATTGAAAACTTCATATGATTTTATTAAAACAGTGTTTAGAAGGACCATTGTTACGAACAAAATCAGTGTTGAAATTACATTTGTTGTTAATTCAAATGGTTTATTTATTGTACGATTAAAAGAATAAATGGAAAGAAACCTTAACCCAAAGATCGACGGCAGCGCAATCTATGAACGAGTATATTAAAGTCCTTTGAATAATAGTGCAGCCACGTATGTTATCTGGTAATGTTTTCAATTAGTTGATAGTAAAGGTAAACAATTAATATGAACATTTTGGCATTAACAATCAGTTTGTTATTGGTTGGTCAATTGTCACAATGTACATTGTCACCGCCGAAGGGAAAGGTTACTAAAAAGAGTAAAGGAAAGATCGAGGGCAAGGTAGACACAGGAAATTAAATTACGAAAATTGTTATTAGCAATTTCCGTTTCATTAATAATTGCATTTACAGAAAGGTCCAGGTGATCAAGATGTTTTTAATCGATTACTAGTAGTGAAGAACCCTAAATCCAACGATATTATACGAGAATCCGGAATCTATTTTTCGAATACAACCGCTAGACGATTTACCGGTGACGTTTTGGGATACATCACACCGGTACATTGATTTGTTTATTTCTTACAATCATTTGCGGAAATGGTCAATCGTAAGTTTCACAATAGACATTTATGCTCCATTATTAACCCTTACATGGACTTTCAAAATGGAGTTCATAAATGCAGTGATTAAATTAATGTACTTAGCATTCATTTTTATCGAATTAGTAAATGGATAATATCTTTATTTCGCAAAATTCAATTTTTAAATAATTATGACAATACGTGTTACATGGATTGGAACTAGGTTACAGTGAACTCGATAGCTCATTTGTTGATATCAGTATATAATATTCAGACAATAAATATTCACTCTAATCTGTATCTTTTGTTAGTGGAACAACAATGGACTCGAAGTCTCCAAAACATTCCATGGAAAACTCACAATGGTATCGCCAGTGTGGCTGGCATTTCCAGAAGGCAACGCAGCTACCTATAAACTATCGACTCACGATGTTCAAAAGAAATGGTTGAAAGACATAAGAGCAGCCAACAACGAAAACCACCAAGTCAAAGGTAATATACATTGAGATTACGATGCTATAATATAAGATTTTTATATCTCTACAAAAAATATATTTCTTCAGTCTTGCCAAGAGTGCTGTTCGAACACTGGTCAATCGATGACATCGTTGGGTTGTACAGTGACACTCACAAACAGATACAACTAATGTCTACTCTCGTAGACACTGCCAAGGTGAATATAGAAACTTAAATGTTGGAGAGACTACTGTGTAAAATGTCATCATCCAATTATAACAACTGTGTCCTGTTCCAGGCATTCCACTTTGACGGCTACGTGTTGGAGATGTGGAACCAGTTTATTCTAACAGGTGTGGAAGTTCAGATTGTGATATCGCTAATCCAATCGATTGCTCAGAGGCTCAAGGAGAACAACTTGAACACGATCCTGGCTGTTCCGCCATCTAGAGGGTGAGTTGTGTTTCTTTTATTTCTCGTTGCAGCTTTTCTTGCACCGAGGGATCAGTGCAAATGAAGATCTCTGATCATTCACAGTGCGAAGGTTCAGTTGTTCAATAAAGATCAGTTCGACCAACTATCACCATACTTGCAAGCTTTCTCGTTAATGACTTACGACTATTCGAGCGTGCAACGGCCAGGACCTAACAGTCCTATCGATTGGGCGAGGGAGTGCGTGGAGTTGTTAGTGCCTGAGAAGGGTCCAAAGCGGGCACAGATATTACTAGGTCTTAATTTCTATGGATACAATTACACGCCCGAGGGTGGCGGAGCCATATTAGGCTCAGACTATCTGAGGCTCCTCGAGTCCAGTAAAGTGAAAATTCAGTGGGACGACAACAGTAAAGAGCACTTTTTCGAGGCAAAGTATGAAACAGTTTCTTTCGTCCTGAATTATTAGATTGAGTAATAAGTTCGTTCGCTTACTCATATTGGGCAAGAAAACAAATTTGAACATGTATGATGAAGATTAATCGCGGAGACTGAAAACGAAGTGAGAGATTGCGAACGTTTTAAACTTGTTACTTAACCGAATAGTATGAGGGGCATAAATAGGTATAGTACTGTAGGCAAAGCTAAATTGGTTCAGGCTGGAATCATTTCAGGTCATCAGGGGTCAGTGGAATTATCTTTTACCCCACGTTATATTCGATTGTACAACGACTGGATCTAGCCTCGGAGTTGGGCACAGGTATATCGATATGGGAGCTCGGTCAGGGACTGAATTATTTTTATGACCTGTTATAAATATTTTTATATCCAACAGAAATATACATGAAATTGAACAAATATTGTGTAACGATCGTTTACAAAATACCATTGCTATATTCAGTCTTTCTAACAATTCTAATACCTCAAGGGGGGAGATCTGAATAATTAAAAGTAAACCAGGCTGCACTCTTAACAGTTAAGATTTAGATTATTCACATTTGTATGCTACTTTAACATGCTCCATTAGACATTATTGTATCGTTGTTATTGTTCCTTGATACTTCTTTCTGTGTTTTCTCTTTCATCGTCATCATAGACTGTGGTCCTCCCAAAATGTTGTACATCAAAGCCCAGCACGATTTCGCCGGCAGCAAGCTGTCACAAAAAGAAAAACTAGCTCTCTATTCCCATAAGTTGTAGGCTGTTGCATATGAAATGTCCGATTTTATAATGCAAATATTACGAGACGTTTTGATTAAGAAATACTATTACATACTCCAACCAAGAAATTTGCATTTCGTCGACCGAATACGTTGATCAGACATTTCACACACGATAGCCTGATATATAAGAACTGTAACGGTCAATGAACCTCACAATTTAAGCGGTAGCAGAAATCTAACTGCCTCCGGTATTACAACGACTGTTTGATTTACTAATATCCCCGTTATAACTTTCTCGGCCACGTAGTCGGGCTCCAGCATTTGCGTTATTCTGCAAATCACAAATATTTACAATGGGCCCCGGCAAATTTGGTTTCGGTTTAGCTAATAGTTACTTAGGTTTCACTCCTTCAAACATGCCGGTGTTAATGTAAGAGGGACACACCAGGGTCGCGTGAATCCCATCATAGCCGTGAACCTGGAAAACATTTATTACGTGTCAGCAGGTCAACAATAAAACTAGCAACTTTATTTATCTTATCTAACTGTCTTTGTAAAGGGGGCAATCCGGTAGCTGGCAATTATAGTACTAAATTATAGTACCAATGGGTTTGCGGAACGCGTCAAAATGACGAGATTCAATAATTTTAATTTATGATTAAAAGAGAAAGAGTTGGTCTTACTTTGAGCTCGGTATAAAGGCTCTCGTGGTAGCCAGTAGCCGCGAATTTGGTAGCCGAGTAGTCAGTGCACTTATAAGATCCCAGAAGCCCAGCCACGCTAGCGACAGTCACTATGTGGCCGTGATTGTTCTTCATCATGTCCTTCAAGAACGCTTTAGTAGTCTGTCGAGTAAGAAACATTTATTAAATTCTGCATACGTGATTTACGATCGAACATTGTTCCATTGTACTCGCCCAATAGTGTGCCAGTATATTAATTCTGTAGGTACGTTCGATTTCGCGATCGGGCAGGTTGAGCAACGTTTTTCCCCATACGTAACCGGCATTGTTTATCAACATGGTCACCTGTCGGCTCATTAGAATGGTATAAATGATTTTATGGGAGATTTGATTATTGTGTAAAGTCTGCGACTACTTACAGCGCCTACTTCAATCTGGACTGTCTTCGCTGTTCTGTACACTTCCTCTTTGTCTGCGACGTCGCAATGGTAACTCCAACATTTTCCACCAGCCTCCCTTATTTCTTGCACCGTGTCCACCATACCTGTAAATTGCGCATAAGAATATTCGAAATGGTTCGGTCAATTTAATTCATAGTTTGGTAGGTGTTGCGGTTTGTAATATCGAGTTCATGAGTGAATTAAGCTTGAATACCACTGGTTGAGACTTGATAATTGAGACTTACCGGTGTCGTTGATGTCCCAGATGACCACGTGAGCTCCGAGCTTGGCCAGCTTCTTTGCAATTAGGCTTCCGACTCCACCTGCACCCCCTGTTACCAGGACGACCTCCCCTTTCACAGACTTCGCACGGTAACGTCGAGGAACGAATGTCAGGAAAATTGCCTCCATTATGTAAATGATCGTTATCCCCACGAACACTAGCAGCTCGTACATTAAGGTTGCCCATTCGGGTAGCGCCATTTGTTATGCTGGAGCTGCGGGACCATCATTCCGTTTAAACTAGTCGCAAGCGTTTCAATTACAAAAACATTTCTTATGTAGCAAGCTATTTAACGATGATCCTATTAAGTTCGAATTTTAACGGTTCCGTTTAAATATCAATTAAAACTGTTAACGGTTCGATTCGAAGTCGAATGGTAACGGTTTAGTTGAAATTCAAATTCCAGCGGATGAACTCGGATTCTAATGATCTGATCGAAATTTAAACTCAACGGTCCGATTAAAATCAGAATTTCGATCCTATTTGAATTCAAAGTTGAGTAGTTTCACGGAAGCTGATTATTTTCACATAGGCCGTAAATGATACATGTTCTGACGACGTTGCAACGTTCGAAAGGTTGCCGCGGCAATCGGATTTCAGCAAAAGTGAACCGTTCTTGGGCTTCTCTATTTACAAAGGATAGAAACCACCGCTAGAGGAACTTTCAACGGTAGTAGAAATTGTCGGGATTACGGTACGCGCGCCGAAGTGGTTGCACCGGTCTACGATCGGCCTTAGATTTGCGGTTGCCGGTGTTATTAGCTGCGGTCGATGCACCAGGCAACTGAGACCCCTTCGATGCATCCACGGATGCATCGACCATAGAATTTATTCTGCGCTCGTTCCCGAGACACGTTATATTGAATATTTATTCGGTCTATCATTAAGGAGGCACATCCTTTCGTCTCCACGGCTTCGATTCGTCAAACCTCTACGAGCCGAAATATGTTGCAATTTTCGTTAACATCCCTCGCTAGATTGAAACAAACGAAATTCAAAAAACTGTGAAAACCGTTTCATAATTTTAGACAGTCGCGCGATACACTTTAAAGTAGAGATAGCATCGATACAATTTGTTGCAACAGAGTGAAAGTTGCCACGAATATGGAAAGCTGTGTTTGAAAAATATCAGAGCCCTGAAATGACATTTTCCTACAATATTGTACTCCGTGCATTGCTTGATTACAGTTATATCGACATATCGACACCATTGTCGAAGACTGAAATTTTATTTAAAAATCATAGCGGTAGAAATCGAATTAATAACGGTGACCCGCAACGGTAAACTTGTAATTGAACTTTTAACGGTATGTCGCAAGTGTAACTAATCGAGAGACACTGGTCGCACAACAACGTTATCGCGGGGTCATTGGTTGTTAGGTTTGTTTATCCTTCGCTCCACATTTTGTTTCAGCAACTTTTATAGTGACTTGACCTGCCGCGTTGATAATAATGCTAGTACTCTTCTCTTTTTATATAATGTCATATAAATATTGCTAAACTAAAAGAACGGAATAGCAAATGTTTCACGGTGTGCAAACGATCGATCACTAAAAAATATCGTTAATTGCACCACTTGTTAGACACTGTTTGCCTGGTTTCGACACTGATATCCGATATGATTTATTACCTGGTCGCGTGTCTGTTAAAATGTCTGTAATTCGCTGTTGTTTATGGTGCTCGGAATAGGTTGGCAAAACAGTTCCCAGACGGTCGCGTACTTGTTCAAAGGCCGGTGTTGACTGACACTGGCTATGCGTTCGAAATGCAAGTCCGACAGTGTTTTGCCGCCTAACTTCAACCATTGCCCAGTGACGTACGCGAGCAATAGCATGCGAGTCCTCGGAGTAATGAACTGGTTTATCATTACGTTTAATTACGTATATGCATCTCACTTCGTGAACACATTCATCACGTTCTCATAATCATATCTTAAATGTCACCGTAAATCAATCGGAAATATATAGTAATCACGGTCGCAGAATCATGCACTTCCCATCGCGTCGTAAGCGTCCCCAACGCTAACAATGAGAACCACAGATTCCAGTACAATGCGTGAACAACGGTCCGCTATTCCTCAAGTTTGTCTTCATTTCTTGAACCCCTGGAACCCGATCGTGGATACATCCCTGAATTTACTATAGTCTTCTTGGTGCAGGGTGCAACGGAGGTGCACCGCTTGTGTCTATACCGTAGAAAAGAGGGCCTGTACCATTTTATGGTGAAAGTTTCCTTGCAACCTCCTACTATGTCGTCTACTTACTACCTCCTACTATCTCCTACATCCTATTATTTTACGGTGAATTCGTAGGCTCGCGATGGAGCGGGCATTGCATTATATAGAGCATGAAACTGCGAGAAAAATCGAAGCGCATTAGAGTGATTCATATTGCTGCTCAGGAGACCAGTCTTCTAAAAAAAACTTGATTAAACAGGTGTAAATGTATAAAGTAATGGTCATCCGTCTTAGGTGTGAATCTACACCTCTAAATCGGTGGACATTCGTAAGATAAACTGGCCGCAAAATTGTTAATAATAACGAAAATTATTGTTAAAGATTTTTCTTACATGAACGTCTTCTACTCATCGAGAAGATTAGAAGTTTGAAAGGAGTCATATGTCTCAAACAAATAGTTATTTTTCCATCTTTTTCTCTTCTCGATGAGTTGTTGATGAATTAAAGTTTTTTTTGTAAGAAAGTACTTTAACAACAATTTTTTTTGTTATAAACCATTTTGCAGCAAGTTCTCTTACAAATGTGCACCGATCTAGACGTATAGATTCACACTTAGGACGGATATCCATGACTTTTTATACACCCTGCACGTGGTCCTCACTAGTAAAACGAGACAGTGCAAGTTTCGAATTCGAACCTTGTTAGTTAAGTTCAAATTCGAATCTAAGGATTGTAGCGGTAAACATTTCTTAACTATAACGACGCAATTGTAAAAGGGTTCTAGGAAAACTACATTACAGCCGTGTAGGTTTGACTCGAATTTCTGGTCTGTTACATGGTCACGTTGACTAGAATGATTAAAATATCTTTCCCGGGTATTACCAAATCCGTCAATCGCAGGACGGTATTTCTTTACGGAAAATTGTACGCGAGGTCATTGATTCGCAAATCATCGGTAACTACGCGGCCTTACTTTAGGTAGAAAGTTACGAGATCCAGCGAATCCTTGTGTTGCGCGCGTATGCAATGCAAATATGGCATTAGATTGGTTTATCTTGCGCAACTATAACGGAAATTTATTCGCTTACAGAATTTCCGTGTGCAGAAAAATTATATTGAAAACCATTATCTACACCGATAGTTTCTACACACACAGAGAATTTCAATTTACGTTCGTGTCGCAATATCATTCTTCTTTGCGGTTCGTTCGGAAGATGATGGTGCAAGTGACGCACGACGGTATTGTCTACATTCGGTCGTTTATTTCGGAGTTTTCGGTCTGATCCACGTAATGCGAAAGGTTTCGCACACTCGGAAATTATCACCCGGAAATTAAAAGAAGTACGTTTCCATCCATCTCCTGGCCATCAGGAAAGTGTGCATTTCACATAAGAACCCGGAGTGTCGATAATGATTTAAAGTTGCTTTGCAGCAGTGGATCGGAACAAAGCTAGTCGGTAACCGTTTCAAGAACCGTAATCGATCTTATAGCAGTGTTCGAGCCCCGATTTTGAGTACCAGGACGTGCCTAGATCGCAGGAGATGAAATTATCAGCAGCCCGGTGAAAGGATGACGTTCAAGATCTAGGTCGTCGACACTCTTCCCCTGCGAAGGAGCAGGAATGTACCGAAACAAAAGTATTGCACGAGTATATCCCTACCTCGCACGTGATTTCTAATTCCCGAGGCGGAAAGGGAGCTAGATGGAGGAAGAAAGAAAGAGAGGATCGACTTCCTGTGTCGTGTAACGTCGCAGTCCACCTTCCTCATTCTTTCGCAACACCTAACGTCCAGGATGACAAAATTGAACAGACCTACGAGTTCCCGATTTTTTCTCTCCTGCGCGTTATCGGTGTTTGCTGAAGGCGAGGCCTTCGCGACACGTTGCACCGATGAATTCGCACATGGTTTCATTACAAATGCGTCTCGCTGCTCCTCATAATGAATCGCGCCTGAATCGATGAATAAATGAAAGACAAGTTGAGAGCTGACGGATTGTATACTCATCGTAGTCCTTTCCAACCAGGACTGATCAATTTCATTGTCGTTTTCGGCGCTCAAGGATCCGCGTGAGTCCACGCCGAACGTGAATCGAGTCTCTAACGAGTATCCCGTCATCGAGAGACGTTCGTTTCCTGAATACTAGGTGATTAATTTTGCTAGAATTTATGCTGACTACTTGTTAAACACCTTGTCCCGGAATCCTCTTTTATCGGTCTCGGTCAATAAATTTTCCTAGGCTGTACGCTGATTCCTCGCTGAACGTCTTGCCTCGTAATCGTATGTTATTGTTTTTGCTGAAATAAAGAAAGAATTGTACAGAAAATATTCTGTCGCGTGACCTCTTTTATATTAGGCTTGTTTAAATATAAAAGGGATTCAGGCTCCAAAATGCTTGTCGATAAATTCTGATAAGGTCTATGCAGATTCCTTGCAAAACACCGGACACGTAATTTCCTTTTCCAGTTCCGAGGCTTAGATAAAAAAAAGATCCATCAAAAATTATGCGAAGAGTGAAAGCGATATTGGGTCATTTTTATACATCAAAGTAAGATAGCGACATTGCGACATTCGTATCTAGCGTGAAGATAAGGCGGCACGTTTGACAACGTGATCCTATTAACGAGACTCATTAAAAGTAATTCATAATTGTTAATCGAGACTAATTTTACGATGTTCAAGATTACGCGCTAATCGAGCTCGCGATACTGGCAGCTCCATCTGTCGGAGAAATGCAAATGTTTCAATTATACCGACATTTGCCATGCGAACAAATTAGGGTAGACAATATTAATCTAGAATAAAAATGTTAATAATCGAATTCGAACTTTTGAGAATTCTATTTAAATTCAAATTGCACCAGTTGTATAGGTATGACAGTCTTCGTCATATTCGAATTTAAATCCAAATTTAACTTTATAATGGCAGATCTCGAATTTTAATGATAAACAAATATAAAACTGACGTACGAGATTAATCGAAAAATTTCGAAGATTTTGCAATAGAAGAGCAATCTACGAAAGTGTACAGGCGAGATGGAAGACCTCTACAGTGTACATATATGTACGTTTGTGTATTTGCATATTTAGTAGCCGTCTAGTGGAGCAAAAAAGTTTGAGGATCATCGAGGACCATTCTATGAAATTATAGAACGTCAATGTCAGTACGGAGGTACACAAATACTCACAATAATTTCGTCATTTTTCAAACGTCCAGTGTGTTTTCCTTTGGGGACGTTTCCTGGTGAAAAACTTCATCAATTCCAAGATGAAGATCCCCTCCGCTATTTATGATTGCTTTCATTGATACTTCATGCTTTTAGCCTCGAGTGTAAATTCAGGTGCCAACAGTCAAGTTTTAAGTCAAATCTTAACGGTCGAATTCAAATTCGAATTAAAACCGACAAATATAAATTTTAAATAGCAAAGATTCAATTAACAATATTTTTAATGTAATGCTTCAATTAACACGTTCCGCATCGAGTTGTTTCAGCTCGATTTTTCTTTCAGACCATTTGCTTCGGTCTGTACTGCATTTTTTATAACACCTCATTCTTTCGGTCGGAATATTTTAGTCTTAAGATGCCTCTACTTGACTCAACAATGTATTTTTACAAAATTCTTCGTTTTTCAATTAGAATTCCAACGGACAGATTTGTGAATTCAAAGTTTTGACAGCCTCTTCGACAGTTGGCTCTGAAAATACCGACGCAGAAGACTGTTCAACGAGTATTAGATCGGTAATCAAGGAAGAAAAAATTGATCACAGACCGAATAACCGACAAAACGTGAAAACTTTCTAATTGCAAGTAGGCTATTGCGAAAACGCATTCATCAAGCTTTTTTTTTGCCCGCGGAAGAGAATCGTTGAACAAGCCGAGGGACCGTTAGCTACCAATTTGGGATGAGGAGTGGAATCAGCTGTCAGGACTTCGGCCATCTAACGATTCGGAATGATCGGTCACTTTCACTCATAGCGCTGCCCTGGAAAGCTGTCGATGTCATCGGGAGACAGCCTAGCATGCTGTAGCACAGAAGCGAGATTTCTCGTATTCAAGTTCACCGGTGCCGCGAATGGAGCAAGGCGACTTTCGATCTCGCAAACTCGAAGTTCGCAAACAGTCGGTGATAAAACAAAAAGACATTCAGCAATGTAGAAATTGTTTCATTATGGTACATATTAATTTTTAGTGCCGCCCCAGAGGAGACAGTCGAGTGCAGAGGCTTGAGTAAGCATGCAAATTTAGCACTGAACGTACCATCGACTAAAAGTACGATAGAAACTATAGGGTTGAAGTACAGATGATGCATGTGTGTATGTATGCGTGTTGGCAGACAACCATATACCTGCATCGACTGATGTATTAAAAAATACCCCATTCCATTAAAAAAAGTTGTCCCTCGTATATCCTCTACGCGTGCACCTATAAAAAATGTACCATCAGAATGTGCCCCTCTCAAAACCATTCAACTTCATCTGAAACATTGTTTGCTATGCGTAATAATAAATACGTAAATCTAGACGGCAAAATGTGGCGACCTGTATAGCTAAATTTATAAAATTAGAGAATGAAAAATAACACAAGAATTGTAAAATTACGATCATCAACGAATTGGAAAAAAAAGACAGATCGAAACGAGCACCCGTGACAAACACGTCTGTCACCACCGATTGGTTATCCGTGCATAATAAATACGGCTTTCCCTTACAAAATTGAAACAAATCTATCAGCTGAATAAATATAGTAGAAAATAATGCGACAGGCAGTACGAAAGGTCGATGACAGTGAAATTCACAATGATGCTGGAAACCATCGGCAGCGCAGCAAATAAAGGACGAAACTGTTGCAAGGTTCCCAACGTGGACGATGATGGAACCGGTTTCGGCGATCTCGGATCTCGACCGCTCCGCGATTCACCTTAGCCGATCCACGATGTCTTCGAAGCACCTGACTCCTAGAAGAACCCTCACGCACAACGATCGATCTTTTATGTAACGATGCGAGCGCAATTATCTGTGCGTATGCATTTATTTTTCAAACGTGGAATACGCGATTGCGAACGCGCGTGCCGGGAATATTTTCTCGGAAAATTTTCTCGCAAACAGAACAGGTTACGAATGCCGATTAGATGCTTGTGTATCGGTATGCTGAGATTATGCAAAAACCATTTTTAGTTTGCGATTTTGTCGCAATGTTGCGCTAACTATTTTTTCCTCCTGATATCGTTAAGAACGAATATCGGCGATATATAGTGGAATTAATTAGATAGGAGGGATGATTGGAGGTAATGGCGAATGTTGCACTAAGTTTCGCACTGTGCTGCCGATTTAAATGCTACTTCTAATAAACCTATCCAAGATCGTTTTCATTGTTTGGAGTGATCAATTAGATTTAGTGAAAACACAGTGCCAATTGAAAAACAAATTGAATTTTAATTGTGGCTTTATTTCATTCTCAAAATGTCTAATATTTCTGAAGCCGTATTTTCCTCGTGGCTTGGCAGTGAGAGTCGGATCCTGTCCCAGGGACAAGAATAATTCGCGAAAAGCTCTGCCTATCAATTTCCCGCTTAGAAATCTACTCTCTCCGTCGACGGACTCTCGCGAAAGACGTTACTGCAGCGTTGTGTATCAACGCCCCGCCGTTCTAGATCGTAAATTGCAGAAACAACGAGCTCTAATAGTTCTGGGCGATAGTGGTCGAGCAACAGTCTCAACCTGTTGCGCACCATCGAACTGTGTCCCATCTTCTAGTCTTGAACTCGAATTTATACGAGATGCTTGACATTTCAATACTTTTTCCGTTTTTTTCAGACTCTTAATCAATGAAAATATTAATTTCGATATTTGGAGCATTGCGATCGGAGCTAGGAAATTTTTTATCGTGAAGTTTCAACGGGAATTCCTCTTTCGGATCCTGTTGGTCGGTGAAAATATTAATTTCGAAATTTAGAGCACTCGATTAGAAATCACAAGTACTACATTCCGAATTCAGAGCATTTAATGTTTTTAAAGAAAGTTGACACTGTCTTTTTAATTAAAGCTATGAATATTAATGTCCCACGAGCGTTGAGTAATTTGCTGAGCAAGCAGGTAAAAAAAGTGACAGCAGGTTTCATAATTATTCACAGCGATAAACGGCGGAACACGTTGTAACATTGTTGCATGTTTATACAATTCAATAACGATGTTCCTGTTGTAGATTAAGTGCATCCGAAAATGCATCGATCTCAATGCTCATTTTTGGATGACGTAAAGCTACGATAAACTAGTGAAAGTAAAGATTAATATTTGCTGTCGTAATATTGTTGTTGTAAATAATTATATCATTGCATGTATACGATGTAAATTTTACAGGAAATGGTTATGAATATTGTTCGGCGCAGAAAACCAATCCCGTTGCTATTTTTAACTATGGATTCTGGTTAGAGGTGGTATTTCAGTTCCTTTTTAATCCTACATGCATTTGCATGCATTTGCATCCTTATTGTGACTTATGTATGTCACAATAACTAACATACGCAGTTTTAAAATGGATTTGACATTTTTTCGTGAATAATTGTCGAACTACTCCGGATTCCCATTCTATGAATCATTTGACGTTAGTTCATCACTGATAAATAATTATTCATTATTGTTAGTGTAAGAATTAAACCGTGTTAGCTGGTATTATGACGAGTAACGAAATGAAACGCTGCTGTAGGTATTGTAACAACGAAATGAAGAATAGGTTAGCGTAGAAGGACAATGGATCGAAGGAGAACTCGTCAGATCAATGACTGGCCGACCATGGTCGTACCTATACTCCTCAATTAGAAGTTTTCACGCGCAGCATTACGTGTCCGAATAGTATCACAACCGAAAGAATACGTACGAAGGGAACCGGGACTCGTGAAAGAAAGTTATCACAGAAAAGACTAGAATAACACTAAACAACAAACTACTTTACTTATCAATTATTATCCAAAATTTCGAAAGCTCGACCAATGCGTCATCCTAGACAGACTGACAAAATTAGTTGCGAAAAGATCCGTTTGAATCAAGCATGGGCATAATTTACCCCCTGGAGCACTGTCCTGAGTCCCTAGAAACCAGGAGCAACGAAGCCCCGCCCACTCAAAATTGTATCAGATCAACGTCTACCTAAGCAGATACGAAATCCTGAACTTCCCCTAACCCTCACATTCTCAGCTCCAGGGCACTGCTCCTGGGGTCATTCCAAGGCCCTTCAGGGTCAAGCGGGGACCAGTGGCTCCCAAGTAAAGCTCTCAAGGTCTCCATTATCCACAGCACTTTGAAAATTTCACGGATTCGAAAATTTTGTTCAAATATTACTACAAAATGGGAGAAATTCGCAAAAATTCGACTTTCAGGTGCTAATAGCTTCTTGCGGATCGCCGGAGGGTAACCTCGCGGGGCGATTTCGATCCAACATGGCGGGAGACGACGCGATAGGTCGAAGAGAGCCGAAGAAGAACTGGCGGGACGGGTGGTTGATCGATGCACGTGCGATTACCTCGACGGTGTAGCGCAGTTTCGAGCGTGTTTGTCGGCTGATGTGCGCGCGGATCGTCGAGCGGGTAAAGGCGTACCGGAGCGGCCGTTTCATTCAGTACACCGACGACCGTACTGCCGGCGAGACGGGTATAGCTCGAATCGCGGACGACTTTCGCATAGGTGCGCACTTCCGTGTTCTGCGTTGTGTACCGTGCCCGTAAACACACTTCCCACGGAATTTCGGACCCGAGTGACCTTGCACCGACGAACGCCCCAAAGGATTTACGGCGACCAGTAAGAATCTGCCCTTTTTTACCATTTTTGCTCGACCGACTTTGCACCGCGATCCGTTGTCCCCTCCGGCAGCGATCGTTTCAATTAATCGGTTCATTGTGCTGGAAAGCCGTACAGAACTGTTTCAAACTGCCTAGAATGGCACCTCTCGAGACACTATTTTTTTTGTTCGTTGTGGGCTAAAAAGATGATAAATTGTGGTCATTGTTCGTTCGTTCTTTCATAGCGGCGGAAGCATGTAGCCATTCGTCGATAATGGTACTTTTTGAGAGTTATGCCAACTATTCGATACGAACGTTCCTCTCATTTTTACCATTTTTCGTGCATTTATTACCTGTGAAAATGTTAGATACATTTTTACAATTGCAAGCACTATAATCATTGATTGGTAATGGTATTTTTTTCAAGATTATACCTGGCCAACAATTTTTCTGTTCGATAAGAATGTTCAATTTTGTACCATTCTTTAATTGACCCTAAATGATCGATATTCCTGTGAAATGCATTCTTTAATGGTTTGTTACTATTAATGTACCGGTAGGATCGTTTTCTTTAATCATCTATGACAGCGCTTTTTAAAAAGTTCGTCTTTTTACCACGATCCGCGCGCGTGTACCTTCTCCCTTATCCGAAAAACTGTTATATGAATTGTTACGTTTGCAGCTGAAGCACCGCTTTCGAAACGGGTCCGCGAAGGCACATGTTAGCGGCCATGAATTTTTCTGATATGCTTTTTTAGTTTCACTTTTTAAGAGCAGAGTTTGAGGTTTCGCCCGGGTTATGCAAGAAAGTTGAACTCTCTGCTTTCATGCTTGTGGCATTTCGTGAAATGGTAACTTTTCCCCGGTGGTATTTGTTAAACTGCCGTCCAGTTTCCTTTTCCATCTGCTCGCGTGTCGTTCGCAGTGTTTTCCAAGTAATATAGTCGCGCGGAAAGCGTGGATTGATTGATTGATTCGTTCTGTTTATCGATTTTTAGTAAATGGTACTTTCATCTCGATGACGTCAAAGAAAGCACCATGCAACGGTGCAGTGAGTGCAGCGGAACGTTCTCTCACGTGTCGCAGAATGTTTACTTGTTTTCCACGGTTGTCAGCTTCGTACTTAAACTGTAGACTTTACACATTTCTGCATTCAAGAGTACTTTTATATTGTTTTCAATCCATTCAAATGATTCAAACAAGAACGAAGTGTCTAACATCTTTTCGCTATCGTGAACATGTTTATGTTTTTGTCTTCTCGACAAATAGGAAAAAACGTGAAATGTTCTTCGCGTTAATATGTTAATCCGTTGCAAGAAATTAAGGATTATTGACAAACTAATTTATATTCTTCGTGTAACTTAATCTACATTTCTTGTGCTCGTTTCTTATACAATACTTCGTTCGTTACAATGTCGCCCAGTAAATTGCATCGCATAATCACACGTAATTACTCCTTCAATAGAGACTCATCATGAAATAAATGGTAGTTTGCTTTCAATATTCATCAGCTTTTTAACAATCAATATTTTTATACAAGATTCTCAGTAAAACAGTATTAACTACTCATGCTAATCATGGGTAAATCAACCGGACGATTAACAAATGTCATTTAATTCTCCACTTGATTCTGTATGATAACAAATGCAATGAACTTGCAGAATTGTATGAATTTATTGAAGGCACCGTAATCTCAAATTTGTTTTGTCCTACCAATCCCGGCTAATATTTGCATGTTTTACACCGAGGTTTTACATTCTCGATTTTCGCATGTGCAGTTACTCCAACCTGTAGTTTTCCTCAAGTTTTCAGCGAACGAGGCACTTCCTTCCGTCAGACTAAATTACCATCGGGTTTTCTCGGTAGAGGAACACCTGATAGTCGCCGGAAGACTTCGTTGCGCAGACACACCGCAAAGGAAGACCCGCAGAGCAGTCGCAAATTAAATTCGCGTATTAATACCACACGCCCGTGGTCCCAACTTAGAATTCAGAATCGATACCAACGACTTTTCCACAAGTATAAAGAGTACACATAACGTACACAATTTTTTCTAATTATTAAGAATATCTAGCAGTTTGTTGATAAAGTCTGCTCGATTTCAAATCGCTCGACAGTAACGTTCTTCGACAGGCACTTACACTTTTAATTACATTGAATTACAGCATTTAAATTGCATGCACAAGGACGTTGTCTAATTACTTTTTCAAAACATTTCCAAACATTAATCTAATGCTTCAGGTAATCACGACTTCTGCAAATATGCGCGAAAGAACAAGTCCATTGTAAAAAGATTGTGTACAAGAAAATTTTCCTTTAATCGAATCTTCATCAATGATAAAGGATTTTGTATTTAAATCGATTGCGTTCATTCGTTCCGAAACTTTCGAACAGCAGAAATAACGTCGCGGATTACCATGATGCGCCGGGAACGCTTCCGAAAGTGGTCCTCGAATTTCACATCGAGCCTCCCGCGATCGATCGCCCGAGAAAGTGATCCACCGAAATTGTCGTTGATATTTATTCGTCGCGACGAGAAAGAATAGCAGCAAGCGAGAGAAATATTCTTTGCGAAGATGCCAGAAGAGGGGACGAAGGAAAACACGCTCGATAATTGATGTCGGTAGCTGGCGTGCATTAAAGTGCCATTACTAACGATAGCGATGATTTCGCAGTCGGCGAACGATCATCGCCGGCGCTTCGTTAGATGATAATTTATTAAAAACGTTAGAAGAGAATTAATTAGCTTGACAATGGGAATCGTTGAACGGGACTAGAAGCTCAATTCCCTGATGCTTCAGCGCTCAAGATGTCCCTTTTTCGAGATATTGTGTGCATCGATATCGTGTGAGCTGAATGTCAGAGTTTTGCTTATATTATAACATTCGATTAATTTTTTAAAGTGAAGAGTACTGTAAGAAAAGACAAGGATAATAATAGAATCGATTAAACCTTATCTCGATAAAAATTCTATTTAAATCACCAGACAGAACGTTCCAGTCTCTTCTTCAAGAACGAAGACGAAAAAATGTATCGTTCAACACTAATCGAACCACACTGAAGCAATCAACTTGCAAATAAGTCACTCTAAGGGACATTTTCCGAAGGTTCGATAAGCACCGATAAAAACTGATGTAGCAGAGCTACCTGTTTTGCAATTCGAGCGACTCTTCGCTCGCCTAAGTGTCGCGGTTGATTAATCATTTACGAGACTTGGAGAACAGCCGTGATGTACCTATCCCTCGTGCAATCGAATTACGAATTTACTGGATCTACGGCCGAGAAGATCGATTCGCCAAGGACGTTGGCGCCGACCTGATCGGACTGCGCCAGTGAAAGTTAATCAATTTTACCATAAGCTGTGCGGAGGTGTAGAGTCCACGTTCTAGAAACGTGGCTGCAGTTTCTTCTGCAAGACGACCAACGTTCTCGCTACCTTTGTCGACAGAGAACAAACTCGAGGAAAATGGCGGGCTTTGATCGAGATCCATGCTCGTCGAGCGGAGATCGAAATGCCCGTAATTCACGTAGATCACCGTGAATCTAACGGCTCGCGCACAGAGTCATGGGCAATTACCAGAGGCAATTTTCGTGTCGCGCGAGCGCACTCATGTTCGAAAACATTGTTTAACGTGTCACACTGTTTTCCAGTCGCTGAACAAACTGCAACTTCCGCGGAGACCGCTGGGAACTCCAAATATGTTCCATCTGAAGTGGCAAAAAAATCTGAAAAAATTCATGAAAATACTAATACACTTCAATGTAAAAGCCCAATTTTTTGTTGTTGAGGTTTCTGATTTTTATCAACCAGGATGTTCCACTTAAAACTCCGAATTAATTGTGGTGCGTGTATCTGAGTATTTGACACCTGTTCAATTTTTTAAAAATGTTCGCATGTGGTTAAATGGGAAACATAAGCAGAGAACTAATTTTTTCCATTTTACTCCGGAACTATTTTACCCCCTTCCAGAGTAAGGTTAAAATTTAAAACGTATTTTGTTAATCTAAAGTGGAATGGAACAGAGAATGAGAAAAGATGAAAGATAAGTGATTACTAAAATCGTTTATCGAGATGACTTTTTTCCCTGCAATGTTTACTGTGGTCATTCTCGTCTCGTTAATTGCAAACGTGTTTCTCCATCCCGAACAAATCAAACAAAGATACCGCGTATCATCGTTTTGCGTTCATCCTTGATTTGTTTCTCTATCCTTTTTTCTCGTGTACTACCTGTTTTTCCATGTTCGTAGAACACCGTACACATTGTTTTTAGAATGATGTTTACGCGACTCGCCATGTTTCTCCGATTTGCGTGCGACAGTTTGTCATTAAGAAAATTGTTGTTGTTGCGTACACGTTCGTTTTCCGCGTTGTCACTGTCGCGGTGCTGTTCCGAAATGATGGCTGCGCGGAAAGGCTGCGATTGTTCTTCGGATCTTTGTGCGGAACGAAAATGTTCTGCACCGATTACTGGAATCGAAAACTATACAGGAATGAATTTCTTCTGTAATCGTTTCAAGAAATTGGATGTCGATTCGTTCTGAAAAATTCTGCAAATTCTTTTATTACCGATTAAGGGTCTGAGACGATAAGCGAGTTCTATAATTAGTAAGGTAGTGATTAATTTAAATTTCTCTATAAAAATATTGCAAAAAATGTTCATTGCCAATTAGAAAATGAAAAAGATAGTATTCATTCCTTTTGAGAAATTTTGCGAATTCTCGAACCAATAATTAAAGGACTGATCCAATAATTAAGGGGTAACCCTGTAATTAAGGGATTAATTTAAATGAAAGGAGTTGAGTGGAGTGGTGTGGCAGGAAAACGTGAGAAAACTCGAAAGGTGCATAATCGATTTGTCCCGTGAACGGCACAATTGTGGATCCCGTCACGTCGACAATGGCGAGCCGAATGCAGAGCCGGAAATTGGTTTCGCTGGGAATTCTCGGCTGAAAATTGAAAGTGAATTTCGCGTCTCATTAGAAAGCGAATTGCCCGCCGATGAGATATTCGTGGTTCGTTCGAAACGCGTAACGCCAAGACGCCGGGAAAATTGCACTGTTACGATATATATGTTAATGGCCACCGTTTTTCTCTGCTCTTTCTCTCTCTTTTCTTCCTCGACACCAAAACACTAAAGAATTTTTACTTGCATAAATCAACATTAAGTGCATTACAGAATAACCATCAGCATATCAGGGTAGATTTTTAGATTTATGGAAAAAAAGTCCTCGGCAAGTATAATAACCTTGTTGCCACATGAATCATTAGATAAACATCCATTGAATCCGAGTTATTAATTTTTTATTGATTTAGACTGATGTCTAGAATTAACATTTTTATATAATATAAAACTTGGTTGCGTTCATTGCAATTTCTTTCTTCGACCATTTCAATCAGTTATGAATAATATATATCGATGCATTTTTTAAATCTACTTACTGTTTTCAATGACGCCCACTCATTTTAAACACTTATGAAACGGAACGAGTAAAAAATATTAGAATGAATAGTTTTCATTTGCATAAATATATGCAGTCTAATGATTTTAATTGCTGCACGATTAGAAGCGGTACAAAATGCTTGTCTGACGCATGACTTCTTTCCTAGAACCATTTTCTGCTACTAAATATCAAATTTAATTGTTATCGCAAACAGTAAACCTAGTTGACCTAGCAGCCAGCTTTTTGCTCGAACAATTTATTCCGTGAAAACAAATAGAGTTGCTTACAAAGAAAGAAGTGGGACAGCCTTCTGACCGCAAATCAAATTTTTTGCTACTGAAAATTTATATTTGAGCAAGAAGTTCCTATTTAAACTATCGCATGTTGAATTTTAAACAAAAAGCAATTAGCATTTCTGACAGAATAATTTATTTTCGAAGGAGGAGAGATCCTTTTTTCGAGACTATCCTATTTGGGAATGTTCGAGGACCTCTCTCGATTGTCGTGTTCTTTTTACCTACAGAAGAAAGTGATACGAAATTCGGAGAAAGCGTGCACTAGTTTCTACGGCAACTCTAACCAGCCACGCGAGTTTACACGATTTGTGATTCTACAAATTCGTTAATAATCTCCTCGGGTTGTTGACCTAATTATCGCACCTGTATTGAAACAATGATATTACCTATTAACCGTTATCTCTGTTACGTAATCACATGCAAAACGATTACGGATCTTTGAAAACTTCGCAGCCCTCGTAATCTATTGAAATTATTACTTCATATCACTTACCGATCTTACTTATCTTATTTAGTATCACATACTTAGCTTAGCAATTATGACATCAATTACAAAATCGAATATATTTGAATTTACGTGTACCATGATTTTACCTTATAAAGAAATGTGAAAGTCAAATGTTTACTAGACGAATTAAAGGCTTCCGCATACGAGATCACGTTTTTACCGATTTATCGTTCTATGGCGTTCGTATACATTCGCAAACAATTTATTGTTTTCGTTCTGCATTGATTAAACGTCTGTGTAAAGAAGCACGTAACGAGCTTAACGCGAGATTAGCAGTTGATTTAAATGCTGATATGACTGTTTGATTAAATTATAACTTCACAAGCATCATTCGTTAATTTCCGCATTCTGTGCGTTACTTAATACAATCGCCAGCAAAGGAGAGAAATTAATTTTGTAATTTAACAATTTTATTTTCACCATTCGCAGTTTAATAATTACCTACTTAACCTGAATCGGTAATTTTCCAGGAGTCCGGAAGTCGACGAGATTGAAAACTCGAGGGAGCCGGAAGTCCACTGTTTCTACACGATTTCCGGTTTCGCCCGGACCGGAAGTGCTCACGCCGGCGGAGGATATCGAGCTATGAACATCGTGATCAATCGACAGGCCTGAGGATCGTCGACGAGGACCGGAAGCGAAGATCGATCATCGGGATTCCAGCGAAAGTGACTCGGGAAAACTGGAGACCATGTCGTTTCTACGAGCCGTGGGCGATTTGATCGGTTTCTTGATCCTGACGGTGGTCTCGATCGTCGAGAGCATCGTGAAGTCGTGCATCCCCACGAAGTACAAGATGAAGAGCATCGCTGGCGAGATTGCTCTTGTGACTGGCGGCGGGGGTGGTTTGGGCAGACTGATCGCGCTCAGAATAGCCAACCTGGGCGCCATCGTTGTCATCTGGGACGTTAACAAAGAAGGTGAGGGAAGAAACGTGCGTTTTTAGATTCTTCGACCCGAAGCCAATCAAAGAGTTGAATCGAAAAATTGGGGACAGTCGCACAGACTGGTATTTGACCGATCTAGCTGGCGAAAAGTCAATTTCCTAGAACTACCCCTAGGTAAAAAAAAAAACATGTTATTAGGAGAGCCCGGTAGACCCTCGAACCAACCCCATTGTTCATAACGTATAAATTGTTTTTTTTTAAATTAATGTAAGCATAATTTAATAAAACATAATAAATTTAATCAGTTCTAAGCAAAAAAATCTTGGCCAGCTAGATCGGCTACAATCTGTGCGTTGTTTTGACGCGTTAGATCAGTTCACATGAAAATCCAGATTGAATTTCCATCGCGAAATTATTATTCTCCGGTCAAACGGGACCAAAAAGGGAATGGTTACGCGTCCAGATAATTCTGCATATTACACGGTCTCGAAGCTTGGACTTAAGCTAATACTCGGTGTCGGTCGCGTTCCACAGATTATTATTAAGTGGGTGTAGCAATTCGACCGGGAATGTTCGAGCACATTGGCGGAACAGAATTTTACCGGCTAGTTAATAGTTAGATAGTTGTCTCCGAAACAGAGTTGGGCTTGTTCGAGCTCCACCTTCGCTCTCATAATCGGACAAGATAATTGCAGAATGGTCAAAGCACCTGCGAATTTACTCAGCTGTAATTCCAGCGTGTTGTGCTGCAGTGTGTTATTCAGGGTGCACGCCCACTAATAAACTGCGATCGGCGTCTCCTCCGCGGGATTATTAATTACGAATTCGCGCGCAAGCAGGAAACGATTACGCGATTCGATCCATTGGCCGTCTTACCTTTTCAACGGGAAATCGCGATCGGACAGCTATCCCGGACATTGGGAAAATAAAAACAACCAGCCTTGCATCTTGTGTTCGCCGTATGTACGCGAGAAAAGCGAAACCGGTGAGCGAACTTTCGATTTCCAATTGCAAGTAGAGGAAACTGGAGCTCGAGATATCGCCCGTTGAAATGGGCGTGGAGATCGTCCAATTATTCATTGACTGATGGTGGAAACTAGTTTTTAGTATCAGGTACCTGCGGACAGTAAAAAATGTCTACGTGCTTTAAAATGATACTTTGAAATCGTGTCTACCCGATTTTTCATTAAAAACAAACGTAAAGAAATTTTTGGGAAAAGAGACACGTCTTCCAGCATCTCGTAAACTGTCAACTCTGGACATAGTAAAAATGTTATTTGCTTTTAAACTGTCCATTCAGACTGGTTTCTTCGTTAATTTTTGATCGGGTGTCTAGAAAGATACTTGAAATTGTAAAATCGATTGATTAAGAATCGATTTCGTCGAGTTAGAAGTCGCAGCATGAGTCAGTTGACCATGAATATTGGACGATCATCGTCGCAACTCTTAGTGCGATGTTTTACGTGCTTAATTACTCGAGTGAACAAGGAGACTCCATCGTCCTTCGTGTTCCTGGCATGCCTCGACAATGCATCCATTGGAAATTCTCCTCTAAAATCTGTCTTTGCATATTCATTCCCATGTTGGCTTCGACGACATGGAAACGCATTAAAAATAATTTTCTCGATAAAAAAAACGCATTAATAAGCTGCGAAGAAAAATAAAATATTCACAATATATCAGTTAAAAATTAGTCGAAACACCGGGAAAGGAGAATATCTTTTCCAACACTGTTCTGGCACACAAACGACTGCGAGTGCAAGTAGCGTTTTTGAAATGTAAATCAATATTTGTAGCAATTTTAGGTTTTAGATCAATGATCCAGAGAAATGTACTTTCGGTTTCACCGACAAACCATTTTTCCTATTCGCACGCTGGAAAAGTCAGCTCGCTTATAGTGACTCAACCAGGAAACCTCATTAATTCGATCCGGTCACCGAACCAGATCACCGCCACCGCGTCCGCGAAATTAGAAAATAATTTTCCGCGTACGTATTTACCAGTTGCTAATCAAATCAGTTTCACAATCGACGTGACGAAAATGACCGCGGCTTCGAGCTGGTCGCTCGAATTCGCCATAAACGGATTAGTGCAGTTATCGCGTTAGAGGGCTTCCTGTTTTATGTAACGGCCTCCCAACGGCGTGGTGCGTTGTCAACTACGAATTTCCAAGTGCTGCACGCACTGTATCCAATAAAAAAATATTTATTAGAATATTAATCAGAAACCAATCTGCGCACTTCTATATGATATCAAAATTTATTATGAGTTTCTGCTCCATCGACTCTGCAGCTCGAATTCTACTTGGCGATAAATCGTCGATCAAACGATTTTTAGTAGCTACATAAATTGTGATTGAATAATATTTTTCAACACCTCGCTTGAGAAACGAATTGCTTAAAAATGATTTCTATAAAATGGATTCCACTAAACCTCAATCTACGAATACTCGAAACAACTTGATTGTAGAGAAAGGCATAAACATCGTTACATAATAACTAACAATTGGATAAAATTTTTAGAGACGCTGCAATTCACGGTACGACTTGTTAATTATAGTTACAGTGGATGTACCAAGTCGGTACACTTTTTAAAATAAACTTTTTTATAATTGAACCAAACAATCCGATTATTCATAATTAATTAGAAGCATTGGTTTAAGAAATGATATTTAAAAAAATTTACCAAAAAATTATTATTTACAAGGTTATATGCAAAAATAAAAAAACATTTTTTAAAACTCTTTTATTTGAGCCGGTAATGAAAATTTTTTAAAATTTATATTTTGTAGATCTATGGTAGTTATACACATACTAAAAAAGTTATTCTACTTTAACAGGTGTATTAACACTTCATACGCCCACTGTAATTCCTAAAAAAATCCACACAATTGCGCCTCCAAGTCATGCTGCCCGGCGGCTATACCGATTTCCACGCTTATGTAGCACAAACTTACAATTTCAGTACATTACACGATCGTTTTTAGTTTTCTACTCCCGGAGGATAATGTGATCAGGCCAAAAGTGGACGCGTGTAAATAGGTGCTGTATTTGATGTAGATATGCTTGGCATACTAATCGAGAGGACTCAAGTGCTCGTGGGCGGCCTCTCGGTAGTTCTCGTGGCGGCCTTTCATCGAATACCATGTTCATGACCTTCGCTACCGGAAAATAATACATTTGATGACCGACCTTCGGGAGCCACCGACCACCTGCATCTTGCTAATGCTTCCGTGGCGATTCCGCAGGTGTTTGTACCCTCAACCTCGAGCCGTTTGCTCGTCGGATGGGAAAACGATAGTTCGGCGTCATCGTAAGAAGTCGGAAATACGAGACGCTCAGCTTACAGTTACGGGGAACTTTCTAGCTTGGAGCTAAGCTCGAAAATGACAGGACGAAACTTGCTCCAAGCTGATCGCTTGAGAATGTGTGTCAGTCTGAGGATTCTAAGGAGACGACAAATTGGTCGACCACGTTGTCGGCGCGGGATTCACCGCGTTGTTCAAACTCTGAAGTGAAGAATTACGTCTGCAAGGTGACGACAATGTGTTGAGCAACGAGGCAGCATAAACCTGATAAGAATCTTCAGAAGATTAATTGCTGCACGAAGGGAAGACGTTTCGGGTTCACGGGCAAAGGAAGCTCCGCCGCGGAGTGAATTTTAAGCGGTGGCAAACGCGAGCCGGCATTCGCGGGCGGAATAGTGATCGGACATGACTGCATCGCTGACAAGCGGATTAGTATACTTTATTGTTCGCAACCGGGACATGTGTTGCCAAAAACGCAACGGAATAGCGAAGGACCGCGACGTTCATCTCGTAACTAGGACTCTCTTGGTCGCTTAGAAACTTGTCTTGCGTGTTGCAAGATTTCTGGGAACTTTCGTGGTCCATTCAGGATCTAATTGAGCTGGATTCTTGGACTTAATTGGGCCAGTATTTTCTCTTTGTTTCGGCAATAGCCGCCGTAATTATATTCTGTTAAACGCAGCCTGTACCTTCATAACGTTTATAAAACTATATTGAATCAACAGACTTCCTAGCATTAATATTTTGTTAAACGCAGATCATGCCACTATACGAGTACTTCTAGTATCATGCAATTCATTATAATTTCAAACAACAACACATAGTAGGTAAATCGATTGGATTTAGTTCGAGATTGATTTAGATCGAGTGCAAGAAAAAAACACGTTGCGGCCTTGCCTTCATGTTAATTACGATTTGTGTAGATGTGCAGATTTTGATATCATCTTAAATCATGAAAATTTAATGAAGCTAGTAGGCCAACGTATCTCTAGAGGCCTGTGCAATTAGATTGTACTTGATCACGTTTGATCACATATTTGAATTCATTCCAGACTATCCGGTTCAAGAATCCAACTACTTTCAAATAATCTTGTTTGCCTTCGGGTCAGACAATGCGGACCTCAATTTGTGTTTGGATATCGACCAACTACGATTGTTTATTTCAAATGGAGAATTTGTACAATCTGAAGATCGATGGGTGAGAAGTTTCACTGGAATCGCTTGTTTTGCAATCGCCACGTGGCAATCCGGGAAGTGGCGCGTATTCAAGGACACGCGCAAGTAGATCTGCTCGACCGACCTGGTAAACTGGTTGATGCTTACAGAGGAAAACGTAATTTCAAGCGAGCCATTCAGCCGTCGTCGTGTGCTTCGTTTCTACAGTGTTCGCGACACGCATACACGCTCCTCTCTTTTCTCATTCGTGCTACCTCTCACCGATCAGAGTTCGGCGATCCGTTCCTGGCCACCGACCGATCGAGTATTTTAATCGGTTCCGTAAATTCGGCACGTAACTGGACCAGACATTTCACGATCCATAATGTTGATAAATAGACGCGTATCACGAGTACGTTTCTCCGTGCAAAACGGAAAAAAATTACGAGATGATTATGTTGCCGTGACAAAGAGGTATGCTGGTCCAATTCCATGGTGCACCAACAAAGAGGATGTTCTAAGCTTCCAATGTGAAGAGGAGCGCGACAAAAGGCCAGAAAAGAACGGATTCCAGGTCGTCCGTCAGTCCACCTGTTGCGAGCGATTAATATCCTCCTTCTCGTCGCCTGTACCCGGTCTAGAGAGGTCGAGGCAATTTAGCTTGCCATTCGCTCGTGACATTTCGCCGTACAATTCGAACCCGAGCGTCGATCATCCAACAGCCAGCCGCTTTTCGCGGCCGTACACTTTTACGTAGAAAGTCTCTGTGCGCGGCGAACGGCCGCTGTCTCGCTTCTTGGCCAAGTGGTACGTGTGCTCACGTAGAATATGAAAGATGTAATTGCGAAAACAGAGAATATGTATCCTGTTTACCCGGCGAGCGATCGTGTTCCGTCCATACTCGCGGCGCGTTCCAAATTCTTGTCCATCGACTATATTGTCCTCTTGAACCTCCGCCATTTTGTCACTTGGCAAAAATAACAGGGCGAATTAACGGTACACTTGGTCCTCTTCAAGGCCTTCACCAACATTTATGACGTGACTAACTTTACGCAAATTCCGAGGTTGCAAAATTAATCGGAGTACAATTGCGATTAATTCTCCACGAATATCTTGTTACGTTTCTTACATGTTTCATTTGTATAAATGATCAGCGTCCTCACGGAAATTATTAGTCACCTGGTGATAAAGCTTCGGGCTAGGATCACGTCGAGAGAAGTGTGTCGCGTTAGAACTTTTGGAATTGCAGAATATCTGGAGAAGAGTTAGATTAGCAATTCTATTTGGGTAATTGATTGGAAACCTCGAATAAGAATCTTCAATTGATTGATCCCGATCGAAGCGATTCGGCATCTGCTATTTTTCAAACGGAATTCATTTACTCGTTGGAAGAAATTCCTCGCGGTAAAATGAGTCTGGTACAGAATCTATATAGTAAATACAGCGGCTATATAGAGAGGATTCCTGAGAGGATTCTTCCTCTTTTCTATAACCAGAGAGGATCGAGATATGCAGAGCGGTTCGTTCCATTTGCATATTACGAGATTATAGAACGAGTTCGCGAGGAATCCTCCGAATAACATTGGAATATTAATTATCGCGTATTTTTCGCTAGTCAAACCACCGACGATGGAATTCAGCGCGGTATAACGAGATCAACGGAGATATGTTTCGATGTTGTGGAAGATATGCTTCGACGTTGTACATCAATCCCTAAGATATTGATCCTGGATTCTCACTGATTCCATATTCTGTGCTTTATGTTTCAGGCACGGAAGAGACCGTCAAACTGGTCCAAGCCGCCGGAGGAACCTGTTACGGTTATGTCTGCGATCTCTGCGACCGGGAGGACGTCTACAAGAAAGCCGCGCTGGTCAAGGCGGAAGTGGGAAAGGTGAGGATTGTATAATCGACCGGATACTTGAGCTTGTTCTGGGACCACTGGCCGACGCGATCTTGAGAAATTCTGTTCCTCGGTAACTCGATAGAAGAAAGTACAACTCCCGATTTAGCTTGAGATTGACTGACAAGTAGATTGCGGAAGTCTCCGCGTTTAGAAAATCATTGACAGTCGAAAGACTGCGAGCTTTAGACGGAACCGGTGATGTATGAATCTCGTTTGAAAGTGGTATAGCTTCATCGGAATCATTTCCGCGAGAAAATCAATTCCACTCAGCACTTTGTCTACCGATGATGACTAGTCTTTAAGAAACATAGTCCTTCGGTGGATGAAGTGTTAATGGCTGTCTAAAACGATTGTCTACAAAGACGTTCTGAAAGGCAATCTAAAATGACGTTAGGTAACACTTTAAAAATGTTAATTGCAATTATCACGCCACTCGACCCAGATGAATTTATTCAAACACATTACATATTTGAAAGATACAATTACCGGAGACTTGGACCAGAAAAATGTATGCGCGTCCAAGATGGCGGTAGGCGGAATTCAAGCTCCGACAATTTGACTATTACAGAAACTTCAGGCCGACCTTTTTAATATTAGATCGAACGAACTAGCACAAAACGTGACCTGTTTGTCCGAAATAATTCCAAAACAATGAAAGCTAACCGGTTCCCAGCGTCCTCCGAAGATGACATTGACGACAAGCGCAATAATTTAATTGCACTATCTCACGCATCGGTTATATAAATTGTGATTTGGAGAGTCGAGTTAGTGGATTTGATGGCTATCATGGTGAACACGTGTTGCGTCCGAGGCAGCTCCGGTATTACGAAACCTTCTGGTGTTACGTCAGAACGTTGCAGTATACATGTATACGTCGCCGTTGATCTGCTTCGGAGGACCAAAGAATTTCGCGCTTCTGCAACGTTTAATAGCGTTCCCCGATCGCTAATGTACCTGCTCGACCTGGAATTTCGCGACCTTGTACTTTATCCGTCATTTCAAACGGCGAAAGTGCCCGCCACGAGGTACGACGATAATTATCTGCGTCCGGTGTTTTTGTACACGAACATTTTGCAGGTGACAATACTGATAAACAACGCCGGCGTGGTCAGCGGAATGAAATTTATGGACACTCCGGACAAGCTCATTATCCGCACCATGGACGTCAACGTGATGAGCCACTTCTGGGTACGTTCACATCTTCCTCGACGCTTTTTACCGGCTCATATGCTGCAATCAGAAAATTAGTTCCAGCTTTGCACGAATATTTCGTTTCGTTTTTGCACGATTCTGGACGAAATGAACGCTGCTACGGTGGTTTTGATTTAACCGTGACTGCAACGTCGTTATTTACAACGTTATTTTTTTTAACGTTTGTTGAAGTCTATCGAATTCAATACCAACGCGTAACGAAGCGAGTGTTGATATTTCAGAGATAATTGACGAGAGAGAAAATCTTCTAGAACTCGTATCGACGCGTTGGCGTTAATGTTTCGGCTAAAAAATACTAGTCGCCCTCGTACAACTGGAAAGTTAGGTTCTCAAGTAACGAAAAGTGGTTTTCCTAAAGTTCATCCATATAATCATGAGAAGGTGGTAATTTTATATCAATTTCTTCATTAATTTATTGGGTAAAAATGTTTGGCTCGATTACGATACGTTCTACTTGTAATCGTGAAACAAGATGTAAATGCTCTGCTACAATAAAATAAAATATAGTACTGATCGATAAAATTCAAAATTGCGTACAATGTTGAAAAAGACCAATTTCTAAGTATCGTAAAATATAATATCGTAGCGAAGGATACAAACGCAAATTTTTCGAACGAAGTTCGTTGGTTTTAGCACAGGAACATGACAGCGCAAGAGCGACTGCCAGTGATTTCAATGCGTGGTGAGAGCAGCATGATCGCGCCGTAAGCGTGAAAGCCTTTCGTACCCGCGATTTTCTTATTTTGCAAAACAGAAACTATCCACATTAAGGTCTCTCGCGTGCAGCAGAATAAATTCCACTAGAGTGCCTTCAGTAATTCATCGGAGGTCTCCGGCCTTGATCGTAATAAAGTCGAGATTTGCATACGTATTGTATATAAAACAAGTGCAGGAAATTTATAAACAGCCACTACAAAATAATTCTTAGGTGGCAATAAAATCATACGAGAAACTAAAAAGATCAATTGGTAAGCGACGTGTCATGTTGTTTTATGATTTCTTGGATATCTTTACAGCCGTTGCATTTCTTGATAATTACAAAATGCTTGTACAATATGGTGAAATGCAAATTTTATCAAAAACCAGCTGACCCGGCAGACGTTGGTCTGTCCAAATTTCTATAAATTTCGTCGACAATGTAAATTGCTATTGAAATATCGATTAAAAGCTGCGACGTTCGTTTCTTTGTTGTATTGAAATATGATTTAGAAAGCACTTTCAGTTTTTCCTGAATTTTCCATTTTTCCGGGCAAATTTTTCAGTGTTTCTTTCCCTGGAACCTTATTCAGACTGTCACGAACAATTAACAACAAAATTAGCCAAATCGGTCCAGCAGTTATCAAGTGATGCGCTTACCAACGAACAGCGTTTGATTTTTATTTATATAGATAGATGTAGATTAAAGTTGTTATGAAGCTGACTGTGAGGGAAAATTCGATTGAATTTATTTTAGAAAAGTGTAATTGCTATGTGTTGATTGTTTCGGACAAATAGCTGCGTATGTTAGCGAGTGTTTGTTGGCTGAGTATTTTGGTATCGAATAGGAGGACGAGGAATTGCAAACGCGCGCGTACGTTGGCACGGTAATTTGAAAGACGAGGAGTGAGAGGCATTCCTGTCGTCTCGTACCCTCTGTTTAGGACTGTTGCCGTGGGTCAGGTGAGAAAACCGGTCGGATAGATACAGCCAGTGGGCCGTGCAGTTGCAGTATACACTCGTGTCCCGCAGTTGCGACACCCACGAGAGGCCACACGCTTGCCAAACGTACTCTATGTACTATGTAGTTCCTCGGTACGAAATGCCCGCTCCTGGCTTCAGGCTCGTGTGCTTTCGCGCAATACTAGAACGCCACGCAAAACCGAGAGAGCCGCCTCTCGCAGTTTCTTAACCGTGCACGCTGTTTTCGTTAATTGCTTCGCCAATAACCGCCTACAAAACGCGCGTTGCTGAAATATTCCGGAGAAACATACGCCGGCGAAAGGAGCACATCTGTTCACATTAAAATGCTACCTCCTCCTCCTCGCCGAAGTTCTCCCCGACAATCTCGATTACGCTATTTTCATCGGCGTCTTCTCCTTGCACCTTCGTGCCACCAGTTTTTACTCGATTTTAATTACTTGCGATTTTTATTTCGCATCTGTTGACATGCGATTATTATCGGTGTTAATATCTGCTGACGTACGACTATTATCCGTGCCGTACAGTTTTCCTTCCACGTTTATGACACCAGTTTTTGCTGAATATTAAAGATTATAGCCTTGATGACATCATTTTCAATACTGGAAAAGTTTTAAAATTCTCTAATTGAGTGGAATCAAATCATTCAAGTGTTCTCTTCAGAGAGAAATTCTCCGAAAGAGTCTAGAGACAATTTCAACGATTAATTCTGGTGTACACTTCTTTTCGTAATCGGAAAATTCGAAACTTCCGTGTTTCTCGATTCCCTTCGATTCGAGGAACGATATCGATCTTTCCAAGGGAAATCGTAGCTGGCAGAAAGATTCTAACTGGATGCAGAGTGAAAGTATACGCGTCCGATGCTGAGGAGCATCGCCGATAGCGAATAGCGTTCGCCGACATGCGGATTCAGAGCACGAAGAACGAAAATTGTACCGCGTGGTTTCGTCGAGAATACCGATTTCGCGTTACGTCATACTAGCGGCGTCAGTTTAACGGTAATTGAGATACTGCGTTATCGTAATAAGAAACGTCGGAATGAAAAAAAAGAGAAGAAACAGTCGCGAGAGAAAAATCGCAAAGAGGGACAAGGTCCGTCGGTTGCGTCATTCAAAAACATTTATGCGCCCTGTAATTACATCTCGAACGATTTCTCGCCGGTTAAACTTTGCCCGACCGGTCGACGGGTTGCGCGCCTCGCAGATTTTACTTTCAAAAGTGAGAACTAGGAGAAGCTAGCCGAAAAGTGGGTTAATTGGCGGGTAAAGGGAGCGTCAACCGTGTGGACCTTTCGCTGCATCCGATGTCACGGTCGTTTCGGCTGGATCCCGTCATCCGCTTTCCAATGCCAGTCGCAAAAAGTCGTTTTTGTGAAATCTGTCTTCAGGCTCTGAGATTTGACGCATGTTCTCTCGTACAAAACCTGCAGCGCAATCCCATAGTTCAATGAAAACTGTGGGAAGCGAAAAATATTGAAATTTTTCTTAATATACTCGATTAGTATTCCTTCTCGAGAATTTCTCGAGAAATTTTATAATTGGTTCTTTCTAATTTCTCGAGAAATTGAAATCTAGGAAAATTCTTACGAATCTCATTTATTCTATAACATATTTTCGGAAATGAATTTTTAGTTAACTCAAATTGCAAATTTGAATTTCTCAGGAAATACTGTAATTTCTGTAATTAGTGTAACAAATTACTGTAATTAGTAATTGCATGTTAATAATGAATCGCGTACGTATAAGTACATCTACGAGCAGCACATCGATGCCTACGTATAATTGTTGGGAACGCGTTTGGATGTGAGGTAATGCACTTGGTGCTTTGCTGTTCGTTGCACGACACAACATGATACAATGTTTAGGCGGCACAACAAATTCTAAATATACTTCTCGGAAAATATAACAGTAATTCTTATGAGAATAGTGAAAATCTTTCAGATCCTCAGAATGAGGAAAACTATCACTGGAAAAACAAAAATTAGAAATTGAATTAGAGATTGTATTATTTTTTCTGATTTTTTTTAGACGACGAAGGCGTTCCTGCCGTCAATGATGGAGGACAACAAGGGTCATATAGTGAGCATAGCTAGTCTGGCTGGCCACGTGGGAGTACCAACGTTGGTCGACTATTGCACCTCAAAATTCGCAGCAGTCGGATTCGAGGAGGCCCTTCACATGGAACTCGCGGTACCAATTCCCGTTAATAAAATTCCTCGTACGGTTTTCCGTCGAACGCTTGCGACTGATGGAACTTCCGGTGTTACCGAATTTCCTTTACATATTTGCTTGTTGTATCTTCTAGGCTGATGGCTACAAAATCAATACCACTGTCGTATGTCCGTTTTTCATTCGTAGTACCGGCATGTTTGAAGACATATCACCTAGGTATAAACAAATTTATTCGACTGGGCATATTAACCCTTCAACTACGACGCCGTATGTGCACTGATATTAGAGTAAAAGAAGAAATCTGAGACGAGTAACGTTGACTCATTCGCTAGTTCTAGTGTAACAAATCGTTATGGTAACACTACACTTTCTGTCGTTCTTGAAGGATTAAATATCCGCTGATAATACGAATAATGTCGATGATATCCGAGTCTGATCAGATTGTACCCCTATTCTGATTTCATACAGATTCGTGCCGAGACTCAGCCCTAATGAAGTGGCGGATCGAGTTGTCCTGGCCATGAGGTGCAACGAGAAGATTGCTGTGGTGCCTGGTTACCTCTACTTTTTGCTCGTATTGAAATGGTAACTAACCAGAATTATTTTCCCAGTGGATGTTTAGAAAGTATTTTAAGAAGAACCCTAATCACAGTGTAATAATTATTTTTTCCACAATTTCCCAGGGCCTTTCCGTGGGCCTGTGCAGGGATGTTCATCCGAGGGGTGGTCACGAGTACGCTGAGCCAGTACAACAAGCCGAAGACCGTGCCGAAGAAGAAGGAGCCGATATCCAACGTGATAACGAAGCACCAAAACGGCACAAACCTTCAGGACCATTTGACCAGACGCGTCACCAACTCCGAGAAGAAGCCATAATCACCTGTGTATAGCCTCTTATCTAGAAACGCGCCAAAATCGTTTCCACCGGTTCAAAACTATCGGACAATAGTACCCGAGCACACTGTCGGTTCACGACACGTCGCTAACGCTCATGTAATACCACGGCGCATTGCAACGCTGGTCACGCGCGTGCACATTGAAGTTCTATAGCGTTTGTTCTGCGAGAGTATTGCGCAAAAATCTCTTGGGGAAACGAGTTCTGTTCCGGCGTAAGAGTGTAGACCGAATTTTTCTTTTGTAATGTGTCCGACGATCGACGAGTACAATAATTATTATAAAACCGAGGGACCGATTTCAGAAGGAGTTGCCAGCTTCTTCGGCGTCGAAGCAAAAGGGAACGATGACGCGATCGTGAGAGTGAAAGTGTCGGACGTGTACCTCGAGCGATTCGCACTGTTTCGACGTTATTTAATTCGTAAGAGGAAGATAGTTACTCGCGGCAGGAGCTCTCGCAGCTGGTCCGAGCATGGGGACCATTTTTACCAATAATCGGCGACGATGTGTGATACATTAAACGTTCGTTGTTCTAGCTCGTAAGGGTAGGCTAAGACTTTTCTATTTTTAATTGTCTAATCGACGCGACGGCCCGTGGAGGGACACGCGGGCCACTGTAATTTATCCTACGAATGTAGACGGTCGCGAGGAGCCGACCGATTTGTCGAAACGAGACATAAATCTGGAATTATCACCGAATAATGTTACTCCAGATTTCGTCTGGTACACGATTTTGATGGGAACTGTAAAAATATGTGACACGGACCACTTCAATGTTTTTTAATAAAACTTGTCAAAACCAATGCAACGACAGCAGATTTTTATGCGTTTACGACGTATTCATACTTTTTAATGTAACAGGGTGTTTTATTTTATTATTATGGCCAAGACTCTTCTATCAGGCACGAACTTTTGCGCTGACCTAATAGATGGCATAAGCAATTTTTATAAACGCAAGTGCCACCTATTAAAATCCACAATCTAGTACAACAACGAATAAAATTGTCTGAAAAGTTCAACGACAATGTCAGTAATAATAGCTATCGTATTAATGAGAATACGCACTCGGTCCGTACCAGTCCGTACTTCACTTAATTACTATGTCAACGAAGTGAAGCGATAATGGAGTCACACGCGACTCATAGTTTCACAAGTTCTCGTTATTCGCAAATAGGGAGGGGGGCAATCATCCTTGAAATCAAATTAAAAGTACATTTAAGAGTTCCTCTGGGTTAACATTAGTTCCGTGTTTTAAAATCAGTAAACAGAAGAAGCAATGTTGGAAACTTGTACATGTATGAAAGTAGAAGAAACATTCGTTTGTGAGGAAAAGAGACATGACCGTGTTGATATAACGATTGCACCTTGGTTTGAACTAGTCTTCTACCTTTTCGATAAAGATACCGATGTATGGCAGACAGACGAGTTAGTCACCACAGTTCATTCAAGCGAGTGAACACACTTTCGTATTCTCCTTTCCGAACTTGTGCGTACGGAAACGTGATTGACCATATTTTACACGATTTTTGATCACTTCTGCTTAAAATCCACATTAACCGATTTCGATGAAATTTTCATTACATGCCCAAATAAAAAGTTTTAAAAAATGCCTTTTATATTTTTGCATGTAACCTTGTAAATAATAATATTTTGAAAAATCTTTTTTGCATATCATTTCATAAACCAATGGTTCTAATTAATTATACAAAATTAGGTCATTTGGTGCGATTATAAAAGAATTATTCTATTTTAAAAAATGTACGAACACTTTGTACATCCACTGTATGTGGAAACGCAGAAGGCGATCTTCCGCTTTAAAAATCCGCCTACAGTAAACATAGTAAGCTCCAGTAGCCTCCTGCCGATGATAAAACAATAAAAAGTGATTACAGCGATACAAATTCGGAGTATCGTGATTATTAATCCATGGTCAAGGTAGTCCAAGTAAATAGGAATCAGAGACCGCTCCTGATTCGCACTCGATATCGTTCGATTTTCCGGCGGTAGGCTCGCACTCGCGCGAAAGATAAAATCGGAGGTTTTGTAAATACTACAAAGAGATACCCGCCATCTACATGTATTTCCCGACTGTAATCGTGGTTTATCGTTATCAATACCGCAGATAACGGACGTTTTAGCCTCGATACTCGTGCCAATTCCGTTTTAGATCTCGTACCGGTGATACAAAAATAAGAAAACGTTTATTTCACCTATCATAACTGCACCCCGTCACCAAAAGGGTGTAACTTGTGTCAAAAGTGTACTCGGATCATTTTCATCAAACACACAATCAACGAAAATGCGAATTTCTCGAGCGTTGCTGTTCGCGATCACCCTGATCCTCGGATGGAACGATCTCAAAGCTCTGGACACCAAGACGATGAAACTCTGCGTATCCCAGAACTCCTGCGACAGCTGCTTAGAGATCAGCTCGTCCTGCGCGTGGTGCAGCGACTGGGTAACACTTTCGGAATTTTCTCTACCTCGTTGAAACGCATAAAGAGCGACGAGTCGCACTATCTAAATCTCTGGAAAACTGTTTTCGCCAGTTGTATAAATCATTTTACATCTGGGGCTATTTTCGCGCGATGGAAAATGAAAATAATAAAAATCCCGAAAATTTCACCTTCCATGATAAATTTTCTTTTCTATCAATCTTAAATTGGTTGAACAAAGATATTGATGACAATTTGATCGAACCTTTGCGCCGTTAACATCAATATTCTTAGTTCAACCAATTTACGATCGATAGAAAAGAAAATTTATCATGGAAAGCGAAATAAACACAGCAAACACAGGTTTTTTTAAGTCAATATCATGATATTTTGCATTCGAAACTGTAAGAATTCTAAAGGACTAGTCAAACGCAAGGAAGTCAATTGCTGAGATAAGTAATCGCAAATTGTTTATTGAAATGTAGAGCACATAATTGAATTCCAAACTTCGTCAAAAACAATGCAATGAAGAATTTCAACATATTTATCACTTCGACACATACTTGCAATAAATTGTTGAATTTGCAAAACAAAACAATTTCATCGAACCTTTTCTTTGTTCAATCCCGAAAATTGTCAAAAATCCCCATACATTCGAGAATCCCGACTCGTCTCGACCGCTCCCCATCAAGTACCCACCATTTCCGGGCACCCCTACACCTACACCGTGTATTTTCTCAGTCGTACTCGAACTCGACGGTGGGCAAACCAAGATGCAACTTGCCGGAGGCTCTGAAGGCGTTCCATTGCGATCCCGCAGAGATCCGCAAAGCTTCGAAAAAACGGATGAAAGTGCTGAAGAACGACGACTTCCAGGACGTTATAGAGCCAAACCAGGCACCCATACAACTGAGGCCGCAGAAGGTCAAAGTGAGACTTGAACCTCATTCGAAGACAGAGATTCATCTCAGTTACAGACCAGCCAAGTGTGTTTCCACAAATGTTCGAGACTCTACGTCAGTAATGATTAGACTGCGGATTTGAAAATTGAGTTGACCTGGTTTAAAATTCTGTGAAGTTTAAAATATTTTAGCAACTCTTATTTGATAAAGTTAAAAGAAATGTCTACAGGGTCATCCGTTTTTAAACGGACAAACGTAAACCAGCTATAAAGAACCCCAAATGGAACAAGTTTTACCCCTGCCACTTTTTTTGTTTCGGCCTTGATTTCTAGAAAATTGCAAAAAACCATAATTTTTTTAGTTCGCATAAACTTGAATATCTCGGGACTCCAGTGATGAATCTTGATGATTTTTTCTTGGTTGCGTTGAAAATAAACAGGAGCATCTTTTTTTTGTTCCCAAAATTTTTTTGCTTCCAAGAATATAGAATATATTCCAAGAAAATATCATCCATTGAAGTCACGCATCCTGGAACCGTTCAGATAGCTACAGTCCGATCCAGAAAAAACCAAGATTCGAAGGTCATACAAAAAAATTTTGGAAACAAAAAAAGATGCTCCTGTTTATTTTCAACACAACAAAGAAAAATCATCAAGATTCATCACCGGAGTCCCGAGATATTCAAGTTTATGTGAACTAAAAAAATTATGGTTTTTTGCAATTTTCTAGAAATCAAGGCCGAAACAAAAAAAGTGGCAGGGGTAAAACTTGTTCCATTTGGGGTTCTTTATAGCTGGTTTACGTTTATCCGTTTAAAAACGGATGACCCTGTATATGGTTACTTCTGTCGAGGCTTTCGGGTGTAAACCGTGTCCTAAAGAAAGAAATTTCCTAAGATTTCGCAAGTATCAGTGCGTCTTTCAATCATCATCGGTGAAATTTCTTCCTTTAGGACACGGCTTACACCCGAAAGCCTCAACAGAAGTAACTGTACGATGCCGGACCGTGAAAGCCTCAAATCTCTGAATGTCTATATGGGTCTTGTCCTTTTAAATTGACAAAGACAATTTTTATTTTGCATACAGATCCACAGTCTAGAGATGGCCCGTTGTACTTGACTTTCTTACAAGCTCCATCATTCTTTCAGGAACTATCCTCTAGATCTATACTATCTGATGGACCTGACATTGTCGATGGAGAACGACAAGCAAACCCTGGAGATCCTAGGCAGGAACATGACGAACATGCTGAAAATGTTCACCAACAACTCTCGTGTGGCATTTGGCAGCTACGCAGACAAGCCTCTGATGCCGATCGTGTTCCCAGGCCAGGAGAAGAATCCTTGCAAGAGCCAGCAGCGAAATTGTGCTCCGCTCTATGAGTTCCAACATCGACTGAGCTTCACCGACAACACTCAGCAATTTATCAAAGAGGTACGCTTGTAAGGTCGCTCGAGGAACAAGGACGAAGAGCTAGAAAGACACATGGACTTTCGTAGGGTCAACGTTATCTTCGATATTTTAAATTTCTTCCTTATATTCAATCATTTAATAGTTTTGAAAATTGTATAATATATACAGGATCTTCAGGCTATTACTAGCCAGCATTTTTTTTGTAAATAGTAAATATTAGAAAAAACTGATAGAGGAAAAAGTAGTACTGTTTTTTATGCGGAACACAATGACATATGCATTTTTGTTTTATTATGATGATTGTTTGACTATTTGTAAAATCGCTTTTTTTAATCAATAATAAAAGCTCGAACCGTTGCGCCGATGACATTTAACTTCAGTTATTTTAAATTTCTGTGGTTTTTCCTTTCAGGTACATGAAAGCACTATTACAGCGAACGCAGACGATTTAGAGGCAGGGATGGACGGTCTGGTGCAGGCTATAGTCTGCGCAGAACGGGTTGGCTGGGGTCATCAGGCTCGGAAGATCATCTTGATGGTCACCAACGGACACTTGCATTTCGCGGGAGACGGAAAGGTGAAGATGTACTCTGTTTTGTCGGAAAGATTGACTCAAAGAGTTATAACTAGACAGCGGATTTTATCCACTTACGATAGAAATGAATACGTGTAATTTAAAACTAGAAAATCATTAGACGAATTTAAAAATGTTTTTATATCATTTTCGACCTTTTGAACATGTTACACTGTCCAACAAATTTCAACCTTTTTCATGTTTTATAATGACACAATATTTGTTTAAAGTTGAAAAATACGTTTTATTTCACAGTCAGGTTTCTAAAAACCTGTTCGTGTAGGAGAAAAATTAAGGGCGGATTCGGAATCAGCGCAAAAAACTCTATAAGATCCATCCAACAGTAATATGGAAACATGTTTGGTGTGGGACAGTGTTATTAATTGAGAAGATTTCTATATCATTCCTGTTTGTCGCAATTCAAGTAGAACATTTTTATTTTGCATAAAGATCCGCTGTCTAGTGATAACGAACCGAGACTAAAGTCGCCGGAAATCTATTTTAGCTGACCGGCACCGTGCATCGTCCAGACTTCAAGTGTCACATGGATGAGGACGGAATGTATACCATGTCGACGACGTTCGACTATCCGTCTCTGGCGGAGGTGTCGAGGCTGCTGAAGGACAACAAAGTCAATGTGATATTCGCCGTGACGGAAGACCGACTTCAGGACTACGAGTTGATCGCTGATTTATTGGAAGAGAAAGCGCGAGTCGCCACCTTAGCTAACGACAGTACGAACATCCTCCAGATTATCAAAAGCTCTTATCACGACCTAGTCACGAGGGTCGTGCTGCGAGACAACTCGACGGGTCCGCTTCGCATGCAGTACTTCTCCAATTGTAGTGCAGAACATGAAATGGAAACGAAGGAGTGCGGGGGCATAGAGGAGGGCGAGGTCTATCATTTCAAGGCGGTGCTTTCGTTCGACGAGTGTCCGAGAAACGAAAGTTTATTGGCAAGTGAAACTGCAAATTATGATAGTTATTATGTCCGTGCAAAAGTACGTGCAAAAGTTCGTGCCCGATTTCACATGTGAATACAAGAAATCCAGCAAGAATTTTTTACTGAACATATAGCAACTATTTCCTTTATCTCGATCGACAATTTGTCGAATCAATATTTAACATATAGCAACCCTTTGAGGGAAGAGTCCGATCTAGCTAAGTGACTATAGCAACATTCTTCAGCAGTTCACCGCAGGCTCTCCCCTGAACAGTGGCAACCGCGACAGCATGCCCCTTAGTAGCTGCAACCTTGAGATGGTGCCCCTTAACGACTGCAATGCTTTATCGCTGCTGATATCACTGCTCAATGCGTTTTGTGGCAGTTTATTTGAACTTGTCTTTGACCAAATGGAATCTTCAAGCAGTAACGACATCGTTGCGACATTTTCCAGAATCAAAGGGTCGTGATCGAGGACGCGCTCGCATCCGAAGCCTCCGAAGTTGTGATCGACGTCGAACTCTTATGCGGCTGCAGGTGCAAGGACTCCGATAATTCGCGTTGCGTGCATGGCTTCGACGAGTGCGGTGTCTGCAAATGCGATTTCGGATGGTCCGGTAAGAAATTCGTGAATCGATTAATTGCCGTGAGTACGATGAGTAATCGATCAACGACAATTTCGCAGGTGAGTATTGTGACTGCGACCAAAGCAGCTCGTCAGACTACATGCAAAAATGCGTAGCTCCCAGCGAGACGAGAATCTGCTCCAACAGAGGGGATTGCATTTGCGACAGTTGCTCCTGCGACGAGGGCTATTTAGGCCGGTACTGCGAGTGTACCCCGTGCAAATTGGTAAATGCCAAGCTGAGCTCAGGGCCGCTGCGGTTGTGCAGGTTGTGCGCCTCACACGGGCTCTTCATCGAAGGGGCGCCACAACATGAACGGGCATGTTCATGTTCATTTTTTTTGCTAAAAAAAAGGGTCATTAAAATAATATTCATGTTTAAGGAGGGCGCACTAAATTTCTTTTGCACACGGCCGACTCGCACCCACGCGGCGGCCCTGACTGAGCTACCTTAATTTTATGAATTCAAACAAATCCTTTTGCAAACGTATTCTGCAACGTTGCTAGCTCGACGGATTAGAATGTGGAGGTAGAGGAACATGCGACTGCGGTATCTGTCAATGCTTGTCAGATTGGACAGGTGAGACATGTGATTGTCCGACGGCGTTAGAGCTTTGCATGGCTCCAGGAAGAGAAGACGTCTGTTCTGGTCACGGAGATTGTGAATGCGGCGAGTGCCAGTTCGTATTTCATCGTTTACACGTACATACATGAATTCTGTACGATTAATAATACAATCGTGTATCATGCTTCCAGGTGCAAAGTCGACAACAACAATCGTTATCGTGGCAAGTATTGCGAGTCTACTAGTTCAACCACGAATGGCCTCTGTACGCTCTACAATGCATGCGTGAACGCTACCATCGTAGACCCACAGAAGAGCGATCAAAGTTGTCGCACGAATTTGACTGACTACAGCACCATGGCAGTGGACGACATTGATGAAAGTAACAAACTAATATTACACTGTCCAACACCAAAACTTTTTTCATATAACTGTTGAGTGGATCTTATAGAATTTTTTGCGCTGATTCCGAATCTGCCCTTAATTTTTCTCCTACGCGCACAGTTTTTCAAAAACATGACTTTGAAAAAATTGTATTTTTCAACTTTAAACAAATATTGTGAATTGTTCTTTACAGGAAATGATTTTGTAAACTTTCCCGAATCCAGTGAAATCCATTATTAATACGTTATTTTAAAGACGGAGAGACACCACTTTTGCACCGTTTTTGATATTTTTTAATTTATCTAAAAAATAAGGGTCCACCATAAAATCAAACTACACCACGCGATAGATAGACTTTTATCTTGAGGAACCACCCTTTCAACTTTTCAACGTCGACGTTTTTTTCAATCCAGACGTTCTACGGGATACAAACGCCCGATCTAGTGGTGAACATCAGTGGCGGCAACTCATGTCGGGCGAAGATATTTTGCCTTTTGGCAATTTGCCTATTTTGTAAAAAACTCTATAAGATCCACCCAACAATTATTTGGAAAGATGAAAACAGTTGAAATTTGTTGGACAGTGTTATTATAAATATTATACCCGATTCCTCAGGGTGAAATCAATAAATAAACACTTCTTTGAATTGTAATAGATCACAATTCCTACTGCCGTGTGGAGTCTAATGCAGGGAGCACTACATGCTATATACCATACATATACGAGTTCCAGAAGGACAATAGCGTTTTGCTGAAGATTGGAAGAAAGGTAATGCATGATTAATGAAATATGTTACGCGCGAGCAATAACATTATTAACGTATACTATCTATTCAAATGTATTAGGCATGCATCGACAAAAGATTAGCAGCTATGATACACTTTTCCGAGATCGTTGCTGTGGTAGTAGGCCTTGGAGTGCTTTCTCTACTATTTTGGAAGTAACTATCTCTTAAAATCCAATTAAGCAAACTAAGAGAGAATTTTTGGGACATCTATTGACCATAATTTAATTGCACAGATTTTTGACCTACATTACGGATAGAAGGGAGTACAAAAGGTTCGAACTGGAACGAGAGAAAACTGTATACAGTTCGTCGAATAATCCATTGTATAGATCTGCTGTATCGAAGTACAGGGTCCCGTCGTTATATTGGAAAGAAAATTAAGTATAGTGTGCAAACGAGGATTACAGTGAATTCATCAAGTGATGAAATGAGGGAAGTTTATGCATTCTCAGTAGAATCAATGGTATTCTGGTAATAAAGCATATCATCCCAAAAGTGGTTCCCAGGTGAAAAAGTCATCGCCTGTAACCAAGACCACGATCTTGATTTTTACTGTGGAGAATCAGTTTAGACACACTTTTAAAATTGCATTTACCTCTGTCGACGCATGATGAAGCACCCATTTGTACCCAAAGGGCTCTCTATAAATAATGTCCATATACGGCGAATTATTGAACCAAATTGCTTCGAGAGAGGATCCGTCGGGGAACACGTAAGTTCCTGGGCCAGTCATGATCCCATTTGAATCAATATTACCTTCATACACGGCGTCGTTATTATAGCTAAAATCATCAAGATCTAATTAACAATTTATGTACATCGAACACATGATTAACTTATATTTACCGAATATGTATTTCACCCCCGGCGAATACATCATTATTCCATTCACCGTCGTATTTGTCGAAATCATCGGTTGTGTACAATCCTTTACCTACTCGATAAGTTAGATAATAATTCTAACACTTGGTAATTAAATCACATATAACGTACATGAAATTCTAAATGATAAAATACACATAGAAATAGTAATTGTAAATTACATTTTTATACAATATACTTATAATAACCTTGTTTAACCAGCGTGAGCTCTCCAGAATTCATTTTATACTCTCCTTCGTACGTATCGTTATTTGAGAACGTGAACTTCCCTTCGCCGAATATTGTTGCAGTTTTATTCTTCGAACCACGTGTTTTCTGCCCGCGTTTATTCATCATTCTAATAATCCACAATCGCGTACAGATTTTATGTACGTTTATTACAACGGTCGATTCTCAAACTTTTTCAAATATTCAAACATACATCGCGCGTCGAGAAGCGGGAATTCAAAATGTAGAGACATCCACGTCGCCCTCGTCGGTAAAAGTTCCTTATCGGCGTTGTGAACACCGCTTACGCTAGATCGCGCGTAGATCAAGCGGTTTCTCCTCCTAGAAGAGAACAGTGTTCGTTCTATTTCACCAATGATACTATCGGTCACAAAGCCGTCTAACCTTAGCGAGGATAATTGTCGGAATTTTTTCGTGACAGAAAATCATTTCCATAGATTACTCGTATCTCTTTGCCACAGTGTTTCCTCGTGCGTGTATCAGTCCCCGTCAGTCATGAATCCCCCCCTTTTGACAAAGCACCTTTAAACTAAAAGCCACGTGACCTTGCAGACGACCTCTAATTCGGTGCTCGTATCGTCCGTTCCTAAGTCGTGTTCCGTGATAACCCCTAACACCGTTGAACCTACTTCCATCGAATCATCGAATTCCCGTCGACTTGCTACGGAAAAGGTAGTAAAGAACCTTCGAATCATCCGAGATTATGATACGAACCACGAGCAGTCTACGTAATGAATTGGCACGCGCTATATTACGAAGTTCCGTGCGGACGAATATCGTGAGATCCGTGGTCATACGATGTCTTCACAGAAAACATCTTCAAAGGTATTCCTCTAACATCATTATCGTACTTCATCGTTCTGTAAAATCTTCCGACCTTGTGCGAATCATATTTAGTTCGATCGCTGTTTGCCTTTAAGGTTATCTTCTCTGCAACCACGTCTGACGACTGTCTCATTCTACTTAGTTACACTATGTCGCGAACACCGTTCCCTGCTTCTCCACTTGATATCTGATAATAATCTAACCACTCCCTACATCGCATCTTGTGTCATCTAATTGGAAAGAATTCGTGTTATTCTAATTAAATTTAACAATGAATCAAGTGGTCAGTGAAGGCCACCTTTTACTATGTGTACGAGCAATGTTCACTCTACCCGATCCATGCTACGCTAATGAATAAGAGTTCTTGAATGGACTCCAATTCCCTATTGGCACTGTACCATACATGTATAGACATTTCAAACGCAGTGGCACACATATATCAAATAATTGACAGATGTACTTTCTCAGAAGTATTGGATTTTTACTGCAATTGCATCTTTTATTAAAGCTGTTCTTTATTTGCATTCAGGATTCAAGTTCATAATAATGTACGCCTTACTGTGGCACCATGGAAGCAGCAGTTCAGGTTTTATGCAGATTACCCTGATCATATCAAGGTACAACTGCCTGCGCTGTCTCCTACCATGGAAACAGGCACCATCGTCAGCTGGCAGAAGAAAGAAGGTGAGACAAGCAGTCGATAGTGTTTAATCAATAATCTCTTACAATGGTTGTACATAATTTTAGGTGACAAGCTGAACGAAGGTGACTTGCTAGCAGAAATTGAAACTGATAAGGCAACAATGGGTTTCGAGACTCCTGAGGAAGGCTACCTGGCAAAGATTCTTGTGGCTGCAGGAACAAAGAATGTTGCAATTGGGAAACTTGTTTGTATAATTGTTTCGGACGAGGCCAGTGTAGCTGCATTCAAAGACTTCAAAGACGACTCTCCAGCCGCTCCACCACCACAAGCCGCTGCTGCTGCACCAGCAGCTCCTCCTTCCGCAGCACCATCTGCTCCCCCTCCATCTCCTGCAGCACCGCCATCGCCTGCAGCTGCCAAACTGCCTGCATCCCCTGGAGAGAGAATATACGCTAGTCCATTGGCTAAAAAGCTTGCTGCTGAGAAAGGCCTGAGCTTGCAGGTGATTTGCAAAGTTTCTTGGTTCCTTCATCAACGACTTGTAACATACTTATTTGCAATAATCTACATTAATCGCGTTTCTTGCAGGGTCTAAGCGGATCTGGATTGTACGGTTCTATAACGTCTAAAGACTTAGCAGGCGCTGCACCAGCAGCCATAGGCGCTGTTCAACCTGGAATGGCAATAGGTGCTCCAGGTGGAATGGACGTGCCTGTGTCTAATATCCGAGCAGTGATCGCAAAACGTCTTCTGGAAAGCAAACAAACCATCCCACATTATTATTTATCGGTAGATGTGAAAATGGACGCTGCTCTAGCGATGCGAGCAGAATTTAATAAAATGATGGAGAAAGAGAAGGTGAAGGTCAGTGTAAATGACATCATTATCAAAGCGATAGCGATGGCCTGCAAAAAGGTGCCTGAAGGCAACAGTTCCTGGCTGGGTGATGTCATTAGACAGTAAGTTTCTCCATATTGTATCTAGACTGCAAATTCTATGGATTCATAACAAGAAATATGTAGATACAATTTCAAGCAGTGGATAGATTCAAAATGTATTAGTATTGATAGAATAATAGATAGAATAATACAATATCTTTTATAGTACCATCACAATATATCTTCAAAGTCGAAAAACATGTCTTTCTTTCAAACTCAAATTTCTTAAAAACTGTGCGTCTAGGAGAAATATTAAGAAAGTACATACAAGGTACGTGTTCTACTTCTTTCAGATACAATAGCGTCGATGTAAGCGTGGCGGTTAGCACAGAGAACGGTCTGATTACGCCAATAGTCTTCGGCGCAGATACGAAGGGTGTAGTTCAAATTAGCAAAGACGTGAAAGCGTTAGCCGCGAAGGCAAGAGAAGGGAAACTTCAGCCACAAGAATTCCAGGGTGGAACCATAACGGTATCTAATTTGGGAATGTTCGGCGTGAAGAACTTCTCCGCCATTATAAACCCGCCTCAGTCCATAATCGTTGCTGTTGGTACCACCGAATCAAGATTAATACCTGCCAAGAATGACCAAGGGTAAGCATTCCTTGTGAAGTTGGTTTCCTTAAAAATGTAAAAGAACTTGTTTTCTCAATCATTTCTGTTGTAGATTTACTACTGCCGAGTACATGTCCGTCACTGCCAGCTGCGACCACCGTACCGTGGACGGTGCGGTCGGTGCTCAATGGTTATCCGCGTTTAAGAGCTTCTTGGAGAACCCTACAAACATGCTATTGTAGTAAGTTCGACCGTCAAAGTGTTCAATGACGTAGTTTGAATAAGCGCATAATACACGAAAACGAAAACAAAACACGAAACGTTCTTCTGTTCAGGTACAAAAGGTGACGATGAATCTCCTGTATATTTGTGTATAGTACGATGTTGAGTCGTGTTACCTTACACATTTGCAAATTAACGATTTCTGATAGGAGCTTTATTGCGGGCACATTATCTTTCCTTTCCGGTCGACACGTCTGCTTCCGACCTCTGGACCAACGTGTCGTCACGAACATCATGACGAATTTCGTTTCTTTACACGATGTAGAAATTTTTATGTGGTTTTTTACAGAATGTAAAGTAAATGGTTGGCGATCAGAATATCAGCGTAGACAAGGAAGCGGTATAGCGATGGTTTTCAAATTTTTTGCGACTCCCTTTGAGACACCTTGTATCTTGAAATCGTATATGAGAAACCACAAAAATCTCTCCCTCCCCTGCGATAGTAGTGGCCACCTGTAAATATGTGTATTTATGAGATGTAATTATGGCCCTCCTATGTAAACGCAGAATTTAATTGTTAGTTAGGGTACACTGAAAAAGAAAATAACGAAATGTGTCAAAATGTTTATAGTAAATAAATACATATATATATATACTATACATGCGTATATCTTATTTAACCCTCATACGCTCCTCAGATATAGTTGCATAAAATAATAGAAATAGAATAATATTTCACCTCTTCTTACTTAACATTTCAAATCTACGAATTATGCTTCAATCATAGTGTGACATTTCAAAGAAATACATTTTACAGCACAGACAAAAAGAAATCAATGTTCTACAATATGTGAAAAAGGTAAATGGGTGAATTTTCACATCATATTTAAATAAACGACATATAACTTCAAATTTAATTAATCTGATTTCGTAATAGTAACACTGCCCATCAAATTTCAACTTTTTTCCCTTGGTTTGACAACATTATTCAACTATATGTTTAAAATAATAAAGATTCACGTAACATTGTCTTCAAAAAAAGATAAGACGATCGTAGCGCCATCTCAGAAAACTGTTCATCTGTCAACAGCGTGTGTACAAGCGTTGTAAATAAAAACGCGTATAGTTCTTCAAAATGCCGATCTTAGACAAACGTAAAGGGGATGATATTTTAGCTCTAGTTCCTGCTTCGAAGAGGACGAAAAATGAGGTGGTCTTCAGCAGCAGAGAAAAAGCGGTCGTGCAAAATGTATGTGTGTCGTACTTAACCTTAATTCATAATGTTTTAACTTTTCTCCCAACAATGTTTTTCGCGTTTCACAGGGTCCTCCCAGAACGTCATCATTATTTGCGCCAATTATGCTTTTGGAAGGACATCAGGGTGATATCTTTTCTCTCGAATTTCATCCAGAAGGACAATACCTCGCTTCCACTGGATTCGATCGACAAATTTGTATGTTACAAATTTGAAGCATGCATCGAATCGCCTCGTTTATTGATAGTAAATGTTAATCAATCAATTTTCAGTTATTTGGAGTGTTTATGGAGAATGCGAAAACATCTCTGTGATGAGTGGTCATAGCGGAGCAATTATGGAGCTACATTTTAGTCCCGATGGCAGTCACTTATACACTGCTAGCACAGATACAACACTAGGTTTATGGGACATAGTTGCTGGAACCAGGATTAAGAAGCTCAAAGGCCACACTTCTTTTGTTAACTCTGTCTCTGGCGCGAGGAGAGGCCTCACTCAACTTTGTTCTGGCAGCGACGATAGTACGATACGCGTCTGGGATCCCAGAAAAAGAGGACAATGTTATACCTTAAACAATACATATCAGGTATTTTAAAACCAGGCTCGAGTACATTTTACTTAGAATAAAATAAAAGATCGTTAATGTAACTTTCATTCATTTCTATTATTGTTTCAGGTCTCAGCTGTTACATTTAATGACACAGCTGAGCAAGTCATAAGTGGTGGAATCGACAACGATATAAAAGTATGGGATCTAAGAAAGAATGCTGTTCTGTATAAACTCAAAGGACATTCTGACACCATTACCGGACTTAGTTTAAGTCCAGATGGATCATACATACTTTCTAATGCTATGGACAACACATTAAGAATTTGGGATGTGAGACCATTTGCTCCTTACGAGCGATGTGTTAAAATCCTTTCGGGTCATCAGCATAACTTTGAAAAGGTTTACTTCCTAACTTGCTTTTTATATTGTTATTTTAGTAATTATCACAAATAATTGTATTCGAATAATTATGCGATAGAATCTCCTGAGGTGTGCATGGTCACCAGATGGCAGCAAAGTATCAGCTGGATCATCGGATAGATTTCATTATATTTGGGACACTACAAGTCGTAGGATATTGTACAAATTGCCTGGTCATAATGGGTCTGTTAATGACATTGACTTTCATCCTAAGGAACCTATTGGTAATATATATATTATATAATACTTTTAAATCTCATGCGTGAACAGTGATCCTAACATATCTCTTCTTTCAGTTTGTTCCGGATCCAGTGACAAACAAATATACCTAGGCGAAATTGAGGTTTCTTAATGAATCTTTCAGCCTCGTTTTCGATGAATTTTATATTTAAGCCCATGTACAAAAATAAAATAGTTTAAGGACTTGTATCATATGTCAAGAAATCCTTTTTTAATAACGATTTTTCTTTTATTAATGTTCGAGCAATAATTGGAATAAATACATCTGTCTAGATTATATCATTTTATTTTGAATTTGGTACTTCAATTATGCTTCATTAGGTTCGTCCAACATCTAATCTTGTGACAAGATAAAGTTCATGAAGTTGTGTTATCGTACTTTTAAAATTTCTGTTGGTACTAGCAGCCATTTATCGATCTCACAGAACCCCACTGCGGGTTGACAGTAACATAACTTCACATCGCATAGTTCATTGTTTTTCGTTCACACTCTTTATCAGTTTACTCGTCTTCCAAATTTTTTAATTTGTTCCATCTAGGTTTAAGGTAGGTGAACATTTCGGAATTTTCTTTTTTACATTCGCGAATAGATAGAACTCTCTGAATTATATCGCGAAAACCTTGATACCACCTTGTGATGACATTACGTCAATCAAATGATTCAGTGATAGCTTAAGATAAGAAAAACTTCACGAGTCTATTGTCGAGACATTTTAATTATCAAGTATTTAAGTGACTCGATAAGTTACTGCATGTTAATCTTTAATTCTTTATTTATAAATCGAAAGTTACATTTTGTTGTGCAACTTAACCTCAAATTCATAATCAGTTTGTTTTTTAATTGTGATCCTGAGGTAGCTGACAAAGTACTTTTTGCAGCTGTATAATTTAAGTAATCAAAATGTCGACACCGTGGGCAAAAATCCAACCAGTGGAAGGACCAGTCAGCCTTCTGGAGATAACTTCGGAGCAGCTTGCGAACAGTTTGCAAGAAAAGTAAGTGACCCATTACCTAGTCTGAGTATTGAAATTAAACATTATTGCATTTCTATCAACAGAGAAATAAAGAAATGTCAGATAGAACCAATGGATGATGTCAGCATACAGGATTGCCCATTATGCGAATTGCATGATACGGACAGCGACGAAGTGATTGCACATATGTTGCAAGATCAGTTCAACAAAGAATACGATCTTATGATAAAACGCACAGAGGAAAAATTTAATCGAGATGCTAAAGGCAAGATAATATTTCTTTATTTATGCAGAGTGTCCTGAGAAGTTTTTTTAATTTACTAATTTTTCAATTGTTGTAGTCAATATTTCCTACAACAACTATCGAACGTCAGTGTCCAACGATCAGGACGACAAAAGTAGTACAGACCTAGAGGATGCAACAAGGGATTTTGATCGATTTGTGGTAATTAGTAGTACAGCAAAATCGCGATCTACTCAAATTTTTACTAATACAATAAACTCAAATTTTTCTTTACAATATTTTTGTACAACCACAGATTTATGCAGCGAGTTAGATCGTTAAATAACGTTTAATATTTTTCAGAGCATAGAGAAGGAATACGCTTCAATTCCGCGTTGCGGATATAAAAAAATGGGCGAGGGTTCTCAAATTGTCACAAAGCACGACATGCTGATGTCCTCGAGGATAAACGCCTGCAGAGTACTGCAATTTCCTCCTGGCATTCACACAGGTGATACAGGGGGATTCGATGTCAAATTAAACAACAAAGTGTTCAACAGTTTAAGAGCACATAGCCATGCTCAATGTTCCAGACAAAAAGCGAAAGCACGACCACATACAAAGTAGAACAATGAACATCGTGTCCGTGTAAATATGTTTCTGGCGATATCATTTTATTCAATAATATACATACAGATTTCTATGATCTTGTTCTTCGATTGTAATTGAAATTGAGTAAGACTATTCAGTGTTTTCTTTGTTCAATCATTGTATTATTAAACTGTAATTGTTTTTGACATTAAACACTTTGTAAAGTGCAGTGAGGTTTATGGTATAATTACATTGGAATAAAGAGCTGAATGAACAAACACATATTGAAATTTTTCTAACTATTTGTGCTTGGAATAAAACTGGAAATTCTCTCTAATTTAAGGTATAGAAAATGGAATTAATTTAATTAGAAAACTGGTGACGCCATCTCTGTAAGATATCAAAACTTCTATTTAAATTAGTATTAGCATACCAACGCCATCTAGCGATAGATAAGTTTATTATCCGTCGATAATATTTGGCTAGCAATGTAACAGAACTTTTATGTTTTTTCACAAGCGGCGCCATTATCGCCACCTACACTTATCTATTTACATATGAAAAATCATTTTTTACAAAATCATTCGAAAGGAACGTATTAAACTTTGTTGTTGAGAATGTTCGATAGATTTTCGATTGAAATTAACTTTACCTGCTGGTTATTGACTTCCGTAATCTATTAAAATTTTTCTGTTGGATTCTTCGCTACGACAGACAATGCACTGTTGCGCCGAAGTACGAATAGAGTTACTAATCGTTTTATCAAAAAATGCTGCAGCTATGGATGTTTTTAAACGAGAAAAGTAATAGCTTTGTTTATATTTTCGGTGCTTACCATGTACAAAACGTTCCCGTTATGAACATTTTCAGCGCAGAAATTATGCTCGCGAGACCTTCCAGAGTTCCGCAAGGTCTCGGAGGATCTCACAATCTAGGAAGGAGGAAAGGAAGCAAATACACCGTGTTGCGAAATTAATAACCGAGGCCTAATTAATACCGAGAGAATGCAGAGCCGTGGAAGCAAGGATGAAAGATGGAAGAAACGGGGATCAGGATGGACGTTAATGTCGTCGTTAGTGCATAATTTGCAGATTCTTGGCTAGATAACGACGCATAATAGGAACGCATCCGTAGCGGCGGAGATAAATTAGGGAAGATATGAAATCATTTGAAACGATGTTGCGGCTCGATTTCGAGGTTGATCGGGAGCGAAAAACGAATAACAATAGTATTAACACTCACGTATTATCAATGCCTGACTCACAGTCAAATACAGGAAGTCTTTAGCAGCTCCGACATTAATGAAGCCAACTCTTTCGAAAAGCATACGTTCCACGCGGCGATGAGCAAATAAAAAATAGTCGTGTCTTAATTTGCTTCGATTGCTTAGCTTTATTTGAATGTATACAAAGATAGCACTGTTATGATTGTAATCAGAGAACAGATTACGAGCGTCGCTGCATTGACATTAAAGTATTAATTAGCAAAATACATATTAGTTATACGGTGTTGCGAGGAGCTCAGACGGGTTAATATTTGCGAAGATGTGGGGGAACGTTGCGTGGGCCGTTCGAGACGTTCTTCTTCCGGATCCCGCGGCACGTCTGCGGCCGATACGTATTTCCACAGCGTGAGAAATGGATCGAGGGGTGGAAAGCGCGGCGGACGATCAAAGGTTGTGGAGGATCGAAAGGCAGTCTCGAATTTTGATCGAGCTGCACCTTGCACGGTTTTACGGGACTTCCTTGGGGGTCCTTTACCTCTTGGGCCGGAGGCGTCCCTCGAGCACGGAGCTGCTCGTGGCAACCTTTTCTTTTGTTCAAGGCTCGGTCGATCCTCAATTTACATTCCGACGTAGTTGATCGCGTGCCGCTTCCTGTTACTCGAACGGTGCGCGTTCGCGCTCGTTCCCCCTTTTTCCTCGTTTCTCTTTCTTCTTTCCTCTTCCTCTTTTTCCTCGTTTCTCTTTCCTCTTCCCCTTTCCCTCGTTTCTCTTTCTTCGTTCCTCTTCCCTTTTTCCGCTTCCCACTCGTTGCGGTTTTCGTAGTTGGTCGCGACAGGCTTGTTCCATCTACGGATGAAACGAACGGAGCAAGACCGGAAGCGACGCGGTCGTTTGGTATAGGCAGCACGTCAAATGAGTTGGATAATGGGAGATCTCGCGCACCGATGCGCTACACTGACGCGACGTTATGCCAGCGTGCTCCGTCACACCATCGCGACAAGACAAGAATGCGACGCGGCACGATTCGACAACGACGGCCAAAGCTGAATAGAAGCCGACGCGCCTCTTCGCTGAATACCAATGAATCTCGAAGAGTACTCGGTGAACCGCAACCGGTACGACTCGAATTTTAGGTTCGTCGAGGCCCTATTTGGTTCTCCGTTCGTTTCATCGGCTCTCTTCCACTCACCTGTTGTCTCGTTGACTCGCTTAGAACCTGAAACTTCATTCTCTTTGATAAATTGTTTATTGAAATGGGATTCAAGTAACTTACACGTTAACTGACTTCGCACTCGATTTAGTCTCGCGAACAGTGTGATCCGTGATCCCGTTGTATTGTTTATTCAGTCATCTCTGCCAATCTCTTCAATAATCACTGCTACGGCGGGTGAGCAGATTATTCAAATTGCTCGAACAAGGTTTCAATCTCGAAACGAAAGCTTAGCTACACTGAAGCCTTCCCTGTTTCCACCATGATAACGCCAGGCTACACACATCTTTGGTAGCACGTGAAAAATTAATTATTGGAATTTGGTTGGGAGGTGATGTCGCATCCACAATATAGCTCGGACATTGTCCCATCAGATTTCCAATTATTTCGAAGTTTACAGAACTCTTTGAAATTTTTTACGAGAAAAACGTAGAATTTGGATTTTGGATGTTGGTTTGTGTTCGGGGCCCCCTTTTGCTTGGGGCAAATTTGCTCAAGTTGCCCGTAGGGTAATACGCCACTGGGTAAAACATTCGTTAATAATGATTACGTGAAATTGCACTTGAATCAGTTTGTTTCTCGATAAGGAGTAGAAATTTTATGAACGCAGAATTATGAAGCTAGCAGAAAGGTCTAGAAGCTAGTATGAAAGACGCTGGGATAATAAAACGCTGCGTCCAGACGCGCAAAGGAGATCCCACCTTTCGACGGCAGGTTGCTGTTGTCATATCCGGTGGTTCATTTTTGGTATTTGCTTTACTAATGTTGCACGGAAAATAAAATATTAAATATCATAGTATAATTTGATATATTGTTTTTTTCTATTAAAACATTGCTTTGTGGATGATAGGCTGCAATTTCATAATGCTTTATATTAAACTGAACCAACTTTACCTCAAACCTTGTGAAACGAGTAGCAAAAAAATAAAAAATAAAGCATTATAAAACTACTAATATTTGATATTTTATTTTCCGTGCAACATTGGTAGAGCAAACACAAAAAAGAAATTCAGAAAATATATAATATGCATGATTGATTTAATCAATTACTAGTAACAGCTGAACCATCGAACGTGACGCTGTATTGGCTACGAATCAGGTTTACGTAAAGACCGGAAGTGCTCTTTACAAGGATACCAGCTTGGTAACCACGAAGCCGCAACTTCATTCATACAGGTTCGAAGAAAAATTGTAGATCTTGCAAGTAGCGTTACCAGGAACCTCTTCGTGTTCTGTTGAAGGAGACCTGGTAATTGTCAGCTAGATTTACTCACGGAACGCAGGGGTTAAATGTACTTGAGATTGCGGAAAAATGTAAATGGTCGCGGAAGGGAAACAATTCGGAGGAAGAATTCAAGGTTGCAACCGTGACTGAGACCGAGACCGAGACCGAAGCAAAGAGGAGACCGACAGAGAAAGAGAAAGAAAGGAAAAGCGAGATAGAGCGAGGGGGGCGAGGGAACGCGGTTGTGTTCGCTTTTCCGCCGGTCGAGCACGGGGCCCGAAAGGCGTCGGGGCCCGTTCAGTCTGCAGTCAGCGATGTCGAAGCACGCGTGGATAACGCGCGATCCAGGATCGTCCTCGTTCGCGCCAATCTTCTCGAGCAGGCCCATTATCCGTGGGAACGACACGATCAAGGGATCGTGTCGCACGGCCCATAAACCGGCCACGCTGCTCCGGAATCATGGCACGATTTTCTTTCTGTGGATCGCGATCAACTGTGTGGTGAGTCTGAACAACCATTTCCGGTTCAACGAACTTTTCGCTGACATTTCCACGAGGTGCGGGAAACGTTTCGAGAAGAGTCGATCGCTTCGCGTTTCTGTCGTACAACGATCTTTCGAACGGCACATCCGTAAAGGCTGTCGGTCACTTCACTGTTACGCGCATGATCGACGTCAGACCAACGTCAGCTCGAACTGCGAATGTGTTCATCTGCAGCATCGATACACCTGTTTTACTTCCTTTTCATGGGAATGAATACGTTGGTCCGGTGCTGTTCAGTGGCGACAAACGCGCTGATCCAGTGGTGCAGCACACGCGCAACTGCAATCGTCACGATTCTCGGTGTTCGAGAAAACAGTATGAAAAATACTGAACATGCAGCGAACGGGTTTAAGGTCGATTCATAACGTCGGTTCCGAGCGTCCGTCGAAGTAAACTTACCCAGGTTTATGTGAAATTGTCGGCAACTGAGAAAGACTGTCCGAATTATCTTTCGAGTGGGTTGACGACTCCTTGCTGTGACTAGGACAATAAAAAAGGTTTTTATGGTCCCCACAACTCCTTGGCTAAACTGTCGGTAGCTCTCCTTAACAACATCGTGGGAACAGGGTCCGGAAATGTACGACCACCGAAAAACAATGACAATTATCGGACTGACGTATATGAATCGACCTTTATAGAGAAAAGGTGGAGAAACCGAGCGATGCGTTTGTTCCGAAGTCTGAAAATTGTCCATTAAATTCGCGGTCGAAGGAAACGTCCGTGCACCGGATGACGGCACGGAAAACTGTTTACGTTCTCCCTCCAAGATGATGTCTTCTAATAGCGACATGTCCCGACTATCAGAGCACACCTTGTCGCCATTACTCGAGGGAATCGTCTTAGAGTGAGTTTTAGTGTAAACACTTTTCCATTGTCCGACGGATGACCGGTACCGTGGTTTCTCAAAGGAATTGTAGTTCTTTCGTTGTATGTAAATGTTTCGGCATCCATGATATGAATTCAATTTTCCGATCGTAGAAATTTGATAGTAATTGCGTGGTGGTGTCGGCGCACCGGTTCGATCAATGATATTGATAGAAGCGATGAGAAAGTTGCATGTTTTATAACATTATTAAGAATGAACTTGATTCGTTTTACATTTTAAAAGAAATAATTTCTTGTTACTTATCTTATTACTTATCTAATCGACATTCTTGTGTACGTATTATTGATCGAACCTGTGCGCCGACACCACCACACAATTGTTATGGAATTGTAGTTCGATTCTCCCAAGGATTTCCCGTCGGTTGTTTCTTGTCGAGGGACAGCCGCCTGATAATCCGCTCGCGATGGTTCGCAAGAGCGAACTAGCGCGGCGACCGGCTAACGGTGCGTAGACGAGCGAAACCGGCAGCAACACCGTTGCGGTCTTCGATTCGTTTGGCTTCGTTTACGCGTCTCCCGTTAGAAGGGGCGAAACTATCGGAAGCACGGGTTGTCGATGTGTTGCAGAGCGCGGTCGTGTCCTCCTCCTCGGCGACCGGAAACACCAAACTGGGTGGCCGATGCACCGGCAACGAAGACTGCATCGCCGGCAGTCACTGTCGATTCGGTTCCTGCCGCTGCACACCGTACTTCGCCCAGTACAACGAAACGGTCTGTCTCGAGGGTAAGAATCGTCTTGTTCCGCTTGTTTCTTCCGGACGATCAGATAAACGTCTTCTGTTTGATGGAACAGCGACTCTACTGGGCGAGGAATGCTTCGTGGACGAGCAGTGCTCTCTGAAGGTGGCCAACAGCGGCTGCTTCGACGGACTCTGCGGCTGCAAGCAGGGCTTCCTCCAATTCCGTCGGCACACTTGCCTCAAGCGTAAGTATTACGCTTTGTGCAGACCTAAATGGTTTGGCGAACAGTTCAGCGAACGGAATCGATTGTGTTACCCCCGTTATATTATATTGTATCTTTATTTTATCTTTATATCTTCATTCATTTTATCTTTATATCTTTATATATTCTACACTGACATTTCTCCTAACTAGGCACCATCTCGCCCAGCTAGCTGTACTAAAATTGCTTCTAGACTTGTTCTAGACTTGCTCTAGACTTCATGAACGGAATATGGGGGAAATCGAATGCAATCACGCGGGAACATCTCACGTCCTCGTACGATTATATTTTGAGCTGAGTGTGGGCTCAGTCTAAAGAGGAAGGTTAAAGTAGGGGTAACAAATGAAGAAAAGTTCCGGAGATTCTAATGTATTTTTCGTTCACAAAAAGACTTTTCTTCTACACCTCCTCCTACGACCCCACTATTCCTTCCCCAATGATGTTAAGATGAAAAATATAAAACCATTTTTTTTACCGTCGGTAGTATGTTTAGCGTTGAACTATCATATTTAAGATTTATTTTTACATATATTCAGAATTACCCCTGTTGTACTACGATTTCCCACCTGTATATTAAACTTGGAGACTATAACAGTATTTCTTGATCAAATCGTTTCACAACATTCTGAAATCGGATAATTCGTATGCAACAACCTAATAAAAGTCGAATGGATCCGCGAATCGATTGTGCGAGATAACAGCTAGATCGCACGGGCCACTTTTTCGAGCCACGAAACGTTCGGGTCTGTCACATGGCTCAAAAGTGGTCCGTGCGAATTAGACGCCGAGGACAACAACAGCGAACAACGATTGTTCGAAACTTTTCAGCGGCGAAACTCGGCGAGGTTTGCTACAATCATGGCCATTGTAGACTATGGCAAGAGAACTCTTACTGCGACTTCTTGATTCCCGATTTATTCGGTCGGTGTCGATGCAGCGCGCCGATGCGACGTGAAAACGATGTCTGCAAACCGGACAACCTGATCAGACCGCCATTGTTGCGTGAACAAGCGGTCAGCGTCGCGACGGACGTGATTCCAACGATCGACGAGGATCGCACCACCGAGGATCATCAAGGGGAGGAATCAGGTAAATCATGCTTCGAATCCAGTGGCGTCTCGTGGCTTGATATTATGGGGCTGCTGCAATTTACAAAATGTAATATATTAACAGGGCCGGGTTCGAAAATTTTGCGGAGCCTGAATACACATTTAAATCGTACACTTAAATTTTACAACGAGGAATTATTTATTTATAAATTGCATATTAAATAATAATACAATCCAATGCAAAATGATATACAAAAAACAAACATAGATCTACAAAACATATACTTGAAATTTTCATTGAGGGCCCTAATAAAAAATTCAAAGAGATGCTGTTTTTATTTATGTGCAATCTTGTAATTTGTCATTATTGGAAAATCTTTTTTGCATATCATTTAGTACACCAATGATTCTAATTGATGATAAAAATTAATTTTTTAAAAATACGACGTTTCGAATTCGGACTAAAAAGAGTAAAATAATTCAAACAGGTAGTCCTGAAAATTTGTGATTGTGAATTTTGAATAGCTACGAAAATACTTGTAAGATTTAAATCGATTCACTAACAATTTTATTGCACTGCAAATGATATGAACAGTTTGCATTGTCATCCAGTTCTGAACTATGTTTAAAGACAGACAAGAAAGCGAGATAATAAAAACGTGGTAAAATCAGGTCGTTCGGTACAATTATAATGTAAAAGTTATACTATTTTAAAAGGTTTACGAACACTTTGTACACCCACTGTATTTTGCATGTTTGCATGATTTGATCATTCCTTTTGGTCGCAGGCACGGATGTTCCTTGGCCAAGCTGGGACGAGTCGCAGGAGAATTCGACGATGCCGACTAACGGGGACGACGACGACACCATCGTCGTGGAAGCTGTCGAGGAAGAATTATCCACGACGATCAAATCGATCGCCGAGTGGGTTCTAGGTATGACAATCTTGCATTCTAACATTGTACGAGACAATCATAGCTGCAACCCTCGTTATCAAATAAAACGTACATAAACTTATCTAACTACAGTCAGAAAATAAATAGAAGATACATAGTATCAACCCGTGTCTGGTCGCAATCGGCGGATACGATATGCATACATCTGCGATTGCACTCTCAAAGTTAACGGCCTCCTCGACTATTAAATTAACAAAGATAGAGTTTTACAGTAGTCAACAGCTCTAGATGAAAGATCAAGCTAGACCGTAGTCGCCATCAAAAGTCCTATTTTTATGTTTACGAAGTATTTGCATTATTCGGCAGCATGTAACTGTCACAGCTTTATGCTGAATAATGCAACTTACGCATCGTAAACGTAAAAATGAAAATAAATTTTTTAAAAATACCACGTTTTTAAAACCGGATTAAAAAGTATAAAATAATTTTTCCTAGTCCCATACAGATTCGTAACCCCATATAGACAGTTTTAAAAATTTTCGATTGTGAATTTTTAATAGCTCTGAAAATACTTGTAAGATTTAAAATGAAAAACGTGGCGCGCAAGATGCATTAATTATCTCTTGCATACGCCTCAAGTTTATCGTTTTTTCTGCTTTGTAGTGTTGCGTGTGTGCAGTTTTTCAATCGATTTTAAACATTATGATGTGATTGTAACAGAGACATGTAGTAAATTTCAGATGGTATTGCGACCGCGGCATATTTAAACATGATTAAACAATCACCACTGTAGGAAAAATATTAAGGGCAGATTCGGAATCAGCGCAAACAACTCTATAAGAAGCATCCAACAGTTATATGGAACCACTTATGGTGTTGAATAGTGTTATCGCGAAATGAGAAGGCGTATCCCGCATCCTTGCAATCCTGGAAACGCGAGGGTTGCCATTTCATATCAAGAATGATTTGTTCGATATACGAAACTGGAAAAATCGTCTTTTGACCACGAAAAACGGGATTCCTGTCCATAGTACGATGTTTCTGCCTTAGACAAAGGAGCGGAGAAGACGGACCGTCACGAGCCGAGCGGCGCGACGCCCGTGAGTCTTGGACTCGATTGCGTTTCGGACGTCGAATGTAGGCTCGCGGATCAGTACTCCAGGTGTATCGAGGGCGTGTGCGACTGCGGGTTCGACTTCTACGGGAACTCGACTTGCACCGCGAAGAGGAGGGGCTGTGCGCCGGGCACCTTCCAGTGCACCAGTTCCGGAGCTTGCATCAGCTGGTTCTTCGTTTGCGACGGACGACCAGATTGCTCCGACGGATCGGACGAGCGATGCTCCGATCGAGAAACGGAATGTCCGTCGGTAGCGTTCCGCTGCGGGAAAAGCGGAACATGCGTTTCGAGAGCCACGCTTTGCAATGGCGTTCGGGACTGTCCTCATGGCGAGGACGAGATCGGCTGCAACAACAGACGAAGCAAGTCCTCCATCTTCATTCATATTTCACGCCACATTTTAAGGATGCAGATCCGAATTCGACCTTGACTAGAAACTCTCGAGTGTGAGAGACACACAGCGCTAGACACGTATACGTACACGAGGATCGTAAGGGTTCCGTATTTTTCGATTCCTGACTCCATAATGCGCATTTCAATGTTCTAGGTAGTTACAATCGCTAGATGAAAGATTAATCTATGGGGGACGTATCCTAAGAATGGCTTTATTTTACGTATTCGAGGCGCAATTTACATTATTCGACAACTATAGTGGCTGCCGAGAGACATTTTCGTAAACCTACGACCGCCGAATAATGTAAATTGCGCCACGAATACGTCAAAATAAAGCCATTCTTAGGATACGTCCCTCATAGATTAATCTTTTATCTAGCGATTGCGATTACCTAGAACACTGAAATGTGCATTATAGCGTCAGGAACCGAAAAATATGGAACCCTTCCAATCCTCGTGTAAGTATACGTGTCTAGCGGTGTGTGCCTCTCACACTAGAGAAGGTAGCGACCGTATCGACACCCTTAGGGTCGATTCATACATCTCCGATATCGGAGTCCGACAAAATATTCTTACCCAGGTTTAAATGAGACCGTCCACAACCGGAAAACTGAGTCCGATTTTCCTCCGATACTTTTCCTTCGAGTCGAACACGCCATAACTAACAAATAAAAGGTTTCTATCCCTCCTCAGGTGAACTATCGGTAGCTCTCCTTTACAACGTCATGATAATGAGAAAGATTCTTACTCAAGTTGCCTCAAAAATCGGCCGGATATGCATGGATACCGAAAAATGCCGGCCGGATATGTATGAATCGACCCTTAAACGGCAGCCATCAACTTCTTGGATAAATGCACAAAATCCGCAATTCATAACTGTTTTAATCTGAACTTGTTTTAACAGTTCTTTTCGGAAGCGTTTCAAGCTCTGTTTTCAACCCCCGTTACAATGTTCGCAGAATGTCCAGAAGGAGCGTTCCGATGCAACAACGGACAATGTCTACCGGGGTACGAGTTCTGCAACGCCGTGGTGTCTTGTCGAGACGGCAGCGACGAGCCGAGAGGAGCATGCCAGTCACGGAACCGCGGAAGAGTCTCCGCGAGGTATTGCCCGTTCGTCTGCGACAACGGCAGGTGCAGATCGGATGCGATCGCTTGCAGCGGACGCGACGGATGCGGGGACGGCTCGGACGAGAAACGTTGCTCCGTTTGCAGTTAGTATATCGTAGAGTCGCTATCTTTTGCAACATCCGTTCTAAATAATCCAGTCGCGCTGTCTTCGAACGGACGGAAACCGCGTTCCCCCGCTCACAATCGATCGAGCTCTAGAGATTAACGGATTATTTCCTTTAGGATTATATTCCATTTTTCGTGAAACGTAAATTATCCATAAGATAATCCCCGCAAATATAATTATTCTGTCTAGATAACAATTTTATTACACTATATGTCCACCGGGTGTACAAAGCGTTCGTACACCTTTTAGAATAGAATAACTTTTATATAATTGTACCAAACTACCTGATTTTTTTTATCATCAATTAGAAGCATTGGTTTGCTATTTATATATATAAATCTTTACTTGATCCTCTCGGGGTTAAAAATATATTATATATCTCCGCTTCCTTCCCCTCAATCGCATCTTGCCACTCTTACAAACTACCCTTATTTCTATTTTATATCTTCACTTATTTCTTCGCTTATCTTACGTTAGAGAGAGAGAGCGAAAATATATTTACAATAGCATTAGTTTACTAAATGATCTGCAAAAAAGATTTTCTAAAAATGACAATTTACAAAGTTGCATGGAAAAATATAAAAAAAGCATTTCTTTGAATTTTTTATTAGGGCCCTTAATGAAAATTTCAAATAGGTGTTTTGTAGATCTATGTTTGTTACACACATGCAGGAAATTTCATCCAAATTGATTAACCATAGATCTACAGAACATTAATTTTAAAGTTTCATTACGGGTCCAAATAAAGAATTTTTAAAAAATGCCTTTTTTCTTTTTGCGTGTAACCTTGTAAATAATAATTTTTTGGAAAACCTTGTTTGCACATTATTTCATAAACCAATACTTCCAATTAATTATACAAAATGTTTGGTACAACTGTATATTCAGTCCGTGTAATCAACTATTGAACGTACGCGATCGAGTCTCAATGTGATATACTGGGTGTACAAATTAATTTCTGGTTCATACAATTATCATTTGCAACATTGTTTACTGAGACCACAGTCATCTGGGTTTACAGTCATCTATAGAATGGTATAACGGTATGGAAAATGATGGGATTATTTTCAAGGATTGAATCGTATTGTACAACGAATTTACCAAGACAAAGCGACGGATTAATTTGTACACCTAATACGAATTATTTGGGCCGAGCTTTTGGCATCCAACAACGGCAGGAGAGGCTCTATACTGTAACTAGAACGTAGTACTAGATGATTCTTGCATTGCTACATGAATTTTTACTTCTTGTAAATTTCACAATCGTGACACGCGCCCATTTGCTAGAAGTCGATTCAATTTTCTTCCAATAGTTCCGACGAATCTTATTGCAGTAGGTTCAACGGACAGCCTGATCGGAGTACAATTCTATCCCAGTTGGTTCAACGATTAGGCTGTCAAGACAACATCAATCTTTATCACCGCGTTTCCCTTGTTGAAAGTTTCTCATTCCTCAATCTACATCGTGTTTACAATGAAATTCCTAGAGGGTTAATTTTTAACGTTCCGTATCTCGGAGCTCGGCTTGAGTGTTTGATACGAACGCGGAAGTGGTAAAACGTTATCTTGTTCTGTCTTTTTACAGGGTGTCCCCGATTTCCTTAGTCCAATTCGAGTAGAGCAGGGTCGGGCCGACGGTAGAAGAGACTGGAGAACGACGAATCGACGCGAATCGAATATTCGGCGCTGTTGGTACTAGATCGCGAAACCGGACGCTCTCACGACCGAGCTGGAAAGGCGGCTTCGATTTCACCGCGATCGGATTCCCCGTCGATTTCTTCGCGGCGGAATAGGCGATTTCTTGCGCGTGTTTCCAGGCCGGGCCCGAGCAAAAGGTGAGAAAATTTTCGAATCGCACATGGGGAGTTAGCCGATTTCAGCGGAAATCGTTTTTCCCAGCGGTCGTATCCGCTTTGTTTGTCGCAACCTTGACGCGTGTGCATCGATCCTCGCCGGTTGCTCGTCGTTCCTCGTTCCCGTTCGACTCGATTCGGCCGGCCCCCGCAGTTTCTGCGCGTCGTCGTGTTCGTCGTCGTCGTCAGTCGTGCTCGCGAGATTCGGTCGATTCGTTCGCGTCGACGCGACGACGCATCGCACAGTCTGTTCCCGAAGGGAATTCGAGTCGCTATAGTATACATACGTCGCGGTATCGCGTTGCACGCGTGTTAATATTTAAACAACCGATGTGCCTCGGTTGAAGGAATCGTTGGTGGTACACGTTGCCGTCCCGTCGCGTCCGAACAGGCCAAGTTGCCACGAGCTGCTCCGACGCTTTACTTCCGCGTTCGCCATCGTCGTCGGGTCACCGGGTTATCGGGTTAAAGGTGCGACGGGTCGCGTGTGCACCCGCTCGATATTCGATCCGCGAAGAGCGAGGGTGAGAGAAAAGAGAGAGAGAGAAAGCGAGGACGAGGGTTGAGACACACACCACACCAGGGCGACGCAAGCGGCTGATTGGATGGCACTGGATGGCACCGGATGCACCCGGTTAATTGCAAACGGAACCGCGTCGAGCTCATAGCCAGCGTCGTTGAACCTTGAACGATGATCGCTGGCTGGTATCGCGCGAACACCGCATTTTCATTCGAACCGGAATGGCACGCCAGCAGAGGTGAAACCAGGCGAGTATTGGTCGAATCCTTGACGACGACGACACAATGCGAAACCCGAAGCCGCGGTCCAGGCTCGTCGAGTACGTCTGCCGACGACCCGGACTGTTCCTGCTCCTGGTGCTGTCCGTCGGCCTCCTGACGAGCTTCTACGTCGCATCCTCCGAGGAGGACTACGGGTTCGAACCGCGACACCCGAACTTTTACAAGTGGTACAATGTCGGGGAAGGTGAGTACCACGATCCGAATCTGTGAAAACTGTCGAGATTCCGGTCGAAACGATATTGTATTATAGGAAATATAGATAGTAGATGTAGGAAACAAAGAATGGGAATCAGAGTGATGAGTGTGTGAACGGAAAAATGGAAGGTTAAATCGTTTCTTAGCCGTGAGGCTGAGATATGTAAATATTATTATTTACCATTGTTCTGTAGATTTTCATATAACTAGTAAACGTTGTTTCTCGCGATGACCTATCAGCTGGTAACTTCGAATGGAAGGTTAAGCCGCTCCGTAGCAGTCAAGCTGAAATGCATAGTATAAAACTCATCAAGATTTTCAAAACTATTTGAAGATTTCCCAGATATGTATCCGATGCTAAAATTAATAAAATCTCTCCCCTGAAATTACAATAAAAACAATTTAAGGTTCCACCAGAAAGATGGCAAAAGATCATCGAACAAAATGGAGAAGGTTTCATTGCTTAAAGTTCATTGTTTGAATAAGAAAAATGGGTTTTATTTTACCTTAAAATACCAAAATTACTTTCTCGCCAACATATATATACCATTCTTTTGTAGATTTCCAAATAATAAGCTTTTGCGACAATCTAACAGATGATAACTATTGTTTGCGTAGTAACAGCTGGTAATTTCGATTGCCTGCGTAGAGCGAGTTGTGGTAATGGTTCTTGGCAATCGTTTCAAGGCCTGGAATCGATAACAGTTTTCGAGCAGCGACCCGAACCGTGACCGAAGGACTCGTGTTGGTTTTAGAAACGATGGATGGCTATCTGGTGTGGAATCCTCGGTGCCAGATGCCGGCGAAGGAGCCGGTCGATCCTGCGATTCGAGCTTACGTCAAAAAGGAGAAGTTCCAGAGCTGTACGGACGAGGAACCGTTTACGGGGCTGTCTCGCGACGAGAACGGCACTGTGATCCTGTCAGTGGACCCTGCGGCTGCGGCGCTTCGTCCTGGCATGCAGTGCTGCTGGTCTGCAGTGCTCCGAGGCAGTAATGGCAACGCTAACGGCAAAGTTAACGTCAACGCGACCCTCAACGCGAATTCGTCACACACGCGACCACCCCGACGAGCACCACCCCATCATCCGTCGACCAGCAAGCCTAAGAGCACTCGCAAGGAAAACGTCGACTCGTCGATCGTGTGAGTGTTCACCTTTGCCCGGAATACCCCAGGTAACGCCGACGAATCCGCAGTACTCTGAAAACCCACTCTTTCTAGCCAAAAATCAAAATTTCACCAAACCTTTTCGGGAAATTAGCTTCCAAACCAGTTCCTTGGAAAATTACAAATTAGAAATGACCGGATTCGATACGGCGAGGTGCAGTGGTCTGGAGAACGGTATTTCACGGTCAAAATTAAACATCGGTCCTCAAAAATAGAAATTGATTGTACAGTGGGTGTACAAAGTGTTTGTACACTTTTTAAAATTGAATAACTTTATATAATTATACCAAACGACCTAACTTTTTTATGATTAATTAGATTTATTTATTATTTTATTAATTATTATTATATAAAATTATTTTATTAATTGGTTTATGAAATGATATGCGAACAAGATTTTCTAAAAAATTATTATTTACAAGGTTACATGCAAAAATAAAAAAGGCATTTTTTAAAACTTCTTTATTTGAGCCTATATTCTATATTGAAAATTTTATAGAAATCTTTTGACGCATTGAAAGATATACGATTCTGTGGATTTTAAGCAGAACTGATTAATAAGCCAATGCTTCTAATTGCGTATATAAAATCGGATCGTTTGGTACAAGTATAAACAGGTTATTCTATTTCAAAAGGTATATGAATACTTTCCACACTCACTGTATATACAAGTGTGACCCATCTGATTAACTCGGTTGTTATCGGTGATAGGTATACATGTGTCGGACGAAACTTGCTTAGTTTCGAGGGTGGCATAATCTCAAGATAATATATAGTTCGTTTTGTAGGAGGACGGGTGGAGGACGGAGGTTAGCTCAGAAAATTTTATACCTGTTACGTTGAATGGAAATTTATTTACAATTGATAAAGTTCTGAAACTGTACAGGGTGTCACGAAATTATATGACACGGCCACCATAGCGTGATTCTCCACCTTTGACCTTGGAAACGAAGATAAAAAACAAAATTTAAAACTAACTTAGGACTAGCTTAGGGACTAACTTAGCACTAAAATTAATAAAATTATATATACGTCCATATGATCCTTATGACTCGTGGAACACGATTAAACAAAAAAATTTTTTTTACCTTGACTTTCAAGGTCAAATAATAGGTGTAGAATCACGTTATGGTGGCTGTGGCATATAATTTCGTGACACCCTGTACAGCAGAGGAGTAGTAGAGTTTCTTCCTGCGAAATTAAATAATAGATAGCTAAATATAACGAATAAAACTAAAATCGACTGAGAATTGACTTTCGGTCAGAAAAAGCGGGTTTCCGGACCACTGTGGAATCTGCCGGATAGGAGGTGACTGTTTACGCGACTGTTTTGCAGGGTACTGAGTTGCGAGAAGTTTGATGGGAAAGCCGCGTTGCCCGACGGGATCGAGGCCGCGTTGGTAGCCTGCAGCCAGAAATCTTCCGGCAAGACGATCTACCGGAATGTGCACGCGGTGCTCGATCTCGACAAGGTCCGGGACCGATTCCAGCACAACAGTACCGCCAATGTCTCCTTATCGAGAAAGCTGAGTGTCCTGATGATCGGCGTCGACAGCGTCAGCCGTCTCAACTTCCTGCGAAGCGCGCCTAACACCGAGAAGTACCTGCGAGAGTCCGGGTGGCTCCGCTTCGACGGTTACAACAAGATGGCCGATAACACCTTTCCGAATCTGATGGCGATCCTGACCGGACAAAGCATGTCTCAAGCCTACTCGAACTGCAAGCCTACCGTTCCTTACGGCCTCGATCGGTGTCCCTTTCTATGGCGAAATTTTCGCGAGGCGGGTTACGCGACGGCCTATGGCGAGGACGAGACTGCTCTGAACACTTTCAACTATCTGAAGGTCGGCTTCATGGACCCGCCCACTGACTATTACCTTCGGCCCTACATACTCGCCTGCGAAAAGCTGCTCAAAGTGAAGAGAAGGTATGCTGCGGATAAGGGTGGTCCTTCACCACAGGGTGAAGTGGTCGACAATTTTCTCTCGTAGTTACGGATGTGCTGAATCCCATTTGGGAATCCCTCACACTTCTAACCCTCATACGTTCGTCAGGGTGAAAATTCACCCATTCAATATTTTCACATACTGCAAAAATTATTCATCCTGTTATGTCTACATCGTGAGATGTATTTCTTTAAAATGGACGCTATAAATGAAACATAATGCGTTGATTGAACGTGCACAATAAAAATGGGTGAATTGTTACGTAGTCTCTTTTATGCAGCTATTTTTGCAGAACGTATGAGGGTTATCATACCGCGAAGCGATCGCACCCTTAGGATGTAAGACTAGAACAGATCGAAGAAGGACCACCCTACCGCGAGTACGGACACAAATCCGATTCCAATCGAGGAGCGATCGCATCTTTCCGTTTCCCCTCGATGTTTGCAGGTTCGGCCTAAAGTACTGCACCGGTCCCGAGACCAGCTTCGACAGGATCATGAACTACGCGGTGGACTTCTCGCGAACGTTCCTCGGACTTCCATACTTCGGGTTCTTCTGGTCGACGAGCGTGAGCCACGACAACGCTAACGGGTTCTCATCGATGGACGACCGGTTGCTTAGCAAGTTTGAGCAGCTGGAACGCGATGGTGTGTTGAACGACACGATGGTGGTGTTCCTGAGCGACCACGGGATGCGGTGGGGTTCGATCAGGAACACGGTCGTCGGCTGGTACGAGGAGAGGCTGCCTTTCCTTTACATTTGGCTGCCGGAGTGGTTCCGGCTGGAGCGGCCGGACGCATTCTCGTCGCTACGAACCAACCAGCACCGACTGATCTCGCCTTTCGATCTCTATCAAACTCTCAGGGAGGTTCTGAGCTTAGGCGACGGACAAGCCAATCCTCCGCCGGGTTGCGCGGACTGTCGTAGTCTGTTCGGCCAAGTTCCGCACGAGAGAGGCTGCTCTGACGTCGGTATATCCTCCCATTGGTGCGCCTGCACCACTTTCGACCAGGTCGACTCTCGGGATTCGATTGTCGAGCGAGGCGCTGACGCTTTCATCGATCACGCGAACGCTCGGATCGCCGTCTACAAGGACAAAAAGGGCAGGCCACTTTGCGCCACCCTTCGCTTGAAGAGGATCATCCGGGTGAGCCGGGCGGCCGATTTCACCAACTCGAACAACCTCACTTTCTTCTATATGCTGCACGTCTTACCCGGCGACGGCAAGTTTGAGGTGACCGTGCGCTATCACGAGAATGCCACGTACACCGTCACCGATACCGAAGTCAGCAGGCTCAACTCGTACGCTTCCTCCGCCAAGTGTTTGGACCGCGGATACAAACTGTACTGTCACTGTCTCAGATAGCAGAGTTGGGCATAAGTTGTTTCGCATAACGTGTATACCCATTTTCATTCGTGTACAGGGTGTAAACAAATGGTTGGTGCTGGCTGCCATAGGCGTATTCTACATCTTCGGATCGGTGAATTTCAAGGTCAAATTTTTTTATTATCGCATTGTATTCTACGCATCATGGGGACAAAAAGTTTTGATGATGCGTAGAATACAATGCAATCAGAACAAAATTTGACCTTAAATTCAAGGTCAAGAACAATTTTGCCCCTTTGAAATTTTTTATGAGAAAAACGTAGAATATGGACCTTGGATCTTGGTTTGTGTTCGGGGCCCCCTTTTGTTTGGGGCCCCGGACATTTGCCCAAGTTGCCCATAGGGTAATACGCCACTGGTCGCGAATAACGATTCCATTCAGTTGGACGACTATCCTTAATTCTCGATCACCTATAGTCTGTCCAGCGAGACGAGAATTCCATTCGGTATTCGTTATTTGAGTGAACATTTATTCGAACAATGCCCAACTCCGTCAGATAGGAGACCGCGACGATAGTTCCGCTTCGGAGAACGCTTTGCTCTCCGAAGTTCCCTGGATTTCGATTTGCCAACGAGTACCGAAGTGCCAAATTCGATGCGCGTGCACGCGCGCGCGTGTCCACGTCTCAAGACCCCGTCCATCGTCGGAACGAATCGTCGAGTATACCGAGAGAACTATAGTTCCCAAAGAATCCCTGATGTGTACGGTATAGCATGTCCGGTTTAAATATACACGCGCGATTATTTCCCCGAGTACTTTATCCACCGCTCATAATTGAAGTCACTAACGACCGACTCGGTTGAACGCGGATTCGTCGTCAGTACTAGGCTGTTACATTATTAACACGTTCACTACCAGTGTGGCGCATAGGTGACGACCACGACTTTGTGTTCCACGCAAAGGGAGTCAAAACTAGTTTTTTGCATATCATTAGCAAAAATGATAAGTCGTAGCAGGATGTTCAGAGAATCCATAACTTCTTTGTAACAAGGTTTTTTACCATATTTTATAGTTCTATTAACTGGAAAATAACTGTAAAGTGCTGCAGAAGTAAAAGTTGGTAGCGAACGGCGTACGGAACTGTTCCGCGTCTATCGAGGTAGTATAAATCAATCTATAGTCGCCTAGCGATTGATAACATTTGACCACTGAAAGGCTCACTGATCAGCCAGCGGTAGATAAAGTGCTGCGAACGTAAAGGAATGCCAAACATAAATTTATCTCCTCTTACTTAACGCTTTTAATAAGCTAAAAATAACGCATCGGTATTCTAAAATTGATTCGATGCCATACAACGTTCGTATTCAATCCGTTGCAAAGTGATCCCGCGTGTATATGCTCAAACCAATCACAGCGTACGATGTACTTGAACACGCGCGCGCGCGTGCACCGAGACACGCGCAGAAACCGGCTGAGAGAATATATTTTACTACGTCTTTAGTCGTTCTCTATTAGCAACGATGGCGCGCAACGACAGAAGGAAACAACTCTAACAAAGTATATGTATATATAGAGAGAACCGTTTATGGTACCACGTCGTTGCGTTTCAAAGCAACGCGTGTGCAGCAATAAAACATTTTTTGCAAGCAGAACGTTCGTTGTAGATAGAATTCCTGCCGAGATAGCCAGTTCCGTTCGTCTCGCAGGGCTGTCATCAGTTCGAACAACAGGAAAGAACGTCGGAGTTAGCAATTTGCCTGACTGGATCCTCGTCGGAGGTTCGTCGTCGAACGGCCCTGTGTTTCGGCGTACCGAACAGCATGATCGTGACCGATTGTTTTCGAGCGTGGGCGTGTGCGACAGCGTAGTTGCCGCGGCTTAGAACGTCGTCCAGAACCCTGATCCCTTCGCACAGGCTTTCGAGGTCACAACTCGAGTACCTGCGCGAGTGACGTCGTTGGATGCAAGAATTAATCAAGATTGGATCCGAGACGTGCAACAGGGTCCTGTGGTCAATCTCGAAGTCGACGTTGCTGAGCTTCTCGTAGCTGCTGGTGGTTCCCATCCTGCCAAGTCTATGGCCGTCGCGAGAGCAAACAGACAGCATTTTCGCGGATCTCTTAAACGTGCCGCACGGGGACGAGGCGGTTGTCGAACTTCCGCTTCCGCATTGCCATCTGCCGGTCCTCGAGCTGAGCAGTCTCATTATCGCGTTCTTCGACCGGGGGAAATCGGTCTCATCCTGGTTCCGCTCCGCTTCCGTGGACGTGGACGGTTCCCTTGATTGATCGCCCGGTGGTTGAGCTTCTCGAGAAACAGAGACGCAGCGAATTGGCGGCCAGTGACGCGCGATGTTGAGAACGGTCGCGCATCCGCAAGCCCCCTCGCAACAGCATCCGAACTGCGGAGCGTTGTCCAGGCTAACTGCGGCCTCGACCGCGACCCGTTCGTGTTCTCGATCGAACGGTGTTCGCGCTGGTTTCTCGACGTGCCGATCCTGGCAGACGGTTTCCTCGTTGGCCAGCTCGCTGTCGAACCCTCTTTCGACGCATTCCGGCTCGGTGTCGGTCGAAGCAACGTGCGAGCTCCTGGGCTGCGAATCACAGGACGCATCGGCCGTGCGAATCGAACTCGAAATCTCGCGATTCCGAACATACGCACCGAGAAGATCGGCATCGATCGACAACGACGACCGGGCCAGCATCTCCGGCGTCGACTGGCCGCAGCTCTCGGACAGCGATACAGAAAATGCCCCAGGACGACGCGTCCACTCCCGTCCTGATCGTCTGAGGATCTCCTCTTCTTCACGACTGGTCTCTGACTCGCCTCGATCGTCCTGGCTGCTCTCGTCTCGACTGTCTCCTGTCGGAGGACGATTCTCTCGGTCAACAACGCTAACGCATACCCGTATATTCAATATTTCACTAGGAACGTGGTCCGAGCGATTGGTACTTACGCGAACGGAAAATGCTCGCGAAACCAAAGTGTCGCGATATCGATCCCGGAGGCGTAACGTACGGCGGTGGTGGACTGTCGGGCAGGTAATTGATGCGCTTCGGTGGATTCGCATCGGTGTCGGCGTCCGTGTCGACCCCTGCATCGGCATCACCCCCGCTGTTCGGCACCGGTATCGGCATCGTCCGCTGATTTCCGCAACTTGTACTTGCCGCATCCGCCGTAGAAAAGTCGGATGATCGCTCCATCCTCGAATAAATCGTTTTGTGAATGTTCGAGCGATATCACTGGGCATTTATAATAATAGCGCCGTGACTGAAGAGTATCGGAACAGCATCGATAGCAACGTGCAATAGATTGTTGTTTAACCTCGTAAGTGGCTTGTTTTTTTCACCGCTAGCATATACATATACACGTAATAGGCATTACATAATAAAATCGTCTCGTCTCGTGTGCATTCTGCAATACCTATAGTGATGATGATCAAATCCGTCATAGCCACTTAAGAGGTTAAAGCGCACAAACTGAAAGACGAAATTGGATTAACTGGGACACACGTGATTCGAACTTCGATTCTTTATGGTTTCTTCTGCAGCGGTCATTTGACCAAAGATCTAGCGGAGCAATAGTACTGGTCTGATGTGGTTCAGGTATCGCACCGTTTGATGCACACCTTTGCATATGGCATATACAACCCGTGGCATAAAGTTTCCGATCGGAGGCATTGATACGGATATTACAGAAAACATTCATGTTTTAGAAGTATAAGATATGATTTTATGGATTTAATACTGATAATTTCAGTTTATTTCAAAAAAGAAGAGTCCAGCGGGAAATGGAACTGTCACGCGATAGAAACTTATTTCCGTGCATTTTGTTTATTTTCTCCGATCTAAAATACGCCACAGGTTGTAAAATAGTCTACATGCAGATTACTCACGAGCAGCCGTGACCCGGAGAACTCGTACCGCGAGAGTCCCGAGACCCGCAGGCACTTCTTTTCTTCCGGGCTACGATCTCCGAATCGAGGCCCAGTTTGACGACTTCGTCATATCCTGGGGGCGCTTCATAGACCGGTGGATCATCGGACACCGCGATCTCGTCGATTCGAGCCCCGTCTGTAATGTCGAACACTGTCCAAAGTGACGGTGGGAAATCGACGCCGATCAACCGGTTGCACCCCTACCTAACAGCTCGCTGATCGTCTGCAACCTCGATTGCAACTCCCTCTGTTGCCTCGCCCTGGCTCCCATTTTGTACAGCAGAACGATCAGCGCGGATATCAAAACGATCAAGCCGAGGCTGCTCGCGACAAACACCAGGGTAGCCGTTTTTAGATCCGGGTACCGATCGATTTTCGGGAAGTAATAGTTCGCCTTGTTCGAGTGCCATTTCCGGTCCTGCGGCTCCACATCCCAATCTACAAAATGAAATACGCCAGTGTACCTTTCGAACTGCCCCCATTGGGAACTAAAAATGCTGGTACCTCGAAAGCAAGTCGCCGGCTCGTCGCTGTTGTCCCCGCAGTGATCGAAACCGTCGCAGTTCAACTGGCTGGGTATGCATCTGTGATTTCGGCAAAGGAAATCGGAGCCCGCGAAACAGTCTGAAAATTAGATGGCAATGTCTCGAGGAAATGATAAAGCCTGACCCAAACCTACCCATGTAGCTGAAAGTTGCGTAGGCGATAGCTAGATTAGACGAAGAGCCGAACGTTCCTCGCAGGCTGACGTGGAAACCACTAGTCACAGGGGCAACGTGTTCCCTGTACCTTGGAGGCTGCACCTGACTCGCCGGATGTCTCAGGACCTCGAGTGGCAAGAGAGCTGAAGTTGGACCCTGCCTCACCACCAGCTCCGTGTTTCCAGCTGAAGGAACAGGTGCACAAATAGCTTATCAAAATCTTTGCACAAATAGCCACAGTCCTGTATAGTAAACGCTCATTCTTAGTCCAACAGCCGTGTTTTTCACAGATTTATATCGTGGCCCTGACTTGATTATTTTATGACTGCATCTACCACGCCGAGATTTCAACGAATCAAGTTTGGTCTAAATTATGTGGCGCTGCCCGGCGTCGGCCAGCAGTGGAGTGAGTAGGCACTGAACATGAATCATGCCCTCGACTCCAGACTAATAATGAGTGTTTACTGTATTCGCTTTATTGTTTACCCATGTCCGCGAACGCAACCACCTTCAGATATATGTGCGTTTTCGCGTGCAGAAAGTTCTTCGGCGGTCTGATCAGCCATACGCAGTCGTAGGTCTTGACACCCTCGACCCCGACCATGTCCATCATGGTTATAGCACCGCCGAGATTCTCCACGTAGCCGCCGCAATCGGTGATGGGCTGCACGGACTTATCGAACGCGTGACCGACCACGAATGAGTAGAAAGCCTTGTAACCGAGCCCGGTACCACCGTTCGCGTAGAATCGTATCAGCAACGACGGCCCGGAACTCATAATTACTGGCGGTCGAAACCTCGCGCCACTGCTCACGTCCAACCTTTGCCCGTTCCAATCGTAAAACTACAATGTCCAACAGGGCCGAAAAGTCGAAATCAGTTTAGAGTTTAGAAATTAGTCGACCAACAAGGGTATATATTCAGTTGTACAAGCCGATTTTTATGAAAATTATCCACTTTGAAGGGGTGAAAACAGCACCCTCAATGTCGGTGGTCAGAACCATATTTTCTAAGACAGTTTGTATCACTTGAATATGTTCCCTTGTGAGATCGGGATCGGAAAGGTAAATGAAACTAGAACTATGCGAGAACTCGATAATGTCGGTTTGGGTTGTTGAAAATTTCGGGATTTCTCCCCGCAAGACCCACCTCCATGATCGATACGGTCGCCAACTGGAAATCGCTGAAAAGCAACCTAATGCGACAAGACGGTGCCTCGCTCGGGCACGCGACCACATACTCCAATCCCAGATCACGTGGATAACGAGCGGGGAAGAACGGGGACGTTAAAATGCCGCCGCCGGTGCTGTTCAACCCTTTCGCCGTTTGACCGGTTAACTCTGTGCCCCTCAGATGCAACCTATTCCCTGCGGAATCAAACCGCTATCGTAATCGAGAGTCTCACAAACTATACCGAACACGATTCTCTACGCTCTCGCTTACTTTCCGCCGTGTATTCCAGCGTGAACGCGTGCTTCCTCGACTCACTGTAGAGAAGCGTGATCGACAGCGTCCTCGTACTCGACCTGTACGTGATCGGCGCGTACAGCCCGCAAAACGGTGTCCCGGACACGTCTTCGTACGGCGGCTCCGAGATCCACACGTAGTCGCACCTGTACAAACAGGGAACTCAATACAAATTGAATGACTTGCGGCTACTGGGTAATACAATCGAATGACTCTATGAAATAAAGTCTACGTGAAAAAGCAGGATTGGAGAGCCACCTGCACGGGCTATCCATCATGACGCTGCCGTCGCCGCAGTGATGCGACAGCGAGATGCTTTGAAAGGTGACGATGATCACGCAGGATGGGCATGTGACCAGCTCGAGAGTGCACTGAGCGTGAGAACTGTTGTTCGCGTAAATTCGCGAACCATCCTGTCTGGCCTCTGTCTTCGCGAACGACACGTTCTTCGCGTACAGAATGCCCTTCTCCCCAAGTTCGAGATACAGTCGGCGACCATTCTGGGGTCCGCAGATGTCTTCGTTGCGGACAACATCGCCCTCGGCGTTCGCGACCACCAGCCAGCAAAGTAACGCCACACAGTAGACCGTTTCTATAAAATAGAAGATTTTAATTAAAATATTTTCAATTAGATTCTCCCAATTACAACAGTATACAAGGTGTTCGACTACAGGTGGAAGACAATTTAAGGGGTGGTTCTCGACGATAATATAAGACGAAAATGAAGAATAACAAAATTTCGATTTCGTTATTTAGCTATTAACAATTAAAAATCCGCCTAAAATGCGGCAACACGTCCAACAAAAGTGTATCCAGACAGATGGATGCATACTTTAGTTCTTACTTGAGGCCTCAGCGAGGTGAAAATGCATGTCAGCGCGGATATTAGAAATGCCCTTGTGAATTTTAACGAGTAGGTAGGTTCAATGTCGTCCAACGATTTATTGAGCATTTTCACCTCGATGGGGCCCCAAATGAGAACCAAGGTATGCATGCATCTGTCACTTGATACGTGACTGTCGCGCGCCACTTTGACGTACGCAACGTACACTTTTGTTGGACGTGTTGCCGCATTTTAGGCGAATTTTTAGTCGTTAATAGCAAAATAACGAAATCGAAATTTTGTTATTCTCCATTTTCGTCTTATATTATCGTCGAGAACTACCCCTTAAATTTTCTCCCAGCTGTAGTCGAGCACTGTATAAAAGAAAGAAGAACCCGGACATATTTAATAGAAAAGCGTAAAAGATGAATCCGCTAAAATCCGAAAAAGGATTCCGCTGTTTAATTGAATAGTTCTGAGAATATGTGTTACAGCGGATTATTTAATACTTTAAATTCAATAAATCAATCATTGTACAGAAAATATAGTTTCTACACAAAGACGTTATTTGTCATTATATTTTATAATTATACTAGGTGCTTTTGTCTTCTGCAGAGTAGCGTATTTCGATAACGTTCTAAAAGTCGAAATAAATTTGAGGTACGTTCAAATAGAACGGAACCATCGTCGCACCAATTTTCACAACCGTTTACTAATTAGCTTGAAAATATAAGGGTTTGAAGGAAAATCAAACTACACCACACTTGTCTCTTCATACAGAATCAACACTGTCCGCCGTCAAAGTAGTTTTCCTTCATCGCCCTGGGTCTTTGAAAAATCGAATTTTGCGAAGTCATTATCCAGTGAATCTCATTCGGGTCGATTAGTCGATCATGAGATTGGAACAACGTATACTCACCGAGGCGAAAGCGACGGTACATCTTCTTCCGACGGAAGAAAATGTTCTTCTGTCTCTCGAGAAACCTATCGCGATTACGTGGGTAATTTCATTAGTCGCAACACTGTTACGTACCTTCTTATCACGGTATAAAGCATTTTTATGGTATCCTGCGCGTTCGGTCTCGAATGCTCGTCTTTGAACCTTCCAACAGAAATTTTTACGTAATTTTTGATCGGTAACGGGGTGTTGATCGGGAACACCGTGTCCGTCGATCGGTAAACCGGTAAATGTACGAAGAACGCAATAAACGTCGTAACGAGATTGGCTTTGATTCTTGTTCGAAGTCGAAAAGCATAATCTTCGATCGGATTAAAATTCCGATCGATTTGAAAATTTCTACTTACCTGTCTGCATCGTAACGATCGCCTCCGGACCGGGAAACCTGATTAGCGCCGGTACACTCGGAAAGCGATAGTGCAAACCGCCATAGAATGTGTCTGTCGACGCGCATGCGTGGTCACGAATTTATCGGGAGGATAGAACGCGGTAATATTCTTGTTTTCAGAAAAAGTTACCGTTCTTTTCTTGTATTCTTTAGGTTATAAATTAAATGAATATTCTACGTTATACGAAAATAACTATCGAGTCGTTATGTTAGACTCAACGTCCCTTTAATTACCGCAACCATCGATGCAAGCGTGAAACGCGGGTCTTTCGAATACAAATGGCTACCAATTTTTTTCTGTAGCTATGTTCACGACGTCCACACTTAGGGACGCATGCGCACCGGAGATCAATACAGAAGCTTGACACTTCCCTTCCTAAACTACATAAATTTCGATGGGAATCATAGATATACAGGGTGTCTCAAAATTCCTTTAACATCCGGAAATGAGAGGTTTCTGAGATCGTTTGAAGCAACACTTGCTTTTGCAAAAATAGCGTCCGTGGCTTCGTTAAGAAGTTATTAACGAAAAACACGGACCAATCTGAGCGCGACCTGAACGCGTGTTAGCACAGTAGACCAATTGACATTTGGCGCGCCGAGCCGACTGTGCAAACTGGCGTCTAGGTCGTGCTCTGATTGGGCTGTGTTTTTCGTTTAATACATAAACGTTAATGTAAATAAGGTCCGCGCCGTTCAAATCGCGCGGATTCCGCAGTGCCTGAACAAGCTCGAACGCCATTTTTGCAAAGGAAAATGTTACTTCAAATGATATCGTGAACCTCCCATTTCCAGATGTTGAACAAATTTTAAGACACCCTGTAGAGATAGACTGCGCGGCCTGAACGAAGAGCTGAAGCCCACAATGACGGTGCGGGTTACAAAGAGTGAGAGAGAGACCATTAGCCGGAGTGTATAGCGCTCTCTTTCTAATTGTCATGAATTAGAAAGAGAGCGCTATACAAACCGGCTAATGCTCCCTCTCTCTTACTCTTTGCGCCGCCATTGTGGGCTTCAACTCGCCTGTACGACGGCTCACTCTATCTCTATCTATCTATGGTGGGGATACGCACTGTCAAAACAGACTATGAAAGAGCCAGATTTAACGATCGACGGACAGCAATATTTGGACGATGCGCTAACCATGGAGATCGCTATTAATCCGGATAGACAGAGATTTCCATTCTGCATAGTTTGGACTCCGCTGCCAATCTTGACGTGAGTAAAGAGACACTGACTAACCTCCAACAGTTTCGAACTGCATCTGCTTACTCCCAAGATCGGTCGTGCTTTCCTGAAATCATGCTCGAAATTGCTTGATCTATTCCGACCGTGTCATCGTCGTCCCCATTTCTATTTCTATTTGCATTTCATAAGGTACTTTTTACCGTTTATCGGTCACATGGGCATCGCCACTTCTACCGGCGTGATAAGAGATTTCGCGGGTCCGTATCATGTGTCCGAGGACAACATGGCTTTCGGGAAACCCACAAAATACTGGCAATTGAACCACGTGAAAGCGAAGGGAGGCGCTCGGGGATGGGACGCCGGTGTCGCCGAAGCCAGCGAAATTTACAAATCGAGAATGGTCAGTGTCACCGCGAGTACCGCGTATGGTTTTCGCGAATGGTCATGCGTAGACGTTTCTTTCTTTCGCAGCACAACCTATGTTGCGACAACTGTCACTCGCACGTGGCGACGGCGTTGAATTTAATGTCTTTCAACAATTCCAACGATTGGAACATGGTGAAGCTAGCGTTTCTGATGCTTATCCACGGAAAATATACAAGGTAAACAAGTTCGATCCGAACGGCTTCCGCCACGTTCGTTGTTCACGTAGTCTGCCTTTAGTTTTCCAGCATTCCTAAAGACCTGGATGCCCTTTTGTCTCATCGCCACCGTCATCGTCATCGCTTGCATTTACCTACGATAAGTCTTGAACGCGAGTCCAGTTTCTGCGAGATGCAATGGTGAAAAATAAACGAAACGGTTTTGCGTGGAGGTTGCATCGGTTAGGATCTAAGGTTTATTCAAATTACGCGGTAATATTCAACACTACATTATGTTACAGATATATTTACATATACGTGAAGTCACACGCACGACATTGTAAGCTGACAGTTTACCTGCGAAACGATAGTCGAGCATACGGGTGCCCCGGTGCCGCACCAGCTCCTTCCAGAATAAAATAAAAACGTTCTTTCCGTTGGAACAGATGCGCGCGTGCTTCTTCGTCCAGATCGGACGGTCCATGGCCGTGTAATATGCAGATCAAATTCAATAAGAATTTTCCCCCTGAGTATTGTTCAACGAGAACGCGTCACTGGTTGCTCAAGTTATCCATCTCTGTTTTGACGTCTTCCTCCAATGAGAAACTGTAACTGTAATCGCTGGACTCTATTCTCTCGATGAACGACAAAATTTCGCCGATTCGAAGTCTGTCGATTTCAAAGTCGTTGTTCTTCAGGATCTCTAATCGTTTGCACAATTTGAATGGTATATCGTTTAAGAAGCGAGTGCTCTCCCCCTGGTTAGCTGCTGGGTCGACCGTCATCGAGGAAAACTCTGGAACCGGAGGGATATAGGGGTACATGCTTCCGGTTGGATATCCAGGCCCGCTTTGTCCAGGTTGAGGTGGCTGAGGTGCTATTCTTTTTTCTATGATTATGTATTCATCCCCCTCGTCTGAAGGTTTTCCATCCTCCCCAGCTTCAGACGGGTAGCCTTTTTGGTTCTTCTTCCATCCAAACAGCCAAGACATTTTTCACGGAATGGTATAGGTCCGTGTCGATCGTCCCTGCCTCAACAAAAACGAAAGAGGTTAAATTCGCGTATACAACTGCAATCGTACATCCCGATCGACAGAAAATGCGATACACACTCGCCTACGACGTTACACCTGTCATTAAAGAGAGAAACTTACAAAAAGCAGGGAAGTCCCTTAGATATTAATCATCCCGCAGGAGCTCGTCCCTTTGTCTTCCGAACGGAGCTCTTGTCTCGCGACACGTCAATTCAACAGGCAAAAAAAAACGAATTTTGCACCAGGAAAATATGAGAGGATAATACGCAGCATTAGCAACTAGTGACTTCGCGAGATCGATCGAAGACGATCACAGACGAGGTGCCGGAATAGACCAATCGCTGTATAGAATTTCGTACTGTATCGTCTGAAATACCGACATGACTACGAATCGACGCGCACTTTTTCTGCGCATTTCAGCGGTACTGCAAGATCGTGCCATTTTGCAACATCGAGCGCGGGAAATAACTACTGATGAAATACGTTCGACCGTAGGACACGAATGCGAGTTACTCGTACGTATTAAATGTATCATTCAATTAATTAGTGCAAAATCGGTGTGAAAATCGTATGGTCCTGAGTCCCAGTTTGAATCTGTCTGATTTGGTTCTAATATATTCGTAATGCGCTTTACTGGATTTCAAGCGATTTCAAACGGTGATCGTAAATATCGCTGAGATTTCACCGCGTTCCGTCAGATGGCAGCACCGATCAGGCGAGCGGGTGCGAACGAAAAGAAGGAGAGGGAGAGAGGGAATGTTTGGGAGGGGGATGGAGAACCACGACGTCATGGACGAGATGTTGGTCGATCGAGGTCGTCGAAGGTACACCAGTCGGTAGTTGGCAAGCCTGTCGCGAACCGCTAGGTTGTAGGTTAGTTATAGCTGGTCGCATAGCTGCGTAGCTACGTCTCTCTGGCTGCGTTAGCGCGGAATTTGGAAAAATTTCACGAACGAACGCGCACATATCGCGGTCGAATCGGTGAATCCAGTCGGAGAGTTTGTAACGAGTGAGCGAGAGAAAGAGAGAGAGGGTTCGTGAGAATCGAGGGGAACGTCGTCTCGCGTGGTCTCCAGTGGTCTCTCGTCTTGGAGAGCGACTTACGCGTTCCTCGTGTTTGGAAACGCATGCGTGCTACCAAGGTAACGAAGTGCGTCTGCCAGTTGTCCGACGGATTGTTATAGTTGTACGAATGGCGTCGAGGTAGCAGCTCGATCGCATTGTTTTTATGTTTCTCGTGTGTGTACATACCATGCATATACGCTCTGTCTAAGGCGTATCGCGCGAGTGTATCGCGAGTGTCTACCGTTCGTCTCTTTTACGCGTCCAGTTGTTCCAAAGTGCTTCGGTTCCCGACCGGGTGAGAAGTCGTGCTAAGGAATCTTCGGGATCGTCGAGGGGCCGAAACATACGTGGTTCGCGAAGGTGTGGCAACGTTACCAGTGAGTCTCGGTATTAGTGAATTTGCGCGGTACCGACCATCGCTCTGGCCCCCCCTGTTCGCTGCCTCTCCGACTGCGTTCCACTCCAATCCTCTTCTCTCCTCTCCTCCGCGTTTCTATCCCATCCCATTCCATTCCATTTCATAGCTTACCAGCACGGCATAGCACAGCACAGCATACCATAACATAACATCCTATTCTATCCCGTACTCGGGGTCTCGTCCGCTACTTTGGTTCCCTCGTCTTCGACGTGCTTCCGGTTTCATCGTTGCACCGCTGCTCCATTCCTGTTGCTTGCTCGTTCGGGAAACTCGGTCGTCGAACGAACCCGTTCGCGCGTCGCATTTTTGCCACGTGTCGCCGAACACATCGTACTAGAATCGAAGTCCGCGGACAAGCGTCGCGAACGTTCGCCGATACCCGCGAGGAATTCGCGAGATTCTTAGTCCGACGCTTTTTACTTTGTACCGTCTCGCCCCGCCTCGACTACTCGCGTTTATCTCCGACAGACCGATCGAGAGAAAACCGAATTCGCATTCCGATTCGATTCGGATCGGCCGGTCTCGGCCACTGACGGCATCGCGACCGAACCAGTACGCGCGCCACTTGTCAAGATTTGAACCCGTCCGACGCCGCAGCGTTGCGATCCGAGGTACCAGGGCTGGACGAACTATTTTCTTAGGGTTTTTGCGTGTCGTGTGGCCTTACAGTGTAATTTCAATTCTGTTTTGAATGTCTCGCTTTTTATTCACACAATCTAAATTCATTGTTACTATAAATTCATACGAATGTTGTCGATCTCCGCACGTTTCTCTCACGATAAAGCCTGCTCTGATACCGGCAACAAAATTTATTAAGTTTATTGTAGTTTTTCGTGCATTGCTTGCTGTTTAGACCAGGCATGTAAAACTCGTTTACCACCAAGGATTGATTGCCACGACTTTTATTAACGTTGCAGTTACATATTCAAAATAACATGCGTACAGAATAGAATAATATTACAAAAATACATATCTATCAATTATTATACGAATTACACACATTGTAGTTTGATACTGTTCACATCAGGTCTAAACTCTCGAAAATGAATTTTCAATTTTCATTACTGGCCAAAATGAAAGTTTAAAAAAAAAGTAATATTACCTTGTAGATAATTTTTTGTTAAATGTTTTTTGCATATCATTTCATAAACCAATTAATAATTAATAAAATACTAAATAAATCTAATTAATCATAGAAAAATCAGGTCGTTTGGTACAATTATAAAAAAGTTATTCCATTTTAGAAAGTGTACGAACACTTTGTACACCCAATGTACAATTTTAAGAAAACGGGACCGTACGTTTGACACGCCTGGTCTGGACTTCACCTCCTACGACGGGCATTCATTTTTTAACAAAATCAAGTTACGAGTTTTGCCCGGCCAATTGACATTAATCGAAACACACTGTCCTACGCGATTTGTTGTTCCGTGCTTTTGGAATGATCGCGCGATGCCAACAGCCTGCCTCAATTCGCGCCGCGTTTTATCGTAAAGCCTTTTACGTAAAGCACGTTACTGATTCGCGTGACCCGGACCAAGGCTCCAGGGAAAAAAGCGATCGTGTCCCAGCCACTGATTCGGTAACGGCGATCCTCGACGAGAATAAAGCCGCTCCATCCCTTCGCGGACCCGCGACGATCGATGTTCGTTATCGACATTTCGCGCGGCGGACCACCGACTCGAACTCGCGTCCGAGTTCTCTCCGTCTCGGCAAGTCGCGGTACGGACTCGGCTCGGCTCGGCAACGCTCGGCCCGAATCGAACATCCGCCGCAGGGTAATTTAAAATGCGATTCCAGCCGAGCAAAATGTCTTTTCTTATTTTTTCCTTCTGTTCGCGTGTAGACATCCTAAAAGTGTTTACCTTTACGACACCGGTAGCAATGGCAGGATTGCGTTACTGCCATCTGTTCCTTCGTGCAGGTAAAAATGGAAATCTTATTTTACGTCGCTGTCCCGAAAGCGAATAGATTTCCGCGGGAGACTTGTTGATTCGAGAATAGAATTGTTTATAAAATAGTAACACGTTGAACGACGCGCAACTCATTGTATTCATGGCAATGAACATCAATTTATTAGTAACAAACAATTTTCCAACGCTAATAGCTTCTTCGAACGAAACAAATCTGTGAAAAACTTCTAACGCTGTCAACATTTGTTAAAATTGATTAAACGATTGTTATTATACTGGAGAAAAAATAGATGCGACAAAATTGTAGAATAGTATTGAACTGGTTTCTCTTGTACCGTTCGATTGTTGCTCGGCTAGAACTGCATTTCAGAGCAACGTGCACCGCGTTTCGCGCGCGTGCAACCCTACATCCGAGCTCGCGTTTGAACCTCGATCGATGAGGTTCGCGCGCGCGGCGGGGTTTATAATTTATTTAACTGTCGTCTCTCGCGCGAGCGTGGAAGCGCAGCACGCTCGATCCACCGCGTTTGTTCCGCGCGAACCGGATGTAACGCGCGGAAGAATTTTCTCTCGTTCCGTGAACCGGTCATGGTCTCGGTCTCGGCCGCGGGATCGGTTCCAGGGAGCGCGGGAAATCCGGGTGCAGGTGGCAATAGTAAATAGTTATGTATCTAGTCCAAGCCCATTGAAATTGAAATATCGTGAAACGCGGACATCGTAGACCGTGGATTTTCATGCAAGTTGAAAACTTTCTCGGCGACTCCAAGTAGAGAGTTCTAACAGTAACAAAGAAATCAATTACACTTCCTGTGTTTTGCTATTGATTGAAACAATTATGTATAAATTTTTAAAATGCCGACGGTGCGGCGTTCCAACCGGACGATGGTTCGACTCGTAATATCGGCTGGATGCGTCGCCGTGGAATAACCGAACGTCCAATTTGCGTTTCAGGGTGCCACGTATGACGCGAACGGAGAACAGTGTTGCAAAGCCGAGACGTCGATGGTAAATGGTAGATGCAGGGGACGGTGAATGTTGGAGGAAACAGAATGTCCAGCGAGCAACCGCGAGCGAGCGCCGTTGCGACCACGGGTAAGTGCTGGATGATATTCGCACGTGCTTGTTTATTCGCGACGGTCCATCGCGAAAGCGAAACCGTCGCCGGCTACATATCGTCTGTCGGTCGATCAAGGAATCGTTGGCGCGGGATCTCGACGTCGACGCGGGGCTTTCATTCATCGTTTCGTATATATTTTCGATCCGTGCCGCCCCTTCTCTCCCGCGATCGCACTTGTTGCCATTGAGCGTCGACGACGGAACGCGCGAGGCTGCCCAGATCGTCGACGCGACGCACAGTGGTCGATTTTCCGAAAAAGTCGGATCGAAAATTGTCACTCGAACGTCTCATTTAGTCGCGTATAATAGGATGCACCTGTTAATCTCGTGGATCGATGTATGATTCTGATCGAGCAACTTATTACCATATTAACGGGTCAATTGTCACAAATGCGTAAAATCCGCAGTCTGGTGATCAAGGTCCGCTCCCCATTCAGTGTTTCTAAGACGAGCGTAAGCTCGCGAACGTACCTAATTAGAGCTTGCCTCACGGTGCGAACATTTCCGGGCCGAATTCCACCTATTTCGACGGAAATGGCTCACGGTGCGACGCGCGATGTAATTCGACGAGGGGAGGGAAGAGGAAAAGATACCGCGCTTCTGCGTAGGAGACGCGGCGTGATTATTATTTCGGACTACTCGCGGCTATTTCGGAACCGTAGCGATTTATCGTGCAGGTCGAACCGCGATCGTGGGCGTCAGAGATGGGACGCAACAACGGAACGGAAGACCGAGCGACGGGGGTGGTGGGACCGCGAGCGTCGGACAGGTAAAAATAAATGACGGGGCGAGGCGGGCTCCTACGATCCGAAATAGATGGTCGATCGTCGATCGCTGTTGTTCGTTACCGGTTTCCAAGACGATATCTCGGTTCCGTTCGGTTCGCCACTCTATTTTTAACCCCGAGATTAGCAATAGCTGCTTTCAACGCGGCTTAATCTTTTCCCTGAATAAACCGTGTTTCGATAACTTCGTAACAACGAAGCGTCTAGAGGTCCGCCGGGAAGTAAAGCGAATATTTTCCACCTCGACCGTGTACACGATCAAATGATTATCGCTACCTTGACCTGGCAACTTCTTTTACGAATAGGCTGCGGATTTTATGAGTTTATGGTACAGAACCACCCTTCGCAGACCTTAGCAGTGATTAAAATATTAATCGTGACATAAACGTCCCAGGTTGCTCACTGAGGATTAAGAATACGAATCTATTTGGAAACGTTTTATTTTGCATAAAAATCCGCAGTCTATGAAGTGTCGCAAGTGACACAAGTGAAAAGGAAGTTCTCGCACAGGCTTGTACGGACACTGATGTGTTCCCACTCGAAGCTTGAAAGAAATTAGGATAAAAGGGTATCGTTCTTACCCGATTCAGGTCCGTTTTGGGATGTAAGCTATCCGACGGCTCCTCACGTGCGACATGTTTCGTTTATAGAGGTCGAGGATCGAGATTGTCATTATCGTGAGAACTCCTATAACCTTGAGCAGCATAAGCATTCTCGTGTCGTGTTCCGGCGCGGCGGTCCACGACAGAAATTCGACCATGTCCTTCGCCATTTGCGACTCAGTCGCCGGTGTACCGTCCTCGTATTCGATCATGCCGTCGAACAGTATCTGCGACATGATTCGAGAACAATACCGTAGAATAGTCGGGAGAAGAAGGAGGGAAGGGAAAACTCGGACGGTGGTGGCGTACTTGAGCCATTCCGGTGATGGTACCAGGAAAGTACGGATTGAAGTGTTGCCCATCGCCTAAATGTATGCCCGCTGGCGGATCTTTCCAGCCGGTTAGGTAGGAAAAGATGTAATTGGGGCCGTCGTCTTTCGCGCACACTATGTACGTCAGATCCGGTGGATAGCTGCCAAAGTTTGCGGCCCTGGCCGCTTCTTCGTTCGGGAACGGCGACGGCACCCTCTCCGACAATCTCGCCGGCCTCTTGAAATAGTTACCCTCAGCATCGGGGCCGTCGTCCACCTGTGCCGCAAAACGGTCCCATTTACTCTCACATAGCACCCGAGCTTTACCATTCGGCGCATAATGCATAAGTATTTCTTTTTAATTATTTACGCGTCACCGGTACACTAATTTTCTGACATTTCGGAAAAGTACAAGCTGTTCGGTCCACATTTAAAAAAGTTATTTTTATTAAAGGGGGTGCGAATACTTTTGTTACTGATCGTAGTTTCGAAGTGCAAAGTGTTGAGCTAACAAGAATAAGGGTGGAGGAATCGGTTCGGGGCTTTGTACATTTCCGGCGGTTTTATGACGGTATAGTAACCTCGTACTCTTCGGCGATCGCTCGAGCCTCTGCCGCGGTGTGAGTCGCGTCTACCAGGTCCATGAAGCGGACGAATTGCAGGCTGTGGCAAGTGGAGCAGACTGTCCGATAAATTTGCCAGCCCCTTCGCAGAGCTGCGTGATCGAAAGTCTGGAACATGCGTGAGAACCGCCAAGGGTAACTCGGCACCTCGGTCGGGCTCTTACCAACCGCCTTCACCGAGTCGTTCAGTAGGTAGAGAATCGTTCCACAGCTCCCGATCGCAAGTCCCGCGAGCCGGACGATCCAGCTCCGAGCCATTCAACCAACAAATACGTCAATTCGAAACGAATTGTGAATAGAATCTGACACGCGCGAGCCTGACAGACGTTGTTTCGATCGCTCGACGGACAACCGACGAGCTACGCGATTTCTCGCGACCACCTTCTTTCACGTTCGTTCGAAAATACGACAAGCTACAACGATAAAGTATGTATCGATACTTGTCGATCGCTATTACGTATCGCGGCGTCGCGCTATCATTCTACGTCAGGAATCGAGCACATTTGCAATTGCAAACGTGCATCGTTAATAGCTCCACGTTTCTATTCGGAGATGTGACTATGTCTTTTAGTTTTAACACGTTGACTGCCACGTGAAGTTTATGCATTTCATGCAAGTTCCAAGTATTCCATTCATAGAAGCTATTAACGTTATTAATAACTAGCTGGCACATTTTATGCACTCGTGACGAAAATACAAGTACGGAAAATGCAAAGGAAAAATAACGTTAAAAGAATTTAAGACAGAAGTTGCTTTCTTTGGTATTACGAAGAGAAGAACTAAATGCTTATGCAGGTTCTTTTTCTAGACAATATGTATTTTGCATAAAGAACCGCGGTCTACTGATATCAGTTGTTAGTTACTTGATAATAAAGCTCGCACCTTAACGCTGTAATGTGGTTCATTTCCGCGTTAATGTATTCACATTCACTGTCATTAATTTTAAGGCAGTCGTTTTTAAATAATTCTACATATAGTGCCGGTCACCAATGACCACCGTGCTGTGCAACGTGTTAGCGTTATAACTAGACTGCATTGTTTTTATGCATTTATGACAAAAATTTACAAATCAAATGAGGATCGGTAAAAACGTTCGAGCTATTTAACAATGCTATTGCACTATTTCCAACACGTGAAAATAGTTAAGCAGTTAAACGAATATCTACGTAACTTTTGTAATTAATGCAGACAATTTTTATTTTGCATAAAAACCGCAGCCTATTTATAACCAAATGAGTTGCCAATCGTGTAGACGACGCAACGAACGACGAATACAATCGAAATGACATACCATTATCACCGTAAACACAGTGCAGTTTATACAATACACACGACCAATTTATTCGTTCAACTAAGAATAAAATGGAATATTCCTGAAAGTTGATAGTGAACTAGTTTACATTAATACTATGATAAGATGAAGTTGTTCATCGAATTAAGAAGAAAATGGAAGCTTCCTGGAAGTTGATAGCGAACTTAAGAGGTTTATACTCGGTGTAACGAGGAGACTCGGTGCGGCATTATCTCGTATTGTCTATCCGTGGACGCAGCTCTGAAAAATTCGACAGGCAAGACAAGCCTAAACTCTTATGCTAGCGTATCAAGGTCGGCGGCGGAGGCGGCGGAGGCCGCTTCCTTCCGGTACGGCGATCTTCGCGATATTCCTCGAATACTCGCGCTCGCACGAGCGAGCGTCGCGAGCGCTAAAACCGATTCGTTGTTTCGCGAGGCTAGCTTCTCCCGCGGGTTACGTAACGCCCAACCAGCGTTACACAACAGCGTTTTACAATAAAGGCGTCGCGTGTATTTCCGCGACGTTATAAATAAACTACTCGGTTATGCTTGGCATTATGCATGCGCGCATATTGGCGAGCTCGCGTACGAATCGGACAGCGGAGTCGTTCCGTTTCGTTTCGTTTCGTTTCTTCCTCGAGACGCTTCCTCGCGCGCGCTCGCGACAATGTATGTACGCATGTACTGGGTGAAGCACCTAACTCGATCTCCTCGAATAACTTCTCAATTATGCGTTGCACAAACAAATGATTTCTGCAGATGTTGCATGGGATCGAGGGGGGCACGATGGGAAATGACTTTATAAGCGGAGGCGTTTAGCAAATTTAAAGGTCAACTTTGATATTTTCAGCGGAACCGTACGTTTTCTTATGCGCCGATCGATGCAGATTTTTATTCTCTATAAAAAGATATTGACCTGTCAGAGAAATTATTAGTTTAGCAGATGTTGTTAACAGAACCTTATTCTCTTACTAACAACTTCACACACCGATACCAAGTCGCATTGTCAAACAAGAACATAGTGTTTTATAGAGAATGAAAAACTGCATCGGTTGGCGCATAACGAAATATACGGTTTCGTTGAAAAAATCAAAGTTGACCTTTAAACCTGCAGAACACCCTCCACTTTAAAAGAGTCGTGTCCACCACGTAATGTTCCTCTTGATACCACGTAACATCTGTGAAAATCATTTTTTCGTACAACGCTTAATTTCGTGATTCGTGATGATCGAGTTAGGTGGTTCACCCTGTATATCGGGCCACGACATTCCTGCGTCCGTGAGCAGAGAGGAGAGGAGAAGCGCACGGATATCGGACAACGACACGGACAACGGATGTTTGACCGACGACGCTAACTGACGATTTCTTGGATAATTTCGGGTCACGATCGACCCGCAGGAAAATCATTCCTGTCTCTGGAGGGTAGCCGTCGTCGCAGTGGTCGCAGCCGTCGTCGCCTCCATGGCGCGTTAATGGTAACGCGTCAAGGACGACGATAGCGAAGGAGCACGATAACGTTACGTACTTCTCGTGACCACCGGACTCGTCTAATAATAGGTAGCCGCGTATCGATCCGCCACTCCGCGAAAGACACTACTCCCAGTGTTCTATCGTCTAACGAAAACACGTTACCGACGAATTAGTTCTCCCGTTCGTAGGCCATGCGGCGCGACGCGACGGTTTCTTCTCTTCTCTTTTCACCTCTTCTCTTCTTTTCTTCGCGCCTCGTTTTGACTCGCCTCGCTCCTCTCTGCTCTCAGCGTCATCGTCGCAGCCGTTATCAATCCGTGTTGCGAGCCACGCTATTTATATCGCGACTCCGCGAGCTTGGACGATACGCGACGCAACCCAACGGGAATCTATGCTTTCGGGACGAAAGGTCCCATAGCTCTTCAAATTAGTCGAGCAAATTGTAAACGCGATTAGACGACTACTTCGACATAATCACCGGTCCCGGATTGGGATTTAGCGGCCCGAAATCGGTACGAGGTTCTTCCGTTATCTCCTATCTTGAATTATGTCGCTTCACCTCATTACCGCGGATTTCATGCATCTACAGGGTGTTCGACTACAGGTGGGAGAAAATTTAAGGGGTGGTTCTTAACGATGATATAAGACGAAAATGAAGAATAAAAAAATTGCGATTTCGGCTTCGTTATTTAGCTATTAACAATTAAAAGTCAACAACGCGTTTAGTAAAAGTGTACGTTGTGTACGTCAAAGAGTTCAATGTTGTCCAACGATTTGTTAAACATTTTCACCTCACTGGGGCTCCAAATGAGAACCAAGTTATGCATGCATCTGTCACTTGATACGTGACTATTGCGTTATTAATAGCTAAATAACGAAGCCGAAATCGCAATTTTTTTATTTTACATTTTCGTCTTATATCATCGTAATGAACCAACCCTTAAATTTTCTCCCACCTGTAGTCGAACACCCTGTATAACAAAAGTGACAACAGTTTGAAACAAAGGTTCAAAGAATTATAACTGTTTCCTTTATCTCGATCGACAATTTTTTAACAACGTGTGTTTAACATCGGATCGAATCAGTGCGCTGAAAACATCGATATACGTTGTGTTCAAAGAATTGCAGACAATTTTTATTTCGCATAAGGATCCACGAACGAGATTGCGAATGATCGAGTTCCTTTGATGATTTCATCGTTTCAACGGTTTAAACGTCTACCGAAGGATTACAGAGTCTGGCGAGGGTGTTGGACGCTTTCGACGATCAGTATCATAAGTCCGAACGCTTTAAGGTGGGATCTCCTTTGCGCGTCTGGACGGTTAGAAACGGACTGCTCCGTATGGAACGGTATCGATCGATCGGTAGATTTGCAGGCGGTAAGAAAAACGACGCGCGAAGCGTCGAAGTCAACGCGCGTTGAACTCTCGCGAGGCATAGGAAATCGCGAAGCTGCGTTGCCGTGTGTGCGGACATAGTTTTAGATTCCAATGCCATGAATGCCTCTTGGCGACCGCTGTACCGCCATACGATATACATACACCAATTCTCAGCTTTAGTGTTTCCTTAAAGAAACACATTTTTCATGGATATTTTCATTTTAATCAACTATTTGGAGTATGCCATTTAGTAGACAACGAATGTTTATGGAAAAAAAAATTGTCATCTTGAATTGCAACAGAATTTTACTTTAATTTTGAATACGATTAACGAGTTGAAAACAATATAAAAGTATTTTTAAGTTCGTCTAATACTTTTACTGTTTGAAATTACACCTGCTAATTTTCATCAGAAATGCATATGATCCGCTGTCTAGCCGTTAGACGTGGAACACGGTAAAATCCATCTCGTAAAATGGTATGACGAATACTCCAGTCTGAAGCGCCAAAAAAATATTGACACCTGTCAATTTGACAAGCCTGCCAGATCCTGAAGTTCGGAATGGATGACCCTTTAGTATTTGCATTTTATCGTGGAAAGATTCGAAGGATAAAGAAGTTCTAATTGCCGTATCCATTAAATGAATTAAGTTGAATGTAAGGGGTTAACGCGTTAAAATGGACGATTGGCGTTAAAGGGGTCCGACAATGGAGCAAGACACAAATCGTCGAACCGGACAATACGAAAACGTTGTTCTCGATCCGAGCCCGCGTAGGCAGGCGCTCAGTACACGTGTATCCGTGGCGCCACGGATGGCCAGCTCGGCCGCGACAACCGACGGCGAGAAGAAAACAAGAACGTTACGTAAATAGAAACGGTCAATGCTGCCATGGGAACACCGACGAATGTTACGGGAATCGAAGGGGATGGTAGAAACGCGTGGAGAACGGTGCGGTGAGGCGAGGCGGTATTCTATTCGCGAGGAACGCCGACAACGCGCTCGGTTTTGCCATAGATTCTCAATTGCCGCGCGACAGCTTCGGGGTTGCGGTCGAGGCGAAGCGGGTGACTGCACCGATTCGGTCCAAATCGATACCGCGACGCACAGGGGTCGATAACTATGAAAAAACGTGACGCAGAAAGAAATGATTTTAGAAGTAGAAAATTATTGTACAGTATGTCTCGTCTGATTTTGACATCTTCGCTTCATCCATCATCAAATTTAAATGGTATCGGGTGGGGCGTATTTTGGTGTTATCAATTTCTCCGTGAGTGGACGAGTAAAGGTCACGCGAAGGTCAACTTCGTATTTTTAAATGGGAAAGTTATTAGTTTAGGAAATATTTTAATTGATATAATCGCAAGACACCATTACTGTCGTACAGAGTTCTCTGCTCTTATTTATTGCCGAAAAAGAGACATGACAACCATTTCGAAAAATGTCTGTGGCTGTAGAAAAAATGTCAACCGATAAAAAATGCGTTGATTAAATATACGTATGTAGTTATCCAAACGACGATGCACCGGTGCAGTCGTATTTCGGTACAGTGCCGCTAAATATTGTAGTAGAAATTAATAGCGTGCAGCTCTGTGTGCGCGAGCTAGACTGGGGATCTATATGCAAAATAAAAACTGTCTATCTCGATACTGATGAGCTCGAATTAAATAGAAATGTATATCCTGCTTTAATGATGGAATTGTGATCGTCAAATATAGATTCGATTCGAATAAAAAATTCCAGCCTATCAAGAAAGGAAATCAATTTTTATTTTGCGTGAAGATCCATTAATTATTAGAGATGGGGTTGATGGGGGTTAAACCACGTTCGAACGCAGCCGCAGCTGTGTCTCGGCATTGCGAGGCAGCCTCAATAGCCTCAAGTGTCTTTTTAGCATTTGCGTGGCAAGGACGCGAGGCAGCACGAGGCAATCGGAGTATGTATCTGGATCTAGTGCATGCGCTGCAGCTCACGCGATGCGCGTCCACACGTAGCGAACAAGAGACTGCGAGGCACCATTGACGATGTCGAAGAACCAGCGGTCGTTGGTTCAGAGATTCGAGGCTGCCACGGCTCGGAATCAAACAGTTCACATTGCTTTCCTAACGTTTCGCATGTGTTGCAACAAGCTTTGTCAAGAATCACAAGATCAAGGATCGCGGTATCAATGCGTCTGCTGACCCTTGACCAAGCTAGCTGCAATGCTTGCGAAACCTTGGGAAGATAATACCGAAAGGACGTTCTTTGCCTCTGAGAATGTTAAGACTTTATCTACTGGAAGCCCGATGACCGTCCCACAGTTAGTGCCCTGGGTCTACGTTGACCCAGAATATCGAAAGCGACTTACCTTCTAAATAATTCGCGAAAATCCCAGAACTCGATATTGTTCTTAATTTTAGAAAAGTAAAAATTAGCGAATAAAATATATTAATTTCATTTATTACGTTTTCTGCCACATGTAATTATATTGCTGTAACAATGGTCCGCTGTCCGAGGGTTAATAGGATTTTCAATATTTGCGCTGTACCATAAGGAAGCTTGAAAGTCTTCTTTTACATAATATTACTAACCGATTAGACTTCGTCACTGCGGGTGACTTGTTGGTTTATGATTGATGTTATTTCTGTTCAAGGTACAAATTCATTCGTAGCCCCCCCTTCGTAAATTTATTGATTCTTTACAAACGACCGAAACACATTGACCTTCTCAGCGATAAAAGTTATGAAATGATCGCCGGTAATGTGTTAACAGTGAGAGCTGTACTTTGCCGTGAGGCCGTGAAAGCCTGAAATCTCTGATTAGTCGTACGGTGTCGAAGGTGGCAGCGTGTTCCGTGGTTCCTCGCGAGTCCACCTCGCGTCTGCGAGTCGCGCGGCAGAAATACGCGGGATCGCGCGTCGAACACAGCCGCGCGCGCGTAAAATAGTCTTGCAGAGTTTATTTTCATCGGCTCCATTTATTTTCGCCCGGTTTGCCGCTCCCCAAGGATGCTACCGAACGGTCTGGCGCGTCTGATGCTCGATTCTCGATTCTCGAGGGCGCGGAAGGGTTGTTGCGAGGGTGAGCGGGTCGGGTCTCTCTCTCTCGTCGGTCCTCGAAACGCGTCGATTTGCGGAATCGTTTGTCCCTCGGTTGTCGGGGTGTCGGAACAGTCCCTTTCGCCCACGGTGTGGAAGTCTCGAGGTGGAACGCAAAAGACGACAGCGATCCTTATATTTAGGCTCTATTCACAGCCGGGCTTTGGTGTCTTGCCAAATCTATTTTTTCCGGCGAAGGCGGGATCGCGTATTGTGCCCGTGCTAATTCCGTCGCATCGTAACGCGGGCCGATCTCGTGGCGAAGGCGCGGGTGTTGCCTGTTTCTTGGCTCCCAAGCTCTATACTCGTTGCGTTTGCGTCCGCACACGAATTCGCGTTCCCACTTAGGCCCCGTCCAGACTGATGAGAACCGCTGCGCTCGTCGAGAGAAACGCCATTGCGTCCACGCTGAAGTTCGCGGACAGTTACGGAATAGGGCATTTCAATGGTGCGTGTAGACCAGACGAACTTTATTCAAAATCCACGCGAGGACTCGTCCATCCTCGTTAACGCATTAACCCTAGATTTATGGGACTTGTCAAGATGACGGTACAAAAATACAGACACGAACCATAAACTAAACAAAAGATGTATTACTATATCCGAAAAGCAACTCGTGTCTGGAAGGGTGTAAGTTAGAGATCATGGCTTCGAACGTGTGAATGCGATACGGGTAAAATCTCTGGTATTAATCGACCTTTAGGCGATCATCGTCTCTACCGGCGATTCTGCGAAACTCCACGCGAATCTACGTGATCCCCACTCGCGAACTCGCGTTCGGATCCGAGAACCTTTTCATCGGCTGGACACCGAGTCCGAAAGGAACGCGTCGATCGATCGCCGCTGCTATTTCTATTTTTATCGCGACGGCTCGTTGCTACGTGAACGGTGGTTTGTTCTCTGCTGTTCGCTGTTCGCACCCGATTCGATTTTTCCGATCGACCGCGAACTCGCCGCTCCCCCTCTCTGCTCCTCGGCTGTCGAACCGAGCGCCCACAGATCGGTATCATTAATAAGTAGACATGCAGGCCAATCCGTGTTCTATCACGTCGAGGGGAACCGACTTCTTCTAATATCCAGACAGTTGACTCCCTCTTAACCGGCCCATATAGAACCTCTGACCGCATAATTCGAAGTTGGTGGGGCGGGAAGTGTGGTACAAACGGTTAGGGGATGATTCTACGTAAATACACAAAAACAAAATGTGAAAATCGAGTCTGAAGTTACAGCGATCGTGACCAGCAGTCTGATCATGCGCAAACAATTCTACTTGCTGCGTTTCCTGAATATACATATTGTTGATTGTCTCACATTGAAGTCCATTATTACCGTAGAAAAATGTCAACCGGCAACAATTGAGTCGACCGGATAAGAGGGAAGATGGTGTACATATGTAAACGACGATGCACCGCTGCAGTCGTATTTCGGTACGGTACCATTAAATATTCTATAAGAAATTAATAGCGTGCGAGAGCTAGACTGGGGATCTTTATGCAAACGAAAAACCGTCTACCTCGATACCGATGAACCCGAATAAAATAGAAACGTATTTCCTTTCTTAAGCTTTCCAGCTGCAAACACAGGTGGTATATGCAAACGCTGTCAGGACTGATAAGACATTTACATTTTCATGATGGAATTAAATCCGCCCGTGGCAGTTCTCGCATAGCAGAAGGATTAATAGGTCAAATGTTTTTAATCCCTCCAGCGTTATTATTATTTCGTGCTTCTTCTATCCTTCCACGTCGTAAGTGCATCAAATCCACAGTCTTATGTCACGCTTCATCTGATTTTCGCGAAGAAACGAAGGAGAAATTATTAATTTCTCAGATATACTCGCGGGACCTAACAGGAACAGTAATCCATAGTCGGTTCGTCCGGAAATGTCTCCGAATAAATTTTATTTGGCAATACTAATCAAGATTTTAAGCTGGTAACACGCGAAACATAAAATCTATTCTCTACCTCTTAAAATCGTTAAGAAAAGAACTTGTTATTTGGCTTGTATATTTAGGAATTGGTGCAGACACTTTTTATTTCGCCTAAGAAGATCCGCAGTCTACTACTGATATCAATTATTCGGGGAACTTTCCAGACGAATTATGTGTTGTGAACTTGTTATTGGGCTTCTATATTTAGGAATTGGTGCAGACACTTTTTATTTCGCCTAAGAAGATCCGCAGTCTACCAATGATATTATCAAATTATTCGGGGAACTTTCCAGATGAATTATGTGGTCTCGTAGAAGAGGCTTCGCGAGCTAAGGGTGTCGTAAGGGCGCAAGGAAGTCGGAGGCGACCCGGAGTTTCGTTTTGTCCCCCGTAGTGTCACGACTGCCAACTTTTCAGCTGCCGACAGTAGACGATCGAGACTGCGTAGGTGGCGGCGAACTCGTGCACGCGCGCGTCTCGTGCAAGGTACGAATAGGTGGCTGAACCGCGAGGAGGGGGTAGTAAACATAACCCAGATTCGTAAACAGTGGTGGCATCCGGCCGAACCGAGTCGAAGCCGAAGCCGAAACCTAGGCTCTGAAGCCGAGCGAACAGGGAACACGGCCAGCAGAACCCAACCCGATAGCGGTCGTTCGCGAAAGTGGACACGGTCACCCTGTGCCGCAAAGGTCACCCTAGACAAAGTCCAGGGGCCGACGTCGACGTCGCCTCTATTTATAGGAGTTCGCCCCTTATCGCTCCTCCTTCCGCTTCGGCCGCAGACTCGAATCTCCTTCTCCCCTCTTCTTCTTCTGCTTCTTCTTCCATCGAGCCACCCCCGATTCACGTCGGTTTTTCTCCGCGTTATCGCGGCTTTCGTTTCCCATGAATCACTGGAGGCGCCATTGCCTCTACGTTCCTCGCCCCCCTTTGCGTCGCGCATTCTTCGCCCCCTTGCCTCGCGATTTTATTCATGGTTGCAGCGAGTGCGGCCTCTTTGGTCTCGATCGTTTTATAGAGGAGAAAGAAGTGCGATATTTATTGTATCAGCTCTCGGTGTATCACTCGCAATAATACTCTAACGCTATTCGAAAGACGATAACATTTTTTATACCAAGTGTTCCGTTTTGTCGATCGGAAATAATTAATAGAGATTTGTTAATGTTCTCGGCGCATAGGTGCGATGAAATATTAATCACGAGCGATTTTGCAATTTAAATTATTCCCAACGTTTCTTGTGATCAATATTTCATCGAACCTGTGCTCCGAAAATATTAACGGATCTCTATTTTTCATACTTTTAAATGTTAGAGCAATTAGTGTGGTGCACGACGCGGGAAAGAAACTTTGGATGCCGCGTCTATGAATGAAACAGTTGACTCGTGTGAAACGATTGAAAGTGTACGTATTCTTAGTTATCCTAACTTTTCAATTTTTATGAAATAAATTATTCTGATTCTATGGAATTTGGGAGGCAAAGTGGTCACAAATAAGTGGCAATAAAAATGATTGGTTCGGTTAGAATCGCGCGTTAAACCACTGCGCGTCCGGGTGGCGCCAACGTGGACAGCGATCGGACGCGTTCCGCGAGTTTCTTGTTTTCCCCGTGGAACTGTTGTAACTTGGGGGCGAAACCGAGTAAACTAGTTTTAAACAATTTCTGCTTCGTCGTACGGAATGTATTCGATTGGCACCGATCAGACAAGCATTCCTTAATGCTACACGGATTAAAACAAGTGTTATCAAAATATATTGCAACGGAGCCGTCGTCTGTGCGGATGGTAATAAGTCGACCTTTATCAAGGAACGTATCGACAGGTTTTCCTCAGGAAAATCGATTGGACAGTGCTGGAAAATCGTTGTTACGAACACGACTGGAACCGGTTCGTCAAGCTTCCTCGTCGGATCGTTTTGGTGAGCGACTGGTTCCCTCCGGAAACACGAAAATATGGCCGTCGAGCGTACGAGCGAATATTAATGCCTGTTTTCGCACGTGTAGACGTTTATTTTTACTCGTATTTTTAGCAGTCGATATTTTCGAACGAGTCCGCCGCTATTTTTGTCCTAACACGCCATACGGCGTATTACCGTGCGAGCGGCCACCTACGAAGCGAATTTCTCTGCCGTCGTGTTTCACTCGTTTCCCTCTACCTCTCGTTTTGGGCCGCGTTTTTCGATTTCGAGCGCCGTCGGGAAAACCGGGTCGGGTCGGGGTGTCTTCATCCAGATCCCACCAGGGAATTTTGAGGGGGTGTTCGGAGGGAGAAGAGAGAGCGCGTCGTTGTCGGTGGAACATTGCGAACCTTCGGACGTCCGTATCGATTCAGCTATTTCGAGAGGCTGCCAGTCGACGGCATAATCGCGCGAATACACAATTAAACGGGAGTTACGCGACCGACCACGGAAATAGACGGCGAGTGTCAGGTGTGTCGCACCTGGTCGAACCAACGAAAAAGGATTGGCCGAAAGAATAAAGGCGTAATCGTCCCGTCAGTGCTCGCGCGAGCTAGCATTTCCTCGAATCGAGAGAGAGAGAGAGCGCGAATAAAAAAAAGAAAAAGAATCATCAGGAACGAGCGAGCGATCGAACAACGAGCGAAGCGAAGCGAGAGATAAAACGAGATAAAACAAGAACCAGTTTCGTCGGATCGGTTCGGTTCCCGTTCGAGTCTACGCGAGAGCTATTTCGAAGGGGGGTGAAAGGGCCGTAGCTAGGTAAGCAGCTAAAAATAACGTCGGTACATCATATCGAGCGGTCGTCTATAAATAGTCGAAAGTGACACGAGAGGCCCTGGATGGATCGGAGTCACGAGCGGAGCTCCACCGGACACGCCCGCCTCTCATCGGAAAAATCTTTCCTCGGATCCAACGGGATATCCGTTGTTTGTGGCCCGTTGCACCTGTCCGATCGAGCGGATCGAGCCGGATCGAGGGGGACGAACGGAAAGATAGCGAGAGCGAACCGGGGAGCATACAGGGTCTCCGAGGATCCGAGAGTTTCCCGACCCAATTTTCTAAACCCCTGAAACGAGACGAAGAGGAGGGAGAAATAACCGTAGAGAGGGGTGGAGTGAAAGAGAGGAAGCGAGAGGAAGAGCGAGACGTTTCCTCGTAACCCTCTCGAGGACTGTTTGGTCACCGTTCGGTCGATCGATACGCGCTTCGCCCGGCGTGTTCGGGGTGTAGCGAACGAGAACGGAGCAAGGGAACGCGCTCCTCGGGCGGGCCGAGGCGGGCCGAGGAGGGGTGACCTTGCTTCCTATTTTCGGAAGGTGGCTTTCTCGTGACCCGTTCGGTCGGAAGCTTTCGGCCGCGCGAAACCTGCTCCCGAGGGCAGGCGGAGGGAATGGAAGAAACTCGAGTGCGCGGGCAACGGGTTTAGGGGTTAGAGGTTGGGGGTTGAAGTTACCGTTGTCGTTGCCGTTGCCATCGTCCTCGTCGGCGTCCTCGCCGTCATCCCCGTCGCCCTCGACGTCGCGAGAGGCGGTAGACGCGAGGCCGGAGCCTATCGATCGAATCGAAACCGAACAAAACGTGCGAGCTCTTTGGAAAAGCTCGCGACTCGCGCGGAAGTGCCTCGTTACCAGTACCTACAAGCTTCTGTGGCGCCCGGATGTATCGCCATCAATCGGATCCGGCGTTGCAGCACCAATGCGCGAACAGTTTAAAACAACGATTACCATAACATATTTTAAATTGATTTATAATTATTATGAAATTGTAAATCAATTATTATCTTCTATATAATAAAAATGAAATGCTGTTCGTTGGTCACGACATCACGTGAGAACGGCTGGACCGATTTGGCTAAATTTTTTTTCAAATGTTCGGTGTAGTCCGAATCAGGTTTTTAGAGTACAAAAAATTGGAAAAGTTGCCCGGAAACATAAAAATTCGGGAAAAACTAAAAGTGCTTTTAGTTTTACATTACTACAATATTACTGCAACAAAAAAACGAACGTCGCAGCTTTTAATCAATATTTCAATAGAAATTTACATTATCCATGTCTGTTTGCTATAATGATCACTGCGAAATACTTTCTTTTCTCATTTTTACTTTGTTTACATATATCCTACAGCTTTTCACAAATTCACAAAATGATCACAACCAAATATATTGAAATTTCGACAGGACAACGTCTGTCAGGTCAGCTAGTTAGTAATAAATTTGTAAAACTCAATTCTTAGACCCTTCCTCCTCGAAAGCAAACTGTTGATTAAACGTTTTCTATTTTGTTAAAGACAAAATAACAACGTTCAAAATATTTTTAAAAATATACGGAAATTCACATTGGCAAGTCATTTAACATAGGTGAATGTACCACCAAACTCTCGTGACGAAGACTGGATTGAAAATACAGGGGGGTAGATTGCACATAGAAATTGACTGTTACAATTTCAGTTGGGACAGCTAGACAACAATTTTTCTAAGTATCACCCATTATTTACAAATATGTCACGATCGTCTGTCGACGTTCACGCGTTGGAACAAGAGCGGAATGAGCGCATTAGCGAGGGACAGGGTCCCTAACAAGTGGCTATTGCAGGAAAGATCGCGTAACCGGTCGTGTTCCAACCACCTGTTTCGGGTGGAAGGATCTACCTCCGGTCGACCGCTCGTGCTCTCCGGGGACCGATTTCGCTGAATTTTACAGGATCGTGCGCCAAGGATTTCTCTCGTGACGTTCTGATACATAACCGTGTCTCTGTCCCAACATGCAGCTAGAAGTAGACTGTGAATTTTTATGCAGAATAAAAATGGGCCACAGTGGTTGAACCATATAGAAGCTACACAGACATTCGTTTCTTGTATATTCATCCCATGCTCTACTATTTCTTTATCTGTATAATATCTTGAAAAAGGTAAAATTATATTCATTATATTCCTATACAAGGTGTTCCAAAAATTTCGTACATCCTCGTAATTTCCGAGGTCGTTCAATGTGAATTTTTTCACGAAAAAACGCGAGCCAACGAAAGCGTCGTTACGAAAGGGCGCGAGCCCTTTGATGTTTGCCTTGCTTTATCTGCGTTCGGCACACTACAAAGAACATACGATCTCTTCTTGATTTGTCGCTCGGGAGATCTGAAGATGCGACCAGCGTGGCGAGTATCTATCGGTCCCTTCGCGTTTCGGAGGACGTTGGCACGTTCTCATGGTATCGTTCGATCTTCCCTCGAGAGATCGTCGATCAGGAAAAATCGACAACGAAGCCACGTTTTTCCGACGGTACGGATCGGTTTGGGTGTACCGAGCTGGGGAAAACGGTCGGGACAAAGCCGAGGACGGGATCGTGGCGACGCGAAGGAAGACAGCGACGGATAGGAGGGTGGTATATATAAACTGTAAGCTGTGGGCGGCGGAAAGAAGGGAGGAAAAGAGAGATAGAGCGAGAGAAAGAGAGAGGAGTGGCGGCGGAGAGAGGCTGCCGCGCGATTACGTTGCGGTCGCGCGCCGCAGAGCGAAAAACAGAGAGAAATAGATGCGGCCGCCGGGAGGCGGAGGGGCCGCGAACGCAACAATACACATCGGGTCTCTATAAATAGCCGAGATTCGCGAGGCTCGCGATGCAGGGCGCTGTGGTCGCGCGACAACGCCAGAATGCGAGAGATTCGCGAAAGAGGCGGTAGCGCGCGGCTCACGCGCAGTATCCTCTTGATATCCGTGGTGCGCGTGCGAATCTCCCTCGGATCGCCGCGTCGCGATTCGCGACCGCTCGCGACGACGGCTTTGCTCGATCGCGCGACGCGATGTAGCAGAGCTGACTCGCTCTCGATTACCCGGTGAATCGTTTGAAATCGTCCCGAAAAAATCGGCTGAAACCGGTGTCCCGGTGTTTGGAATCACACAGAGGCGGAAAGGATATCGTGCTGGGTGTTCGACGGCTCGAGGAACGGTGCTAAGCGATTCAGAGACGCCGACGATGAGAGTGACCGCGTTCGCCGCCGAGAAAGGTGCGAGCAACCTCCTGGAACGATCCTTCGATCGTCTTCCTGGTCCTGAATCGATGATGGTAGTCGCGACGTAATTTTCCGTGAGAAACGGCATCTTCCTCCCGTCGACGCGTGGATCGCCTTTTTTCCTCGTACTGAATGGGCGCTCTTTCGCAACAACCGGAGCGCGCTATTCTCGTCTCCTTTCGTTTCATCTCGTCTCCGCGCTTCGCCTCGCCTCGCCTCACCGTGCCTCGGCTTGCCTCGCGTCGTCTCGTAACGACCCGACCCGACCCGACCCTACCCCCCTCCTCGCTTTGCCTCGTCTCGTCTCGTCGGGTCTCGTCTGGTTTCCTCTCGTGCCTCGTCTCTCCGATCCGGTCGTGGGAAGCAACCGCGTTTGCGAGCTTCCTGCGTATCTACCGGAAAACGATTTCCAATGCGGCGACAGCGACAGCAGCAGCAGTACCAGCGGTGGCGGACACCTGTTGTTCCTGCTCGGAGCGTATCCGCGCTGCCCATGCCCGCCAGCTCCAGACGCTGCAAAGCGGGCCGCGTTATCGCGCCGTTTCGCTTTCGTTCCCGTTGCGAAGCAGTTTTCCTGTTTAGATTTCCACCGGGAGAACGGTACGTTTCTGCCGGGTGTCGCGATAAAAGCTCATCCTGCGAGCGTCCGCTCCCTGCTCCACCGTAAACACTTCGATTGGAAAACAATGGGACGCGTTTAATTCCACGCGCTTCGCTCGAATCGTTTATCGCAGCTCCGACGCGTAAGACTCGATACAGACTAGCTCATTGCACTCGCGGCTTCGATTCAATAGCGAGGGAATTACCAGTAGGACACCTTTGCCATTGCACATCTCGTGCATTTCAACCAACTCTGATCTTGCCTGAAATTCCGGTCCCATTTTCGTCCAATCAGCGCGTACCTACTGCATCGATCAAACGGTTCGGCCAGAGTGAAACAGGTTCGCGGAACACGCGCATTTAACCCTCGTGTAAGAAATCGGGTAGTCACTGCATTTCTTTCAACAATTTTCCAATGTTCAAAGATACTACGAAACTGCTCCGAACGTCCATTCGTTGTCCACTTTTGGATCGATTTATAATCTCAAAATAAGAATTGGTTGAGCCAAACGGTTGAAGCTACGCGTGTATTCGATGGGACCGATAGTCTGCACCAAGCCTAAGGGTACAGATACGAAACAATTTCGCGCGACATTGTCCGAGTGTCAGTCGTGTGCATTATTTCCTAATATAGTGATGGGACGTGAGTTTCCGTGATGATGTATCTGCACCTTTAGTTGTGGTCTGCACGCCGACGAACAGATAAGAGGGACGAGAGGCGATCTCGCGCGATGGGCTCGTCCGAAGGGATCGATGAAAAGAGACAGGACCGGTTTCGGAGACCGGAACGAGCCCGAGATGTACCGCGTTCCGCTTCGCGCCGCGTTCACGTTCAAAACCGATGGTAAACGAGAGAGAGAGAGAAAGAGGGACAGAGAAGAGAGCACGGAGGAACGAGTCGAGCAGAGGCGTGGGCGGAAAAACGAGCCCTCTCGTCGCGCCGAAGAGCTGAAACTTTGAAACTCGAACGAATAAACAGATCGAACCACTGTCGCGTCCAACTACCACTGTCGAATTCCCCTTGGAACGGCGGAGCCGAGTGGCGCGACTGACCGCGATTCGCGGATCCGGCACGAGGAACCAGAGAGACCGACGAGACATGGGTCTGACGTCACTGGAATCATTCGCGCCACTTAGGCGGAGTCACGGGATCAATTTAGAACGCGGGCGGTCAAGCACCGTTGCCGACGGGCCGGCCTCGCGGTCCCTCGAAAATTGAAAATCGCTCGTGAATTCCGGCCGATCGCGTCGTTGCCGCTCGGAGTTGCCGCAATCAAAGATCGAAGGGATGGACGAAGGAACCGATGAAACACGGCAACAGAGCAGAAGAAAGAGAGAGGGAGACCGAAACGCGTGTACGTTCGCCGCGTTTAGTAGGCGCGTATATAAATGTCATCCTATATATAGCAAGCGTACGTCTAATCTTAGCTAGTCGGCCACCGGCCAGGAACACGAGTAAAAAGTTCCGTCGACTCCTCTTCGGCGAAACGCTTGCCTCTCTCTCCTCTTTCTCTCTCTCGCTCTCTTTCTCTCTTTCCTCGCCCGCAACCCTTGCCCGCGAGCGTTCTCATGCTCTCCGATATCGCTGTTGCACGGTGAGCTGGAAACCCGTTTTCCGTAGCCAAAATTCAATTTTTGTAGTTAAACATTTATGCAGAATTTTAACAAATTGATTTCTTAGGGTTATACTATTTAAGAAGATGCCTGAAACTTTAGCTAAACACAGTTTCGTGATTTTCATAAAGTAATGTAAAAAGTTTTAGTGCTCCGTAAAATCGTTAAAAGTGGAAAGCTGTGCCTGCTTAATTTGTTTGAATCGAGGTAGAACATTTCTATTTTTCACAATAATCCGCAGTCTATTGATAACCCTCCAAAGTTCCAAAGTCCGAAACATTAGCCATGTTAGATAATTATGCGTGCGCAAAAATGTCTTGTGCTTGAAGACCCGAGCGAACGATAACGCTTGATCTCGCAAACAGTATATTTACAAATTTACTATCCACAATTTTACCAACAAACCTGCCACATTTGAACACTCGACGATACGACACAGCGGCGCAGGTTTACAGTGAATTGCTTGAGCGATTCACCTTGCTCATGAAAGATTCAGACATCACTCTCAAGACAAAATTCGGAGATTGAACCTTTTTAAACCTTGAAATAATCCTGCACACTGAAAAGCGGGTTTCCAGGCAATTGCGCGTTCACAAGCTTACTCTCGCGTAAGGGCGCGGTCATGTTCGAGAGCTGTGATGAACGGGTGAACGCGCTTGATCACGCTGAACCGTAGAAACACGTTCTATTGTCTTAGAATGTATCGCAAACGCGCATTGCCCGATTATTGTGTCCCGAATTAAGATGCAGTTCTTCTAAAAATATTTGACACGTCTTTTTTTTATCGGCAACCATCCACTTTGAATTAGTGAAAACAACCCTCAAGGTTTGGGGTCAGAACAGAAAAAAATTGATTTTTTTAAAAATTGTGTGTTTTTTAATGGGAAATGTAGTTGTGCAACAAGATTTGAACAAAAGATTTTTGTTTAAACCATATATTAAAAATAAATGCTTATCTTTCTGTAAAACAAGCCAGAATTCTTTTTTTGCACAACAGGTGCAAGATTATCTTTCATTACGCATAAATATTGTTAAATGGCAAAAAGAAGAAAATCCTAAAACACGTACCCTCTATTTAGAAGTTATAAGACAAAAAGTGTGCTTTTTTCTTAAACTTTTTGGCTTAGCGACTTTTTAAACAGTTGTAGCTTCTCAACGGTAGGTTTTACGAAAGATCTGAGACCACCTTGGCAATTGGAAATTTAATTTAATTTAATTTTTCTCCGACGAGATTTAAATTTGTTATTGCACGTGGACAAAGTCGCGGGTACGGCTAGTATTGAACCATAACAAGCAACAAAAATGTCACGCTTTAGGTAAAATTGTGAAATCGACTTTTGGCCAGCTGAATCGCTGAAAAGGACCACTGTGCCGTCGGGTGCCGAGAAGATGGCAGTGGGCTTGTTATGGGAGCCAAAAAAGAAACTCGATTCTCTCCACCTCCGTCTCGAACGGTCCCGTAAGCGTTTGGACGTGTTACACGCCGACGCAGTGGTTCCGAGAGTTTTACTATCCGTCTGCCGTGTTTTGAATCGGCGATCGTACCCGTGTACCCGGGTACCGACCCACCTGTTGCAGCGACCCGCCTCGCATCGTTTCAGGAACGGTGTACTTCCTCGCAAGCCGCCGCCGGTCGAATTATCGGCTCGGGTGCCTCGGGGACGCGAATCCGTGTACCACAGCCCGGCGCAGTCCCCGAGGGGGTTCTCGAGCAACAGTTTGCCCGACCTACACACCGACATTCGTCCGCTAATAATACCGACAAGCATCGCGACGCCGGACAGCCTCGAACAACGCGAAACGTGAAAACGCCGCGCCGGGGCGAGGGACACACGGTGACGAGAAACGGAAGCGCTAGAAACGCTTTCCTCGATGGACAACCGTTCGAAACGCTGACAAACATCCTAAGCAGATTTACAGTGTACCCTCGGACAATTGGATTAGACGCGGATTTCTTCTATTGAAATATTTCGCGGCTCGTTTCCAGCGTGTTCGACACAAAGCTGCCAGTCTATCTCAGCGAATACATACAGCGTTCGAGAGTAACTTTCTGGGAATATTGTTCAACTGTTCAACTATCGGAGAATAAAAATTCTCGATGGACAATGTGGGAGCGCTCACAAATGCAGACGTACCTTTAAAACAACTGCTCCGGATAATATCTGAATCGTGTATACAGGGTGTTTCAAAATTCCTTCAACATCCGGAAATGGGAGGTACCTGATATCATTTGAAGCGACATTTTCCTTCGCAAAAATTTCGTCCGCGGCTTTGTTTAGAAGTTATTAACGAAAATCACGGACCAATCAGAGTGCGGCTACACCGAACGGAGTCCTAGTCGACGATAAGTCCCGCTTAACGTGGCGTCACCATTGGCCGAGCCAGAGTCAATCCACTGTAGCCACGCTATGATTGGTCCACGTTTTCCGTTAATATCTGCTAAACAAAGCCGGGGACGAAATTTTCAAAGGAAAATGTCGAAGGAGTTTTGAGACACCCTGTATATTTGAATTAATATGCACAGCTAATAATTGTTTTTATTATTTTAAATTGCCCCAACTCGTTCCAGTCGTAAATGCATAAAGTTCGCAGCCTATGCTTACAAGAACTGACGTACTTACAGTTTTCTTAGTGCGAATCGACTATGAATTGTAAATTAGTTCCACAGCTGGTCGAGCTTCGGCTAGCTTCTTCCAAATATACTCCAGTTTTGCAGTTAATGAGATGGTGTTAGACAAAGAACCTGACGAAAGTGTGTAGGCCGATTCGAGCCGAGCGTTGAAATTTTTCGAGGAAGAGGATCCTCTAAGAGACTACTCCGTGGAAGAAGAACGCGAGGGACGGTCGTGCGGTAAAATTTTCGTGTAATTGATAACTAGGCAGGGTTTAAACGCGTACATCCGGACGACGCTTTTTGTGGCAATTACTCTAATCAATGTGGGCCTTAATTGTCTCCTTCGTTGGCAGCGGACGGCGTCGCGAAGCTGAACGCGACGAGATGGGACGAGGAAAAACGGTATTCGAAACGAAACCGCTAGAGAGAGAATATCACGATACGCGTATCCCGAAGCCAACGATCCCATTTTCGGAGCAGAGGTTCCGCGGTTCCTCGGTATCGACGGGCCGAAGGAAAAAGGGAGAAGAGCGAAGCACGCGCGTCGGAGAACGGCCCTCCTTCGATTAACCTTGGACTTGACTCGAAGGAATGCAGCGTGCAGTGACCTCTGCTCGTTCGCTAACTCGATGCTCGTCCATTCTCTTTCGCGATCGCTACTACCATCGGCCAGCCATTTTGGACCCATTTTCGCCTCTCCCCGACGTGAGCCACACACAGAGAAAGATAGAGAGATAGGTGTAGAGAGAAAGGGAGGGTGACAGAGAGAGAGAGAAGGAGAGAGAGGGAAGCAACGCAGCACCGTTCGATCATCGAAATCGCTGAACCGATTCTCTGTTCTGTTTCAGAAGACGTGGGCTATAGAAGCGTCGAGATCGCGTCCGCGTTCACGCATTTGCCGCAAAAGGGTGAGTCAAGAGGAAAACCGCGTTCGAAACGCCGTCGCACACCGCGTTGAAAAGCCCGTTTCCTCGACGAAATTCCGTTACTCGAAAATTATAGGTGACACACGCGTTTCCGGCGAAATTTCTACGTCACACGAGCACACGACGATTATAATTGTGTGGTGGTGTCGGCGCACAGGTTCGATCAATAATATAAAACAAGCAATTTTGCAATTAATGAACTCCGAACGGTTCGATCCTGATGTGGATCATTTTCAAGAGAAGGACATTTTTGCATATGGAAAATAATATAACTGTAATGCATGTTAACAACGAGGATAATATGGTAGTAACAAATAAAACACTTTGTTGTACTTGCTATAAAAGAAAAAATTACATTTGGAAAATTACGAAACGAACTGATCCCATGCCGGTAGACACGTATAGAACGATGTACATATTTCAATTACACGATGGTTGTTGAAGAGCTAATCGAAAGATGAATTCAAAATTCAGCTGCAGCAACCTCCACCTGTAACCGCGTGACAATTTTTTATTTTAGAAAGTGATTTCGTAACGAGTAGAAGATTTAATAACAATTTCAACGTTTTTTAACTTTCCAACTATGACTAACCTGGTAGTTGCAGATAGGGGTAACCGTATTCCCCTGATCTGGCGGCACTCTGTCAAGCCAAATAGTTACCCTCATCCGCGAATTTAAATACAATCGAAACGACCCCCAAAACCGTTCTGTTTGTAAGCCGTACTAGATGGGGCCCGTCAAAGAATGACAGGTTCTAAACTTTTTAATTTACCATTTAGAAAAATGATTCGATACATTAAAAAATCGATAAAAATCTAAATAAATAGATTTCTCTTTTTTTATACAAGATATTTCCTACTTTTCCGGCAAGATTATAGAAGTATGATTTACAAGTGAATATACGATAAAAATGTTATATGAAGTTTGTTTACATACGCAATCGACCTTCCGTATTATTCAGCTTGAAATCTGCTGTTCCGCACCTAATCAGGCTACATTCAATATTTATCTATAATCTCTATCTCTATGTCTATATATAATAAAATCGTGTTTGTCTGTCTGTCTGTTTGTGACGGCATCAATTGAGAACGGCAAAACATAGAAAGCTGGGGTTTGATCCATTAGACACGTCGTTTCTTCGGGAAGGTTTTAGAGTAAACCGCATTCGAAAAAGTCCATTCGATCAAAAGTTGTGACGTCATTAGCGAACAAAGTCAACTTTTTCGCCCTCATTTGGGCACGTTTCTGCTTGTAATTTTTGACTGGTAGCACCTATGTTCAATTTGAGGTACTTATTAGATTCAACTCATCGAGTTCTTTCAAACGATTACTGAGTCGATTTTGTACGTTACATAGTTTAGGAATTACAACACAAAATGTGTTCGTTTTTCGTATACATTTTGGTTCACCGACTTTTTAAACAGCTGTGGCTTTTCAACAGTAGGTTTTACGAAAAATCTGAGACTACCTTAGCGATTGGAAATTAAATCGAGTAATTTAACGATAATGATCAACCAGGATTTGTTATTGCACGTGGACATAAGTCGCTAGTATTGTAACGAAGCGTTTATAAACAGACTTCATATAACATTCTCTTCATGTTTTTACTTGTAGATCATGCTCCTCCAACTTGCCAAAAAGGCAGGAGACATGTTGTATACGGAATAATGCATAATAGTCTCTGCTAGAGTCCCGTAAACCCAGTTTTACATGAATTTTGTCTAACTTCTCGCGGTCCACTGTGCGTCACGTCGTCCGAGCCGGGCTGGTTCGCATTCGATTCGGTGTACGAGAGTTCAGGAACCGGTGTAACCCGGTGCGAATTTCCTCTTCATCGCCGGAGCTTACTCACCGCGTTCTCGCTGGCCACTCGTTCGCCTCTCGTCGCTCGGCATTCCGTGTGTGCACAGTCTTTTCCTTGATCGATCACGATCCGACTCGGTTCGATTCGCGTGTATCGCTCGGCGAAATTGCTCGAGCCGCGAACACAACGGGCTCGTAGATAAGGTTCGGCGTGCACGCGCGCTCGCGACATCTAAAAATAGCCGTGCTATCGAGTCGCGAGCGACGATTCAACGCCGATAATGATCGCGCGCGGACGAGCCCGTGGCAGTTTTCGCGGTCGCGTATCTTTTGCGACGTTCGACGCCCGTTCCGAGATTAATCGCACTTCCGTCGTGTTTACGAGATAGAGGAAAGCCTAGAGAGAAAGAGAGTGAGAGTGAGGGGGTGGCAGAGGGAGGGGCAAAGAGAGCGAAACTCGAGCGATCGGTGGTTGTTGTGTGTGCGCAGAAATGGCCAGGGACACGCCGGGCTCACCCATGTCTAGACCGCGGGACTTGGTCGGCGGAGTTGGCGGTGCTACGGCCACCTTGACACCCAACGTCTATCACACCGCCTCCGGCGATCCAACCACGGCCACCCTCCACGGTCACGCGCTCCAGCAAAAGATACTAGAGGTAACGTATCCGCCATCACCACCAAACAAACGGATCTCCCATCTTCCGCCCACCGAATTCCCTCCGCAATCGTTCGCTTCGAACGCTCCTCGATATCGTTGGATTCCGGGTTCAAGTAATCGGACGCGAACGGTGTAGAGGAGGGGTAGGAATATCAGATACCCATTTCGCTTTTGAATCGACAAAATTCTCCAATTGGATCCAGTCCACGAGGAATTTCCAGACTGCACGACGTTTTTTGTTAATTGGACGACTCGAGTTTCTCGGAGATTTTTGAATTTCTCTTGAATTTGATTTTGTCTCGCTGTCGATATCGCGTACTGGTCGGAACCTTGGTGTCTCATATTTCTACTCCATCTCGTATTCCTACCTTCTCCTCTAGCCGGATAAGGTGGTCAGATGTGCCCCCAAACCAAATTGATCTTTCTTCATACCATTCGATAGGGCCCTCAAAGAAAACCCTCTGTGGAAGTTTCAAGTCGCTACCCATACCACAAGGGTAGTTATAGGGTGAGCACGATTTAATGAGTTATGCTCTATTTCTTCTGTTCTGCTTAACGAAAAATTACGAAAAAATTCATGAGGTATTCCACGCAATAGCGACGGTGAATTTTTTCCGAATTTTTTTGACACGTTATTAGACTGCGGATTGTATGCATTTACGATTGGGAGAAGCGTCGAGTGGCGGAAAGATTAAAATTGATCATCGACTTGTCTCGAAATTGTTAAACGAGGAAATATATTTTTGTTTGTGTCCAGTAATTAATGCAAAACAGTTTTGTTTGGTTCCAGTACCTTGTAATTAATGCAGAACGTATTCATTTGGATCCAGTACCTTGTAATTAATGCGAAACATTCCTATCTTGCATAAAGATCCGCAGTCTACACAGTATAAACACAATGCAGCGTGTCGAGTGACACAGCGTAAACAAGAAAGACTCGTTCGTAAACGTATCGGTGATACGCGGTCTTAACACAGGATCGCTGTCCAGTCGCTTTGGACACACGACCGCAAAGGGTTACAGTAAAAAATGGTCCCCTTACGTAAAAGTTCGCCGAACGATTTGATCGATGTTCTTACGAAATCGAGGAATTTCTCGACATTTATCGATTCGTTAATCGACATTCCTAACGTCGTTGACAAAATTTCAAGGGACTTTCTCCTTTCGCTTTTCCTTTCCCTCTTCCTTCTGTTCGATCTATTCCCTGATTCGATTCAACGGTTCTAACTAGACTGCGGATTTTGTGCATTTACGACAGAAACGAGTAGAAATGCAAAACGGTATACTCAAAGAATTTCAAGATACTGCTGTATTGTTTCCTATTTATTCACACTATTCGGAAAGCAAATAAATGCAGATACTGCATCTCGATACGAAGACAAATTTTACGTTACATAAAAATCCGCTGGTCCTTACCATACTAATGAATAGACTGCGGATTTTATGCATTTACCAAACTATTACAAGAGAAAATAATTGATTTGGACCATTTTTACAGGTTTTCTATTCCAAAAATTCACCCGTTTGGAAATACGTAAAACTTAACAACTTAAAATACTAAACTTGTACTTAAAAAACGTAAAATACTTTAAAACTTTATTTAATCGTATATTGTACACATAGTTTCTTCTATCGCTGCTTGAGGTAATTCCGTGCATACGTGTATTTAAATAATCATTACGACGATCTAACTGGATATTTGTTGCAAGAACGATTAACAACATCCACTAAACGTTCATAATTTGAAGAATCAATCGGTTAGTTCGGAGTGCACGAGCTGTGTTTTGCATAAAGATTCGCAGTCTAATAAATCGTCAAACTTGGTCGGCAACTTTCCGATCCGTCTTGTCGAGACGGTAACGACGTTGTTTCGGCATTTCTCGCGTTTCGTTCAACAACGTTCTAACGTCATTGTCCTCGCTTGTTGCTAAAACTGGGTGGATATTTTTGCAGCTGCAACAACAACACCAGCTCCAGCAGCAGATCCTGCGGCAACAGTATCAGGCGCAGGAGCGTCAGCTGATCGAGCTTCACGAACAACAGATGCACCAATTGAAGGTAATGATAAAGACTACGATGTGTTGCGTTTCTCCAAACGATTCAGACTGTAACGAGAATCGTTGTCGCAGGTGTGGGAACAGCAGAAACAACTGGAAGAACAACGAAGGGAAAAGGAGCGGCTCGAGGCCCTCAGGAAGAAGGACAAACACGATCACAGCGCGATCGCTTCGACGGAGGTTAAGCAACGGCTTCAGGTAATTGCTGCGACGAATTCTTCGATGATTTCACGTTGTAACCGATTCACACCGCTTGATCTTCACCGTTTCAGAGTTTCCTCGTGAACAAGAAACAGAGGGAAGCTGCCGCGGCTGCCAATGGAGCTATACCTGGCACACCTGGATACAGGAGCTGGTGAGACTTCTGAAAGAAGAGTTTTAACCCTTTGCGGACGAAGCTATTCTAACTTACATTAATAATTAAATTCATATAATACCTTACACTTGATTGGACACCAATGTATTTAATGGTACAGCAATTTTTAGTGGTGACTCTGAGTCACCCCTCGACTGTTAAGGGTTAATCTCTTCAATGAAATTTTCAGAATTATGTATAATTGACACAGATCTACAAAACGTGGTAAAATTCAGTATTTTATCGGTATATGTCCATCATACAGGGTGTTCGACTACAGGTGGGAGAAAATTTAAGGGGTGGTTCTTAACGATGATATAAGACGAAAATGAAGAATAAAAAAATTGCGATTTCGGCTTCGTTATTTAGCTATTAACAATTAAAAATCAACAACGCGTCTAACAAAAGTGTACGTTGTGTACGTCAAAGAGTTCAATGTTGTCCAACGATTTGTTAAACATTTTCACCTCGCTGGGGCCCCAAATGAGAACCAAGTTATGCATGCATCTGTCACTTAATACGTGACTGTCGCGTTGTTAATAGCTAAATAACGAAGCCGAAATCGCAATTTTTTTATTCTTTATTTTCGTCTTATATCATCGTTAAGAACCAACCCTTAAATTTTCTCCCACCTGTAGTCGAACACCCTGTATAAGAAAAACGTAGAATTTGAATCTTGGATCTTGGTTTGTGTTCGGGACCCCCTTCTGCTTGGGGCCCCAGGCATTTGCCCATAAGGTAGTACGCCACTGATAGTATCCCTGGCGTATAAACGACCCTGCGCAGACCCGTGTTGACGACTCATATCGATGAAATACTGTACAGCTTTTAGTATTTTCTCTGCGATTCAAACCTGTTGCATTTTACTGAAAGTGTTTTTTATGTCATCTGGTATTGTTCTAACTTCCGAAAGATAGATCTAATATTGAAAAAGCCATCATTTTGAAGAGTGTCCGAATATTAGTGGGAGTCGCTATATGCGAGGACGGTGGTTGTTCGCGATTGACTTTGAAAGGTTCCAATTTTTGTCCGGCAGGTTGCAACCACAATCAGAATCGGCGGGCACCGCGAACGCCTCGCATCCCTATCGAATGCCGCAGATGCTTCAGGAAAAGTTCGCCGATGATTTCCCTCTTCGGAAAACAGGTACGTAGACGCGTGAACGCGCATACAAGCGTCATGCCAAATTATCCCATGGTGTCGAGTGATTCGCATATTACTTGGTAAGACGTAGTTTTTCTCTCTCCTCTCACACATTTATTTTCTTTCTTTCTTTTCTTTTTATCTGTCTGTCTGTCTCTCTACTATCCCACCATATTCGTTCTGTTTTTCTTTCCCCTCTCCCCCCGTTTATTTTCTTTTCTCTTTCTTTCTGTCTCTGTGTGCCTATGTACGGTAGTATGCCTACTAAAGCATGGTTTTTGCGATCCAACGATACTGCCTGAATCGATTCATCGCCTTCCTCCCAACGATGACAATCGGTGGAGCACAAGCGAGTCGTCGGCTCCTCGGACACGACGATTCGCTGTGACGCTTCTCACCTACGTTTCGTCGATCTAACATTCTCCAGTTTCCATCATCCGTCTGAAATCAGGGATCGAAAGAGTTGCGGAACTTTTTAATAGATTCTATTCCGAGCGTGGATCGTAGAACTTTGTTTAAAAACGTCCTCGCGTTTATAAGTTCCGACGATGACAGCTAAGGAAAGTTTCATGTTCCAGTGGAACTGATCATGTACGAAAATAAAGTAGTTTCCATTTCACAGAGACCGATACTTTGCTCGTCGATATCTAGAAAAGTTATCGATCATTGTCGCGAATACCATTCAATGATTGATACTGCAACAATGAAGCTATTCACAATGGCTCCTGTTCGATAAACGGTCTGAAATAACTTTTATTGGACAGAGTCTAAAATAACCGTTCACGGGACCACTTTTCCGAAGTGCCTAACAGTAAGGTCTCTTGACATTTTAAAGTTTAGGATCCATGGCTAAGAGTTTTTTTTTAATACGCTTCTGAAGAGAATTCGTCGAACAACGAAAGGTAACCGTGTACATATTTTGATCCCTGTGTGAAACGACTCCCGCTCCTCATTGGACCGGCGTCCTCTCGTCCCCAATCTCCGTGTTCGCAACCGTTTTACCCTCCGGTTCGTTACGATGACGACCAACAACAACTAACCCTGGCTAAAATTGGCCAGCCTCGGAGCCGAACCTGCTGAAGGTGCGACTAAAGCAACGCGTGGAGAGGAACATGGCTGCGTCGAGAAACTCGCCCCTGACGGCACGCCGGAAGGATCGCCTGCTATCGCACCTCAAACGGAAGTCACTATTAGCAAGTACGTTGCAAGTACGCGCGCGCGATCGAACTCGAAATCGAGAAAATACAGAAATCGATCGTCGGATTACCGACAACTTCTCCTGCGTGAGCATTAGCAAACGGTTCTTTTTTGCACCCAGAGTTTTCGATTAATCGATCGTTGATTTTTTTTGCCTTTCTGCCAGTGTCCAGTAACAGCATGTCGACGAGAAATCTGTCGTAATCGATTAACATATCTCGAGAGCGAGATCACGTCGGCGAAGATGCATCGCGATCGTCTTCGGCGGTCTTCAAGTTCGAGGTCGATTCATATTATCCTTGCGAACATTGAATTTAACATTAAACAGAAACCTAAAGACGCATTGTTCGAGAGAGAAGATTGAATTTACTTGAACTTTGTGTTCATTATAACGTGTGCTCAGATGAAGAAATCAATTCAGTCGTTTCTCATGAACTCGATTCTGTAATTTCAGAATTGCGAGTCTGTGCGGATAGTATAAATCGATCTTTAGGCGTCGCTCTTTTTGGCAAACGCCGCGCGATGCATCTTCCCGCGATTTCAAAGTCGAATTCGGGGTTTCCGGATTCGAATTTGGAGAACATGATCTCGCACGCGGCACGCGGCAAGGCACGCGCTTCGACAGCCACGCCGCTGCTCGCTGACCAAACCTTTTACAGATTCTAGCAGCAATCCGGAGTCTGGGCCTAACTCACCGCCGACCGTGAGCAACTCGCAGGCGAGTCCAACCGCTGGAGGGAACTCTGCGGCCATTCAAGAAGTGAGTTTGCAACTGAACGCTCTGCCTCAGGTCTGGGCAACTAATTGCCAATAGAGTGAGAAGCGAAAAGCTTTGTTTGGCGACTCTTAATCTGCTGTAATCAGTTGACCAGACTTGTTTGGCTCCGTTTCCTTGTCGACGTAGTTCATCCTTCAAGGTGCGATAACACTGCTCTTTTTGTTCACAGGAAAGCGAAAATACCCCGTACGGAGGACCTCTAACCAGCGGCAGTCAGCAAGGCAGCCTTTCGGACCTCTCGCTGTTCAGCTCGCCGTCCATGCCAAACATTTCCCTGGGTAGACCTCACGTACCGTCCGGTGGCAACACGGTCAGTGTCCTTAAAACCTGCGTAGGGTTCTTAAGGCTCTTATTATCGATTTTTGGATTACTCATTATAACGGATTGAGATCCGGATCCGAATTCTAATAATACAATGAGTACAAGGTTTTAAGGGGGTAGGGTACCCCTTTTCGAGGGCATTTATCAGTGTACTCAACCCTTGTGTAGAAAAATTTGTTTTTGGTAACACTGATAAATATGCATATGTATCAGTCTAACGCTTCTGTTTTGCTATGATTACACGTATTTTGAATGATTTTTGGATTACTCATTATAACGGATTGAGATCCGGATCCGAATTCTAATAATACAATGAGTACAAGGTTTTAAGGCGGTAGGGTACCCCTTTTCGAGGGCATTTATCAGTGTATTCAACCCTTGTATAGAAAAAATTTTTTTTTGGTAACACTGATAAATATGCATATGTATCAGTCTAACGCTTCTGTTTTGCTATGATTACACGTTTTTTCAACGATTTTTGGATTACTCATTATAACGGATTGAGATCCGGATCAGAATTTTAATAATACAATAAGTACAAGGTTTTAATTTCCAGATCAAAGAGCTTCGGTAAATTTGCATTCTAAAGTCGAACATTTCATGTGTAATGAGGTACTAAGGAGGTACGGTTTTCTCGTTGTTCAGACCGGCACCAAGTTGGCGACCGTCTCCGAAGCGGAGGTGAGGGCAGCGTTCACGGCGAGGCTGGGGATGCCGTTAACAGGGCAGATGCTACCTGGCACGTTGCCGTTCTACCCGTCGCTGACAGTAATCGAGGGCGAATCGGCGAATTCCGGCTACGTGCACAAGCAGATGCAGAATTTAGAGCACCCGACGGTAACCAACAGGCAACACCCGTCCGCCGCTGTGTACCATAGCGGCGCGGCTGCGTCGCCCATCACGGACACGCAAGTAGCGCACGCGAGACTGCAAAAGGCTGGTCACCGGCCTTTAGGTAGTATGTTCTCTCTTTGTTACTGGCAACCCCGGAGCCGGCGAGTGCTCGAGACGCGCGGCGAATCTGCCTGTGTCGCCTCGATGGCACACATTACACTGTCCAACACCAAAAATGTTTCCATATAACTGTTCGGCGGATTTGATAGAGATTTTTGCGCTGATTCCGAATCTGCCCTTAATTTTTCTCCTACGCGCACAGTTTTTGAGAAACATAGCTTAGAAAAAAATTATTAATACGTTATGATTGTTTAAACATGTTCTTCAGAATCCTTTGCTGTAAAGAACAATTCAGTATCCTTTATAATAACATCACAATATTTCTTCGAAGTCGAAAATGTCTTTCTCCAAACTCAAATTTCTCAAAAATTGTGCGTCTATGAGAAAAATTAAGGACAGTTTCGGAATCAACGCGAAAAACTCTAAGATCCACCTAACAGTTATTTGGAAGCATGAAGAAAGTTGAAATTAGTTGGACAGCGTTATGAGAGGGGTGTTAAGGCATCGCTGCCTATCAAAGGATAGGTGGGATCAGAGGGACGCGCGTCTCGGCAGTCATCCCCGCGCGTGCAACCTTTTTTGTCCCTTCCAAAAAGCACGACGACCATAATTCACACTGGTTTATCATTCGTGTCCGCAGGTAGAACGCAATCGGCGCCGTTGCCGTTGGGTCACCCTATGTTGCAGGGTGGTATGATGGCGCCGCAGACGCACTACGAGGAGTACCTGGCGGAGAAGCAGCTGCACGACCAGCAACAAGCGCACAACTACCTGAAACAGCAAATCCGTCAGACGGTGTTGACGAGAGTCGGATCCCGGGGTCAGGCGAATCAGCTGGACGAGGCGCCAGAGTCCGAGGAATCCGAGGTGATCGACTTGACGGGCGGGAAGAAGGATCTGCAGGAGGAGAGCGAGATCTCGAAGCAGCAACGAGACCGTGAACAGTTTCTCCAGCAACAGAGGGACCTGATGATGAGGCATACGCTTCAGATCTCGAACGAGTCCACGGCCTACAGCGGGAACAGCAGCGGGAGTGGAGGTGGAGGTGGAGGAGGTGGAGGGTCGGGCACGGGCAAGAGCAGTCAATCGTGCGCCAGACCCTTGTCCAGGGCGCTCTCGAGTCCGTTGGTTCACTTGGGTAAGATTCGGAATGAGAACGTTCGATGCGTTTCCTTTTTGGTAGAATGACTAAACTGAAAAAATTTCATGCATCCGTAGGACCCCAATCGGGAGGCGCAGATCTATTTACTCGATCTTCCTCCCATCGACCCACCACCGGATTGGCCTACGACCCGTTAATGTTGAAACACGCGTGCGTGTGCGGGGAAACGGTGCGCGGTCACCCGGAGCACGGTGGCCGATTGCAGAGCGTCTGGGCGCGATTATCGGAGACTGGTTTGCTTCAGAGATGCGATCGGATCAGATCGCGAAAGGCCACCCTCGAAGAAATACAGACGTGCCACAGCGAGGCGCACGCGCTTCTCTTTGGTGAGTTATTCCCAAGCGAATCTCTTTTGTCGTTGGACTCTTCCTCCTCCCCGGTTTCCGTCCTTGGTACCCGTTGAGTCCCGTTAATCCTTCATCTCCCGGTTTTCGTTGCGAGCCCGTCGCCTTCGATGGCGACGCACGGACAGGGAATAAATTGTGCTTCGCACAGGGACGAATCCGATGAATCGACAAAAGTTGGACGTCTCGAAGCTCTCTCAACTGCCGATCAAGAATTTCGTTCGGTTGCCTTGCGGCGGAGTGGGCGTCGATTCGGACACGACGTGGAACGAACTGAATACCGCGCCGGCCGCCAGAATGGCAGTAGGCTGCGTGGTCGACCTGGCCTTCAAAACGGTGATGGGCGACATTAAGAACGGCTTCGCGGTCGTGCGACCACCGGGACACCATGCCGAAACCAATCAGGCTATGGGTTTCTGCTTCTTCAATTCGGTCGCAATCGCCGCGAGGTTACTCCAGCAAAAGCTTGACGTTCGGAAAATCATGATATTGGATTGGGTAAGGCAAGCTCTCGATTCTCGACTCTCGAAAAAGATTCGGCGAATTGGGCGCGTTCCGTGCCACGGGTGACGGGTGACGGGGGACCTAGAGAACACCACCAGCCGCCACTCGGGTATCATCCGGTGGTGATCGGTGTCGTCGTCGGTCCCTCGTCGGTCCCTCGGCAGTCCCTCGGCTCGCACGAGACCGCCTTATCGACTCGGAAAAAAACAGATTCGTATCGTCTCGGATCGGATTCTATCAGAATTTTCTATTTTATTCTATTCTGTTCTGTTCTGTTTCATTCTCTATTTTATATTCTATTCTGTGATACGATATGGCAACGGCCTCCTCGTCGAAGTTAGCGCGGCCCGTGTTTTTGTCTTTCTCTCTCTCTGTACCGTAGGACGTCCACCATGGGAACGGAACGCAGCAGATGTTCTACGACGATCCGCGAGTTTTGTACCTGTCGATACACAGGCACGACGAAGGTAACTTCTTCCCGGGGACCGGCGGGTCGACCGAGTGCGGCGCCGGCGAGGGACTCGGCTGCAACGTGAACGTCGCCTGGTCCGGCGGCTTGAACCCGCCGATGGGGGACGCCGAGTATCTCGCCGCGTTCCGCACGATCGTGATGCCGATCGCGAAGGCGTTCGACCCGAGCATAGTGCTCGTCTCGGCCGGATTCGACGCGGCCGTCGGCCACGCCGCGCCCCTTGGCGGCTACAAGGTCAGCCCCGCTTGTTTCGGCAAGATGACGCAACAGTTACTTGGTCTGGCGGACGGCAAGGTCGTCCTCGCCCTGGAGGGCGGCTACGACCTCGCTGCCATTTGCGATTCCGCGCAGGAATGCGTACGCGCGTTACTCGGCGACGAACCCAGCCAACTCCGGGAAGAGGAGCTCACCAGGATCCCTTGCCAAAACGCGATCGACACGCTCCAGAAAACTATCGCCGTCCAGGTACGATCGCTCGCTTTCTTCTACCTGTTGGACATCGAATACGAGGAATGCGAGAATCACTATGTAGTGGTTTTTTACATTCATTAATTTTCATTATTTTTTATGGGACTTTCAAAAACGTATTTCTGGCATTTTTCTCATTAAAACAACAGTTCTTGTCTAGTAAATTTCATTCAACCTTGTCAACACGTTTCTGACTCGATTCTTATTCTTATGTCGCTGTCTTTCACGATGCAGATGTCGCACTGGCCTTGCGTTAAGGTGAACGCTCACACGGTGACGATGAGCGCCATCGAAGCCGGTCAGAAGGAGCGCGACGAAACCGAGACGGTCTCCGCGATGGCCTCTCTATCGATGCAGCAGCCTACCAATTTAACGTGAGTCTCGCCGTCTCGAAGATACCGATCACACGAAGAAGTACAGGGTCTTTCAATAACAGCGATAGAACTTTGAATTGAAACAAATCAAAAAATGTGGAAGACAATCTAATACCCACTGCTTTAGTTCAAAGTATAAGATAGAGAAAACACGAATTATGTTTGCCTGAGTACAAATGACATGTGACACTAACAATCGAATAACGAACATAGCGGCTGTGACATTTGAAAGATCTATCGCTCTTATTGGAACACCCATTCTTAGATCCTTTATACATTGTGCTCCTTGCAGGACCACCCCAGAACATTCCCGCGAAGTCTCCGAGGAGCCCATGGAACAGGACGACGGCAAATGAACCCGTAGCCGACTGGAGTAATCATCCTCCAGCCGACAAATCTTCTCCGTCGAGCGCCGTTTCCCCTTGTACGCGGCGTGACGCGACATTATGCGACATTGTTGCGTTTTTCGCGTGCCCACGAGCGACCGCGCGGCATCGTCTCCATCCGTTTGCATCCATCCGACGTTAACGCAGGCCGGTTGAATACGGATATTCGTCCGAAACTGTGTAGACACCTTTCTCCGCGCCGCCGTTCAAAAATCCCACCTGTTCGCGAGGAGTTTCCTCCGCGACGTCGACCGTGAAACGTCGACCCGATCGGTAGGTAGTTTTTTTTCTTGTTCATCCGAGAGGATCCTCGACGAACCGACCGGAAACGCTGGAAGCGCGCACGCGATCTCTATACCCCCTCGTTACGAGTCGCAATCGACGACTACTACGATTTCTCGTTTAAAAGACAGTAGCGGTAGGGTCACCTCGAACGTTTTCTTCTTCTCCGTTGCGTTGCCCGCGATTCCACGTCCGCATCGTCATACGCTTATTTCGCCCGGCCGATTGGACTCGTATAAGTAAATATACGCCGTCCTCGAACACACCCTCAGGCAGAAACAGCAATAGCCCTCGCAGGGTATGCTGGGGCATCTTTTACTTGTCAAGACTCTCCAGGAAATCGGTGTACGGTGCCTCCACGCTTCTTTTTGCCCACAACCGTGGTTTCCGTACTCCTTCGCAATCTCCTGCCACAGTTGGTCTAACTCAGGGCTGTCCAACAAATTGCTCGTAGACAGCTTGTAACTTCTGGTAAATCTTTACCAATCCTAATTGTTGAAGCTTCTCGGTATAAATTCTAAATGTTTCGCAAACGTTAAAACTAGCTTCATCAGTGGATCAAAGACTCACTGACATGACTAGACTGTGGATTTCATTTAAAATGATCGATACAATATTTCCAATGTACTACGATTATTGGTAGAAGAAAGAATTTTACTTGTATTTCTAACAATTAGTGCAGAGATATTTTTATTTTTTCGTCCAGGACGCAAATTAGTGGCGGAGCCGAATGACTAGAAGTAGGCACGTAAAGCAGTGACGAGGAAGACGTTGGGCAGTCCAGGTCTAGGTTTTCCCTGCAAAGTTCAGGGCTCCAATCCCCTTCGAGGATTACTCCTCGCACTTCATCGCCTCAGCCTCCTTACCCTCGTTGATGGTGCCTATGATGCGTCCAAGGCACTCCTGTGGTCTATGCTCGCCTTTTCTAAGATAGTCCCCATTTTTGGCGTGGGATCTTGCGAAGGCTGTATTTGATATACCTCCTTGTCCCTAGTAGCTGAGCCTGCCGGGTGGGCAGGTCCAGTAGGCTTCGTCGCAGCCGTACTCTGGCCTACAGCAGGAGGGCCGCTGAGGCCAGGATCTTTTCCCAGCTCCACAAGCGAGCTGCGTATGTTGTACACCTCATCCTCAGCCTCTTCCCGATCAGGTACACCTGACCATCAAGTGGTACACCGTGTCTGGACCGTCTTTTGCACCTTCGAACATCCCACTGCCAGGCTCCCTTGATCCTCCTTGACCAGCGGATATAGTTACAGTAATCCCTCAAATGCTGTCCAACAGGCGTACTCTGGGCAGACAACGATTGCACTAGAGATCGTGCTTTTTGTACGTGTATTTAAGTACACGGGTACACGTGTACTATTTCACCATACGTATTATACTTATCTCGGTACGTGCCTTTTAAAGCACACGGTTACACGTTCACTATTTCACGTATGTATATTTGAATACACGTGTATTAATGGATCCTCATTTTAATTCGTATAATTATTAGAACATTGTTATTAATTTATGTATCAAGACTATGGTTTCACAAATCCTGCGGTTGTTGGTACAACATTTTCTGTAATGGGAGCGGTTTTCAAATTGTATCAATTTTATATACCCATATTTTGCTTTCGAAAATTGGTAACTGTACGCTAAAAATTAAAACGAATTAAGATACGTGAAATAGTACACGTGTATCTGTGCACATAAAATTACACGTACTGTGGTACTTGTACGTGAAATACACGTGTATTTAGGCATGTGAAATATGGATCTCTAGTTTGCACCCAAGACTTGTTTTTCTGATTAGAGACTTCAGTAGAGAGTCGAACATAGAGAAGGACAGAATGAAACACGGATTGGGTGACCGAAGTTTCTTTCTGTCCGCGTCTCTTTATTTCCCATACGCTGTCCTTTCCTTGCGAGCGAAACTTTCTTCATCGATTACACCACCAAATTACAATTGAAACTATATCGTGTTAGGCCTTGTTTTAATCAGAAAAATGCCAGAAATACGTTTTTAAAAGACCCATAAAAAAATAATGAAAATTAAGAAGTTTGAACATTCGATTCATGGTGTCAATGTAGTGGTGTTCACACCGATATACCCGAGCCGACATTAAACATCTCAGCTCTCCGGTGCGGCGCAGCATTGACAGGCAGTGGAATGAGTAGGCACTTGACAACTTTCAAGGGATTATTGTACCACTAACCCAACTGGTCAATCAGCGAGAAACGGCACAGCGTGTCGCGCGAATGCAGCGATTCTATTTCCCCCCGAACGGAATAGCAACATTTGGTTGTTTTTATCGTGAACAAAGGCTGGTGTGATTTTTGTGATATTTTGTAAAAAAAAACAGAAGAAATTTAACGAGCTATGTTTAATTATTAATGATACGCGTGCGAGTGCGTGCGCCTCTGTATGCATGCTGTAATCCGTATGCAAGAGAGTACCGCGCGACAAAAAGATGAAAAAATCCTGTTGAAAATCTGACGCGCGCGCGTTTGTTGTCTGTGCGCGCGCGCGCGTGCGTATCGCGTGTATGTACAAGAGCGTGTTGTCCGTGTATGCGTGTGCGCGCGAATGGCTGTGAGAGAGAATGACGGATATGTAATTGAAATAGGAGCATTTATTTTTGTGTCGTGCATTTGATGAAAAACACGAAAAAGAAAAACACAAGAGAGAAAGAGAGACACGCGAGCAAGCGACGTACGTTGCGAGTAACGTACCTGCACACGATTGTGTATCCACGCGGATGAAATAGAAATAGAAGAAAAAGAAAAAGAGCCTCGGGTGTTACGAGCACATCGGAGTACAAGGAGAACGAACGCCATGCGTTCGGACGCGCTCTCGAAGCTTTGTCCGTGAAGAATCTCAAGCGTTCGTCGCGTGTCGTCTCGTGTTTTTACCAAAAAATCATGGAATTATCAAGCGCGTGAAACAATTTTTTGGTCGACTCGTGTCGCGAGCTCAAGACGACGAACCCTCCTCCGAGTTTCCCATTCGCTCCTCTTTTCTCCCAAAAAACCCTGGCTGCATCAACGAACAACGACGGGACACCGTGTGCTCGTCCGTGAAGATATTATGGCCACAGCTCGGCATCCTCCTCTATCTTCTCCTCGACCCGTTTTCACCCTCGTCCCTTAGGCGATGTTATCGGCTCGGCTCGACCAAACTTTTCGTTGCCACTTGTTCCATTTCGCGTGCGACGGACCTTTATAAATTGTTGACAATTTACGAGAGTTTTATGAGTTTCGGACAAAGAAACTTGCAACATTCCGGTATCGTTCGTAGAAAATCGATACAGTTATAGATGTATATTCGTGGACTCGCATCGAAACCAGAATAAGAAGCTAAAGTTGATGATAAACAAATGTTACGATTACGTTATTGCACGTGTACGAATGTCTATATTGCGTAAGCTTAAACGTATTAATCATACATTTTTTATGTATATAAATGTACCTCGTAAAATAACTTTAAATAAAAGGTATAGTCATTGTGTTACATATACGTTACCGACGCTTTGCAGTGTCTCTTGACCTCCCCTCTACCCCAGGACAGGGAGTACGAGAGTGTCGGTCTGCACCACTCTCTCTCTCTCTCTCCCTATGTCCCTCCACTTGTATGACGGTGTATCGCACACGAGCGAGCGAATCTCCCCGATAAGCGTTACGCATGTTCCACACTGACATTCGTTTAATCGTATCTCTTTGTACAGAAATCAACAGGAATTCAAATCAACTTGTTTTTTTTCGAATCACCATTGTACATATACATACATACACGCGGACGCACGCACGCACCTACACACCTACACCCATACCCATATATGCATGCGTGTATGCATACGTTCGGCGCAAAGTGCTAGCACTACGATAAGTAATTCGAGCTTTTCTAGATTTATTTCCATCTTTCTTACATTTTCTCGCTTCTTTTCACGTCTTTTTCTCCGGCTTTCTCCAGTTTCTATCGTCTCTCTCTCTCTCCGTATAGACGCCATTAAGACTAAAATGCGAAGAATCTTCCGCAACGTGGCCGACGACGCGACAACTTTTCAGAGTTGGTTTTCCTGCTTCGATTTCGGTTTATCTACGCGTCCGATCCAGCTCGCCGAGTGTATGCGCGTGTGTATGTGTGTGTCAGTGTGTGGTGTGTGTCTCTCTTTCTCTCTCTCCCTTTCTTCCTTTGTTTCTTATTTTTTTACGTGTATGGCGATAGCTACGCTGTCACGGTGTACATCTATACATACGTACATACAATAGCGAATCGCCTATACGTATACATGCACAGACCGTAGGTATACTTGTGTACACTCGCGTCGTATTGGTTTCCTGTTTTGTATTTATATATTTCATACATTTCTTTTACGATATATCGAGGGATGTTTAGCATAGTATGGTACACTACCGATTATGTTTACATCGTGGAGCTTTGAAAATCTATGAAATATAGTAAATCTCTATAGTCGCAAAAAGGTGGTACACGATCAATGCAAAACAAATATCAGTCCCCGGCGCAGTTCAAAGGCCCGCGCGTTCTCGCAATGTAATATCAATATCAAAATTTCTTTTGAAACTTCCAATAATAAATTTGTGTACATTTTTCCGATTAAAATAATATCAAACACAATATAATTTCAACTGTTTTTAGTGGTTTAATTGACGATGAAAGTATCGAGCGCAAGGAAGGACAGCGTATGCGAAAGAGTCGCGCGCGGACTCTGTACTCAGCTGTCCTTTTCTACCTGTTCGGCTCGGTCTTTGAAATTCAAAAGAATAGTGTCCGTTAACAAACTTTGCAGACGAACCTCCCAGAGGCATTCGCGACTATAGAGGATTTACGGTATTTCTTTTGTCTATGTACAAGAGGATACTCGAGAAAAAGAAACTAAAAAACGGTTGTCAAAAATGCTTGGTTGCATCATCGATAGAAATACCGGCACGCAGAGTTCACGGATCTCCTTGGCATTATTATTTATCGTCTGTTCTAGAATCAGCTATCAGAGAGCGTAGAATCGCCGCCGACAATGGGGTACGTGGTGGTGACAAGGATTAATACGCGGGAGACACACGGGCAGACGTTTATCCACGTGTTGCATCTTCTTCGTGATTCGCATAATCTCGCGTGAAATAGAATCCAAAACGCGCGAGCGCGCGCGTAAATATTCGACAAAATTCTACGCACCTAAGTCGTCCGTCGTCGACGAGGATAAACCCGACGGGAGAATCTAACTCCACAACTTTTACGGATATCCTTTTCGTATTGCTATAGTTCCACCGATTATTCGTATAATTATACAAAAATAAATTGCTCGTTGCCGTGCGAGTCTTCGCTAGATATCCGACATCCGGGCACGGTTCTCGGGCGTTGTTATCAGAAACGGTCAGAGACGAAGACGCGCTTAAACTTGCGAAAGAACATTGAAACCGAGTGCGCGTCAAGTGATGCGCGAGGATCGCGGTACCGTGCTTCTACGTTGACACGTAATCCCTAAAAACGATTGCCTAACGGAACGTTACAAGAAACAAATGCATTTTCCTTACACTCGATTTGCTGTTCTTTTTCGTTTCTGACGCGCGGGAATCTCAAACAGAACAGGGGGGAAGGGAGAAGAGGACGACGTCGACGCTTCGGAACTACGGTTCGATTCGATCGGCTACTTTGGCGATTTCATAATACTCTTCCGCGATAACAGAACTGTCTTCTCGCGTTTTGCACATATAGAGCTACGAACAATAAACGACTGGTGACGCGCCGCGCGTACGCGCTTGCACGCACCAGTCGAGTGTTTTGCGTCATCGGTTTTTAGGTTGCTCGATCCTACGCGATTCTCTTTGTCAATTTATGTACACGCTTTAGATCAGGTATATTCGTACCGAATACGAATGAACGAACGATCGAACGAACGGACGACGACGACGACGACGGTCGAACGCGTTCAGATAATCGCACGTTTCAAGATCCTACGTTATCTTATTTGACGGTGGAAAAGTTCTGTTGTGGATTTTGATTCGACGAGACCCACGTAGAGAACACGTCCCTGCAATGGCTGACCACGCATTCGTTGCTGCAATACTCGTCCTCCCATTCGCTGTTCGCAACCGCAGGATTAGGGCAACCGTGCCTGATGCACGCATTCGACGCTGGTCGCTGACCAGTTATGGTCGCCTGTCCGGTGCTGCCGGCCGGTGAAGGACTCGACAGTGGATCTCCTTTGGGAGGGCTCGCGTGCAACATCTGTTGCTGCTGGTGTTGGTGATGATGCTGCGATTGGTGTTGCACTTGAACCTGTTGCACTTGCTGCTGCTGCACCTGCTAACGTGAACCGATACACCGTGTTAGTCTCGAAGAGAATTGTAAAAATACAAGAGATACTTGGAAATGTTTAATGATTTGAGTTTCGAAAGTAATGTATCGACGCTCTTCATTTCTTTCACATTTTCTGTTGTTTCAAGTTACAGCTACCACAGTCTAGTTATCGACTCTGTCAACGCTTACCTGCATGTATTGTTGCTGGGAGACCTGCTGTTGCATGTGCTGCTGCTGCTGCGACTGCGACTGTGGCTGTTGCGATTGCTGGCCAATGTGCGTCGACACCATCGCAGTGTTCACCATACCCTGAACAAGGAAAATAGTTGATAATCCAAAATGCGATTTTGATTATCTATATCGATCATATTAAGTACGCTCTAAAAAATGATAACTATTTTAATATTGTACTATACGATTTGATCTTTTTTGGGAAACAAGACCAATCAGTTAACTACGGTATGTGAAAGAAAATTTTTTCAAAAATTGCAATTGATCGGAATTGTTGACAAAATACTAAAAGTTGAATTTTCTACTTTCTTATGTGGGCCTATATTAAAAATTTAAAAATTGCGTTTTTTAGATCTGCGTTAATTAAACATATTCTGAAAATTTCGTCAAAATTCCAATTTTTAAAAAAATTTCTATTCCCATCCTATAGTAAACTAATTGCTCTAGTTTTCCAGAAAGCTTCAAACCATATAGTACAATATTAAAATCGTTATCGTCTTTTTCAGAGCGTACTTAGCTATTGTCGATTACTGTACCTGCTGCGACTGTTGCTGTTGTGGGTTCCCCGTCATGTTCAAATGATGAGCCGCCTTCTTCATCTGCATCTGTTGCTGGGGATGCGGATGATGGTGCTGGTGTTGATGCTGATGCGAATGCGGATGCGCGTGTTGTTGCTGAGGGGACGGTGGCTGAGGTTGCGGGCTGTAGACCTGATACGAAACGCTCACAGGAGTCCCACTTCCAGTATAGTTCCCGTACGTGGCGTACTGAACCTGCTGCTGTTGTTGCTGTTGTTGTTGCTGCTGCTGTTGTTGTTGAGGGGACGCCTGTTGCGGCTGCTCGTTCTCAGCCGCGCCTTTGCTAACGAGAGACGCTCTGTACGCCGCCAGAGCTTGCAAGTACTCCTTCTTCGCCGCTTCGGTCTTTTTCTTGTAAACCTAAAATAAAACATCCAAAACTAAGAAGATGGAAGAAAAGACAGGCGTACATCTGGCTAGCGGCAAAACGAACACTCACGTTCTTGTGTTCGCTGTCCAATGCATCCCACATCGAGGCAACAATCTTCGACACCTCGCCGAAGCTCGCGGTCGCGTTTTTACCCTTTATCGCAGCCTGCGTGTCCCTGAAGAACAGAGCGTACGCCGACACCGGTCTAAAAGAGAAATATATCGGCCATTGTAGAGTCTGCGAGCGTTTGGAGAAACGAGATGGGTGAAACTGTAGAACAGTAACCCCTAATTTCAATGACTTTTGAATATGCTGTCCGTGTTTGTGCGTTCAAAAATCAGTGGAGGGAAAGGGTGCTGATCTGCAGAGGTTTACTAAAAAACGATACTCGCTTTTGTGGCTCGTTCGGATCCCTCTTCTTCTTCTTTTTCTGCGACTTGGGCTTCCTCTGGTTCTTCGCGCCGACGTCAGCTGGCTCCGGCGACGGTCGCTTTATCCCTGTGATCTGAAGGAATCGATGTTACCAATCGTGTACGAATGATTCGCGAATCGTCCCGTCTTTATACTCACCATTCCAGAATGCGGCGTGCTGTCGTCGCTGTCCTCGCTGGTAGTCGTGTTGTTGTTCGGCTCAGGCACGTTGCTCGATTGTATAGTGGGCGGACTACCCCCAGTGGGACTCCTGTAGGATTGCATCTGCTGCTGTTGGATATGCTGTTGCTGAGCATGCATATACTGCATATGCTGTTGCATCTGTGTTTGTTGTTGCTGCTGTTGTTGCTGCTGCTGCTGTTGTTGCTGCTGCTGCTGTTGTTGTTGCTGCTGCTGTTGTTGTTGTTGTTGTTGCAACAACATCATCTGCTGATTTCCGTGCTGACGCGGAGAACTCATCGGCGCGTACGAGCCCGGTGAACTACCGTAGCTGGAGCTGAAACGAGACGAAATTCCCACCGTTGAAATTACTATACAAAGCGCGAGACTTGGGACTGTTCTGAATTTAGATTGTTGGCCTAAATGTATTTATACAGGGTGTATTCTACTTTTCCGGTAAGATTGTAAAAGTGATTTAGAAACGAAGATACGAAAAAATGTTATACGAAGTCTGTTTATAAACGGTTTATCACAATATTATGCGGAACAGCAGATTTAAAGCTAAATAATGCGGAAGGTCGATTGTGTTTAGAAACAAACTTCATATAACATATTTTTCATATTTTCACTGTATATCAAAGACGATTTACGCCAGAAGTGAACACTGAATCTACGAAACTTAATTTACAGTTTTCTACATCGCAATTATTTTAATCGAAATGATAGAAATGCTGACAAAAATAAAAAGTTTAATCAATTAATCGAATTAAAAGTAAAGTTAACGAAAAGTAAATCGAAGACCTCGATGGAAGGGTCGCAAAAAGATAAGTAGGGGAGGATTTGCGATGGGCATAGGAAAACGCGTGGCCCGTGTCGGATTAGGGGAAACGCGACGCGCTGATAAACGAATCGACGCGGGTAACTTACCCGACACTGATCGGTTGCATCGCGTGGTCCTGCTGCATATACAATGACTGCTGATATCCTCCGGGATCCAGATTTAATCCGTCCGGGGACTGTTGAATACCACCGGTGGACTGCATCATCTGTGAAAATCGTGTTCAAAGGTATTTCAACGAATTGACCCGCGCGACGTTTCTGTCGCTGTTCTTTCTCGTCGGCGACGAAGACTCACCCGTGCCTGATAGCTGTGCATCTGCTCGTGCTGAGCCTGTTGCTGGGACTGTTGTTGCTGCTGTTGTTGTTGTTGTTGTTGCTGTTGTTGTTGTTGATGCTGCCTTTGATGCTGCTGCTGCTGGTGCGAGTGAGAATGAATCGAGGGAATATCGAAATCCTCGTCGCCGAAGCTGGGCGTGTGAAACGTCTACGAAGAAAGGGAAAGTTGACGAACGGTTGAACGCATCGAAGTAGCGCGGCCTGCTCGGATCGGCGAATCAACGTGGCACGCGCGGGAAGAGCTTGCGTAACAAAGACAGAAATCGGAAAAACTTGAAAAATCTGCCCTCCACATGCCCGGTTCGCGGACTTGGATCGTTTCCGTATCCGTTTCCAGTTCCGGTTCTCCGGCACCGTTGCCTGGCGCGCTTCTCTCTCGCTCTCTCGTCGTTCTCGAAACGGATACATACACACATGTGGCTTGGCGATCGTGGTTCCAACGACGACGCTTTCGTTCGTTCGTTCCTCCTCGACGTCTCGATCGACTCGTGGCGCGTGTATACGTACGTACGCATGCACGCCGCAAAATGCGTGTTTCGGGGTACAGAGGGCACGGGGGGTGCGCGAAGGGGTGGGAAACAAAGGGAACCTAAATTCGGCATGTACGCGCAGGGGGGGCCAATGGGGAATAAAAGTTTTTAAATTGGATTTAATAGCGTCAGGAATTTTCCTTTGAAGGAACGTACTTGCCTATTGATCGAGTACACCTACCTCTCTGCCTCCCTTCTCCTCCCCCATGCCCATCGCGTTACCCCTTAACTCGCGGTGTTTCTCTTACTCTATCGTTCCGCTCCCGCTCCTCCTCTCCCGTCCCTTTTCGCTGCGCGCTGTACCCCTCCGCTATCGTGTGTACGCGTACATCGTATCCGTCCCGGCCTGGCCCGTCCCGTCCCGTCCCATCCCAACGTCCCGTCCCGTCCTATTTCAACTACTCTTACCTCCTACTCTTACTCCTACTCCTTCTCCAGCGCACCCACTCCCCGAAACCCCGTTCCGTCTCCGCCGAATCGACTACGCATCTATCCATCTTCTTCCTCCACCGGGTTGAAACTTTTCTTTCTCCGTTCGCCTGTTTCACCCCCTTTCTTCTCTCTGCCCCTATTATATATATATGTATATACCTCCGGCAAGATAGTGGTAGGTTTGCTTGGTGCTCTCGCCTGGTTTCGCGATCCTATTCGTTCGCGTCTTCGTTCCCAGCGAGCGACGACGCAACGAGCTCGTTTTCGTGTCCGCATACACGCGGAGAATACACTCGTCGTGTACAGCGTCCCGTTACCCGCGTAACTCGTACCCTTACCCGCATCCACGACCAGATTCTACAGAGAGAAACCCCCGTCCTTCCGTATCCTTCCGGGATCTGCCTCCGAGAACGACTCGAGAAAGCAACGCGGGACAGAGAAGCATGCCTGTCCTGCAAGAGCCGTGCGATCTCCTCTAAACCTTCTTTCCTCTCGGGTCTCTCTGCGCGGGCCGGCAGATGACACCCTTCGTTGTCGCTCGAAACGCTGCGCCCAACCCGGTCCCAAAAACCATGTCGAGAGCTGCACCGAGACGGGGGAAAGCGTATCGGTATGTCGCGGCGAACGCGCGTACACGTTTCGTTCCCTTCTCGTTTTTATTTTCCTCGGAAACCCTATCCTCCGATCTTTCAATTTCTAACAGCCCAAAGGGAACTGGAGACACCGTAGGAGAAATACCAAGTCGTCCTAGGGGACAGCGACTTCTTCTACACGAGAAAAATCCATCTTCGAACTGGATGAATTACTGGATGGAACTATATGAATAAAGGATTTTCGGAATGTCCCCAGTATAATTAGAGTGTCCGCGACCGGAACGTGCACGCGCGTTCCCTCCGCGTTCTGGATTGGCTCGACCGTGTTTCTCTAACCGGAGAACTCGCGGCAACTCACCTGATCGGCCATGGCGTAATCCTCTTGATGATGATAAGGCGTCGGGTGATGAGACTGCGGCACGTTCAGCGCGAAATCGAGGTTCTCGTTTCTCTGCAAACAGACAAACGACGTTAACCGTCGCTCACGGCTGAATCATTGCCGAACTATGGGCTTGGACCTCTCCGTTGGAACGCGGAACGCCGAGAGTCGGACGAGAGAGAGAGAGAGAGGGTGGAAGGGGAACGAAACGCGCTCTTTCAATTTATTCGTCGGAGAGTTTCGATTCGTCGCGATCAACCGTTCTCCGCCATGCTCTTCTAGCTGCTCCCTAAGCTGTTCCGCCGAGGAGAAGACCGACCCCGATAACGTTTGTTTCCGAGTCCCCGAGAAGCGTTTTCCCTCGCGAGAGTCTCTCGCCCCTCGAACCTACGACTAGATTACTGCGAGCTAGAGGGAAGAAGAGCAAAAAAAACCAAATACAAAGCGCATTCGTCCGTTCGTTGACGGGACGCAGGCCTCGAAAAGAAACATTATTAGGTTCTTTATGTGCGTCTCGAGTTCGATTCGACCGCCTCCCCTTACGTTCGTTACCGTCGCTGCTTCCACCACCACCACACCACCATCGCCGGCACCAGTACCCAGCACCCAGCGCCACCACCACCACCGCCGCCGCCGCCGCCGACGCTACCCACCCTCGACCAAACGCGTTACTCGCGTTCCTTCGCGGTCATCGACCCTTTGCGCTTCCCTCTAGTTTACCGGATTCGTTCCAACGAAAACGCGATCAAAATCCCCGTGTTCCCCATAGTTCGGATTGCCGGTGTTATTTTTTTCCGAGGCCGAGGACAAATTATCCAGTCGGTTCCTCGAGGAACAGGCTTCGAGGAGAAGGACGTCGCTGTCTTCGTCGGTCGCAGCGGTCCCCGACATCTGGAAGGCGGGCCGAGAGATCCTCGGGGTTCTCGATCCACGCCGTATTCGCCGGGGAACGATAATAATTCTCGTCTAAACGAACAGGTGCATCGAATCGCCTGCTCTTTTCAGCGAAACGTTCCCTCCGAGGAGAATCATCGGAGATTCGGGAGTAACGGGTTTCGGAGGGAATAATTGTGTCGTTTCGGGAGAACACGGGAGACGCGATCTCCGGACACTCGTCCGAAACGCGAGAGGAGAGTAGTTCGTACACGCTTGCTTTTTCCAGCAGAAACAACAGCAGGCAGACGGGCTGGCGGCCCGGTCGAGCAGGCAAGAAAGCGAACAGGTAGGTAGATAGGTAGCAGGTAGGCAGGCTGGCGGCCAGGTAGGTAGGTAGGTTGGTGGGTAGGTAGGTAGACAGGAAGGTAGGCAGATAGGTAGGTTGGTAGGTTGCTAGGTGGACGAACGCGAGCGGGCATCTAACAGCGAGTAGATTCGAGGTGAACGCGATGTAATATATTATTCGTCGAGTGTAGCTAGAGTATCGCAGGATTAGCAAATCGGGAATCGTTCCGCTTCCCCGTTCGTCCAATCGACGACGGTCTCTTTCGTCGCGGGGAACGTGCGAGCGGCCGCGTGGCCGCCGACAATACCGTAATGGCGCGTACAAATTGCGGAACCATTGGTTCGATATCGAAAGCAGTTGATTCTCCGACATCTGTTTCGATTGTCGCAACCGTTCGACTCGTGGAAATCTTGGGACCAGGTTTTCCTTCGGCCACGGGCAGAGAGAGAGGCGCAGAAAGAGAAAGCATGTTAAAGATCCGAGCGAGCACGGAGAAGCGAGGGAAGAGAAGAGCGGAGAGAATAGCCGAGCGGAGATCTAATAGATATACTCGAACAGGTCTGTTACTCGATGTAAGCAACGTTAAACCTGTTCCTCGGCGCCCCACCCCCATCGCCGACACCGTCGCTATCTCGCTCTCCTATCCCCACTCCGACTCGCTCTCGACCATTATCCTTTGTAATTCGCAGCTCGTTGCTCCCCTCGTTGCTCGTGCAGTCGTTCTCAATTTCTGACGAAACTTAACGGCTCCGGGCGCAGTCGGACACCAACGTAAACTCCATTTTCTACTTTCAGCTAATTCGCTCGTCGAGAAGCAACCGGAAACGGGGAATCGAAAAATTAAACGAAGATCATCGTTGATCTCGCAGCGCCGATCGAATACAAACAGAGAACCGTGTATATCTCGGTTCCTCTAACGGGACACGCTTCAAGGGTACAACATTAGAGGGATGAAGATGGCGAACGAGACGTTTCCTCGTCGAACGTGTCGCTTCTCGTAGATATTCGCCGAACGATCGGCTGGACGCGCGACGATCCAAGCATACGACGAACGGGAAAAAGTAAAAGAGAACACGTTCGCTTTGAAAAATGTCATGGCGTGCCGCGACTCGAATTCGGAGACTTTACGGAGCGTTCGAGAGGTGGCGCTCGACGCCACGCGTTTACGCCGTGTGCAGACCTCCGGAGAGAAAATGCGAGAGCGTCGAATGGTAACCTCTCGCGATATCGTGGCGACTCGATCCGATACCGATTCGATTCGTAGGAGAGTTTCCGAGAGGAGAGAGAGAGAAAAGACGCGAATTGAACGCGTTCGCGGAGAAGCGTCGTTTCCAAACAGCGACTTACCGTGCAGCCAAGTTGTACCACGGAGCATGCGATGCAACGAAATCCAGGTTATCGACTCTCGAGATGCACGTGCGACCCCACAGGTACGCTCGAAAACACACAAACGTTGCAAAGGCGGATATCACCGATGCACTGGAAGCCTCGGTTTACGGTTTCACTGGCGCGGCCGTGAAGAGGTAAAATAGTTCGGAACGCGCGCGCACGATTATCGGACGGCGTCGCGACCGTTCGAACGCGTACCCGCGACGTGGACTGGATCGTTCAAACGATGGCGTAACGCCTGCCACCGCGTGTAAACACGCGCGCAAGAGACGGAACAGGACACACGCGAGCACCAGACCGAAAGACAGCGCGTGATCGAGTTTCGAATTGCTGCGCAACGTACACAACCGCTCCGCTCGGCTCGGCTCGGCACTATTCGATTCGAGTCGAGTCGAGTCGACTCGTGGCGTAACCGGTGACAGCGTGGCAAAACGACGCGCGCTCCTCGCGGCGGCCGGCGCGGGAATGATTCAAGAACCTTTGGTTCGTGGCACGCGCCGCTGGTGGGGATGCGAGACTCGCGACAGGGGCTGAGGGGTGGCGACGAGAGACGAAACACGGAGAATCAAGGGACCCGAGCACAGGCCGAGTACAACCGACAACCGAACGACTAACCGACCCCCTACCATTCCCCAAAACCAACGATACCACTGTACAACAAATGGGTTTGCAACAATAAAGAGGTACCTCCACCTTTTTTTCCAGTTCCACACGCTCCCCGTCGATCTCTCTGGGCCAGAGTTCTGGGCGATACTTACGAAGCTTTCGTATAATTTTTTTAATAGAATGACTTCGTTGTAGTTGCACCAAACGATCTGATTTCTTGGAATTAATTGGGAGCATTGGTTTATGAAATGATATGTGAAACAGATTTTCTAGAAATTACTATTTACAAGGTTGCATGCTGAAATAAGAAAAGCATTTCTTTGAATTTTTTTATTCGGGCCCTTAATGAAAATTTCAAATATACAGTTGATGTATATTTTTATTATTATTGTACCAAACGAATATTTTTATTATTATTGTACCAAACGAATATTTTTATTATTATTGTACCAAACGACCTGATTTTGTATAATCAATTAGAAGCATTAAAAAGAAACATAGAATTTACAACAAAATTTAAAACAACAATTACAATTTACAAGGTTACGTGCAGAAATAAAAAACTTTTTTTATGACATTTTCAGTATGTGTATAACTACCATAGATCTACAAGATAATAATAATGATAAAATAATTAAAAGAAATTCTTTTTTTATTTTTGCATGCAACCTTGTAAATAATAATTGCTCGAAAAATCTTTTCACCATATCATTTCATGAACCCATGCTTCTAATTAATTATAAAATAATCAGGTCGTTCGGTACAATTTTAGTTATTCTATTTTAAAAAGTGTACGAATACTTTGTTCACCCACTGTATTTTGGATTTTATTTTGCAAAGATATTCTGGAAATACTGCTTTTTAGGAATTGACGAATAATGTATTTCAATTGATCATACGTATCTCATTTGGTTAATTGAGGGAATTCGAAGCTATACAAATAATTGGGAAAATAATAAATTGCAGAAATCATTGTTTGAAAGAATAATGTTCAATTGTTTATCGAGAAATTGTCTCTGAAATAATATTCAAAATAAATGCGAATGAAATCAAAATATTGTCTATATATTTATAAATAATAACAATATCAAATGGAAATAAAGAGAGAATAATTATTAATTAGTTCGTTATCGTGGTAGAAATTTGTTTCGGCGTTTAATGGGTCTCGTTTTTCAAACATTTGTTGCCCGAATAATTTATTTCGCGAAATAATAAGTAAATAATTTAGTTAGAAATAATTTCATTTAATTTTCGTATGAAATACCTGACGAGAAAGTTTTGTTGTTTGAAAAATATATTATACATGAAATATTGTAAAAGAATAATGTTATTTAATAATTTTGTTAAACGCCCAGGGGTCTGCTCTAACCATTATCGATCCTCGATTGTTGATGAAAATATCCTCTCCCGTACAGTCTTCGTCCAATCTCATTGTACACTCTAATTCGATCAATTACGTTTCATTCGTAACTTCGTATTTTCAGCGAACACATCGAATTACGACGCAATCTCGCAGAAATACAAAATTTTATGGTACACAGTTCCACCGATTTATACGCCGCTCTTTCTACACGGATTTTCAAAAATAGAAACTTTTAACGCGTTGACTGCCGCGTGAATTTTATACGTTTCATTATTGCTAGACTAGATCCTTACGCAAAATAAATTACTTTTACGTCAATCGTTTATTAAGAAATAAGACAGCCGAGAATCAGGTCACGAGATGAATTAAATCGTCAGACTAATTTTGTACGAATTTTGCATTTCACTGGGAAGCTGTACATATTTATGTAAATTCGAAACTAGGCGAATTTTCATTCGGCCAACACACCAGGGTAAAAATACGTACACGTGATCTTTCACCTCGTACAAAAAGAAGTTAGCTGCAAGTAATAAGTATAATGGTTTCGCAACATAGCGTGTTTAATTTGTTTCGTGCAGCAAAGAGGGAGCTCTAGGGAACTATCTCTTTCGTTCTATAAACTTCTGTGTCATTGTATCGTTAGCATATTATTACTTCTAAATGTGTTATTCTGACCAATAAAATGTGCTCTTTAAAATATTTTTGCCTGGTGCTTACAGCTTCTTTTTTACCTTGGCACAAACTAAACAACTTGAATTTGTGAAATGTATTTATATTCGGACAGTTACGAAGGTAAAGGTTACATATTCAATTTCAAATTTTCTCCTGAAAGTATTATGAAATGTGTATATAGCACGTTTGAAACAGTACGCAGTTTTAATTGCTTTTCTTTCATTCCTCGTAGATATCCTGAACACGAACCTGAAAATCCCTCCTCTCCGTCGTCCCTCGGACCCCGAGAAATCCAGGTTTGAAAAAGTTCAATCTAAATACTTTAAGAATTCTTTATTCTTTAAACCTCTCTAACTCCGAGTGACTCTAAAGCCGCATACGGATATTAAACATTTCCAATCTAAATTCATTTTATCTCGTTCTACCGTCTCTTTCTCATGGTTGAGGAGGTTATGTATCGCAACAGTCAAGTTTCCCCCCGCGTGTGAGGGTGAATTGAATATTTTCCTAAAATATTCGTAAATTCGTAATTGGTATCCAAATATCAATTCCGAATTACAAACATTGTTTAATACTCGTAACAAAAATTGGAGTTACGGAGATTCCATCGTTCCTACCCAGTGCACGTATACAATAATGTCGACAAGGTGACTCGATCAGATACGTCTACACAAAAATTTTCCAACTGGGTCAAAAAGCGCCTGGTTCGACGGTTTATTTAAAAAAATCACGGTCCGTTGATCTAAATACACGACGCGATAGAGCGGATCCCTTTCGTACGGAAACCATCGAGAAAGGCAGCAAAGCAGACTCGGTTTTCGATCGAGAAAATATAATAGTTTCGCAAGAGAGACGAGGTATCGCCAGTGATCCTCAACCGCAGTGATCCTCAACGAACGTCGTGCACGATCAAGAGCGAAAGGAATTTCCTGGAGGTCCCGCGAGATCGCGGGACACCGAAAAAGCGAGGAGCATGGTCGGTCGTGTAACGAAAAGCTCGAGAAATCGGTCGAACGCAATGGCGTCCATGGTTTCGTGGCCCATATAACGACTCGTGACTCTAGGGAATTGTGTGCATCGTGCATCATGCATCGTTGGACGCGGCGACGACGACGGTGAAAAAGAAAGGGGAAGACCGGCTCCTAGGAGGGGAGTAACTTGATGGTATGGGTATGGTACACCTAGGCTGGGTCCATGGGGCTATGGGCTATGGGGCGCGGAGGGTGAGGGGCAGCGATTTAAAGAGGCCGGTGGCGCAACCGACAGGGGAAACAGAGAGCTCGATTCGCGACTCAACTCGATCCGCGAATCGTCCAGCATATGCCAAGAAGTACAACGAATCAGAAACACTGACCCTCTCACCAAAAGGCACCCTCGTTTTCTCCCACTTCTTAGCCAAATCCTGTCTTTGAAGGTACTAGGTACACCCTTTGACATATCTTTGTTCATTAATGCTTTAAACATTTGATATTCCAATGATTACACGTACAGTGACTCCCATTAATATTCGGACGCTGTAAAAAAATCGATAACTGTTTTAACATTGAACTATACGATTTGAATTTTTGTTACAGCATGGGAAAAAATTTACGACTTTTTTATGTGGGCCTATATTGAAAGTTTAAAAATTATGTTTTGTAGATCTGTGTCCATTACATGCACTGTGAAAGTTTCATTGAAATCGGTTGAAGCCATTGAAAGATGTAAGAATTCTTAGGTTTACTGCAGTTATATTCCGAAAATCGTGAAAACATGCAATTTTTACCATCTATAAACGTTTGTAGCTCATTACAACGTCGATTTCGACAACATTTTCAGAATATGCTTAATTGACACCAAATCTTTTTTTTTATTTTCAATGCAGGCCCACATAGAAAAGTTGTAAAATGAAACTTTAAGTATTTCTTCTACAATTCCTATCCTAGCTTCCCAAAGAAGTCCAAATCGTATAATATAGTATTTAAAAAGTTATCGTCTTTTTAAGAGTGTCCGAATATTAGTGGTATTCACTGTTATACTAAACTACAAAACTTCGATACTTATTCCAGAATTGTTTTAGATTTTTGGAAAACCTAAAATGCCTAGTGCTTGCAACTGATGAGGATATTTATTAGCCATCTGCCGAGCAATATTTTTCAGGAATTCCGGCTGAAAACTCGTGACGCCAGGCCATTTTCAGTCCCTAAATTTTGCATGCTTCGTCCTAATAAACATCCCTGCGACAACCGATAGTTGGACGACCGAACATTGTTCCATGCACCTTCATTTCGGACTGCGCGCAGACCAAAGACCCTATCGTAAAACCCTTTGAACATAGAGCAGCAATTTGCCATTCTGCTTCGATCCTTTTCGGTCATTTGGGAATCTTTTTGCTTCCAGTAATAAAGTAGCACGGTGAGGGCTGAACCGTAGATGGGTTTTTCTTAACCGTCAGGGGTGTTTGGGAATATTGTCCTTTCTTCCACTGCTCTGCAGCACGATTCTTGGGTACGTGATTGTAATAGGGTACCGTTATGATTTCCAAGTTCTGTGTTGCTTCTTACTAAAGAGGTATTTATTTAGGTAGTCGAGCATTGTCCGACTATTGCACCCACAGACTATTCTGCATTTCTTAAGAGTCCCTTTTCAATTACAAGGTCAGCGAAACAAAATGAGAGGACGTCGAGTAGAAAGGACGAGTTCGTTCATTGGCTTTGGTTAAGGGAGTTAAGATTATTGAAAATAGGATAAATGTACCTTATCTCGGCGCACGTATAAACAAATTTAGAAAATAGTAATTAATAATAGCAACGCTTGATGCGGCTAACCACAGGAACTATTATCGTACGGGACTAACAGAATTTAGAGGTTCAAGGCCGTAACATGGTAGGTCGTTCGTACAACATCCTGACATAAAGAGTGGTTACTAATTAATTAAAAAATCAAGCTGATCGTGATCTTTCGTTGAACCAAATTTTTTCTCGAAATTTCACGTTATCCTTTTTTAGTTTTTGGAAGGATTCGGAACCATCCAGTTCGTTAGAACAAAACTAATTATTAAGATTTTTTTAATTGAAGGTAAGGAAAACGGTTGTACATACTAGACATTTAATCAAGTTATATAATGATTTTCAACGACTGAAACAATTTTTCTTCTCCCAGTTATCATACTTATCCACCACGGTGAATCGTGGCGTGTTCCCACGGAAAGACGCGTATGGAAAACGTGCGAATCGCTGTAGCGTTGAAAACGAAAACGAAGACGCTTAGGAAAAAGAAAACTCGTCGCAGCAAGCGGTCCGTTTCTACGGCGCGTTTAACGCAGTATTATTATCTATCGACGCTCGGATACTCGAATATTCTAAGAAAGTAGGCCACGGCAGCGGTGGCGGTGAAACAGCTAGGCTGGAGGGGAACAAGAGGCGCGCCGCACCGCACCGCACCGCACCTCACCTCTCCGCACCGCGCACCAGGATTACGTCGCAGTTTATAAAGAGTCATTACGTTCCCGTGAAAGGTAGCTTTAATTTCAGTGGCATTCCAATCGTATTAACGTATATTCTCGTACATTTGTGTTCGCGGTAAACGACAATTTACTCGGAACGTTTGCTGGAACGAGGTTGTTACGCGATCGAGAGACAACGGGATCGCCGCACCGCTGGCCTGGAGTAACAAAACCCTCCACAAAATTCATCTCCCTGTTAATTATACATTATCGAACCGGAACCTAGGTTCGTCGATTGTAAAACTGTCCTTATCGAAGATGTTTCACTCCGAGGAATTGGAACTTTGCCACTTGACGATTGAATACGATTAACGCGTATCCAACAGGCGTTTTTCTCGAGTCTTACTGTTTTTCCTTATGTTTTTTCATGAAGATAATCACCGCGTAATTGAGGATTTGATACATCGATTACAACAATTTGTAGATCAAATGCAAGACTATAAATACATCGAAAGAATTTTAAAACACTCGTAATTAATCTTGAAATTAATACGGACTATTTATATTTAGCATAATATACGCAATTTACTAATAACAGATCAGAGACTTGACGACTTTGTTCTGTTAAATTGTTTTCCTATTTAATTAACGATGTGCGTTGCATTTAATCAAGCATTTGAACAATGAAGGTAAGCAACGTGACAGATGGCGATGGCGAACGTGTTAAAGAAACTAGAGTCATTTATTTACTGGAAGACATAAATGACTAATGTGGCCGGTATTAGTCATTTGTTCGTTGGTGATCGCCAGTGAAATGAGTAATTTGAGTCACGCGGTCAGATATGTGTTGAGCAAATAATGCCTCATACTCTGGGAAGTAAATAGTAAAACAGATAGTGTTAACAAAACCGATTTTTATACGTCCGAATCTCTTTCAAACAAATAAGAGACTCTTATAGTATGTTTGTGTTCCGGTATAATGTTGGTATACAAAGTTATCATGAGTAAGAGAGCAATGTTTTCAAATCTCCTAAAGAAGTTAATGAAATATAAGATATTTCTTCACCCCCTCCCAATCCTCCAAGAAAGATCGGTTCGTCTTTCTGTAATGTAATAATGCTGAAGGGAAGTTACACTGCCCAGGAAAAGAAAATTTACCCTTCTAGTTCGTTTTATTTCGAATAAAAGCCACAAAGGGAAAAATGCAAAATTGTTTTCAAGGGACTAATCGAGAAACATATCCTCGAAAATGCAGGTTTCGTCCTGATTGGTCCATCCACGTCGACGTAATCCGTGAGCATACGTAGACAAAAACGAAAAAAGACACATACGGATCGAATTGTCTAACCTCCTTTTTCGAAGTCTGTTAAAAATATGTAGATGTAACGTTTTGTACTTTTTGTACACCGTTGATATCGAATCATCTACGAGAAACGGACGAGCATCGTTGCAAGAAGGAGCGTCCTCGAGCACGACCGAATTCGTTGCCCGAGAAAACGACGACGACCGATCAAGGAGGAAACAAGGAACAGGACTCGCGGAGACGATATCCTGCGAATCGATATACATACACGTATTCCTCCGCGGGACATTCCGCGACTCGAACGGATTCGCGTTTCAATCGTTTTCATCGGCGATTGCGGCGGAACGACCTGCTCGTCCAGCCGTTTATGGTCCGTTTCTTCGGACGTTATCCGTTTACAAGCATATTTCACTTGCCGTAAGCTGAACGATAATAACGCGGAACACCTGATTTCGAACGGCTGCCAAAAACACAGGAATTCGTGCTTTTGTAACGAAAGCTGTGGGAGAAAACTGATACACAATCGTATACAGTTACGAACGGAGTATTGCCACAGCTACATATTAAGCTAACTTTTAATTACGTGAGAACTGTGGACTGCACACGGAATATTCATTAGATAACATTATACTATCGAGCTGTAAGTTATGTAATTAAAAGTTGGCTGTGCCAATATTTTCGCTTGCAGTTGAATGTATTCTAAATAGAGTGCGGATCTTCGTGTTAAATGAAAATTGTCTGCACCGGTTCCGAGAAACAACAGCCACGTAGAAACTTTACAGTTTCAACATATATGTGAATCATCCAAGAACAAACGAATCTATAATGATCTCGCTATTCCGCAAGAAAAATATAGAAGTTTTTAAAAAGAAATTGAAAGTGGATAACCGGTTATTGCCACAAGGGTTAATTTGTTGCAGCACGTGCTTGTGCGAAACCCGTAGTCTAATTATAAGAACTAGGAATCGATAATGTATAAAACCGAAACAGTGTCTAATAAGGAGGAGCCATGGAAGCTCAGTGAACAGTAAGTTGCTTGCTTGTCGAGATTTTACGATGTTCCATATAATGTTTGTCCGGCGGACACTGGGACGACGAGCTCTCATCGAATTTCATTGCAGGATTGCGGGAGACGTTCGGTACACGATGCTCGTGGAAAGGTTAAACGCTTTCCGAGTCGAGCAGAGTCGAGCAAAGCCGAACGGAGTCGAGCAGAATCGGATCGGATCGAGTCGAGCGCGTCCACAACGGCGCGCGATAAATAAGCCTCTTTAGAATCGTTTCACTTTTGCGCCGTGAACGAGCCAAGATTACGGCGAACGAGCGTCCTTCGTCATCTCACGAGGAAAAGTTTCGAGCGAGAATCGACCCCCGGACGGCTAAAACGCGTGCTAACGGGATTGAATCGGAGCGTGGTTTCCTCCAGAGAGAAAGAGAGAGAATCGGAAGAAATACGACGATGTGCCGTCCTCGAACGGGCCCGAATCCAACGGAACGGGCTAGTTCGGACCTGGCAGTTCAAAATTCTGCGCCGAGGAACAGGTGGCTAACTCGACTCGGACAGCTCCGACAACCCGAAGGATTTGCTCTTAAACATTCGGTTAAGTCGCGAGTATGCCTCCCTTTTTAAAATGAAACTTGCAGATAACACAAATTGTTCATGTGGTTGTTTGATACAGGATCATAATCATATATTATGGCAGTGCCCGATCTATGATAACAATAGAGAGGCGCTGATTCACAAACTATGCAGCAAAGGTTACTATCCACCTTATACAATAGATGCTTTTTTGTGTGGACCTTCTCTTTGTCCTCTATTTCTTATTCACAGTTTTCTTAAATCTCACTGTTTGTATCTATAGTGTTGTACTAGAAATGTTAATTATGTTACTTCTCCTAGTTTATAAGTTGTTATTGTAATGTTAGCATGTACAGATATGTACATGCTGCTAATAATCCCATGTGGGGTTTCATAGCATAATAAATAAAAAAAAAGTCGCGAGTAATTGCCGGTACTCGGTTGTAAACTTTTTGTGGAATTCCGGATAGGGGTCCCATGGAAATCACCGACACGAATTTCCCCTACATGGTTTTCACCGACTCCAGATTTGGCCGACAACGATTTTGACTGACAACGAATCTAAAATCGTTATCGGTGAAAACCGTGTCGGTGATTTCCATGGGACCCAGTCGATAGGCGTTGATTCTTCTTTTATTTCGATTAAAAATCTCATGTTAGATTTATTAGTACGTTACATATAATATTACATATTGTACTCTCCTTAAAAGGCAACTGTGAAGTCAGTACTGCTACGCCATAAGCTGTAAATGTATAAAAGTAAAAATCCGCAGATTGTGTTAACGACAAAATAGCGTAAGGAGTTGATTTTGTAAGTCGTATTCGTCGATGAAGAATACATTCTAGATGAAGTTATTCTGTGAGTTGCATGCAGGAGGAATAAAGTCGGCGCGAAAGAACGGAACGGCGATTGCTTATGACTCAACCGAATAGTTGTTCCGAGTCGGGGAACGATGGAGAAGGGGCAAAGAGGGTGTGGGAAGGGGAAGCAAGGTGGAGGAGTATAGTCGAAGGGCAAGACAGCCGGACAAACGGGCAAACGGCGACCGGATACCCGGTCCGGGACGGGTGCTGGCGGCCGGGTACGGGTACGGTTGCGGGTCCACGCTTGCCAACCGTCCCGTCAGCGTACCGGCCAGTTTGTCGGCCGGCCCGGGAACGAGGCGCACGAGTTGTAGGTGTACGAGAGTTGCACGAATTGTGCACGCAGAGGCGAATCCATGCAACGAAAACCAAGCCACCCTAAAACGAATTCGCAGCGAGGAGTCGAGTCGATATCGCTCCGTCTCTCTGTCTCTCTTTCCCTTGCTCTCGTTCGTTTCAGACTCCATTAACGGAGCTTTTCAACATCTTGAACAAATGTTGATTTTACAAATTTCTTTGGACGAACGTTTGCACAGCTGATAATAGCCCGAGGCTTATCGGCGAAACAACAGTTTTCTCTTTTCCTCGCCGACGAAACGTCCCTTTATTTTCTCGTGTTTGCACTTTCGCGTTTCACTGGCTCGCGTCTCTCTCCTCTCCACCCTCGCCGTGTCCCTTCCCGTGTCCCTCGTCCACGTCCAGACGTATCGCGCAACTCGCTAAACCGTTTCGTCTTTATCTCGTGAGCGCGCGCGCGCGCGCGAGTCGATTCTCATTATCGTCGACGGTCTCCTAAACCGGTTTTACTTATTACGCGACCGTTCGCTTATCTCTCGCAGATCTCTTATTACCGGTGACGGTAAGCGAGCGTTTCTTTGTGTACCAGCAATCTCCCTCCCGCGCGCTCCTCCCCCTCTTTCCCTCGTGACCACCTCCTCGTTCCTCGATCGTAAACGCTTTCCAAAGATTTTAGGAACATCGTTGTTCAAAATTGTCTACATTAATACCAAGGTGCTTTTTCCTCCATTCCCATATTCTTTCCGACGATGGTGTATCGAAATAGGGACCTCAGTGCGTTACCCCAGAAGTTCAAGAAATCGTTTAAAACCTGGACAAGTAAACAAATTAGTCGTGAACGTAAACGACCCAGTAGTTCAGACGGTGCCGATAAGAATATACAGACGGAGGGTTAAGATCAACCTCGTACCATTATCCAAGGGTTGAATTTTACGGGGATGTAGTGACTGATGATTTAAGACAGCTGTTGGAGGATCGACGACGGTCCTTGTCGAGAGCTTGCGAGCGTGGGAAACCAATGGGGAACGGCAAGAGAGTCTCGTGACCGCGTGATCTCTTGACCGTAGGAAATTCTTCGGATAAACGAGCTTTTCGCGTTACAACCAAGAAGGGAGCAACAAGTGTGAATCTTGTCTACCCTACGGATCGGACCGTTCTTAGCTTTCCTCCCTGCTTTCCTGTACTACCACCACCTACCACCAGCTCTGCCACTACCACCGTACCACCGCCTCTCGTCTCTCCTCTTCTCCCTCCTCGTGTTCACCTCGTCCTTCTTTCTCACCCTGTCCTTTGTCACCCCTCTCTCTCCCCGGCGAGTCGTGCGCGCGATACCAAAGCTAGATTGCATCGTTTTTCGACGAACCTGTGTTTTCCACGACTAATCGTTGATCCACGGGATCAAAGCATTAGCCTACGTCCTAATTGAATGTCGACAACAATCGTTGAAGTCGATCTGAACTCACTGTCCACTGGAGAGAATTCTGGGAATGCATTTGGCTTTTGCTCTTCTTTATACAGGACACGTTTTCTTAGGGGTGCGGTTACGTCGAATGCGGTTTTCGCTCGCATGCGACACGTGCCAGTCGTCTTCCTTATTTCAATGCTTTCCCAATGCGCCATTGTTACCATAAACGCATTGAGAAAAATAAAGGATCGTCCGTGTTCGATCGCATGCGCAAGTTGGTCGATCGATTTTTTCTCAATTTCATGCAACCACGCGATCATTCTGTATTAGGCCGGTGCATACGAAACGTCCAATTTTCGACGACAACGTTAAACAAACATAAGCACTGTTGTGGAATATTATAAGTAACATTTGCATTTTAAAACCGGACATTTCACATATGCGGCAAACCTAATACTTATGCCATCGAACCACATGGACGCGTACGCTGTCGCAACAAACGGTACAACAGTCTTGCGATCTTTAATTCGGTCCAACGCTTACATTTCTGATGCAATTTGCTGGTGTAAGACCTTCCTGCTTTCAAGACAGCCGCGTAATGCTATGTCCCACACGGGACGTATTTTCTCAATGCATTCGACTCGACTGCACCGAAGGATTTCTAGAAATCGACTCGACTGCTTATTCCGTTTCTAATTCCTACTATCAGCATTACGATGAATAGACTGTGAATATCATGTATTTATAAAAGCATTGAAAAAGTTCGAAAATACGGACTTATCATTTTCATCTCGTTGAAACGATTGAAGAATGACACTTCTATTTGGCTCCAGGCAATTTTTATCTTTGCCTAAAGACCGGAGTGAATGAAACGTACCGTTCCTGATCTGTCCGAACTTTTTATGAAAAACGCCTTTATTAATACTTCGTCGATAATTAGAAAACAATGGTTGTTTAAATGCAAGTATTATTTTCAGCATTATTATAGGAATAACCATCGTCCTTGGTTCAAAGGTAAAAATTTACCTCGTCATTTTATCCTTTCTATAAACCGATGCAGTATTGCCCGTATTGGCTTCATGATAACCCTATATGTAAATGCTACTCTGAGAGTGAAACTCTCAATCATGCTATTTGGCAGTGTAATTTATACAATACACAAAGATTATTACTTCTGTAAAAACTCTATAAATTAAGATTTCAGTTTCCTCTGAATGTTTCTATGTTTCTGACTGGACCTAATATCGGGGCTTGTCATCATATATCTTTTCTATACAATTAAAGTTTTTTTTTTTTTTTTAAGTAGAAAATCTCATATGAGATTTATTAGAACATAAAGCATATTACATTATAATACAAAATAAAATCAAAAACAAAAACATTAGGAAAAATACAAAACAAACAAAAAAAACCATTAGACACGTAAATTACAGGAGTTGATAAACGCTAAGATATAAACACACGCCTTAATACAATTAAAGTTCACGTGTCCAGGTGTTATCAAAAAGAAGAATATTAATTTGTACACCCTATTTTTTATATTGATAATACTTCTCGCTATGTATATGCTATTTTTGCTTGTACATTATTACCTAATGCTGTAATAAATCTTTTCTAAGATTTTCTAATTAAAAAAAAACGTACCGTTCTGCGGGAGCATACTCGTTTCAAGGGCCGATTTGTGAGAAACGCGCGCGCGCAACGATTTTTCTGAGGAAGCGTCGCGTGTCGAGGGGTTTCGCGATTTTGGGAAACGCGGTCGATCGATCGGTGTTTCGCTAGTTTCCACGAGATCGGGGGGAGAGGATTGATCGTACAAGCGATTCGTAGTCGTGTAAGAAATCGGACGCACGTTACCAAGCACCAGCAACAGCGCTCTGAACGCGATACCATACTCTAAAATGCTTATTCACCGATACGGAATGAATAATGCGCTGCTAGGCGAAATACGTCGAGACATAAATATTGTATCTAGAACGCTATATATTACCTGTATCGAATACATTATCTAGCTGGTTCTCTGTTCTCCGTTCTGCTAGTTCGTATCTGATTGAGATCGTTGCCATGGGAATGCGTGTACGCGATGCGATCCGATCCGATCCTGTCCGAAGTCGATCCGATCGAACGGGAAACGACGAGAGGGATTCAGTTCGACGATCGTCCTCTCTCTCTCTCTCTTAAACTTTCATTTTAATTTCGTAGGAACCCTCTTTTGTGTCAATAAAATTTTCCACGACTTACTTCGTCCTTCCAATGCGTATCGAATTGATTCATGAGTATTCAAAGAAATATCGATAGAAGTTTCGCTGTTTGTCGACGAGAACATTAAGCAAATATTAATCCATTTGCATCATGAACTCCACGCGTATTTTTGTGCCTCGAATGCAATTCAATTTATGACTATCCAAGAACGTAGAAATCGATAGCAGTTGCGGCTGTTTGTCAACGAAAACGTTAAGCAAATTTTAACCCATTTGCATCATAAGGAAGAATGAAATGTCCGTATCATCAATTTCTGCTTCACTATGTCCAGGAGAATGTCGTAGACCAAAGGAAATGTTTTTGCGTTTCAGTGATTTGTATTTATGTGCACTTTTCTTACAGAATTAAGTCGAAGCAGGTGTACATAAAACCGCGGTATACATAGTGTTACAACCGAACTGTAAGTGGGATAAAGAAATTTTGCTGTACTCGAATCGTCGTAAGCAAGTTTATCGCCACTTGGACAACGTCAGCGACCTGTTACCGCGTCCGGTCTCGTTTGCACGTGCACACATTTTTACGCTGGTAGTCCGTTGATTTTGGAATTTCGGGATCCAATTACACTCGAACGTTAGAACGATTGCACAGTAAATTGGCCGATTCTCCGGCGTTTCATTAAAATTATACGAGCTACTTTATCCAGATCTCGAGCAATTTTAGTAACAGGAGCACGAACAAGAAAGCGTGTTTCGTAACTTTCGACCGGGAACGGTTTCGTAATTTTGAGTAATTTTAAAATGAAGTCTCCGAAGTGGGCCATTTTGACCGGTTTGGTAGTTCTAGCGTTGAAATGTATGAGAAACGGGGATTTAGACGCCGATTTCGAAGGTATTAAATCAAGTTTAACCTCGTTAAACCTCGTGCGTTTCTCGGGGTGTAAAATCATATCCACTTTCTATTTCCAGATATTGAAAAATATTCGATTTCATTCAGTGAAGCTGTAAAACGATTGGTTGATCTGATCCTTTGTCAGCGGGGATCACCACTAAAAATTATCTCCGGCCGCAGAGGGTTAGTAAATTGTACAGCATATTATCTCATTTCTTTTTTCTTTCTTTTCTACCGGATGTATTTTGATCCAGAGTGTCAAAAATTTATAAAATTTTGCCGATTTCATTTCTTAACGATTTTAACCCTTAGCAGTAAAGTTGTAACTTGGATTTACCAAGATTTAATAAATTGTAAAGCATATTATGATCTCATTTCTTTCTTCTTTCTTATCCTTAGTTCTCAAATTCTCTTAGAGATACTATTGTTTTCTATTCCATGTATCCGTGTTCATCATAAGTGCATAAAATCTACAGTCGACAATATTAGTCTTCCGTTACGTGCACAATTAAGTTACTTGTTCGCTATAGGAATTTAGTGCTCGGTTCTGAGGTAGGCAATATGTCGGCATTCGTCCTCAAAGGATTAATTACTGTTTCAAACCTCTCGCATTTCGCCAGTCGTAAGCATATTTGATGGATTCGATCTGGTAAAGCAAATATTAATGTTCAATTTTGAACAGGTAATTCTATCGTCTAGATATATCCGGTGATCCATGGATATCGGGAGTCGGGTCCGTTTTGACCCAGAATTACACATAGTCCATATGAATTCCAATAATCGAGGTTCATATCGTTAGATTATACGCTTATCTCTTTAGACTACCTGTTTAGACCTTAAAGATCCCGTGCACAATTGCATATCTGCGAGACTGCAAGAAATGTTTGTTATAATTATTTCACGCAAGCGTTGCCGGCTGGATGACTGTAACGAGTTGTAACAGACATTGCTTATAGTCTCACGTATGCGGTTGTGAACAGGACCTTTAAGCTTGTTCTATCCTTGTTTCTGAAGTGGTCGGCGACCCATACTAACTCACGCCGTTCCACGGACACACAAGAAGTACAGGCAGAATACCCCGTAGTAGTTCGCCGATAGTTTTTCCACGAATATCTCAGAAACTGAACGAGACCGCGGCTGATGTTCAAAGGAAAGAGTTGTTCAAAATATCGATTTCTACAACATATCCAAAAAATCATTGATGGGAAGGGAGCAGGTTCTGCAGGTTTACCCGAAGTTGTCCATTGGACTTGCGGCCTCGCACGAACGCACTGGTTCTGTTGCTGATGCAATTTTTAACGGCGTCCACGTTACCCGCGTTCCTTTTGTCGATCGATCTCTCGAACAGGGAGAAAGAGAGAGAGAAAGGGAGGGCGCGAGAACGATGGAGAGAAAGAGAGAGAGAGAGAGAGAGAGGCTAGCTGCTGCGACTGTGTCGGGGTGGGGCGCGAGGAAACGTAATCATTTGCAATCCCGCGTAGAACCGCTTTGAAACTCCACGAAGGAATTTATTAAAGTTTGACTAAGTCGCTTTACAAAGTTTCACCGGTGCACCGAGGCATCGTGGCATCGAGGCAGCGGAGCGGGAGCGGTGCACGGGCTTGCGAGAGAGCTTGCGAGGAACGAGAAGAGAAGAGACGAGACGGTGAAGAGAAGAGAAGAGACGAGGGCTCGGTAGGAGAAGGAGAAGAGGGCCCTGTGCCGACGGGGGTTGCGAGGGGGTTTGCGAGTGCATGGCTCCGGGGGGCTGCGAGGGGCTGCGAGGGGGTTGTGCGCGAGGCGCCGCGAGAGATCGGGGCTACGCCGCCGGTGGGAGAGCCGGCAGAAGCGAGGAGAAACGACGAGAAACGAGGAGGAACGACGAGGAACGACGAGGTACGAGGAGGAACGACGAGAGAGAAAGAGAGAGAGAGGAAACGGAGGGGAATCCTCTCGAAGAAGCGGGACGAGCACTGCCGAAGGTGGCGAAGGTGGAGGTTCGAGAATGAGAACCGTGGCGGGGGAACCGAACGCGTGATGGGAGCAGCGGGGGTGGTGGGAAGGGGGTGGGCAAAGACGGGAAACGAAAGGAGGAGAAGGAGGAGGTATGGGTGGAGGCGAGGGTAGAAGAGGCATTGGCGTACGCGAAACGACGAAACGGCGAAGGGAGGCGAACGAGGTGAAGCGGCCGAGGATGGAGGGACGGACGCGGATAGACGGGACGTTGTGTAGCGGGTGGTGGGTGATGGGTGATGGGTGGTGGGTGGCAGGTGACGGGCGCAGGGCGGAGGGCGAATATAGCGGAGGGTGGAGGGCGGAGGGTGGCCGAGTGGTTCGCGGTGGAGAGAGGCTCCGGGGAAGGGGAGCGCGGAACGAGGTACGGGGCCAGGGGGAAACGGGGAGAATGAGGAACCCGAGAGGAAGGGGCAAAGTTACTTTCCCAGAGAAATAAAAGTTAATGGAGTTCCCTACCTCCTCGCCCCTCGTACTTCCATCGTCTTTTTCTTCTCTCCATCTCTTCGCCCCGTCGTACAACTTTCACGAAAGTTATTATATCTTAATTTACTATTGAGCATTATCTGAAATTTCTCCTACGTTTCCGTTTCAATGCGATAGAATGCGTCAAGAGGTACAAAGAAACGCTATATCCATCGAGGCCGAAACACCACGGCCTTCCTTCCTTCCTTCCTCCCTTCGTTATCTTTTTTAGGGATACGCGGACCTCCGACGTAACCAGTGCTGATAGATCGAAAGGCCTTTTTCGATGCGATTACTTCTATTTCGACTCTCTGTGTTTTTGCTACTATTCGAAACGGAAGTCGTAAATCTCTGATACGAATTAATATCGGAACTTCGAATCTGCACACGCCTCCTATGCTTCACGGTGGAAAGATAATTAAAATGTATTCGTAGCGTAGCAACCTGGTTAATTGATAATGCATATAACAACTTAACCCCTTGAAAATTAATATATTCGGTCTGGTTGATTATACGAAATCCTCGATAATCTGATTGATTATTGACGATACGTAAAGCCGATATTGAACGGTAAGAACGACATTTTCGAGGGGAAAGCAGTAGATCGTTTATGAGAATTGCGAATGGTGTCATAAACGAAGCAGAAACGCGCTCCGGAGTTACGAATGCGCGAGCGACGGTTTCGTTTTGTGTAATATCAAGATCGTAAGTTGGAGAATCCTAACTCTATCCTCATTCCTTCAAGGACACGTTACAATAATCTCTCGATGACTTTTAAATATTTTCTCTAGAGCTATCATCAAATCATAGAAAACAAACAATTATCATTTTTGTCATAAAATCCGCAGTCTAGTAATCAATCGTCAAGGTCCAAGGGGTTAGTATAATAGTCGGTGGTCCTAGTTGCGTACCAACGAAGAACGGGAAGTCACGGTGGTCGAGAAAACGTGCGAATTTTCGGATTTCCTCGGGCGAGTACGCGCGGCAGCGGCGAACCGCATGACCAGGCGTGATCCCAGCTACCTGCGTTCGGAGTAGGGCCACGTGTTTCGGATTACCGTCGAGTAATTCGGGAACGAATTGAACTACATATTGGCCAGACAGTGAATTATTACTTATAATTTTTATTGTCGCCTCAAAATCGCCATTCGAGAGCAGAGAGATAACGTTCCATCCGATAATAAATATTAATTTTCTTCTCGATTCGACAAGCAACTGCACTGCTTTAGAGCGTCGCAATATCCATATCAGTGTAAACCGTGTTTACGTAAAATTGTTACGTCCATTCTATTAATCTCGTTTCACGTCCTTCCGGGGGGAATTAATAATTGAAAAGACACCCGGTTAAAAGGTTAATAATGCACAATTGACCGGCTTTTGGCGATTCCGGTCTCCAGCTGGCTACGTAACGCTGCAACCTCGCTGGACGCACAGTCCCGATATCTCTCGCGCGTTTGCGATGAATAAGACCTATTCTATAATACTTGACTGTACTTTTAGCTTCATCTTTGTACTACGCGCACACACACACAGAGACCGACACATGCACACATCTTTTCCACGTACGCGATATACAGGTACAAGGAATGGCGCACGTACGCTGATATATAACGTATAATAGTATAGATGTAAATATGTATATGCGTCTACACCGATCGCTCCGCTCCATTCCATTCCATTCCATTCCATTCCATTCCATTCCACTCCACTCCACTCTCCCTCATTTTCTTTGGCCGTTTCCCACCTCCTTCTTTTTTTTCATTCCCGTTCCCATTTCATATTCCCGGTTCCGTCCTCTTTCCTCTTTCCCCAGTTCCCGTTCACCTCCCCCCGTTGCGTCTCGTCTCGTCTCGGCGCGGCGCGGCGCGGCGTTCCGTCTCCCGAGTCACCCCCTTCCCCCGCTTTGATTTACAGCCATAAGTTGTAATATTTGCGCCACTATTGTATGGTAATACGCGTAGCAAAAAATATGTTAATGGTTGCCATAAAGAAGATATACAGCGGTACATATGTATTCTATTTCGCGGTATGTACTCCGCGGACGTGGACCCGGAGGCTCGCCCCCCTCTCTTCTCCTTCTCTTCGGGAGCTTCTTGACTTTTTCGTTCGGTGACTCTCTCGTCTTTTCGACTTTCGGCCACCATTTTGCTCCCGTCGTTCGAATTCGCGCGTGGCTGCCCGACGAATCGCGACGACGAAACGAACCCGAAGGTTTCCTCAGGGCTCCGTTCGAAACCGGACAGCCCCCGAAGAGACACCGGGGATCGACGAGCGAGAAAAACGATGGTCAATCTCCTCGTAGATCAAATCCAATTTTCTCGGATATCGACTGCCCCGTAATATCCACGGCCTCTTCTCTCCTTTCGTAACCGGCTATCGTTGCCCGTTGATAGCAATACCGAGCCATCGATGGAAATGCCGGTATTCGAACACTGCGACCGTATCGTTCCTAAAGGTATCGGAGCCGCCTCTCGTCTTTCCTCCTCGATCCCTACCCTCTTCTGACAACCTCCCCTCCTCCCGTTACACCCTCGCCCACTTCCCTCCTCTGTCTTCCATAACTCGAACAATTCCAATAGTCGTTAATCTGTCGGAAACTTTTGGAAAACTTGGCGTTATTGCAGGTACAGGGGCGGGACTATGCAAGTCGGATCAGCGGAAAAGTAAAAAGCGAGCAAAGACGAGAGAGGAGAAAACGGAGAGAGGAGAAACCGTCGGAGAAGGGAGAAATGGATGAGGTGATCGGCGGGTACCGGCGAAGAAGAACCATAGTCGGTGGTGCTCTGCTCGCGGAGAGAGGGCTGCTACGGGGGTGGCGAGACGCAACGGGAGGAACCGAGCCCTCGCAGGGTAGATTCCGCGCGGAGATGCGACTCGAGAAAGAGAAAGAGAGAGAGAGAGAGTTGGCGGAGAATACGGGGGAGAATACGAAGGGTGGGAACCGGTGTGCCGAGGTAAGTTAAATAAACTTGTTTAGTTTCGCGGAAACTTCTGCCCGGCCATTGTATTCGACTGCCTCGCTGCAGAGTTCGCACCAAAACTTTCGAATACGAACGAACTCGGTTCTCCGTTACGCTTTATTCGCTTGTTTTGCCAAGTCGCTACCTTACGGGTACCTACCCTCTCTCTCTCTCTTTCGCTGTATGTGTACATTCTCTCCTCTCTCGACGCACCTTTCCGTCCGGCTCTGCTTCGGCGATCTTCGCTGTCGATCGAGTCGGCGAATCGATACGGAAACGTCTCTCGAACGACTCTATACTTCTCGTCGGCAGAGTCCGTAACCGTTTCACGAGTCCCACGACTACTATGCTTCCACCCTTCCTACAAACCTTGACACGATTCGTCCCAAACATTGGCCCTTGTGGACCAGGGTTTTTAAAAATACCAGAAAAATTAATACTAATATTACTATTATTTGTTTGTTCGGCACAAACTTTGCAATTGATTTTAAACTAACTTCCCGATGAACTGGAGACTTGAAATTGGAAATATATTTTGCTATAATCGATTAACCCTTCGAAGACGAATGCAAATTGGCAACGTCAGACTCGCGATATAAAGATTCTTCCACAAAGGGCTATGTTCGTTAGCAACATGAATCTGCATTTTTGAAAATTGGTCCTTCAAAAGTTAATATTAGCGAAGTAATTCGAACACGCTATAGTAATTGAAAACAGGGATTGACCTTCTTCACTGAACCGACGAGTGTAGCTGATCACGAGCTTTCCATGCCAAATAACGGCGAGCTGCCACTCGGCAACTATCGAGAACCGAAGCGTTTAATAATAACCAATTGTTCGGTGAACAAAACTGCCGGGTTTCTGTGTTAGTCACTGTCCTATAAAATTCCGAAAAATGAAACTTTGTGCCTAGGCGCATTATTGCCTCTGCAAGCGAATTGCAGCGCAAGGGGTTGAGGACGGTCTTCCGTGCACAGACACATAGAAAGAAGCCCTGGCGCGTGGCTTTCGTCTGTCATCTTTGTGAACGATACGCTGCTACACAGTGGCTCGTTTGTTGTTTTCTCATTGAAAGCCGCGTATATTACATGCTTATGTATGTATACTCTACGGCGACGTTTTTTCAACATTTTTAATACAAGGGCGTATAAAAATGTTACAACGTCATTTACGCACAGACACGCGGAGAGTGCCTCGGTGTACCTCCACTGCGAGCTCGCTGTAGCTAAAAGGTTGTATTATACGGATAGTTGTGCTGTAATATAATTATTAGACTACGTATTTCGTGTTTACGAGGAAACGCGAGGTTGAAAATGACGAGAGGAGTTCCGGAACGCCGACGCATCGTTTCGTAGTTATTAAATCGATTAAATCTCGGTTCGTCGATTCTTGGAATTGACTTTGCAAATTCACAATTTGATTAGTGGACCGCGGTTGTTAGGCATTTACGAGAAAATTGAACAGAGGAAATTTAAAATAGTGGTAAGTTAAAAGTATTAAAGCATAACGATACGTTATTCTCTAATCTATCGGTTTACCGGTCTTTTCAAACAGTGTGCCATTAATTGACGAGACCGCTGTACGATCTAACAATTTTCACAAAACAGAGCGAAGCTGTACAAAATGCAAACGACGTTATCCTAATCTCGGAGTTCCTGTTTCGAGTAGGGTGCGCGCTAAGCGTGAGCACAGCTAATTAGGGACGGTATGCGCAGAACGGGCCAGACAGGGTACCATTTAGGGTTACGGATTCTGATGACGGTGGGGAATAAAGCACGGAGTCGATCGCGATCGAGAGATCGTCGTAGTCTTTCTACCTCATCGAGTCCCGAAAACCGAATTCGACTTGGATTTTGACTTCGACTTGGAATCGGATCGGGAACGAAATCGGACAAAGTGCCCTCGTCGCTAGTGTGGCAGCGGACCGAATGGCTTATTGATTTAACGAGAAAGAGAGAGATAGACAGACACGGGTAGAGTGAGGAGGAAAGGAGGAGAGGAAAAGAGCGAGAGAGAGAGAGAGAGAAGCGGAAGAGAAACAGGAGGGAACCGAGTACGGGGAAGCTCGGCGAGGTTCGAGGCAGTTAGGGAGAGGTTGGGGGTGGTTGGAGGCGGTCGGGGGTAGTCGCGGGGTCGCGAGCAGGAGATCGAGGGAGGCACGGGGGGTGGGGAGGTTAGAGGCAAGTCTGGGAGAGGGTACAGAGAGAGGAGATGAGTAACGCGGAATAGGCTAGGCGAAGGGGAGGGCTCGCGGGTTCGCTGGCTCGCGAGGTCGCCGGCGATGGATGGAGTAGGGTAACGCGAGGTAAGGTAGGGTAAGGTAGGGTAAGATAGGGTCGGGGGCCGGAGAACAAGGGAAGCGGTTGCCAATAAGGGGTCGCGTCGAGCAGAGCAGAGCAGAACAGAGCCATGCCACGACAACCCACGCCTGCCGCGCCGGCAAACAGACCCGCCGAAAACGACGAATCCCATGAAAACGACCAACAGCGCCAAACATGTTAACATGTTGAGTGCTGCGGTGGTCACCAGTGACCGGCGCTGTCGCCTCACTTAAGAACGATTGTCGTAATAATAGTACAGTATTTCATCCATAAATGTCCCGAATGTCTGGCGGATAAGTGTCCCAGAACTATCCCCACTACAGCGGCGTGTACCCCCTTGAGGGGTCGTCAAGCTCGAGTGGCTTTGGTCGCCGAGATGTACGACATCATACGGTTCGGGTATATCGGTGAGACCACGCTAATCCAATGACAAAACTTCTTTATTTTTCATTATTTTTTGATAGAACTTTCGCCAATATATTCGTGGCATTGTTTTTAATGAAAATGATAGCAAACATAATATAATTCCGGTGATATTTACTTGTCTAATGAACCGCGTTTCTTTCCCATACGCTGCCCTCCTTTGCGCCTGAAACCTTCATCGTCCATAACGCGAGTAAATATCATCGGAATTATTATCGTGTTTGGTATCATTTTCATGAGAAAATTTCCACGAAAAATAGTTTTGTCATTGGGTTAGTTATGTTTACACTTCTCGACGGCCTCTCGAGCTCCGCTGTCCTTTCTAAGTTTGGTAAAAGTCAAAGAATAGCATCCCTACTGTATAAGTGTTCCTGGGCAGACCCGTATTGGGGACGTATATCGATAAAATACTGTATATATTCGTCATCGTATAGATCTCTCAATCTTTTGACACTGTACGGTCCACAAGGTGTTAAGTAGACACAACATGCGTTGATCCCGAAGAGGAGACGCTAAATGCGATTATACGATCAAACCAGCTTACCTAACTGTTCTATCATAATTGTACGAAGCCGTCAACCCCCGCCTTTCCCGAGTTCCCTGAACTCTGAGACTCACACCCCATGGGTTGCGACGATACTTGTCAGAATGACGTCAATTTCCTAGAACTACCCCCAGGTAAAAAATAACATGATATTGGGAGAACCAGGTAGTCCCGCGAACCAACCCTATTGTTCATAACGTATCAATTGCTTGTTGAAGTTTTTTAAAGCGTTTTTATCAGTTTTAAGCAATACAAAATTTTGACCAGCAAGATCGACCAAATACCAGTCTGTGCGTTGTAATAAATCTCTTCTGAGATTTTCCCAATAAAAAAATGTCCGTTCTTTACGCGAGCCTCGTTCGTTCATATGTATAAACTGATCGTGTCTGTTTAGTAATGGTAGAGTCGTTACAAAAACTTGCTCTCTGAAATCACGGTCCCGTATCCGCTCAACGAGCAATTTTGAAGGATCCGTTGCGTGCTCGAATATTTGTCGGTGCACCGCGACGTCCGCAAAGTAGCGTATTCGATTGGTCATTGGCCGATCAACAAGTGGCTCATGATTTTGTCAGTGGCTTTGCGACCCTGGCCCGTTGGCCGACCCGCCGACCCGTGGAACCGTAGAGTCGACCAACGGTGCGGCGCGGTGCGTCCGTGCGTCCGTCTGTCCACCTCCGGTTATACCCGCTACCCCGTTACCCGTTATCCGTTACCCGTTACCCGCCTGCGGTTTACCGCTGAAACACTCGCGTCGGTACGTTCCCCGCTTCTGTGACTCTCGCCCCGAGCGCATTATCCGTTCATAGCGTTCCATACCGTCTCGCAGTTCATCGGTTACTCAATCTCGTAAAACCGTGTAACCGGAATCACGAATCCGCCGCGATTTACCTGCTAGTTCATCGATCGACGCGCCGAAACGGGGAAATCGCTAATTCCAGGTATCCGGTCGAGATTCCTCAGGCCTTCCGTTTGAGCATTACGCGCTCCTAGGGCATTACGCGATGAAGGTTCACTCACAGGTCCGTCGATCTTCGGTAGGATATATTGCGAATTTCTGCACTAGCGAAAATTTACGTCCATCTGAATTGACCTTATCGAATATCTTTATCATAAAGCCAGCATTAATTGGCGATTTTCATCCAGAAGACTTCTCCCCTCGCATGTTACGGCCGATATAAACTATCCGCACCGATCAGACATTCTTTAACCAGTGTCGGATTAAACCAGCGCGGGGCCCGTAGCAAATGTTACCAGGAGGCCCTAGGTTTCGTATGATAATCAAATAAAACACAACGTTTACTCTAAGGTGAGGTTACTTACACGATCTTGTTCCATCATGCGGCTAGCCAACTAGTCGATACCTCGTTGCAGATAAATGACCTTTTTTTACAGAATTTTGACTCCTGCTACTAGGCTTAATCCGGCCCTGTCTTTAACCCATATGCGGATAACCGTGTACCTGGTCACCCACTTTCAATTTATTTTTATAACTTCGACAGGTCTCCTGTCTCGACCCTGCGAGTTTTTCGATTCTGCGATTCTCTCGGTTCCCCGACGTGTTCCTCGGGAATCACCTACACGTTCGTCCGTGCGGCGCGCGCGGCACACTTTCTCCGCGAAACGGCTTATCTACGCACGAAAGAGAAAGCAAACGCAATCTTTCAGCGACCAGCACGTTCCCACTCTTGTTTCTCTTCGCTCGTCGCGACCCTCGTTGTCTACGGCGTCGAAAAAGTACCAAGAGAAGAGAAAGAGAGAGAGAGAGAGAAGCGAGAAGGATTAGAAGCGTGCGAAGATGGGGAAAGTTTCTAGCCTGGCGAGCCGAGCCGAACGGCGATAAGCGAATTCAATTATACAGGGTGTTTTATAAATGCACCGTTCGTTCCCAAACGTTTCGATCCGAGTTCGTTCGTTGTTTCGCGAATATCTGTTTGTCTGGCGGCACGTATCTACGTAGCAACGCGGTCGTACGCCTTTTGTTTCGATTCGACCGCGAACCAGAAGGTGAAACGCGCAGGGGAGTAGAAATAAAAGGGTGCTTACACGATTCTGGATCGTTCTCCAACATCTCGATCCGCAAATACCTGTTTGTATGGCCACGCGTTTCTTCGTAGCAACGCGATCCTCGCACGCCTGCCGTTCCGATTCGGGAAGACGATCTAGCAGGTGAAACACTTGCGGCGACGTGAAAAAAGGGTGTCTAAGGGTGCGATTATAGTGGAGCGGTGAGCATCGATGATAGCGGCGCTATCATACATAAATATACAGTTGCGTTTCATTACATTGATTTGTTTTCGCCGCTATCATCGATGCTCGCCGCTCCACTATAATCGCACCCTTACGCGCTGACGTATTCCGCGTTCCGGTACACGTTGCAAACCTCGTCGAACGATTACCGAAACGCGAAAGATCGTCGCGCGATCGGCAAACAACGAGCAGACAACGGACAACCGGCCGGAAGGTTACGGTTCAGCCGTAGCGATACGCCGACCTTGAAAACGTACTCTCTCTCCTGTATCCGTCTCTCTCGCTCCCTCTCTCTTTCCGTGTAACCTAGAACCGCTCTCCTTGGTCGGATAGTAATTTCCAGCGAGCAAAGAAGCTATTACATACGTAGGACATAGGATATTCACGGCGCGTTCTCGTTCGCGAGGAGAGGCACGCTGCTCGCTCTCGAAATGAAAGAACTAACCTTGTAAGAGAATTGGTCGAACATTCTGCAGACGTCGACATCGTTGCCAAGGATCGTGTAACCGGAATCCATGCTGTCCCGGCGCTTCTTCTCGCTGCCTGGAACGAGGCTTCCGTCAATGAAAATCGCCCGCGGAAACGCGCTTCGACTCAAGCGACGAGCCAGTACCGAACAAACTGATCGCGATTGCACCGACGATGCCGTCGCTCATCTTCTCGCGACTTCTTTCGGCCGGCACCGGCTCTCTGACAGCTTACTGCTCTCCGGTCACTGGTCTCTGCTCTTGCTACCCTCTTCGCACCTGGTCTTCCGCCGGCTTGTCCCGCTCGCGAGTGATATCGTCGCCTCGAGATGCACCTAACGAAACCTCTCACGACCGTACGAATCACGACGCACGATCTACGATCGATACTTGCCGTCGAACTATAACGATTCTAAATATTATACTCCTGATACCGGAAATCGCAATACCGAGGACAACAAAGCTACTGCTCGTGCGAAAAGAAAAAACGAACCACTCTCGCTCACCGGCAAGTATGCAATCGCTCTGTATTCGTCGATTATACCGCGTCAACGATTCCTCGCCCGTCGAGCACGTCGCAAACGTATTGCCGTTTCCTCCGTGGAAGCGTAGCGCGGCGGAAAATGCTCAATCGTATCATCGTGTCACGCGTTCGAACTTTCCCTTGCGGATTTCACGAGAGTCACGCGGATCTCCGAAAGGCTCGTGTGTCCACCGAGAACCGTGTCGTCGATCGATTCGGCTGCGTTCACGCACGACGTATCTCCTCGTGCAGGCTCATCACTGGCGAACGACGACGACGTGGCGAGAGAGTACGTACGCTTACGCTTATCGTGTGTGTTGCGTCAGGTTATCGGCGTTCGTGCCAGCTCGACGATCCTCGGAGCGAGCACCGAGAGTCACCGAGAGATCGCACAAACCACGGTGGCGCGGGGACCGGTTCCCTCGAGAGGAAACGGGCTGGAAGCGGGCCGAAAGAGAGAGAGACCCGAACCACGTGGACGAATCGCGTTTTATCGTAATCGTCCGCGGTCGTCGCCACCGCACGAGCGCGATTCCATTTCCTTCTAACCAGCTAGCACCGACTGCGATCGCGAACTGCGCACCGGTACCGGTACCGGCAACGGCAACATCGACGCTGAGAGCGAAAGCAACCAAGTTATTCGTGACGTTGGTGGTGGTGTGGTGGTGGTGGTGATGCCTCCTCTGCCTCTTCTGCCTCTCTACCGCCTCTGCCACCGCCGCCACCGACGCCGTTTCCACCTCCACCTACAACTACAGCTTTTACTCCGCTGTCCGTGCCACCATCGCCACCATCGCCACCACACAGCCGCGCCGTCTACGTCAACGTCGGACGCGCGCTCTGTCAATGCTAGTGGTTGTTGCAGCAACGCGAAAGGTGGGGTAAAGACGATGCAGCCCGGCAAAGATGGAGATGACGGTGACTGTAACACGATGGTAACGATGACGTTCTCCGAACCTCTTCTTTTCTTCTATGTTTACCCTTTCTACTGCTTTTAGATCTTCGAAACTGCACGCCTTTTTCAAATAGAACAGGTCACTCGAATTTACACTTCTATCTTAGTTTAACAGCTTTAAGGTTGACGGGAATAACATTGACTCGCATTGCCAGGGGATATTGTTGTACAGCACTTTTAAGCATTACTTACCAATCAGGAGTTTAGAAGGTGTTCTCGTTTCCTACGATCCAAAAATCAGTTTCATTTCATTCTCTTCGAAAAGATTGATTTTTCGGAAATTACGGTATTTCGGTCTTTGTAGAATTTCATCTTCTCAGGACTTATGCGAATCCTCTTTCTCTCCAGTTCCTTCTGCCGGCGCTTCGATCTTCGAAGGTACCAGTACCTCTTCCAGGCAGAGGATACTCGAATTTAAACAACTACCCAGATGAATCCTTTTTCTTCGAAATCGGACCAATGTTAGTGCTTGTAACCACGATATAATTTCGTACTTATTAACGTAACTGCTGCCACAGTTTTGTTAAAAAAAATGTTGAAATAAAACACCCCTGACTAGATGAGTAAAGAAATGAATAAGCCTCGTCCAAAGTTGGTTACTAGTTTTTTAATCATCGTTCACGCCAGTTTAAAGAACATAGTAAGAAGAATTGAACTGAAAAAGGACTTCTTGTATTGCAAAGCTATCTCTCTACCAAAAGGTCTATCCCACAAGTCCTATAGTCGCTCTGAAAAAAATTCTTACAAAGTGTAAATTAAAGTTGTTTTCACCATCATTGCAGAAGTCCCCGGAGCCACATTCAATGTGGAAGAAGAAAGAAGATGGGCTCGTGCCTAGTAGCTGGGATCGTTGTCGGTTACCGGTTCCAATTCCGCCGCTGTGCCGTTATCACGGCGACGCTACACGGACGATACATGCAACGATACAGCAGGGAATGAAAGTTTCACGCGTCGTTGCCCGTGCGAATTAGCAGGCCGGGCGTGTTGCGAGTGTTCGCGAGCAGTCGGAAGTCTCTCTGGCAGAGCCAATGCTATCGACTAATGCCGGGCTATGGCCATAACCTACCGCTACCTACCACGACCGACCGCTACCGCTATCGCACAGCTGACGCCACCTCCGAGACCCACGGCCGACTTTCATGAATGAAACCCACGTGCGATCCACGTGACCGTTTCCGCTGAGCCTGTAATTCCCAGGCTTCCGATCCGGTCGCCGATTATCCACGGATCCGATCCGCTCGGCGCGTGAAAAAACCAGGAGGCTACGAGCTCCCTCTTCGGAGGAAGAGCCTCGCGCTTTTCTCCTTCGATATCGAGCGAATTCGTTTCGCATCCCCAAAACCAGCAACCAACGAAAACACCAAACGAACCATTGAACATTGCGCAGTCGTTGCGCAGCTGTAGGGTCTCGCCGTGTCTCGAAACTGTAATTATAATGTGCGTTAATCCCTTCGTAACGTTGAGTGACACGATCGTGCAACATTGATCGCGTCCACCCCCGGCCCACCCCCAACCGCCCCATGTTCCATCGGGTTTCTCTCTCTCTTTCGCGAGCCTCGTTTATTCGCGTTTCTTAAGTCCATCGCACACGCTCCGTCTTGTCGTCTCTTTTACTTCTGCAGTCGTAAATAAGCAATGCAAGACGAAACGCAGTTGAACTGGCTACGTTTAGCATACAGGGTGAATCACCTAACGTTTCCACCTCAAATATCTTTGTTGTTTCTGAAGACACGTAAAATATGGTAACGACAAAGTTGAAAGGTACAATGGGGCTGACACGATGCCAAAATTTTGTTTTTATGTCATTTTTTTGGGAGATATCAAGGTCACCTTGACTTTTTTTAAATGATAGTTCCTTTCATTAGGAATTCTTGAGATGACAAAGTTGATGTTTCAACCAATTGCGGTCCCATGTCATTTACTTGTGCAACAAGTTTTTATTATATTTATCAATAGTGTCATAGTTATATGTTACGCAAGATCAATCGTAGTGTTTCTTAACTGTTCTCAATGGGTTAGTAGACCTACCTGTAGGAACATAATCGAATTATATAATTTCTGACAAGCACGTTAAACGAATTAAGAACCTCGAACAATCCACGGAAAAATGAACGTTCCAACTTGCTCCGTCTTGTATTGTAATTTGTGATTGCACGAGCCGAGGGGAAGACAAGACGGAGCGTGTGTGGCGGTCTTTAGGGTAGGTAGGTACGTTCACGATCACGAGCCGCGATAAACGATCTGAGCGAACCGTGGAAACGCATTCTACTGCTCTAGAATGGAAGTGTTTACGTTGAAGCGACCGGCAGAGCTGTTACGACAGCCTTGCCGTCGTCGCCGTTTTATCATTGATTCATAACGTTATTGGCTATGGATGTACACAATTTGATGAGCGCCTGAGCTTATTGGATCTATTCCGCGGAATCGAGTGGACACTAATCGCCTGTAAAGCCACGCATGCTCCATTCTGTCATCCCTTTTTCTTGTCCAGTCGTAAGTTGCGACGACGGAAAAGATGAAAACATCGCGGTGATCGCGTTCGTGCCAATTCGGATGATTTAACCAGATACACGCTCCGTCTTGGTCGCAACTTACGTACAAGGAAAACGTCTGACTCGATGTTATACCGCAAGGGGTTAATATCGACGACGGAAGGATAGAATTTTATTCCGACTCGAAGGAAATCAATAACGTACGTGTCCATTTAATTTCGAAACCTTCGTCGCGGATCTGACTCGATAATACAGTGCGTCTGATTAACGATGTTCCTCTGAACGCATCGTCTTCCTCGTCGCACATGCTCGACGCCGTTCTTTTATCAAAACTGTACATCAATTTTCATTACGGTCTACTAAGTGAACCATGTTAGGTGTCTACGAAGCATGAGAATCTTCTCGTATTTTCTATCCTTCTATTACTAAGCAGTTTGTTCTGTTCTCGCGTGACTTTTACGATCACCGTAGTGGCAGTGAACGGGTTAAACTTTTAAACGAACTGCTTATACCGATTCCGAGCTGGTAAATCCTGATTCGGGGCGCGTGCCTTGCGAGCAAAACGGCTAGAGAAGAGAAACACGATGCATACACCGTCAAGATCCGTGTTTTCAATCTTTCCATAGGGGACAGGGGACGGACGGACCGACCGGCTCCCATATTTTTCCAAGCGCCTCGGCGTGGCAGCTCTCGAGCGCTCCCAATATAAGATAAACACCTCTGGCTGTGTCCGTTGGCCAGCTAGTAGATACGAGAGGCCGCGTGTTCCTCGGAGTCGTTTCTACGAGCGAATCGAGGAAAGAAGAGACAGAGAGAAAGAGAGAGAGGTGGTTGGTGCCGCGAGTTATATGTCTCGTGACGCGTATATCTCTCCGCATGTCTGCCAAAGCATCGTACATACGTTTAGATTTCCGAGTCTCGTCGAGCGCGCGCATATCCCACGGGAATCAATATCCGCGTGTACCTCTCTGCTTCCTCTCCCTTCTTTCCCTTCTTCATCGTTCTCATACTCGGCCTCGTGCCTCTTGCCTCGCGCATCGCGCCTCGCGCCTCCGCTACTCGACAACTTATCAACCGTCCGCGTTTTGCGTTTCGCGTTCATCGTTCGCCTATACTCTCCCTTTCTCTGTCTATTTTTCTGCTCCTGTTTCCTCGATTTTTCTGCAGGTGTCCCTCTGTCTCCTTTGTTTCTCACCGACCCTCGCCGAACAGAACCGGGGCCTCTCTTTCTTCTCCGAATGGCCGCACCTCCGGTTCCTTCTTCTCCGATACTGCATCGCGCCGCTCGCCATTCGTCTCTGATAAACGTGATTTAGAGAACGGACTGGCCCGACAGCCTAACTCCCTCCCCTCCGGCAGATCGGTCTTCGTATTCCGGGATGTATGTACACCCCTGTCTCTCCAACCCAGATCCATCCTCCGCAAAAACGCATCCTCCTTCTTTCCTTCTCGCTCACCGTTTCTGTTTCTCGTGCATCGAATCGCCTCCTCTCTGTTTCAGCGACACAGTCGAACCTTCCCCCGGACTGTGCAACTCGCTCGTTCACCCGCAGCCCTCGGCCCTCCTCGGCGAAGCAAACACTGCTTCCGGGGCCCTCTTCCCTCCGGGGTTCTCCTTTCCCTCCACCTGAGTCGATACGCCGAGCTCGATTTTTACGCGAAACCGATGCATCCACTACAAACCTGCTTTAGCTACCGTTATCAGCCGATACCCATCCACTCGATAGTCTTCCGAGGCTAACTCGATATGCAAGGGGTGGTTATTTCATCGTTTTTCATAGTCCACTGCTAATATATCCACTGCTAAAAAACTTTTCATGCGCCAGACTCAACAGCGACAACTTTAATCGTAAACGAACAATTCACCCCCGGAAACGTAATCTAATGACTTCGTTTACTATTATCGTGTGAAAGACAATTTTTTGCGAAATGCAGCTTCAGGTTTTTAGTAGCTGAAGTTGCTGAAGAGTTTAAGCAGCTGCAAAGGATGCAGATACAGATGCAGATGATGATCAGAACTATGCTCAATATTGACTAGCCGGAGTTCTTTATGTACTGAAAAACTGTTTATAAAAATGGTAGTGGGGGCTATGGGAAATCTGGCAGACATTAGTCAGATTTAAGAGGAAAACTATTTATTTAGATAATGTGAGCCGGACTTCCTGCGTGGACACGTGGTTTCAAGAAGTGAGCAAAAAATCGCGTAGGTAAATCCTCCGTAGGTAACATACGCATAATTTAATAAAATATGATGTAAATCAGTTTTAACCAATAAAAAAATTTGGCCAGTTAGATCGGCCAAATATCAGTCTATGCGTCGTTTCAAAGGTTCGATAAACAGTGGCCGCGAGTGTCCTCCGCATCGAGGCGGGGGTGTGCAACGAGCGTACGCGCTCTCTCCACGATTCAAAGTGCACGTACGCGTCGCTTTGGCGTGTTTGACGCCGCGCGGATTACGAGAGCTCGTCTCTGTCCCGAAAACGCTCTTTCAAAGTGTCCGAGCATTCGGGAAAGACGCCGCAAAAGCCAGCGAATCAAACCGGTGGACAGTAGTCCGCTGGATCGACGACCGACGGTCTATTTCTGTCTAACGTGCTGCAACGATCGAGCATATGCACTGGCTGATCAAGTTATTAGAGTTCGCGATATGTACTAATTTTATCAGACGATCTTAGTGGATTAGAATCCTGAATATTGAAGAATAAAGAAATCCAGTATAGTGCCTTAGAATCTTCAAAGAAGAACCACGCGGTTTTACGGAAAAGGGAATCCATCGGCTTATGGAAAACGTTGGAAAACAATAATTGTGGAAAATTATAGTCGCAAGAGTCAATTTACTTTATCGAGTTTTGTCTTCGTACAAACAGAAACTTTATTGATAAGCAATTTTCGAAATTGGATTCGATCTGCCCAAAAAATCGAATTCATTTTCACCGTCCAATAGTGAACATTTCTGACTCGCTTCGCTTTGCATTGAACGGCTCATAATTATAATATGTTATACTTAATTACAAATAGTATAATCGATTGATAAAACAGTTATTGTATTTCAACCCGCTAACTCTTATTTGAGACGTCTTTATGCGTGAAAGGGTTAAGAAAAAATGCAAAATTGTTGGCGGACGAAGGATAACGAACCTCGAACAGAAGGTTAACAATACTAAAAGAAATTTTCTTGCTTTGGTTTCTTTCAGGGTACAATGGCGGTTCGCTTTAACGCTACTTATCGCGTTCCGGTCTTCTCGGTTGTCGGAGACAAATCCAATGGTTTGTTCGAGGATTCGAAGGAGGGACGAAGAAGGAAAAGAAAGAGAAAGAAAGGAGGAAGGTCCACCTGGTGCCTGCCTCTGGTCCAGTCCGGTTCGGCTCGGTTAGGCGAGGTGAGCTATTTACGTCGCTATTTAGCCGCGCAAAGGGAGGTCCTGCGAGAACCTTCTCGGCAGGAGGAAAAAAAAAGCGAACGGTCCCTGTTGACCAGCTGACGGTCTCGTGCCGCAACTCGAGACTCTTCGCGAAGATTCGATCGCTGGCATTTTCGATACCGAGACCAAGACCGCGACCATTTACCGGTGGTCGACCGCACCACTCGATCTTCGTCGATCACGGTCGATCAGGTTCGTGGTATCCGATTTTCGACTCCGTCGCCACGAAAGGGGTTCGCTGGAACCGGAAAATATCGATACATTTAAGAATCCCGAGATTTTCGAGAACCTGCCCCGACAATTTTGGGTTCTCGCATACCTCCGTTACATACCAACAGAGAAATCATCTAAATCTCGAACGTTCCTCGCGAAAAGACACACATCGAGCACACCGCGTACGTTGTTCCCCTTTCGCGATTCTCTCTTGGCCCGCTCGTTTCTCTTCCTCCTATTCTCGAGTCGGTGTATTGATCCGTCGAGTTTTCAAAAGTAAAATAGGTTATGCCGTTGAATCCCGCGGAACTATCGCTCTCCGGACGAACGGCAACGAACGAGGCGCGAAACCAAAAGAAACAGAAGTGGACGGGGAGAATGGAACGGCTGAATTGATAGACGGATACGGAGAAAGAGACGAGCGTGAGCGTGCGAACTCCACCTGCATAATAAGTATAGCGTGGTGTTGCGTGCGATTCTACATAGGCAAACTGCATGTAACGCGTGCAACGTTCATACAGAAATTTACGCGAACGAGAAGGGAGAGGGGCAAGCAAAGCAACACGGAGATGAAGATAGACACGGTGGGCTCTCGGAGTACCGGGATCCGAAACGGTCGCCAATCAGCTCGAACCAAACATGGATTATTATTGAAAAAGTTCGATTCGTGTCTTCGGACGAACACATTTCTACCTTGTCTTAACCCATTTGAGCATCAAATATTCATTGTTTAATTTTTTTTCGGAATGTGCTTATACAAGGTGTTCGACTACAGGTGGGAGAAATTTTAGGGGGTGGTTCTTGACGATAATATAAGACGAAAATGAAGAATAAAAAAATTGCGATTCCGGCTTCGTTAATTAGCTATCAACAATTAAAAATCCTAAAATGCGGTAACGTTTTCGACTTTTCAACTCGCTGGGGCCCCAAATGAGGACCAAGGTATGCATGCATTTATCACTTGATGACGTACGCAATGTACACATCTGTTGGTCGCATAGCCGCATTTTAGGCGGATTTTTAATTGTTAATAGCTAATTAACGAAGCCGGAATCGCAATTTTTTTATTCTTCATTTTCGTCTTATATTATCGTCGAGAACCACCCCCTAAAATTTCTCCCACCTGTAGTCGAACACCCTGTATATTCATGATAATTTGGAAATTAATTACTGCTATGATCAATTGAAGAAATACCCCTATTTGGGGGAAACTGACTGGGCATTCAAAGCGAATAACGAACGCGATGTTCATAATATCACAGATTAATTATCTCTCGAGTCTTATGAGACAGATGTTAATACTGTGCTTGGACCAATAACGATACCGAATCGACATTCACTGTTCCTTTTGGCTTTGAACCGCAGGATCGTGGCGCGCGCGCTCTCCTAGAGTACGATCCTATTTAGCAGGAGTCCGCTCACCCTCTCTGTCTCCGCGGCCAGCCTTTTCAGCTCTAACAAGATTCGCGTGTTCGTTTTCGCGTCGCGGTCAGTCGCGCTCGGACACGTCCGGCCGAAAACATTTTCGTTCGCGTGACGATCCGTTTTCCGACGTTTAAAGCCGTTTTCGAAACCGCGTCTCTCCCGTACTCAGCGAGTCTGTGACCGATTCGAATCGACGGTGAAACAAGAACGTCGATTACGATAGCGATAAAACCGTAAACGACTCGATCGAACAGAACGGAAGTCCCGTTGACCTCGAGCCTCGCTGCACCAAATGGAAACCCGCCTTTATTATCCCTCCGCAGACACGGAACGCAATCGTTCGGTACCGATCGAATGAGTAATTAGTTAGTTTAATTCATTTTCAGTCTCGACGGGACTGAAAAAACCCGGTTTTCAATTCCATTGCTTTCTTCTATCGCATACATACGTTTCCGATATACAGCGTACAAAATATATCTTATAGTGCTCGCAAATTTTCTCTAAGCGAATGTGCCTCCGATATTTCAAGCTCTGTTCATACGGAACTGTTTGTTTTTATTTGGGTAAGGGTGTAGCCTATCCCGAAACGAATTCATTGACCTATAACAAATTTGTCTTCCAAGCTCAACCAAAGTCATTTGGTTCGAAAATTCAGCTTAGCTTTAGAACATACGTATGAGAATTAGAAAAGTGGAAGGACTCCGATAGCTGATGTCAGAAAAAGCAGAGTCGATGGGGTTCGAGTCACGCTTTCCTAAAATCGTACAATAATATGGCAAGGGGTTGAAGTTGGTTATGGTTGGATAAAGTTCGAAGAGTCGGGCAACAGTGTATCGTAAAGTATTGCCGAACGGATCGTACGGTGGCGTACGGTGCCGGTGCAGTTTTGTATCGTTTCGTTTCCATCGTTTCGATAGTCCTCATCCTATTTTAGCATCCTTTTCGGGACTGGCTACCCGAGGGAATCAATAACCGACGAGGAAGCGACTGTAGATTCGGGTACCGGTGGAGAGAGAGAAGGGGAAGGGGAACCCAAGGAACCAAAGAGTACCGAGGGGCGTCGCGCGTCGAGTAGAAGAGCTCCCTGCCGTAGCGTAGCGGGTGCCGGGTGCCGGCCCGGGAGGGTGTTGGGTGTTGGGTGTTAGAGGGTGCAACAGGGACCGCGAACTTTAGGGTGGAGGTGGCACGCGAGAGAGTCGGAGCTTGGCTCCGCCTCCGGCACGCGACCAGCACGCGACCAACGCCATCGACCACGTCGTCGGCTCGCGAGGGCCACCACCTCCTCCACCGCCATCTCCACCACCACCTCCACCACCACGTCACCGCCGCCACCACCCTCGCAACCACCGTTGCTCTGCCGCCACCGTTAACGTTACCGTTACCGTTACCACTGTTACTTCTATCTTGCCACCGGCTTCATCGACGATTACGCGACCACTGGACCACCGTTCGATCTTTCACGCTCCGTACATTTTCTTTCCTTCCTCTACTACTTCCACTCTCCTTCCGTTCCGCTTTCTCGACTTTCGATTTCGAACACCGATTCTCTTTGAACCTGCTCGAATCCTCTTACTCGGACTGAAACCGATCATCTGTCTCTCTCTCGAAACTGACCAAACCTACCCCTGCATCTAGAAACGCATAAGCGACCTATATGTGGCCAGGCACGATCCATTCTTCTGCGATCGTTCGACGCTCCGGTCGTTCCTCTCGCGCTGCAGCCAAACCCTACAGGAGACGGAAGCATCGTTTCCGATCACCGTCGATTTCCAGAAAATTGCTTCGTCTTCTCCATTTTGTAGAATCTTTACTGCTCCGTAAGGCTTGTAACAGGCAGCGTATTTTAATTCTCCGGATGTAATGAAATCAGCAAACAAACCACGCCTTCCGGGGAACGTATGTGTCCGTCACACACGCGTTGTCGTCATTGGCCGAAGACAGTGACAGCGATCGACAGCAGATTATAGGACAGCGTTGAGGTTGAGTGAAATAGAATGATCATCGCGACCGATTGACGTGAGACAAATGACAAAAATGTATTGTCCCACTCCGGTGAATGACATTATTATCCAGCAATTTTGCCCCCATCTATGTATGCCTGTCATAAAGCTTGCTAAACAGCGCTGTCCTAGAAGTGCCAGGCAAATAGAATTTTGCATCTAGGACAACGGGTTAATAGTGGTTAACTGTGCTGTGTCCGTTGGTAACGCGATTACCATGCATCCGTAAAAGCAACGTCGCCAATTACAAGTACGAATATAATTGAATTTTCTCTATTCAACGGCAAAGGGATTTCACGTGAAAGATGAACGAACGAACGTTCGAAGTCGACGAACCGAGCTGAGACGTTATATCTTTTAGATCGAGTTATTGTACAATTGATGATGCTCGAGAACGACGTATGCACTTATTTAGCAATTTTTAAAATATATCTGAAGGTACCTCTCGTAGACCATCAGTTTCACCGTTTTTTTTTTTATGTAACAGCTATTTATTTGATTTAATCGCCAGACGTTTAATTGTATGAGGAGTTTGATGCTATGGGTCTAAATAAACTCGGGTACCGCTGTCGAAGGGTTAATTTAGAGTGGGAAAGATGTAATCCGCGACGCGGAAAGATCAATGTACGTGAATTTTTCGAAGGGTTATCCCAGGGCCGGGTGCGAGCAGCATTTACCGGTGTGTAACGAATAGAAGAAAGCTGTCGGGTGGCCGATCGGATCGAGAATCGGTGAAAAATCATTTTCGGCTGGCCGTACGAAGCCCGCGTATAAATACTGGCGTCGATGATGAATACGTCTGACCTAGCCTGGCCCGAGATAATCGAAAATATGAAAAACAGTCGGCATTTGGTTAAGTTCGGAGGCTGGGAAAGCGTCGAGTGGCGCACTGTATGCGGCCCGTGAACTGCAGAACCATGGGCGTTGCTCGGGTAGTAGCGATTCATTCCCCTCTTTATCGTTCCTTCTACTCCAGCTTTATACAGCCGCCCACCCCGGCCCCCAGAACCCCAGCCCCCACCCCTCGGAGCGGGGCTGGCCCCCAACCCCCATCTCTACACAGCCCCCATCCCCCTCAGCCCCTCCCCCGTCTCCTCGCAGCCCCCAACCCCCCAGACCCCCAGCCCCAATCCTCCGCCTCGCCCCTTCTAGCCAACTACCACCCACTCTCATTTTAAACTTTCAAAGGAAAAAAGCTAGAAATACTTTAACTCGAAATGAAATTTCAAAAGGATGGAAGGGGGGCCGACAACGATTCCCTCTCCAACGAACAACCCTCTCCTTGCTTCTTTCTTCCGCGTTGCAGCGCGACTGAAAAATATGTAATACGAATTCAGATACCCTTCCTTCGAACTCTCGACTAACCGTCTAGCACGCCATTCTCTCCGCCTAACCCAGAGACCCGACGTACGCTTAAAAACGTCGTCGAAGTCGCAACCAAGCTCCCCGCTTCCCCAATTTTTATTATTTTCTCGTGCATCCTGCAAAATCTACATCGCAAACCACTATATCGCGTACACGCGAACGCGAATCGGCCCTATACGTCCCGAGATGTTGCGAGAAACAAGCATCTTACATCCATCCGATATCGACCTGACTCTGTATCGTATCTCGCGAATGTAAACGAACGGTTTGCAAAAAAGTAACACGAGTAGACTGCGGATCTTGATGCGAAATGAAAATGTTCTGTATCAACTCCAGGAAATGGAATGCAAATGGGAAGTTCTTTTCTTCTTTATTGATCTTAATGGATTGAAGATAGATTGTTTTACGCTATGACGGACGTAGCACTGTTTTCAATTCTGTAACACTATTAAGAAAATAAGTACATGTTCCCTGTAGAGCTTTTCTGTATCTTAGAATTAATAGAATTTTAATTTTCGATTAAAATCCGCATCCCTTTTTATGAAATAGGAAATTGCTAAGTGAATCGCTAGAAACGGAATTTGGAAAGAAAATTGATAGAATCTGTGATCTGAAGTAGTTCCAATAATTTTTTGCAAATGTAAAATGGTTGAAACTTTGATTTCTACGACGCGTTAAAAGATCATCGAAATAGGGAAGGAAGTAGCTATTGTGTAGCTTTGGCAAACTCCACCTGAACGCGATTACTATATTTTCCCCAGCCATATACCGAAATAAATGTGTTTCGACGAGTGGACGACTCTAGTCCGGGAAATCCCTCGAGCGTCCTCGTTCTTGCGAATACATCGATTTCGACATATAGGCGGCCCAGAAAGTCGCTGCGGTTTTCGTACCTCCGAAATTAAACGGTCTTTCCACTTTTCCAAAAAATGTACATTACAGAAATCTGAATAGGACTTTATATTTTAATACACAGTTACAATAGCGATATCACCTTGAATCGCACCTACTTTCTAAGCTACCTAGTCTTCTCAAAATTTCAATAACTGCTTCAATTTTTGTTTTTGACTCTTTAATGACCACGCTAGCTCATGTTATAACAATTATATAATTCAAGTTAAATTACAATCGTGTCAACTGCAGCACCAACGTGTCTCCGACTTATCTTCGTGCTTCCTCGCGCGATATTCGCCATATCATCTACGAAAACAGATTGTTTTTAGTCATTAACGCTTCAGCCCTGTCCAGAGCTATAAACGAAAAAAAAACAGATTATGCTCAAGAAAAACAGTTAGCCGTTAACAGACGATAATTATTTCTCGAAGACGTATACCGTAATGTAGTAGAATATTTGCTTTCCTTACCGAAACGATCCCACTTCGTCCACAGTATGATAAGGTAGAGAGAGAGACCCGACGAAACTTGCGACATCTTTGTCCGTCCACTCGATGAGAGGAAAATGTTTTTGTACGATCGGGAAAGACTCGTTAAACAATCTCTCGACTCTCTCATAATCTTTTATTTCTCTTTCGCTGGCGTTCGATCGTTTCCCGAGAAACAATATCCGCATTTCCGGTCTAATTAGAATCGTTCCGTTGTTTTTCAAGCAGCACAATTCGACGTTGTACCTATGACAATAGTCCATTTCTTTTGTTTTGATTACTGACTCGGTTTCCACGTTGCGCTAACAGTAGCCATATTTACCTGTTGCTAATTTCCTGAAGAAACTTATTCGCGTGTAGACAGATCGCGCGCAATTTGATCTTCGAAGGTCCTCCAAGCTTCTCCATCGCAACGCGAGCAAGGTGCACCATGACGACGGATTCTGCACAGCCATCCACATAGATCCAAACTTCCTCGGGTTTCCGACAATAGTCCCTAAAAAGCAGATAAAGCGAAAAAGATTGAAAAATCCGCCGACTTCGAAAACCCAACGGCACGAGCAAACGATACTTTTTTTCACTTGATGCATTACAGGAATATTTCGAAGGATTTCTGATAAATCGATCGACTCTCCGAGTTTTCGAGCAACTGTTCGTATTTGGACAGGATGTCGATGTGAGGAGTACGATCGTAATCTACCAACACACCCCTCGGAACTCGAGAACAAAACATTTGTTTGGCAGCTTCAGTGTCCTCCTCGTTCTCGCTCTCTATGGTGATACGCGCTTTGTAATACCTGTAACAAATATTTCAAATCTTACAGACACCTTCGACGATCGCACGGCAAACTTTTCTATCGTGTTCAAATCTCCTTACCTATTACTCTCTGGATACGAGCCAAACGCAACGTTTGGACACTTCTGTACAACCTCATTTAACATGTTCGCGAACGAGTCTTCCCTCGCGTTCAAGAAAACCTCTACGGTTGAAAAAGATTTGTATCCGGCAAATAACTCCTACAAACATCTTCTATAATTGTTTCTCTGGAATGTATAAGATAATCGTCGTGGAATGTACCTTGCACAGGGCCTGAAATGGAGACTCGAAGAACATAGGTGATCCAGGAAAGATGAAAACGTTCCGCAACTCTATGCAGGGATAAGGAAAAGCTTCTCCTGTAGCTGGGTTTACGCAAAATTTCAGAACAGATTTGGTTGGAATCTGGAAGAAGATGGTGAAGTTATATCAACCGCTGAATGAAAACTGTGAAACCTGGACTTACGTAAGCCATTTTATAAGCGGGCGAAGGAAAAGCGTTGCATCCAAAGCAATTCTTCACAATGTCTACCAACTTTGGATGATAATGCAGCGTATCATCGAAAGCCAATCCTAAGGCTGGAATAAATACATATTATTTGATCTACAAGGTTGCTCGCGTGAATTCCAAATAAATACCTTCATAAGTGACATCATCGTGAGTCGGTCCTATCCCTCCAGTGGTAAAGACATAATTAAAATTCCCAGAGAAAAACCTGATCGCTCTCGCGATTTCCTGGACGTCGTCTTGAACGATCGTGATCTACAATACGTCAATTATTTTAATAGGCAACGGAACCGGCGAGTCAGTGATTAGGATGTGCACGTATTTAAATATGTAGAAACTAACTTTTTTAACCTTGACTCCATGCTTGTACAGCAAGAAGCTCGCATAAAACGAATTAGTGTCTCTCACTTGAGCCTTCAAAATCTCATCGCCGACAACTACATAGAAAGGAGAAAAAAGAAACAAAGATCTTTAACGCGGGAAGCAACGTACGCGAGCGTACGCACCCGACAATCGTACATGCTGTTATTACCAATTATACCCGCCGTCGGGTGTTCCCCTTTACTTTTGTCATGTACCAACGTCACCCTCGTGGTACATAGTCCACGATGTTTCGACGAAATATTCGCTAGATATCGTCGCAAGTGTATCATAATTGACTGGTTAACCTTAAAATTTACGGCTATCGTAAATACAGTAATAGCGTTCTCGATGAACGTTATGCAGCGCCTTGCAACTAAAGCGCTGTCGAGTCAACCCAGTTCCTTGAAATGTATCTAACTGAAGACTATTGTACAAATACATGCGACATTTTCTTCCGTTTCAAATGTTGAAACGATAGAATTATCAGGTATGATGTAAATATGATTGTTGCCGTTCTTGCGGCTAGACACCATGCATTTTACGGCAATGATCATTTCCACAAAGAAAACAGCATCTTGGACAAGTAGCGTCATCCGTGGCGAAATTTTCGTCGCTATCGAAAAGTATCGATAACTATCGACGGTTATTTAAAATTGTGCATTGACATCCGCGTAATTCAGATTTTTTATTTGTTGTTTTAAAAATTATGAAGCGCACACAGGCGCTCGTTTTCACCATTTAAGTAAAAGAGACGGTAAGACTACTTGTATGTTGTGCGTCAAGGTCACCCAATTTGAAGACACCATAGTGAAAGTTGAACGACACGAGTTTCGACTCTCGTATGGCATATACTCTGTGTATTTGATTGTCGATGTGACACCAGCGAGAGTTTAGATTGTAGCACGAGCACGTTTGTCTGTCAGTCGTTGTGAAAGCGATTGTCGGACGGGTGGATCATTGTAATGATCTATTCGATCAAACACGTAGAATGTATAATTTTTTACGAACTCTGGTTCTCGGGGTGGTTTTCAGCCTTGTGAATACCAGCTCGCCTGGATCCTGGAACGAACCTTTACCATTGGTAATCTCGAATTACAAAGTACAAATCGATGCCGGGAAAGAGGATTGTTACTTTCAATATGCCTCCGTCGGAGCGGATTTCTACGTGCACTTTCAGGTACGTCACAAGAGTTGCGTCTTTTTCGTGCGTCGAATGAAATTATTTCGTTTACACAAAGCGTGTTCGTTCGATCATGTACCGCTCAAAAATTCTTACCGTCAGAAGTTTCGCCATATGGCTGTGGGTAACGCTGATAACAACAACCACAATGTCGTCCTTACCGCATAAAACAAATAAAACATAATAACAGAAAGTATGAGTTTAAGTGATAATAGAATTAGAATGTAGAATATCTGTGTAAAGCTAAATAGATTTGGTAAGAAAACTAAGAAGACGATGCATATGTTAATTAATAAATAAACAAGGTAAATACAGGTAAACACAGAAGACGATACCTTGCGCAAATAAAAGGTTTAACGAATAATCTCTGTTATTAATAGACTGCAGATGTTTATGCACTTTACAATTTTTGTAGATGTTTTTGAAGAAACTCAAATCAAATGAAATCCTATTTTCCATGGTAGTAGCCTTTTTAGAACTGAAATAAATTAAAATTGTTCTAAATTCTGTTATATTTTATATCCTGGCATTCTAGTTATTAATCAAATCAGAAGGAAGTTTAAATGTTTGCTATGTTCTTTTTTGGATTGGCAGATGTTTATTCAATGATATTTTTAACTGCAGGTGATAAGAGGTGGAGATGGTAAAGCTGGCCTTGCTGTAAGGGATCCATTAGGTGCCCTGGTTCATCCTTACCTATGGCTTCCTAGTTCAGCTTATAAGGACACTGTGAAAACGGCTGGATACTATTGTATTTGCATGGATAATACATTCTCACGATTTGCTTCAAGATTAGTCAATTTATATATCTCTGTGATCAAGTAATGTGTTATTATTTATTGTAGTATAAATTATTTATACGCTTCGATCAGTATCATTAAACGATACCATCTTTTGCAGGTACGATGAATGGGATAAATATTCCAAGGAGTTGGAAGACTTAAATGTATCTGTTGATAATTTTACGGTAAGATCCCCCCTATCTTATGCACGCTTATCGAAGCATAGTTCGTTTGCATTATAATTGTTTGTTTCTTTAACAGAGATCGATATCATTCGTGGAGAGAAACGTAAATGAAATGTTCCAAACACAATATTTGAGCAGAGGTAGCGAAGAACGAGATTACAATTTGCTATTGGACAACAATTTTTATGTCCAAATGTGGTCCATCACCCAGATAACGGTCATAATAGTAACGACGACGATGCAAATATATTTTGTTAGAAAACTATTCGAGGTGAAACCGTCGAAATTTTCTAGAGCCGGCATATAAACGAGGCAAAGCCTCCCGCCGAGAATTTATTATAATTCTTCGAGACGGATTACAGTTTCCTTTCCTACTATCCTCGGTTACACTAATGGTATACTATACAACAACATAATATATAAATATATATTTTTCCTTCACACAAAACTGTGAGAACTTACAACGTAAGACTGTATCGCGCATTTCATATTTGCACCAAGGGATGCAAATTTTTATTCATTTTCGCAATTGTCAACATTTTAATATAGACCAACAGATTCTATTTATGTATAGTTGAATTTATTGAATGAAAAAAAAACATTGTATTTACACGGAGGTAATAAATAATGACGTACTTTTGTTATATACGTTTTAATTTCCTCGAATTTATTCGTTACTCGCACTCCATAAAATAAATATAAATAAAATAAAATAAATATTTGCTACTGCAGTCGACATCTTCGTTTATGTTTAAAATACTAAATTGAAAGTTTCGAGATTGTAAGTACTACATGCGAGTAATTAAAATTTAATAACATTGAAGCGCGTTCTTCCAATTTTAATTTGAGTATGAACACACGCCCGTGTTCGAACAGGTTAAAAAATCAACGGAATATTTAAGGAACTAAAAAATGGGAACGTAAGAAATATTCCAGAACGTGCTGCTTTTCAAATTCGAATTTATATTTCGTATAACGCGCCACGAGAGATTGGCCGCTTCTCATTGGCACGCATCTAGTTTGAAATCGCAGATTTCAATTCGGGATTGGCTGTTTGTGGTCAGTGGTTGTGATCGTGATGTTTTCGTTGCGATCAGTCGCGGTGGTTTCGTTCGCAGAGAAATTTTCGTTTCCCTTATTACGTCTGTGCACGAATGGTTTCCGAACAGGAGAACCGATAGTCAAGGTTCACACTGAGATTTAGGATAAATTGGAAAAATGGGACGCACGCGGCTGACAGTGGAACGCGTACTTTCATCTATTGTGTGGAATTGAATAAAGAATGGCCGGGAAGATGGCGGCGGCAGAGTTGAAACATGACGATGTTTCGTGCTACGAAACTGTGAAAAGAAATGCACCGACAGCGATGTCGCACAGAGAGATCGAATGTTATCGGTTCCGATTATTCGATTTAATTTACTATATGACTTCTGTCAGTTTTTTTTTCATCGATATAGCAACAGGTGAACAAAGAAAGAAACTATACCATGTATTTTCTCTATTGCATTTAGAAATTCTGTTTTCGATCGATGCTACGTAAACACGAGTGACGAGTATTCGATCGTCAATGAATTTGAATTGTTGTTCACGAGTCTAATGCATCGTTGATGTGTTTCACGCGTCATATGTCAGATATTATTCTAGTATTGCGTGTGTGTTGTTTTTGTGCACATCTTTCACAGTACAATAACAATTATGACCGAATAATATGTAGAACTAAACGTTTCTTAAATATGTTTTTACGTTTTATATATGCTCAATGTATCATGTAATAAATATATAAGATACAATTAAAATAATGTATTCTCGTAAGAAAGAATTTCATTCAATCAATGCCTTTTACTCTGGATGCAGGTTTTAAATGCAAATTAAGAGACAACTTGATCTGTTCGATGTTCATGTTAATAAATATAATGCATTTTATTAAATGCGCCTACTGGTAACATACGAATTATCATTTAATTCTTTTTTTGTAGACAGTATTGTTTTTACGGAATACTTTTTACAAGGCCAATTTATTTGGGGATGCTTTGCCTTGAGTTTCACAATTTTACCCGCCGCTGTTATCCAAATGTTTAGTTTGAGATGGTATCAGAGCGACGGCTCCATTAAAGCTATACATTGGCTGTTACATTTTCTCTTTTTAGGAGTATTACAAAGGTATTTTTGTTAAAAATTCTATTTTTTTTTCTTTTGTTTAATCAGTTCACAATCTTTGTTTGCATTTTCTCTGAGAGAAGGTACATACTTTTATTTTTAGGTATTTGATATTACTTTACGCTACAGTTTATTCGTTGAGGAGCAAACGATTTGTAAAGGATAAAAATTGGGTATATAGACAGGAAAGCGATATATGTATGCTGCACCTGTTTGAATCGTTTATGGGGGCTGCTCCGCAATTAATATTGCAGCTATACGTTATGGCAGTATTACGTCGTACGCCGCTGTGGACAAGTAAGGACAATCAAACAGTCGTATCATCTATAGTAGAGACCGACGATGCACAGATTTTGGCTAAATGCAGCTATGTATCACATTCACGTTTGTTTTTTTTTTATCGCTGGCGACAAATGTCTTAAATTATCACAGAGGTAAATAAGAAAACAATTTATAGTCGTTTTCGTAAACCTTATTAATTTCGTTGAGCAATGATCGAGGAACATTCTGCATATACTCTTTAACGAGAGCAGTGGTTGTAACTCCTCGTGGATTAATATTTTTCCAATCGCCCTTTTCATATAAATAATCGCTTAAACCTAGTTCTTGTATCAGAAATTTTTGGTCTCTATCGAACGTATCGAACTTCAATATGTAATTGTATTTAATTAAGCAAGGTTCGCACGTATCGATGAATGGCGCCCAATGTTCGTCGAAATACTTTTCTTCCACAATGAAGTGAAGAAATTCGGTAAACGTAGGCTCCAATTTCGTTTCGTTTGCTTGCCGATATTTATGATATTTGTGCGCAATATGTCGTCCAAATCTTTTATAGTAGTAATCTCTTCCTTGTATGTGTTCTAATTTATCTCTGTATGCGGAAACGAGACGTTCAAACGGATGTCGAACTATCAGAAATTTCATTGTGTTATTCAGCTTCTGCAATCAAGCATTGTTTAATATTATTTTCTATGTTTGTGTTTTCGTTCTATCTTCGTCACACTACATTGTTACATACTTGATATGCTTTTTTCATGTCTCTGTCACGTGGGAACGCTTTTCTGACGATGGTATTAATTTGTAAAATATCTCGGCGAATCAATTCCATGGCTGTCTCCGTTAACACTCCTCCGAGCGTAGCGAAATGCTTCATCCACGTGGAACTCGCAGCTTTGTATATGGGGCACCACGATATCGCGTGCACTCTACAAGTTGTGCGTTCAAATTAATATCAATGTGTATAAAACATGCATTATATCATACTTACGTATCAATGATCATATTCGACAATACATTGTCCAAGTTCGTCACTGGTCTAACAATGCTTTTACAATACGTTTCCAATTCGATTTTTCTATTGTTCAATTGGATTCTTGTCTTCTCCATTTCTCCCTTCGTCAAAGTAGTCGAGGTGGATTTATTTCTAACGGGGTCGTAATGTTTGTAATATCTACCGTCGATGTAATTCACTAATTTCAAATGTTTGCTCGTCTGTAAACACGAGTTGTGCAACAAATTCAGTACGAATATCAATGACATAAATATTACGGCGACTATCGTGATCAGTTTCACGAATGTCAGCTGCCTCTGTAACAAAAAATAACATGTTCGTTTCATTGGAAAGCGTTCAGACCGTTCCATAGGAACAACCGAGCACTTACATGTAGCCCTAAGAACATGTTACCGAATACATGTAAACACTTCACTTTTAGAAAACATGGACGTATATTCGTTTGACTTTCGAGTTCCGTCACTTTGGCCATTGGCATTTTTGTGGTCTTCTCTTTTTGTATAAAAAAGTTCCTCTAAAATGATAATACTGTCGTCGGGAAGGTACTGTGACTCGTAGAGTTCGGAGGAATACTGTAGCTCAGAGTCCGCATATTTTTACTTCCTTCGGCCCGCCCCCACAGATAACAGAGACAGGAACAAAGATATTATGGACAGGTTCTATCTTTCTACGGAAGACTCTTCTCGGTCCACGATCGTACCGTTTGACTACTGGTCGGATATTCTATGTGGCCAGTCCATGGTTCGATGACTTTACAAAAGACTCTTCCTAGAATAGCGTGGGAGCGTTCGATGCGCTAAAAATAAAATGACTGCCACTGTTACTGCCTCACTAAAAAAATTGTTACAGAGATCCGCGAGCGACGCCGGATCTCACCGTAGGAACCGGAACAAACAAATAATTTTTCTTAAACGCACGATCGAACAGGTCTATCGGCTGCGGTGTCCTTTTGCTCGCTGAGCTGGGCGATAGGCAGCTACACGAAAGCGATGCACAAGATAAATCCTGACCACGAGGCGACATGGGTGGCATTGGTTCTTCAGAGTCTCTGGCGGGCGGGTATGCTGATGTCTAGAATAGCCGTACTGGTCTTAACAGCGCTGTGTTTAAGGGAATGGTTTTTATTGTTCCTTGGTAAGTGTGTCGGCAGGCTGTAAACCAGCGTAAAGAACGCTTCATACTAGAAATAGATTAATGTGTTCGACGCGGCGGCGCCTCTCATGACCCCCGACTTTGTTCGCAGGACTCCATTGGCTATTTATGACGATTTGGGTGATCCTACAAAACACGGATTTCTGCCCGACGATGTGGGAGGAGCGTATTTATAATTGTATCATAGGACTAATTTATTGCTTCGATTTCTTTAATCTGCGGGTCGGCAGGTCCCGATACAGAATGCTTATCTTCTATTTCGTCGTGACGCTCGAGAACACGGTATTCCTGGTGGTCTACGTGTTTTGTTACAAAAACACGATCAGGACCGAGGAAATCGCTACGGTGGCCAGTCTGGTGGCTGGGGGGATGATGATCGGTCTAGCGAGTATGCTACTGTACTACGGCAAGTATCATCCCTCCAAGGTGATGATCGGGGACGGGTCGATGACCGCCGACAAGCGAGATAAGTGTGCCGAGACAGCGACTAAGATGACGGGCACGCCTAGGTCGTTCAAACAGTATTACTCGAACTCGCCGCGTTCCGTCGGCCATTCTCAGGGAGCCGTGTCCGAGGAGGTCACCACGGACAAACAATCCTTGCTGACGAACATCGTGCAGAGTTCGGACTGCGCGGAGACCGGCGTTATCAATCAGAGCTGCAAGGTCGCGAGCGAATCGAATACTGCTGCCGTTCGCGTTGTCGCTGAGTGCGAGTCGGCGCACAACGAGCCACCCCTCAAGGACGAGAGTGGCGGGGGTGAATCGAAAGGGTCGTTCCTCCCAGAGAGTAGCGCAGTTCGGGAGTTCGAGATGCAAAACGACTGCAACGACGCGGCCGAGAAAAAGAACATTCACCGGCAGAAGCGCAGGGGCATTTGTTTACCGACTAGCCATGGCTTCGACATAGAGGACGTGACGACGCCCAAGGCACCACCACCGTCGTCCAGCTTGTCGGGATCGTCGCGAAAGAGACGAGGTATCTGTTTCTCGACCCAGCTGATCCTCGAGATGGAGAACGACGAGAACGAGAAGCTCGCGGACAAGAAACTGTTGTCGAACATCAGCGGAGCTCGCGAGGATCTGCTGGAGGACCGGTCCGAGACTCGCAAGGAGGACGAAGAGGAGCACACGGAAGCGGACCACGATAACGCGAACAAAATAACCAGCAGGGACAGGTTGAAGACTCCGCCGATCTTCGACGAGGCTTGCGAGAAGATCTCGGAGACCGAGAAGCTAACGAAGGAGCAGAGAGACGAGACCATGAGTTGCGTCACCTCAATACATGACTATGAGAATGTTTGCCCATTAGGGGTCGCAAGGCCACCCTGGTGTATTCGCAGCTGGAAGGGATACACGGATATAGAGACTTATATTCATGACGACAGCGTGGTCAGGGACAGACGGAGGGACACTCTGACCAGTACCACCACCGGGACCACGTATAGCTCGGACTTCTCCGATATAACTTGCGTCAGCTCTATACTCAGAGGGATTTTGAAGCAGGACGATTACCTCGACACGTTAGCTTACGACCTGATCGATCCCAGAGAACTGAGAGCGGTCCACAGCGAGGATCCATCCTCTGCGAAGAGGTCCTCCGAAGCGGAGGAGCAAAATGCCACAGTCTACATCGCGAAACCTGTCGTGATCGATGAGAAGGGCGGCATGTTTGCTCTGGATACAATTTTAGAGGAGCACGACGAGGAGAAATTGGATTATGGTAGGCCGGCTCACGACTCGGTTAGCACCCTGGTGAGCACTATCGATCAGATCAGAAGGTACACGGCGGACAACTCACCGAGGCACGTATACCACACGACTGGGACCCAGTGGGAGGACTTTGACCCGAAGAATTTGATAAAAAAGGCGCAGCTGACCAGGGCGTTGTTCAAGAACGACTTGAAGGACCCTGCCACATGCAGTAAAAACTACTTCAACAGTTTGGACGAGCCGGACTCGATCGTTCGCGGCAGGTGCGAGATTGATGCTATCAGGGATTTGGTGAAGTATTGCGCGATCGAGTCGATCAGGAAGACTCCGCTGATAGATGCTATATTGTCCGATTCGCCTATTCTTGGCGGGAAAGCAAAGCAGCCTCAGAAACAGCCGGACGCGTACCGGGAGAATGATACCGAGAAGGATAACGATATATACGTCGAGATGAGTCCTTTGGTCCCGGTCGTTCAGGATGTCCAAGTTGTACAGAAGAACTTCTCCGGTAGCCTCGAATTTGTCAAGACTTGTAACGTCGTCACACCCAATGTCTCGACGCAGTCTACAGACGCTAGTTCAGGGGAGAAGACAGACTGTCCTGACAGGCGCAGGAGACCGATGAACTATCCGAAACGTAAGTTCTCGCTGTTGAAGGAGAAGTTCGAGACCAAGTCGCAGTTGGTTTACGTTGTCACGCCGAACAACGCTATCAAGTTGGGACAGTCCGCCGTTTCCTCGGAGCTCGACACGTCCAAGAAGAACGCATCGGTTCCCTCGAGGAAGAATACAGACCTATCCGCGAGGCATGATAAAGAGAACTTAGCCCCTGCAACACCGTTGAACCTCGTGCATCCGAAGAATGTAACGGGGGACAAGTGCCACGCAAATCGGGAGAAGACTGACTCGATTTACGAGAACGACAAGTCTCGCGATACCGATTTGAATCTGAAACAAAGGAGGCACATATTTTTGGAGCAGGTGCTGTCACCACCCAAGCTGCTCACGTGGAACAAGAAGAAGTCTCTCGTTGGCTCAGCCGTGAAAAAGTTCTAGGGCTACCCCTGCCATCGTTCTCCGGTTTGCCCCTCCTCAGTGAAAGAACTTGAACTGAATAGGCGTGGCTTTCGAAGGAGCCAGAGCTTCGTGGGGCAATCGGAGCACTATTAAGAGTCTAAGGTCTAAGGTAACAAGCTTCCTCGCGAGAGTGATATTTAGATTTATTTTTTTACTGGATCGATGTCTTCCTGTGCTCTGATTCGGCTGCCGCTCGGCGATCGTTTCAGAAACGAGTTGTATTGTGTACTGTATCCATTTTTATTAAGTATGTAAATCGATTACATCGTTGCCAAGTACGATATTACATTATACAATATTAAAGATCTGTAATAATTATACATATGAAAATTATTTTTATATACAACAATGTTATATATATATATATATAATAAAAGACTTTTTTTACATAATATATGTATATATATGTATATACTTATGTACAAGGTGAGCTGCTCGAAATTAGAATCTAAAATGTCTCCGTTGCTTTTAGTGACGGCAAACTTTCTTTTTTTTTATATTGCGAAACGCAACGGAGATATTTTAGCGTCGCGCGAAACTCATCGAGTACATGAATATAATTTTCTCTTCTTTCTTTTTTTTAAATGGCACTGGAAAACATTGCATGTTATTGCGATGTAGGAGGAGACTACAACGAGTAGATCGGAACAAATGCGATAAACATCGAGATTGAAAAGATTCTCTAAAAAACAGCACGGTTATAATAATAATAACGATTATCATTATTACCATTATTATAATAAAAATAATACTATCTTTTAGTACGAAGTGGCATACAACGCGTGTACGCTTTTCTAAGTATCTAATTTATGCATACGTTACCGTAACTTTTATCAGTGCAATCTTTACTGTACTATGTAACATACAATTAATTACTTTTACCGTACACTTAATACTTACTTCTCGTTTCTACGTTCGCGAATTCAATAATATTTCTCGTTAAAGTGATTGCATCGTGCAAACGTGACGTTCAACAAAGCGAAGTAGAAGAAAATAAATAAGGTACCGAGCGAACAAGAAAACAAACTAAAACTATACCGTCAGTCTTTTAGATTTGAAAGTGGATTCCATATGTGAGACGTTCCCCGTCAAGTTCGTCTGATATGTGATACAATGATTGGCGGTCAAACAAGTTCCGTTCAAATAACCAGACACACGTTAATTCCGTAGAACGTCTTCTGAACACAATATTATTGCACAAAGAATCTATGAATACCTTCGCGTCCTTTTTCTTTGTTAAAACTAACAGCGAGTCGTCTACACATAGAAAACGTGGAAAATCGTTGGCATTCGAAACGCATCCTGATCGCGTGCGTGTACCCATCACGGTACACAACTATTCGTTCCGTACGTTCTCAGATTAAAGTACTCTGACCGGCTCCCGCGTTCTTATCGTACTTCTTTATCCATTTAATATGGCAGATCAACGGCAGACTGCGTAAATTATTGCATACTCTTGTACCGAGTGAAATTTTTCGAAGCTCCTGAGCAACTTGATGTAACGACTTGCCTTTCGTTTCCGGAATGAACAGGAAAACGTAGAATATGGTGATCAGACACATGAAGCTATAAAACAAGTACGATCCGGCCAGTGTCAACGATTCTGAAAGAGAGTAATTTCAAACGTAGGATACGTTGATCGAAGAATATTCCATTAAGAAAATTAAGGACTCACTGATCATGGCGACGACCGATTCCGTGGCGATAATATGCGTTACCCATATAACGATGAAGAGAAAACTGATGCATTTTCCTCGGATCGCTGCAGGGAAGACTTCTATAATATTCAGCAACGGCACTGGACCCAGTCCTAAGGCGTAAGCAGCCTCGTACACCAGCAACGTTATCACTGCCAGGATACGCAGACCACCGGTGAGACCTTCCGAAACGATTATGTTCTGCATCTGCAACAAATAACGTGTCACCGAAACCAATGCTTCTGATTGATGATCAAAAAGTCAGATCGTTTGGTAGAATTATAAAAAGTTATTCTAGAATAAAAGGTGTACAAACACTTTGTACACCCTGTATATATACCTCGCAGGAAGACTTCACTTGAGTCCACGTCTCTGGACTGGGCGCGACCATTGCCAGAGGTGTCGGCAATAATGGGAACGGCGGCGGCGATCCTGCTGGCATGACGATCTGAACTTTGACTTCCTCATTACGGAAGTTCTTGCAGTGAGGCGTCACTATGTCCAGGTTATCGTCGCTTCGATCTATCGTAGCCAGCAACGACAGCAACGATATCGTTGTCATACAGATTGTCGCCGAAGTGATGAGCGCGGTCCGTCGTCCGCATCTTTCCACTATGATCAACGAGAGTATCGTGCTGAACACCTTCACCACGCCGAGGGATATTAAAGCCGTGATCTCGGCGACGTCTGCAAAGTAAACGATACAGAGACGCACCGTTTCGATAGCAAACGGCGAGACAAAGTGGAATTCCAGAACTTACTCGAACAAATGCCCAGTAACGCGAACAATCGTGGCGCGTAATACAGGACCTGTCGTTTGCCGGTGCCTTGTTGAAGTATCAACAAGAAAACCATGATCGTGAAAGTCTCGAGAATCGTATGCCAAGCATTTTTCGACGGTTGCTTGGAGACGTTCGTTATGCGTTTGTAGAGCAAGAATGGTGGGGACCGTTGGAGAAATATAATGGTAATGATGCAAGCCGCTAACGAAGGAACGGCAGTGATCCCAATAGAAAATCGCCATTGATAGTCTATATTCTTCACAGCGGCAGCGATAACGGAGACCAGGAACCCAGTGGCAGTGCCCAATTGATATAGCATCATGTTGTACCCGCGTTTATTCGAGTCCGACACCTCTGCCATATAAATGCAGTGCGCCACGGCTGAAACGGATCCAGAATATCCGCAAATTATTCGCGCAACCAGGAGTAGGATGTAATGGTTCGCCAATGCCGATAGCGTGGCGCCGAATGTCAAGAATACCAGCGTCAATATCATTGTCCAGCGACGACCAAACGAGTCGACTAAAAACCCTGTAACGCAATATTATATTGTCAATGTTTCGATTAAAGCTCTTACCACAAAGTAAGGAGTTGTTATGTTGAAAGTGATTTTATGGTGGTTTTGTGGAAGCTTACCGCCAGTTAATCCACCTAGAAGAGCTCCAATGAACCAAATGCTGATGACAAAGTCTTTCTCGAAGCAATTCAAATTAAACTCATGTTTGATTAGTGGGGCTATGGGTTTTGCTACTCCCATGTCGCAGCCAAAGGCGATGCCTGCCAGAACTGCCACCATAGAGACAAACACATTCTGATTTCCTGACGTCAACGGTGTTAAATTGTCGGTTTGCTTTGGAATTGGTTTCCTCAAGTTTTTTGGAGGCAGGCATTGGTATTCTTCGTTCGGAGCTTTGGTTATAGATGTTTCTGTGGTTTTGTTCGCGTTGTTTAATAGTATCGCTGTGTCCTCTTCGTCCGACATTGTATTTTTAATTCAATAACACCTTCTGTATATCCGTATTAAACCATCTATCCCGAAGTCCTGCAAATTACATTCGAATGAAACATCAACGAATTGTATGATCTTTTCGGAGATTATATCGGGGGTATAGTTCAGACACGTACCTAAACGAAGACGTTACTATTTTCAACACTACATACTACAGTTTCTATTACAAGATCGTTTCAGATACGGGCGGTCGAGTCTCGTAGGAGGTAATAATAATATTGACAAAAGACTGCTGTATTTTCGTTTCACTTACATACGTGACCTACCCATGCAGTGGATAAATAATCAACGACACGATAGCTTGCTGCTCGCCTCGCGTAAAATCACGATAAACGCCGTCGTCGTTTGTATTTCTTTTATTCATTGACAATTATGACATTTCGGATTCGAAGAACACACGAATTGACAGGTCTCACGAGCGTTCAGGTTCTTAGCGCCATCTTGCGTATTAGTAGAAGCGAAAAGGAGCATGTGTGCGCAAAAGCGAGGCACTGCCTTACTTTTGGCAGAGAGTGTAGCAGAGGCGAAGCTCTCGAACCGATGATGTTTGCAACCTAAAAATTTTGAATGTACATACGTACAGGGTCGCCATTTCATTGTGTCGACGCCTCTGTCCTTTACATTAGCCTTGCGAATGAAAGAGGACGAAGAAACTGTATCCAAGGTATTGGCATCGTTGCAAAACGCGGCAATATTTGAATCATAAGGCCCTCTACACGCATCCGTTTTTCTCTAATACTGAGCCATCTTACGGGCAAGTCGAAGCCCATAATGGTGGCGCGAGGTTACAAAGAGTGAGGGAGAGATTATTAGTCAGGGTGTATAGCGCTCTCTTTCTAACCCACGTCAATTAGAAAGGAAGCACTATACACCCCGGCTAATAGTTTCTCTCTCACTCTTTGTAACCCGCGCCGCTATTATGGGCTTCAAAGCCTCATTCAAGCCGCGCAGTCTATCTCTATATGTTTATGGTTTTTCTAACGTGCAGCAACCGTGCGGTAAATATTGTATTACGGCGCCACACCTACGGTTCAAACAAATATGCAGCGCCTAATTGAATCCATAGCATTTCAGATCGCAATTTCGGTACCCCTCGCCGTACAAAAATGATATTGTAATTATAGTTAGCCTTTAACCCGATTACGAAGCGCGTTCGTCTAATTCAAATCGAGTGTTAAAAAAATAAGGGACCAAGTGAAATATTATTGAAAGCAATATAGTAAACTGCTAGACGAATATTACCGACAGAGACGGTCGGTAAATATCTGGAATGGTTGAAACTCTGTTTCTACTGAACAACAATACATCGGGTATTTCTCCGTCCACGTAATAGACACTGCGGTTTGGCTTGTGCGAAACCAGCGGGACTGTTTTCTGATTCGAAACAAATTAATTCTAGAATGTCAGCCTTCGAGAAGGTTTCTCGATGAATCCGGTAGATGTCTATGGCCGTGTCTTTTCGCATGACTCCGCCCTTGTAGCGCGCCGCGCGCGCCGTAACTCTCAACGCAAGCGGAGCAGAGTTTAGTCGGGTATCGGGCTCGAGTGGTTCGGGTTATTCGTCGGGTCAGTCTCTGTCCTTTTTCGTGGTTACGAGCTGGCACGGTCGGACGTCGCCGTGCCACCGTGGTCCATCAATGAATAATCGGACCGTTTCTACCGCGCTGAGAACCACTGACGTCCCGTATAATTCATGCCAAGGCGGAGACGAGCGCTCCGTAGGTGTGTGATGTGGTTCAATTCGGAGACTTCCTCGACCGTAGCTCGGGGATATTCGGGGATCGTACGCGGAGTATATGCCGGAAATAATGGTGGTAACGGCTCGTTAAAAGCACGGGCAACGCGTTCACGATCGTAACGACGACCGGGAAGGTGGTGCCGGTGAACGAGTCAGTGTTGTTCGGTGATCAATGAACTCTGCGTTGCTGTATGTTTGGGGCGTGCTGCCACTGTTACCTATTAGCCGGCAGACGTACGTATCCGAGAATGTATACCACGTATGTGCGTAGACTCCTTCCTGTCGTTTCATAATACCGTTCGTATCGCGATTCCTTCTTTTTCGAAGAACATTCACTGCCCCGCCTTGTTCTGCTTCCATCCTTCTCTCTCCCTCTCTCTCTCTCTCCCCTCTTCTCTCTAGTTCGTTCCTCGGTACACGCAATGGTTCCCCGCACGTCTCTCTACGGTGTCATTATTTCCCCGAAACGACATCGCGACGTACCGTTCCGTTTATTTTCTTCTTGGTCCGTGTTGGAAAGCTCGGCGAGGCAGAGCTAACGAGGCTGACGGTTAACGGTACACCGCTATCGTGTGTGCACTCTCGGGATCTCGAGATCGTTCATTGATCGACAAATCAACACTCGGAGAGCCGTTTCGTCCGCGGCCAATCTCTTCATGCACACCCCATTAACGCTATTCGATCGGCAGCAGCGTAATCGGTGTAATCGTCGGTTGACGTGCCACCGTAGACGACGGGTGTCTTCCTCGCTTTGCGGCACTACGCCCGTTGGACCGTGCGAATCGGTAGTAACGTGTACACCGCATCTTGCACAGACCAGGGTCGGCCTTCTCTATAAAGGGGTTTGGGTGCGAGAAACCATTTGGGGCCTTACATTTTTTTCTTGCGAGAGTACATTATTTTAGTTCTTGATCATGTTGGGCCCTCTCATTCGCGGAGCCCCGGTGCATAGCATCCGCCGCACCCCCCCGATGGCCGGCCCTGGCACGGACCAATGTTACCGAACGATGTAAACAAATGCGTACGATAATGCTCTCTTTCTTTGTTTCCCCTCTCTTTATCTCTCTCTATCGCTCCCCTCGGCGCGACGCTCGCCGAGATAAATTCGTTCGATTAATTGTCGTTTACGTAATCCTTGCCATTGACTTAGTTGCCGTATCCGTCGGACTCGCATCGCCTCCGCTTATTATCCTTGGTGGTTTCTCCTCCGCTGCGACGGGCGAAGAGCAGCCGACGTGCGATGTGTCGCGCAGTGTACAACTGCGTAGATGCGTGTCAACCCGTTGACGACACTTGCGGTCGTTTTTTTATTTTTTTCTATCTGGTTTTTCGCCCTCGGAGTTCGGCCCGTTGGAAAGTTCGTTCCAGTTTTCGTGGCGCAGTTACAGCTCGCTTGGAACGTTAAGCGAATTTTTGAGCAGCGCGGATGCTGCGCGAGGCTACACAGGTTCAAGCGTAATTAGATATTAAAATGAACGTGTCGGCAGTGGGACACAGAAGCGTTAATGGGTTTATTTTTTTACACTGCTCCTCGTGGCGGTCGTCTCTCGGACGCGGTGTCCGACGGACGTTTGAAAAACTTCACCTGTTAACCGGCGGATCGGTCGATCGCGAATTGTAAATGGGAATTAATGCGACGATGATTTCACTGCAGTAAACCCGACGTAGTTCGATGTCGTTTCTGTATAGATATTAATCGCGTGATTGTATGCTTCGCGAATGACGACGTATATATTAAATGAAATTATTCGACTCGAGAAACGCATTTCTATTTGATAGAACTTTTGTTAACTGCGTGTACTTCTGTTCTGTTGCAGATGACTACGTAATAGGAAATTCTACACTAAATTTTCACTAGGAAAATAAAGCTGAGCAGCCATTCTACGGTCGAAGTTAGATGTCTAAAAATGAATGATATAGAAAGCATAAGCATGAAGGGCAGCGGAGGATCCAAGATGCCTCATAGTCATTCGACTCCAGCGGGTGTGGATGGGGGTAGTAGAACTCCTCCCACGACACCCAGAAAGGCTGGAAAAATGCTTGCTGTTCGTGTACAAATGTTGGACGACACGATTACGATGTTTCAAGTTCAGGTAACACCCGATGACCATCACTTTTCAGTCGAGCAGAGAATTATCAACGCTTTGTACCTCTGGGACTGTTTAAAATGTCCTTAAATGGTTGTTAATGTCGAACAAGTGCCTTAATATGTTGGCTTAATGCTATAATGGCGAGTCATTCACTACGTACCTCCATAATGGCACGTCTAACAGACACAGATGAATACAGCGCGTTGTGTCTTACTTTAAATCAATGTACTAATAATACAAGATTTTCCTGAGCCATCGGTGTACCATATAACGGCTCCTCTTTTGTTGAAAAGTTGATGAAATATCTGCGCTTGCTCCTACAAATTTGTCAGGCAGACATGGAATTGTTCCAAATAGCATATCAGGGTCATTTAGTGAATAGAGGTCAAGGGTCATTGTCCACAGAATCTCCTGAATAGTATCTACGAGATCGTGAATGCGATTATTGTATTATGTATTATCGTTTGGAGCAATGGGAAATTATTAAAAGAATAAAAAAAGATTAGATAACACAGATTTTATAGGCGCGTTATTTTACGCATTGTTTAAATAATTACCGCATGACGCGTCCGACTTACACGGCGAAGCCCGTGCGGTGTGTAGCGTGCATGAGCATAACACTTTTAAATGAACTATTGGAGCACATAATTGGTTCTACTATATTGCACGAGGTGCACATATTGACGTATTGATTATTCATAAGACTTTACTTACAGCATCTGAAACATATTCTCCCCAGCCTTATACGGTACTTTAACACATAAACGAGCATACGCGGAAAAAGATGCTTTTACGCGGATAAAATCGATAAATAATTCGTAGGATTACTTACTACGTACTTTCATGAATGTTTCTTTTTCATTTCAGGCGAAAGCGCTAGGCAGGGTATTGTTCGATCAAGTTTGCAAACAGTTACATCTTCTGGAGGCTGACTATTTCGGATTGGAGTATCAGGAACCTAATGGAACTAAAGTAAGCCTTCAACGAACACGCACAAGAAGCGCTGAATCCGATTTGAATCCTGATAACTTGTTTAAATTGCAGTACTGGTTGGATCTGGAGAAGCCCGTTTGCAGACAAGTTGGATTGTCGTTAATAGATCCTCTTTTGAAATTTTGCGTCAAATTTTATACACCGGATCCGGCACAGCTCGAGGAAGAGTTCACGAGATATTTATTTTGCCTTCAAATCAAGCGAGACTTGGCCCAAGGTTTGCTGCAGTGCAACGACAACACGGCAGCCTTGATGGCTAGTTACATTGTTCAGGGTGAGTTAGCTGCAACGTTCAGGGATCACGTTGAAATTTTTGAAAAATCCTAGAATCAAAGCCTAGTGTAATAAATAATTCTTCGAAAGTGTGGCGCCTAATCTATCGATCATTTCAGCGGAATGCGGAGATTACGTAATAGAGGATTACCCGGATCACACTTACCTGTCGACATACAAATTTGTACCTCACCAAGATCAGGAACTGGAGCGCCGCATCATGGAGAACCACAAGAAACACGCGTAAGATGCACTCCGATTAGTTTCGTTCGACAGTTGGTAGTCGGTCTCGTGAATCGAGTTCATTGAAACCTTGTATTGTTCGAATAGAGGCCAATCGCCAGCGGAAGCTGACCTGAATCTCTTGGAGACGGCACGTCGTTGCGAGTTGTATGGAATGAAAATGCACCCGGCGAAGGTAAGTAATCGCTGGCTTTTCTAAAGGCATGAATACACTAGTTAAAGGAACTTGCGACATTTTCTTGTGAGAGCAACTTGCGCAAAAATGTGTGCACTTGCTTGCGTAAGATTAAAAGAAATTGGAAATATCGATGTATTATATTCAATCTATTAAAGTATTACAATAAGAATTAATTTTCTCGGGAGCAGTTTGAGACAGTACTCTTTCGATTCTAGGATCACGAGGGTGTGTCCCTGAATTTGGCGGTGGCGCACATGGGGATCTTAGTCTACCAGCACTTCTCGAAAATCAACACGTTCAGCTGGGCGAAGATTCGTAAGATCAGTTTCAAGAGGAAGCGGTTTCTAATCAAACTCCACCCCGAGGGATACGTGAGTGCACCGTGTGGTCCCTCGAAACACGCGTTCGAAAAGTTCCCGGGCTTTTGGAACCTTGTCTAGTCATACTAGGTTTGAGCTTACTAGGATGAGAGCTTGAGAAGCTTACTAAATAGTTGCCTATCTCCGCGACTCGACGAAATTTTATACAATTAATACGTATGCTTACACTGGGCGGGTCCACTCGGTAAAGCGATCACGGCACTGATACTTCCAAGAAAATTGAGGCCGAGCACTTTTCGAATGCATCGCGTATATGCAGTGCAGATGTGAATTGAAACCCGATCGATCGCCCTCGACTTTGCAGGGTTACTACAAGGACACGGTCGAGTTCTTCTTTGAGGGTCGCAACGAGTGCAAGAACTTCTGGAAGAAATGCGTGGAGAACCACGGGTTCTTCCGTTGTTCTGTGGTGAAGCGGGTCGTGCGACAAAAGACGCGGGTGCTCAGCCGTGGTTCCTCGTTTAGGTATGTCAGCTTTGCTAAACCGGAAGTAACCGGGAATCGGCGGAACGATTTATCGTAGCTTATATACCTAAACGCTAGAACTACCCTTTCCTCCCTAACGTTGCAAACGTACAAAATTACGGTAATGCGACGTTACGGAGGAGATACTGAGCTTTCCATTCTATTCAGAGAAAATTCCAGTCGTTCGGACTGCTCTCGGTGTTTCTAGCGTTGAGCGATAAAATCGCACGGATTAATCCGACGAATTGAATTTTGGCCACCAGGTATAGCGGCAAAACCCAGAAGCAGATCGTCGAGTTCGTGCGCGACAATTACGTCAAGAGGCAAACGTTTCAGAGGTGAGTAGCAACGGCGCACGATGGGATTATGCAGCGTTGACTCGAGGATCAGAACGAGAGCCTCTTTGGCATACTATACTAGTAAATGCGTAGAGCGTTAGTGCATGCGTACCGTTAATGTACTGTCTCCTCCCCCCCTTTTTAACGCTGGTGTTCATATATCTATATATCTCGTTCGGACACGTGTACACGTAGACTTTTCTCTGGTAAACGAGTGCAGCACCGAGATCTCTTTGCGTGGTTAAGACGGGAGGTGGCACGGTCTTGCTTTAGCCGGGACATTCATTTTTTTATTTCGTTCTTCGTTGCTCCAACATATTTCCGTAGTGTCTCAAGCGTGTCTTCTTTCTTTTTTCTTCTTTTTTTCCATTTTCTCTCACTCTGTCTCTCTCTCACACTCTTTCTCTATCTCTCGCTCCCTCTCTTCATCTTTCTCTCTTTGTCTCTCTGTACGTACTAGTCTTCTTGTACTTGACCGTTTGTCAGTGTTGCCTGCTCGGACAGGGGTGGCGGGGAGTCAGGCTCACCATCAGGCACGATAACCCGAATGATCAATGTGTTACCCTCTTTCTCGATAGCGTGGTCACTAATTCTCGTCATTGTTATAACACACACCAGACCAGACTCTACCACACGTACACGCATCAACACGCGTACCATGCGCGTAGCTCTAATTCTAACGACACACGCATATACTATACACACGCCAATCACACGCATACTGTTGCGAACCACCATGTTTCACTGTTCCCGGCAGCTGTATTTTGTTTCTTTTCTGTTCGTTTTCTCTATCACCATCGGAAGATATATAAATATATTATACATAGATTATCCATGTATACATATATATGATATAATACATATATATGTATACAAATATAGCGGTAGACTGTTCTCCACGATAGCGACTAGATCGATTACTCTTTCCTCACGATAATCTCGTCCTTGTACATAAAATACAGTTGACGGACTCGCGCGATCCGCTCGCTCGAGTCACAGTTTCCGATCGCGAAAAAGTATTTGTACGCTCTCCCCGTTCATACGAGACAATGCATCGATAGCGATTTTGTTGGCGCCTCGGTGCTCAAAGAAACGCTCTAGGTACACGCTCTATTAGAAACGTCAACAAACGAGGACGTAATTTCTCTTTCTCGAACCGGAAGCTCTTTTATCGTGGCGAAAATAAAATCAACATATTGTCGACGCTTTATCCGCTGGCAACTCTTCAAAATACTTAGTTTCATTCGAGTTTCATTCTTAGTTTTCAATCGATTGTTTAATGATTATAGCATAGACTTTTCGGTAGCTAATTTTTTTTATTCATATAACGATTAGAACAAGATGAATATTAGCAATTAACTACCTTTGAACGGCGTAAGTAATTTGATAACAACTAGAGGTGACGCTAGTGTGAATAAGTCATTATTGATAAGCGTATATGATCATATCTATCCCTTTGCACTAGGAACTATTTTAACTCCAAACATTTCTTCCATTTTAATTAGTACAAATCCTTTGGATGTACAACAATTTCGAGCTGAATAATCGCAATAAAATTGAGCGTACAAATGCTTTTATAGATAAATTTGTTCTAGATGCAGATCACGTTCAAACCGCGATACATAACGGCGAGCTAACGATGCCCCGTGTCAAAGAAAAAGGAATCCTCCGTGCAAAAGACAGTTTCCGGGCCCGCGACTGGTCGACGTTTGATCGTCCGAGCCGCATACGATCTGCATATTTATCGTTTCGAGGGCGTGATTGATCCCGCGGAGAAGCACCGACACTTTTGTCCTTCTTTTTTCGCTTATTTTCCACCGCGACACTTCGCGGAGACCGAAAACACAGATGACATGTCGCGAATACGTCGAGCGATAGTGAGACTTTCGACCCCTTGGATTGGACAATTTTGGAAACTCGAACCCGAAATTCAAAATTGAAATTCAATTTTTCGTGGATTAAATCTCGGCTCGTTGGACGTTCGTGCGTTTAAAACCTATTGGAAATCCTTCAAAAATTAACAGAACGCAAAGTTTAGATTCGACGCAACGTTTAGGTCAATTTGAAAAGCAGATTGCAAGCATTTCCGCTTTCAGGAATTACTTTACTATCGACAGTTCGTACGTACTGTGCGCAAGTTTAAAGTTGAGCCTTTTTAATTAAATTTTGCAAAGTGTAAATGCATAAATTTTCTAAACAGTGCACAGGAGTTAACATAGTTGGAATTCGAGGCGAATTCGCACGAACGTCCACGGTCTATCGTCGAGGTCATGCGCGAGTTTTCTTTTTCGTTAGTCGAATCGTTAGCGGCCAGAGGCTGCTTTGAAAGAGATCGCAGTGCAAGGGGTCAAAAGAGAGCGAATCCTTGACACCAGGGCTTGAAAACTGTTATAATATCGATTTTGGTTCTTCAAACGGTTCCGAAGGACCTTCGCTCCAAATAACTGTCACGGACAATCGAAATTCCCAACTATCATCTGTTTCATTATAATTTTTGTAACCGATATCGCTAATTGCTACATATTTTTCATACTCGTACACGCTATATCATTCTGGACAGGAAGTTAACAAACAGAAGTTTCCGATTTCCTGTTCTGAATTTTTACTTTATTCTATACTGCACTTGATTATATATTTTAAGTCAAATATTCTCCTGTGCTTTTATCTATGTTTAACTCTTTGCATTCGACTGTCTCCTCTGAGGCACCACTAAAAATAACTGAGCCATAATTTAAAGCAATCCCTACGTTATTCCAGCAGTTAGTTCTACAGGAATTTATAGACTTTGTGTTTAACCGTTTTCGTACCGTCTTTGATGTCCGACTTCATCGACGAGGCATCAATTTAAATACCAAAAAGAAAAAGGAATCGTTTCTGAAGCGAGGCAGAGACGGTACAGTTGGAAATCTCGGTTCTCCGACACAGTTGTTCGGGATAAAGGTTCTTTGGAGCTGATTCCATCAGGACCTTTGTCTAACAGTTTGAAAGAGTTATTTCCGGACCGCTTCAAGCACTGGTTGAAACCAGAGTTGGGCATTATTTGAATTGTTCCGAATACATATTTATATAAAATAATTATTCGAATAAATTCATTTCGGTCAAATATTTTATTCGGAGAATAATTATTCATTATTCGTAACAAGTTCTATCTGTTTAATTGAATAGTTCATCATTATTTATTCGAATATCGTCTGCAAAATTACACGAATAATAATACGAATAATTGTTTACTACTTTTGATTTTACTCAGATTTAATGATCTTCTATAAGGCAAATAAGAAATCAATTATTCTTTAAATAAATTTTTTTATTGAATAATCATTCGTTAGTTACGAATAACACTTGATTCGTTACTTTTATTCGTTATTCGAATAAAATGTTGCCCAACACTGGTTAAAACTATATAACGGCGTTGCCACGATGATCGATCCAACGCTACCATCTTGAGCGAGCGCGCGCGCGCGGGGGTATGGTGGGTAGATTGGCGTAGACGATGGGATAAGAACAACAGACACGAAACAAAAATTACATATAAGGAGAAGGGGAATGAAAACAAAAAAGGGAAAAAAAGAAAAGGAAAAGAAAAGAAACAGAGAATCACGTATAAGTTAGTGTTCTGGACAGGCTTGGCATTTGGTAGCCTAAGTCTGATGCTGAACTTGACTCTCTCTTGCTCGCAGGTCCAATTCGTTCCGGCAGACTAGCGGTGGTAGGGCATTGCAGGGCTTGGAGGGGGGAGGCTATCGTGGGGCCACTCCAAGCAGCTCCCTTATGGGCAGCTCCAGCATCTCTGCCCACCCCCTCCTGCCCCTCGGCGATCCTGGTATGTACACCATGACCGACACCAACCTCCACGAGAGACAATAAGAACAAATCTAAGAAAAAGACGGAAAACAAAAGAGAAAACTACGGAAGAAACGCTTTCTTCTTTTATTTTTTGGTTCACGTCCTTGCTGTTTTCTCCGCCTCTTTCTCTATCTCTCTCTCACTCACACACTCTCACCCTCTATCTCTTTCTCTTTCTCTTGTCGAGAAGAGTACACTGTCGGGCGAGGGCGGTTCTGCAACGGAACCGGGCACTGGCCACGCCCGTTTTGCTCCGGACCGCCCACCGGGGCAAATCACACCACGGAAACAGAAGACGATAGAGAAGAATATTTATTTTGTGCTTTCTATGCGTGGATTGCTCCTTCAGTAGGCGTGGCAGTGACTCGCGAGTCAGACTCCGCCCATACCTGTTCCACAGACTTCTCGATTTGCATAGTTTGTGAATTGTTGACCGTATTTGCGTAGCTGTTTTTTTCGTACGAATTTCTTTGAGAACGGCTGTGCGTTTAAAGCTTAATGAATAGTAATCTTTTCGTTTCGAGATTGACGGTGTTGTAAAAGCAGTTTTGAAAAGATGCATGGCTAGAGTACGTAAAGTTTTGTATTCGACGATCGAGCATCTATGGATTTTTATTCTTTTCGTTTTCTTTTTCAAATTGCTTACAGATTTTCGATTTACACACACACACTAAAAGATTGCCCACAGTGTACTCTAGTCGTCGGTTTTTTTCAATTGGTTACTACCACCCAATTCCCTACTCTTTCCCCCTCTTTCTCTCTTTCATCCCGTGCCTTCCAATCTACTGCCGATCCCGCTCTCACTGTCCTAGCTATCTCTTCTTTCTTTCTTTGTTTCTCTTTCTGTCTCTCTTTCTCTTTAGCGTTTTATTTTCTCGTTTTTTTTCCCCACGTATCGTACACGAAGCAGCAGTAATCTATATATCGTAAGCGTAGTGAGTAGCTTAGAGCGTATAACGAATTTAGAAAACGCTTGTTCGAAACGATCGATTGACCCTCTGAAGGCGGCTGCTTTTTAAAGATTTCGTTGCGGCCGACGATATCTCGGCTCGTGAGTTTTCTTCGTACATGTTCACACACAGAACGCTACTTCTTTTTCTGCTAACGATGCAGATCCTCCAACATTCTTCCTCAGCCTCGAAGGCTAAAAACGATGAATATTTGAGGATAGACGAAACCTTTGAGCCAGACAGATCTCGCGCTTTACAATTAACAAATGACGAACTCTATAAATACGAAGTCTTTGAAGGGCTGGGTCAAAACTGTCTCTCTCCCCGACTCTGTTCCTCTTGGTTCAACAAAGGCTTACCCCCATCTATGACTCGCAATGAACATCATTCGATCGTGATAGTTTAAATCAGACATGCTGATAAGGTGGTCCGCGATTGCAATCGTTCTTCCAGTTAGATCTACTTAAATATTTTTAGCCATGAATCGTAGACTTCAAAAAATGACAAAATAGTCGTCAGCAGATCATGCGTAAAATAAAAGTCTATGTTATTTTTATGGCTTGACCGCTCTATTAGCATGCCTGGTTTAAATCATTGTCAATGTATCAGAAATGGAGAGAAAGAGAGAGAGGGAGAGGAGAAGGAGGAAATAAAAGGGAAATAAGGTGAAAGACAGTAGCGACGAATAACACGGTCTAACAGCCAAAAAATGTTTCGAGTTTGAAAAAATACATATTTTTCCACTTTGAATTTTTCGAGTTTGAAAAAAGACGTCTTTTTTCAAACTCAAACAACGCAAAAAACTCTATAATTGAAAAAGAAGGGTGATATGGTGATATAGTTGGGATTGGATTTACAGCCCTGGAAACCCCAGCTCTGTCTCTGTCATGCGGCTCGATGACACTGGATTCTCCGACGACTGTGACGAGTGTCTCGATGGGAGGGACGATTCACCGTCGCGACGACACAGCTACATCGTTTCGGACGCTTACGTCCATCGACGTCCATTCGCCGGCCACGCCCAGCCAGGCCCCAGCGCCGCGTCAGCAAACGATGCTTGTTACCAGCCATCAGCGGATTTCATCAGCAGGTCGTATCAGCCCCTCTAACAGCAGTCCCCCTGAATTCCCACCGCCGCGACCCCAGCCCCGACATCCCTGGCAGCGATCGGCGAGCTGCCGCGAACTGTACGCGTCCAGTTTCGAGGATTCAGGTAGAGCGCGCACGAGGGAGGACGAGAAACCGTCCGCGGGCGACTCGGTCCCGTTGCTAGAACCGTTCCGGTTGCCGTCGCAGGGCGAGCTGGACAATCCGGTGACCAGGTACGACGAGAGTAATCGATCGTACAGCGCCGCCAGCTCGAAACTGCCTTCGCTGGACCACGACTCGGTACCGGACCGCGTCTACAGCAGTTCCTATCCGGGTACCTCGTCGCTGTCCACCGAATCCGGCCACGAGGAGTCCGGCCCCGCGGGAGATTTGTCACACGACGATCTGTCACACGATTCTTACGAGCTTCTGGAACGCGAGCACGAATTTGAGTATCCGGAGTCCTACTCGAGTCCTCGGGACGACGAGGACGAGGAGGAGGACGACGAGAACGAGCAGGAGAACGGTCACGAGCAACCAATGACCGTGACCGTGACCAGCGTTAACGTCGACGCCGAGCCGATCTCCGATCGGAGCGACGAGGGAATCGAGCGCGAGATGTTCCAGATGGATGCCGAGACCGATTCCTTCGTCAAGCACCGTTCGGTCAGATCCTCGGATAAACAACATTTCAAATCTGTGCTCGCCGACCTGAAGAACCAAACTCGAACCAAGTCCATCGATCGGTACACGCCGGCGGTCGCCGCGAAACTCGACACCGACTTCGTCACGGTCGAGTCGAGGATCCAACGGTCCAGCACGCAAATCGAGCGAAAGTTCGATCTGCGTCACGCGAATTCCGTAGATCAACAGCAAACAGTTGTGCACCTGCAACAACAACAGTCGCAATCCCAACAACAAATGCAATCTCAACAGCAGCAGCAGCAACAAACACCAATTAGCAAGCTGCTGCCGTTGCCGCATCAGGATTCCGCGCGCAAAGACCCGATCGTATCGCAGATGCAAAAACAAAAGATGTCCGTGCTTAACGAATTAAAGAATCTCAAGCCCAAGTACCATCGGATCACTCACGTTGACTCGGAGATATTGAGGGACGAGGGTATAATGCGACCGAAATCGCGGATAGACGACGACGACGTGAGCCCGGTCGAGACGAGCGGCAGAGCGGTTGCATCAGATCGACGCGCGAGAACGGTGCGAGCGCGTAGTATCGCGAGTCTCGAGGATCACGCGTCGTCGTGCATGCACGTAGAAACGGGTAGCCTAGGTAGGGAGCTGAGAAGTCGCGATCGAAAGTTGAGGGAGTCATCGATCGAGGCTAAACTAGATGCAACTTTGTCCAAGTTGCAGGAGAAGGATCGTAGGGATCGGGAGGAACGAAAGCGAGTCGAGAGGGAGTACTCTAGGGATTACGGAAAAAGGGGAGAGAAGATTGGGTCGGGGGATGCGAGAGAAAGAAGGTCGATCGAGCGACTGGACTCTCGGGAGAGCAGAAAATTCGAACACCATGGTAGGCGTAGCATAGATCGAATCGATCTGAGGGAGCTACGCAGAAGCATCGAGAGGCTGGACGTGAGGGAGAGAAGCTACGAGCGGCTGGACTCGAAGGAGAGGGGCTCGCGCCACGATCCTTACGAGCTGCGCCGCAAGAGTTTCGAGAGGTTGGACGCGCAGGGTCTGCGCGGCAGTTCGGAATACTTGAACAGAAGCCCAAAGGAGAGGAATCATAGCAGTCATCGCTACGCGGATCGTCGTGAAAGGAGCACAGAACGGTTAGACTCAAGGGAGAAGCAGAGGTCGCAAATCACCAGGAGCAGTACGGTAGATTATAATCAGAGGCATACGTGGGAGCGATTCGAACCGGTGCACAGGAGCAATCCCGCAGAGCGGTCCTACGGCAGGGAGCAACGTGGCCGGAGCGTCGAGAGGCTCGATTCGCAAGAGCGATCAAGCTTCGACTTCGTTCCGGTGACGTCGGAGCGGCTCGAGTCGTTCGGAGTTGGCGGGACCGGTCACGAGAGGCGGTCCGAGATGAGGAGCGGAGACCGAAAGAGCCTCGAGAGGCTAGAGTCGCGCGAGCGCAGACACGCTGATAGGATCGAGCAATGGGAGAGGGGAAAACACGCGGAGAGCGCGCGGTCCGGTCGTAGTCTCGAGTGCATCGAGCACGAGGCGTACGAGTGGAGGCGGGGCAGCGTCGAGAAGATCGAGCACAAAGAGTCACGGAAGAGCAAAGGGGGCGGGACCAGGTTTGAAAGGGGTAGGTCGGAGGAGAAGCCGCGGGAGCGGGACGATTGGCGAAGCTTGGAGAAGGCGAGGAAGGATGAGGAGAAACGGGAGAGGGAGCGACAGGCTAGGTTATCGTTGGAATCAAGAACGGAGACTGTAATCGGCGTGCCCATGGAGATGGAGAACTTGAAGCCGAAGGCCGTGTTCTCGGAGTACGAGCCGAAGATCGTCGGTGGTGTTGTCCTGGGATTCGACGACACGATTCCGGGCCACACTCCCGTCGAGCGCACCAAGAGTGACCCGAACCCCGCGAGGCAGAGATTGGGCTCGAACAGCAAACGGCACATCCTGATGCATCAAAAGTCGATCGATCTGACACCTGCCGACTCGGGCGACGAGGACCCGTTCTCGGACAGCGCGGCGGTACAGAAGACCAATCAGGAGATACCGTACACGCTACACAAACGGCACGTCATGAACGGTACCGCCTCCGACGAGAAGTCTGAGTCCGATAGTGGCAAAACCTCGAAGAAGCCAACCGCCACCAAGGATCTGCCTAAACTGCCGCTCAAGATGATTGCCGACATCACCTGCTTCGACCTGTCGAAGCTATCTCCCGTAGAGAAGTCGGCGAACAAGACATCGCCGGACAAGCCGAAAGTTACCACGCCCACCAGGCCCAAGTCGATACTCATTAGCCCATCCGACAAGCCGAAGAGCATCCTGAGCCCGACGTCTAAGCTGTCGCCGACCGACGCGAAGAGCATAGTCTGCAGTCTCTCGCCGACCTCGAGGAGTCCATCGAAGGCGGGCTCGAAGGCTCCGTCGCCGGACAGACAATCGCCGAGGTCCGCCTCCTTTGACAGGGGGCGAGCCGAGATCGTAATCGAGGACCGTGTCTTCAAGTCGTCCAGCCTCGACAAGCGTCCCTCGCCATCGAAGCTGTCACCGATCGAGCCGAACGTGACCATCGTCTCTGCGATTAAGAAACGCTCGCCCAAGGTGTCGCCCACTGATCCAGACAAGACGATCGTGTCTGTGATCCAGAAGAAACGGTCGCCGGACGCCATTAAAACCCTGGCGACCGGCAGGTCCTTGGACTCAAGATCCAAGCCACTGAACCTGGCGGACGTGGTCGGTATGGAGATGAAGCTGAAGTTGGAGCGCAAGGCCAAGTCCGAGGTCGAGAAAGACACCTTGAAAACGCCAGATCTCAGCCTCGAGAAGCAGGACAGCATCGAGAAGATACCTTTGCCGGAGATACCGCTACCACTACTGCCGGTGATCGACAACGAGGTGCCACCCGGCTTCGAAGCAGTCCCACCGCCCGTCGTCGAGGATTTAACGAAACCTCCAGAGGACGCGACGAACAAAGTTCCAGAGAAACCCATTCCCCCTCCGGTTCCCACCACGCCGCCGATCATCTCCGAGAAACCGATGATCGCCGAAAAGCCGAAGGTCCCCGAGAAGCCGAAGAGCCTCGAGAAGCTCAGCATTCCGGAGAAGACCAAGCGTATCCTGGAGAAGATCGAGTCGAAAAGAACGAAGGCCGCGCGACCGAAGATCATCGATACTGGATTCGACGACTTTGTGGATCCGGTTGCCGATTTGCCGTTGGACGAGGTGCCCGTAAAGCCGGCGCTGGAGCTAGACAGCCTGAAGGTCCCAGAGTTTGTTCCATTCGCCTCGAGGCCGCACGGCGAGCCGTTACGCTCGAAGTCTCTCTCGCTGGCCGAGGAGAAGGCGCCTATCGACACTCTGTTGTCGCCCGAGGTCGAGAACAAACACTTCGTGGCGGACGTGTCACCGAAGAGGGCCCGTCGGGTCAAGTCCGAGCCGAAGAAGGACTTCAAGAAACAGTCGAAGTCGTTGGAAGGCGACAAGCCACCGTTGAAGAAGTCTGCATCGAAGGAATCGCGCGCGCCGTCCGCCAGCAGCTCCAAGATCGACAAGTCGAAGCTGAAGCTGGGCGAGATGCCGCAAGAGATTATCATTATCGATTCGACGGATCACCCGACGGTGCCCGAGGTGAGCATCGTGCAGAAGGCCAGGTCGAAGTCGGTAACCAGGCTGACGGAGAAAGCGCACTCCGCCTCCAAGGAGGAGAAGGACGAAGTGCCGAGGACCAGCGGCAGAGCCAAGTCCGCTTCGGTGGACGAGGATCTGATCAAGGTAATCGCTGGATCAAAGGTGGAGAAGTCACGGCCAAAGTCGCTGGGCATCTCGAAATCTCTGGGAAGCACAGAGAAAAAGGATTCGACGGAGAAGATATCACCGAAGAGGACGGTTGCGGTAAAGTCCGGTGTAAAATCCGCGGATGTTAAGTCGCCGTCCTCCAAGGATCTACCAAAGCCTCCTCGCACCAAGTCGGACAGCGAGGATCGGCCGATGGCGTCTCCTTCGGAAACTGTACGAGTGATCGCACGAGAAACTGAAGCGAAGCAAGAACAACCCGAGACTGTCGTAGTTGAGGATCAGCAACAACAACAGCAACAGCAAGAGGTCGACGGTGGCATACCACCAGAGCCAGGCAGGGAGGTGAAAGATGGGAAGAAGAGTGCGGTTCCTCAAGAGCTGACGCAAGCGCAGGTCGTGTTGCGTCGACCAGGTCAAACGCCAGTCCTTTTTGCTCGTGCTCGATTGGGTCTTTCGGAGGGAAGCGGAATCGGCGCGTTGCAGAGACAGGGGGCGACCCAGTCTCCCACTTCTCAGAGGCGGGCGAAGTCCTTGGATGCTGCTGTGATCGCAGTGCACCGTCTGCCGCCGGCAAATGCTTTCTCGAGTAAGGACGACACCGTGGAGGAGGACCGAGAGGATCAGCAGGAGGTTCAGGAGGCCAAAACTCGTGCAACAGAGGCGGTTCTTGTGGTAGGTTCCGCACTCAGCTCGAGGCAAGCCTCTTCGATCCAGATTGAGGCGTCGCCGAACCACAGATCCGACAGCACCGACCACACCACTGTGCCCGAGATCTTCACGGACTCGTTATCCGTCACGGAGACATCCGCGCAGTATCTGGAGTCACCTCTTACCGAGTGCAACGAGATCGTTGCAACGGTTGACCTAATCCCTTACGAGAAAGACGCGGGGCAGGAGGAAGACTACGAGGAAGAGCGGCAGGCGATCAAGCTGGAGTCGGTGAAGGTGGACGCCGGGACCAAATTTATCGATCAGAGTTCCGTGGAGTCTGGCGCTGAGCAGGATGCTGTACCCCAGAAGCAGGACGTCAGTGACGTGAAGACCTTGGAGGAGTCCTCGACTGGAACAGCTTGTGTCGTCGTTGAGAGTGTCATGGTTGAGAAAGAACCCGTGCCAGAGGTGGTTCAGGAAAGGGTTGTTCCGGAGGCGATTGAGACAGTGAAACCGTCGACGATGGAAAGGGAAGATTTGCCTGATGTGACGGTGACTGTGAGCGCGGCAAGAGACGATGACCATACGCACGAGTACGCAGGCAGGCCGCTCGATCTTGAGGACGGTCAGGATATGGTGAAGTCTCCGATTCAGATTTCAATCGAGGAGTGCTCTGACGACGAGAACGGTCAGAGCGAGGAGCAGGACGACGATTATCGAGAATTGGAGGACCAAGAGGGCGACGACAATCGTCCGTTGGATTCGGGTGACACGAGCGAGGACACTCTGGATGCCCTGGATACACAAATGCGCACCAGGGGAATAGACAGCGAACCCAGCTCGCCGGACTACGGCGTTGATCGGATGGACGAGAAGACTCTGGTCGAGGTAGAGCTGACGCCCGAGTATCTTGAAGCGAGGAGGGGCGAGGATGAGGAGGTTGCCGCGGAGGAGCTGCCTGAGGACGAGCCGGTGGAGGAGAGCTACGCGCCGAAGCAACAACAACCAATAATTGATCGTTTGTCAATTGACAAGAAATTGAGGCTGAGCAGCGAGCGGTCGAGGAGCGAGGAGACCAACACCTGGACGCCGGACCGCGAAGACCCCGAGTCTAGCTCATGCTCGATCGCCCGGCCTTTGGGGATAGGGCAAATCCAACCGATCGTAGATCGAAGGGAGCTTGCCGCGATGAGAGAGGCTCGCAGTGCCGGTTCCTTGGAGGAGGAGAGCGGATTGCCGACGGACCGCCCGAGACCGGAGATGAGCTCCACCTGGAAGTCTTTTCCTCTGGAGAGCTCCGGGAGCTCGAGCATCGAGGAAGGCTGGCCGCCACAAGACGAGAACAACGCCGTACAGTCGCAGTCCGAGGACAGCAACGGTCAGAACGAGGACAGTTTCCAAGAGGATCTAGATGAATTCTCGGGTAGCTTCGTGTTTCCGATCGGGCCGGACATCTTGACCAGCTGTGGTACTTTCGCGCTGACCCGTACGCTCTCCAGGATATCGGAAAGGTCGACCACGTCGGAGCAGGACAAGAGCGACCTGGAGGACTCGTTCAAGCCCAGCTCCAGGTCCCCGAGTCTGGACGATGAGTCTCTGATGTCCAGCGACCATCAACCATCCCTCTCCTCCGATCCGCCATCGGGTACCGCTCTACCGTCCGTTTCAGACGATCGTCGGACCTCGTCCGAGCTTCCCGACATCCCGATAGATGTGCCCGGTGGCGGTGCGCAGGAAGACGACGCGAAATCCCCGAAGTCCGCAGGTAGATCGAAGCTGCAGGCTCAGAGCTCCGAGGACTGGCCATCTCCGCCAAGCTCGCCAGTGTTTGAGCCTCCGGTGGTCAGTCATGTGGAGACTTTCTACATGGAGATCAAGCCTGAGGAGGCTGTTAAAGTCACCGTGACGGACAGCACTGACACACCCGGCCGCGTAGATCGCGATAGCGATTCCAGCGATGAGAATCGTACCCTCCACGACGACCTTCACTCGACCTTCCTCGAGGACGGACAAAGTTCCACATCCGGCACTACCGTGGACGGCACCGTCAAGGTTGTGGTCAAGCCGAAATCGAACTCGTACATTACCGGCTCCTCCCACAGCGAGGACACCTCCATGGGCCTGTCGATGTCCGAATGGTCTAGCTCTAACAATACTGTCCGCCAGTACTGTCAATACTCTGGCGGCACCAAGTCTGACGACAATTCCCTCGCGGAACTGGGCGCCTCGATCTCCGATTGGTCTGGCAGTACCACCGTCATCCCTCAACAGTACTACTCCTCCGCGGTTGCTGTAGAGAAGAGCCAGAGCGACACTACCACCTCGGACAAGAGTGTGACCAGCATGCGGCCGAACTCCAAGTGTAGAACAGCGGACAGTCCACCGATAACTCCGCCCTCGCCTCCCTTACCCCCACCGCCACCGCCTGACTCTCCACCCCTGACTCCGCCTCTAGACGCGACCCCTGGACCGTTGTACGACGAGGACGTTGTGTCTCCTTGCGATGACCGACGATCCTCGGACAGAACATCCAGGGACGAGCAACTGGATGAAGCCAGACGGTTCATCGAGAGCCAGTTCGACGAGCAACGACGACTAGCGTCTCGACGCTTCGACGAGGAACAACAAACGCCGGGCACCGGTTCGAGAACGTCATACGTCGATATCTCGCCGCCCAGAATCACTTTGAGGAATGAGTTTGATGAGGCAGTGGACGAAGACTTCCGGGCGGTCATGTCCGACGATGGTGACCCGCCTCCTTTACCTATACTTGAGGAGGAGGAAGAGGTGGACGACGAGGACCGCCTCTACGACAACGTTCCCGCGATGAAGTACTCCAGCGGCGACCATGTGCGCATGGAGGTGGGGCGAGGCGATAGCTCGGAGGATATGCACGAGAAATACGCGAACCTGGCCTTGGGCTCGAGAAGCCCGCGTGGAGACGACGAGTGGTCGTTCGAGGAGGAGCGGAGAGATCAGCCTGGGAGCCTAATTCGGAAAGAGAAGCACATGACTGGCTCGGCTTCGAAGTTTGAGAGAGGATTCTCAGAGCCGGCCGAGACGGCCAGGTATCACGAGACCAGGTCCACTGAGAGACCAGTGGTTGTGCCGATCAGGGCAAAATCGACGCCATACTACTCCACCACGAGCCTGAGCGGCGAGTCCACCACGTCCAGCCCACCGATGCCGATTCGGACGCAGATCCGTACGAAAACGATGCCTTTTCCGTCGAGCAGGAGCCCGCAGAGCGAGGGCGACACCTCCTCGAGCATGGACAGCCCCGTGCACACGCCCATCCGGGGCCAAATCACGGTGCGTCGGCGCAGACGGGAGAACCTTAAGAGGCGACACCGCGTGGTGGTCGACCTAGAGGTCAAGGACGGTCAGATCGTGTCTAGTACTGACTCGAGCTTCGACGTGGCCAGTCATGACGTCGACGACGACGAGGAGGAAGCCGAAGAGGGGGAGGAAGAGGAGGACGAGTACCTGGAGGCGCATGACGAGCGAGAGGCCCGTCGTCAGCAGCGTTGACCGCTCCAACGGGAAACGACACGGTCGACTCCCTCGATTTGGTGACACACGGCTCTCCTGGTTACTCGCTTCCGGTTCCTCGTACTCCGCCTTCGGTGTCGGCGCGCGTTCCGGCCGGCGGTTCGCTCGCGGCGACGAGCGGCGCCGGACGGAACGCGATTTGCACGCGGCGGAAACGCGGAAACGTTTCTTTCGTGTGGGGCATTTCGTGGCTCGACGTACACGTACACAGACTTCCGGTCCTCGGAATTGAGCGTAGTCTTCACACCTCGTACCCCGGTGGACCGGGTTTCCTTTTCTGGCAGCAACGCGCCGGATCGATGGATCGTCTCCGAGAATGAGATTAAGGGATGATCGCGATACGACGTTGACCGACGAAGGGGAGGCTCGCGAAACGGTGAACAATCTAGTCTAACGTATCTCCCGTTAAGAGTATATAATTATCTACGGTTTGTTACGCGTTTTAGAAACTCGATTTACTTTGATATCGTCGTTGACCGCGTGTAGGAGGAAAAATTGTGGCACGGTCGGCGTGCCGCGCATTTAGTGTAACGTATAAACGAGAAAGCCGATGATACGAATCGAACGAGATGTTACACCTATTAACGATAGTTAGTCTGTAATATGGATGAGACAACGGTCAAAGACCGGGACACATGTAGCGTATCAAATACGTTACTGCAATTCAACGATTACGAATCGTGTCAGGATTCATCGCGGATAGAGAGAAATGGTCGCGCGGCTGTGTTCTCCTAATTAAAAGGGTTTCTGGGGTGGGTGGAGATGTTTAACAAGGAGGAGGAGAAGGAAGATGAAGATGAATTGAACGCGCGACGCTGTTCGAGTTTTACGAGAACGACAATCATTGGTCGGATGTAAGAGAGAGCATCGTCGGGAGGCCCGGTGTCGAGGCATGGGTTCTTGCCTCGTTTCCGTTCGAGAATCGTATCTTTGACGGCCGGTCGTATACAATTCGGTCGTAGTTTTTAGGTCCGTGTCTTTCGTTTCTAGGAACGTATGGACAAGTTGCTCAACGTAGATACTTCGATGGGGAAAAAGAAAACGATTCTCGCGTACTCCCACGCGTCGTCCGCCTCTTGACTCGCTTCGCTTCGTTTCGTCTCGTCTCGTCAGTCGGCGAGTCGATTTCGACGAGGAAACATCGAATAGATCGAAAACGGTTGCTGCAATCAATGATCGGGGCTCAGCGAGTTTGTCGGCTTTCGATTTCCACCGGTTGGTTTCCGGGGCTCTGTGGGCGGGTCGTTTTCTGCTCGCTCTGCCCCTGCCATTGGACATTGGCATAGGGGCGGTGCAGGGCGATAGAGTGGGGAGGAACTTCAGCCACTCGAGAGTCGCTGTCACACCCACGCGCTGGGAAGGGGCGTCACCAACGACCGTTTACCAGCGTTCAACGCTAATGTACTTCCGTTTTTTTTTAATTTTCTAAGTGTTCTTAAATATAGGAAGTAAGTTCTTTTTCAACGAAAATGCGAGTGTGGCGAGGTAGGTTTTACGTGAAAGTTCGCTTTACGTTCGACTCGGGTAGGAAAGTAGAAACATATCAACGACGTCCGCGTTTGATACGAGAACTATTTCAGCAACGGGTGAAAAAGGGGGGTTGGTCGAGCAAACTCGCTGGCCCGATGGTCGCGACCGAAACGCAACGAAGTTGCGTGCGGAGAATCGTTGTTTCGCAGGCGTCTCGTCTCGTTCAGTGGCGAGCGCTTTTCGTCACAGGCGCACCGGAGCGGAAAGATTGCACAAGCACAGGCATAAAAGAGCAAAAGGGGAATAAATAGATAGCCATTAGCGGGTGCGCGAGGGTCGGGGTTAAACGGTTGACGTTGCTCGTGGGGCGTAAGGGCGCTGGTTAAAAATACGAGCTCGGAAAAATTGCTACGGCCACACAGAGAGGAAGCGGAGGCCGATTCGAATAATTTGTTTGTGTCACGCGTCGCACGTGCAGTCTACCGGCGGAACCGTCCCACGAATACCAACGGCCAAGGAAGTATCGGTAACCAATCTCGCGTCCGCGCGACGAACAATATTTTTAGATCGACGCATCCTTCGGACGTTGGAGTTTTAGGTTTGTGTTTTCGTCGGAGTTCTTGCGGCGACGTTATTGCCTCGCGCGAGACGCGCTCCGTTTCAGAGAGAGAGAAAATCAAAAACCGCTCGTTCCAGGAGGCTGTTTGAAAGCAATAATCACATCGTGGATCGGATGGAGGAAAGGCGACCGGCATTTCCACGAATCTGACTCGTCCCTCCGACATTACGCTTAACCTGGACTTTCCTCGAGAACGATACGATAGACCACAGCGACCACGGGCATATGCGATACAGGCGAATCTATTTTTCATATCATGGCGACGCGTCTCGACCATCGGGGATCCGATCTCCTTAACAATTTCAATCGTTCTTTTCTACATCTCGTATCGTTCGTGTATGTTTTCTTGTCGCTTCGAGCTTGCCGTAGCATCGATATCGTTTTATCCATACCGAGCAACGGTCCTTCAGCGTTTCATACATATGCAGACACGTGTGTACTTACCTAGATCGTTTCGTTTCTTGTACATACCGCGTTGTTAAACTCGATTCGGTTTGTTCGTTGATACCCGCTCGTGACGCGAAATACGGTCGATGATATTGAAGAGGCGCAAAACGGAAAAAAGGGCAGGGGAGAACGCGTGCACGCGAAGCAAAAAGGAGCGCGCGACACTCTGAATGAGAGCACCATTGTGAGATCATCATGGTGGTCGTTGTCCCTAATCGTTAAGCACGGACAGCACACGCAGACACACACAAATACACATATACATATACACGACGGTGGTCGTCAATCGTTTTGCGCGAACGTTGGAGACGAGCGGCCACTTGACAGCCGCTCCATTATCCTCCATTGTTACCCTATTATCGTTGCAACTAATCGATTAACAAGGTTAGCCGTTTAACGTACGTCGTAGGGCTCAGTGAAACAAAAAAAATTACGAAACGAAATGTTGCTCGTCGCACAACGAGAATCGAGAACGAACAACGGAAAAGTGTGTCCGTTCTCAACATCTATAACATTTCTAGAAGAAACGAAGGGAAAAGGAAAAAGCGTATCGAAATTATTGGGCGACTGCCGAGCGCCGATTACGATGGCGAGGTTCGAGTCTCATTTTCCCGATGAGTAGCCGCGAAAGTATTAATTCGTCGAGTCGACGAACCGAGGACGGATAGCGAGACCCTCCGGCCCTTCGTCTCCGTTTCGTTTAGGACGCGAAGGGTCCGCGAGGGTCTCGCTCTGTCGTGTTCGGTTCGTTCTCTGTGCATGCACGCGCATCCCCGTTGGGTCGTCGACCGACTCCGTTCTTCGTAGGGCCGAGTTTGCGGTGCGCGATCTCTCACCGGCCGGCTGCTGCTCTTCAAATTCTCGTCGACAACGGTTTACGGGGGGACACGATGCTCTCGGAGCCACTTTGCTCCGCCCCGAGTTCGCCCCACTCACCGTCAGCCACGCCTGGAGCTTGCTCCGCCCCGAACTAGCCCCGCCCCGACATTACCCCGCACCGAACCGTCGATGTCTACTCGAGTCTCGCTTCTTTCCTTCGTTCTGATCTTTCTTTCCATTCTTATTCCTGCTAAGAACATACAAGAAGCAACCCGAGAGTTTTCTATCTAACAAAGAACCCTTTCCGTAGCTCCGCGAGCCAGTCGGCGGGCACAAGAGCCGTAAAGAAAAAAGGTGGGAGTAGCGATGTTGTGTGATTGGATCTCGCGTGGTTCTTATCACAGATTACATCCACCCTGCTATTCTAGTTGTTCGGGGGTATGGTTTTAATCGCAGACTGTTCTTGGCTCGTCCAAATTGGCTCGCGTGGGCTTACGCGTAGTCGACGAGTGTGGATGTTTACCTCGTTTCCCAAATACAGTTTGCGTTGAACGCTGAGAAATCGATCGATATTAATATCTTTAGATCAACGTCCGCAACGTCTGTCGACAACGCGGACTATAAAAGCCAGGTCGGCTCCGAGAGCATGAAACCACCCCATGCCTAAAGGTGGAGGATTAGTATCGTCGTGTCCTCGATCAATTTCCGTACTCGAGTCCCCGTATCGGTTTTCGCAAAAGATCATGACTTGTTCTCGTCTCTTGCATCTGTGCATCGTCAGTCCTGTCCTTTGCCATCGATATATTGTATCACACACGCACGCGTGTCTCTTCGAGCACCGTTTTTCTCTGTTCTTTATTTCTTAGTTCTCTCTTACTCTCTCTCTCTCTCTTTCTCTCTCTCTCCCTTTCTCTCTTTCTCTACCCCGACTGTCTGTGTGTCATCGTATCATTCTAGCATCGCCATGAACGAACCCATACTCTCAGTTTCTTTCTTTCTCTCCGCCATTGAATCCAAGAACTCATCGGACGATTTTCTTTCTCGTCGTCAACGAGCTGCTTTCACCCTATAGGCATCGCCATTGTCATTTTTCTTTCCCTTCTTGTTTGCCGGGTATACATATATATATCATTGAACGTCGTCGTACGCGTGCGTGTCTGCGACTTAACGCGTCCGCAGTCTCGCGATCGTCGCGCTGGATGTTCTCCGGCAATCGGCCGAGCAAGCTCGTCTCGGTCGCTATACATTGATCAGAGAACGTTGTTCCTGGCAGCGGCACACGGGTTGCCCTGTCGGGCGTTGCTTTGGCTTCGTCGGATCCAAGAGCAACGAAGCCACGCTCACCGAGGACACTCGGAGCAAATGTAAGACCGTTCTATTTACTCTAGAATGGGCGTGGTTACAGATTTCTTTACGAGGTACTGTCCCAACTCTGTTCAAATCGAGAGCCACAAGCCACGCCCATTCATAGCACTCTAAAGTTACAGAAGGAGGTAGGAGGTCATTTATATTGCTACATAGTTGCCTTGAAACACACCATTCTCGAACAGTTGTGACCACAGATTGGGGTTACTGTGCTCTGTCAAACTCGGGAGCTAGGATAGGAGGTCACTTATTTACAAGAGCCACTCTATTTCTTTCTCCGACGCGATTTGCCCCGGAGTATTGCTCCAACGGGCATCCCGTGCCGCTCCCAGGGCAGCGAACAGACAGCCAATTCGATCGGAAGTTGTAATAAGCGACGACGATTCGATTCGTCGCGACCGAGACGGTTTCGCGAGAATCGCGAGAACCTCGAGCCGGTCGATCGGTTTCTATACTCTCGTCAAAGGGCCCGTGCGAGTCATCGTTTAGCCTACCACCTGCTGTACCTGCAACCCGATCGCATAATCGTTCGTGACCGTCGCGCGACGCGACGACCTGAACGAGCGTGTACGGGTTTCGAGATTTCGACGTTTGGAACCAACAATTGAACGGTTCGTTTATACAGGTTTCTAGAATCGCACGAGTCCACCCTTTTGATAAGAGTATTCCGATATACATCGGGTGTCGTGTTTTCCCATGTTTTCCGTTCACCTTCCGCGTAGAAATCCATCGTCAATTCGGCTCGCTTCGAAATCTTGGAGATCCGGATTTCGGCGAGTGTTCGTTGTTGTAATCGTCGCGATGAACGGCAGCTCGCGCGGGCCTTTTTAGCAAACGACTGAACACTGTACTCGTTACGATTAAAGAACGTCGCGCGCCTACGGGATGGTAGCGTGGGCGCGTCTCCATAGCGTGTATTTAAGAATCCTAGACGTAAGAAGTTAGCATGCAAAGAGGTCGTGATGCCTACCTGCGATAGGGATCAAGGTATTAGACAGGTAAAATATATGGCAGGTAACTGGTACGGTTATGCCGATCGTCCCACGTTGTCGTTTCACTCCGTTGCCCTCTCGTCGATATAGAGCACTCGTTAATGAGGATCGACGACCAATGTCCACACGCGTGCCGACTCAATATTCAATTGAGTTTTTAATGGACATCTTCCCTCGAATATTTCTACGGGTTGCAAGATCAGTGGCTCTTTTAAGTAACTTTAGCACCGGGCACCGATAACCACCGTTGCTTTTAAAATGTTAATGGATCTTCACTTTTACTCACTCTATTAGAGATATGTTCATTGTATGTATTCGTATTCATTGCGATGCTTCGATAAGATTTATGTTGTTGAACATTTCGAATATTCGCCAGCTCGCGGGTAGTCAGAGGATCGATCGACGTTCATGCGAGTGTTTCGAGAGGGATTGTGTGCGAGGAGGAGAGAAAGAGGGAGTATATGATCGCGAGAGAATGACAGAATGAAAGAGGGATAAGACACAACTCCTTTTTACCATCTATTTTCCAATAAAGGTTTCGAATTTTGAACCTAAGGACACCTGAGATACATCGACGATCGAAATAGTTATCTATCTCGCTCCAGTCTCTTTGATACGGTAGGCGCTCGATTACTGCGCGGTCGGGGGCTGTGGGCGGGAATTTCCATCACGCCCCACCCCCTTCGTCCATTTACTCTAGTAGTATTTACGCTAGTAGAATCGTTGTAATAGCTATAGAAAAATAACCCAGGAGCTAACACGCTAATTACTCCATAATTTCATCGGCGGACTTTCTAGTCAATTCCTAGGGGCATTTCAAACATTTTTATTCGCTTACAGAACCGAATAACGAACAACTCAAACGATAAGCAACGATCGATTATTTACGCAATCGTTGATAATTACTAGACTGCGGATATTATGCATGACAAGAATGAGCAGATGCCGAAGCAATAGACAGATTAAGAGAATTAGGAATATCAATCAGGTTCATTAATTAATTAATACTCGAAGCTACTTTAACTCCAAAATCAAACATTTTCGTTCTAAATGTTCAGCAATTTATAAGATACAATCAAAATGAGTAACGTAAAAATAGTTTGGATGATGGTACAGCAGGTTTCAAGTTCAAATTACAAAAGGAGGAATGAAATTTTGGGTGATGGCAATTGATTCGAACAACTTTGATTTCGCACGAAGATCCCCAGTCTAATAATGAACAACGCCGATTATGGAGTGGTTAGTGTATAGTTTCTGGGTGCGGTCGTCGGTGTTCCTCGGTGGTTCTTTCCCGGGAAAAAAGCCATAGTCTGCTGGTCCAACAACCTGTTCTCTATACTGTGTGCTTTATCGACAGGTGGTGAATCAAACAATCGTTGGAGCTATGCGAACGGCTACGTGAACTCGCCGGCTTGGCACGTGCCACTGCGCGTGGCGCAGATTCGTAACGTAATGGTTCACGCAACGCCACGCACCCTCACCAACCGGTTCATACCGGCGTACCCACGTTGAGAGAGAAAAAGACACACACTGTTGCGGGCCCGAACAGAGATCAAACAAGTACCACGCTGCTCGCCGAGTTACCCGAGACACACAAACTATATTATTACAAATGCGTCGCTCCGTAATTATCATCGTATCGTGCGCCCGTTTTCTAAAGATCCGGAACGTCGCACCCGACCTGAGACTGAAAACCTGGCTCTCCCGACCCTGGAACGATCAAACACACAATTTTCCGGACGTACTTCATTCGATGCATTTTCTATGCGTTCCATTTACGTGACAACGCGTTTGGTTGACACTACGGAGCACTAAACGTATTTTACATTACTTTATAAAAACAATGTGTCGCACACGAAACAACGTCTGCGCACGCGGCGGGAAACCGGAACTGCGCCGCGTGGCGTTTCGAACGCGTCACGGTGTCATTCGAGTCATCTTCTCCATGTTTCATCTTTCATACTCGGAGATGGAAGATGCGAATTGTGGTTCCGACGATTCCGTCGCGATCGACGGAGAATCCTCTCTCCGTGACACCTTGACAAAGATCATGATCTACTCCGAGCCATCTCGGGATCGAATCGGAACTTTGCCGAGAGATATTTCGGCTCGCACGATCGATCGACGCTTCTTTTGGAGGATCGATCGATCTTCACAGCCCTCTTGCCTCTCCCGCAGCTCCTTTCTGTTTCTCTGTCTCTTTTTCTTCCTCTTTCTCTCTTCTCCGATCTCGTTAGCCACCCCTAGTTGCGCGATCACTATTTGCACCCTTTGTCGCCGAGAATCGCCCAGAAATTAGTCCATCGTCTTCGTTTCTTTCGAGTATGCAATTTTATTTTTTTGTCAGAAAAAGTTCACGATTGAAGTCGTTGTTCATGTTGATGAATCTGTTAAATAACTTTTTAATACAGATCACGCAGACTTTCAAAAACAACGATAAACACGGTCCAGTAAATATGCGTTTCGATAACCAACGATTCCAATCAATTTTGAGGCGCCGACAAATGTAATAGTCGGTTTTCTCTGTTGCTTTACAATTTGAGAAACGTAATTTTTCAGAATTTGCACTGCGGATTTCTATGGATCGTCTCGTGGAAATCGGACTGGATCTTTTAAGACGTTTTACCGTGCTCCGAATTTTAGAGAAACTTTACTCCATCGATGTTTTTAAAGTCGAGATAGTTTAAAAAGTTTTCAAAAAACTTTTAAAAATCTGAAGATCCAAAGTCGCTTCCTGTAATCAGAGATTACGATTCGGTCCATGGAAATCTGTACTCGAAGAGAGAGTCACGGTCCAGTGATTATTCGCGATGGCGGATCGAATAATTTGTCGATTGTCGTTGCCATTTGAATTTCGCGTTTCTCGGGCGGATCTCTGCGACCATTGCCACTTATGCCTGCACCCCGCACCTTTAGAAGATATATTATAGATCACGGTAGCGATCGGTGTGGATCATCAGCGGCCCCTTTCAACTCTCGGCACATTTCCGACGCGAGCTCGATCATCCTCTCGATCAAACAATTCTACGCTCTGTCTCACGAAAATCTCAAGCATTTCACACTCTTCAGACAAAGAACGCATATTCATAAAACATTACCAAGATAAAATAATATCTACCGTTTACATCATTTACAAAGTATCAATTATCAAGTAGGTGCAATTGAAAATAGTAAAAAGGAATGTCGATGTACTATTTTCGACGTATTGAAATTATTAATGAGATCAGTTAGTCATTACTCAGCTCCTGTAGCTTGTGGTTAATGTATAAAAATTTTATTTTGCATAAAGTTCCGCAGTCCAATGACCATACTAAACAGCCAAGTGTATAAAGTTCTTTTGACTGTGTCGAGGTAGTGAGAGATTGTGGTAAAGAGTGTAGATTCGAGATCCGCGGATGTCATTTGCCCGAGGAACTATGATAGTTTTCCCCCATCTAGGTGTGTAGTTTTCCGTGTTCGATCCTGTCTGTTTCCTGTTTTTGCGCGCGGAGATGTGAACTCACGGCGAAGTCGTACACGAAGTAGAAACGCTTTCGTTTCGTCTCTAGTCAAACCAACAATCGCCCGATTGAATCCCCGACGATCGCGTGTGCATAATCATAATCGATCGGAACGGGACGCACGACGCCGATTCTACAGACTCACATCTCTGGCTGCAGTGTGGTACTCGACTTGTCCCCGCATCGTGCACCCACGCAAGCACGCACAAAACACACACAAACGAGGCGCCGGAATTTGCCAGAGTTCGGCACGTTCTTCCAGCCAAGTCCAAATTTTTGAGACAACTATTTTCTCCTCTCGCGTCTCCTTCGAAGATCAGGTTAACGCACTGAACACGCGAGTTGTATTTAGACTGCGGATTTGATGAGTTCATCAGAAAAATGATCGAATACAAAAAAGCTGTAGAGACAGAAGATCGTTGTATGATATGCGACTCGTTGAAATTATTACAAAGGGCATTACCCTTTTATTTAACACAATATTTAACATACGAATCCACAGTCTTGTTGTATTCAACTCAAGTTCGGTCAAGAGATCGGTTAAGGTAGGAACACACATATACAGAGTGTTTCAAGAATGTTATATTCCTTTGATTGGGGTGATTCAGGCAATCACCATCCCTTCCAAGGAAACGTAACATTATCAAACATCCTGTATATGGCTCACACTACAAAAATGAAACGACTTGTTTTGTAATACGATAGTGTTCCTACCTCAGGCTTGTTTCTCTGACGTTCAATGTGTTAGACCATTTGAACCACTCGATAGTGTGCAGAATCGATTCAAATGCGAAGACGACACCCTCGAAAGATGCTTTCCTTCGAATCAAAGAATCGTGTTCGCGTGCGATTTTGTTCCCGAGGGAATTTTCCAGCTGGAACGAAGTCTCCAGTCGGTCGAAGCCCGCGAAGATGGAACTAGATCAGAGCGTGTACACAGTGATTTCATTCGACGGTCTCGAGTCGAGTTTTTCTCTCGAATTTGTTTCTCTGGAGTCTCGATTACTGCCGAACTTTGTCTGTGAACCATTACGTAGCGAACTCCCCTTTTTTTCTCACGATCAAACTAAACCACCGACGATCGTCTGTTTGTCGCCTGTCACTCGCCTCCCGACACACGTGACCCCGTAAACCGGAAGTCGTCCTGCGAAAGGACTTCCCCGATTCTGTTCCGTGACAGAGCCACGACTGAGCACCTCGACTGATTCTCACATTCACACGACCAACCATTGTGGCCAATCATACTTTTCCAACGTGTATGCGTATTATCACTGTGTAACATTGTACATGTCCCCCTCTCTTTCTTTCTCTTTGTCTTTCTCTCATTCTCTCTCTCTCCCTCCGAATCTATAATCTACGTTTCGACCTTTCCACCCTTTTCATACCTCGCTCTCTAATGTGGCCTTGTTCCAGGTGTTCGCGGCCGAATCGATCTCTGTTCCTCCTCAGCTCGTCCCAGAGATCTCTCGATCCCCCTCAGGACCCTGTTTCGCGACCGGAAGTGCCAAACGTTTGCAAAAAACAGAACTGAAAACTTGCCCTGTATCGTGCCCGAGACTGCTAACTCGCGTTGATCCACTGGCACTGGTCAAAATGGTAGAAACATTCTCGAGATAGAAACAAAGAATTTGCGCGAGGATTATTTTAGTCTTTCCATAACAAATGGTACCAAAAACAAGTTCAAGACATTCGTTTATAACCGTTTATATTAACATTTTATGAACGAGAAGATGTTTTAGTAATTCATCGAATGCAACAAGTTTATTATACTGATCCAGTATTTTTTTAGCGGCGCCTCTCAGAGACGTCGGTCGCGTGTAAAGGGCGAATAGCGAGCGTAAAACGAACGCGGATTTTGATAGAATTTTACAACGTCTGCTTGGTTCGACTGTTTCGACGCCATTTTAACGAATTAATTTCGACGCCAGCGTTTCGATGATCGAGCGGTGACGCTATCGATTCTCCAGCATGGAAATCAGTGCCAAAAACACGATACAGGGACATTATTTTGACGTGGTACGCGTCCCTCTCAGTTTCTCGTCCGAACAACTCGACCGACTAGATGCACACTCACTCGAGAGCCTTTTATAAACTTTTTACGAGCGTCGTTCGACGGATTCCGAGGACGGTCTGGAAACGGGGTTCCTGTACACGCGTTTCTTCTCTGAGATCGCTGGATCGGTGGATCCTTTATGCGTTCGTAACAGAAAATCGCTGAATCTTCCAAAAGCGATCAACAAATTTTTTCGAAACTAGAGATGCACTCGAATCTTTTCGTTTCTAGAGACTTTCTACTCTACGCCCCTTCGATCTGTAGATTTTCTAGATTGTACCGATACCAGCACAAACTCGCACAAACCTCCGTGGTCCACAAATTATTCATACTTTTTCTATCCCATTCTCTTAACGCGTTGACTGCGGAATCCTGTACAATCAAAGTTATTTTTTTAGTCACGACCAATGTAGTCACTAACAATTTTTAATTTTATTTTAAGACAACGGAATTTAAAGAATTAATTAAAAAATGATTACAAAAAATATATATTTACTACGAAAATTGTCAGAACATAGAAATCAGTTTTTAATGAATTTTAGTGGAGATTTCATACCGATTTCAAGAGTTATAGTAAAATGTCACGATCCAGCCCACTGAGTAAAATCAACGATTTTTAAGATATCGCAAAATCCTTAGAGATTCGTTCATAGGTCATTAAAGACGCAGTGGCTCGCGTCTAGACGCAGTTCTGACAAACGAATGGAGTACAAACGCTGCGTCCAGACGCGCAAAGGAGATCCCACCTTTACATCCCACAACATCGATCGCACAAAAATCGACAATTCAGCGTCCTCGAAACTTTCGGCAACCACATTACACGATAAATTAATTTCATAATTAAACATCTATTTTGACGTAGCTCTTTTCACTTGTACATGATCATATTACTTTCCCAAACTCGAATTTTCTCCGACCAAAAAATGTTAATCGCATAAAGATCCGCCGACGATCGCGCTTCCACGTTTCCCCCAGGCTCCTTCCGCATTTTCCCGGCGAAAAGAACTGAAAAGCAATGAAGAGTTCGCCGTGTTGAAGGAGCAGGACGATTTTAAAAATCGGTCGGCACTTTTGAAAGTTCGCCATTCTTCCTTCGAGAGAGCAGGATGCACGAGGAGGAACACACGCTCGATCGGACCGTTCTCCGATGTTATTACTCTCTTTTATCCCCTCGGTCGCTCGTCGACATACCGTACTCGTTAACTCTATATATATGTTCAAACTATACATACGTATACATATATACATATGAATCTATACATATATATATATATACACGGTCCGTATAATATACGCGCGGCGGTGATTCCCCCCTCCTCCCCACCCCTGTTATTGGACTATTCGTAAGAAAACAAAAAAAAAATATAAGGAAAATAAGACATTTTTACAATACGCGTGGACAACGATTGTTGTATCGACAAGAACAATATGTTGTCCACGATGTGTTCGATGAACACACTGGTGGGGGGTGCGTCTTTCAAAAAGGCAATGGTCTGTGTTAGCGGGCGGGAGGAGTGGGGGGAGGGTGGGGGAGGATGAACAAGATTCTCGGGTGAGGGTGGGGGTGGTTAGTTGGAGAAAAGAAAATTCTATAACGGGGAAAAATCACGGCGTTTCGAGGGATGGGAAAAGACAACTTTTCAAGCGTAGGGAATCTATTGTACATTATCGATTTATTGATACATCAATTATGATAATAATAAATTATATACAAAGCGAGACAAGTGTGTGTGGCCTCGGAGATCTTCTGTGTGTGACTCCACAAGTTTCTCGTATCGTTTTCTTTCTACTTTCGTTTACTTTCTTTGGTTCTCCGTTGAGATTTCGTTTTTCCATTTCGACGTTCGTTTCACGCTTCTCAAGAAAAGATCGAGGAAACGTTTATGTTTTCGATGTGTGTTATCTGTTCACCCTCGAGAACTGTGGCGCGCCCGGCGGACGTCGGGTCTGCTCCGACCCACGCGTTACTTCGAAATGAACCATTTTTTATGAAATTGTTTAGGGATGTCCTTTATGAAACTCGATTTTGCTTGGCGAAAAATTCGCAACTCGGTTTTGAGTCGAACGTCTCTTTCAAGGATCAACGACCGTAAGAAGACGATTCAGAATAGTTTACCTCACACATAAGAAATTAATCATTAATTAGACGCTTTAATCAAATCCATAAAATCCGCAGTCCCGAGATTAATATCTTCGAGGGTTACAGTGTTTGAACAATATTACGCAGAAAATTGCAAAATTACTAATTGTTGAGTGACTCGGCGTCCACCCCCGATATCGTCTTCCACTACCAGCCTTCAGCCATTCTATCTCTCTCTTTCTCTCTCCGCCTTTCTCTGTGTCTCTTTTCATCCCTTTTACCTCGTTTCTCTCGATATTCAGTTTCGTTTAGCGTTTGACACGCGTTCTTCCGGTCCCCCGCGAATCCTCCTCTTCCCGATCTTTATTACCGTATCTTTTTATCGCACTCCCGGATTCGTTGGTCGGCCGGATGACAAATAACCATGTGTGAGTAATCCCCAACAGTGCCTAATCTTTACTGTCAGTGATGCGTTCGTTACTATATTTATTATTATCGCTATTATTCTTGTTCTCTTACTGTTGTTGTCGTTCTTGTTCGCTGTTATTATTTTCTTCTGCTGTTCTTTTTGCGAGTCGACACGTTCGGTTGTTGCTCGTGTTCGGTAGCACCAGATTTCTCCGTGTAGACGGTTATGTTGCTGTTTGCCAGTGAATGCAACCACTGAATTTCTCGAATCGCAGAGTGCGTCGCAAATCTTCGTGCAAGACGAGACAGAATGATTTCACTCGAAAAAATCGATCGGAAAAAAGTGGATGGACTATTTCATATTAATATTTATGAATCGACAGAGCGTGCCAAAATTTCAGCCTGTAATTTAGGTGGGATATGGTTACTGTTGTCTCGGCAGTCTGCCAAAGTCTCATCGATTCGCGGATGCAGACACGCTCGCGAATTTTGTTGCACTGTGTGCCAGCAGATAACGGTGGTATGTACAGGGTGTCACGAAATTATATGTCACGGCCACCATAGAGTGATTCTACACCTACGATTTAGTAGAAATTGACATAAAAAACTCCCCGCAAAATTGACCTTGACCTTGAAGATCAAGGTGAAAAAATAAAATTTAAAACAAACTTAGGACTAAATTTATGAATAAAATTATATATATGTCCACATGGTCCTTATGACCAGCAGAAGGCGATTAAACAAAAAAAATTTTGTTTTTCACCTTGATTTTCAAAGTCAAGGTCAATTTGGCGGGGAATTTTTTATGTCAATTTCCACTAAATCGTAGAATGACGCTATGATGTCCGTGACACCCTGTACTACGTTTTTGGTTCACTTTTTAAAGAGAACGGCTCTTCGACTTGCACCGCGACTTTGACACACTCTGCACGATCAAATATTTCTACAGAAAATTATGCATTCGAGAAGCGGAATGTTCACACGTTTGCACATGACTTTTAATTAGCATGCATTAGCTGCACGTCGTAGGAGGCACTCGTCCGTCTGGCGATACAGCATGTCCGCGAATTATGTTCTCCACGATTAGTGTGTTACAGACTGCGGATGTTCACATCGAACCACTGGAGTCTCTAATCTCATCATTTTGTTGGTCCTGAATTTCTTTCTGGCTGTTTTGAAAGTAAACCCTTTTCAGAATCAATTTTTTTTCATATTAAACAGGAAGGGTCGATCTGAACAAATTTGCATCATTCAAAATTGTTCATCCGCAGTCTAACAATTTCATCCAACAGAGCACCTGTTTCTCCCAAGTTGCGGGAGGGTTATTCCAATTTCTTTGAGAGCACGCGGTAGATGTGTGTGCATTCGACCGAGAAATGATTTTACCACTTGCACGTGCATCCCAGAGTAGTGAAAAAATTGATTTATTATTTATTCCATCAGCGAGAGATAACACTGTACAACAAACTGTTATCTTGAAACTGTTATCTTGCGGGCCGCTTGAGGGGGTGAAGTTTGTCGCTGCACGCGAGTAACGAAAGTAAATTCAGAGGGTTAGGGGCCCAAGAACGCGGGTTGCACAGTGTGATCATCATTCCCAAGGGGGGTTGTTCTCGTTGCCCGACGTCGCGGGGACGAACGTCCGAAAGACGTCGCCGGATAGCCAGTTCGGTGCACCGTTCTGCATGCGACATCCTCTCACTTTCTCTGCCTCCTCATCTTCTCGAGAGAGCGTTCTCGTTTCTCTCTGTCACGGTCTCACCCACTCTCACTTTCTCTCTTTCTCTCTCTCTGTTCACTCTTCTTTACGTTTACTCGTACCGTACTCGTTTTTCTCGAGCCGTGGTCTTTTCGCTGTTTGTGGTTCAGGGCCGCGTCCATAGGAATTCCCTCTCTGACTCTCGTTCGTTTACAGATAATAAGCCGGGGACCCCGAAGAAACCGGAGAACAACAATTCGGTGTTCGCCAGCGAAAAAACGAGCTCGGTCGACACGCCAGACCTCAGTCCGGTGAAGCAGGTCATCAGGAACGGCGAGGTCGAGGACACTGAGATCAGGAAGACCAAGGTTAGCGTTTTATTTAGATTTTTGATTTGGCAAATGTTCACAGAAACACCCGCTTCAATGTTTATAGTGTGTTAATTGTGTTTGTACAGAGATGGCCCACGGACAAGGCGTATTACATAGCCAAGGAGTTGCTGATGACCGAACGAACCTACAAGAAGGACCTCGACGTGATAAACGTGGTAAGTTAAGCATACTAATTTAACGCGTTTAATATTTTCTATAGGGTAAAGTGTTACCTAATGGAATTTGTATACACGACATATTTGCGTAAGGATTTTATTTTGTATGTGTACAGCATGCATCTTAGACGGGTCTCGACTAACTCTTTACATACTGACAACTCCTCGCTAGTCACGGTCGTCCGTCTTTTTATCTTATCTATCTTTGTCTTTTTGGAGGAAAGGAAAAATCCTTTCCGAATAACGCTGGTTTCCTCCAGACCGTGTGCTGTTACATATTAAGACTGTGACTAACGAAAGCTAATATCCTGCCAGGCTCTGAAACTAAACAGTTCTCTCAAAAATAGCTTTATCTAGTCACGCACATCATAAATCGTGTTCAGCTGTTTTTTTACGCTTAGTTATTTTCGGGGATTTCTGAGTTTCCTCGACTGGTCTCTACATTCCCGTTAGAAATCAAACATTTCATGCGCAGCAACCTAATACAATTTGCCTGAAATAGAACACCTGATCAGTTGCTGGGGTTTTTCAATTCGAGTTAGAGGTGAAGAGATTGTGTAATATCGGATGGAATGAGCAGCGGAGCGTTCACCAATGACGGAGAATTTGTAATGGGCTCAGCACTGATTCGAATGTCGTTTTGTTGGCAGTGGTTCCGCGAGGAGGTGTCCCGGGAGGCGGAGTTGGAGGGTGAGTCGGTGGTTTCGCTGATCGAGCTGTTAGCGGACGTCCACGGTCCCTGTCTCCAAGAGATGGAGGCTAGGCTGGCACGATGGGAGAGCAACGCGCGTCACAACATCGGCGACTTCCTTTACAACACTATGTTGAACGTGCTGCCGCTTTACGATCAATACCTGGAGAACTTGATACAGGTCCTCGAGAAGATGGAATACTGCACGAGAACCTCCCGTCGCTTCGATCAACTCTGCCGCGACTTCGAAGAGCAGAAGCACTGCTATCTGCCGCTGACTTCGTTCCTCTTGAAGCCGTTGCAACGGTTGTTGCATTACAACTGTATTATAGATGGTAATGCTCTAGCACAGGATCTCCTTAGAACAGCTTTGCGAACAACTGGAATAGCTAAATTAATTTTATTTACTTTACTGTTTAATGATATGAAATTTATTACTGTAAAATTAAACAAGTCATATACAGTGGGCATACAAAGTATTCGCACATCTTTTAAAATAGAATAACTTTTTTATAATTGTAAGCATTGGTTAACGGAATGATATGCAAGAAAGATTTTCTAAATAATTATAATTTACAGGGGCCTTTACAATATGGGCCCTTAAAGAAAATTTAATGTACATGTTAGTTACACACATGCTGAAAGTTTCATCGAAATCGATTACAAACATCTGGATAATCAAAAATTTCCGATCTTTCAGGACTACTGGACCATTACCCGAAGGATCACACGGACTTCGAGGACTGCTTGGCAGCCAGGGATAGACTGGGCGAGACGTTGTTGGAGGGTCTCAGCATCATCAATCAGGCTGTAACCTATCAAGCTCCCACTGTCTTTTCACTTTCTCGCGTGCCATTCAGCTAATTGTCTTGTATCTCTGTAGGAAAACATGGTTCAGCTACATGAGATGCAGCGGGATATCGGCGGGTTCGACAATCTGGTCCAGGAGGGTCGCAGGTTCATTAGACAAGGCTGCCTGCAGAAGTACAGTCGCAAGGGCTTTCAACAGAGAATGTTCTTCCTGGTAATATACTTTAATCGAACAACAATAGACAAAATCTGAGAAAGGCGAGCGTCTAACCAATCCTCTAAATGTTTACTAGTTTTCGGACGTGTTACTGTACGCATTCCGCACTCAACAACGAGCTCAATGTTTCCGAGTGCATGGCCAGCTACCGTTAAAGGGCATGAAGATCCGCGAGAGCGACAAGAAGACCGGCGCGGACTTTGCGTTCGTGATCGAAGCTCCAGGGAATCAGTGAGTGCGCCAATAATTAATTAAAACAATCTGATTAACTTCCGTTGAGGCTTTTGGGTGTAAGTCGTGTTCCTAAAGGAAGAAATTTCCCAACGTTTCGTAAGCCCTATACTTAGCGTTGTGTAGCGTGGACTTCGACCGCAAAGAGTTAATACAATCATTGACCACAACGAGGCGTCAAAAGGAGCCGTGTGTCGCTATTAAAAGGTCAATTGGCCTCGTGTTTGGTTCGTCGGAATGCGTGGAACGTCTTCAGCTGACTGGCTGTAATTGACTATGAGCCGTTTCACTATGATTTAACTGTTTGCAGGCCGCTAACGGTGTCGGCCATCAACGAGGAGGAGAAGAAGCGATGGTTAGAGGACCTGATCATGGCGATCGTACAGGCCGACGCGGATCCCAAATTGCCCTACTCGAATCTGCAGTCCTCCAGTAAGTGGATACCTTGTTCTCTATTCGTACGGTAGGCGGTGCTTGTTCTGAATGGACGGTGCTTGTCTAGAATGGGGGCGTTGCTTGCTGCTCTCGCTTTCTATACGGTTCTAACTTAATATTTGGGACTATCCCATCAGTCTGCGGATGTTACATAAAGATCCTCAGTCTAGTGATAAAATATTAATTCAAAGATGATTCAACGAAGTTTTAGGCTCCGCGGATGAAATGGGGGACGGCATCGGCTCCGAGGGCAACAGAGGTAGCTGCGGGACCGTGAAGGAGTCCCAGAGGAACAACATGACCGTGCACGTCTGTTGGCACCGGAACACCAGCATCAGCTACAGCGATCGGTTGCGAGCGTTCCAAGTGAGTCCTCCTGTCCATTGAACCTTCGAAAAGGAACCCGGACGATACAGTATCGTGTCTTCATTTCAGAACCAACTCAGCGGATTTCTGTTGCGGAAATTCAAGAACAGTAACGGTTGGCAAAAGCTCTGGGTCGTGTTCACTGACTTCTGTCTGTTCTTCTACAAGTCCCACCAGGACGACTTCCCGTTGGCCAGCCTGCCGCTGTTAGGCTACACCGTGACTACGCCCTCCGAGAAGGACTGCATCAACAAGGACTTTGTGTTCAAGTTGCAGTTCAAGAACCACGTCTATTTCTTCCGCGCTGAGAGCGATTATACCTTCGGCAGGTGAGGGTCGAGTTCTTCAGGGTAAAATTAATAGGTTGAAAGAAATAAAAGAAAGTGGAAGAACATATTGAGGAAATTTCACGTTTTTTAGGTGGATGGAGGTGATTCGGAGCGCGGCGCAGTAATAAGTCCGTCAGCTTCAACGAGGAGGGAGGATATTATCGGCGTACTGGATTATAAGAAACAGGATATTAGATAAGAGAAATTTCGACGTCTTCGGAGAGTAAATCAGAACACGAAAACTGTGCGGCCTTACTTGTGGACTGAGCAGAGAAGGACAAGATCAAAAAACATAATCGACAATCAAAGAAAGTCGTGTGTACGGAAGACGAAGACTGTAGGAGGAAGCATTTATATTTCCCCATTGAATTCCGACGCTGACGCTAGAACTACCCAGCGCTAGAAGCGACTGGTTTGCCTTGTGAAACCAACGAGACTGCATTTATTCGGACCCACGTTTTTTATCATAGTCGGCGAATTCTCGCCAGAGACATCTTTACAATGTCGGCGACGTTTAACGAATAAATCATGGAACAGATCGGATCTCAGAGGATCCGGTAGTTTTAGCGTCGATAGAGACAAATCGGATCGCGTTTCCTTGTACCGCGACACCGCTGACACGCGATAACGGTGATAGTCGGCGTGTAAATAGATTTCTTTAGACCTAAGTGTATCGCCCGTTTTCTTTTCGAGTCTCTGTGCATTCGATGGACGCGCGCGATAAGCGCGCTCGCGGCGACCACAGCCATGAACACTGTCCGACGAGTATGGATTTTTGTTTGTTTAGAAATTTTAATGCGCTGCGCAAGAAATTGTCGTTGGTCAGTGTAATGTACGTCGTCCTTCGTTGCGATAGGACGGCACGACGAGGCTGCTGCCGCTGCGACGCGCGCGAAACCTTGGACCAATTTTCCAATTAGACTTGTTTGATGATCCTTGTCTTAGGAAAACAAGACAATAATTTCGGTTAGCCTTAGATCCTCTCGTTATTAGATTACCGATCGGTTGTTGAAGACGCGCAACCGCGGAGTTGTTGTTTCCCCCGTTAATCGAACGAAAGTGTTCTTCCGGTGTTCGTTTTTGATGAGATTACAATTAGGCGTACCTCCGGAACAGCTTCAGAGACCGCCGCTAATGTGCAATGGGAAAACATTCAAATTATCAATTTTTACAACATATCCAAAAATCATTGTAGAGTAGGCAGAGCTGTTCCGCTGGTTCACCTCCAATCATCTTGAAAGAGCGCGTCGCACGAAACCGAGAGAACGAATCAATATCGATCATGTAACCTGTTAAACGGGCGACTATTCGGTGAATCGACGTCGCGTTTTATTCGACTCGCGGAACAACGTAGACTGACATAGATATTACAAAGTTAACGGTAATCGCTTTTAGGTGACCGAGTGAGAAAATGAATTTTGTTACCGGAAGTGATCATGGGAGGCGAACGATCGACTCGTCCTCCCCGGTTAACAGGTTAATGGTTATCTGTTTTTCAGTTGCTCCGATTGTTTTGTTATAACATAGGATTTAATTAATTAATATATATATACACATATTCTATATATATATATGAAAAAGATAAGAGAAGAAAGAATTAGTTTTATACTCGACTAAGAAGATTCGTATTGACAAGATCAGAATGTCGGACCGCAAACGTTCAGCGCTCGTACGTTTATTTAACAAAGATAACAAAAAAACACAGCAGACATTCGCAAAAAAAGAAAAGACAGAATAGTACCGCTTTTGCCAATCGAAGCGAGTTTCATAACGTGAACTCGAAATGTATGCCGTTATGTAACATTATGTATCGATATTCCGCAATAAACGTACACATTGACGCTCTCAGCTGATCGTGTTGTGCAAAGAACATGCGAAACAATTTCATCTTCCACTTTTTAATGTGACCTTGCTCTTGAGTGACCTTGGATGAATAGGGCCATCGAAATTCCCGGTTGGATTCCTCGTTAAAAGAATTGTTTCATTGGTCCCAAGTACATGCATTCTCCCGAGAAAAGCGTATGATCACGTGCGATCAAAGAATAGAGCAAGACCAAAGTTTAAACAATCTCGTTTCCATTTTGAAAAGCGTAGGAGTTGTTTCAATGACTCATCGCGAATTTTTTTGTCCCCTGTAACGTATTACAGAACGCGCAATACGGCACAAACGAAAAAATTCAATGGAACCTTGAGAATCGCTTATTCTTTGTGGCGAATCTCTGCGTCGCTCTCGTGAGAACAGATCGCGGTTCCGATCTCCGCGTAGGGAGTTTTTCAGGTCCGATGAGTTTCTGCTAACGAGCTTAATGAGCGTCGGTGCCGGACGGTGTGTGTAAACGCAATTTACACGCGGGCTGAATCGATGGATGGATTTTTTTCACCGTTTTACCGTTCGCGTCGCGAAGCTTGTTTATTTTCTCCGAGCGTTTATCGTCGTGGCGTGAAAACGCAGCTGGAAATACCCGCCAGTAAGGAGATCGCGAGCGATATGTCCTGCAAAACCGTTTCCCCGATATCGCCACGATCGATCGGCGCCGATGTAATAATTCCCGTCGTATTAATTACGATATGCGAATCCGGTCAGACTGGTATTCAATCGCGAGAGGCTTTATCCTTGCGGCGTGAGCGAATCGGACGAAACTAATTGTGTTATTGTACGCGATGGAAAAAACGATGAAATCGCGCACGGAAAAATCGAAACTCTCTCGCGACCCACAGTGTTCCGTTCTTATGGGAGTCAGTAGAAAATTAATAACCTCCGAACTAATCCATTTTCCTAAGACTTCTAATACTTTTTGTTATTTAAAGTATCTGAAAGTAGTATACAAAAAATCAGAGAGGTACTTTTACTAAAATTCGAGTCAATTTATGGGGTTCGACAGGCCTTATAACATTGTCCAATAAATTTCAACTTTTTCCATGTTTCCAAATAACTGTTGGGTGGATGTCTTATAGAATCTTTTGCGATTATTCCGAATCTGCCCTTAATTTTTCTCCTATAGGCACAGTTTTTGAAAAACATGACTTTATTACATGGTTTGTGATGAATTGAATTGTTCTTTGCAGCAAAAGATTTTGTAGACTTTTCCGAATCCAGTGATATCCATCATTAATACTTTATGATTGTTTAAACATGTTTAACATTTTTCCGCTGGACCCTTATTTTTCGGATAAATTAAAAAATATCAAAAAACGGTGCAAAAGTGGCGTCTCTCTTAAAATTAAGAACAGATTCGGAATCAGCGCAAAAAACTCTATAAGATCCACCTAACAGTTATATGGAAACCGTTTTGGTGTTGGACAGTGTAATAGTAAACGTAACTTGTAAAAGCTAAATTAATCGAGTAAACATTCAGCAAGTAGCACGTGTTATTAATAAATTCATATGTTTCGTAAAAATTGTGGGCAGTATTACAAACTACGTTATATACTAACATTTCACGACAAAAATTGTTGTAGTTTTCACATTTAAAAAATTGGATTTCCAGCAATGTTTCGAGCATTGTGTGACCCTGCGATCTGTAGCCAATTGTATAATCCACGATGTATCGTCTCCAGCGTAATACAAATTCGAATGTTGTTCGACTATCCAGGTCAATGTCGAAGCAAACGAATCCGGGGTTATCGCCGATTTTTCTCGGCTGCCATCCTCCGAGCGCTTTCCAATCGCGGACACAGCCAAGCGCGTGGTACGCAATTCCCGTCCTCTTATCGATCCTCAAAACCGTTTCTGCTGAAACAACCAAGCGCGTTTTCCAATGACGCAGTCGTCGGGCCACTGGTTTTTACCAATTGTTATCTGTCGAATTCATGCTCGGCCACAGGGAACCCCCGTCTCGTGATAGCGCGTCGTGATAACATCTCGGAGCGTCTTCGATTCTTTGAACAAATCACGGGAACGTGGAAAAGCGCAAGGTTGCAGCGGGAAAGTCGCCGAGTTGAATTCGCTTCAAGGACTACGGGTCCACGCGACAGGCACCAATAATGGCGGAATACGACCGTGCTAATGGAAAAATAATTCTATTAGGGATGTTCATCGAAACTGATATCCATGACAAATGATGCTCGCGACGTATCAATTACAACGACGTCTCGCAAATGGTTTCTCGAAAGCTTCTGCCTGTTTGTTACGATAGCTTATCGACTGTTTATACCATAATTTTTGCTCTTCAGGATCGAAGAGAATCGAAAATCGTGCGAGAAAAAAGTTGTTGAGGATAATACGAGGATACTTTTTGCTTGTTCTTAATGAGCTATACCTCGTCCAAGATGTCTAATCAATGTGTTTTGATGCACTCTGCTTTCTAGCGATTACGGAAATATGCGAGGTTTTAGGTCTAACTGATTAAAAACAATTTCGCGTGTGTCGTGACTCTCGACTTAAAACGATTTGTACTCCGCGAAAATGGCGGCTGTATAAACATCCGAGATGGCAGAGGTCTAATCGATTAAGAATAATTTTCACGAGTCCGCGCGCGTTATGCTCTGCGATTTAAAACGATTTGTACCAGCTCCGTCAAAATGGCGACTGTGTAAACATCCTAATGGTAGAGGTCTAACCGATTAAATACAATCTCGCTCGTAATCGGTGCGATCTGAACAAAATATCGCGATTCAAAACGAATACCATCTGCCCAGTGGCGTATTACCCTATGGGCAATTTGGGTAAATGCCCGGGGCCCTAAACGAAAGGGGGCCCGAACACAAACCAAGATCCAAGATCCGAATTCTACGTTTTTTACGTAAAAAATTTCAAAGGGGCCTCGAAATTCTACTTTGCCCAGGGGTCCCTAAATTCTATTTTGCCCAGGGGCCCCTAGTCATAACGGGCCACTGCATCTGCTATACGAATCGCGAAGGCTTGAAGGTTTGCGAAGGTTTGCGTACGTTGCGAAGAAACGAGGAAGTATTTTGGGCATGACTCGAGCATCGAAAAAAGAAGATAGACGTTGATTGACAGGGTAGTTCAACGACGTGCCAACATCGCTGGAGGCGATCGGTTCGCGGAAGTGTTGGGATATTCGAAGAAGCCAGGATATCGGTTTTGCGGGTGCGATCATCGCCGGTTTACCTTAGCCTTGGCCAACGGACGTTTTTTTGCCCCCGTTGCCGCGTTTCGCGCTAGATCTGCGTTCGAGGAAGCGTCGCGACGGTTTCAGGAAGATCCGCGGTCTAATCAGAGTGGGAGGGACGATATAAAGATGAGCGATTCGCGTAACAGCGGAATAGAAGAATCGATCTCTCAACGACTATGTTGCGGTACCGGAAAATCGGACTGATCGCCGCGGTGGCCCTCGTCTGCGTCCATGCGCAAGGTATTTTTGTCTTTTTCTTTCTACGTATTCACTGTTTGTAACATTGTTTCACCACGGATTAAGGCTGTCATTTGACCAGTATCGACGTACTTGCATCTACCAAGAGGGAATAGGGAAAATAAAGTGTCTAAGCTGTGCCGTTGTTGCTAAGTGGACGTTCTGTTAAATCACATGTAAATAACGTGTACACGTCGGTGCTGGTCTGATGCTCCTGTGTTGTGCTGTTACAACTCGTGACTATGTACTTTTAAACGAACAAAGTATTGAATCACGGATGGAACAAGCTTTATACATTCAATAGAATTCATTAACCCTCGCTTGAAGACGTCGGTGCATTATACTGACTGGCGAATATTTAAACACGATACAGATTCATACCGTATCATATATTTTCTAAAATTTCAAAATAGATCGAATATCGATCATACGGAATGAAAGCGATGATCGGTCTTCGTTCTCGATTAAGCTGTTCATCTTCATAGTTAGCTAATGTTCCAAATAATTCTTGAATTTCCAAGAGGGATCCCTATCTTGGAAATTCCGGGAACGTTCAAGAAGCTTCTGTCCACAATCCAACTGGATTCACATTTTTACAACTCGCGGATAGATGATTGCTTGAGGAAAGAAGGTTAATTAGATATTTTTTGCAGATGCTGAGACAAGAGCGAAACGATCTCCGTGGTCAGGCCTTGGTGGCCTAGGTAGCGGATTAGGTGGCGGATTTGGAGGAGGCTTTGGCGGAGGATATGGAGGCGGCGGTGGAGGCGGAGGTGGCGGTGGCGGGGGTGGTGGAGGAGGATATGGCAGCGGCGGTGGTTTTGGCGGTGGAAAAGGAGGTGGAGCTGGTGGAGGACTTGGAGGCGGCGCCGGTGGAGGACTTGGAGGCGGTGCCGGTGGAGGACTCGGAGGCGGTGCCGGTGGCGGCCATGGCAATGGAGGTGGACTTGGCGGTGGCCTTGGTAGCGGTGGTGGCTTAGGAGGCGGTGGTGGCCTCGGAGGTGGCGGCGGCCTTGGAGGCGGAGCTGGTGGTGCAGGAGGCCATGGAGGCGGAGCCGGTGGTGCAGGAGGCCACGGAAGCGGAGCCGGTGGTGCAGGAGGCCATGGAAGCGGAGCTGGTGGCTGTGGCCCCGCTGGTTGCGGAGGTTCAGGACCCGGTGGTTATGGAGGATCTGGTGCCGGAGGATATGGAGGATCCGGTGCAGGAGGTGGCGGTGGCCTTGGAGGCGGAGCCGGTGGTGCAGGAGGCCACGGAGGCGGAGCCGGTGGCGCAGGAGGCCATGGAGGCGGAGCCGGTGGTTGTGGCCCCGCTGGTTGCGGAGGTTCAGGACCAGGTGGTTATGGAGGATCCGGTGCAGGAAGTGGTGCTGGAGGATATGGTGGATCTGGTGCCGGTGGTGGTGCTGGAGGATATGGTGGATCTGGTGCCGGTGGTGGTGCTGGAGGATACGGTGGATCTGGTGCCGGTGGCGGCGCAGGGCACGGTGGTGGTGCTGGAGGAAGCGGAGGTTACGGAGGTAAATTACTATATTTTCAGTATTTCATGTCTGCAGCTGAATCAATTACGTAAAAAGAAGTGTGCTAAAATATTTTTTATACCATCCTCTTTACTCATTTCCAACAACTAATATTTGTTCGTTTGTATACTAGGATCCGGTGGAGTAACAAAGACCGGCGGATATGGTGGCGGCTCAAGTGGAGGCGGTGGTTATGGTAATGGAGGTGCTGGCGGGCTTGGAGGTGGACACGGAGGTGGAGGCGGCCTTGGAGGCGGTGGTGGTTTAGGAGGAGGTAGCGGCCTTGGAGGCGGTCACGGAGGTGCTGGCGGCCTCGGAGGTGGTCACGGAGGTGCTGGCGGCCTCGGAGGTGGTCACGGAGGTGCTGGCGGCCTCGGAGGCGGTCATGGAGGTGCTGGCGGCCTCGGAGGCGGTGGTGGCCGTGGGGGAGGTAACGGCCTTGGAGGCGGTCACGGAGGAGGCGGTGGTCTTGGAAGCGGCGGTGGCCTGGGAGGTGGAGCTGGAGGCTACGGTGGAGCAGGAAGCGGAGCCGGCGGTTACGGCGGTGCAGGAAGCGGAGCCGGTGGATACGGCGGTGGTGGAAGCGGAGCCGGTGGATTCGGCGGTGGTGTAAGTGGCGCTGGTGGATACGGTGGCGCTGGAGGAGGCGGTGCCGGAGGTTACGGAGGAGCCGGAGGTGGTGGAGCCGGTGGTTATGGCGGTGGCAGGGGCGGAGCAGGTGGTCTCGGAGGTGGATACGGAGGATCATCAGCTACTGCGAACGCCCAATCAAGCGCGTCCGCGAATGCACAAGCTTCAGCAAACGCTAATGCTTTCGCCGGAGCTGGAGCTAATTCTCATGCGAGCGCGAGCGCGAACGCGAACGCCGGAGGCTACGGAGGTTACGGTGGACCTGGTGGCGGCTATGGTGGTTACGGCGGTAACGATGGCCACGGAGTAGAGTAAGTTTTACTTTTGTTTATCTAGTTTGTGTCCCAACTAGCAATGTACCAGACGACTAACTATCTTTTATCGAAACGCAGTCTGTTCTCCCGAATGGGCGACGTCGAAGAAGGCGCTGAGAAGAGCGGCACCGTGACCGGCGCCAAGGGTGTCTACAGCAGCAGCGCAGCCAACATCGACTCTACCGGGAAGGGATCGTACAAAGTTTCTGCTGGCAAGACCACGTGAAACTCTTTCCCACGGACGAAACACTGGAATCCAGTGAAGAGACGATATCTAGCGAGCAACAGTTTACGAAATTTTCACCTGTGATCGAATAGAATGAAGTTTGTTTCTACTGTACACGCGTTTCTGTTATTTCCAAGCGACCGTCCTTTGTCATCTCTATTCCCTTTGATTATCTCTACACCCTATTATCATTTTCGAGCTCTAGAATAGTCGATCGCTTTACATATTGTATCCGTTCTAAACATGAAGTCGTGAATAAAGTGGGACTGGTTGAACTGAATCGACTACAAGGATGTTTTTGTACGGTGGTTCCATCGTATCACGAATAAACGATTGATCATTGTAGCTGGACGTGTGCAGTATAATTGATAATAATTCGTCGGGTACGACACGGTTCTACCTTCTCATAATCGCGACGATGACCACATTCAGACGAAAATACACCGCGCAATCGTGTTAATCAAACGCGTCTGTCATCTCCTCTCGCTTCATCATTCCACTCATCCTGCTATCATCGTCCATTATACGACACACGCTGTTTAAAATACCTCGGGGATGCAACGACGCGGTATCATCGCGCTATTCTCGATCCCGGATCAATTGTGTCTTGCACGATTCGCGAGTTGATAAGATTCTTCGACTGCTCATCTGCTTTGATCGAGCAGAATCTCATGAATAATTCGCGGCTAATAACGCCTCGAGGAGTCTGGCGATGATGTAAGCGGAATTACCGCGGACACCGCGATCTGTTTATGATCGTTCGATCATTGCCTCGCATCGATCGCTTCGAAACTGCACGGTTTCCTAATAAAACGAATCGTTTCTCGATTATTTTGTTTCAATTACACAAGACTCTTGTAGTCTAATCAATCGCGCTTAACAAATTACTGTTAATCAATCGACAATTAGATGAAGCAAGTTTCTCTGTTTTATTTGGACAGTTTCTATGAATGTTCAACAACACTTATTCGTAGAATTTCTGTCATTCCAGTTATTTTAGTACTCGGTTTAGTACGAGTCGTCTGCCGGATGATAATCTTAGAAATTTGCACATGTAACTAATGAAACCAAAACCGCAAAGACAAAATTTATCACTTATTAAACTTGGTCAAATCACCTATCTCAAACGCAATCTAATATTGTTAAATAAATCTAGAAAAAGATTCAAACTAGGATCGAAATGTCGATTATTTGAAAATTAGCAGAATTGCATCATAATCAGTATTAAACTATCGAACATATTTAACATTAGTTATTAACAACAAATACGATCGATAGAAGAAGCACGTATAGGAATCTAATACGTTTGCATAGCATTATTATATAAAACATGATTTTTCATCTTGCGGTATAGCACAGTCGTTGGAAATTCTATTGATAGACTGTCGGTGTGTAACGCGTTAATATACTTGGATCGATGTTCACCGTAAATCGTCGATTACACTCGACGCATCTCTGATATCCATAATGTTGCGATTTTTATGCATCGACTTCGCGAACGGAGTTGCAAACGATCACTATTCTACTGCGGATTCCTAAACGGATATAAATTATCACGGAAAAGTGGGATTGTGGATAATGAATGGTGGATAATAGACTCGTAATTAAACAGCGTGCATAACTCGTTTTGTTGTTTTTAATGGATACACTTCGGATCCGTTTGGGCACGTGGCCGGTTCATCGCTTATGTCATTAGTAATTATCTGTCGCGGCATCAGCCGTCGTGTAATAGCGGTACAATCTGTTCGACGAATCGGCGATTAGTTCACCGGCAATTACCAGCAGACTCGGTGAAATAATACATTCTCTTTTTTCGTTCGTATATGATTGTATCTCGTCGGGGGAGGAACGGAATCGAATAAATTACAAGCGAAATTAAAAGTACAAAGCGGACATTAACGATTGTCCGCGTTAAGATCTCGACGCGTCAACGTCGCCGTGACTCCTCTTGTGAGAGCTCTTGCACTCTCGTCACTACTTCTCCGTTATCCTTTGATGCCGCCGGACCAGCCTGGAACGTTAATTATACTAATTACGGAATCGAATCACCGGAAAATTCCAGCGTAGTATGATGTTCTTGGTTACTCATGATTTCGAAGCCTCTTAAACTCAAACTTAGAATATTTTTAACTGAAAATCAGTTGTACATGATCCTCAACCAAATGTACAGGGTGTAACAAAATTTAGTGTCATGGTATCGACAAATGGTTGTACACCTTCGAATCGGTGGATATTTGTTAAAAGAAGTTGCCGCAAAATTGGAAATTCCAGGTCCAATTTTTTATGGGGGCCAAACTTGTGAGAAACAAAAAACACTTTTGGCCCCTATGGTGAGTAGAATGCGATACAAGCATAAAAAATTTGACCTTGATTTTCAAGGTCAAAGGCAATTTTGCGGCAAATTCTTTTAAAAAATCTCCACACAAATCTGTTACACCTGTACCAGGGACACCAGCTCCAATTTATCATAATTCGCACAATTTCAAAGGGTAGCGACACTTACTGCCAGCGTTGCTACTCGCATAAGCGGAAGCCCCGCTCGAGGCCCACGCTCCGCTTCCGGCGTGGCTCGCAGCATTGCTCCCAGACCAACCTCCGCCATTGGCTAGACCCAAACCTGGTTGTGCAGCTGCACCTGCACCTGCAATAAAGCATATTTGTTTCATTCATTCATTCCGATTCAATCTCCTGTACTCTAACGCGCAATACTCTACGAATCGATGTTCCTTAATTACAACCAATGTTCATACGCTCCTCTTCATTCACGGTTACACAACATAACGAGGCTCAAATCAGACCGGAAGCGTGCGATCGGTGATTAGCCAGTTAACAAACTGCGTCTTTGATTAATGCGTTACTGTGGGAAAGCGCCTCGTCGAGACGATTCTTTACGAGTGAGCGCGACGATTCACTGTTCATTCAGTTCTATTAATTCCGGGCGACGTGGACTGCGGATTTCAAGCCTTTGAGAACGATTCAAAAATCGCGCGAACGCACCTGCGGAGCTGAACGAGCCGGCGAACGCTCCACCGAAACCGACTCCACCCCCTGGAGCCGCTCCAAAGCTGGCTCCGCCTCCTGGGGCAGCTCCGAAGCTGCCGGGGCCAACTCCGACGCCGCCACCGCTCCCGGAGCCACGAATCGTCGCTAGAGGATGTTGATGTTGCTGTTGATCATCATTCAGTCCAGTATTTCCACCGGACTGAGGATAGTAGGATCCAGAATCACCTGGATGTCCTGCACCGTTGAAATTAGGGGATCCAGCTCCGCCAGGTGAGCCTGTTGGGCCCTGATGCCCAGGTAACGTACCAGCAGGTGCACCGTTTCCAGCGCCACCTGGCGAAAATCCTGCTCCAGGCCCGAAGAAGGGGTTACCTTTGCCGATGTCCTTCGGCGCGGCTCCACTCGGCGGGAATTCGTGTTTACCGGCTGAATTGGACCAGGATCCTGCACCGGAAACTGCAACTGCTCCTGCAGGTGCAGCCGCTCCGCTGAAGAAGGGGTTGCCGAAGCCGATTGGCTTGCTAGAAGTTTCCGGTTGGGAGTCGCCTAGAAGATAAGTGGTTAATTTGTTGAATTCTCTCACGAGGATAACTTGTGAAGTTTGTCAATGAATTGAAACAGTTGAAAATTCTAATCTTTCTACAGTTTTAAATTTTTACTAGTTATACCTCTAATAAATGCATATAATACGCAATTTAATGATGTTAGCTATTACCTCCAACAGGGACAGACACCTTTCCATTCAAGAAAGGATTCTCCGCATAAGACCCAGGTGCACCATGACTGCCAGGTGTTGGAGAACCAGATTTACAGCCACCGTAACCGCATCCTGGACCACTGGATCCTCCAGCTGTAGGGCCGCTTCCTCCAGGGAATACACCCTGTGTATTCTGGGAAAGATCGTTAGGGCTACCGTCGCCGACAGGACCGAGAACTTTGTCTACGCCAGTAGAACCACCTTGATCGCAAGGGCCTTTCTGATCCGGAGACGCACTGCATCCACTACTGCTTCCGCAAGGCTTTTTCTGATCCGGAGACGAGCTGCACCCACTTCCGCTTGCACAAGACTGACCTGAACAGCCACCTGGTCCACTAGAAGGATGCTCGTTGAGAGGTTTCTGGGTGTCAGGGTACTGACCAGGCTTCGTTCCCGGTTCACCAAAGGGACCGGGTTGATAGGGCTGCTTGCCGGGGCCAGTTCCATCTTGAGGTCCTGGTTGGAAAGGATTTTGACCAGGCTTCGCTCCAGGGCCACCATAAGGACCGGGTTGATACGGCTGCTTGGTGGGGCCTGTTCCATCTTGAGGTCCTGGTTGGAAAGGATTTTGACCAGGCTTCGCTCCAGGGCCACCATAGGGACCGGGTTGATATGGCTGCTTGGTGGGGCCTGTTCCATCTTGAGGTCCCGGTTGGAAAGGATTTTGACCAGGTTGTGTTCCAGGACCACCATAGGGACCGGGTTGATAGGGCTGCTTGCTGGTGCCAGTTCCGTCATAAGGTCCAGGTTGGAAAGGATTTTGACCAGGCTTCGCTCCAGGGCCACCATACGAACTGGGTTGATAGGATTGCTTGGTGGGGCCTGTTCCATCTTGAGGTTCTGGTTGGTAAGGATTTTGACCTGGTTGATAAGGCTGCTTGTTGGGGCCGGTACCATCTTGAGATCCTGGTTGGAAAGGATTTTGACCAGGTTTTGTTCCAGGGCCACCATAAGGACTGGGTTGATACGGCTGCTTAGTGGGGCCAGTTCCATCTTGAGGTCCTGGTTGGAAAGAATTTTGACCTGGTTGATAGGGCTGCTTGCTGGGCCCGGTACCATCTTGCGGTGCAGGTTGGAAAGGATTTTGACCAGGCTTCGTTCCAGGGCCGCCATAGGGGCCAGGTTGATAAGGCTGCTTCGTAGGGCATACACCGTGAGATCCAGGTTGACAGGGCTGATTCGTGGGTCCTGTTCCATCCTGAGGTCCAGGTTGATATGGTTGATTCGGCTTCCCTGGTCCATTCTGGGGTCCTGGTTGAAACGGATTTTGACCAGGCTGTGTTCCAGGGCCACCATAGGGACCAGGTTGATAGGGCTGCTTCGTAGGGCATGCACCGTGAGATCCAGGTTGGCAGGGCTGATTCGTGGGTCCTGTTCCATCCTGTGGTCCAGGTTGATATGGTTGATTCGGCTTCCCTGGTCCATTCTGAGGTCCTGGTTGAAACGGATTTTGACCAGGCTGTGTTCCAGGACCACCATAGGGACCAGGTTGATAGGGCTGCTTGCCGGGGCCGCTTCCATCTTGAGGTCCTGGTTGGAAAGGATTTTGACCAGGTTTTGTTCCAGGGCCACCATAGGGACCGGGTTGATAGGGCTGCTTGCTGGGGCCTGTTCCATCATGAGGTCCAGATTGGAAAGGATTTTGACCCGGTTGATATGGCTGCTTCGTGGGACACGCTCCACCGTGAGATCCAGGTTGACAAGGTTGATTTGTGGGTCCTGTTCCATCGTGAGGTCCAGGTTGATATGATTGGTTCGGTGTTCCTGAGCCATCCTGACGTCCTGGTTGGTAAGCTGGCTTTGTAGTTCCACCATATGGCTCAGGTTGATAAGGATTTTGACCAGGCTTCTTTTCAGGGCCAGCGTAGGGACCAGGTTGATAGGGTTGCTTTGTGGTTCCTCCGTAAGGTTCCGGTTGGTAAGGAGACTTCGTAGTACCTCCATACGGTGCAAGTTTTGTAGTTCCAGTTCCGTCATGAGGTCCTGGTTGATAGGAAGGCTTCTGCGTGGTTGGTTGACCATACAGGTTGGGTTGATGCGTGGTTTCCACGGGTCCATTGCCAAATGTAGGTTTTGTTGTTCCCGTTCCTCCGTACGGTGCCTTCGTGGTGCCATGGGGTCTGACGCCAGTTGGACTACCTGGAGCAGGAATCACGTTGATGTGAAATATTTTGCTCTCTCCATCATCGGAAGGTTTAGGCTTTCCGTGATTCGGTTTTCCTCGTCCTTTCCCATTCGCCGGGTTGTAACCTCCGTGATCAGGGGTCGGTTTGCCAGTTTGCGATCCAGGCCACTGTGTCCCACTACCTGAATCTGGTTTCTTGTCTCCGGAATGTGGGTTATACGTCGGCGCAGGACTAGATCCGGGAGTTTGTCCTGCATTCGGTCCATGTCCAGCAACTGGTCCTGTAGGAGAAGCTCCTGCAAAAGCATTGGAGCCAGAGTTCGCGTTTGCACCGTTCTGTGGCTGATTTCCTGTAGGGCTCGGAGCGCCTGGATTATTTGGATTTCTCGAATTCCAGGGACTTCCTGGGCTGCCTGGACTTTTCGTTCCTGGATTCCAAGGGTTCGCTGCATTTCCTGGGCTGTCTGGACTTTTCGTTCCTGGATTCCAAGGGTTCGCTGCATTTCCTGAGCTGCCTGGACTTTTCGTTCCTGGATTCCAAGGGTTCGCTGCATTTCCTGGACTGCCCGGTTGTCCAGAATTTGGACCACCGTATGGAGAGCCGGCAGGAGTTCCGTGAGGTCCAGATTGGCCATCAGGATTATTTCCACAATTCCCGTAAGCACCGGGAGTGCATCCAGCTGGCGATCCTTGAGGATTACTCGCAGGATTCTGGTAAGTAGGTGCTGGTATACCAGGCAGAGGTGCTTGCTTCACAGGACCAACGCCGCTAGACCCTAAACAGAGAACACATTTTTAGTATCTCACTCATTCCCTTTAGGGCTCGTATTACCCGGACATAAATTACGAGTAATAATGAATCAATATCCGAATTAAGATCCGAATCCGAATAGTATGAGCCCTAGTTCCTTTTCAATTTTCTTTTTGTCGGTGTCTCGAACCAGTCGTCGAAACGAACAACTATGCAAACAAGAACTCATCAAAAATCTAGCTGACCTTGACTGCAGCTCGAGCCAGGTTGACCAGCACCGGAGCATGGAGAACCAGTTTGGGGTTTATTGTTCCAGCCTCCGGTTTGTTGATTTGGCTGGGGGCCACTTCCAGGTACACCGTTCCATCCAGACCCGGGCTGCTTATTCGGTTGTTGACCAGGCTGTTGTCCAGGCTGTTGTCCAGGATATTGCCCAGGCTGCCGTCCAGGCTGTTGTCCAGGCTGTTGCCCAGGCTGTTGTCCAGGATATTGTCCAGGTTGTTGCCCAGGCTGTTGTCCAGGCTGTTGTCCAGGCTGTTGTCCAGGATATTGTCCAGGCTGCCGTCCAGGCTGTTGTCCAGGCTGTTGCCCAGGCTGTTGTCCAGGATATTGTCCAGGTTGTTGCCCAGGCTGTTGTCCAGGCTGTTGTCCAGGCTGTTGTCCAGGATGTTGTCCAGGTTGTTGCCCAGGCTGTTGTCCAGGATGTTGTCCAGGATGTTGTCCAGGCTGTTGTCCAGGATGTTGTCCAATCGTTGGTTTATTCCATGGGGAACCCGGTGAAGTTCCACCGCTCGTAGGGGCACCTTTGACTGGTCCCGAGACGCCAGAAGGACCTCCAGCCCACGGTTGTCCTTCTCCACCTGGTGCCCCGACTTTCTGCACTGTTCCAGATCCACCAGGCTTCTTCTTGTGACCGTAATGATGCTCCGGCCTGTACTGTCCGTCGTCTCCGTCGTCGCAGTCGTCGTCTTCCTCTTCCGGCTCCTGCCAGTCCTCCTCTTTCTCCCAGTAATCGTCGTCCTCCCACTTCCTCTCGCACTTGGGACATCCGTTCTTGTCTGTCTTGCCCCCAGGACCGGAATCACCGGAACGATGACCATGGCCACCGTCTTCCTGGTTCTCGTTCGCGTATCCGGCTCCGTCGTAGCTGCGAATACCTTTGTGGCCGCTGTGATCACTTCCGGGAACCTCCACGCCGCCGGCGAATGCGTCAGAACCGCTCAATGCGAACGCTCCTGCACTCGCCGATGCGGATGCGGATGCACCGCCTGCAGCAACGCAAGAAATCATGGTACAACATCCTTCGAGTATGACAAAACGCTGTCACTACACGCTACTCATAAATATTTCCCAATAAGGGCAAGTATTTCTTCTTTGCACAGAAATCTTTTTTAAATCAATTCAATTAATAAGCACATCTAATATCTTGTTCAGATTTAACTTTCAGAAATCAGTCCAAACAGCGATACGTTTTTACAGAATATACAGGCTGTCTGAAAATTCCTTCAACATCCGGAAATGGGAGGTTTTTGATTTCTCAACATTTTTCATTTCTCGAGAAATAATCAATTATAAAATTTCTCAAGAAATTCTCGAGAATGAACAGTATTCCTGAAATCATTTGAAGCGACAATTTCCTTCCCAAAAATCATATCCGCGGCTTTGTTAAGGAGGTATTAACGAAAAACACGGACCAATCAGTGTGCGGCTACAGCGAACGGAGTCTGGCCGATCCAGAATCAATCCTCTGTATCCGCGCTTTGATTGGTCCGTGTTTTTCGTTAATAACACTTCAACAAAACCACACAAGCCATTTTTTCAAAGGAAAATGTCGCTTCAAATAATCTCAGGAACCTCCCATTTCGGTATGTTGAAGGAATTATCAGACACCCTGTACAGTATTTCATCGATACAAGTCCTTAACACGGGTCTGTCCAGGGTCATTTATACGCCAGGGATACTATTCTTTGAGTTTTGCCGAACGTAGAGAAGGACAGCCTAAGTATACATAACTAATCCGAATTTCAAACTTCTTAATTTTTTTATGGGAAAATCATACTAAATGTGATATAATTCCGATGATATTTACTAGCGTAATAAACAATTAAAGTTTCGGATGCGAGGAAGAACAACTTATAGGAAAGAAAGAGACGGGGAGAGTCGCAGTCGCCGGCACAGTTCAAAGGCTCTTCCAATACGTCCTTCCTCGCGCCCAGAACTTTAATTGTCTATTACACAAGTAAACATCATCGGAATTATATGATGCTTGGTATGATTTTTATTAAAAAAAATGCCACAAATATGGTCATCGAAGTCCCATAAAAAAATAAAGAAAACAATTGTCTGATGGTGTCGACGCACAGGTTCGATCAATAATATAAAACAAGCAATTTTGTAATTAATAAACTCCCAACGATTCGATCCCTATTCTCGTTGTTAACATGCATTACAATTATATTATTTTTCAGGCGCAAAACTTTTCTTCTCTTGAAAATGAGCCACATCGGGATCGAAACGTTGGCAGTTTATTAATTGCAATTTATAAGAAAATTAATCGCCCTTCAAGGGAGCACACTTCGCAGTAGTGGGGATATCTCCAGGACAATTACGTGCTAGACATTTAGGACATATACCGATAAAATACTGTATATCAGAGCCGGTCGAGGCGAGCCAGTTCTGAATGAAAATTCAAGTCAACGGGGAAACGGCCGCGCTATGAGCAAACGGAAAATCCATGGAGATGCTAGAGGTCGTAAGGAACGTCTAACAAAGTAACAATCACGTGCAATCATCTCGCCGAGACAGGTTGTAATTAGAAGATCGCGCACGAGCTACGATCGGACTTTGCGACTAATCACGTTTCCTTCGGTGTGATTTTCAGAGAGGATTATACGTACTGTAGGCGATGCTGCCGGCGCCGGAGTTGGTCCTGTAGGCTCCTGAAAGCAGTGACGTTTCGTGTAACGAAAGGACTCGATGCGTCAACGCGTATAAATAGCGAAGGAATGCGAGGACGAGGCCCGCGGATCCGCGAGTAGACTGAACAATAGTTTATCGAGTGAAAAGGAGCGGCTGAATATTTACCAGATCCGATGACCAGAGTACCGATCAGCAGGAGAATCGTTGGGGCCTGGATCATCTTGTGATGACTCGTCGCGGACGATCGGCTGAATCGTTCCTTCGTGGTCCGCGTGTCTTGGACCATTGCGAAGCGAGTCTTTGTCGAATACTTGTATATATAAGGATACCCCCGGCGCGGTGAAAGGATTGGCGCATCATCATCATCATCATCCCCGACGAAGACGCCCGGGGCGACGTGGGTGGCGACGCATAGATCGCTCAGCTCTTTCTATCCAACCACTAACCGCGAACGACGGGTTTCAGGAGTCGGCTTTGTCTCTCGTCTCAGGAACTACGTCATCCTGGTTTAGGAGTTTCCCGGGACTAACGTGCAGGATCTTCATGCAAATTGGTGCGTGTAACAAGAATATCTTCGCTTCCGTCGAATTTACGACGCACCGCCGCGTCGGGTCGCGATGATTTGCTGCGATTGCCGCTGCTGCATTCTTCCGTGATGACTTCAAATTTATTCGACTGTACCATTCCTCGCCTAAAAGCACCCGGTAAACAGCGAACGCTATAGGGTCGTTAGCGAAAGATAGTTTTGGAAGAAATTTTTATTTTTATTGGGAGCTTAAGGTAAGTTAAGAAACCCCTTCCCCATAGGAGGGTATGAAACTATACAATAGGATTAACATACTGTTTGATCTACACGCGATTAATGTGTCTTATAGTTATACGTTTGTAGTGTAGATGTAGCCGAATAAGTGAACATAAAGTGAACATAACTTTAAATCTTTGAATTACATTGATTGAAGAATTTTGAAAGAAGATCACGTGCTTGAATATTTGGCTCGTGAAGAAATGCTCTGATATTTAAATGAAGAAATTGATTTAGAGATTTAACGAAGCTACTGATTGAAATAGATGACTCTCCAACTCTTTTTTTCTACATAAATTAGAGATTTGGTAGATTATATTCTTTATATTTGGCACACCCTCAGTCCGAAAGTAGAATACGTGTTTCTCATGGAATATGCGGGGCACGTGTCTTGAAATCATCATCGGCATCATCTGCGACATATAAATCGTTTGGTGAGGTACATTGTTTACAGGAAGAATATTCATGTGTTTATTCGATAAATGTGCACAGTGTATACACAGCATTGCGATACAATTGTGATTAATTGTTTATGTCAGAAATTAATCTATCCAATTAAACGCTTATATTAGATATCAGCGCAAGTGATTCATGCCGCTTTTGTCGTAAGCGCAATGTAAATTTCGGCGCGAATCATTTGCTCAATTCAAACGTGCGTGCAGCGACAACAGACGTAGTGGCAGAACGCTGAAACTGTTAGCGAAATGTTGCCGACAGGGAACAATCAGACATCTGACATCTACCAACGACGAGATAGTATTAAAGACTGCAGGGCAGTCGGTGCATCTACCGCTAGATAGCGTCGCTAATTATTTCCAGACAGCACGAATCAACCGCGCTCCAATTTAAAATAAGTCCGCAAATGATTCTTGTCGCTTCTCGCATAAGATACAACGTGAATTCTGGTAAGAATCGTATGCGATCGAATTAAAAATGATTTACAATGTCTCCTCGTCCAGACTATACGCTGCAGGAATTACAAATGGTTTGTTCAGCTAAATATTAAAGCTTAAATTCAAGATCCGTAGAATCGGAATATTTCCGATTCACTTCGAATCGGCGCGTGTCAAAGTCGAACAGTCCAACACTTCCTCCTCTCGACACCATCTAATTTGTTTGTCACGGCTATTTACAGTGGGTGTACAAAGTGTTCGTGAACCTTTTAAAATAGAATAACTTTTTTATAATTGTACCAAACGACCTGATTTTTTATAATTAATTAGAAGCATTGGTTCACGAAATGAAGGCTTGTTCAGCCCATAAGTAAGGCGGCGCCAATAGGCGTCCAGCAGACATGGATATCAGGCATTTATTTATTTATTTTTTATCGAAATGTCTTTTTTATTTTTGCATATAATCTTGCAAATAATAATTTTGTGAAAAATCTTTTTTGAGTATCATTTCATAAACCAATGCTTGTAATCTTCTATATAATAAAAATGAAATGCTGTTCGTTGGTCACGACATCACGTCAGAACGGCTGGACCGATTTGGCTAATTGTTTTTTTTAAATATTGGTTGTAGTCCGAATCAGGTTTTTAGGGCAAAAAAATTGGAAAAGTTGCCCGGAAACATGAAAATTCGGGAAAAACTAAAAGTGCTTTTTCAATCATATTTCAATACAACAAAAAAACGAACGTCGCAGCTTTCAATCAATATGTCAATAGTGATCACTGCGAAATAAGTCTCTTTCTCATTTTTACTTTGTTTACGCATATCCTATAGCTTTTCACAAATTCACAAAATGATCACAACCAAATTTATTGAAATTTGGACAGGACAACGTCTGTCAGGTTAGCTAGTTAATTATACAAAACCAGGTCGTTTGGTACAATTAGAAAAAAGTTATTCCATTTTAAAAAGTGTACACTTTGTACACCCACTGTACATTGATCGTTCGTCGCTGGCGTTTGAAGTTGAACGAGAAAAATAGAAGAAAAATGATTATGCATGCCGACGCACGTCGCAAAATATTATGGCACATTCAGAAGACGGTTACACAGAAAAGCAACGAATGATTTTTCATGATTTATGCGCTCCACGAACTGGAACGATAATTTCGTTGTCCCGCTGAATATAAATTCAGCTCGCCCGGCGAACGAGACGAGCGTTCGTCCATTTTTCGAGTAACACAAACGACAACCTACTGGTCAATCATTGCTGTGCTCTCTCAAGACCTTAAAAAAGAATATTAATCCCGAGTTTACTCGAAAGAATGACGAAACAATGTCGAGATTAAATGTTCGCTAAATATGCGCGGTAATTAATAGGGGATAAGATAGTTCAGCTGAAATGTAACGGACGAAGACGTCGCTGCAATTGAATTTCGTTGAACGATGATACACACTTTTTATCTCTACTCTCGGAAAATTTGCATACAATATATGTTTCGTGCTTCGATTCAATCGGCCATGTTTTATTTATAATCCAATTTCTCGAATGCAAAACGCCAAATGACCGTACAATTTCAGGTAAGTTAACAATGTTACAGTGTCTGGAAACAAAAAATTGTATATTCACCTTGCAGAAATTGAATTAGGGTTACAGAGTTAATTACTGATTGCGCATTGTTCCGCGTGGATCGAGAGTATCAATGGCAGCGGCTAATTTAAATTTCACTTTGATCCGCGCCAGGAAAGTGTTTTATGTTCCACTTTCGTGGAAATATGTTTGCGCGAATCTCGCGGTTGCAACAGCACTGCCTTGCACCGTGTACATTATCGAGTGCAGAAGTCGTTTATCGAATGAGGCACTCGAACAAATATCGTGTTTGAGTCAGAGGAATTGTATATTGGACTTTAATCGTTGTTCTATCTGGTCGAAAGTTTGCAACGTGTGGAGACGAACCGAGTGAATTTAAATAAAACCGGCCTGGCTACATCAACGATCTACAATGTTATCTCTGTCAACGCGGCCCGGCGAACTTCGTTTTCGGTTTTGTCAACAAACTCGATGATAAGATTTTCAAGTGAACTGTTAAAAAGCACAAAAAATTTCAATAGATAACGGACATCGGGCAGGTTGAGATTCGCTTGTTGTTTAGATATTTTCTTTCGCTTTATCGGCGCCGGATAAGAAATTGTTTGCACACCTATGAGATGCATTGATTTCTCTGTTCCTTTGCGATCTCGTGGGTATCTGTTGTTTCTTGTTGATTCGTTCATAATCAGAGAAGATTTATTGTTCATTCTTTCACTGGGAAATTAAACTATGAATTTATTCCGGGACGCGCGATGCACTGATTTCTTTGTTGCACGTCTCTGACGCGGCGCATCGTACACAGAATCAAATCGTGCTACGCGTGCGCTGCGCATCGTGGACAGAGGGCCTAACTGTTCATTTCACCATGCAATTATATTCTTTATGATGTTTCTTTAGGTTGTCCTAAAAATGTACTTCCTTGACAGAGATGATTCATTCAAAGTCCAAAAAATGTTGGATAAACAAATATATATAATTTTATAATACTTTGTACTGTAATATAATAATTTGTATATATATTTAATAATAAATAAAATGTATAATAAAATGATATATATATACAAATTATTTATATACAATAATTATTACATAATTATATACATAATATATATATATATATATATATATATATATATATATATACACACGTATATGGCATTATTATTGACATACTTAAATCGTATTAACCTTTGTATTATTTTCAACTGCGTTTAATCGTTTCACTAGTTTATCTGTGCACTCTGTGAATTCCAGTGTATTGTCTACTAATCTTATACGGTGTAGATTAATGACTTACAAGGATCTACATTTATCTTTCTGACGTATTAATCAGTAGAATATAATGCAGCGCAAATACTGATTCAAATTGATATAGAATGGATCTCTGATGCGTATTGATTTTCTAATTTCATTGCACTTGGTGATCTATTAATATTGTCCACCAAAATGATCACGCTAATAATATTTTCACTATAAAATTAAATTGACTTTAAATTCCGTAAAAATATAATCTCGATCTATATTTACCTTGTGTATTGGGAATGAGTAATTCGCGAGGATCAAGTTTATCTTTTCGATGTTTTAATCGCTGCAAGGTGAACTTTTCACAAAAATACTGATTGCATCTGATCGATATCGTGTTAATCAGATTGTAATTAAATTTAGCTTTCATTGAAGTTACGTCGGTCGAGTGTTGAATGCAGATCAATCTCGAAGAGGAAACGAGATGTTCCCGTGATAATCGTTCGGACAATGTTGCAATAATAGAAAAATACCAACCAGTTGTTCTCAGGAATAGTCCCTGTCATTTTTCCCTGATTTTAAGTATTAATTCGTCAACGTAATTGTCGGTGCTCGTGATGAACAACGTGCCCGCGTACATTCGCGCAGTAAAAGATAGGGAGAAGCAACGATCGAGGTTGGCAACGTTCCGTTGCAATCCCGAACTCTCATTATTTTACGTAATCTTCGATAAATTAGCAGGGAAGAGAAGCGACCCGGTGAAGAACACGCAAAACATCGGCCAACACGAAACAATAAAGTATTACGGGGCACTAAAATTGACTACATCAATATATAAAGATAATCAGCCAATTTTTTTCGAACATATGCTTGGAGAAATTATTGAACGCATCTCTGCAATCTCAGTAATCCTAAATTAAAGTTGAACTCGATTTTCAGTTAAATCGAGTTTTACATGTTTCGAAAATTATTGGTCTTGATTAAATAATGATGGATGTTGCAGTTTAGGCTAAAGGTCTCCGCACACCTCCGCTCACTTGTAAATCAGTTTTTGTCATGGGCGTCTCTTCAGGCGAAGAAAATTGTTGTTACGTAACGTTACTTCGTTAAAATTATGCGTTCGTGTTCCACCGAGCAAGAACGCTGATGTTCTCGTTTGTAAAAGTTGTTTTACGGCGCAATAAAACTGTTTAACAAAAGAGCATCGTGTTTATTACAATTTGTTAATTAGCTATTCATATCCCTGTTATGAAATTGATCTGTGTGAACAAACAATAGTTATGTAAAACATAGGTGCATTAAATATCACTGATAAACATGTCTGTTATTTCATCGTATTCTAAACCTGCGAATTTTCATACAACATAAAAATTGGTTAGATCAATTCCATTTATTATACATACATTCGTGATAAATCGATGCGCAAAACTGCATAAAGCAACTTGCATATTATGCACCGTTAAATACAATTTGATATTTATCTACAACAATTTCTTCCATTTCCAATCGTTTCGAAGGTACAGCCAGATCATGCCGCAATAAGTGCCTGGAATTTACACATTCCCAACAATTTTTTTTTAGAAACATAAAAACAAAGAGCCCGGTAGCAGGCTCCTCCACCTTCTGCATCGTGCAACATCCTGGGGCATCGGTGCACGAGCATGAATCGCACAAAGATCCACAGAAGTCCCTAATCATCCTGTCCCCGAGAGCGCAATCATTCGCGTTCCTCGATCACGTTAAGAAAGAGCGTGCTCGGGGTCCGAGTTCCGTGTTTGTTCTGTGCGATTTGTTTCGAATTAGTCGTCGACGAGAGAGAAAGAGAATGAAGCTCGTCGATTTGATTATTTCGAAGAAGATGCGGATGCGGTAAAGCGAGACGTAGAGAGGATGAAACATGAAAATAAATTCGATGCTTCCGAGGAAGAAGCAGATGATCCGTCAATCAGAAAAAAAAGACTGTATATATTTGTAAGTAGTATGTATATACATTTATTCTTGTTCCCTTACGGGTTACAAGGAGGTCCCCTTTCCCAAATATCTATAATATCATGTATTTTCTTTTACATATTCACTCTCTCTCATTCTCCCTTTCTCATTCCTCTCTCACACTATTCTCACTCACACTCTCGCTATTTCCATTCCTTGTTCTGCTTTGAATCTTTCGAGTACAATGCTCCCTTAGTCTCTTCTTCACAACCGCGCCTTCTGCATCGTCTCTCTTCTTGCTCCCAATAAAGGAAAACAGAATGAATCTCGTAGGTATGATTCTTCCGACGAAGAAGCAGATGATTCGTCAACGAGAGAGGCAGAGAAAGAACGAAGCTCGTGAAGGCAACGATCGATGCTTATCAATCCGTCGGTCAGGCGGCGGCCGTCGTGTGCGCGTCTCTGTCTTCATTATCAGGTGACGTACCGCGCGCAACGCGTCCCACAGTATCACAGTTTCACGGTTTCACAGTCACGAAATCGTTTGCTCGTTTCTCCGGGGATCGAGAGCGGTCTCGTTGGTCGGCGATTGGACTTTGAGCGGTCAAAGATTGGATCCGAGATGGTGGACAAGAGCACAGGCCTCCTTCCCCGGCCGCGAGATATATCGGATCACAGATATATCGCGGTCGTCCTGTCGCGAGGATCGTTTCGAACACGCTCGCCGCGAAAGCTGAACCGTCCCACGAGATCGGAAGAACTGTGCGAATAAGAAACATGTCGTTCGAAGCACTACTGTCACCTCCGGGACCGGAAGCCCTGGCAGTCGCCGCCAAAGAGCTCCGGGAGAGTGAGGAGAACATCAAGAATGGACTGGAGATGCTCAAGAAGTACCTCGCCGGTGAGAACCAGTTTTAACGAATTATTGCTCCGCTTCCGGTTCGTTTTTGTGCAAATGCTTTCGAAGTATGATAGATTATAGACGTGGGAATGATGCGACGTTGGATCTAGCCGGATTGGAATTCTGGCTCGCGAATGTTTAAGCAAAGTATGCGAAGGGGGCACGAAAACGAGGAGAATCGTGAGAGCAGGGCTGGAAATTCCGCCTGTTTTCAATCAACGCGTTAATTAATATTTATCATGATATTCCACATTTTCAAACAATGAATACAATCTAACCTTTCTAGCCTGAATTTTCACGTCACCATTCTCGTTTTGATATTTATTTATTTCGCTATAACATCCAATAAGTACAAGAAAATTGAGCTCTTTCGACAACACGATCGACTCCTTTCGTTTCGTAATAACTAGACTGTAGATTTTATTGATTTATAGCAGACACGAGTGAAAAACAAAAGGTATCAGAAGAATTTGAGAATGCACACAATTTTCGAATAATTTAAATTTGCATCTTCTTTCGACGTAAACGATGCATTATATTTTCATTTAGCAAAAATATCTGGCCCGGTAATAAGCATCGAGCAATTGGCGGAACTCTAATCCGGCTTTATCGCCGGCAAACGTGCGAACAATTTGATTTTGACGTCAGCCGTCGCACCTGTGCCGGTCTCGAAGTGGATTGAAGACGATCTCGCGATTAGTATACTTCCAGTACATATACGACACGACTGAAATTCGGCGCGGAACTCTGCGTCTCGCGTTTCTAATTTTCCCCGGCGCCGCTTTCGATAGTTTATCTCCTGTCCAACGAGCACGGCTGACAGAATCGCGCATGACGAATCGTGGAATCATTTCCTCTTGTGCGAACAGCTTGGCGCGCGCGTGCCGAGTAATTTTGCGCGACACGTTTCCGCGCGAAATTCATATTATTCTTCACCTGCCGCTTTACGTCTGCTGATTCGCGGTACACTGACGCGATGTACCTCTTGGAAGATCACTATGGAGTCGTAAAAATAATCGATTTACGATTCATTGTTCGGGAAATCGTCTATTTTCCGGCTCGACTTGTCCGTCGAGACGAGCCTTTTATGGAATTGATGAATTGTGCAGTTTCGAACATCTGCAGCAGTTGGAGGTTTGATAAATGTCTGATAATGTGACAATGTTTCTGATTCATTGCTGACGCGACGTCCTCGGATGCAGTGAATTTTTAATTGCTTCGATTATTACCACGTTCTCTTTTCAGATGTCTTTAACAGATGTTTTTAAAATTGGGATTTTTATGTAGACGTTGGAACTTTTTGGAAATTAACGTGCAATGATAAGATTTGTTAATGAATTTAAGATTATGCCAAGAATCGGTGCAATCTGGAGATAAGTTAACAGAGGTCAGAGCTTCAATGTATTATCAATATTATTAAATACAGAAAGAAATTCCTGTTCGACGTAAACAATTTTTATTTTGCATAACAGTCTGCAGTAATGAATGAACGCAATTTGTTAATTTTCCGAACACAGCGAATTTTCAGTGGAAGTTGTTTGCATTTCATGCGTGTACAGGTGTTGGAAATATTGAATAATAAATGAACTTTACAAAACTGAACAAACACAGACTTACAATTTTTGTAAGAGGCGTCAATAAGCTAACGCGTTTCCTCTCGGCTAATGAGAAAGACAATCAGAGGAAAAACCGAGAGATTAATGGACCTGTCGCGTTTTCAATGGACACACGATTGAGCAGTCCAGATAGAAACAAATTAGATGAGCGCATCGGCTAAAATCATCGATGATGTTCCCCTGGAATTGACTTTTCACTGAACTATTGCATTAAAATTCTTCAATTCAAGATTATTCTGAAAACGTATTGACGAAGAACTTCGTTATGATCAAAATAGTGTAGATAAGCAGGTCTATCGTTGAACTAGTATAAGAAGCCTTAGGAAGTGTTCTTTCCTAAAATCCGAAAATGTCTACCGATCCGAGTGCATCGGAGGCTAAACTTGGGGTCACGTTCTTTGATAACTGTTATCGCAGCCAGTGGAATTGTGGCTCTATCTGTCGTCCGTCCACCCATTGGTTCGTTTCAAAACACAGCTCTCGCGGTGTAAGAATTTTTCCCTCCATACAGAACCGATTTTCATAACATTATGGACTAAAAATAATTTCCAAACAAACAAGATAATGTGGGGAACAGTTGTATGTTACTTAACTGTTCCACACGAGCTCGTCAAGGAGGACAACAAATTTTTGCCAATGCGACTGGTTGTTTTCTCGAGAAGAATTTTTATTTTCTATTCCATTAACACTGTTTTTACTATGGTCTTCGTGTATCCGTTTCACCTTACTTTTTGAATATAAAATTACTTAATTTTCGGTTTTACCGCCAGTTATCATCCTGTACAATTTTTACGTAATTCTAACTTTTTACTTAGTTGAACTGGTTTGATACTGTAGGAAATGATTGATTTGTATGATATTATTTGTTGTTTGAATGTGAGAATCGAGAATCGTATATGAATGCGTGAGTGCCGTGATATTGCGATTGCGACACATCTTGTTTAATCAATATTTGTTCTAGAAAATTTATAAACATTAGAAAAAAGTAGGATATAAAAGGACGTGTTCACGTAGCGATTCGACTTTTTCTCGAGATACGAAACACGTCATCACGTCTGATTTAAATACGATACGTTTACGTTAATTTCCGTTAATTTCATATTTCAGTTGTGTATTTTCTTTTCGAATTAAAACAGTTATTCAGTTACTTAATATATTTTCGCTTACAATACTGTGGGAATTTTCAAGTTGAACGTTCGGTACTCGACGAGCTCGAGAGTATGAGGTAGAGTTAAAGATAGAGATTCTCTTTTTTTATCGTAAACAACCTGTAACTACGTGGCACCGATCGAGGATCCCTGATAAGAGCGATCGATCCGAAATCCGTTGCGATAAACGAAACTGGCGGACCTTGACCCTCGAGCGCGACAACGAGAACCGGAGGAGATCCGCACACACGAGATAACATTCTTATTGCACTGGCGCAGAATCGCGTCCGCCCCTGATAGTGTCGGAAATAATGGCTGATAGCGTCCGTCTATCGACAAACTGGGAAACAACGGGACTCTGATGTTGAAACATTCCTGTATTGTCTATTAAAAAAATTTTAGGGTTAGGTGCAGATTGCAGCGTAGATGCTGGGAAGATTACTGTGAGCAAATCCATCGGTCGGATTTCCTAAATCAATTATATTTTTATTAGAAGGGATAGGCAACCGTGGGGCTCCATGAAATTTTAGGGGAATTTTGAATAGGCTCTTAACACATTTGGTTCTGATGTTGAGAAGACGAGGAATTGTATAGAGTACATGTTTATGTATATTATTTTATTTATTTATATATAGCACATTTATTTACCGAAGACGTTCCCTTGTCGCTGTTCCTTTTAAACGTTTACATAGATACAGTTTCTCAGGTTCGAATGAAAGTGGCGTTTGCCCTTGCACGATTATCATCGATTGAATTGTATCATCGTGTTCATCATGTTTTCAATCACAATACCGTTTTAAATTTAAATCACAATTGCGTGTTAATTGGTGTTCGAACAGTGAGGATATTCGTTCTTTCATGCTTCAATCGATTCAGTGTTTTATTGTACCACCTCCGCGTTCACTGCAGAGCTTCTAACAATCCTAAAAAATTCGGACATCTATTTTCAATACCACAAATGACACTTTCAGAAAAGTCTAACAAATACGAATGTTACGTTTTTCTTTTTAACAGACATGGATTCGTTCGTAGTCAACGTTCTGTAACTGTAAAGAAAACGATACGGCAAGGGGTAAGAAACAGTTTTACCGAGTGTCTTCATTTTTACATTTGCAAATAAGTTCGGTGCCATTTTATCCAATAAAATGTTTGTTTTTTTCTAATAGATTGCAGGGACCGAATACTTCTTTTTGCCAATGTCGTCCACGTTTTCAAATTGCCAGAAGCCCTCTCTCTTTCTCGTTTTACCAAGTGTCTTCATTTTTACATTTGCAAACAAGTTCGGTGCCATTTTATCCAATAAAATGTTTGTTTTTTTCTAATAGATTGCAGGGACCGAATACTTCTTTTTGCCAATGTCGTCCACGTTTTCAAATTGCCAGAAGCCCTCTCTCTTTCTCTTTTCGAGTTTTCCATTAAGATTCGCGTGTCCCACGGTCGAATCTCGTTGGCACGAGAGCCACCGATTGCTTTCGCGACTTCTCCAGGGGAACGGGGATCGTTGCAATTTCCTTAACGAGGCTCAGCGCGGGCAATTTCCTACAGGACACAGCTCGGTTCTTCCTCTCACGCGAGGACAGTTCCGTCCGCCATCGTTGTCGCGGATTGTGAAATGAAAATCGTTCGCTGCGGCTCTGACAATGATCATCCTTAATTATGCCTCGAATTGTGTTGGGATTGGGTGAGGAAATAACCTTCGAAACAGAAAAGATTCGATCATGCCTCTCCTGTCGTCGGCGGACGAGATCCCATTGTTTTCTTGCGATCGCTGATGGTCAAAACAATTTTTCCGATCAAATGAAAAACTCACTATTATTTATTAACACTGAACCTATCGAGCCTTAAAAGTAACTGGTACATGTTCCCCTTATAAAAATGATAAGATTGATTTTATTCATACATTTTGTGGGTCCCATTATAATATATGCTCTACTGAAGAGATTTCTACAATCGATTCTTATAAAATCATTTCTTTATTTCAATAATTGCAAAATAATAAATCTGGTATCGGTCATTCTGACCGGTGGCGGTAGGTTTGGCGTTAAAACGCATATGTCATCAAGAAAAATGCTGAAAACTGCTTGTCAAAGCGAACCAAAAATTCGTTACAATTATATTGACGTAATAATTCTTTCTTCAGAGGACACCACGCTCCATTTCGGCACCGACGATGACTTCCTGATGATCTTTCTGCGACCGTGCAAATACTACGCGGCCAGCGCCTTCGAGTTGATGAAGAGAGTGGCCGAGTTCAAGGACAAGAACGCCAGCCTCTTCAAGAACCTGGTGCCCAGCGACGAGAAAGTAGCTATCCTCGAGCACAACGTCGTCAACGTCTTGAAAGGCAGAGATCATAAGGGCAGGAGGGTGATGTTCGTGAACTGTGGAAAAACCTGGGAACCTTCTAAGGTTACCGCTGACCAGATACTCAGACTGTTCTATCTGATCCACGACGTCGCCATGTTGGAACCGGAAACGCAGGTGAGAATCATAAAACATTCGGAATTAATCGTTTATACATTTAGAACAACGTAAGAAATCTAAAAAAAAATACAGAAACACCAAGTATGTAGTTGAATTGTTTCCTTTATCTCGATCGACAATTTGTTAACAACGTATATTGATGTTTTCAGCGCGCTGATTTAATTTTCAACGTTTCGGTCCAGTTTTAGACCATTTTCAAGAAAACATTTTTTTTATATAATTCCGTCTGTAAAAATTTAATCAATGTAGATTATGTAACTCAAGTCAAATTCTGTACAAAAAACCAAAAGTTTGAAAAACAAACCTACTTGCTAAGTGAACAAATTATGTTTGAGTCTTCTCATTTTGTAACCACGTGCTGGCTACATGCCAGTAATATACAGACTGAGGTAAACGTAATGATTAGCCATCACGTAGTTACAAAATGATTAAGACTCGAAAATAATTTGTTCACTTAACAAGTAGGTTTGTTCTTAGAACTTTTGGTTTTTTCTACAGAATTTGACTTGAATTACATAATTTATATTGATTTAATTTTTACAGACGGAATTATATAAAAAAAATTTTTTCTTGAAAATGGTTTAAAATAAGACCGGAACGTTGAAAATTAAATCAGTGCGCTGAAAACATCAATATACGTTGTTATGTAGTTTAATTTCCTAGTTGAGCCGAGATATTTTGCTAAATACAATGTGCGATGGAGATCAAAAAATTCCAAAGAACCAAAGTACTTTAGAAAACTGTGCTCGAAGAGAATGTTTAATAAACGAGTTTGTTTGAAAGTCTAAAAGGGAATTACGTATTGACGCACAGAGAGCAAAGGTCATTGCAAACAGAAAAACGCGAAGCGTCATTGTTAAACGCAGAGGGCAGCGCAGCGTTCGCGGGGTGATTTGTTATTGAAAGTTCCCATGAATGCAAATCGCGAGCAGCGACAAGCGTTCACTTTAATTCGGTGTAGTCGGATAGGTGATTTCAATGCTGGGGCTCGACTTGATAATTCGCGGTTTGCGAATCTATTGTATTTATCAACATAGTTCTGTCATTCCATTGCGCAGTTTTCAAAACCAGTCGGAGGGTTGTACAACAGCTTATGCGAAACACTTGGTTTTCATCGCGTGCTCGATCCCGTTTCCTCGTGATACTCAAGCCGCATTTCTATTCGCAGATTTACGGGGTCGTCGTGATTATGGACTTCGACGGACTGGCCATGAAGCAGGTGCTGGGGCTGACTCCATCTTTCAGCATGAAGCTACTGACTTTCATCCAGGAAGCTATGCCGTTACGTCTTAAAGAGGTTTGCCACAGAAACTTAATGGGCTATTCTGGCTTTTCATTTTCAAAATTTTCATTTAGTATAAGTGTCGTAGAATACATAAAAAAATATACAGGCTGTTTCAGCCAAATCAGGTCACCTAAATATCTCCTTTATTTTTAATGACACGAAAAATATTTATGGCATAATTTAAATGGTATCGAAGGAGGAATATCATAGAAGATCAATTTTTTTTGTCCGGTTATTTTATCATGGTATTTTTCAAGATCATCGTTTTTTTATCAGGTAACTTGTTTTTTTTATTCCATCTTATAGCTTTTGAAAAAATACATTTGAATATGCTAAAGTCATTAGCTTCAAGTGACCTTGAGACCAAAATATGTGATAAAATTAGGATTATATTTGAACTTACTGTTTTTGTTATAACATTATAAGTTATATGTAAGTGCACACGTTATACCTGCAATTTTATCACATTTTTTGCACTCAAGGTCATCTGAAGGTGATGACTACAAGATGAAAATAACAAAATAAGTTTCCTGATAAAAAAATAACGACGACCTCGAGAAAAACCAAGAAAAAATAACCGGACAAAAAAGTGTTCTTCTATGATATTCCTCCTTCCATTTAAATTATGCCATAAATATTTTTCGTGTTATTAAAAATAAAGGAGATATTTAGGTGGCCTACTTCGGCTGAAACAGCCTGTATATACGGCAATGTACTCCTAGTATTTTTAAATAAAATTTTTAATTATTCATTTGTTACTTATTCAGTAGTTCTTCAGATAATTTAAATCACCGATATTTTTAAACCAATGCAATATCGTTTCTTAGTGTAGACGTACGCGTCTAGACGCAGTTCTGACGAATGTAGTGTAAAAGGCGTTGCGTTGGGATAACAAAACGCTGCGTCCAGACGCACAAAGGAGATCGCACCTTAAGATGTCATCCATTTTTCTTTCACACTTGCATCGACAAATCATGCTTAATTTTCAAGTTGCTGGTGTTGACTCAATCGTTCTTCGTAGGTTCACATCGTGAAACAACCGATCCTGTTCAACATGGTCTGGCAGATGTTCAAGCCCTTCGTCAGGGAGAAGTTGAAGAAACGCATGTTCTTCCACGGCAGCAAAATGGACTCTCTTCACAAGCACATCCCGGCGAGCCACATGCCGAAGAACTATGGCGGCAATCTGCCGGAGATCGACTATACCAGCGCCGACTGGTACCCCGCTTTGATCAAATGCGAAGATAGAATTAAAGGTGACATTTGACATATGAACTAGTCAAAATTCGTGAAGAATTAAAATTGATCAAATGCTTGACATTCGATTAAACTGCGGATTTAAAATTGTCGAGAGAGAACAAGCATTTAAGAGTATCGATATAATATTATGAATTTGTTCAAATTATTAAGGAAAGAAATTTTTCATTTGGTTCCAGTACCAATTGATGTAAAAATTGTTGATTTGCATGCAAGATCCGCAGTCCGTTGATCACGTACAAAGTATTTCTTCTTTAAATATGTACATATTAATATCGATTTCTTTATTTTTCAGTGTGGAATACATACGGTCTCCGCAAGGACTAAATAGACTGAGATTCCCGTGAGAGTCGAGGAACCATAATTGTTACGCGGAACGCCTGACGCGGTCGCGATTGTTACGTATTTCTAATGAATTGCTAATAAATTGTATACTTTTGTACAGCAGACAACTGTTTCAATAAACGAATACACTACGGTTATTCCAAAGCAGCGTAAATACTTCAATATAAATACAAACAGAAGATTTGCATCCTCGAGACAATGGTGATCGCAATTTTTAATTTTATTGACAATAACTGACCTCTTTATGTAAACATATCCAGAAATTAGATTAACAATTCAATTATTGATGCGTCCACCTACATAAATAAACTAATAAACCATTAGGAACTATATGTAATCGTCATGCAAACGTTTCTCGCTGCGAATGATAATAATTACGTAAATCAAGGTGACAATATCCTGTGTGCCAACCTGTATCAATATTAGATGGTAATAGTCGGTAATGAATCTCGTGTGAATGATATTGTCAAGGTACAATACATCCGATGGAGAAATATGAATTAAAGAACATTTTTCGGAATATAACAATGGCGGACAAGGGCGAGCAGAGGCATCGAATATGAAGAGACCGATAAAAACAGGGACGGAAGTATTGGAACGGTGAAACCACGGAAAACAGAAAATTCCGTGGGACAATGGAATTCTAATTAAAACGGACCGCTGGATTAACGGCGGAAGATAAAACTGCTGTGAAATTGGTCCCTTGGTAAAATTTCACAACCCGAGCGACCGTGTCAGCGATTTATACCGATATTCCAGAGCGTGTTGACTATGTATGTGATTTTCATGACGTGTCATCGTGTGTCTGACGATCAACGATTTGTCAACTGTACGTCCTCTGACTTCGCTGAAATAGGAAACTCTAACGATTCCGTGTCAATAATACATAAAAAATTGCAAAATGATATCGGCGCTACGGTTCGATCAATAAATTACTTTAAGCAATTTTGCTAATTATAAATTAATTCGACGTTTCGGTTCTAATTTGAACCATTTTCAAGAAATTAATTGAAATTGCGTCTGTAATCAAAATATTTTCAATAAGACATACAATTTTCAAATTTTAAAGAACAGAAATGAAACTAAATTGAAAAAACAATTGTATAAAAAGAAGAGGAAAATTTTTGTACTCACTTGCTTAGGTGTGATTAAATATTTAAATTTGAGAGTCGTGAGACACGTGAACCGCGTGCGTTCCCCATGTCTGTTTGCACGACACTGATCATTCTTGTACGCGATCTAGGTTAGCAAGATCGATATAGAGCGGTAAATTCAAAAATTAGCAAAATTGCTTAAAGTAATTTATTGATCGAACCGTAGCGCCGATATCATTTTGCAATTGTTTTTAACAATAATACGATCGAGAAACACACGTTTATATACATAAAAAATAAATTGCAACGATATCGTTATCGACGTCTTTAGTATAACTATTCTCTATCGATCAGTCGATTTCAATGTCATACAAATATCATTAGGATATTCAATTAGACGAGCAACTGTTTTTCTGTCGACAGTGCAGTCGTAAAAGGCTTAACAAACACTGTAAAATTTACTGGAATAATTTGTTTCGCTCTCCATTGTCAAACTATTTTATGCACTTCGTTCTGCAGCTGAATCCAATCATGTCCTAGTTAAACGAAGAGAATTTAGTACTTGTCAATTGTCCAAGGGCAAACGAAAGAGGTGCCCATAAATGGTGCAGAACTTTAAATTCTTCAACTTTCACGGTCCCCAGTACAAACACTCGGCGAAGGCTTTCTCCTCGCGTATTTCGCAAGCGTGATTCCGCCGTAATTGCTTACTCGCCACGAAAAGCAGTGCAACAACGCAGTTCCCTCGCATTACGTGACGAGTGTATCCATATCCTAGGACTATAGCAAGCGGTGCTTTGGTACAAGCGGTTAGATGAAAAATAATGTTCTTTTTATATAAATCGACGCATCCATAACGGTGAAACACGAAAATTCGCAAAACGGACGAATATTCAATGCTATATTTGGTTACACTACTTTCCAGTAAAACCAATAAAGAAGTTAGAAATAAATAAATTCACAAGCACTTTGCTGTCTTATAAAAGTTGCAGTTGGCAATAAGATAGCGAATTCCTGAGGCTGTTGCGTTATGTACAGTGGGTGTATAAAGTGTTCGTACATCTTTTAAAATAGAATAACTTTTTTATAATTATACCAAATCACCTGGTTTTTTATTATCAATTGGAAGCATTGAAAATTTTGAAACATTTTCCAAACATTACAATTTACAAGGTTGCAGGGAAAAATAAAAAAACATTACTGTATCAGGGTCTTTAATGAAAATTAAAAATTTAAATTTAATGAAAATTAAAAATTAAAAATTTTCATTACGGGCTCAAATAAAAGAGTTTTAAAAAGTGCAACCTCGTAAATAATAATTTTTTGGAAATCTTTTTTGCATATCATTTCATAAACCAATGCTTCTAATTAATGATAAAAATCAGGTTGTTTGGTGCATCATAGAAAAGTTATTCCATTTTAAAAAGTGTACGAACACTTTGTACATCCACTGTATATTTCCGATCCTAATTTCGTGTCCTATTTAAAGAAGCTTGGACTCGTTAATTTGGCACGATCAAGTATGACGCGAGAGCATGGCGCAATAGAAATTTCTCTGTTGTGTCGTGTGTCACGGCCTCGTTTTCGGCTGTCATTACGAATCAGGTTGGTAGTCGCATCGGGCTCGCTCTCTCAGAGGTCTGAGAACGTTTGCTCGTTATGCAAACTCCGGAAGGCGTTCTGACGATTTTGTAATTTATATCGTCCATCGTTCCCGTTTTTCCCATCGGTGAACCGGTCCCACGGTGTTTTAGGAGGCTGTCGGTGTCGGCTTGAGTTTTTTACGGCATTGAAAGTTTCCACTTTTTCCCGACAGTTTTCGCCGTTTTCGCTGTTATTCAGGTGGACTTTTTACTTTCCCGCCTAAACTTGCAGGTCCCTCCGCCTCGTCCGCGTTTAACAGGACCATTTTTCTCCAGTTTTTTTCAACTTTGTCCAGAGCCACACCGCGCCACCAACAAAAAGTTTTTGCGAAAGTGCCAATCTATTTTCTCACCTTGTAGATCACTTTATCAAAATATTAGTTTATCGCCGTTTCATCGAAGCTTTCCATTGAAATTGATCCTCGACAAGAAAGGAGCACTGACACGATGTACTGCGACACCGAAACTTGATTATTCAATATAACAATTTTTGAAGAATTAAAAAATACGTGTGGCGACCACTTCGTGAAATTATTATTTAGAAGTGCATTCTTCGGCTTCTTTTTCATACAGCCTAGTCATGGGAAAATCTATTAATAAGCTTCCGGTAGGTGAAATGTCAATAGACGAATTTTAATGCGATATGAGAAATGTCTGCATGAATTGCAAAATACAGAAGCTACATTCATTTCATTATTTAATCATTCTAACCAGTCGGAAATGGCAAAATAGTATCTTGTAAATGCTTCGAATGTGGTGTACCCATATTTCTTCACTGATTAACTTAATCAAAAAAATTCCTTTTTGTTGTCTCTAGTTATTGGACAACACGCAAAATGACCACAAACTTCTTTCTCCTTCTAAAAAATCACGAACAACAAAGAAGTCACAGCAACAATAATTTGCAATGTAAGATGTTGAAAGCAAAATGGCGTCCTGGATCACCACACAAAAATCATGCAACAATCTCAAACGAGAAACCAACGAAATTCATCTACAAAATCAAAACTGACACCGGAAGCAGAATTCTCGACAAGATGGCGGCGGTCTATTCCTAATCCCGAGTAGCCAAGCGACAGGCAGCACTTTGTGCAGGAAGTGAACTGCGCGCGGAATCGTTGAGAGAAAAAGAAAAAGGAAAACCTGATTCCCGGGAGGCATCGTCGCGGAACCGTTAGATGCAAGGTACCGAGAGAGACGAGACGGTACGGGGGTTCGGGGTCATGACACTGCGATGTAACAGGGGGGAAATGTGTTAGTTCGCCTCGGCTTCCCGCTAATAATGCTCGACATTTGACACTAGGAGTCCTGATGAAAATTTCATGTCGACCGTGGAAGTTCCCAGTCGACTATCCTTCGTCTTTTTTCACTGTCACGAGCAAGTTGCTAGTCTCGAGGAAAGGTGGGAGTAACGGCCGGTCGCTTTCCAGCCGATTTCTGACAGCGAGGCGTCTGCACGAGGCAGTCTTCTCCGGTGTGTTGGCCACGCTGGGTCCTCACCTTACTTGGCGAGCAACAACCTGTTTCCTCGTTTCCTTCTTCCTCTTCAGCGTCGTCCTGCCTGGCATCCTGATCGTGAATTCCCTCGCGCTCGAACCGTGAAATGACAACCTTGGATCGGGCCAGCGGGATTTCCTGAGACCAACATCCTCATTCGCGAGCTAACCGAGGTCACACCATTCGGAAGAAAACCTCCGCGACTCCAGAGGTCTGTGCCATAGTTACTGCGACGAGGGCCCAGGATTTTCAAGGATTTTAGTCACAGTTTGATCAGGTACCTTGTTGTTGTTGTCGTCGTTCTTGCTTAGCGGTGGCTGCGATGTTGGGACATCCTGAATGTTATTCCTGAGGGATTGGGAGTGTTCTCGGGTAGGGACTACGGTTTTCCATGGGCTGAAACTTGTTTTCGAGTGATGTTTTTCGTGGGTTTTTTCGGTTTGTGTTGGACTATGAGCGTTTAAGAGGATTTGTGGTTTGAGTTTTGGTAACGGGCGAACATTTGCAATCATCCATGACGCGTTCTGGGTGACTGATTATTTATTTTTGTGAGTTAATTATAAGACTGTCCGATTGATTGGAATTTTCCTGTGAAAACCGCGGGACAATTGACTTTAAGTCATTCGCGGCGAGCAAGAATTTTTGGGAGTATAGTTAATTAATTCGTCAAGGAATATGTATCGAGGAAAAGTATAAAGGAAACGTGACTTGTATAAAGAATGTCTTGTCCGACCTTGCTAACGCTCTGCAGTTCGATTTGCAAGAAAAAAGAATTCCTTCCAAAACGACTGTCTGTAAATCATTTGAGAGAAGAGAAATATCTGTTCGTGATTTCGCCGTCTTTGTACATGCTTGAATGCTGGTTCACCTTGCAGGGAACATGAATCGAAGAATATCTCGAATGGGGGAATTTGTTCGATGACATTCCATTCAAATGCAATTCATGTTTCCAGTGATCGCGAAATTTAAGATGCAAGTTTAAGGCGTGTCGATCTCTCAATTAGATCCGCTGTTGATCTACAAGTTTTTGGAGCGTGTAATACTAATTCCGAAGCAGTCATAATACATTCTTTTTTTAATAGGAAAATCACAACGTTAGACTATTACATATGAACATAAACAAAATATAAATTGCGAGTAATCTTAACAAACAAAACAGAAGGATATGCTTTTTTGTTTCACTGCAGAAATCAAATATTTTAATCTCCAGGAGAAATTGAGCTTTCTTTTTGTAATCGAATCGTTACATTTCAAAATGCTGATCTTGACGAGCTAGGAAATAATAACCGCAGAAGTTACGAATATTAATTGCTGAAATATGTATGCTTCAGTTGCACGAGAAAAAAGATCGAACAGTTGCCTTTTAATGATTTTTCGAAATGATTTCGATATTTCTATCGTTTCACATATCGATTTTCTAAGTTTGATATAAATTGGAAAATAGGTGATGAATAAATGCATGGACTGTCCGTAAATATGCATAAAATAAATATACATAAGAGGTCGTATAAACACGAAGTTACATAATCTGGATAAGCTGATGTTTTTATTACGTTTTTATTATCGTTCGATGACAAGCGATTTAGGTTTAGAAGAAACAAAATTAATTTATTCGTTGTTTACTCGGTCACAGTTAGAGCCATTTAAAAAATTTCCCTCTACTCGGAATTGACGTTTGTTCTCGTCATAGTAATTTTCCAAACATCTTCAGGTATAAATTTCGAGTAATCGCAGAGAATCCTCAGCGATTTCTCTCGAAGTTCGCAGACTCTGGTTCTGTGCCCTGTTAATCGAACTTCCGTCGATTATTTCTCCCTCGAATCGCAATTCCCATCGACAAGCGTTTTATTCGAACTTCGCGACCGCGACGATCGAACTTCCCAGCACCGCAACTTCATTTTACCGGACGAAACTTCCCTCGAATGGACTCCCTAACGATGCAGAATCGTTCTGCCTGAACATCGGTCGAAAGTTTCACCGTAGGAACGCGTTCGTATCCGCGATTTATCCCGAATGACGCGACGATCTCCAACATTCACCGCGCGATTCCTTTCTACGATCACGTTATGCCTACGGGGACCATATGTGCATCACTGGAGAGGACAGTCCTCTTAATCGTAAAATTCTCTATTTCAAATCATCTCGAATTTTGAATTATTCAAGTACATTTACCTTCGTTCTTACAGCAGCTAGACTTCTCTGAAATCTTTAGAACGTGAAAGGAAAGGTCCATTTAATTTTTGTTTTGTATAAAACAATAAAGAAAACCGCGAAAAGAGCGAATCCGAATTCGACGCTGTTTTAGAATGAGTTAACATTTACCTTCATTCTTACAGCTGCTGGACTTCTCTGAAATCTTTAGAACGTGAAGGGAAAGGTCCATTTAATTTTTGTTTTATATAAAACAATAAAGAAAACCGCGAAAAGAGCGAATCCGAATTCGACGCTGTTTTAGAATGAGTTAACATTTACCTTCATTCTTACAGCTGCTGGACTTCTCTGAAATCTTTAGAACGTGAAGGGAAAGGTCCATTTAATTTTTGTTTTATATAAAACAATAAAGAAAACCGCGAAAAGAGCGAATCCGAATTCGACGCTGTTTTAGAATGAGTCAACATTTACCTTCATTCTTACAGCTGCTGGACTTCTCTGAAATCTTTAGAACGTGAAAGGAAAGGTCCATTTAATTTTTGTTTTGTATAAAACAATAAAGAAAATCGCGAAAAGAGCGAATCCGAATTCGACGCTGTTTTATAGTAAGTTGTATTCAGTGACGCAATGGTCGCGAGTGGAATTATAGTCAGAGTGAACGAACTTTCTGATGCGTTTCTTTGTCAACGGTTTCGCGTGGCTTCTGACTCGGAAGTGCGATAAAACTTCTCGGTCCATGGGAGACAAAGAAGAGATAAGCCGAACGCATCTTTGTACGGGCTCTTTGTTGCAGGAAATGCGAGTCAAATGATGTACATCAAGGACTCCGTTAATTCTGAGTCTTTAATCTTTGTTTCTGTGAGTACTTACTCACCAGACATAGATAAAGCACTAATAGATTTCGATTGAGCAAGAGTTATCGAATCAACCATAAATTCAAACGTTTCCATCGGCCAGCGGAGAGATAAATTTTATTCACAGATATTTTAATTCTCGTTTTTGTAAATTAAATCTCGGAAACGCGAGTCTACGCGGAGATTCGATAAGAGGCGTATTCAAACGAGCCAATCGACGCTGTTTAATTGTCTTATCGGTGACACATCCACTGGATTAGGATCTGTAGTGTGCGTGTAGTTCGCACGCAGCTGCACTTTGATCGACTCATTCTCCTAATCTCCGATCTTGGGAATTTTGTCAGTGTGTTTCGCGATCAATGTCCGTTATTGAATAAAATTTTCATTAAAATTTTGAAGCTTTATTTGGGAATTTTTGGAGGCTGCGTCGGCCATTTCTCTTACAGGCGTCTGTATGACAAAGTATTGGGTTCGTAAGAAAGTAATTTCGGTATTTTAAGGTGAAATAAAATTATGAAGCTACCGGCAAGATGGCAAAAGATCATCGAACAAAATAGAAAATACTTTACTGATTAAAGTTCATCGCTTGAATAGAAAAAAATTGGGTATCATTTCACTTTAAAATACCGAAATTACTTTCTTACCATCTCAATATGTAGATGTTTCAATGTTCAAGAGTGTGTTGGTTCTTACGAGAGCTTCTGGAAACTTAAAGTGTTTCTTTGGTTTCGTGAGAAGACGCGAATCAGATTAATGAGGTGATTTATTGTTGCAACGACACTGCACACTGTTTGACACGCACACGCACAAATTCATCGCTACACTTTCAGCCTACTTGGATTTTTGGTTTGGTTTAATATTGTTTATGTGGTTTTATTCGTTTCCCCGAAAATTGGCAATAAAGGTGGCAGTTCATAAAATGCTTAAAAATACAAAAAGTTAGAATCGCTCTTTAAATAGAGTGTTTCTAGTGCATCCCATGATCCCCCACTTCTATGTATCCATCTTATGATAAAAATCTTAAGAAAAACTATGAGCGTTTCGATTTAAATTGTTTCACTTGCCTCAAACTATCATCGATATTCTTTCGGCAATAAAAATACTGATATCCTCTTCAATAAAAGTGAATGGTATATTTATCGAGCCTTCGTTTGATATCTATTTAATCTCTAATTAAAATGCAAAGAAAAAACGGTGATTTCTTATCTAAATTATTTTTCGATTGCCGACACTTTCTTATCAGTAGACTGCGGACTTTTATGCAAAATAAAAATTATAATACGTTAACCAATTAATCAATTGTACAAATCAATAATCTTAACGAGTTGAAAACAGCACAATAGTATCTAAAAAAGAAATTCTAATTGTTCCGACTGTTTTGCATTTGATTTACTCATTTCTTCACTAAAAAAAAAACATAAAATCCGCTGTCTATTTATCAGAGATAAATAAATTTTATGATAGATACAGAAAATGGAAAAATGTTATTTTTGTGTCAAAGTATTGCTACCATTTTTAATACGAATAATAACCAAACTGGTTAGAGAAACAACTACCCCAAAAATCTTTCAAAAGTAGGAACCAGAGTATCGAAAAATTGTGAACCACACAGTAAAGTGGCTGTACAAAGTGTTCGTACACCTTTTGAGATAGAATAACTTTTTTATAATTTTACTGTTGAAGATTTTACTGAATTTATCGTCACCTTATTTCCCGCTCTTGAAGTTCTGTATTTCTTTTCGACATTACTATTTGTATGTATTTTTTTTATATTATTTAATTAAATGCGAATGAAATCACACGCGTTGGTTAGGTACAAACTGTAACGTACCATAAAATAACAGTAAGGCGTTTGCTCTCCCTCTCTGTCCGACTCTCTTAGTTAGACTACGAACCCTACGTATACAGTAGCATACACTCGCACTCGCCCCACTTCGTTCGAGCTGCCGAAGGAGTGGGGAGTTAGAACGCTAGCTCGGCTGACCATCCCTACCACTTCCGTTACGCATTTCCGTTTCATCGCCAGATCGGTTTTACGCCTACCGCGCCTAAAGAAGTTTCGCTTCAAAAAGTTATTCAATTTTAAAAAGTGTACGAACACTTTGTACACCCACTGTATACTCAGAAAACCACTGACCACCGTGAACCCAGCTGCTGATTCCCCAAAAATCAACTGTAGCAGGCCGAACGTAGTCGCGTTGCCGATAGAAACAAGATGGGGTCGGTTGCAGAACGCGACTCCCTGTTTCCCCTGTTATGCTCAGCTGGCAACTGGATCATCGGTTTAACCTTTGAACCCTTGTGTACGCGGTCAGGTGGGCCACAGGCACAACAGGCACAGCACACGAGAGGGCTCTCAGAACACTTGAAAAGATACAAGCAACAACCACAGAACAACAACAGCAACATAAACACCACGCGACGCAAAGTGTCCATAGTTTGTGTCGTCACTGTTTCGGACACCGTAGACGTCACGTAGGAAAACACACATAAGGGGGACACTCCCTCTGCGGGATTTTCGTTCAGGATAGTTTGCAGCCTCTCGAGGAGGAACCGGAAGTTGACCATGTATGTCCGACAGATCTCCGTGAGACAGGGGGTTCCCGGGGCAGGCAAGGGGAGCGACAGTTCGACGATGTCCAGGCAACGGGACCAAGATGGCGGCGGCACCATCATCAGTGTCAGGGACGTGCCGTGTTTCAAGATCGAAAACTTTGTCCTGGCAGCGGATTTCGACGATACCGACGAGTTCTTTAGGGAAAAGGCCGAAAAGGAGCTCAGGGAGACGCCCGAAGTCGTCCAGCAAGCTCTCAAGGACATCAAGGTGCTTGTTCAAGGTAACTGTCTCTGCTAGGTTAACCGAGACATTCGATCCCTAACAAACCCAACCCGCGAACCGGTTGTGAACCATTTTCTCGGTGACACGATCATGTGTGGATCCTGAGGACTTTATTATTTTTCTATTGAATAAATTTTACGTAGCCTATTTCTACACTTCCATTATTCCTATTATTGTTAAACTTTCCGCTTTGTCGATCGTAGATATTTAATAGAAATTGTGTGATGATTTCGGCGCACAGGTTCGATCAATTATTAAAACAAGCGATTTTGCAATTTAGAAAATTTTCGACGTTTCGATTCAAATATGAGCCATTTTTAGGAGAAAATGTGCGTCTGTAAAATAATATGAGATAATAGCCAACAAAAACTTTGCCTTCTTGCTATGTGTAAAGGAATAATGTATGTACATTCAAATCTGGATCGAAACGTCGAGGATTTTCTACATTGCAAAATTGCTTGTTTTAATAATTGATCGAACCTGTGCGCCGAAATCATCACACAATTTCTATTATTTCTGCTTGGAATGATTTAATCGAACCCATTCTAAAATAAATTTCAATGAAAAAAGATAAATCTTGATAGAAGAGACTGCAAAATTCTGAAGAGAGAACGATAGACAGAACGAACCGACGATAGAACTTTTATCGAACGTATCAAGCAAAAGGAAATACGATTTTAAAATACACTGTGCACAGTACGATATCGGTTCCCCCGATAGAACGAAGTTCGTTTATCGATCGAGATAAAAATCGTTCCGTAAAAATATCCGAGTATAATCTGGATTTTTCATCGTTTACCGTTTTCCTCGTGATCGCGAATATATCTACTATAGATTGCTATAATGCTCCGCCGAGAACCGGCTCGGATGAAAATGAAAGTTCCGCTTGCTCGAGCGTCGGTAGAACTTGAAACCAAGAGTGACAGTTCTACGATGGACAGGTTGTGAAGGATTTATGTACTTTCTACCGTGGAGAGATTACTCGGGAGTGCAGAGAAGAGAAACAAATCAGTGATAAATGCCGAGAGCCGTAGAGAGCGTTGCTTGGAATTGCTGTTCTTCTCTTTGAAAACAATTATTGCTTACCTTGGATTATCTGTCGCGAAATAGACTATTTTAAACGGGTGATAAAGTAAAAAATATTAAAATAACAATTGAAAAATCCTGACGCTAATCTAAACTAATTATTGATACTAATTATACTAATGATTGATCGAACCTGTGCGCCGACATCATCACACAATTATTACAAAATTTCTACGATCGAAAAGTTGAATTTATATGCTAATCTAAACGTCTATTTTGTATAACATTTTCATTTTGCAAAAAAATCTGCAGTCGTTTTGTCAGACGATAAGATATCATTTTGAAATGTTAGTATTATGAAGCATCAATGCCCGTGCAATATTGTGCATTTATGACAATTAACGCTTTTACGACGATGTATCTGGTATCTAAGGTCAAGTAGTTCTGCTAGGAGCATTAACTTCTGCAAATCATTGACAGCAATTCACCAAACAAATTGCATTCGAACGGCTATTTAACACTCTACCGAGACTTTTATTAGCCATAAAGTTCTAAATAGAATCGGATATCGGTGTGTGACCGGTGTAACAGGCTCGAGGCAATAATTTCCACGATGTCTGTAGTGATTTGCGGTTACGATCGCCCATGAATTACTATTCTCTTTCATGCTCGGAAGTGTACAGTGAGAAGAATCAAGATGGCCTCTAACCTTCGTGTTTTCGATTCCAGGTGAACCGGAACTTACGCTACCGGATGACGACGAGTTCTACCAGAAATTCTTGCGTCCTTGCAAGTGGTACCCGAAGAGCAGCTACGAGCTGGTAATATTTTTTCTGCATTTGTTATCGAAATAATTAACTAATAATTAACCCTTATCCATCCACTGTGTCAATTTGACACAGTTTTCCCGAAATAGGTCATACTGTTCTGTTGTTTGTAGGTTTTGTCCGAAACTTCGTGACTTTTATTGTTTTAAAGCGAAACACAATCAGAAAACCTAAGATGGAATCGAAAACATCCAAAATAACTGTTTACCATTTTATTTTATTGACTTTTTATCACTGTGACAATTTTACACCGAGGGACAGATTCAGTTTGTGAAATGAAGGACGGACGAGTATTAAAATAATTAATCCACTAATCGAGTAATTTTGTTTCGATAGTTGAAAAGGTTCTACAAGTTCAGGGCAAACCACCCACGTTACTGCGACAACTTGCTGCCCAGCAACGAGAAAAAGGTTTTATCCTCGGAAATACTAGTTCCTCTGCCTGATCGCACGCCACATGGTTGTAGAGTGTTGCTTGTTAATGCTGGAAGGAAGTGGAACCCGAAACAAGTCAGCATGGATGAGATCTTCCGGTCTGTCATGCTTTCGTTGGATGCCGCGATGGCAGAACCTAAGACACAGGTCTGTAGAAAAATGCGGAAGAGGTTAGTTAAATAACTCCAACATCCAACATCTACACAGACATTTTCATTCGCTCTTTCAATAATTTTATTGTGACTTCGGAACTATTGGTTCGATCAATCCATTATTGAAGAGCAATTTTGCAATTTATGAAATTCTAATTTCGTTGTTTCGGTCTATGTTCAGACCATGCTCAAGAAATTAATAATTTCAACTGGTGACTAAACAGTTTCATTAATCAACCTAATATTATGTTTTGTTTTAATATTTCACAGACGCAATTATTAATTCTTGAGAATGATCTAAACATTTGCATCAATTCAACAATTCAATTTCATAAATTGCAAAATTGCTGTTAAATAATAGATCGATCGAACCAGTGCGCCGATAACATCGATATACTTTGCTTAACAAATATACGATTGATAAAAAAGCAGTTTTATCATTACAATAGCTAGTGGACGTTTGTGTGAAATAAAAATGGTTCTCTTCGATCGCGACAAGTAAAAGTTACACAAGTATTTTCATTCTTCTTCTAACAATTTTAATTAGGCGAAAGTATGTAGTGCGGTAACATTTTTAGATATTTTTGGATAAAAGGATCAACGTTGATCTCAAGGAACCAGGTAAAAGATGTTGTTGAGCTCGTGTCTTGAATATGTAAATCGCGCGAAGAATCTATTGACTTTTCCTGCGAAGCACGGATTCTACAGAAATATTACACAGCTTGTTCAACACTCGGAGTGTTAGGATTCTGTAAAATTGATATACCTCTTGTTAAGCTAATAATTGTGCACATTGAACTTTGTCGTCAAACTATGCGAAGTCATCGACGTTTGCTTTCACACGGGCCCTCCATCTTGTCGCTGTGTTGATCACAGTGTTTAGCACACAAGTGTCGCTCGTCTTGTTTGCACTGTGTGCTTTGTTCATGTTTTTCTTCTTTGTTTAAGAACCAGGATTTTCATTTGCATTGAAACATCCATTGGAAGACTAACAATACTAACGAACAATTAAATTCAATAAACATTCAGTTTGATAACGTTAATAATTTTTTGCGTTAAAGATTAATGAACAAACAATGGATTTGTAATGATTTTTTATTATGGATTTTAAAACTTTGACTTTTTGTTCCAGATCGCCGGTGTCCACGTGATCTTAAACATGGAGGGATTCTCGTTGAGGCACGTGACGCACATCACGCCGACTTTTGCAGCAACCCTGACAGAATGGATGCAGAGATGTTTGCCATGTCGCCTAAAGGGTATTCACATAGTGAATCAGCCTTTCATATTCAATATGGTCTTCGCCATTTTCAAACCTTTCCTTCTAGTAAGTCGTTTTGACAGTCGTCTCCATCGAACAGCGAAACGAACGATTTTTACAGTCGCTACTTCCGCGTTCATTGCCATTTTACATTGTATTTGCCAACTTTAGTCATTTACATCATACTCAAACAAAACCAAATGAAATTTTATCGAGATCTTTGCTGTTCGAAAAATAAGCAATGTGAAACTTGATAAAATGGTCCATTCATCCATTAATTGTTGTATTAAATTATCATCAGCATACAATGCTCAAAACTCCCAAATTAAATTCTGTTAAAATCCTTTTTGGAAAATAATCGAACAATGTGAAACTGATAGAATGGTGTTTCCCATGGCCCATTCTATCCATTGTCAAAGAGATGTCAATTTCTAACAGCGGTGCCATTCTCCCAGGTTTCTCCTCTCGGTTCATCTGCGATCGCAGGTGAAAGTGTTAATCCGAGTACGCTAATTAGTTCGCGTAATGACTCCATCACCGTGGCAACTATGGTTAACTTGCGAAACGAGGCGGTTTCGTAAATATTCATGTTCCGGATTTCTTGCAGGAGAAAACGCAGAAGAGGCTTCATTTCCACGGGACGGATCGTGATTCGTTGATCTCGCACCTGAGTGCCAAATCTGTGCCAACCGACTTGGGCGGTGAAATGGTCTTGCCAAAAGTGCCAATCGGCGAAGGTATCTGCGAGTACTTCTGCTGGTTCGAGAAGGAGTTCGAAGGTAAACCTCGACATTGGTTTTATCTGTCGCCCGTTGCAAATTGTAATCGTTAAAAACACTAATGCCTCTCATTTTTTTTAAATAACAAGTGTACATTGCCTTCATTCTAATTACCCTCGCGATTGACCCGCATCCCTCCAATATATTAATCCGTTCAACATTAATCTTCACATAACAGTGATCTATCTCCGACGATATCGGAGAATACTCATTTATATTTTTTAACACTCTGCAACCGATTTTTATTGCGCTTACGCTAACACCCATCGCTACAACTTTCATCTAATAAACAGCTTCCGCATCTATGTGCATCTATTTTTTAATACTTTTTGTATTTTTTTTTGTACACACTGTTTAACAAATACAACGTCCTCGCTGCGCTTTGTTGAATAAAATAAAGTTTTTCCTGCACGATTCACTCATTTATAACACCGCACAACCCAAACGAAGTACAGAGAACAATTACCATCCTTCTAAAGCAAGCTTTGCGACCACTGGATGGACATTCTTAGTTACAAATTAAAACTAAAGGAAACTTAAAAATGTACAACGTACACGTTGCAAAAAATATATTCCTTTATTGTTATTATTAATATATAAAATATAAAACTTACCTTCGAATTTATAGACAATACAGAGTCATGTCCAGAATGCGAAATTAATTGAGTTCTGCTTCGAATGCAAAATGAAGTTCTACGTTTCCTTTACCGGAAATTAATTTTTTCTAAATTGATGTTGCCTAAACTTCCACGTACTTGGATGACGTTTGGAAGAGTTGCAAAACAATTTTTGCGAACTTTGCTCATTCCGGAGGGGTTCATTTAACCCTGTTCCGGCACGTGCACCGTGAGCGAACGTTCTCGTAATTATGACCGGTCACGGGCCTGGAATTACCATTCAATTACGCAATCCAGTATAATTTTTCACGATGATCCTACGAAACACGTGCCTCGCGAAATCGAGACAGTCAAGTTCGAAGTTCCTTCGAAGAATAAGCGAGCATTGCCATGCAAATCACAGCCTGCATTGTCATAGCCTTGGCTTTATGCAACATTGTTAATTCATTAGCGGAAATGACCCCCGTTGAATATACCACTCTCTAATTATTCAGTTTCTAACACCAGACCCAACTAACTATTTTTTAATCTTTACATTTCCAGTTCAGTGATTGTGGTCTATCAGACAATAAAAATTACGTTTGCAACTCTGAGTAAAATTTTTACTGGGTTGTTCTACTGTCTGCTGAATATTTGTAATTATTTTTACTTCTCGTAATGAAATAATCAAGTAATTTACATTTGAGTTGCACAGTGGAATTCGTGAATATAATCGGCCAAATTTGAACCCTTCAGGCAGCCGCCATCTTGTCCGACCGCGTGGCTACTAGGTCATCTAAATCGTATTTATATTTTTTTTATACCGAAACGATAATTGTAATTTGTTTTCAGCTTCCAACAAAAATGGATATCGCCCTGGAACAAAGCGATAATGATTTTATGGCTGTCCATCGACTCCGTCCCTGTCGACAACGATCCAGCAGTGGGGATAGTCACCTGATCTGGGGATCCATGTTTTCGATAGAATAAGGCGAGAAACGAAGGAATGGCACGAGACGGAGGCAATTCCTCAATTAGAATTAAGAAGAGAATATACAAAAAGATACTTTAACTTAATTTAAACTTGATTGTTAAGCCAGAATAGAGAAAACTACGGTTTTAATGTGCGTGTATCGATCGGCACGTTCACTGCCACTGAAAGTTATTTAACAACGATCACAAATAAAAATTTGCAAGAAGATCGTACTACAAAAATTATAATCGATTAATACAGTATAATTAATAATTCTTTTTATGAGAAAATACTTTCACGTGGCAGTCAACGTGTTCAGATCTTTAAGTGTTGTCTGTAACACTCTCTGCGATAATGATAATAATTCTTTTTGTGAATGAACTCACGATTATTACAGTAAAATTACCAGATAATTTAAATATTTAGACAGCTCGGAAGAAACGAGTAGAAAAAATTTTTTTGAAAAAGGCAATGAACAGGTTGTCGCTACGCGTGCAATAAAAAACAGTTTTCGCAAGTAACTTGAAAACCCAGTCTCAATCAGTTTTGATTAAGACGTTTTTAATTGAGATTTCAGTTTGTACAGCGAACGACGCGCAGCGTGAAACCGACGTTTCCGGATATATAACAAGGTTGACAAGAATCCATTAAGAAAATCATCCGCGACACGCCAGCAAACGAACGTACAATTATCGTAGTCGATTGCCCGCGTCACTCTAATTAAGTACATGTCTCGTGCACGGGGAGACGGATAAAAACGAGTTACCTCGATTCGTTTCTAGAAAAATTCATTTTACACTATTTGTCGACGAAGCCATTCTGATAATCACATTGCGGATCTTTATGGAAGTTTCTGTTTTCGCATATTGCTTTGACCACTTGATTATGTCTCAAATCAATGATTATGTTTCTGTTCTTCGAAAATTGCGAACGGAAACTCGATTGATAGATTGCGGATTTTTTTACGAAATGAAAATTGTGTTAATTCGAAGCTGCAGGAGTCGTAATTAATTCAACTTTTGTTAATATATCAACATAAAAATTCGCAGTGTGTGGTAATAATGAATTATTCGTTCGTCGGATTTTCAGGAGGTAAGTGCGATTTCATTGTGGATTTTTTCCTCGAGTTGGTATCCGTTTTATCGATGGTTCGATATAATTTATTGGAAAATTGTTCTACCACTAAGTATCTCTACGGTTCTCATAATAATACAAGGCTAACGATAACTGTAGCTGCGACAGCCAGCAAACCTGTTGCTTCATCGGCATTCTTTCTCTCGTAAGAAAAGTAAAAAATACGGAAAAATTATCGTGGACAGATAGAGATGAGAAAGAAACGTAGAGAGAAAGAAAAAGAGAAAGAGACACGGAGAGGGAGAGAGAGAGGAATAGTAGGGGCAACGGGAAGCAACAATTTGATTTTTTATAAATAATGGAGACGAGTCGACGAGCCGAGAATGTTGTCGGCGCGACCACAGACGTCGAAATGATCGCCTCGAACCAGTCGAAGATCCTATCCCGATCCTGTCGGAGGCAATCGTTCCTCTTCACCCCTTCTCGTGGGGACGGTCAATACTATGTACAAGCTATTTTCCTTTCACGTAACCATAAGAGTTGATCGCTGAAACAGACACAAAATGTTAAACAAACCATCCGTGAAGAAACAATTTGCATATATCATTCATTTGAAAATATAATTTACAAAATTTTTAAATTTAATTTTTTTTAAACCGCTAGATGCAGGGAATTCAATCTTGAAACATTTTGAAATAGAGAGAATCTTAATTGAAATAGAGAATCTTAAATAGAGAAACTTTTTGAACTTCTAAATTAATTTTTCCAAGCAATAAATCTTCGTACATTCAATTAAGATATCTTTTGAATAATTTAATTAATTTTTCGAAGCCCTAAATCAAAACGACAAGACCTAATGGTAAGTATCAAGCTTTCTGAACCGACAGATTATGAAATATTAGAAATAATTAATTTTGTTCTCGAAATTATCTCATTAAAAAGATTAAAGATTGCAGAATTATGGACGCAGTTAACTTGTTCAGACTCTATAGTTGGTCTTCTATATGCTAATTTATTTTTCTTGTGTACAATGTTCAATAAACAATTATTTACTGTCGCTCGACACCTCGAGATCGACTTACCGATCGTTTTTAAAGAAAGAACAAACAATTGATTACAATAGCATTTGGACGTACCATCGTACTCCTGATCACACATCAATAACAGTTCCAACCACTGCGGGCCAGTGACACGTGGTATCTGCAGGGTGCCGCCATAGCAATCAGGCAAGCATTTAGGCGACAGGTACTGGTGTAAGGATTTGCGGTCGGTACCGTGGAAAATAATCTAAAAAACAAACGAAATTATGTTCCGAAAATGTTGAAACAACCGGTAAGTATTTTGTCTAGGGGAGGCAGCTCCGATGACCTTCACCTTGACATATATTGTCAAGAAGAACATTCTGCACATCTTTTGTCATTACATCTACCCGGTGCTTGGTCTTGGTTTTCGAGATATTTGCAAAAAGCTATTGTTAATACTGTATTGAATTCAGGGCCGGCCATCTGGGGAGGGGAGGGGTGCGGCGGATGCTATGCACCGGGGCCCCGCGATTGATTGGGCCCCAACATGATCAAGAACTAAAATAATGTACTCCAGCAACAACAATATGTAGGGCCCCAAATGGTTTCTTGCACCCAGGCCCCTTTATAGAGAAGGCCGAGTCTGATTGAATTTTCCCTATTCTTACATGCTATGGCGCAACGTTTGTTAACATTTTTTTGTAAACACGTTGTGGAGGTGAGAGAAAAAACAGGGTCTCACTCTATATAGGGTGATACATATGTTGGGTAAGCTTTCAATTTTGGAAGACTACTTGGATTACCGTAAGCGTGATCGGGCCGGCCTGACGGCTGGCCCTCTCCACCCCTCCACGACCTAATCACAACTCATTCTATTCGCATAATCTTTGCATTGTAGCTGTCATCCAGAATTTGAACTAGTAATTGAAAAATCATGCGAACAGAGTGAATTGTGATTAGGTCGTGAGAGCTCATCTCATATATGCATGACCAGAGTGTGATTTGGTTTTCATTCTGATTTCTACATGTTTACAAAAACTGTAAACTGACGTCGCGTCGAAGCAAGCTTACATTGCCACCGAGCGTGTACGAATACGGAAAATTCAATATAGTACTAGCAATAGTTTTTTGCAATTATCTCGGAAACTAAGACCGAGCACCGGGTAGATGTAATGACAAAAGTTGTTCAGAATGTTGTCCTTGATAACACGTATCAAGGTGAAGGTCATCAGAGCTGCCTCCTCTAAACGTAATAATTACCAAACAACTCTTTAAAATTGCATTTTAAAATGATCCGGAAATGATTCTTGTCTAACGCACCCTGCTCTTCAGTTTCTCCCTGAGGAACGGCTTGAACAGCGCGAACACCATGTTGAACACATAAGGCTGGTTGATAATGTGGATGTTCTTGACCCTGAGTGGCACAGCCTCCTGCAACCAATCCAGTATCCTCTTTGCAAACGGAGGATTGAACTGCCAGGTCTGTTGAAGCGTCAGACCATCCATATCGAAGATCACGACGGCTCCTGCGATTTGTGTGCTAGGTTCCAAAATGGCTGCCTCTAGATAGAGAACGCATCCTTTGAAGACTTCGTCCAAACTGCATTTGTTATGCTTCCATTTTTTCCCTAGCTCGATGATCAGCACTCTCCGACCATGCTGATCTCGGTTCGGCAAGACTGTTAGGATATTGTGATCGAAGATGTTCTTCTCTTTGCTCGGTTTCAGACCCTTGTACACGTTCTCGTGCTTCACCTTGAAGGCATAGTAATTCTTGACCATTTTCAGCGCGGATTCAGGATAGTACTTGGTCGGCCTGAGGAAGCGGATCATCCAGGGGTCGTTGTCCAGTGGTACCTTGAGGTCTGTTTCGGCTGTGGATACACAATTATTCTTTAAATTTTACGGAATTTTTTATGGAAAATTAAAATTCCCCGACTCCACCGTAAGAATACAAAGTTAACACATTACCGACCGGTGATTATTGCATGATTTTGAAAAATCATTGGCACATGGCTAAACACTTTTTAATGGAACCTTCTATAGCAACAGCAATTTTCGTTGTGAACTAACAAGTCACCCTCAATAACGTAATCTAATATTTTAAGTTAAGATTGCAATGTAAAAGAAAATTTTTATGCTTTCTTTTGGTAGAGCACAATGATTGAAAAACATCTTTCATAGTGTCAGAGTTTCAGAGGTAAAGTGTTACTACCGAACCTAAATGACGGATTTCAGATTTGTTTTACAAGTCGTGAAGTTATAGAAATATTTTTGTTAAAATTATTTTTCTTAGAAATGTCTCTTTCTCTTGAACATTTTCTGCCACAAGTGCTCACCTTTTAACAGTTCCTTGAGTTTAGCAATGGCCTCCTTCTGAGTCTCCGGCGACTCTCGGAGCTCCTTTTTGGCAACCTCCTCCAGCTCCGGGCTTGGGTGCATAAGCTCCAGCTCCAGCGTGAATTCGCCTAACTTCAGGCTGGGTACCTTTTCGAGTTGAGTCAACATCGTGCCTGCGAACCCAAATCAATCCACTTGAACACCACTTTCCCTCCAACAAAATCCGAGTGGGCAACCATAAATCCAGTGCTCGAAATGACAAAACTATCTTAGCACTTACTCCGAAAATCTTCGTCGATCAGTTTGAATATCACTTGAGACATTTTAATGAATTAACGAGCGCAGAACTTCGAGCAAAGAATTATTCACGAGGACCTGTTGTACCGTCAATGAAGGACACGTAATGAATAGAATCGAATTTATGAAGCGAGAATGACAGACATCGCTTGGTTGTCGTACGAACAATCGTCTACTGAAAACTTTTCGAGTATGAACAATAGTTATCACGTGCAACACCTTCGAAATGAAACGAGAATTTGAGCTTCTCGATTTGCAAGAATTCAACTCTCGCGAACCTAGAACGAGATTTATCAAGATCAAACTATACCGTCATTTAGGTCAACATGTAATCGCAGGGTCATGTGTAATCTCCATTCAATTTTTCACCGATAAATATTCCTTTCGAAATTTCTTAATGAAACGAAAACCGAAGGTTTGTTGGCAATTTTAATTGTTGCCTTCTAACCCTAACAGTGTTAGGAATCCCCGGGACGGTTTGCTTCGACGAATAGCAGTCATTAATAATCACATCGGCGCACAAACTTCGCAAGTTCACCGCGATTTTTAATTTTCCTGTCCCCCAGCGTAGGATCGAGTTTCGCGAGGTTCCAACCGACAACAGATACCCGGGAACATCCGCGGAGACACTACTGGCCGAACACTCGGCTCGCAAACTTTTTAATTAGAGCATCGAAACCGGCTGAGTAATCATTCGACGATGCGTAACAAAAACCGAAGCGGTTCCATCACGACGGTGAGTCACTCGTCGATTTTTGATGTGTCTACGTATTGTCACTGTTCACTATCAACTTTCTGTCACCTGCTAGCGATTCGGAACCTCCACAGTCTCGATCCGTTCGTCCCTGTTTACACACAATTCGCTACGACGCTGCCGAATCAGATTTCGTTTAGAATTTTATTGATAAGTTTGAGTAGAAATTTTTCTCAGTGGAATTTCATTGTTATCGCTTAGGCGATCGACCGAGGACTGTGCGTTTTTAAAATGATTTTTCTGTGGAAATTTTGTGGAGAGTCACTTTCCGTACCTGGTGCTACTCGATCCATTTTTCTTTTTTGGAATTTCTTTGTGGACGTTTTCCTTTTTCTGCTGTTACCGTTTCGTGTTACGATTTTTCTGTTTGTCCAAGATTTTCAAAGATTTGACATTTGATCACCTATTTTTCTAGTCATTGTTCGACTGCTTTGTTCAGATTCGCGTTACGACTGTTTCATTTCCGTATCTTGGGTTATATATATATTTTCCGTTTATTTAAATTTTTAGGTACAAATTAACGCACATGTTTTCGTCGTATATGTATTTATGTATGAATATTTATGAGCACGATAAGCCGCAAATTATTTAGTTTTTCCCTAAACTTTTATAAACCATTTTTTCATTGCTGCTGATCGTTCTTGATACTTTTCGTAAGCATACTCATTTAAATTTATGAGCACAAACGAATAACCATACATTATTCACTATTTGATCATCGATATATTTTAGTCATTTCATCAAGGAACAATTGCGTGGAGTCACCTTTGTCTTGTTACTCGGTTATCTCAATATTACTGGACTTAAATTATTTAAATAGAAAACGTCACATAGTAGGTTATGAATTATTCATAGCGTGGTTATAAAATTTCCGTGAAGAGTCGTTGCGTCGTCGTAACACTTGTGTATATGTCTCTTGAAGTATCTAAGTCAACAATTTAAATTAATTAAATTTTATTTTAAATAATTAAATTTTAAATAAAAATGATTAACTTGATATCAAATTTAAAATTTTCATTACAGGCTCGAATAAAAGATTTTTAAAAATGCCTTTTTTATTTTTGCATGTAACCTTGTCAATAATCATTTCTTGGAAAATCTGTTTTGCATATCATGTCATCAACCAATGCTTTTAATTAATTACAAAAAATCAGGTCGTTTGGTACAATTATAAAAAAGTTATTCCATTTTACAAAGTGTACGAACACTTTTTACACCCACTGTAGCTGACAGGTTAATACTGTATTGTAAAAAATTATGGAGTGGCTTTCCCTCGTGATTGCTTTCAGTTTCACGATACGATCTCCGGCTTTCGAAAGGGAAAACGAGGATCGAATTAGGTAATTAGAGTGGCACTGATCGAAACGAAGATCCCGTTTTCCCGTTTCGACGTAGAATGGGAACACGTCAGCCACTCGGTTAGGCTGAAACCGGACTGCGTGTTATCTGCACCGGTACTATCAGTTCCCAGTCCAGGCCTGTGCGCGTACATTAACGCAACGCGGTTTCATAAGCGATGACTAGCATTGTTTCTGGCCATCATTTAATCAGTGACCGCCAATTAGAACAAGGAAGCGTGGCGGGAGGACGCTAATCATTATTTACAAATAGTTCGACTAGTATTCGCCGGGTTATATCGATCGATATTCACACGGTTGAAACTGTGTCACGACACCTCGAGTTCCTTCTTCAATCGGAGAGTCCATTCCAAAATTATAATTTACTTTTCATAATCTACAAAAGCTCGAATACCTTCTGTTTATTATGTACCCCGTGCCACACACAATAATGACATAATGATCGACCTACTTTTGAACATTTGCGGTGCCGTCGAGCTTGTTGAAAATCGTGCAGTTGTTTTTGCTACAATGTTCTTGCATGACTATTGACGGTGCTATACGCAAGAATGAACTTTAAGATAAAATTATAAATGTCTAATAATCAGCAAAAACATCAAATTAAAAATGTTTCGAAACATAAATTATCGTGATTAGGAAGGCGACTGTAAAAATAAATGTCACGACGGTATTAACGAAGCAGAATTTTCATCTGCAAACGCAACGCGCAAAAAGACCGCACCGCTTTCATTTCCCGTCGATTTTGATTCGAGCACATTTTTCATTTAACTCGATACACTCGCGAGCGGTGTAAATCCATCAGGTTCGAAGAATAATAACAACGTTAGCGCACGCGACTCCTTTTTTTCGCAAGGGATCACGGTCTCGCGAAAATTTCGTCTGTCCTCGGTTAAAAGAGAAACATTGCGCGCGGAAGGTAATTTTATTCAATTAAAGTCTCGCGCGCGTTTATGAAACAGGCGGCTGCGTTTTCGTTTGAAAATCGAGGAAAAGATCTGTCGCTCGCCGAAATCCAATTGAATCCAATCCGATATATTGTGCGCGCCCCGGAATCGCAGCTGCACCGAAGATTAACTTTGCCGGGCGACAAAATGGTGGGCAACACGGAGAAATTGGCGTAATTAACCTACTCTAGTCTGTAAATGAAAAATTATTCCGCGGTAATGCGAGGGAAGACTCTCCGCAAAATAGAACTCGATGTATTCAGTGAAACAAACGAAAACCAATGACTCCCCACAAAATGGCACTTTGGAACAGTCGATTGCTTCGGTGAAATGAATGAGATAAAAATGGCTCCCTGCGAATCACCATGAATTTTCAATTAGACCCGCGATCAACGTCACTCGAGAGACTAATTAACGAACGTCTGAAGAGATACGAGCAAAATGTGGTTTCGCGTGCGACGATCCACGTTTTTGGGACACAGAAGAACTGTTCGAGATTCTATCGCGATTCCAACCGTAATTAAGTATCTTCGAGTCGACGGATGCTCCTCGCGGTCCGAACAATCACTGTACTCGCGTGGCAGGTCGAATTCGCACGAAATTCACCGTTCACCATAATGGCGGCCACGAGAAATAATTCCCTCGGCGCCGCTCTTCCTTTTTTTCTCTTTAGTACGCGATTTAGCCTGGCAATTATGTTTTTTCAATGGCAGCCGTTGCAGCTGGAGCGTGGAAGCGCTCTCTCGCAGCGCCGAAGAAAGCTGCACCGATGCAACCTGCACGCAGCTTGTCATGCATTCTTGCCGTATTCTATTCTAGTATTGTGTTCAGTGCAACGTTTTCGAAACATGTACCAAGCATCGTGCTTTTAACAAAATGTCTCATGCATTCATATGTTAATCGGCCAATATGTATAATTAGTTTAAAAGAGAACAGAGGAAGGGAACAGAACTATCCAAGCGAAATTTAATGAATTGTTCTTCGTCGCAATGGTGGCATGCACCGGAGACGTTGTATAATAACAATTCTTAATGTACAATACCGTTGACGAGGCATTGTTTGTGTTAATAATGAGAGTACCATGCACACTCGCGAGCGAACTGCCATCTCTTTAACGAGGAGGAAATCAAAATGGCGTTGGAGAACAACTTGATAGGACTTACGGTTTAAATTAATTGCTTCTACCAAACAGACGTTGTAAGCCTTCCCAAAACGATGAACATATTAAAATCAAAAAAATTCTAATTCTCTGAAAATAAAAATTGACACAATTCTCAAACAATTATTAATGAAATATTCCATGCACCACTATGTCTTTAATACAAAAATTGCACAAATCCGGAACAAAAAATCGTAAATAAAAATTATACGAGACACCTTTCAAAACAATCGATAAAAGAAGGAAACTCGTACATAGTAAACTCTTCTTCTTCTTCTTCTAAAGAAATATTTCCAGTGTCCACTATAGCGGCTTTAATCGTCTATAAATCTCGCGTTGCGTTAAAAATCGCGGTAGAACGATGCTCGCGAACGAGAGTAATCGTCGTGTGACGAATAAACGAGCCTTTACGATCGTCATAAGGATGTTCTTTCGCCAGTGTTATCGTCCTGACAGCGCGGTACGCTCGCTGCATAGAAATCGTCGAAAGAATGCGCGTCGTCGCCGATTTAAAAGCGCATCGCGTCCGTGATAGGTGGATAAAAATGTTGTTCGAGGTATTCGCTCATTCGATGCATGCGATTGCGATAACGTAACTCGCAATGCGGCCGTTGAATAATACGCGCCAGTTACGTGTGTATTTTAATCGGAAATACATTGTCCGCGATAGAACCTCCGCGTATAATTGTTCAACACTGTGTTGTCGTGTACACTCGCGAAATTTCTGCCTGAAAATTTTCCGGGAAAGCCGCGATATTAACGCGCTGATTCCTGGTCAACAACCGCCTCAAAATTTCCCACGAGGTCGCAGTAATATTTAATTAAACCGCACCTCGACGATCGCCGAAATGATTTTGACGTATTTTTATGCCAAATAAAAATGATTAGAGTTGAACATAAATTTATAGCTTCCTTCGACAAATTTAGTAAATTGAAAATGACTAGAATTGTTACGTGAAATAAGTTATTTTCTGTTTTAAGCGTTTTCGTTGTTTGGTATTAAGAATAAATTATCATAAATGTATAACTCTCGTCATAGTCTAACTACTTGCAGTTGCGGTTAACCTTTTTAGTTTCTGTAGGTTCTCGTAAAATTCGTGCAATTTCGGATCCTGGATAGGAGGAATGGTGTCACCCAATTATGGCTGGCACGGCAGTGAATGTGATAAACGCATCGCCAACCAGAGACCTAATTTGTCTTATGCACGATGCGCTCCAGACAAGTTTCACTCGGCCACCGACAGAATTATGCGGTAAACAACTTTTTCCCAAGCAGGAATCTATTGCACAATCGAATTTTATTGCACGACGTTGACGAAGCACAACGCAACGTCATTACTGTCGATTGTACTTTACGTTTTCAAAAGCGTACGAATAGGAAAAATTGTATACGGATTCTCGTTCGGTGCGCGCCAGAAAAATCGCGAAAAGTAATATTGCACAGCATGTTCGTGCATAACGAAACGCAGTGTCATGTAATATTAACGAACCACAAGGTAAATTCAGTGACGTTACGCGTGTATCTTATTGTTCCAGATAGCTGTTGGAAAGAAAAATTATTCACCGTATTCGTATTCCAGGCGCAAAACAAAAATTACAAAATAAACTGTGAAAAATAACGTTACGAAGCGATGCGTTTGCACAACTCAATTCAGAGTCATGTAATATTGATGAGCAACAAGGTGGGCTCTTTAATATTGTGAGTAAATTGCAGAAGTATCTGCAAAACATCGCAAATGCAAATCAAGTAGAACCTTCCGGTGTTCAAGAATTGCAAACTAATTTGAATTCAGCGAATCCTCACGAACAGCTTTACGCTTTGTAATCTTCCGTGAATTACTGTGAAATAACCTAGGATTAAAAAACAATTAAATTTTTCTTAGGTATTTCGAGTGCAACGATTTTTTATGTGAATGATGCATTGAAATGTCGTTGTTTACCAACCGAGAGACTCGCTGAACTGATTTGGCGAGCGGGTTGTCGCAGATTCCAACCCTTTGTCGCGAAAACGGTCCCTTCGCAGGCTTCTCTTAACAAGTTCGAAGCAACGACAAATATTCGCGTGTTGCTATTAACTGGTACGAGTATGCGCGTGACAGTGACGCGCTATTCCGACTGGCATCGTTGTTCTTCCAATACGAGAACCGGAAACGACGTACTTGCGATCGTATGGTTATCCTTGTGACGAAACCGCAGAACTTTCGAGGGAATCGAGACAGACTCATGAAACTTTGCTTGAATCGAAGACGAAGTATTACCGAACAATCAAAAAGTAAGTAGAAAAAATATTTATTCAAGTTGGTTTGTGTTGAATATTTTTGATGAAGGTCAAGCGAACATCAAGATTTGCGATGAATCCTTGCTGAAATCGAAGCTGAAATGATGCAGAACAATGAAACAATAATTGAAGAAAATTACGTTGAAGACTCGGCCCGGAAAACGTTTATCGATGGCGACCTTTCTCAAGAAAGTTTCTCTTAACAAATCGAAACTTTCTGAAGGAAGGTCTACTTCAATAAATATTTTCGAGAAACTTATTCATTCACTTTTCTCTTTATTTTGTCGTTGTTCCGCAACATTACCGGACGTTCTGCGATGTTGCAATAAAAATGGCGAAAGGACCTTGCTCTGCATCATTGTGCAATCTGGTAAAGTTTGTTCGCGGACGTTGCTCATTTGTTGATAACGATATCTGCGATTTTATTGTACACGCATGACAGCCTATCATGTGATTTTTCTCGACAGCACGATGATTAGAATAATCGCTCTGATTAGCTAGCCGAGTGCGGGTTCTAATTACGATGAAGATGTATTGGAATAATTTGAAGAACTTTTTAAGTATACTATTTTCTCCCTGTAAGGATGATCGACAGTAGAAAAATTAATATTTCTAATTAACTTTTGTCAAGGAGGACATGAGTCAGATGATGTAATAGGCAAACGAAAAGAAGGGACAAGAAGAGAAATCGATCATAAAGGGCGAAAGATTTGTGTGATTGTTGTTTAAATTTTTAATAATGTCGAATGCAGGCAGGAAAGAAAGCAAATCCATCGTGACATGCAATTTTCGAGCCTATTTCAGTATGACCGATCGATGACGTCCGTGAAATTTACGAAAGAACGATTTAATTAATCGCGGAAAGACTTTATTCGCCACGAAGATCGTTTGCGAAAACGAGAAATGTAGAAACGATTAGCGTATACATGTCAATTGATCAAGAGTGACACTGATGACTTACGGTACTCGATGGAGGATCCAGAATGTGATGATCTACGATCGGGTGTATTCGTGAACCGATGATCGACGGCGCGCAGCTTCAAAATCGCGGTGTCCAAAGATCCGTCGCGGATTAACTGCGTCGTCATCGTTATACTACTAAGTTATAGTGGCACGAGACAATCCGCGATCATTAGAATTGCAAAACAGCAGTCGAGAGCGTTTACGTATGCATTTCTTTGTTGCTAAATCTGCGCCAAACAGGAAGGCTTCCTTTTTTTCAAGTGTTCGTTTACATAATCGCTTACGTCAAGATCTCGCATAATTCCGGCTCGCTTCACCTTTTTCAACAATCATACTAATTGTTCGTCGAGAGCTTACGGCGAGGGAAAGTCCCACTTTTTGGCTGCTATTAATCTCACAATTTTAATCCTATCAAATTGAATAATTCAATTTCTCGTTATTTTCAATGAAAATAACGAACGGAAATGATTTATCTAGGATTTTGTGCTTTCATGCTCTGTTGGTGTTCCACGCTGCACGTGCCGGATTAAAATAGAAAATAACCTAACGACCTAAATCATTTGTTAGAAAAATCGGAGAACTTTTCACCATAGTCTTTCTCGCGCGTTAGATTATTCATTACTCACCTGTTATTAAAACTCGTCATTACTCGGAGATAATTGATCAAATACTAAATGCGGGCAGTTGATTGATTTTCATCGAAAATAACGAACGGATATCACTTGCTAGATAAATCGGAGAACGTTACTTTTCACCATAATTTTTCTCGAGCGTTAGATTATTCATTACTCACCTGTGATTAAAACTCGTCATTACTCGGAGATAATCGATCAAATACTAAACGAGGGCAGTTGATTGATTTTCATCGAAAATAACGAACGGATATCACTTGATAGATAAATCGGAGAACGTTATTTTTCGCCACAACTTTTCTCGAACGTCAGATTATTCATTATTCACCTGTTATTAAAACTCGTCATTACTCGGAGATAATTGAACAAATACTAAATAAGGGCAGTTGATTGGTTCCCGCGGACACGACGCGGTCATTACGCGCGCATAACTGCGCGATAATACGTACAAATACGTGATATCCGGAACAGTTTTTATCTAGTTTTTAAATTGTGGGTCTTGCAGTGTCCATGGCGAGCAGTACTGTGTTCTAAGTCGCAATTTAAATATGTTCTTCTAATTTTTCCATATGTGCAAATACTTGTTTATCTAACTCAGCTGTTCACTGAAAAAAACTACTTGCTCGATAAGGTAGATATCGAATGAATAAAATTCACATTAATTACAATCACTATTGGCGCTATAATTTAATCTCGGCTCATGCATATTGCATCGGGAATAAAGAATCGACGAACGAGGCGCAAGAGGGAAATAATGAGATTTTGGTCGAAGGCTCGCGATCAATCGACATATTTTCCTTGTCGCGACAGTTCGAGGGAAGGACGATCGATTACGGGAGGGTCTTTGCGAAAAAGGATCAAGGACGCGATTGAAAATAGTAATTAGCCGCGGAGAAGCGCAACGTAAACTCCTTTAATTGTGCAACTTTCCCGCTCGCGTTTGTACAGCACTTGACGGCCACTCCCGTGTCTGAACCCAGACTAAAAAATAACAAAACAATTTCCCGCACGGCCCTGTTGCAGAAAAAAATGCAACATTCTCATCGCTCGAGACGTTCACAAAATAATTTACTAATTTCGTATTCTTTTACCGAGAACATATACAGATACACCGTATGTACTTGATAAAACCTTTCGACGATGTAAATGCCTTACAAATGACGAGTTACTTAATGACTTCGACCGGAAGAGACTTGAAATAAGTAGATTATGCAATTGTGTATCGAAATAACATAAAAATTAGCAATTCGCGTTCGATAACATGTTTACATTTGAAGGAGAACCGTGACAACAAGAACCGTATCCGGTACATCGACGCTTTTTCCCCCAACGTTCTCCATCTTGAATACATATCGAACCTAACTTAATCTATCAAACGCGAGCGAAGTGGATGCGGTTCGAACGTAATCAATCATGAGCCCGGCTAATTATTAAGTTATAAATATTAATACAATTGTGTTTTAATATGGAACAATGTCAGTCATCGTCTCTAGGTCGGAATTAGCATTGTAAATGACAACAAAGTAAAAAAGGCAGTTCTCGTTTAGTACAAACTTGTTGAACCACTGCTTTGATCAAGTACGAATATCAATTTTGCGCTATATCCAACAATATTTACATCATTACTTGATAAAAATTCAGTCACAGGCTGCGTGGTGAGAGACACAAGATAATTAATCCAATGTCATTTTTTGATCATGATTACGCTGGTAAAGCCGGTGTTGTCACCGGCGAAAGCCATGAAAACACAAGCTTTCTTATCGGAGTATCAGCCGTACAGCGAGTTTAAGCGAACAAGCTCTTGTGTTACGACACCGGTCGTTCTCAAAGGTCGAATTCTTTCGCCATCGACGACCTCGAAGGTGCACGAGCTGCTGGGAGGGAGTGGCCTAAGCTCGAGGTGAACCTGTCCCATGATCAGGGTCATTCTTATTCTTCTTGTCGAGACGTCAGTGCCATCGGAGCCACCGCAGCGATTTCGAAACCGTGCGCGGCGATTGCCGTCAGCGATCTTGTTGATGCGCGAATAAATCTGCAGCGATCCCGATGTGCGAGGGCGTCGACCTCGGCCCAATATTTACGAAGAGACGTCCGAATAAGAGATGGCTGAACTATAGGGTTGAAGTATAAACGATGTATGTGTATATGTATGCGCGTTTCCAGACAACCCTATATATAACTTTTATATTATTTTTTTTTTATCAATGACATTTTTTGATCATGAATACTCCAAAATGTTAACTACAATGAACCCAGGAACATTATCTGCTAGAAGAATAATATCCGACCAGAGCTTTATTTTTAATTTAATTACTAATCATACTGATTGTTCCTCTGTACTTGCGGAAATCAATTTTTATGTACCGCAACGTGAATTGAGAACAAGATCAAGTTTTCTACTTATGGATTAATTAATTCAACGAATCGCATTATTGCAGAATCATTCACTATTTATAATAATGTATAAAAGAGGAAAAAAAGGAAATACATAATAATGGTACAATCGATATGGTATTATCATATAATCCTACGTAGTTGCATTTTAAAATTTTGTAGGGAATCAATGAAAAAATCAATACGATTACAAATAGTGCTTGATTTTGCAATAATACGATTCATTAATCGTAATGTTCGTTAAAATGCACTATCTCGTTCTCGAATGTTATGCGCACGGTAAACGAAGATCCGCAATGCATACGAATAAAAATGCACAATCTACTCGGATCGGAAAGTCGAGTTTTGGGGTCCAGGTTGGAAAGAACGACGGGAATTAGGTGGAATCGTTGGGCAGATCGCCGGTTAAGAACGAGCCCGTAAAAAATCGAGATAAAAAGCGAGTGTATTTCTGCTGGTAGAGGATTTCGACCGCCGTTGGTGCAATTAGCGTTTACGATAAGGGCGGGCCCGTGCGGGATTAACTTTGCCGGTGAAAATATGTTATCGAGCTGTTACGAGAGCGCATCGACCCGCTGTCACAATTGGCAATCGTCCAAGAGAGAGAGAAAGAGGGAGACAAACCTCCTGTCGTAGGAAAAAGGGTGCAACGGGCTGGATCGAGCTGCACCAGGCAATCGGTGCACTCTGTAGGCGTTGCAACCGCGGTTGCAACGCGTGTCAGCACGGCCGATCCGCGTTCCTCGATGCGATCGTTCCCTGGCGATCGCCGCTCGATGACATTCGAGCTATTCGACGTCGCAACAGGCGGCCTTTGTTGAATTATTCGCGGGACAACGACTGACGTACTCTCTCCCTCTCTCGGTATTCCATCGCTGACACGGCTTGTCTCGCTGTTTAACTCGCTGCTTCATCGCCACAACTCCAAACGGAATCGCGAAACAGACTCAACGAGATTGATGCGAATTATTAATTCCTCGAGCGACGAGAGAAATCTTCACGGAAGCGATGGAAATGATCTTGATCGGTGATGTTCAGCAATTTTTAAGTAGTTCCACAGCGCCCCTCACCGATGAACACTGTTCAATGTATTAAATGGAAATAAATTTAACCCTCGTACGTTCCTCAGGATGAAAATTCACCCATTCAATATTTTCACATCCTGTGAAATTATTCATCCTTTTATGTCCACGTCGTGAGATGTATTTCTTTAAAATGTGACGCTATAAGTGAAACCTAATGCGTTGATCTAACGTAAAAAATAGAAATGGGTGAATTGTTATCCTAGTCTCGTTTATGCAGCTATTTTTGGGGAGCGTTGAGGGTTAATAATGTAAAAAACATTTTTCGGATCTATCGAGAATGGAAAATATTCCAAACCACAGAAAACCACGTTTTCAGCAAGATTTTCAGTGCGGAGTAGAGGAGAGATAAAAATCATTGTTTACTACTCTGTCAAAGCGAACAAAGAGCCAGTTCTTCGTATTTTACAGGATAATTCGTTTCTTCTGGGCTGATGCCGACACGTTTCCAGCTGCTGACGCAATGTTACGTCTTTTCGTGCGAGTCGTACTTGCCTGTCAGTGACGTAATATTACGACATTCTATAAGTTAGCAGAACGAACTGCAGACAAGTTTAGAAATCTAGTTCGGAAGTGTGCTGCTTGTTACCGACAGTCTTCTCTTTGTAGATTTGAAGTTAACAAGCTCTCTTTACCGACGTATCGATGCAGATTGAATTAGACTAGATTAATCAAGTTGATGGAAAAGGACTGTCGGATAGTAGTCAGTGTGTCAGAGTGAAAACTAATTCGGTTCGACGGGCGCCTCTAGTTGCCACGAGAGCGAGGAAAACAGCCGGCGAAAGCGTGAAGCCTTCCACTTTATTAATCGCGAAACGAGATCTTGAATGAAAGCGACCAACTAACTATTCCCCCGACGTGGAACGTCACTTGACTTTCATTCGCTCATTGCGTAAGCAGTGTACGCAGCTCTTGTGCACGCAATGACACCTTTCGACGAGACTACTAACACCTGTTCGGGTCACTCGACGAAACTAATTGCTGCATTTTAATCAGATTCTCTTGGATGCTCTAGAATTCACGCTTTCAATTACATAGCGACGAGTTCAGTGAACAGTTTGTCTCACGTGCTTCCATCTTTCGATTGCCAGATCGTTAAACTCGAGATGGATAAGGGAAAATCATTTTTCTAATTACAGTGGGTGTACGAAGTGTTCATACACTTTTTAAAATGGAATAAATTTTTTATAACTTTTCATAATTGTACCAAACGACCTGATTTTTTATAATTAATTGGAAGCATTGGTTTATAAAATGATATGCAAGAGTTTTCAAAAAATTATTATTTACGCGCCCATCGATATGATCATTCTTGTGACAAATGCATAAAATCCGTTGTCTTCTGATCAGGATCGGACCTTGAGGAAGGACGGAAGCCATCTCGTGGAACAGAATACGTTCTGTTCGTCAATAAAACCTGTCTGTTTCTAAAATTAACCATTTCTCGCGTCCTCGAGCAGGAAAAGGTTCGAGAAATTCCCACGTTGCGCAACGTCGTCTTTCCGATGCAGTTTTCCATACGGAATATAGTTAGCCGGATGCGGGGCACCGGTTTCGTAACCGTCTCGACCCCCTGTACCGTTTCCGCCCTCTCTATAATAATAATCATTCCGTGTCCTCTGTTTACAGGGCGCGGACTAACGATCATTGGAACAAGGTTCTGCCAGGAACGCGAAGCTTTCTCGGTCCGCCATCGATCGTTGGCTCCGTGGACAACTGGAAGTCGACCAAACGACTGTACAAGTCCCTGTAACCCCTTTTCATCCCTCTTTCAACCTTATTTTACCTCTCTTTGACCCCCATTTTCACTCTTATTTTACTTCTTCTTTACCCCACTTTCTAACCTCTTTTATTTTTCTTTTACCCTTCGTTTATACCCTCTTTTACCACTACTTTGCAACTTTTTTTGTTAAGAGTGTGGCTAGAACCGAGCGAACCCGTAAACACCCACACCCAGGACAGCCAATGGGCTGCCTCTGTACTTTCTTTTTTACCCGAATTTGTTCTCTTCGGGGACCCACTTTCCGTACTGCGCCCTAGGAGACTATTTTCAAGTTAAAACCACTACTCTTCTTTTCTTATAGCCACTACTTTGCACCTGCACTTATTTTACCCCCATTTTACCCTTTCTTCACCCACGTCGGGTTGCAAAAAGATTTTCGAAAAATGAATCGATCGCCCCTACACAAATTATCGTCTCTCCTTGGAAGAGGCGCAAAGAAAATGGGTGCAACGTTTTCGGGTGTGAATGGGGTACGAGCGGTGGTCAGAGGGCTGGCAGAATAGTCGTTTAAATTTGGCTATTGGGTAATTAGGTCGCCCGTAATGGGCCGACCAGCTGAGATAAAGCGCCGGCAAGTTGGACAAGGAAATCTACCGAGCTTTGAGGAAGAACGATGTTTCTGGGGAATGAAGATCGTTTTTGCTGGACCGCGTTGTACCGTCGTTTTGTCGGTCGTGTTCAAGAGATACACTGTCGTACCTTTTTTCGGAAGGAATCTACATATTTGGGGACATGCTACATCCAACAGAATCTCTACAAAAATTGATATCTCGCACGAACTTCGGATATGATAATAACTGAAGTTGAATGTTTTCGGCAGCAATTTTACAAATAGTGAAATAATCATCGACGTTTCGTTCCTAATTTGGATCTTTCTCAACAATTATTTGAATTGAGTCTGTAAAACGTACATGGCAGTGTGAAAAGTATGACATTCAAAGGCTCAAACTTTTGGATTCCGTATGTAAAATGGATTACCATGTAGGGTAACTGCACCAGTGAATGAACGGGCACCAGTAAATGAACGCTTTTGTATATTTCAACAAATTTTAACCCGGACGGCATACTAGCGATAAAATTGTGATTAAAGAGTTAAATAAATAGGAGAATATTGTTTAGTAATTTTGTTCATTGATTGGACTAGCATTATTCAATTACTAGAATGTAGTGTTCATTGACTGGTATTTTTCATATTTTTGATTTAACGTTTAATAAAGAAGAATAATAATAATTTCATTGTATTTGTGTTCATTTATTTTTGACAAATGAAGTATAGGGAGCTATTTGGCATATATGAGATTCCTTTAATTCACATAGTTTTTTTAAAAATAAAATATTTTCCTGAACAATTTCTTAAATGTTCATTCACTGGTGCAGTTACCCTACCTCTAAGTATTGATGTTTGAAGCGAATCTAATATTAAGGCTTGTATTTGATCCATCGTTATTTCACAGATTGTAAACTCTCTTTTAAATCTTACCTGTATCGTCGTAACATGAAATTGCAACATTTTAATACTAAATTGTAAAGCAAAATGGAGCCATCTAAGGACCTAAAGAGCTTTAATAAAAAAAAACGTTAACCGGGGATCCGATGGTCCATCGAAAGAAAGCGTCCGCTTGAAGTTTTCCGCGTCGGCACGGCGCGTTAATTACGCCGGCGTGTTAATTGAGACCGGTGTAATTTCAGAAATGACCCGGGCACCTCGTTTCGGACCTCGAAACGGAAACGAGAACACAGAGAGAAAAGGGGTAAAAAATGGGGGAATAAAGGCGTGGGGCTTACAATGGTTGAGAAGAAAAGGCGATGAGAAGGCAACGCGAGGGGAAAAAGAGAAAACCGGAGAACAGACGAATAAAGCTAGAGAGAGAGAATAGGGAGAACAAAGGAGAGGAGAGAAGCTTCATTCTAAACTCTCGCGACTATGGAGAGAACGGGATTCGTTACGTTGTGACTTTGATTGGGCTTTAAGATAAGAGAGGAACTTGATTTCGCAGGCGACGACAGAGAAAGGAACGTGAAATGTTTGCCAGATAAATTACCGAGCATTATCATCATGGAAGAACGCGCGCACAGCCCCGAGAGAGACTCCCGGTTCGTTATCGAGTTTTTCCTCTGCAGAGAGTACCCCGGGGAGAAAAAAAAGAGAATTTCCGCCAAGGGACTGGGATAAGAAAGTTGACGTTGATAATTACGTTATTGTTGATCACAGTTTAATTCGCCAGAGAGAGAGGAAAACCGGCTTTGGAAGAAGGGCGATGTGCAGGGACGTCTCCTCGGCTTATCTTTCAACAGCTGGTTATATCTTCGAGAACGATGTTAAAATTAATATTAAATTCTCGCTTCAATGGAAAAATTTGAAGAAAGCTCGAACTTCCAAAGCAATATTTATGTATGGAGATTTTTTAAGTTTCCCGTCACGATTTAAATTAATTAATTAATTAAATTTAATTAAACCAGCTCCTTCGTCAATTTTTTAAGTATTCAATGGTAAAAATTTACTGGTAAGAATTCAATGGTATACATTAATGGTACGTACTTTGTGGTAAAAATTCAATGCTGAAAACTCGATGGTCAACGAAATAATTGAATGAATAACAGAAAATTATTAAATAAAAAAAATTGATGAATGCCTTTGTTCAGCAACAAAATAAACGACTAAACTTTACCTCCACCCTATATGTAGGGACACACCCTGTAGATTTCCTGTCGGATACATCGTATCACGTTGCGGAGTGTAAAAAGCCCGACTAATCCCCGACCCCGTCGTCGATTATGGTAGTCGACAAGCGTCATAATCGTCGCTTACACTTTCAAATCGGTGATTTCAATTTCCGATTGACGGGACATAGAAAAAGCAGCCGGGGACCTTGCAGGAGATTCGCGATTTACATGCAGCGCGTGCTTCCTCATATCTCGAACTTCTTTCACTCTTTCTTGCCTCTCCTTCGTGCAAACCTAATCGAACCTTTAATCGTTCGTCCTCGTCGTCACGTGCTAGTAACGCGATGATACTCCTCGTAATTAGAAAAAAGGACGGAAAAACGTATTTGTGAAATGAATTAGCGCCGTTCTTGGAGTTTATATACGCTCTTGTCCGTGAGTAAGTAGTCCAAGTAGACACCTGGCTAATTCATGCAAATTGCGCGCTTATGCCACGAGAATATTACTGTCTTTCTGGGAAAATAATGTTTACGGAACATTGTAATTGTCAGGGATTAAATGGTGTCCGGTGAAGAAGCAAATCCATATTCAGCCTGTGTTTATTTATGGTGGAATAAAAATTGAATAAATGTTACAGCCTGAAGCAATTCAGTGAACCACTTTGCATACCGAGCACCGTGTTCAAACTATAATAATTATGTTCACGCAGCATTATCTGAACGATTTTTACCAATAGCAATTTTAACAAAATTTTCCTCTACGCTTGGAATTAGTGAACAAATTCTTGTACCATTAGAGACAGAACTCAAATGGTTCATTTGAAACAAATTATTCTCTGTTAACGTTGAACTAGTTTCAGATTTTATAACTTTATTTTAGCATTTTACAATTATTGGAATCACAGAGATATTTTTATAGAAAACGATTGAATCTCGCGAATAAAAATTGTGTAAAATATCGTGAAATTCGGTCTTGCCGTTTTTGCAAATACTTTTCTTCGAGGTGGTTCAGTGTTGAAAAGTGTCTGAATTTTCATGGGAGTGTCCAGAGTGCTTATGGCCGTCGTATGCACGTCCTAATGGGAATTAATACCGCAGGGAAACCAATTTTCCTTGTCGACATTTTCGTAATTCATACGGATAGCGCAATAAGGATTTTACGGAGCAGGAAGCTGCGACGGAATTTACGGTTCCATCTCGTCGCGGAAGAAGAAACAAACGGTGTAACACGAACAGTTAATTTCTCAAGTGGCTCGAGTCGCTCGATCGACGCTCACTTCGCGAACGTTAAATCCAGGAAATACACTTGAGGATTTCTTGCGTTACAGTCGAGTATCTTGTCACTGATCTTGATATGCTCGATCTGGGAATTCGAGATCGATCTGCACGCCGGAATAAATTTATACGAGCCATCACTTCTATCACAACTGCTTGAAGGTGCTTTTCATCACTTTTGTACCTTAATTGATGAATTAAATTCTAAATGATATACTTTTGTATATCACTTTTGTTTATAATTCTAAATGATATATTTTTAACAAGTTACAATCTGGCTGTAATGATCGTATCATTCGAGATCTCATTTCTATTACATAATTTGTTGATTAATGTTTGTGACATTATTCGGAAATATTTTTCGTAATTTTTGCACTTCAATTGGCGAGATGCAGTCTGCCAGATTGTACACTAAACTTTTAACCAATTCTAATCTGGCTGTGACAATTTTATTCCAGATTTCATCGATTCTGTTGAAAACTTGATGACTTTTATGAGATAATCTGGAAATACATTTCAATCACTTTGTACCTTGATTGGTGGAAGAACGTTCCGTCAGATCGTGCGATACTGATTATGCTAATATGTTGTTCAATCATATTAATGATATAATTGCATTGGATGAGTTGTTTTTGCGGAAGTGTCAACTTGTTGCTGTCTAGAGAAAAAAAGAGCACATTGCAGAACTACTTCGCTGATTACGAGATAATCGGTGCAATTAGCACGACAATTTACAATACAGGTTATAATGACAACCACTGTCAGGAAATAACATTTAAAAATGTTCAGGTTTCGTGTTACTCTGTACACGATGATGGGACGACAGAACGAAATTGCTTCGCGTCGTTTCGTTTCGTTTTTACTTTCACCTGTAGCCTCGACCTTCAATTTTGTTATTAATTCGGCTTTTGTTATTTGTATTTCGGTATTAATCATTTCCACGTATCGCCAAAATGAATCCAGGTAAAATACGAATATGTAATCGTATTTAAACGACTGAATTTATTTCATTAATATTTAAAATGATTTCTTCAGAGATCCATACTACTTTTTAATCCATATTTCAACAATTCATGGTACTATTTCAACGATTTTTGAAAAATAATAGGATTATTCAAAGGATCACAAATACTCATGAAAAATTTTTTGGAAAAGCGATACCAATTTAGGGAATCGTTGTAATGCACGTATCCTTATGACCACAAATTAAATTCGTATCTGAAAGTTTCGAGATTTGTTTTAATCGTCTCAGGCATTTGAAATATTTTTCTAAAACACTATGAAAAAATTCTATGATACATTGCTAAACACTTTTTAATGGAACCTTCAATAGCAACAGCAATTTTCATTGTGAATTAAGAAGTCAACCCTCAATAAAATCGTCTAATAGTTTCACATTCAAGGTCGCGATGTAAAAGAAAATTTCTATGCTTCCCTTTTTTCTTGGTACAGTATTAAAAATTCCATTAATAGGCTTCCGGTAGATAAAGAGTAAAGAAAACACTGTGTCGCTAAAGATAAACTGCAAACGATCTATGGCGGTGCAAAAAAAAAGAAAAATAGAAAGAAGAGAAGTAAGCAACCCTTTACTCACGTTCAGTGATCGACATGACGCTCCCTCGATCCTCCAAGGCGTCACTCGCGATGGCAAAACCGGGCTCGGCACAACAAATATCGTTTCGATCACCCACTGAACGAGTTGTGACGACACTGATCGACGAGAACACGCCGGGAAATGGGAAATTCTGCGATCCACGACTTGAACAGATGACAGAGAGCGAGAGAGAGACGAGAGGGTGGCGCGACGATCGGTTTATAGGCGAGTTAGGCGAGTTAGGCTCGCCTGAGCGCCGCGACGTACGTCCGATCGACAAAACGGACGAAAATGCGAGGGGCCGGGGCCCCGGGGCCCGTTCTTATACGCGCGACAGGTTCACCTTCAGGGTCGAAAAGGCGAATCTGGTCGGTTTTCCATGAACGACCGGCTGGACTCTCCGCGTGTCGTTGCGCGAGACAGTCTCCGAGTAGAACCGCTTCGATTGCTGTCAAAACAGTCATCCGTCACGGAAACAACTCGCTCAAGGTCCAATTAGAGTGTTTTCTCCGCGGTCAAGGTCGCTACCCCCTCTTCCTTACTGATTACAGGTTTATTCTTCTCTTTATGAATTACATAAAGATGGCATTGTAGAGCCTGAGCTCTATTTGCCTAATACAAAACGGTCCTTGTGTACCAGCGTTAATCTAATTTCTCTATTCATTTCGTCGTATTCTACCCTTTTTTAAGGATGTGGGGGAAAAGTTAAAAAACCTAACCACACCCGGAACGATCAATAGATCGCCCCACTACCTTCTTCCTCTTTTTTGGAATTAGGAGGCGGGGGGGCCCCGCTCTTCGCATTTCTCCCCCCGCACTTTCCAAAGTCACCTCCACGACCTGTTCTTGGCTTTTATCGCGTCGTATTCTACCTATCATGTATCCAATATTCAACACTAATAAACAGTAAACTGTATAACAACAAAAATACAAACTATATATTGATATGTCTAATATTCTGAACTATGTGGTAATATTTGTACTTTACTTTTCATCTTCCCTCTATAGGGGTATGTTTAAGTTACTCTATCTTTTTTGTATTAAAAATACCACTATTGATCTTAGGATGGAATCGTCTTTCTTTTTTAAAATGCTGAAAACTTCCTCTCTTCCTTACGTCAACGGAAAGTCCCATAGAAATGAACCGAGCATAATCCTCAACTTTTTCTCAGGACTTGTTCGTCCAATGTCACCGCAGTAAGATCGTCTTTGAGAATTATTACGGAAAAATTATGCGAGATGGGTCTGTAAAACTTTTTCTTCGCGTATTCAGTCAAGTTTCAGCCTTCGATGAAGAAGCTTTTCTTTTTCACCTTTTCTCACGTGCACAAAGATACCTGTAATAGGCGTCACTATTCCAACGACCGAATACATTGCAAAAAGTTTTACGGCTCCACATGGTTAGTTTGGCTATAATACAGATCTGAGAGGGACCGATCTTTTTGCGGCGAAGTCATAAAGCGCGACACTTCATGCAGATTTGTCGTTTTATAGGCTAGCGCAAAGAAACGTAAGGTATCGTGATATTTTATTCGTCCCGCGACTGGTAAACTGAAAATAGAATTTTATTAGATATTTTTTTAATTTTCCGTTTTGCAAATGCATCGAGTTGTGCAGTCTTTTGCTGCCCGACTACTTAATGTTTCATAAGCAGCTATAAAATTAAATTCGTATGTATTAGAAAAGAATAGAGGAGATAAACGTTTCCGTGGCGAGCATAAATCTCGTTGTACATGAAATTCAAATGCGATGGAACGAGAGAGAGGGAAGAAGAGAGGATAGGGAATTAGAAAGTCCACGGTGCGCAAAGGTGAGGTTCAGGGACTGCTGCGGACCCAAAACGAATTCATACCAAACCAGTAAACCCCACAAGAAAAGAAAATTCAAGTCACTGAAACTCTACAAAAACCTTGCAACCTTGAATATTTTAATTATCCAAGCACAATGCGTTTCAAAGGGGAATAAAATGAGTTGTCTCTTCCTAAGTAATTGTGTTACGCGAACCGCAGTGGCGGAGATATCATTTATTAATAAATGCGCCGCGCTCACCGGGAAATATGCAGACAATTCCGCGAAATTCCTGCGCAAACCGCCGTACGTTTCTTTACGTGGAGCATTTGGCATTTTTGGGAAAACTCGTTCGCGAATTATTGATCGCTGCAACGTGCAAAATTTCCATGCAACGAAGCTCGCTAACGCCTCGCCGAGTTTTCCATCGAGGAAAATCCACTGTTTTACGGAGATGACGCAGCCTGCACCATTTTTAACGCTTTGTGTTTGCATAACTATTAACTCGATACTTCTTAGACGTGACGCGCTCGGTAATAGTAGACGTGTCTGTCGGAAAAAACGAATGAATAAGTGATGAATGGACGAAGTTCAGCAAACAGAGATGCTGTTTGCGAGCGTTACACCAGAAGAAACCGTCAAGTTCTGCATCACCTTCTCGATATTATCTTTCATGCTTGTCGAAATAAAAAACCGCATAGCAACGAGACAATCGCCTCATCGGGTCTGACCACTGGGTCTATCGTATTTGAACCCAGGCTAAAGAACGTGATTGCTTCATTTTAGTTTCGAAATATAAGGGAAATGTTTCCGAACAGATTCTAACATAACAGAGAAACGTGATTGCTTCATTTTACTTTAGAAATATAAGGGAATTGCTTCCGAGCAGATTATATCGAGTCTACATTTTTATTGTGGTTATATCAATTGTCAGAACCGCCCAAAATGGCAGCAGAGCGTAAGAGGATCGACGTTTCTTCGCGATTATGGCGCCCAGGGTGTGTCAAAACGTGGAAAAAATATTTCCCGAGGAAATGCCAACAGACAAGGTCTCTTGTTTCCCGAAAAGCTGTTCGCGTTGATGGATGGGGTTCGAGTTAGGCGTGGGAAGGTTACCAGAAGAAGTCGTTTCGCTCGACACCGGCTGGAATTGGGTGGTCCGATGATAGAGGGAAAGGGATTAGGCGAATCGAGTAGGGGGATGGTGAAGAGAGCCCGAATATGGTGGCTCGGGAAATTGATGTGGACCGAGGGAGTCCGTCCGAAGACTCTTTCAAGAATTTTTCCGGTAAATGGGACGAGGAATTGGAGTATTATGTGGACCGTTTCGCTGACAAGTTACTTTTTGGAAAGAATGCACTTTGGCAGGGTCCTTCGCGATATCGTTGCGGTGGCAAGCTTAATTTGCATCGATCCGACAAGAAATTGTAGCCTGGTGTATAACAAATCTTCCGAGAGACTGCAACTTTTTCTATTTCCAGGTTGGCCAGCCAAAAATTCCGAAAAATTTGCGAAGTGTCAAATACATCCCATCGTACAAGTGATGAATCTTCTGTGCGACTGCACGACTGCACCGATTTGGCTAATTTCTTTTTTAAAATGTTCGCAATAGTCTGAATAAGGTTTCCAGGGAAAGAAAAATGAGAAAAATGGAAATTTCGGGAGAAATGAAAGTGCTTTAATTCCGAGTTAATTCAATTGTGAGTTAAATTTTGTAACAAAACCGCATGGTTCCAAGTCACATTCCAGGTACATCACACATTTCCAGCATTTTAACGGTGTACTGCTGATAGAATTCATCTCGCATGTAAAATTTCTTCTTAAATTGAATATCCATGGCCTAAATTGTTAATCGATACAACGATCACTCAGAAATACGTTTTTTTCTAATTTTTACTTTGTCTACATATTTCCAATAACTTCTTACACATTCAAAAAGAGACCACAAACAAATTTGATAAAATTTGGATAGAACGTCTGTCTGGTCATCTAGTAAATTAATAATTACTTTTTCTTGTAATATCTTCGAACAATTTCTTATCATGAAAATCATATGAGAAATGTGAAAAAATACGTAGCTCTTGTAGTTTTGATTATTTTGACTAAAAAAAAATCACACATGCTCCTAAAGTGTCAGTGAATACGTGTGCGAAATCTTAAAGCGAAATGTTCGGTAGTTTCTCCGAAAAAAATGTATATGTATTCAGTGTGAAAATGGCCTTGAAAAGAAGAATAGCAGTAATACCTTTCTGTGACGTCGCAGCCGCAGATTGAGTGATCGAATAGCAACGGGAGAGACTGCACTTTGCAGGAAACCGATTCGAAACAGAGACTGCTTTCCTCTGGACAAGCCGCGAAACTGCAGTCGCCGTTTACTGTCGACGCAGTCGGTACAATCGATCGAACACCAGAACCACAATGGCGGCTGCCGGCTGATTGGCGCTGTAGTACAACAAGCCGACAGTGGTGACTTGCAATTAACCATTCCAGCGAGCAAGTCGGTCGGAAAACGATCGACGGGAACTCGAGCTGTTAAGAAGTCATTCGGAATAAATCGCTCTGGAAATTTCTGCTTTGAAACCGAACACTATTTGTGGGACCGGAAGTGGAGAACCTCAGGCCAGAGACACGTGCAACAAGTCCAGCATGACTTCCGGAAGCGTCAGCTGTGCTGGTTCGTCGACCCAAAATACAATAGGATCATCTGCATAAGACCTTGTAGAACCAACATGATCACGGTTGGTATATTTCAAATTATTGTAACATTTGGAAGATGGATGGTTTCGATGCGAGGATGATAAACTGTAGCTTCAACCTAGACGATCGTTAACGATTTATTCTTGTACTGCTAATGGTGTTTTAATTGGATCTGAAATGGTACGGGCATCTGTTGATCACTTTGTCTAAAGTGTGCAAATTAATTTGTTTCTCTCAGAGGCTTGCAACTTCATTTTCGAGACAGATCTTTGACATGGAGACTCGTTACTAGACTTTGGACGTCTGTGCTAGATAAGAGTGTATACAGATTTTAATTAATGTTTATATATTTTATATTTGACCTACTCATTTGCGTCATGATTGCATGCAATTCTATAATGAATACTTACTTGTATGACGCATTGTATTCACAGAAAACGATGCAGATTATTTAAAAAAAAAAATGTTAATTGTTGGTGAGTAATCGATAAGTCCACGAGGAAACATTAGTACGAATGAACTTGTGCACCTGTTCGTAATCCATTAATTCGAGATCATTCCAAGATAACGATTCATGATCTAGCTCTTTTTATCTCCTTTTTACTTCTCTCGATTTCACCACAAGATTCGAGTTGATTCCCATGTGAACACGCCCGAACACTTTCAGATACTAGCAACAATTAGCTGCACATTCTATCGTTCTCCATAGATTGATGATCACAAAAGCAATGATAATGAACGGAGCCTACATTCACACATCCTTCACACGTTCACCGGAAACCACTAAGGACCACTGCGTTCCTCACCAAGAACATGCTAGAAGCACCCACCGAAAATTCCCTAGAATCGACGGACACAGTTTCTCTCTGGATCCCGAAGGATTTCGACGGATCCACGGGCACCGAAAGCTGCAATACTCCACTCACCGTGGTTCTCCGACTGGCAGGCGAGATCAAGGGACGAGTGGATCGAGTGATCGGTTGGACACGAGTCGATCCGTGGACACACTGGTAACACGCGTCAAGCGAAAACGAATCGTCGCGCGCTAATGGATGATGCGTGAACCGGGACTCTATCCTCTATATAAACGCGTGTGACCACCTGCAAGTTTGAGCTCTGACCTTCCCTCCTCTGATACGATTACCCCCACTTCTCGGATCGATGCTCATCCGGACACTGCGCGATCATTGCCGCCGCTATCCATCTGCGCTCGTGGTTCGGGAACTGGAACTTGCCTATTCTTTGTTTTCAGGTAAACCAAAATCAATCAAAATTCAGCCGACCAACTCTATCGTCTTGCTATAGATCCAACATCGAAAGTACATTCTTATTTCTGATAAGGTCATTTCACTATTTATTAATTTATTATTAATTATCCAGAACTAAGACTTACTTGCCCAGACTTTTAGAAGATCAGGAAGATCAATGAACTAATGAATTCTATCGAGTTGTTATTGATCGAACGTAACAAGAACGTTACTTCCTGTGCAGGCTCTGTTTATGAATTTATTAATAATTATCCAGAACTAAGACTTAGTTGCCCAGCCTTTTAGAAGATCAGGAAGATCAGTGACCAGATGAATTCTATCGAGTTGTTATTGATCGAACGTAACAAGAACATTACTTCCTGTGCAGGCTCTATTTATGAATTTATTAATAATTATCCAGAACTAAGACTTAGTTGCCCAGCCTTTTAGAAGATCAGGAAGATCAGTGACCAGATGAATTCTATCGAGTTGTTATTGATCGAACGTAACAAGAACATTACTTCCTGTGCAGGCTCTATTTATGAATTTATTAATAATTATCCAGAACTAAGACTTAGTTGTCCAGCCTTTTAGAAGATCAGGAAGATCAATGAACTGATGAATTCTATCGAGTTGTTATTGATCGAACGTAACAAGAATATTACTTCCTGTGCAGGCTCTATTTATGAATTTATTAATAATTATCCGGAACTAAGACTTAGCTTCTTAGCCTTTTAGAATATCAAGAAAGTCAAGGAAATGATGAATTCTATCGAGTTTTTCGATCAATATCGAACGTTACAAGAACATGATTTTCTGTGCAGGCTCTATTTATGAATTTATTAATAATTATCCAGAACTAAGACTTAGTTGCCCAGCCTTTTAGAAGATCAGGAAGATCAATGAACTAATGAATTCTATCGAGTTGTTATTGATCGAACGTAACAAGAACATTACTTCCTGTGCAGGCTCTATTTATGAATTTATTAATAATTATCCGGAACTAAGACTTAGCTTCTTAGCCTTTTAGAATATCAAGAAAGTCAAGGAAATGATGAATTCTATCGAGTTTTTCGATCAATATCGAACGTTACAAGAACATGATTTCCTGTAAAGGCTCTATTTATTAATTTATTAATAATTATCCAGAACTAAGACTTAGTTGCCCAGCCTTTTAGAAGATCAGGAAGATCAATGAACTAATGAATTCTATCGAGTTGTTATTGATCGAACGTAACAAGAACATTACTTCCTCTGTAGTCTCTATTTATGAATTTATTAATAATTATCCAGAACTAAGACTTAGCTTCTTAGCCTTCTAGAATATCAAGAAAATCAAAGAAATGATGAATTCTATCGAGTTTTTCGATCAATATCGAACGTTACAAGAACATGATTTCCTGTGCAGGCTCTATTTATTAATTTATTAATAATTATCCAGAACTGAGACTTACTTGTCCAGCCTTTTAGAAGATCAGGAAGATCAATGAACTAATGAATTCTATCGAGTTGTTATTGATCGAACGTAACAAGAAAATGACTTCCTGTGCAGGCTCTATTTATGAATTTATTAAATAATTTTATTTAGCTGTCCATATTACATCGACATTGATCTATGTTATGGATAGTTTCACAGACAGCGATACTTTTATTACAGCCCTGCTATTCATCGATCCCGGAGCCCCCCCAACAAGGGCGGGGGGTTGTTTGTTTATCGGAGAACGCGCCGACGAGCGGGTTACCGGTGTTTATAAATATGTCGACGGTGAACTTGGCGGTAAAACCGTGTGAGCCGGCCGGTGGTGCGTTGGGGTTGGTCAGGGTGCAACCTCGGCTCCCTCGGGTTGGAACGAGATTATGGAGAACGGTGAGTAGCCTGGAAAATTTATTCTTTTTTGGTGATGAAACGAGCGGGGAGTGAGCTATTCGCTTGAGAATTTGGTAAATTGAATTTGAATTTTGTTGAGAAATTGTGCGTGACGGAATCTCGTTTGTGGGTCGCTAGGAATGATTTAATCCTCTTTGTGTTTGATATCTCTCGGTTGGTGACACTGTTTATTATGTATTTGGCAAATGTGTCAAGTGATGCTATTTTTTCAAAGAATATTGAAGGAGCATTTGGTGAATCGAATTTGAATGTTGTACAAGGAAACTGTTTCTTACATATATGTATTACCAACGCAGCTTCTCGCACGGGTCACTGGAAATGGTTTTGCAGGTCCTCTTTGAGTTGTGTTTTCTACAACACTCTGAAGAAATGTACACCTTTTTCTACAGTGTCGTTAATGGCGTTTTTCTGAAGCTTGAATGCAAACACAATGCAGTTAACATTCCTGTCGACTGTTTCGTCGCGTTCGTTGCTGCTTGAAGGAGTCTTGCCGCGCTGTGAAAACGTAAATGGTGTCACGAGGGATTTTTAAAAATGCTTCAACAAACATAACGAATTTACAAATCGACTCTTGTGAAATTTGCTGTTTCATGAATTTCAAAGATAAGTCTAAAAAGTCTCGAAAAGATGTGAGGTCACCGATACGGGGTTGAACACAGCATCGGCAGAGTCCAAAGGCAGCGAATTAATAATCACTCTTAATAGTTGCGGCAACATTGACGTTCAACGCGAAGGTCTTCGGAACAATTAGGGGTGGGTCGCGCATGTGTGTAAATTATTCGGGGATTCTTGAAAATTTTTATTTGAAAAATTTAACCTATATGGAATTCCTATGTAACGTAATATGCAATGGCGTAATTACTAATTGGTCTCGGTGAAAATGATAAATAAGCCATTCTCTGTACGTAAATCACAATCAAATTATACATAAATGAATATTTCGCTTTTAATTAAAACATCTCGCCGATTGTTTTTTTGCAAGCGGTATTCATATTCGCAAATCAAATTTTCTCCGACACGCGTACAGTTTGCCGAGACCTGGAACGAAACATCATAAATCTCGCCGTAAAAATACGCGAAGGAATAAAGAACCGACGAAGGACATCCGCCTGACGTCCTTTGGACTGATTACCCGGGGTCACCGTGTACCTGTTGGCCAGGTGCAGTTGCATTTACGATATCCATGTGTCCAGGCACTTCGTACTGTCTCATAAATGTTCTTGATTTCCACCACTTCTCTGACATCCATTAATCAAGCTTTCAATCACCAAGGACCTGCATCTCACTCTTCGAGAAAAATGATAATTTGCTGAAGACATTTGTCTATTCTATTCATTCCAATGCCCGTAACATGACAATTCAAGCATTTATTAATCAATTATTTCCTTGTTGTGAACAAAAATTTTTTCACATATGTTCTCCAGAAAATAATTATTTCTTGATGAAATAGAACGGCTCTAAAAGTTCGTAACTTTCTTATTTCTTCGTTTAAAGTCTTCCTATTAGATACTTTTCTATCTCATCCAGTTTTTCATTATTGGCGTGCATGAATTGCTACGGTCTATTAGAAAAACGGTGCATTGTTTGCTAAATATATGTTGCAATTGTAGCCACAGGCAGAAATATCGTGAATCGAATATGGAGGCTCAGCAAGAATAAACATTCAACTAAACAGAGAACGCGCAATGCTTTGTAGGAGTGTGGTACATTTCCCACGATTATCTTTCGTAAACTTCGTCGGTAGAAGTTCATCAGATAGTTGCAACTCAAGAAAACTTCAGAACATCACGCTCATCGAGTCACGTTACTTCAGAACTTCATTTGTATTCGTTTCGTGCGTCACTGAGAAACGGAAAGACGAGCGTTTTCTTGTTCCTGACGTACGAATGGCAGTTTCCGCTGTGAATCAAGGATGTTAGGCGTGCGTAATATTCGTAGAAATTGGTCGATCTAAAAATTATTCCAAATCGAAGAGTAACCTACATCAATTATTAAGAGGATAATACGAGGAATAATAGCACAATCGATGATTTTAACACTAAACCTACCGAGCCTTAAAAGTAACTGGTATATGTTGTTAGAGTTATCGATCGTAAGATTGTTAAAACAGATAAAGAGAAAATGATTTCGGCGCAACTGTTCGATCAAATAAAACAAAAATTTATCTGTAAAATTGCTTTATTTTTGTTTTATTTGATCGAACCGTTGCGCCGAAATCATTTTCTCTTTATCTGTTTTAACTGGTATATGTTACCATATAAAAATGACAGGACTGATTTGATTCAGACTTTGTGCGGCTCCTTTTAAAAAAATCATTTTATTTAAAAAAATGCACGAACATTTTGTACACCCACTGTATCTATAGATTTAAAGAAGAAGAGGACGATTTTTATTATTCGATTAATTGTAAAATATCAAATCTGAAACCGATCATTTGACCGGAATGAATACTGACCGATATAATTCCTCGTGCTACAGCCGCGTACTTATTAGCACAGAAACTCAGGTGACCGAATCAATCCCAGTCCGATTAACATACAGCCGTCGCTTTTCTGTCCTTCTCTATCGTAGTGCACCGGGTGAAAGTGAAATTGATTTTTTATCATTACATATTTATATAATCTCGCCGATCCCCTGCCGATTACATCACGAGCAGCGCGTGTGGGATTGCACGATGATAGTTTTTGCAACGACCTAATCCTCCTCGCCCGTTCCCCGTCGGTCGTTTAATGACAGTCGATCGCATAATCGGTCATGAACGACACCGGTTCCACCAGTCTCTCGCTGTCCCGTAGAAAGGGAAATGGACGAAAATTTTTCTGAACTCCGAACCGCCGCGGCATAGACATCGACTGTGCACACCAACCGTGAGGCATTATACAGGAAGTAAGAGTTTCCCTTTCTTCGACCCGGTAAAAGGTGATCGATGAACCCGCCGTTTCCCTCCAGTCACCGTTTCGTTTGATAACGCGTTCGATGATCGCGCCAGCTCTGGTTTTCACTGTCGAGTTTCATTTGCGCGATGTGCTGCTCTGCGCCCTTTTAGCGTCGGAAGCCATTAATGACAGTCTGCCTCGTACTGGGACTACCATTAAACGCGACTGATTGGATACTGGACTGATCTGTAACGATGAGGAGATTGCATTCTGTCAGGTCTGCAACGATTTTATCTGTATAAATAAAAATTAAACGCTGTTCCTTGGCAAGCGCATCACTCGAGAACGGCTAAACCCATTTGGCTAATTATTTTTCTTAAATGCTCGTAACACTCCGAATAAGGTTTTAGGGAAAGAAAAATTGGAAAAGTTGCCCGAAAAAATGAAAAATTTGAGAAAAACCAGAAATGTTTTTTGAATTATATTTTAATACAACAAAAAAACGAATGTCGCTGCTTTAAATCAACATTTCGATAGGAATTTACATTATCTTCGTAACAAAAAAATGCAGATCTTATGCAAAATAAGAATTGTTCGCATAGATTGTACAACATTGGAGCCAAATAGAAATGCCATTCGTTGTCGAATGATTTGAATCGGCTGAAATGAATAATATGATATTCTCAAAATTCTTTTAATTGTCCCACCCAATTCTTCGTTTAATGATTTTAATCAGCTGACATCAACACGTATCGATATTTTAAAATTCTTTTTATTTTCCGACTGCTTTAAATTGCACTTAGTTATTGTTCCCATAAGTGCATGAAAATCCACGATCAAGGACTTCATTGAATTTCAACTTCTCCAAAAATGTCTGTGAACTAAATAAAAATGCCATAGTTCAATAATCGGGATGAAACTCGGCTTTGACTCGGGTAGCAATGATTCTCGAGGATGAATTGAGTGTCGTCGACAATTTCTCACAGAAGGAAGTCCGTCGGAGGACACCCAAGTGACTTAGCCGACCGTTTCTCCAGCTCCAGGTGGGCGACAGACAACTCGCGTGACGTTATGGCGATTGTAGCGATTGTGCTACAGCGGCCCTGCAACTTTCTCGCTCGCAGATCTCTGTACAAACGCGGAAGGAGCCTGGAACCGGCCCAGTGGGTTCGACGGTGGTCGCAGTGCACGCAGGATCGCGGTGCCGATTGGACCGCCACTCGTCCTTGACGGCCTAATCGAAGAGGATCAGAGTGAGTACCCAAACAACGTGATTTTTCTATGGTCCAAGAACCACTTGTAACCGCTCGCAGCTTCCTCTGCATTGCGATGCAGATGCAACTTGACTCTTCAACGGGTGTCCCTGTTCCCTTAAGGGTGTAGAGTATCCCCGTGACATCCCTAAAATTCCGCGGATTCTAATGTATTTTTCGTTCACAAAAAGATTTTTGTTTTTGTTCGTTGCTGATCAAATGAATCTTTGTGCAGCTCAAAATATGCTCGTACGAGGACAAAAAGTGGACGATTCTAATTGAATTCAATTTCCCCAGATTCCGTTCATGAAGGCAGAGTCTAGAGCAAGTCTAGAGCCAATTTTAGTTCAGCTAGTTACATGAGATAGCGCCTAGTCAGGAGAACTGTCTACGTAGAATCGGAACAACAAAAATATAGAGATATAACAACAATAAAGATATTAATGATTTTTTTGAAAATTTAGTAGCAATTTTTGTTTTCCTCGAATTTGACTGGGGAATTAATTTTTGATTGTATCGATGATTGTTCGTTCAAGAATTGTAGAAAATGTGAGCGAGTGTTTTTAAACAAAGCCGCGAACGCCATTTTTGCAGAGGAAAATGTCGCTTCAAGTGACCTCAGGAACCTCGCATTTCCGTAATTTGCAGGAATTTTGGGACACTCTGTAGAAATATAGAATTATTATTGTGGGTGCTAGAATAGAGGAGCAGATTCGATGCAATTTTTGTGCGTTGTTTTTTGAAAGGGGGGAGCAAGAGAAAAATTGGTTCTATTTATTGGAGAGAGAAATATTCCACGAATTAAATATTGTGATCAGTGCTCCTGTGGATTGATAGACAATTTTCTCGGTAAAAAGGAAAATCGTGGAGTGACCTGATAAGACAGTTCTGAATGTCGAACAGTAGCGGTCTTTGTCCCAATGAGGCAGGAAGGTTAAAAATTACCAGAAAAAAGGAGCCCCGCGCGCCGGACACACATTAACGCCTATCATAAAACCGTCATCCGAGCGCGACATGCATAATCAATGATTTTCTTCGAGGTTTTCTTGCATGACCGTCCATCGATCAATTATATTACGCTTGCTAGCGAATAAAGTTGGCTGGTTCCATAGAGACTGCGCGGCGATTTGAATTTCAAATCCTTCACGGTGCGGAAGCGTTTTACAATCACTATTTTTCGCGAGTGCCGTCGCGATGCTAAAATCGAAACGGAATATTATTCTAGTGTCTATTGGTCTTGACACTGTGTTCGAACAAAACGTAAATTAAAAATTCCTTTTCTTTAACAATAGCTCTTGATATTTCGCGAGTCAAACTAAGCATAATGAGAACAAACAATTTGCTAAAATCGGTAATTTTTCAAATCGCGAGTTTAACGTGTTTCCGGTGGAATTTGCAATCATTTTATACGCCAAATTAAAGCTGGAAGTGTGCACTTTGCGATGATGTAATTTAACATTTCCGGGAATCGCGAAATCACGTCGCAATTGCGAAATGAACGAGTCACTAAAATCGAGGGAAAATTGGTAATTTTCAAAACTCATTTTCCATGTGTTCCCGATGGAATTTTCAGTACTGAGAGTACTGAAAAAAATTGTTGAGCTTCGTCGTGCCAGTTTCACAAATAGCGAGAGGTAAAATGTAGAGACGCGGATGTAGACGAGGTAAAAGTAAAAGTGCAATTGAAGTGAAATTGTTGATGTCGGATAAAGCAGTGAAATAAATTTCGCGGCACGGCGATGTAAAATTTTTCGCGGTTTGAATAGTTGTAGTAAACCGTTCGCAACAGGATTCGCGAAACCGCGATCGAAACCGCCACGAAACGATGCTCGATGACTTGCCCGATGATTGCCGGTTACGTCCTTAACTGGAACACGAGATGGAACTGCGTCGGCGTTGCGGCAACGTCTGCGACACAGAACAGGGAAAGCAGTAATCGGACGCTCTTATGCGTGTTGCATGTTGCGTCGACGAACGTAACAAAAGATTACTGCATGCGCGCAGTTAACGCACGAATTGCGTGTCCTTCGTGCGGCACACGACGCGATCGATCAGAAATTACGAAATCGAGTAAGCCCAGGGAACAATGCTTACGGTCGCTTCGGTTGTCGATACAGGTAATAACGCCGGAACGAAGAAGAAATTATTCATTTCGGGACGATCGCGGACCGTGATTGCAAATCGCAATACAACGTTGCGTATACGATAATAATTAGGCTGCGGATCTTTATGCAAAATAATTTTGTACATCGATTGCGCAAAAATTGTCATAAGACACGTGATTCTTTTCTTAATCGTTTCATCAAGTTACAAATATTTTTAAAGTCGTGTGATATTTTCACGATTTGTTATACCACCAAAAATTTCCAACCCCTAACTCTTCCCTAAAACATCCCAACCCTTTCTTCTTTAGAAAAATCTTGAAAAAGTGATTCTTGAAATGACTGAACTATCGGAGATTATAAAATAACAAAGAGCTCAATAAATATTCTTCCTGGATACAATGAAATCATTAAATCTAAACAGTCCTAGTTGAGTTTTTTTATCGAAATCTATTGTAATACACTCTTTTCATTATATTCGATAGGTTGTCGAAAATCCTCATCACTTTTTATGTTTCTATTACAACATGTCGATCACGATGATCATTAGATTTAATTAACTCCTATTCAACGAGCAGCAGTGAATAAATTCTTTTAAAAATGCCATACGAAACTCTTATAAAAAGAGTATTTAAATGTAACGATTGTTCCGCAAGAACATCCGAATCTGGGCCAAATAGAATTGTCCTTGGACCACCAATAGGATTCATTACACTCTCGCAACTGCATTCTGCAGCGGCGAGAACCGATCCGAGGATGCATCGGGATTCTCACTTTTACTTTCTCCTTCTCCGGGGAGCACGTGTAGCACAACGCGCCACCCACGACAAAAGTCGCGTACGACGCGGTCGTTAGCGAAAGCATCGAGCCGTGGATGCAACAGGATGACCATGACACATTTCGCAACACGATGATGTCGTTGGTAACGCGTCCGCAAACGCGAATGCAGTTTCTGGATCGTTTTAACGCTCGGCGGCGACGCGCCTCCAATAACAAGCCACGATCGATCACCAAGAAGAGAAAATTCAACCAGAACGTATCCAATCGCGTACAAATTCTTCAAAAATGAAATGAAATTGCGAATGGTAACAACATTTTTGTTATTTTTATAAATCGATGCGAAATAGTCTGCCAAAAATTGATCTCACAAATTTCAGACTCTGTATAATTACTAATGATCATGGCAGAATATATTCTCGATCGTTGATCTCATCGTTAACGATCCAGATTTCCGGACCATAAATTAGACCCGTTTATTGCACAGAAAAAAATTCTGAAAAATCCAGCTCGATCTCCCGCGTGTTTTACATACTGGAGCATTCGTTACACCGTGTCTTACAATCATTTCTGTTGGAATTAACGTGCTCGTTAAATTATTGGTTCGCCTTTCTAACGGCTTATAATAATAATCGTGATTAACAGATTCCACTGGCGGAATTGGCGATGCTACGCTTCACTCCGCTGACCTTGGGAATATTCCTCGGGTGTCGGTTAATTAATGCATTTATGCAGCCGGCGATGTTTATGTCTATCCCATGAAACTTTCTCCATTAACGCTCGCAGGCCACGGAGTCTGTCTGCGCAGTTTCTTCTGCTGCAGTTTGATGGCCACTTGCGTTCGGCTGTCTAGCCCAGTCGACTCCCAGATACACGACTGAGATAACGAGCATGATCTCCCCCGAGAGGGGAAATCGTCGCTCGGAGCAGATCTAAGAAATCTATTTAACGTTCGATCGTTGAAAGTCGTTGGACGACGATAGGAAAAGTTTCTTTATTTCTTTGGGCGGTCGAGCAGTAACCATAAAACTCAATGATGCATTCAAGTTATTTATACAGTGTTTCTCTTCGAGGGCTGAATTAGAGTCAGCCCTTTAACGCATTTTTTTTTATCAAAGGCAGGATTAAAATGGAAATTATTTACTGTATGTTGCTATTATTAATCATGTTCTATTTCAAGATATTTTTAAAATTGAAACAAGATTTTAGCAAAAATTCAAACAATTATTTTTTACACAAACAAAGATGGAATTAAACTGGAAATGATAAATTAAAATAAAAATTATATTCTTTTAGCAATTAACAATTTTTTAAAAAGATGACGATATTTCCAACAAACGAAACCACGCTTAGGAATTGTTTTTCTATTTCTTCCGCAATTTTTCCACCGAAAGTCATAAACAATCTCAAAGATTTTAGAAAGTTTCAACTGCGTGGGCGGACTACAAAGTAAAGGAAAACTTATTATTCGACAGCCAGAAGTCCCTTTCGTAACAGGATAGCACAGTAAAATTCAGTGAAGTGAAAGCGTGCTGCGAAGAAAAATTGCAAATATTGAATTAACACAGGTCGTGCTCGCTTCAAAGAGTTTTCTCACCGTGCGAAACGTCAGACAAGACAGTCAATGCCCTTTGAAGAATTTGCACGATGACTTTAATCGTCAGAAATTACATCCATCACAGCACTGGCACGTCCATCACAAATTCTATAAGCCTAATCACGAGGAAAACGCGAGTGAGTAAGCCTTCTAATCGCTCGGAGTGCATTCCACTTGTATTTTGCAATCCGGCTCAAAATTTCGTAATACGGTAGCAGTTGCGCGAATTAACTCGTTGCTATCGTAATTAATTTGAACTTTATTTTCAACTTAGCTGCTTTATGATAGAAATTTAGTAATAAGTAGTTCTGAAATGAAAGGGGCTCTAAAGACTGAATAATACATTCTTTTTTTAGTAAGAGAAATATAAACGTGTTCGAATTATTTATTGAAAAATAGATATTACATTCAGGACACCATAATATTTGGCGATGGTAAAAGTTCGTGTTCAATTTTCATGCAATTTTTACGAAAAGATAATTTATTAGTTGAATATTAAGAAACAATTGTAAAAATTCAGGTGACTATAAACTCCTCGAATAAAATCCTGACGAAAGACGATGCAAACTATTCTCTAAAATATGAGTAGTCAATCAACAAATAAAGAAGATTCCACTAATTAATTTGCACCGGCACAAACATAATTTTTTGTAATGCTTGTGTGAAAGACTGGCGACCCTGAGTTCGCTAAAGTCGGGCAAAAATTCCCTCGAGCCATGACGTAATATTGTTCCAAAGCCGGGGCCGGTTGGTAAGAGGGAAACCCACGGTGCATTTCGCTGCGGCGCGGTGCATCGAGGTCGGGCCCCGGTAGTTGTAGCCAGTTGCATCACCGACCGGCGTAGCGTCGCTGCACTGCAGTGCGCTTCTTGGTCCCGCGATCGCGGTCTCTTTCAAACGTTTCTCTTAGTTGTTTTTTTTCTGTCGCTTCGATACCAAGGCCCATCGCTTTGGCCCCGAGACGAAAGCTGTATTAAAGGAGGACGCTGTCGACGACCGGAAGACCTCTTTGTTCCCGCGAAGAAAGTGCCAAGATCATTGTTCCCGCGTTCTCTGTGAACACGCGTCGGTATATTTTCCGCGGAAACATTTCCTTTCCACCGGGCCCTGTGAGACTTTGCTACTATTGCCACCACGGTTTACCGAGACTCTTTCTGTAGGTCTTCTGGGGTATTTGATTCTTTGCTGGAGAAGTTGCACTGGTCCATAATAAAAGAAGCTGTTTTCAAATCGATTATATTATTATGGTCTCTCAGAAAGATCGAAAATTCCTGCAAACTTGAAAAACTATTTTCAAAGTGATTTTAACCGAAGTATAATCTTGTTCTTGAATTGTCTTTATTATCAGTTTGAGAACAATCTACGAATTCATAAAAAATTGGAGGGCTGTTTTTAAATTGATTATTATTGATGAAGTTCGAAAACGACCTAAAAATCCACGAACAATCAGGAAGCTGTTTTTAAATTGATTTTAATTGATGTAGTTTGAAACCGACCTGAAAATTCATGAAAAATTGGAGAGCTGTTTCCAAACCCGTTTTTTGATTGATGAAGTGTGAAGATGATCTAAAAATTCATTGAAAATCGAGAAATCGCTTTTAAGTTTACTTTTATTAGTGAAGTTGGAAGACCAGTCAATTAGCATTGGTTTGTTTATGTGATGTCATGTCGTGTTATGAAATCTTTTACATTTCTCCATTATTTTAAATTACACGAATCACAAAATGTGTAATTTAAGACAGTAATTAGATACGTCAAGTACGAAAATAAATTTCCATTTCAGTCGAGCGCGATACAAATTCAGGTAGAACATTTTTAATCGCTATTCGTTGAGTCACCGAATTCGCTATACAGGCAGGAGAGGGAGGTGTGCGAAAAACGGAGAGCTCGTAAATCGCATTGCGGCCTTGCGAATCGCGATTTTTGCGAGAGAAAGGCGCCGGCTGCATTGTCCTCGAGCCGCGTGAATCGCCAGTACAGCGCACACCGGCAGAAACTTTGCCAGTTCGACGGGTTCGCATAAACTATAAACTTTATTAAAGAGAGATATCACCGGAAGTATCCTTCGCGCACGCGAAGGACAAAAAGAAACAACGAAAAACGAGCGTCTCTCAACATTGTCAATTTTTGCGCTATCAGTCATCGACGAAAACAGACGGGTTTTTTTCGTAGAACATCTCGCACTTGTCTGCATGCAAAACGCGAAAACAGCAATTACAGTTTTTTTTTATCTCAGTCGCAGGTTAGTCGGGGATTTTTTGTCTTTCGGCGAGTCTGATGGTTGAGACGTTTAACGATGTGCTGAAGTAGAAGCGAGATTAGTAGAATATTTAAACGAAGTTTTGGTGGATATTAAGAATTCTCTTCTGCAAAGCTAGGTGTCCTTTAACCCTTCTCACTCGACTGCCCTCTGTAAGGGGAACCTCTCCTGCAAGGTGAACTACTCTTTAAACGTTCGATAAAATCCTCTTAAAGGTTGCAGTAAAAAGACTTAGCAAGAAAAAGATCAAAATCCCTGAAGCATTAAACTCTTTTTTAATGGACGCTAGGGAATCTCTTCTGCAAAGTTACCTACCCTCTATAAACGGTCTATAAACTCATTCTAAAAAACATAATCTAGAAGAACCTAACTAGAAACAAGCTAACGCCCTTAAACTACTAAACAGTCTTGCATTAGACAGGAAGAATGTTTTCTTCAAAGTTATTTACCAAAGACCAACACACAGTTCACGATCGAAAGTCATTCAGGAAAACCTGTCAGATGAAAACCAAACTTCCCGAAACTTTCTCTGAAACAGAGGATCGACTTCTCTGAAGTCGGCTACCTCAATCAATTTCGTGGGAAAGTTCCTGCGAGAAAAACGTCGCCCCAAATCTCCATTAATCTGAGAAACTTCTTAAAGGTCCCGATAAAGAGAATACTCGAACAGCCAAGAAAGGGGACAAGCTCCGAGAAACATTAAAGCGTCCTCATCCCTAAACCTCGTTAACCTTAAAGAGTCACAGAAAGGGCGTTGTCGAATATGTCGATTGAAACGAAAGAATATGTTTGTTGGTAAGTTCGCGGAAGCATAGATCACGGGGCAGGTCGCGGGGCAGAAGACAAAAGCGGAACCAGTTCCCTCCGGTGTTTGATAGTTGCTGGGAGCCAGCAGTTGGCTGGTGACTGTCGCCCGACCGTATGCTAGAACCGCATGAGACCGCGTGGAACGCAGAAGGTTAGCGATCGCGTGTCCGTGGTCGTCGACGGTGTTCACTGAACGCACGGTTCCGGTATCCGCGAGTGCATTTAATCGTTCGATCGTATACAAGTGAGGAAGAGGGAGGCTAATCGAAATAAAGTGTGAATGACGTTGGGGTGCACGATGCCGCAGGGTGACGACAACGCAGGCTCGTTGGTCCCGAGCAAGAACGGCTCGGAGTACGAGATCATCGGTGAGGACCTGTTGCCGGAGAAGATCGATGTTAGGAAACGACGACAGGACGAGCTGAACGGGATGCCGGAACCTGGGGACCAGGATCAGACTCTTCCTGATGACGAAGAAGTCTGCCTAGACTTGTCCGAGCCCTCGCCGGAAGTAATGGAGTACGCCAGAAGGGAACTAGGCGAGACCGACGAGGTCAAGTGCCAGACCATTCAGGAACTCCGCGACATGATCTACGGTAATTTGTAGCTTGCCAATTGACTGGCTGGCTGTGACAGACGGGTCTCTTTCATTTTCTCTCTCTCTCTCTCTCTCTTTCTCTCGGGGGTGTGTCCTCTTATATAGCCGCACGTTATGCTTGACAGAGAGGGGCGAGTGCCAGCCTCACAGGATGGACGACGACTTCCTGATCAGGTTCCTCAGGGTGAGGAACTTTAACGTCAACCGGGCGCATCGATTGGTAAGTTGCATCCCCGATGACTTAGTCTTCTCTTACCTGTCGATCATTTCTCTGCGTCCTCCAGTCAGCCTCAGAGAGCTGGAACTTTCTTGGATATTTTTTAAGTATTCTTTCATCGTTGCTGAAGACGTAACCAGAGGAACCAATCGGGAGAAACATTTCTCAAGGGTGGAACAAAATTTTTCAACCCTCGTCCGCGTTCCCAAGGGTACAAATTCACCCATTTACCTTTTGTCACAAAACGATTGATTTCTTTTTGTCTGTAATGCAAAATGTGTTTCTTTGAAATGTCACGCTATAATTGAAGCATAATTCGGAGATTGAAATGTGAAGTGAGAAAGGGTGAAATATTATTCTAGGATCTTTTGTGCAGTATGCCTGAGAAGCGTATGAGCGTTAAGTGGAAAATTTCTGGATCATATTAAATCGTCTTTTTGGAGTGGGAAAATTCGAATATATGGTATAAGCGTGATCTATTAATTAGTTGGTTTTTTTCGTGAAGACGAAGTGAAGGTATTTTGTTTATCCGGATAGATATTACGCGAAATGTGAAGTCGCTCGTTTTTGTTCTCCATTTTGACAGATTCGACGTGTAATTGCAGTCAATTTTCGACACAAAAACTGAAGACACGATATTAAGCTGACAGGATGCACTTAAACGGTTCTAGAAGAGTGCACGCTCGCGAATTCGAGCGAGATTATGCTTCCTCGAACAGTGGAAGAAAAAATACGATGATGCATACGTGCTGGTAGATACGGCACGAACTTTCCTGTAGACTGACTATTTTCGATCGGGTCGATTACGATTATAGAAGTGTCGGCTTACGTGGTAGTTTTTCTGCGCGTTTCTTGTGTATTAGTCAGCGTGTGCTTTGTGGTCGGTTTTCAATGGAGATCCTCGGATACATTATACAATGACACAGTTGTATCTGTTCGTTGTTGGTTGCTCGCTGATTACATTCACGAATGTGGTAATACTATAAACAACTCGAGATTAATAGTACCAGCCGCTCGAGTCGAATGCTGTAATGGCTGTGCGAAAGTTACAGTGGAATTACCGACCATAATTGGAACCCGGGCGTTTCGTAAAAACCCCGAGACTGCAATTAAACCGCACGCGAATTTTCAAACTTGTGCGGATTCCGATACAATGCTTTATTCAAACGCGTGTTTTTCAGAATTAAATTGAGGTTACAGTTAACATGCAATTCTTGAAAAGATCTGATACGTAATTCGCAGTGTGAGCAATCTGTTGACGTTCAGCTAAACTGCAGTGAAACATTTTTCAACTATCCATAATCGTTTTAAAATTGACGATAGAAGTACTATTTTTCTCCAGCTGGAAGAATATTCCCAAAATTGATCGAATGAATTAATCTAAATTGAGTCCTCCAATGTTTCTATCAAAAAAGAATGAAATACAACTTGCAGTACGGAGTCACTGTATTAATCAATAAAAGTTAACCGATAACAAAGGCACAATTTTTCTATAACTGGAAAAATATTTCCAAAATTGGTCGAATGAATTAATCCAAATTGAATCCTCCAGCAAGAAACAATGAAATACAATTTGGAGTACGGAGCCACTGTATTAATCAATAACTTTAAAAATATGAATTTTAGCTCAAAATTTTCCACAGACATTCCCAACTAGTTCAATTTTCCTTTGCATCTTCCAATTTCCTCTTAATAAACAAATATGTAACTAATACAGTAAATGTTTTTATTGGTTGCTAACCAATTTATTCGCTGATAACCTCGAGACTCACAAAGAATCTTTGATAAACGCGTCGATGAGTAACGATACAAAAACTGTGATTTCAATATTCCTCGCAGGATTCAGACACGATTTATTCATGATTATCGAATAATTATAGTATCGTGACTGACGTAAATCAACGCTTGGCTACGGATATTATGCGTTTATGGTACAAATGACCAGGTAAAATACTGGATTACTGTTGCGTTATCTTCGATTTATTAAAATTTTTATCAGAAGAAATACTACTTCTTACGATTGATAAAATACATAATCATGATGTAAATCGTCGCTGGACTGCGGACCTTATGAATTTATATAAAAAATGCATTAAAATAAGAAGTTATTTACTAACTCTATAAAAGAAGCTCGATAATATTCAATTAATAATTTCAGAAACCTCTTTACATTACATTAATTGTACTTGATGAACTATTAAGTAAATCATTTAATCAGAAATTCTCAGCTGTTGATCTTGGGTTTTAAAAAGCGTATTAAAATGTTGATCTTGGGTTTTAAAAAGCGTATTAAAATGTTGATCTTGGGTTTTAAAAAGCGTATTAAAATGTTGATCTTGGGTTTTAAAAAGCGTATTAAAAAATTGCTGAGAAGACAATATACAAAATAAACATTTTCATTAATTGAAAAATGCAAGAGCTACGTTGACATTGATTTCTTTTCTTGATAATTTTAATCAGTTGGAAATAATGCAACAGTATGTACAAATTCTTTAAACGTTTTTCCTGTTGTCCATTCATTCCATTTTGCCATAAATGCATAAACGAGTAAGTGCATTTCAAACAGATTAGACGAATTAACAAATATAAATTTTTATTTTTCTATATTACTTCTAAGAAATTTTCTACTGGACTCCTGTTTTCCACAGTTTACACTGTTTTTATCTCGCAGGAAGATTATATAGCGGTCATGTCGCTTATCTCGTGGTCATTCGAATCGAAAAGAAGATAAAGTTTATCAGAAATGACCTCTCTGATCCGCGACAGGCCAGATCGTTCGCAATCTGGCAGCAACGCAGCACCATGATTCGCCAAACAAGACCAGTTGCAACAGTTGCACAACCATGCCAAGGCGAACCAACTTCCAAGTAGCTATCGGCGCGCTTGAAAATGCAGTTTTGCCGAGATAAAACCTCCGCGGATACTTTCCACACGTTCGAATCAGTCTGCGGAGAATAAAGTTGCGATTAACGAGCTCTCTCTCTCTCCTGTCTTCGGTTAACATTGAAACTATTTTTACACCGTAATCACAGAGGATAAGACACTTAGGCTGCGCAGCCTGCGCAGACAATTTGTTATTCAAATTCGAGTTTTTTGAGTCGTCTCTGCAAAAAATGAACCCTGCGGGAAGCTGAGATCACACGTTAGCCAACGAGTATATTAATTCGAGGTGCTTTAGCCTTGTTGCTCGAGGCATCTTTCACGCCGTGATTTTTCTACTGCTTTTTTAAAAATGATCCTGTAACAATTTCCTTTGCAAACTCGAGCTCTGTTATCAGTTGGACATTTTCTCGAGGAAATCGTGGTCCTTGTTGCTCGGTTGATGGGCAGGAAATTGTTTAGTGAGGATGGTCGTACTAGATATTCCCATAAAACACGAGAAATTGTCGACCTCATCCCAACCAGGAATATTTCTATCAATATCATCGAATTACAAGAGCGTTTCAATTGTCCCAGCTAATAAAATCATCCAATGAATTCCCCAGAGACCCGATAGAAAATACTCGCCTAAAATATTATACCGGACCGGACAGCATCACGGAATGAATTCCCGCGTGTCAACCTATGGAATAGAATTTTAATAATGGAAGCGAGTCGTGCGGAGATATCGGCGGAGTTCAATTCCGGGTGGCGCGATTCTCTTGGCCGATGATCGTCCAAATAAAAAATTCCATTTCGGAAGGACCTTAATCGAGCGATTGCAGCTCGGGTAGTTGCACATTCACAATTACCCGACGCGACAGGTATCGTTCGAGCGAAGACCATTTAGAGATCGAATCGGCCCTCCGCGGAGAGCGCTTGGATCGCGAACGCGGGCGTTAATTGCTTAATGCAGTCAATTATTCCGCGTATCGATCGGTCGCGGCTCACTTTCAGTGTCACGTGACTGCCGTTTGATCGAAAGGAGGTCGTTCGAATCCGTAGAAACAGACTCGAACGATCCCGGTCGTTTGTAATTCGGGGTTTTTTCTTGCGACAAGATGGTGGAAAACGAACATACAAAGCCGAGGAGCTTCCTCGTGCATCGTTAACACATCGACTACCAAATTGGCGGCCATAGAAATTGGATGTAATCGAAGCAAAATTGTTTATTTATTAATGTTGAATATTCTACAAAGTTATGAAATAAAGTAATGCCAAGAATTTGTAGTACAGAGAATATGAAAACTCGGTATAGAGAGTTTATTAAGGAACACAAGAATACAAACGAAGCTTCTCGCTCAAGTCCTTCGGTTCAACTGACTTTAGGTTAGAAAAACGTGTTCAGCGTATACCTACAAGACGGTCCCCTTTTTTATTGGTGGCCGAGGGGTAGAAGTACCCAGGTATAAGGGATAGCGCTGCAGAGGAAACTTAATTTTTAACAATCCTAAATACCAAATTTAACAATTAAAACAAAATTTGGGAAGTTAAAATGTTCACATTCTTAGTCTTCTCACATTTCACAGACCATAAGCAAATTCAACACACTCTGTCACCGAAGAAATTCATTTCTGAGTCTTCAACCCCTAAGTAGAAGTAAACTTTTATCCCAGTCCAGTATCCTGTAGTTGGTTTAAGCAAAGAACAGGAGTGGTTTTGTTTCGTGGTAGGGAATGTGCTGTAATATGAAAAGTTGGTCGCGCATTCACCGCTAGCCGCGGATGACGTTGAGGCGAAGGGTCCAAGTGGGCCTTGGGCTGTGGGGTTGCAGAGACTGTGGGCAGCAATAGCAAAGAACAGGAGTGGCGGTGAGTCGACCCTAGCTTCGTCTGAATGCAGACAGCGGGTCGCGGAGGATGAAGGGTCGACACGAAAAAGGCAGCCAAAACAGGACCCTAATGTTAATGTTCTTTTTTAATAATGTTTTATATTTTCCTGTTAATTTATTCATTCTGTTACTGATTTTCGTTCTATCAACATCTGTTCGTATTACTAAATAAAAGTTTTAAAATAATTATATTTCAAGATTAAATATTTTTGTCAGTTTAATTAATTATAAAAATTCTTATACAATTTATTCGAACAAGTAATATTGTCAACATAACGAGTCGTGCTGTCCCGTTTTCCCCCGCATAACATCTCAGGGGAGGGGCGAGTCCCTCACTACCCCCTCCAGACGTCGTCTAAGGAGGGGGTGCGCGTAAAAGTATTTCCCCACAGCCCTTAAACAAAAAAAATACCTTATAGTTGATGCAGAAACATTTTATTTTGCATAGACATCCGCGTAGTAATAACGAATAGAAGAAAATGTTCTAGGATCGTAACAAGTCACGAAACAAACTGAACAGTAAAATACTTATGGCGAAAAGGCACAAAGGCGAGTCGTCAGATTATTCTATCCATCAGGAGATGGTGCAACGAGCATGTGAAAAGACCCGGTCATGTTCCTGCAGCAAGTGTGCTTTAATATTTCGCTTGGTTTCGCGAGACTTCTCCCCTGACAAAGCGGAACGCTCGAATAATTGGTCGGACGTTCTCCAGGAAGCCCCGAAAAGGACGGTTTTGTGGCTCATCCTCGCTGTTCTCCCCTTCACAGTGACATTAATTATTCCTCTGTTCCGGATATCCGCTTGCAACTGCACGATCCTGATTCCCCGTCTCTACAGGGTGTTCATTGTACCGAACTTTCGGACAGCTCGCCTTTGTTGCGATAAAACCCACCCTCCGGCTATTATATTTTTTTTCTTCCTTGATATCAAACCGTAGATTACGTTCAGTAGGTCGTACAAAAGACCCGGGCATCAACGACAGGATACTAAAAAGAGCTTTAAACTGCTCCGAATGCTTCGCTGCTTGAAAAATAAATGAGCTCCGCGCCCGAGATCTTCGACTCTTTTCCTCGCAATCGCATCCTCTTCTCGTTGATGCCATTTATAAACCATTTACACGTGCATTTTTAAGACAGCCCATTTATGGACTATTCGAAAATGCAGTTATTAACAATTTAGAGATTCGGTGCATTTCGGATGCGGCTAAAATCGCTCTGAACTGACCAGTAACGGTTTCATTAATCGAATGCCGACTCTGAGGCTGTGAAAAATATAAATATTTCGTTAATATTTCAAATATAAATGTAGGATCTGATCGTCAAACGCGGATGGATTTTCACACAAAAATCGGGTTTGCAGATTCTTTCGCGTTGCCCGTTGACAATCTTGTCGTTTATTGTCGCTCGTACATACACGCACACCCTCATACGTCACGCAACGCGCGACATACAGTTTGGGGGTCGTCGACCCCGGGCTCCACATCTTACATAAATATTAAATGTTCTTCCTTATCTCCAGCGCTATCTTCGCGAGGCTTAAACAATTAATTTTTGTGTCGAATTCGTAGACTGTAAAACTCTTAAGAGTCCCAGAGCCTGAAGAACCAGTTGTTTTCTAATTCGCTTTTTCGGTAGATAGTGAATTACTACAACTTCAAAGACGACCACCCAGAGATCCACCAGGATGTGAACCCGGCAGAGATGACTCACATCGGTGAGGACGACGTGATGACGGTCCCAGCGTACAGAACTCATTGCGGCAGGAGGATGATGATCTACCGATTGGGGAACTGGGATCCAAGGAAATATCCCGTGGAAGAGATCTTCAAAGCCACGGTGATCGTTCTGGAGCTGGGAGTCCTGGAACCGAGCCATCAGATCCTCGGCGGGGTCGCCATTTTCGATCTGGAGGGCATCACTATGTCGCATGCCTGGACCATCACGCCGCAGGTAATTTCATTAATTTTTCTTCAGAAATACACGTGATCAAGTTCTGGATATATTTATTGAACTCGTTGTTAAGTAATTTAATTGAACGTTGAAATTCGAACACTTTCCTGGCACATTCTCCTGGTTCCAACACGGCGGAGGGGATCTCGGAGGAAGAGAAAAATGTCATTCTAACAATTAGGAATTTTTCTATCTAATATTCAGTCATTTCGAATCCTTATTCTAACGCCACCGTGTATACGGAACAATGTCGGCGATTTATCCATTAGCATTGAACGCTCGGAGATTCCGGAACGATCAGTGCGGAGTAATTGGAAATTTCGAGCCGGCAACGAAACGACATAATATTCGATTAACAGGAGGGTGAAAGGGGAGGATGACTATGGTTGACTGGACCGCGCATTCCTATTCCATTTTCGCTGGCGTTCGGCTAATAACGAGAGAGGGGTTTAATTAAAGGAAGCGGGCCACACTGGTTCCGCGCGCGCCTCCCCTAATTTATCTCGGGCTTGGGTATCTCGGTTATCGATCTACTTTCAGCGTTCCTTGAAACTTAAACCATTTATAATGCCCTTGAAACTAATAGTCCCTCCTTTTATCCGGCGACCTCCTGTTACATTTATTCATCCCCCGCGAATCCAGTCGAGTGCCTGTTAGAGGAGCACCGTCGGGCACTAATGGTGTCCTTGAAACTTCAACAATCTCGGAACTTCCCGGTACACCCTCGCGTTTTCTTCCCTGAGTCGCTCCTGATCGCAGCGTCAGGCATCGATGATGCTATGGTGGACCCTAAAGAGGTTTCATGATGCTAAACGTTCTTAAGACTTGGCTTCATCTTCTCTTGGAAAGACTTGGACAATTTTCTTGCGCTCAGTTACGTTCTTTAGAGGACGATTCTATTTTATTTGACTCGCCAGGCTGGTTTTTCAAGTGACATTATTTTCCCCAGCTGATCAAAGTGGCTCTGGAAGTGCTATTATTTTTCCTGGCTGACCAGATCGTCAAAGTACTATTTTCGTTCTCCTGGTTGATTAGGATGATCCTCAAAGTACTATTCTTTTCCCTGGCTGATCAATGTGGTCCTTGAAGCGTCATTATTTTTCCTGACTGATCAGGATGGTCGTCAAAGTACTATTTTCTTTCTTCTAGTTAATCAGGATGATCCTCAAAGTACTATTTTCCCTGGCTGATCAATGTGGTCCTTGAAGCGTCATTATTTTTCCTAACTGATCAGGATGATCGTCAAAGTACTATTTTCTTTCTTCTAGTTGATCAGGATGATCCTCAAAGTACTATTCTTTTCCCTGGCTGATCAATGTGGTCCTTGAAGCGTCATTATTTTTCCTGACTGATCAGGATGGTCGTCAAAGTACTATTTTCCCTGGCTGATCAATGTGGTCCTTGAAGCGTCATTATTTTTCCTGACTGATCAGGATGGTCGTCAAAGTACTATTTTCCCTGGCTGATCAATGTGGTCCTTGAAGCGTCATTATTTTTCCTGACTGATCAGGATGGTCGTCAAAGTACTATTCTATTTTTCCTGGTTCAACGTGGCTCTTAAAGTACCATTTGTTTACCAGACTCGTCGTGATGATTTTGAAGACGTTTCTAGAATGAAATTTAAAATGCACATAATGTTTTCGGCAACGTTTTAATCTGCTTTCTTCTGTCTCCAGGTGGCCAGCATGGTGATAGCGCTGATGGTGACTGCATTCCCTATGAAAATCCACGAAATTCACATCCTCCACCAGTCGTGGGTGTTCGACGTGATGTTCGCGGTGTTCAAGCCGCTGTTGGACGTCCGGATGCAGAACAAGATCTTCTTCCATGGCAGCGACATGGACAGTCTTCATCAACACGTCCATTCGACCCACTTGCCGAAAAAGTATGGTGGCATCAGGGAGGAACTACCCTACTACAAGTGGATAGAGAGCCTGAGCAGGGTGCCGAAGATCGTCGAGGAGATGAAGCAGCTCGGATACATAGTTCCCGAAAATGTACCCAAGAAAATGGAAGAGCCTGTCAAGAAGTGAGGTCCTAGGACCTTTATCTCGCTCTCGCACCCTCGATTTTATACACCCACGCTCGAGAATGTCCGGTCACTTTGCTGATAGTAAACTGCGGAATTGCATGCGAATTATTGTGTTGGAAAAAGAGCAAGCTAGGTTTTTTTATTTTTCATCGGATTACGAACAATCCTCTTTCCGAAGGGAGAAGATCGAAAAGAGGAGACACGTTGATCCATTTCAAGGAGAATTATTTTCGGGGCCGGCGTGACCTTTTTTGAGGCCCGGTTCAAAAATTTTGCGGGCCCAGAGTACACATTCAAATCCTATACTTACATTTCACAATAAGGAATTACTTATCATAAGTACAAAGGATGTTACATATATTTTTTGTAAGATGAATATTGTATAATTTTTTTTGCTTATTTTGTAGTATATACTCTTGTGTGAATTTGTAGTACGTATACGAATTTACAATTTACTTGTAGTGCTGTGTCTATTTCTACTGCACTTCTTTTGAATTTAATGTGATAACTATTTCCCTAAATATGAAGAGGATGAAGAAGTCATGGGCAATGTTCTTCTCTTATTCGAAATTAGAGAAAGGAAAGTGATCGAGGAATTGTCAGCGGAGGTGTACGCTCACACAATTCCCAATCCCCATATACACCAACGCATAATCATCTGTACTTTTCTACTCAGCAGAATTTTTGCATTATTGTTACCTTATTGTTAGTACTCGGTGTAAGCTCTATCTATTGTATTAGACATAGGAAAACGGAAAAGAATTTGTAAAACGAAGGCTGAAGCAGTCGACGAGCAGATTGTCGCAATAATCAATCGAGCTTGTAGAAAACACCTATTTGTACCGTTTCTCAATTTCTTCAATCCAATATTCTGAAACATTTTATTACAGACCGAAAAGAATAAAATTAAAAATGGTTTATTTCGATTGGTTCGACAGTTTCGGTGTTAATTGACCACAGAAAGTCGCTTGGAAGCTTCCGATTCTTTTCCGAGGGAATTTCTATCAGAGGTAAGCGAGGTTTTAAAATTCGCTCTCGAGGAATGGTTCCGTCGACGGGGAACACTCATTTCCTGTCGAAAGTCCCTCGGAGCGACTAGGTTCATCCATAGTTATGAGACTCGATGACGAATCTGTTGGTTCGAATTTACCTTGGCCAATCGGGCGGCTCTTTCTCTTTTTGTTACTTTTATTTGGAAACGTAAAAGACACAGACTTCGTGTTCTTTATTCGTCCCGTTTATGATTCATGCGAGCATGTTTACCATCGGAACCAGGAAAAGATAGCAGCTCGTTTTTCTTATTATAGCACGGTAACGACGCGCCAGAGGAATAAGAACCACTACGACTCTATTATTCTTCGTTAATCGAGCACGGCTTGCCGGTGATTTTGCATGGAACGTGGCGGGATATGGTTTACACTGCGTTTAATCGCGTTTCATAGGTCATGGATTTCGTTTATGGGCGAACTGGGACGCCCAGACGGCGAAAGCACTATGATTTTAGATGCTTTGTTTTCCTAAATTGTTAACAGGCGGAGGGAAACCGGATTAATTCCAAAGACGCAGATGGAGGAACAGGCGCCTTCCATAACTTCTGAAAATCAAGTATATCTTTATCAATATGAAAAATTATTAGGATTGTATATGACGTTAGGAATCATTTATGGCCTATCTAATATAATTTTATAGGAAATCATTAACTTTCGTTTTTAATTTAAGCGAGACGGCGAAAGCCTTACGTTCCAAGAGAACTCTAAACACGCACATGTTTAGCAATAAAAGTCCAAATTTTGTTCAGACAGCAATTATGGTGTACCACGAGTTACCGTTCATGGTCAAAGTAAGAAGCCCTACCAGGTCTCCATCATCGACGAATTTTTCCCTGCACCCTCCAACCACTTCATCCAACTATGATCACTGAAACCTACCTCTCTGACTTGACCACAATAAATTGGACTCGTTCGGCGAAAGCCCTACCAGGTTTCCATCGTCAACAAAATTTTCCGTGAACTCGCTAACCAACTTCATTCATCTACAGTCATTGAAACCTGCTTCGCCGACCAAGCCCCAGCAAATTGTTCTAATTCGTTTGATCGGAACGCGATTAGGAGACTGAGCAGCGAGAGCCCTAGCTAAATGGAGTACGACCCCTACAAATTTTCTCTGCACCTTCTGGCCACTTGGTTCACCGAAGACACTCGAGAACTCCCTTGACCCTTTAGCCCACGCCGAATTCTTGCACACCGTAACCAGCCGATCCGAGGAGGACCCAGCCCACCTCCTTCCATCGAAAAGGCACGATCTTCCGCGTTCAACGATCCGCTAAACACCCCTGACAAACTGGGTGCGGCAAGGGCAAGTGAAGCGAGTCCTGAATAAACCTCGGAACCCAGTGAAAACCCGCATCGGCGCCAGGAATCCTATGTAACGCGTCTCCTCCCAAGCAGGATCCTCCCAAGAAGAGACTCTCGGCGAGGCGAGGGTGCAGCAGCTAGTATCCGTGCGGATAGGTAGAACGAAGAGGTGGTAAGGTGGTGCGAGCGAAACGGAAAGCGGACGGATACGCGGCGCAGGTAGAGAAGAGCAGACTCTGGCACGCCGCTCTGTATTTCGTGGTGGTTGATATCGACCCGGGTCTGTAGGGTCGTGTCGAGTCTCGGGGTACGTATGGCGCAAGCCTGGACGGGATCGAGGGCGAGGAGGTGAACGGAGAGGAGGCCGAGAGAGAGTGGCTCTCCTCGGAGGAGCGAGGAGAGAGCGCCGGCAGTAGTAACCCGGCCAGTTCCCCGCGCGCGGGTGCAGTCGCATCCGAAAACCCGTGTGTGTGAGAGTGCGTGAGAGTGCTGGGAATCGGCGTGCGTGTCCTGGTGCTCTGCTCTGTGGTCCTTGACGAGCCTTCGACCCCGAAAAAAACCAGATCCTACGGGATACTCGATCTTCAAAGGAACAGGAAAGAGAGAGGGGATTCAAAAAGCTGGGTGGCTGCAAGATTCGAAGCTGCCAGGGAGGTGAACTCGTGGGTGAATCCTCTATGAGCAACGAGACCTGGTGAAGAGAATACCAACGATCACTGCTGGGTCTGCATAGTGTCAGAAGGATACCACGGCAGGTCTAACGGCTGACCTAATCCCAAACACCAGCTAGACCCGAGGCGATGTCTCGGGGACACGTCCGAGGTAGTTGGACAGGGTCTCGATGCTTGTAGGATCACCGGGGGCGAGGACATGCGAGGATTGTGAGCGATACGCTGGCGCCATGTCACGCAGACTAGAGACCTCGAACGAGGATTCGTACCTGAGCGCTGGCAGGCCGTCGAACCTCCTGCGGACCAGTTTCAGCAGCGCCAAGCTCGAGTCCCTGTACAGATCCTCCTCTCTTCAACAACGCAGGGGCGGTCTCGAATGCTTTTTACTGGCGGCGTTGTTCTACAGCGTACACACCGTAGCCTCGCCGGGGCAGGAGGTGCCAGCCCGTAGCCTAACCGCTGTGTTCCTCGGGCTGAACTTAGGCTTGCTGATCTGGGCGATAAACAACCCTAGAGCCAAGGACAGGCTATGGTCCGTCGTGCCTCACGTGGCCTGGCAGCTATCCACCGCTCAGCTACTCGCTCAGCTGTTCCTCAAGTCCACCGAGGTCACGCCTAGGGACGGCCTAGGCTGGCTGTTGCTCCTGCTATATCTGCTCTTTGCTACCCTGCCGCTTAGGCTATCTCTGTGCGCGCTACTAGCCTTCGGAACCGCACTCACCTACGTCGTCGCTGTCGTTGGACTATCCAAGGCACCCACGCAGATACCCATCGATGTCCTGGTACGTGTCCTCCTTCCTTCCTGGATCACTGTTTTCAGAGCTGCCGCCAACCTAAAACGTCTACTCACGGGATGGGGTGGGATGAACGGATCGTGCTGTGGCGTGGCTCGATTGGGGCGGGTTTAAGGCTTAGAGGGATGCGGGATTATGCTCTTCCGGCGCTACCAGAGCATGATTTTTGGGTGGTGTTCTGTGGGGAATCGGGATTCGGCTACCTCTCTTAGAGGCTCTCTGTTCCAGCGGGTAGCTACGGGAATAGTTAGAAAGCAAACCAGGAACTGCTTCATGGTTAAGGAAAATTGAATTTTAATACTTTTCAAACCATTGAACCTTTTTTTTAATGAAATTAGAAGTAAAATTGTATGCAATTCACTTGAAAGTTGATGTTAACTCTATTGAGAATCGAAATGGCTTTTAATCGTTTCGACAATTTTCAAACGTTTTTAAATAGAGAATTTATGGTTGCGACAGCTTGTACATTTTGAAATACTGTTTCGTGAGAAGTAAGAGAAAAATTGACCTTTGTATTCCTCTTTTCAAGGCTTTTGGAAAGACAGTGTATGCAACGAGTAAAATAACGAATTTTTTAGTCAGAGGAGTACAATTTTCTATATTGTTTTATGCGAACCAGCCATTAAATGGACCTGTCCCTCCAAGTCTTAAAAATTTAAGTAAATGTTCTTTGATCCTTCAAAAATATAAAATAATATAAAATATGAGGACTGTGGAAAATTAACTATGACTTCCTTTCGGCGTAAGAACTACAGAGTCTAGTGTCCTCGAGAGTGTTACTAGCTAGTTGATGACTGTCTGGAGACCACTGAAGATGATTGGTAATTTGGGAACCAGGGTTATGTATCATTTGCTGGAACATACATGCGTCGATTGTTTAAGCGAGGCTTATCTAGTCTCCACGCGTGTATTCGCAATTAAGTGGTTCCCTAATTACGAATTAAGAGAAGCTGGGGAAAAGTCGTCGAGTTAAAAATTTTCTATAATACCAGTACCATGAGTGATTTTTTAATATCTTGGATATTCATCAGACTACTCAATAAAAATTGAGTATAGCATATTAAAGGTTTAATATAAATCAAGGGATGCAATAGGGGTGAAGAATCGTTAAGTTACAATTTTATTATAGTACCGTGCAGTAATCTTTAAATTACAAAATTAGTTTTACAAAAATTTTTATTGAAATATTAGAAGAATACTTTTTAAAATAATATTTGCCATTGGAATTATCCCGAGGTTCCAAGACCCCAGGAATTCAACCCCTCTCGAGTGATCGATTACCCTGAATGGGCGTCTGTCTCTGCTACCCCCATTGTCACTCTTTTTAATTCATTTATACCACCGAGCAGCCTTTATCCTAACAATTAATCCTGGAACGATCTACAGAGAAAGCTGTAGACAACCGTGACAGTAGTTTCCGGATGAATAAGATGGTTCCTATAAAGAACAGAAGCGCCTGGTATGTGTTGTCGAATCAGCTACAGTGAAATTAATTTCTTTAATTATATGGAAATGAGGCTTTAAATCGCAAATATCTCACGACCTTTCGCTGGATTATAATGCCGTAGGATGCTGGCACGACATTATGAATATTAATGGAATGTTAAGCACTCTTCGTTACCGTAGAAATGAATGTTGTGTCGGGGAATGGCGAATCACTATTTCATTCGTGTCGAGAGGCAGTCAGAGCACTATTTCGAAAGATAATGAGATAAACTTATTTGTTTATTTATTAGACCTACCAGCGCCGATCAAATGACTGGTATCACTTTCAAATTGTCGAACTTATGAAGACTGTTCTATGGAATACTGTTTAAGAAATTTTTTCAATTAAACTTTTTTTAGAATGTAAAACTATGACCACGTGTCAATAATCATGCAGGTGGTGCAAGTCAGAATTTTGAACATATTGATCTATTTATTTGCACAGTATTATTAAACTTATTAATGGAAGGAAGTAATTTATTATTTGGTTCGAGTACCTTTCACTCGCACATTTCTATCTCGCGTAAGGACCCACAGTCTACGATTAAATTGTGAAAAATTGAATTAAAAAATTACATTAAGTTGCTGATTAGCAACGTTCGCGCTAGGCGGTTTCGCGGCGTGTGCGCGGAAAACGTGCGAATATCCGCGAAATCATCGCGTCGCGTTAACCCACATGCCGCGAAGTGTCGACAGGGGAACGAAAACAAACAGGGGCGGAGAAGGAAGGAGATTAAAACAAAACAAAAAAGACGGCGTAGAGCAATTCCGGTTTAGCGTGCCGGGATATATGAATCCGGGAAAGTCGATATTCTCCTCGAAACATCCGCGAGCATGCCGGTCACGAACAAAAGAGAGAAACACACAGTGTTCGTCCTCTGTTCGCGGCATTACCACCGTGTGTATTTCCAAACGCAGAGTATTGAATATCGCGGGAGAGCCTAGATTCTCTTTCCCTCGTTCTACTCCACTCGAGCCTTAATGGTTAAGCAATCTCTCTATCGGCGGTCGCGGTGGCGTTGAAATTAGAAGGCTGCGATTTCAACTGACGATTGCCAGTTGACTGTCCTCGAAATCAGCAGTCTCATCACTGACAATTTGCCAGTCAACAGGTCTAATTTTTAATGAGAGCGTTCGAATTAATAATTACCAAAAATGATCTTCATGAATTTTTTGGTAATTGTTGTGAAAGGGTTGTTGTACTCCGATTTTGATGAAAGTTAAATATGTTATAGATTCCGACATTTTGAACAACTTTTTTCTTTTCCAATATGAGGGGGTCACTTTTAGTTCTCGAGATATTCGCAAAAAACTATTGCTAATACTGTATTGAATTTTCTGTATTCTAGCACGTTCCGTGGCAATGTAAGGCCGCTGCGGTGAGGCGTTTACTTTCTTTTTTGTAAATACGTTGTGAGGATGCAATAAAAACCAATTTTTTTTACAGAAAACGATTGACAGTATTCGAATAAAATTTAGTGGCCTGTTACGTTTGTTATGTTGACTTTTGGATAGTTACGTTAACCTGTTCCCACCACCGTGATTTGACTACATTTTTATTCATCGTTCACTTTGATCGACTAAAAATATTTTCTAAAAATTCAACCAACAAAATCGTTGTTCCTAACAACGATTAATCCTGATTGCTGATAGCTCGAAAAAAGAGTAGAAAAATAGCTCCGCTAAATCATCGGGAAGATAATGACGGCGCAAATGAGGGAAATTCGGCTCTTAAATCGGCTCCGATACACCAGCGAAGCAATTTAGAATTAATTGGATCAATTATGCTCGACTCTGCGCTGATCCTGTATCACAAATAATATACTTGACCCACTTGTTCTTTGTAATGCGATTGAGAAAATGCACAAAGGGGATGAAATACACGCAGCAAGACGTCGGCCACTCGATTCGCATGCATCGAGTAGTGTCAGCGATTTTTCCTCCGCCGTTCGGCCTACAAGCGTTTCTTATACCAGTCTGTTTAATCGGCGAATGCTTTCTAGGGATAAATGGAAAGTATAACGATCGCAAAATTTACGCGAGCCTGCTTCGACGTGCAACAAGTTAACGCGCGGCCTGATTAACTTCCCGGTCACGTAATTGCTTGGTCGAATGGCGGGGAATCATTCTTGCGATCGCGTGGTATGGCTCAGCACTTCCGTCGATGACTTTCCATGGAAAAGGAATCGATGCTTTCCACGAAATCCGCGATTTTATTCGATTTCCTGCGGGTGAATGGCTGTATGAATAAATCAGGTTTCGATTAATTCTTGATGGGAGCACGGACTACTCTGTTTAATTCGTGATGAACGCTAGAATAACGTTGACGGGATTGTCTAATTAAGCGTACTACCGTCGCTTGCACTTTTATTCATTTTCTCAAAATACCGCACAAAATAAAAAGTTAAAAACTACAGAAGTATTACAAAAAATTTATACTTAGTTTATATTTTAATTTATACAGAGTGAGGCAGTAACAATTGCCACCTACGATAACTCCGAAAGTTTCATAGTAGCAGAAAAGTTTTCCAAACAGAAGATGCATGGGGCAACAGGGGCTGTAATATGGTGTTTATTTTTTTCCTAGGAGTCGCTACAGAGATGTGAAGGTCACCTTTAGTTTTTTAAAGTAGTAGTTAACGAGATATTATCGAAATCATTTTCCATTTGAACTTATACGAGTAGACGGATATCAGTTCGAGCACCTACTAGCTTCCAGGTAATAATTATTATACATATGGGAAATTATATCGATAATATCTCGTTAACTATTAGATTTATGATATACTGAGGTCAATACTTCTTTTACGCAGAATTTTATGGTTCATCCGAATTCGAGCAAAAATATTGGGCATTATATTTAAAAAAGGACCTTCACATCTCTGTAGCGACTTCACCCAGGAAAAAAGATTAACGCCATATTACAGCCCCTGTTGTCCAATGCATCTTTTGTTTTGGAAACTTTTGTGCTACTATCATACTTTTGATGTTACTGTAGGTGGCAATAGATACTGCCTCAACCTGAATAATTAAAATTTATATTTTATTATACTTATATATTTATACAAAACGTATTTTAAGTATACAGAAATGTAGATTTATTCGTAAAGGTGCATCCCGGAGGAATTATTCAACACATTTATTAAATATATTTGATCGTATAAATATTCGATAACGTAAACTAGCCAGTTTTTCAGTGCTCGATGAACCAATTGGTAAATAATTCATAAATTGTCGTGTGGTTTCAATGACAGTTATCGAGCGAAGTTTGACGAGGATTGATGGCGATGTCAGTCGGTCATCACTTTGTTCCCGGAGGAGGCATAAATTCCCGGCGTGTTTTGCGGGGGTGGTTCGAACCCCTCGGAGGACTGGGATTAAAACACCGTCGAAATACGAGCCGTGTTCCGTTCATTCAGATCGTGGGTGTGCGGAGGAGGACACGGGGAACAGAGCAGGGCTCGTGCCCGACGAGTTTTAAACTCGTTCCGCGATGCCGTGCCAACAATCCTGAGCGGGGGCCGATCAATTAACTGGGTCGCCGATTAATTGCTCGAGCCATTCACGCCGGCTCCCCTCCGCGGTTATTCAAATTGTATCGGGGTTCGGTATAGTTCATCGTGGACACGACACGAGGATTGAATTATTTGGAAGACTCGTACCTTCCCATTAAAAAACACACAATTTAAAAAAAAATTAAATTTTTTTCGACCTCTGGCTTCCGAGATATCTAAAAAATATGGTTCTGATCTCCCAGTTTGAGAGCTGTTTTCACCCCTTCAAAGAGGATGGTTGCCGATAAAAAAGAAACGCGTGTCAAACATTTTCCGAAGAACTATATCTCACACAATTTTTATCAAAATCGGCTTGTATCAACTGAATATGTTCCCTTGTAAGTCTAATAAATTAATTTTTATCGTGGTATAGTTGAGTTGATTAATATATATATATATGAAGAATATGGAAGGGTTGAAACATAGTACTTCCTCGAATCCTGGTGGGGGACCTACAGAGACGAATCGAATTTTTCAAATCGAAGGATCCGAGTTCCCAAGGACCTGAAAGATAGGTTCCAGCAATGTGAAAGGATACAAAGGAATTCCAAGGTGTCAAATCTGTCCAAGGGTTTCAGGATTACAAATGGTCTAGATTCCCAAGGACTTGTAAAAAGATCCTACTATGTGAAAGGATTGCAAACGTGATCACTAGACCGCGGATCTTTATGCAAAATAAAAATTCTCTGCATTGATTACAAGCCAAACGAACCAAATAAAAAATCCTTATTTTAATTATCTTATTAAGCTGAAACTAATACAGCGATGTCCCTAAATCTTTTTAATACGACCACTGCTGAAATTGTACGTTTCCATTTTTGTCATAAGCGCATCAAATCCGCAGTCTAGTGATCACCCAGAAAACGTGAATAGGACTGCAACAAGCCTCCGAATGGTCCCAGTATTCCCAACATTCCTAAAATGCAAATTCCAACTGCAGACGTTTAAATATTCTAAGGGCGTTCCATGAATAATAAAAATGATCAGAATATTCTTTAAGGCACCTAAAAATCGAAAGTTCCGTTGAAAGAAGTCGCAGAAAGTTCTGTCGAAGACGAGTATGAAAAGACTCGGGGATTCCAGGAGCGGCGGCGAAGCCTTCAATACTAAGCGTTATGCAAAATAGGAATTTTCCGTTTCCATGCGGAGTTAAAATTACGATTTCCCGCGAGCTGCAGAGTAAGAAACTGTTCGGGAAACTTTCTCATTACGTTCGTTTTCCGGGTTCCGGAATCGCCGAAGCTTCCTGTCGTTCCCGTTCGAATCTGCGATGCTAATGGTCGCGACAGATTGTTCATTACCGGCCCCATCAGAAGTCGATTAACGGACGTCCCGTCGTCGTCGAAGACGGCCGTCCCGAAATTCCCTGAATCCGAGAACAGTTTCTTGGATGGTTGACGATCACGTTCCGCGGAACTTCCCCGCTTAATCATCAACTTTTCTTGCTCGTTTCCGACAACCCCTCCGGCCAACCACGCGGGACATCGCTGGTTTAATTACCGGCCGGATGGACCGAAACGACACCTGTATTAGCACGGTCCGCTAATTAACAGTCGAACGCGACGGGTTGATTAAAAGAGAAAACAGATTCGACGATCCAATGACGCGCGAGGCAGGCTGCCAGCGACGAACAAAAATGGGTATTCTCACTGCTGATGAACCTTTTTTTTGTCGTTTTTGTGTTTAAGGGCGATGGGGTAATGCTATTACACACACCCCTCGCCTGGTGTTGCTCGTGGGGGGTAGTGTGGGACTCGGCTTCCTCTCTGATGTAATTTGAGGAATTATCTTACCTACAGCACTTGCTATACCCAATAAAACCCCACCGCCCAGGGGCCTTTCGGACCCTTCCTCTCACTTCGAGTGCCCGAAATACAGGGTGTCCCAAAACTACCCTAGGAGCCGAAAATGGGAGGTTCCTTGGGTCATTTGAAGCGACAGTTTCCTTTAGAAAAATGACGTCCGCGACTTTGTTTAAGAGTTATTAACGAAAAACACGGACCAATCAGAGCGCGACCTACACGCGAGTTAGCACAGTCGGCCCGACGCGCCAACTGTCAATTGGCCGAACGTGCCATCGCATGTCTAAATCGTGCTCTGATTGGTCCGTGTTTTTCGTTAATAACTCCTAAACAAAGTCGCGGACGCCATTTTTGTAAAGGAAAATGTCGCTTCAAATGATCCAAGGAACCTCCCATTTTCGACTCCTAGGGTAGTTTTGGGACACCCTGTATACATGTGTGTTCAGACTATTACTAGCCAGCATTTATTTTGTGAATAGTAAATATTAGAAAAAATTGATAGAGGAAAAGTAGTACTGTTTTTTATACACACCAAATCGACATATGCATGTTCATTGAATTTACATTATTTTGATAGAAACAAAGGTTCCTTCCATTTCCTCAATTTCTGACCTTGAAGGTCATTGTGTAGTACGTGAATAAATTCGTCTTGACATACGTTTTCACACGATATAAAAAAATATATAACATTCCGTTTAAAAAATTGGAGGCACCAACAAAAATGCTTATGTCAATTTGTTGCGTATAGAAAACAGTACTACTCTTCCCTATATCATTATTTTCTACTATTTACCATTTACAAAACAAATGCTGGCTAATAATAGTCTGATCACCCTGTATATTCATACACTGGCCCGCTATCCGCATTCAGCGGGAGATATTTCAGGATATGTACTATGAGCCTGTTCTTTGTTTATTTACTGCTGACGAACCTGATTTGGGAACAACCCTTAGAATCAGAAACACGTAATACTCGTGTTTGTAGCGTTTGTTTGTGGATTTAAAAAAAATGTTTAACAGATTGTCCCCCATGTAAGACGGTCCTGGTTCAATTGTTACGCGGCATTCGGTGGCCCGCAGTTCGTCGATCCAGAGCATCGCGTGTAGTTACGTACGCGCGACACGTAGCTTAGAAATTGTCGTAGCGGAAGGGAGCAGGCCGAATTGGAATATTCCGGGCCGTCGGAGAGATTCCGTGGATAGAAGATCGCATTTATATATTTTATTCCGTGGTCTATTGCTCCGCCATGCACTGCGGCAAAATCCCCTGCGAGACGGAGCTGGTCCTCGAGTTGCATATTGCGGTGCAGGGAAGCGAAATTGGGTGTTGGATTAACGCCTTCGCTGCGCCACTGAGAAAAGATCGAGGAAATCCCCGACGATGCACAATAAACATAGACGGCAAAATCGAATCTCCGGTGGATAATTCCGAAAACGACGAAAATCCTCGATAAAAATTGGAGAAAAAAAATATTCGATCGAGGATCGGGGATGAGATGGCGGACGGGAACGAGTTGAAAGATGGTAATGGATTTACGGGCTGGAGAGTCGGCTAGGAAAACTGACTTGGCCGGAGTAATTGGACTCGCCGCGGTTGCTCCGAGCTCCGCGGAATAATTATAAATCCGCAATCTCGAGACGCAACAAGCAACAAGCGGAGACCTCGCTGGGTTTCCCACGGCAATTTTCTGCGCGCTCCACCCTGAGGAAACGGTTTTTAATGGAGAACTTCGGGGAGGGCTGGATCCTCCGAGCAACGTTCCGCTACGGGCTGGAAAATTGTGCTGGTGAAACGGAACGCTGTGCTGCGCCGAACCGAGGCTGTACCGAGCGAGCCGCGAATGCAGTTTTCCACTCGAGACCCCGAGGTGAAAGTTTCAACTCGACTCGGGTATCTCGAGGAGCGACAAAAAACAAAGGAATAATGAACGCGTTCTGCCGTGCGTTCTGCCCGGCCGGGCCGGCCCGCCAGTTGTTCGCCCATTTGCAAAATTGAAGGAAGTGCCGCCACAATGGCGCCCTAACGATCCCCTTCCTCCTGAAAAATTGCTGAAACCCGTATTATTTCACTGGGCCGAAAAGAAAGACTACAGGAAACTTCTCCGTGAACGTTTCTCTGGAGATTAATTGCTTGAAAGTACTCTCTAAGCGGGGCTGTGCGACTGGTTGATCACTGACAGGGGTCTTGGAGGAGTTGGGAGATATTTTGGATACGTAGTTGGTGGTTGTAGACCATTTAAAACGCATGTTTTAATATTTTGTCGAGTCGACTTTTAACCAGTCCTCTGAGGGTTTCCTAAAAACCTTAAGAGGGTAGGGGATCCATTTTCTAGGACATGTATCAGTGTACAGGGTATCACGAAATTATGTCACGGCTACCATAACGTAATTCTACACTTACGATTTAGTAGAAATTGACATAAAAAACTCCTCGCAAAATTGACCTTGACCTTGAAAAACAAGGTAAAAAAACAAAATTTAAAAAGGAACTAACTTAGACCTAAATTTATGAATAAAATTATATATATGTCCATATGATCCTTATTACTAGTAGAACACGATTGAACAAAAAAGATGTTCTTTTACCTCAATTTTTCGGGGAGTTCTTTCTTTTTATTATCTTTATTGAATCCGAGTGGCTTCAAGCCTTTTATATTTTTGTTCTCCTGACTAGACGCCCTCTCGTCTAACTAGCTGAACTAAAATTGGCTCTAGACTTGCTCTATACTCTGCCTTCATGAACGGAATCTGGGGAAATTGAATGCAACTAGAATCAACCACTTTTTGCCCTCATACGAGCATATTTTGAGCTGCACAAAGATTCATTTGATAGAGGGAGATTCATCACGGAGCGCTTTGGTAATTACATTAGTCAAAAAAGTCTTTTTGTGAAAGAAAAATACATTAGAATCTGCGGAACTTTTTTCGATTTTTTCCCCTACTTTGGACACTCATATTATTAGATATAAACATAATCCATATTCATTAATCCCATATCAACGTAATAATGACCAGGGCGCTCCGTATTTAACCTTCCTCTTTACAATGAGCCTCGCCCAGCCTAAAACTCGCTCAAATAGGGACAAAGAACGGTCGATTCTAAACCCATGCTTTAGTCCAAAATCTAGTAATATTCTAGTAATGTCACGTGGGAACCCTACCCCCTTAAGAGGATCATTTTGGAGCCTAGGGGGTTTTTCAGAAGTTTCGTACACCTTCGAAGACCTCCAAAAAATCTTGGCGTCCATCTGAAGCCTGTGGAGAATCGCTATCGCTTGTTCGCCTAATTTCCAGTTTCTAGAACGACCTCAGGTGTCTTTCGAAAACGCCTCAGCCCGCACGCAATTCGATTAGTGTTTCCAAGCGAATTTCAAATGCCATCCGAACCCAATTTCCGCGACAGGTGTGTTCAGTGGCAGATAATTAACGCTTGTGCGGCCGTCGAGGTCGTAAAGAACCAAGCCGGACGCGTTTCGGTTCCAAGCCGTGCTAGAAAACGAACTGTAGACCCGAACTGTGTCGTCGAAAATTGCGTTGTGAACCGGTAACGAGGTTACGGGCCATCGGCTAACCAATTTTCCCCGGGCAAGGAGCCGCGCGAAAAGCGAAAGTTCGAGGCCTACCGCGTGGCTCTAGCGTTAGTGACACTCGAGTAGAGTTTGGTCAATGGTAGTTTAAAATAGAGAGACAGAGAGAGAAAGAGAGAGTGTGGCGAACGGAGAAAGAGAGAGACCCCGAGGAAGAGAGACCTGCAATGACGCGACGTGACACCGCTCCATGCATGACATCCGATCGGTTTTCAATGGCAGGTACGTTTCTTTGTAACTCATCCAGTTGGTGGAAAGGCCTCGATGCCGACCATGGATCATCTACACTCTAAGCGATCAATCGATCGCCGACGAACACCTCTTGATCCCTTAAACCGTGGACAATGTGGCCCAAAGGCTTCGCTTTGTCACGATTTTAATTTCAAATGAAAGTACAGGGTGTATAAAAATGATATGTCACGATCAACGTTATCGGCGAGTCAAACAAAAATTGTCCACGTTAATTCCCGGTGCGGCGGTGGTGAAAGAAGAAGGACAAGAAGTTCAATTACGAATTCGCCCTATTGTTTCCCGACGGGAACAAACAGCGTCGACAAAAGCACTCGCCGATGAATGCCAGGCCATATCGAGCGTGGTGCCCGATCAAACGTGGATACCCGACTCGACGTGGTTTTCCCACCGTGAAATATGGAAAATGAAAATCGCCGAAAGGGGACGCGCCACCGTCTGTTTCGCGAAGCGAGACGTCGCCGTTTCACGGTTGACGCCGCTTCACCCCCGATTCTATTTTCCACACCCGAAACCACCCTCTCGCTCGCGACCCAGTCCCTCGAATTCGAACCGACGACGTCGTCGTGCAGAACGGAAACCGTGGATTGAAAGCCTCGGGAACGACAGCTTTCCTATCGAATCGACCCAGTATCGCGATTATTTCGACAGAAAAATAATGTAATTCGTTCTCTGCCCCCCGATTGTTCTCGCTGATGTGGACTTGGTCCAGTCAACGAAAAGTTGTAGAGGAAATGGAAGGAATAGAATTTTTAACTTTGGGACTTTGTTCGGACCCGTTAAGTGATGAACATACTAAAAATCCCCATTCTTTAGATGTGAGTGTGGTGCAGGATGGCATGTCCTAGCGATGAGACTATTCTATACGAAATTGAAGCTAATGAAACGTGCCACGAGATTGATTCAATTCAGTTTTTCGCTATTTTGCATAGTTTCCGAGATATCTGTGCTCAAAATTCGCTAATTTTGAAAAAAATCTTGCCTCGCGTTTTTTACCTTATTAAAACGCTATATTATACAGTGATATAACGTTTATAGCATAGCCGGTATTATATTTTGGATCGGGATTAGCAATTTGTTGGTGGTTATATATTGCATATAGTATTTGTGAAAAAACGAGTAGGTGTGATATCGTATATAAAACAGTAAGAACATTAGAAAAATTTAAAAATACTATTTTGTTATTTTCAACCTGTTAAGCATATTAAGAGGAAAAATAAATTTCTATTCCACTCTAGTTTGTTGCTATTCAGGTAGAAGATTTTTCTTTTGTAAAACGATCCGCTGTCCAGTTATTAATAGCGAATTTTATGCAGTCATGACAAAAAATAATGAGTAGGTGTAATCTAAAATAGAAGATCAAAAGAACTGAAGAGCATCGTAAATTTCTATCTATTGGAATTGTTGAAAAGGAACGAAACCCCTAGGTAGTTCTTATAAGTTGGATTTTTTCCAAGAATATTGAAAAGAATACTACACGGTGTAAAAGTTGCATTTTACAACGTTTTTACGTGGACCTATATTGCAAATTTTAAAAAATATGTCTTGTAGATCTGTGTCAATTATACACACTGTGAAAGTTCGAGAGATGCAAGAATCCTTAGATTTAATGCAGTCATATGCCGAAAAACGTGAAAATCTGAAATTTTTACCATCTCTGAACGTTCGTAGAAATTTTCGGAATAAGTGTAATTTACACATATCTAAAAAAGTATTTTTTAAATTTTCAATATAGGCCGACATAAAAAATTGTAAAATGCAACTTTCAGTACTTTTTCTACAATTCCGATCAATTGCAATAATTTGAGGAAAATTCTTTTTCATATCCTGTAGCAAATTAGTTGCTCTAGCTTCCCAAAAAAGTTCAAAAATCGTATAGTACAATATTAAAAGAGTCATTGTCTTTTTTAGAGTGCTCGAATATTAGCGAAAGTCACTGTATGTAACTGTAAGGGTAGGCACTCGAAAGCCAAACGCAGCTTAATCCATCAAAAATTGGGTAATACAAACTCTGACCAAAAACCGTTCGTTCCACAACAGCGTTTAATCATCGCGGAAAGAAATAAGGTATTGTGACGTGGTTTTCGATGTTTTGAGAGCAAGTGGTGGCAGTGCGCGACTAGTCGGCCGCGACCACCGCGGCTGATTCTAGAACAAAAGTGGCTTATCGATCCCTGGGGCGGTTTCTCGGAAATTTAGCGACGCTTTTATCATATCTCGGGCTCTCTCTCTCGCTCTCGAAAGCGCAGAAACTCCTCCGCGGGTATCGACAGACGGAAGCGTTAATTTCGCGAGTCGCGGATCTGTCGTCGCTCGAAAACGCGCGGAAATTTTCTGGGTCAAGGGAGCGAGTAAACACTCGAGAGACACGCGATCGGTGTAATGCTTTTTTCACGCGAATTTCATTTACTTTCAACTGCACGGACGGTTTTGTTCCACACCTGCCGCGTTGTTTTAGCAATCGTTGCTCCGCCATTGTTCGTGTTTTACCCGATAGGGCTGGAAATGCTTTGAACAATACCGTTAACTCTTTCGGTCCTCGATGGTTATCTTTGGAATTTGCTGGTGACTCGTTTTGCCAAAATGTTTAAACAACGAGCGTGCTTTGTTGTATCGTCGCAATCTTGTCGCGATAATTCAATATTCACGTTGGGACAGGTTTAACATTTCTCGAATCAGAATTAATTAGAGTTTTCGAGAGAAACGTGTCGCAAGGACAGGGCGAATAAATTGAATTTAAGCCGCAGAAGAAGATCTTTCCCCCAGGAAAGAATGAAATAATAGTAAGACGTGGAGGTAATGTTATTCAACGGGAATTCAATTCACGGACCGCGCGTTTCTTTGTTTTATGCCCGGACACGTCTTATTTCTTGCGACCGCTTTCAAAACGGTGTCATTTTATTGAACGTATCCGGCGCAGGTTTCTTGGCTTTCCAATACGAAGAGATTTCTTTTATTCATGCGGAGCTGATTTGCATGGGATCGCGTGCCCGCGAATTATTAACGTGCGCGGTGGTATCTTCTTCTGATTCATCCGCGACTGCGATTACACATCGTCTAGAAAATTATCGATTCCATTTCTCGTGCGTCGCGTCGCCGACTATACTTCACGGTAATTCATAAACTTGCCTTGCATAACTTGCCCTTAAAACGGCAAAGTATACAGTTCAGAAAATGATCCGTAATCATTTTTAACATCAAATTATTTACAAATAGAGAGAATAATGAGAAATTCAAATTGAGGAGAAACGTGAAGCAGAGACAATATTCAACCCTTTGCAGTCGGAGCTATTTTAACTCGAAAATTAAACATTCCTTCGACTTAGAATATTTCTATTCTCCATGATTTTTTTAATTTCATGGGTACGAAATTGATGTAATAACTCATACAGTACTTAAATATTTAGTAACCGATTAGATACCAACATATTTAATAATGTGAACAATATTTTGATAATGGTACAGCAATTTTTAGTGGTACCTCAGAGTCACCACTCGAGAACTAAGGGTTAAAACTTATATTTAAATATATCTCTATACAGGGTCATCCGTTTTTAAACGGACAAACGTAAACCAGCTATAAAGAACCCCAAATGGAACAAGTTTTACCCCTACCACTTTTTTTGTTTCGGCCTTGATTTCTAGAAAATTGCAACAAACCATAATTTTTTTAGTTCACATAAACTTGAATATCTCGGGACTCCAGTGATGAATCTTGATGATTTTTTCTTTGTTGTGTTGAAAATAAACAGGAGCATCTTTTTTTTGTTCCCAAAATTTTTTTGTATGACCTTCGAATCTCGGTTTTTTCTGGATCGGACTGTAGCTATCTGAACGGTTCCAGGATGCGTGACTTCAATGGATGATATTTTCTTGGAACATATTCTATTATTCTTGGAAGCAAAAAAATTTTGGGAACAAAAAAAGATGCTCCTGTTTATTTTCAACACAACAAAGAAAAAATCATCAAGATTCATCACTGGAGTCCCGAGATATTCAAGTTTATGTGAACTAAAAAAATTATGGTTTTTTGCAATTTTCTAGAAATCAAGGCCGAAACAAAAAAAGTGGTAGGGGTAAAACTTGTTCCATTTGGGGTTCTTTATAGCTGGTTTACGTTTGTCCGTTTAAAAACGGATGACCCTGTATACAATGGGTCGTGTGGATGTTTTTTAATTAATTCATTAAAAATTTTTATTCTCCATCAAAATCAGCAGTCTGCTGGTAAAAGAATTTTTCAACATATTTCATTCGGTTGCCGAAGACTCGGCTGGGTTGACGCGACGTTCAATGATACGAAAGAAAAGAGCTAGAGAAACGTCAGCAGAAATGTGTGAAGGGAAGTAATCGACGAAGACACTTTCTAACATGTTCCGACAGGTCCTGACGGTGACTCTGTCGACCGGCGCCATGTTGCTGGGCGTCTCCAGCTACTCTTTGACCGAATTCCGGCAGCGTCGAGCGTTTTTAGAGACGAGGCAGAGCCTGGAGGTGCAGCTGGTGATCGAGGAGCAAAGTGCAGAGCAGGAGAGGCTCCTGCTGAGTGTCCTTCCCGAACACGTCGCCGTAAAAATGCGACAGGACCTTGGCGCCTCGCTCGACACCCAGTTCAAGAAGATCTACATGTCCAGGCACGAGAACGTGTCCATCCTCTACGCTGACATCGTCGGTTTCACGGCGATTTCCTCGACGTACAGCGCCAGCGAGTTGGTCAAGATACTGAACGAGCTGTTCGCGAGGTTCGATCAGCTGAGCGAGAGGTAATTATGTCAATCATTGTACGATAAAATTTTAGTAATTTTTATCCAAATATCTCGAGATATAATCGAAAGAATATAATATACGATATGACAATTAACAAGAAAAACTGGTAATTATTCAGAAGTTGGGCCTCCTCTAAGATTTTTATGATCTTGAAATATGTTAGAAATTTCTACGCTTTGAACAACTTTTTCCTATACATGTTACCACCACTCGATTTTAGTTTGGGAGATATTCGCGAAAAACTTACTGTTTGCTTCTAAACACGCTGTGGAGATGAGAGAGAAAAGGGTCTCACTGTGGTCATACATAGAAAGGGTGGGGCAATAACTGTGTGCACTTCGAATATTGCCGTTATTTGTAATCATATAAGAAAATGTTATATACAAAACTTACTCAGTATAGAGGGGGGATATTGTGACCCAAACATTTTCTGTGTGGTTGAAGGCATATAGGAGATTCAAGATCATCTTGATAATTCCTTTAATTCCGTTAATAACTTCTTAACAAAGCTGCGGAACCTATTTTTGCAAAGAAAAATGGTGCTTCAAATGAACTCAGGAACCTCCTATTTCCGGATGTTGAAGGAATTTTGGGACACGCTGTATATCTCAATAACCAAGACCAAGCGGTGGTAACATGTATAGTCAAAAAAGTTATTTAGAATGATGACCTTGACAACATATTTCAGGGTCATGAAAATCTGAGAGGGGGCTCAACTTCTGAATAATTACCGAAAAACTGTATCATTCCATTAAAAAAAGTACCGATGACCTTGAAATTATCTTTGCAAACAAAAAAAAAATGCTGCATTTGCCACATTTAAAATGTTCAAACCTTGACTCGAGCAGTTTTTTCATAACATTTAAGTCGCATTTAAGTGGCTTACCTTGTTTGTACATGCATCCAATTGTTTTTCTAGCGATATTTTCGCTCGCGCGAAACGGTGGCAATAAAAATCGCGTCGGGGAGAGATTTTCGTTAGGGGGCACGATGGGAGTCGGATCGATTGGCAGCAGAGGTATCGGCGAACGAAGAATTGGTTCGTTTACAGTCCGCTCGGCTAACTCGAATCAAATCGTGGTGCAACCCGTCCGCGATCCTCCGTTTTATCGTCGCACAATGAGCATCCTCGGATCGCCAGCCGCGAAATTGACTTTATCGGGGAGATTCCGGCGAGTCCTTTCTCCATTTTCTCCTTTCTCGTTACGCGAGTCCTTCACGGCCGTCTACGACGAATCGATACGTCCGGGGACAAAGTGGTATCGTTACTGGCTCTCTTCCGCGATAGAGGCACGCGAAGCGTCTCTTCCCTGTTACAGAATCCCCAATCACGTCCTGGAAACGATGCGCAGGATGCCCCGAAAAATGTTGCGCTTCCTCAAACGCGGTGATACCTGAGGGGATTTTAAGTCACCCGTTCCTTTGCGAAAATCATCTCCGCGAAGTTGTTCAGGAGTTCACGAGAAACGCGGACCAATCAGAGCGCGATTCTGGTTCTTAACCAGTGTTCCGCGAAATTCCGCGAAATATATTAAATATGTATATAAATAAAAATCAAATGCTGTTCGTTGGTAAGCGCATCACTTGAGAACGGCTGGACCGATTTAGCTAATTTTTCTAAATGTTCATTAATAGTCTGAATAAAGTTTCAGGGAAAGAAAAATTGAAAAAGTTGCCCGGGAAAACGGAAAATTTGAGAAAAACTAAAAGTGCTTTTTGAATTATATTTCAATAGAACAAAAAAGAACGAACGTCGCAGCTTTAAATTAATATTTCCATAGGAATGTACATTATAGACGTCTGTGAACAAATCTATTGAAATTTGGACACGCATCGTCTATCGAATCGGGTAGTAATTAATAATATATTTATTTTTACGCTGGATGTTTTTGTATGTTTTTTGGAGCATTAATTTTGGTGTTCGTCAAATAGTTCATTGATCAAAAGTGTTCCCTGACTTCAGAAAGGTTAAGAACCACTGCTTCAGAATATGAATTAGCGAATAACTCTTTCAAGAAAGTAGAACATGTTTGGGGCACCATGTATGGACGCTACAAACCCTAATAAATTCTTTTTTAACGGAGACTCGTTGCGGACTACGTTAGGGTCAGCTCTGAATTATGATTTCTCGTTACCTTAATTATGAATTAGGGCTGTAGCAACCAGAACCTGACCTAAAGGGAATAATTTAATTTCTTGGCTCTCGTGCTGCGCTATGAGGATTTGTTCGGGACTATGTTAGGATTAGATCTGAATTGGAATTGATCTGAGTTTGAAGTTGGCTAAGCTAAATCCAGTCTGAAGTAAATAAACAATTTCATCGGGAATGGCTGGCCTGGGTCCAGTCCGCAAAATGGCGGAACCTGTTAGGTCTAATAACGTTTGTGTTAGATCCAGTTTGATTGGTCGTAACCTATCCGTCCCAATTAACTTCCTACCCCTTAAATAATTAATCTACTAGTACATTTTTTTGTTAAACAAATAAATTTTTTTGTTCACATGTGTCTTTATTCCCCTCTACTTTTTGTCTTCTTACCCTCCTTGTTCTTCCTACTTCTATCCTGTTTTATTCTCCCACGTCTCTCTCTTTTTTCTCCACCCTTTCTCTATTTTCTCTTAGCTTCTTACCCCAACTTGCGCCTACACCCTTTTCATCCAGAATTTCTTTTATTTTTCCTTCTTCTTCCTCCAATCAATCTACTAGTACTAGAATTGTCTGCTAGGGTGGAGACAGAAATGGTGAACAGTAAACAATATTGTAGAAATGAGAACAACTAATGGAATGATATTGTTCTTTCACTCGCCGCTCGCGTTCTAATTTCGAAGCGAATAATCATCTTCCATAATGGAACTACTAACACAGAATTGTGTGCCGACACAAAACGAAAAATAGTGAACGAAGAATAGCGTAGAGACGAAATAGGTGGAGCTAATGGAAAGATATTGTTCTCGCTCGGCTTCTAATTTGTATCAGTCGATGGCAGAGCGAGACTTTATTGAATATTAGACAGGGAAAGAAACAAGCGGAGGCCGTAATCAAAGCGAAAAGAGATTAGACCGTCTTTGTTTCGTTGCCTGTAATAAAATTGTCGCCACTCTGCCCCGTTTCCACGCGATGATTTCAATCAGAGGCGGCCACAGTAGCGTAGTCAATGATACGGCAGCCTTGTCCTTATTCCAGTGGAAAAAGGCTCGCCGAGGAGACCGGCTCTCTTCCCCGACGGTGTTATTAAATGAAATATTTCTTTGATATCCTCTTTGATGCCCGTCAAGAAATGTTCAATCTGTATATGAGGTCATTCCATAAATAATTACGTTAGACGTGCATAAATACGCAGCAGAGAGAGAGAGAACGCGCGCGCTCCTCTAAGGTTTTTCGAAACAGCGCGCATACTTGCGCTGAACCTTGCCCTTTATCCGCTTCTAATTAAAACGTTTACGTATTTATAGCACCGGTTCTATTTTGTATGAGCCCTTAGCGTGCAAGGGAAAAAAACTTGCATCGGTAAGTAAAATACAACACAACGGACAATCGAACGAAAATCAAAGAAATGTTTCTGCCCTTCGGATCGTCAATTTTTTGATTATGTTGTTCCATTGATGAGATTCTATTTTTCGAAAACAACGATCATCTTTTCACAAAATCACTCCGGCGGAACCTGGCCAAATACATAATCACTGACATTTAACTAATCCTTGACCACCGCTGTTCATTTTTGTAAAACTATAATTGGATGTTGCAAATACATTGCGGATTATTTATGGGATCGTTCGTTATTTCGGTGTGTGGTCGGGGAATGTTTAATCTGCTGTGATTTAATTTTTTAAATATTCGGTTGGCAAGAAAGCAATTTCGGTATTTTAAGGTGAAATAAAACCCAATTTTTTTCGTCAGTAAAACATTTTCCATTTTGTTCGATGATGTTTCGCCATCTTGTTGGTAGCTTCATAATTCTGCGTTCATAAAATTTCAAAATTTTCCAAAAAATTGGGTTTTATTTCACCTTAAAGTACCGAAATTACTTTCTTGCCAACCGAATACAATGTTGGGTATTATTGATAATATTTCTGATCTTCAGGTACGAACAACTGAGAATCAAGATCCTGGGCGACTGTTACTATTGTATAAGTGGCGCGCCTGTCGAGAGGCCTGATCATGCTGTTCTCTGCGTGTACATGGGGTTGTCCATGGTGGATGCCATCAAGTATGTTCAGCAAACGACGAAAAGCCCCGTTGACATGAGGGTCGGCATACACACTGGCGCAGTGTTAGCTGGCGTTCTTGGTCAAAGACAGTGGCAGTTCGATGTCTACAGCAAGGACGTCGAACTGGCGAACAAAATGGAGAGCAGTGGAATGGCAGGGTGAGTTAACGATCTCATTAACAATGCCCAAAATCATCTGCCAGTGAACATTCGCCTAGAACAATTTACAGCTCGAATATCTTCCATCATCATCCCTTAATTCATAACCCTCCATTCGAAAAAACAAACTGAATTAATTTTTAACAGAGCGTTGCCACAAAAATATTATTAACAACACCACCAAATTACTGTCACCTGTAATTATGTGAAAAGATTTCTTCAGTTTCATCCCTTAACCGAATCTATCTGGAAATTAAAGAAACGTTTTACAGTTAAAAATTCAATCAATAGAAAACATATGACATTCTCATGGTACTCGTAAATTAAAATTGTCAATAATTGAACTCGTTCTGAAATTGATAAAAGTGTTTCAGTATCTCGAGTTAAAAATTCAATACAATTGTAATTTGTGTAAAACGTGTAAAAAGGTAGTGTAGAAAATGGTATGTTGGTTGGATGATTTTCCGAAGGGGGGAAAGATGTTGGCGTTCTAATGAATGGCGTGCGATTAGGCTCATTGTCGAGGTTCGAGCGGTTCATGTATTCTATAAATGTGGGAAACCGGTTCGACCCGTGTGAAAATAGTAAATCGGAAGACAGGCGGCAGGTAATTTTAGCATAGTTACACGTATCGAGGATACGTCTGCTGTTATAGTTATCAGATAGAAGCCTTTATTAAATGGACGGTGTAGGAAGCGTGTATTTAAAGCTCGAATTCAATATTTTTACTCCGTGCCGTTCTAGGCGGAGGGTAATCTCTCCCCCGAGGCGAGGAGGATCGGAGAGGATCCTTCCATTATTACCTAGCAAATAAAAACGATGGCCCGGGACCAACTTTGCTATCTCCTCTTCGCATATTTCAACCCTCGAAACGCGAAAACGTTTCGTTTCGGCCCCGAAATCCCACGGAAACAAATGTGCTGGTGATTACGAAAGTGGTGCAAGTCAAACATCAAAAATATTTCGCAGTTCTACTTGTTACGTCTTACGGCCGTTGATTGATTTTAATAAAAATTATACTATGAAGTGAGACAACAAAATTTCTATATTAACTGGAGCGAAATTTCAATCCTGAATTTCTTTTTCTCCAATATTTATTTTTCCCCATTAATGCCTTAAACATTTAACGTTCCAAACGATTGTAATTTCAAACAGGAGTCATGGTATAAATATTTATATATTTGTTTTCGTAATCACCGGCACAAATGTCCTTCAGCATTTCACCTAATTTAGCAATGATCTTCTTTGATCTGTTCTTCTTTCGTCGATGTATAACGTGTAAACACTCTTCACTCGGTAAATAATTATTAATAAATTCACTCTGACGGGCACGATTACAAAAAGAACGAAATGACAAAACAAGGACTAGGCAAAAGGACTAAAGACAAATTTTTTTCTTCCGGGGAGTGAAGTTTTTTAATTATCGAGCATCAACGGTGTACCACAAAAAGAGTTAATTATTGGTAAATTGTTCAACCGGAGGAAACTGAATTTCGTGTTTTTTCGAAGAGTTGACAGGTGCACTATAAAAAACAATTGTGAAACTGAAAAGGAATGTGTATACTGCTGATTTGATTCAAGAAGAAAAATTTTCTTGAAAGATTAAAGAAAAAAATAGAATTTTCCTTCATTTTTTCGAATTAAATGCTGCTTGGAGGGGGTTGAAATGAGGGGTTGCCGATCCTTCATAAAAAAACTGTTCCGGATGAAAAATCAATTAAAAACTCGTCAAGAAAGAGTAGAATATACCTCTACGTTCCTTGAAAAATGGAAATTATAATTGGGAACAGAATATGAAGGAAAGCGAGGATGTTTTCGAGAATATAATGGCGTCGGCAGGAGAATTCAGTGGCTGGTCGAATAATATCGATGCCGTGGCGCATAAAATACGTCCTTGATGCTCACGAGCACACAATGAACGGGGCCAGGTCCGCGTGTATATCTTTGACGTTAATTACCTAGCGAAACGCCCGGCGAGCAGTTTTTAATGCGCTGTCGTACGTCTATTTTAGCGGGCCGAGTTAAAGGGCGAGGTGTCTGAATCAACGCGCCAGAAACGGTCTCTCCCTATCTATCTCTGTCACTCTTTCTCCCTCGCCTTGCCGTCCCATTCACTTTAAGCCACGGCCTAACACAATTCCTCCGGCTATTTTTGTGTCAACCTGCGCTATTTCATAACATCGCGAATCAATCTTTTATAAATCGCTCTTAGTACCGATCCGGCGATATTAAATTACCTTCTGGGGATTGAATCATCGTCTATCGAGAGATTCAGCATATACAAGTTCGCACACTTTGTTTATATGTTACAATTTATTCGATCATTCACGGAAATTTTTTAACTCGAATTTCGAAGCTGCTTCGTGAGATAAAACATATACTTCTGAGTCTGAAGAAAACATTGTAGAAGCTGGAAGATATTGTAGAACTTTCATAGGTGAAATTGAAGATCAACTTCGTATCTTAAACAATTTATTCGATCATTCACGGAAATTTTTTAATTCGAATTTCGAAGCTGCTTCGTGAGATAAATCATATACTTCTGAGTCTGAAGAAAACATTGTAGAAGCTGGAAGATATTGTAGAACTTTCATAGGTGAAATTGAAGATCAACTTTGTATCTTAAACAATTTATTCGATCATTCACGGAATTTTTTTAATTCGAATTTCGAAGCTGCTTCGTGAGATAAATCATATACTTCTGAGTCTGAAGAATAACATTGTAGAAGCTGGAAGATATTGTAGAACTTTCATAGGTGAAATTGAAGATCAACTTTGTATCTTAAACAATTTATTCGATCATTCACGGAATTTTTTTAATTCGAATTTCGAAGCTGCTTCGTGAGATAAATCATATACTTCTGAGTCTGAAGAATAACATTGTAGAAGCTGGAAGATATTGTAGAACTTTCATAGGTGAAATTGAAGATCAACTTTGTATCTTAAAATGATGAAGTACGCAGACGATGTTTATATGTTAAACAATTTATTCGATCACTTACGGGAATTTTTCATTCGAATTTCGAAGCTGCTTCGTGAGATAAAACATATACTTTTGAGTCTGAAAACATATTGTAGATGCTGGAAGATATTGTAGAAGCTGGGATATTAAAAAGCTGGATATATTAAAAATGATAGTATATTAACGATTATATGTGAATGCGCCGAATCCTTCGCTCCGAAATGACGGCTGAGTGAGAGCCAATCGAGGCCTGTTGGAATAATCGGAGCGAGGGATCCGGTAAACAATATGGCTGGCTTGCGAATAACTCGGCTGAATAAATACACGAAGGAGAGTGCACATCTCGAACGCGACGCTGAGCTTCCTGAACGGGGAGTTCGAGGTCGAGCCAGCCCACGGCGAGGACAGAGAGGAGGCGTTGCAGAAAGCGGGCATCGTTACTTACTTCATCGTCAGGGCATTGAAACCGTTCAAACCTGCCGTGACCAAGAGCCTCGCGTCCTTGACGGACGCGGAGAACACTAGGAAAACGATGGACAACAGGAACAACAAGGAGGACTCGGAAGAATTCAGGCAGAGGCTGCGCAAGGAGTTAGATAGCAAAGGTACGATTACAATAATAGCTACCAATCCACCATTACTTGGAAAAAGACGAGCTGAGTCGTCTATCTTGAACTAGAGTAATTAATGGAAACAGTTCTTTATTTTTGAAACGAAACTTCTTTGCTGAGGGGACTACAATTGTCTAGCGTTATGGAAGTCGCGTTACGGAAGTTAAATGAAACGAAAAATTTTTTAACGGAGAAAAAATCGTTTTTACCCGACGGGGATACGAACTCCGATCTACCACCGCTTGGTTGTCCAACTCCTTAACCGCTTGGACAACTGACGATCTTCGTTATTTATTAATTAAAATACTAATAATTTATCTGTATCTATACCTAATAAGTAACAAGTTTCACTTCTGTCGCGCGTGGACTCCACGCACACGATTTTTTGTGTTAAGGATGAGAGTAAAAATACCTTCACGTACACCCCAGAAAAGGGGGTAGTGTGGGGCTCCGAAGGAACAGATCTTCGGTTCCCCTAATACCGTCTAAAAAGCCTCTCATCCGGGACCTTAAAAGGCCCCATCCTCCCAGTCTGCACTAGTTCGATAAGGCAGCACGAGGATCCGCTTTTAGCATTGCTATCCGTGCAGCCTCGTGTATCGAACTCATGCCACTCATGTTGTTGTCTGTCCAATAGAAACAGTTCCTAATGATGAGTGAACTGGTAGCCTTCATACATTTGTCGCGTAGCAAAGTGTAATTACTACTGCAGACCTTTGTACGAAATAAGAATTGATGCATTGACATGCTTGCATTCTAACAGTTTAGTAATTACTGTTGGAACATCAACTGAATCCTAACACGTCACCTAAATGAACAGTCGAAAATGTTACGTCTTGCAGAGTTGGTACACGTTAGGATCGAATTGTCCCCAACGTCAACGGATCGCCGACGTCTTCGCTGCTGACAGGTTTAATTAACGATGATAATTTGGTTGGTAGGAGGAGCAGCGGACTTGAAGGGTCGCGCGCATTGGCTGACGCTGAGGTTCAAGGACAAGAAAGTGGAGTCCGCGTTTCATCACGCCGAAGAAGCGTTCTCGCCGTTGTCCCTTATCGGCGGTCCATTGGCGATGATCTGCGCCGCCCCTGTTTGGAGGTTTCAACCGTGGGGACCCTTCACGTGGGGTGGATTGGGGGTGGTCGTGCTCTTCGGGGTCGTGTTGGCAGGTGCCACCTGTTTAGGCGGCGCTGTCAAGGCTATGTGGCTGAGAACGTCCCTGGCCTTGCTGATGACGTTCTCTCTCGGGGTGTTCTTGCTTCTGGACATGGTGAGCGATCCAATTAACATCTCCGATAACACTGAACGTCCATTGCTTTGATCCCAATACCGTATTCCCGGAAACATCAATCGATATCCTGATTGGCCCAGTACGTTCTACTCGGTGGACCAATCTGTGAATCAGTCTTTACGATTATTGCACTACGTGGTACCCTAAATCTTATTTGTCATCCCTCTCAGACGGGCGCCAGCTACCGTAGCTTCTGAACGAACTAAACGTTTTCTTAATTTCAGAGCAACTGCGTGGTGATCCAGGAACCAATCCCAGTGTTGAACGCGTCGGTTACTCCCTCGCCAAGGTGTCCGTACCCATCCTACTACTCCTACATCGGTGTTCTCACCTTGGTGGCGATCTCGATGCCGACCTACATCTGTTACCTCGGCAAGGCGACGCTGATGTATGGCATCGCAGGCGTGCAGTGCGTCATCAACCTCCGACTGCTCGGACCGCGGTTGGACTGGGAGGATCATGCTTCTTCACCCCTCGACCCCACAGCTTACCCCTCGAAATGTAGCCTATCGACGACGCTGGTCATCGTTGCCACTGCTCTGGTCATCGTGGCGAGATACGTGAGTAACAAAATCGTTCTGTTCAAATAAATTCGGTGCCCTCTCTCCCCTAGTAGCATTTGTGGTTGGCGTTTTGTTGGGCCTATGTTGGAGGTATCGATTAGCAAACCGTTAGAAATGTCGCTCTTTTTTGCAGTTGGGTCAACAGTCAGGGCCAACGTAAATGTTGGCAGATTTTGCCAACTATACAGGGTGTTCGACTACAGGTGGGAGAAAATTTAGGGGGTGGTTCTTAACGATGATATAAGACGAAAATAAAGAATAAAAAAATTGCGATTCCGGCTTCGTTATTTAACTAATAAAAATTAAAAATCAACAACGCATCTAACAAAAGTGTACGTTGTGTAGGTCAAAGAGTTCAATGTTGTCCAACGATTTGTTAAACATTTGAACCTCGCTGGGGCCCCAAATGAGAACCAAGTTATGCATGCATCTGTCACTTGATACGTGACTGTCGCGTTGTTAATAGCTAAATAACGAAGCCGAAATTGCAATTTTTTTATTCTTCATTTTCGTCTTATACCATCGTTAAGAACCAACCCTTAAATTTTCTCCCACCTGTAGTCGAACACCCTGTATAGATAAACGTCTATAATATTTGTAGACCCAACGTTGAGTATTCGTTTGCGAATTATAATTTTTCGTCACTGGCCCTACATTGGGGATTTGTAGGCAAAATCACTAACCATTCCCCAACAAACTCCCCACCGTTGGCCACCGTTGGCCAACCATAAATACTAGGGCCATTGGCATTATTGATTTTAATAAATGTTTGTGGAAACGATAAACTTCTTAATTGAACAACTAAATCACCTAACTAAAAAGTTGCCTAACCGCTGCTAAAGCCCGTAAAAGGAATAGTGGTACTGGACAAATCGATATTTCGTTTGTGAAGGAATAAAAATACGAAGTAGGAGCCACGAATAAATTTGTTATCGATTGTCGAACGGTTCCAGAAAGTGGTTTCACCGCGGTGCTTCAGCTCCCAATTAAGAACCGAGTACGTAGAACGTACAAAAGCAGTTCGAGGTTTCCAAGTGGAGAGAAGGCAGAAAAAATCGCGTTGGGATTGTCAGAAAAATATCCACGTCCCGGTCCGTGAAGAGAAATGAATAATCGATCTTCGGAGCACGCGAAGCCCGTCCGACAAATTCATCAGAGTCGAGGACGTGCTCGTCCCGAGGCTCGAGTGTCCATTCTTCATCCCCGAAACGCTTCAACTCTGTCCGTCAACATTTTATTCATCGAGGGGGTAGTATACACCCTCCATCTTCACTTCCGCGAATTAAATCGAGGCGGAATCGTCTTGTTAGATCGAACGTAATCGCCGGAACCTCGTCCGTGCATCGAACGGAACTGTCGGCTGCAACCCCTTGAAAAAGACCACCCCTGACTCGTGGCTTTCATTATTCCCCCCGATTTTTTTTCTCTCTGTAACTATGCGTAATTGTTCGGTGAACCAGTCCGGGGAAACTTCGATTGTCGGCTGCACTTTGAAGGGAGAGAGCACCCTTTTCGAAAAAGTCACCCTGTATATTGATTCGCCGGCGAAGTGTAATGTCGAATAAACATTTACACGAATTTTCTGGCCTTTGAGAAGGTCAGTGTGTCTGTAGGAAAGAAAAGATTTCGGGATGGTGAACACTTTTAGGGAAGAACGCAAGAGAGGGTTAATGTTGACAATAATTTTTAAACATAATTTCTTGTCAGTTTTTCGCGGGCTTGTAAATCTACGTAAAACGAATAATATTGATTTTAACATTTTCTAAGTCCCATCTCAGCAATGTTTCCTTTCACAGTATTTGGATAGCGTGACCCGTTCCTGGTAATTAATCTCGAAAGTCGTCGAAATCTACGAATATATTTTTTCTTCATCAAAATCATCCGCGAGTGTTAAGAATCTAACCTTATAGAGTGGTCAGATAAAAAATCGTTCTCGCAGTCTCTGTTGTATCGAAGATGAGTCCCTGAAGGGGAGAGATGCCTATACGGGTGGCTAAAAAAACCCTTGTTGCGTGGGTCAGGAGGGACATCGGACGTCGAAAGGTTAATAGGGGGGTGGAGGTGTATCGGTATGGTGTGGTTGTTGCGATGACTGGAAGATGACTCGATCGATTGGTTGCAGGCGGAGAAAGCTCGGAGGATGCTGTACCTCCGCGGCCGTGAAGTGGTCGAGCAACGAGAAAGGGTGGCGGACATGAAGCGTAGAAATGGCGCCCTGATATACAACATACTTCCGCCCCACGTGGCCGCCTATTTCCTCAGCAGAGCGAGACACCACGACGACCTATACAGCCAGAGCTATTCGGAGGTGGGCGTGCTGTTCGCCAGCATGCCGAACTTCGCAGACTTCTACAGCGAGGAGAGTATCAACAACCAGGGCCTCGAGTGCCTCAGGTTCCTCAACGAGGTCATCTCCGACTTTGACGCGGTGAGCGCACCCACCATTCCAACCCCCCAATCAATTTCATCCCTCTATTTATTCATTAAATATCTCAATCGGTAATATCTCGATCATGATCTTCTTCTGTTAAATTTAAATTGCATCAATATTTCACAAGGGAAGTACGTTGATAAAACATTTCAACCCTTAGCAGTACCTTTATTCACAATATTCTTCACATTATTTTATTTAGTTTTGTGAATCTGTGAAAAGCTATGTGAAATGTGTAAACTAATTAAAATGAGGAAAAAACGTATTTCTGAGTGACCATTGTATCTATTAACGATTGTGGCCACGGGATATTCAATTTAAGGAGGAGTACATTCAGGTGTACGCCAATGGGAAATTTGCAGTTGGTTCGAATTTTCCGATTTTCCTTTGTATTTGTTTCGAATTTGTTTCCTGAAAACTTTTCTAGGCCCATGGAGAACAAAATAAAAAAAGAATTACGTATATCCATCGTTCGAATCGTGAGTTATGGTCTTGAGTTCATACAAAAATGAAATTTTCCATTTTTTCGGGCAACTTTCCCAATTTTTCTTTCCCTGAATATCTTATTGGGACTATTACGGACATTAAAAAAATTAGCCAAATCGGTCCAGCCGTTCTTAAACGATGCGCTTACCAACGAGCAGCGTTTAATTTTTATTTATATAGAAGAATTTAATAGAAAAAAGAAAGATTATATTTATTAGACTCTGTTGAGAATCTTCATCACGAATCCGACTCGATATTGTAGGGCGGGGGAAATTTAAATTTCAAGGGAAATGGTTTTGCTCATGTGGAATGAATGATTGTCCCGATTGCCGTAGATCCTCGATCAGAACAAGTTCAAAAGCATCATCAAGATAAAAACGATCGGCTCGACGTACATGGCAGCGTCCGGTATAATGGAGTCCGAGGACACCGAGGAATCGCCTAGATGGGGTCACCTGTCCACTTTGGTGGAGTTCGCTCTGGAGCTGAAGAAGGCTTTGTCCAGCATCAACGAGCAGAGCTTCAATCACTTTGTCCTGAAGATGGGCATCAATCACGGGCCGGTCACCGCTGGAGTTATAGGTGCCAGGAAACCTCATTACGACATATGGGGGAACACTGTTAATGTCGCATCCAGAATGGAGAGCACTGGCAAGGTTGGCTGCATTCAGGTAACTACCATCACGCTAACTAATGCATATCATTAGTAAGTCGAGACCCTTTGTCAAGAATCTGATTGGACCCTATAGGTACGGTGACTATACACAATGTCCCAAAATTCCTTCAGCATCCGGAAATTCGAGGTTCCTAAGATCACTTGAAGCGACACTTGACTTTGCAAGAACGGCTTCCGCGGCTTTGTTTAGGAGTTATTAACGATAAACATTGACTAATCAGAGCGCGGCTACAGCGAACAGCGGCATCGCCATTGGCCGAGCCAGAATCAATCCTTGTGTTTTTCGTAAATAACTTCTTAACAAAGCCGCGCACAACATTTTTGCAAAGGAAAATGTGAAAGGAATTTTGGGACATCTTATATACAGGGTGTCCCAAAATTCCTCTGGCACTCGAAAATGGGAGGTTCTTTGGGTCATTTGAAGCGACGTTTTTCTTTACAAAAATGGCGTCCGCGGCATTCTTTAGGAGTTATTAACAAAGAACACGAACCAATCAGAGCGCGACCTAGGCGCGAGTTAGCACAGTCGGCCCGACGCGCCAACTGTCAGTTGGCCGAACGTGTCATCGCATGTCTAGATCGCATTCTTATTGGTCCGTGTTTTTCATTAATAACTCCTAAACAAAGCCGCGGACGCCATTTTTGTAAACAAAAATGTCGCTTCAAATGACCCAAGGAACCTCCCACTTTCGGGTGTCGGAGGAATTTTGGGACACCCTGTATATTATGATAGAAAAATAGTGAACAAATCAAGAATTGGTTCATCGTAAGAAAAATTTGATACTTCTCCCAAGAATGAATCAATTTTATCTCACTACACAAAATGGCCATTTTAGAAAAATAAATGTAAAGGGCAGAGCAATGAAATGAAGGACTGTCCCTCTTAAATAGAGAACCTCCCTCCGGAATAAATGGCTGTGCTCTTAAATAAAGGACGCGTGGTGACCCATAGGTCAAAGGGTTGGTTTCCCCACGCAGCAAAGGGCTGCCATCGATAAATTGTAACCTCAAAGTAGAAAAGGGTCTAGAATGTGCTATACTCCACTTACCCGACATTAACGAAATAATGATGAAGGTATCGATGTTAGGTGACAGACGAGACCAGGAGGATCCTCGAGCCTTTCGGCTTCGGGTTCGAGCAACGGGGTCTGGTGTTCGTGAAAGGCAAGGGCCAGCTGCTGACACACTACCTTGTATCGAAGGACGGCGTGTCGTTGAATCTGGACAGCGACCTCCCGGTCGAACCGACTCACCCGATCATCTACCAGTAGGCTACTACTCGAAGGCTCTAAGAAAATCGTCAACGCAAATCTCTTCCTCGTTCACGAAGTGAAACCTAACCAGTGTCGCGACGAAAGGTTCTCGCCGTTCCAGGCGAGCCCAGCGCACGGACTATGGCACGCACAAGGTCACCAGTCTCGGATCAGCGATCAGGATTGCCGGCAGAACCCAGAAGACAGAAAACGACTCGAGGACGAAGAGGAACCTGTCGGCTGAGAATCGAAGCAGGATTTGATCGGGAAAAATTCTTTCAGCCCGAAAGAACCTGCCGGATCGATCCTCGTTGAAACTAGAGCATTTATGGTGATCTATAGGCGATCTATCCCACGAGAGATCGTTCAAATTCGATTCGAGGTTCGATACAGTTCCTTTTTCCGTTTCGAAAATTGTTCGGCGAGTACCCGCGAGAATTATGCGAGAGGCTCGCCTCCGGGACGCGATTATGGCGGTTCAGAGGCAAGATGGACGTCGCCGTCGGCCGCTGACGCGACGCGGAGATTTTCGATTCGCTGTTTGTAATGGATCGACGCGAAACCGTGTTCAACGGAGACGAAGTACAGGGTACAAATTGAGGATTAAGTAGGCTTAGGGATCGATCGAACCGAGAGCTTTCGAATCCAGGGATTCTTCAGAACCTCAGGCCGGGAGCGATCGGCGAGGGAAACGTTGAAGTTCGAATAATAATTGAAGTAATTTAATAATTTTATCGGCGACGCCCGGGCGTCCCGCGTTGATCTTAAACTAGGATTAGGTCTTTAAAAGTGTCCTATTTTACATAGAACGGGGAAGGAACATGGCCGCCGACGACGGCGCCTCTCGCGGAACTCGCGGCGGATTCCGACCAGGAATCAGCGAAACGCTGTCGATTTCTGCGAGCGAGGAAACACGAATTGTCGTGGTCGATGGATCGTTCGGCTCTCTGGGAGCGATTAGGTGTTAAGGGCGGATTGTTGTACTTGGACTCGCGAGTTTTATTATTTAAACGTTTATGGTCCGCAACTTGAAATTAATGCAGACTTTTGTGATTACACTATCGTTATTGTTAAATTGCAACGTTTTTTTTCATTTTACAAGGATTCGATGGCTTAAAAGCGAAGGTTAAATCACGTTGAAAAATGGCTTCTTTAAAAATTGTAGGGGTCGGAGGCTCGCGGGTCCAATAAAAGTCGATCACAGGCAATTCCCTAGGATCTCAATGGTTAAGAAAGTGTCTAGGACGTAATCGTTGTGGTAGGCCGCTGATCGTCACTCTATTTTTCTAGATCCGACGAGCACGCTCGACATTAACCCTCTTAATACCGTCGTCCGATAGATCAACGATCGCGACCACGGAAACCGATTTTCTAGGAATAATCGAAGAAGAAAGTGGATCACAGAGGTGATTAAGAGGGTTGATCGGAGCGGTCAGTTAGTGGTAGGGCTTTTTTCCTAACGTGGCTCGCGGAGGATCGTTAATGTCTCTCTGAAATCGGTATTTTTCCTCGATCAATCGGTACCGTCGACTTGTCCCTTTTCTACGATCCGATATTCAAAGGAACTCGCAGGGGAAGCTGATGGAACTGTGCGTGTACCATAATACTCGAACTAAACTAAACTAAACGCGTCGGCGGACTCTACAAGACGCGGCGCAAGCGGACTGCGTTCCGGTGGACTCACTGTCAGAATTTCGAAAATTTCATTTCTCTTCAAACGATCTCGCCGTTCTTGGCGATCAGGATCGCTCGAATTTCTCCGAGATCCACTCGGCGTCGCTTCTCCGCTCGTTTTCTAAAACGCAGCCGCTGCATTCAATCTAGAAAATTGATAACGTTCGACTAAATAAATTTTAAATCGAATTAAATTAAATGGGAATTGATTGTTTCATTTTATGATTGAAATCAACTAAAATTTCTTTCAATTTATTGCGGCATTGCATTTTCTTGTAGATTTTCATATTTAATTCTGCTTCACGTTTTTCGAAATGCAGCCACTGCATCCAATGTAGAAAACTGATAACGTTCGACTAAATAAATTTGAAATCGAATTAAATTAAATGGGAATTGATTGCTTCGTTTTATGATTGAAATCAACTAAAACTTCTTTCAATTTATTGCGGCATTTCATTTTCTTGTAGATTTTCATATTTAATTCTGCTTCACGTTTTTCGAAATGCAGCCACTGCATCCAATGTAGAAAACTGATAACGTTCGACTAAATAAATTTGAAATCGAATTAAATTAAATGGGAATTAAATGCTTCATTTTATGATTGAAATTAACCAAGACTTCTTTCAATTTATTGCGGCATTTCACTTTTTTGTAGATTTAGTTCGTATTTAATTCTACGTCATGTTTTTCGAAATGCAGCCACTGCATTGAATCTAGAAAAATTATTACGTTTGTCGAATTAAATTATGTTAAATTGGAATTAAATTTTTCATCTTGTGAGGAACATGATTTTTATGATTATGGGGTTGCATGCAGACGAGCAGTTCGGCGACTACGATTGGGTCCAGCGCGATCGCGCGTGTATTTATTATATTAGCCGGGGTTTCACGGTGTAATTATTGTAATAATCGAATCTCGGGTCACGGTTGTTGTAACGTGAATCAGATCGGTGTATCGTAGGTACTATGAAAGTAAGGATCGTCGTGCTGCATTGTGGATCCAGCGTTCCGTGGCGAAACGCGACGGTATGGGGGGAGACATCGAAACACCATGGAGTACGGCCATGGTAACATTTCGAACATTTTTTTAAAATGTCTGACTGATGGAAACGCGTGTTAGAAAAGTTAGGAAATCTCAACGAGTGATGAGTGGAGAGATTGTGCAGGGTGGTTCATTTGATAATTTTTTACAAGAACGATCCAGAATTATAAATTGAATTCGATTTCAATTTTATTCTGTTCGGTGGAATTTGTTTAGCATATTATTCTAGTACGAGTACCGATAAGTAGATTACGATGGACCACTCTGTATATCAAAGTGTGTGTTCAGAGAGTGCAATTAAAAATATATACTGCAGAGCAAGGGTTCATTTCGACTGTCATTTGTTTAACGATCTCACACTGTCGGGATAGTGCTTGACTGTTCGACAGCGACTCGGTCAAACCACGATCAGGATTCTATTAACTCGAGAACGCTGAAGGAGTCTCTGTAGTCTTAATTTAACTATACTTTCCTGCGGACAGTTTTCTATTAAGGATCTCGTAGGAATTTATTGAAATTGAATTGTCGAACGTAGAACTTCATCTAGAAACCAGCGCTGGGTTTGGGCGATTTCCAAGATCCAATGAGTCAGAATAGAAATGTTAGCGAAACCACCCCTGAAAAATCACAAAAATATGAATGGGCAAAATAGAACACAAATAATACAGTTAATTTGTCAGTGATTGAATTATTTTCTTAAATTTCACAAAATTAAAGTTCCTCGGCCGATTAATTAAAATGATATTCGAGCGTGCTGTAAACTTTAACGATCCATAAATTTGTTTATAAAATTCGCAACAGAAATCGTTCTCAGGTGTCACAATTCAATTCACTCAATGCAATATTTAAATTATTACGTGATTTTAGTCAGAATTGTTTAATATGAAAGTGAGTGGACTCGAACATTGGATTTTCGAAATCGTTGGATGGCAGCGCGATGGCAGCAGCATCGAGTCATCCAATCGCGTTCAAGAGCCAGGCTCGCCGATAATTTATTTTTCTACAATTTTGAGTCGATCGTTAGACCAAAAAAAAGTAACAAACAAATGACTCGAGCACACACGCAACGCACACAGGATCGGAGGACGACTGAATCCTTTCGTCGGCGACTATTAGAACCGTTGACACGAAAGACTAGGCGGGAGCTAGTCCCGCCGGTCTCGATCATACAAAAGAACCGTTAAGTACAAAATACTATCGAATTAGCGAACCTTCTAATTAATCCTCTGTTTTTTCTAACGAGAGACGGCTCGCTTGAATTCCACGTCACACTTTTATTCCCGTTCGACTCGCAACGTGTTTCTTCGGGACGATTGCGTTCGCGGTTTCGTGACCGGGAGGATCAAGGATCAAGAGAGGAAAGCGAGAGCGAGAGAGAGATAGGAGAATGTGTACGATGTAATTTAGAAACGAGAAAGCACGGCCTAAGCGCGACGAAAAACGGACCGACTGGGAAAATGCGATTTCGAAAATCGTTTCGAGACCTTCAAGAATTTTCTGTCGATTTTGAGTCACGAATTGAGTCGTGAATTTTTAGTGGAGACTACTCGATTGTTGAGTTTATCGAAAATGTTATTAAGAGGACGCTTTGTTGCTCAAAATTGACAGATTTCCAGATTCATTTGTTGCATCGAGTTTGTGGAATTATTAAAACGTGACTGCGCATTTCGTTAAGGTCTCGAGCGATAAAAATGGCGCCGGCACGCTCCGTTTAAATTTTTTCCTCCGATCGCGCGCTTCCAGTCGGTTTCCGGCGCTCGACACACACGGAAAAATAGTTAAAAAAAGAAACGAAAGCATGAGGGTGAAGAAAGGGACGATATGGGGGCGGGGGCGTCGGGACATTGGCGTCAGACCAGATCTTGTAAAGTAGCAATAAAGGAACTTCGTGTATATATATACATATATGCAGATCGCCTCGTAACGCGTGCGCGTGCAACCTTATTATGCGAGGTTACAAAGGATAATCTACAAAAGAGTTTTTCTAGTTCTCTATAATTAGTTTTTTCATAACAATTTCTCTAGTTCACGAAACAGTTTTTATAAATAATATCCCCATCTCTGGTAGCTGCACAACACGTCACAATTTATTTTAAAGGGGTTCTGTCGTGCACAGATTTTCAGTTGTATTTTATTTTATACATAGATTTTTTCACCGAATTTCAGCTCGAATGGACGTGCACGCGTTTCGAAGCGGCCCGCATGTGTATCGAATAGAATTAAAGAGAAGAGAAACGCACGGGTCGAGTAAAACGGGGCTGGAATTGATAGAAAAATGGCGTTCTCCTAACGTCGTCGTGTTCAGGGGCGGGTAGTAAAGGGGATTGCACGAGGGTTGGGGGTTGAAGATTGGGGGAACGGGGGCCACGACCCGGCCAAGTCTGTGTATAGCCGTGTAAGGAGAATTATATCATTGTAGATATCATAGTATCTTAGATGTGAGAACTACGAAGAGGGAACACTTGTTGTAAACTTTCAAAGTATACTTCTTCTGGCTGGATTGTGTTGATTGTGGTGGTGGCGGGGGCTAGGGGGCACGCCGGGAACTCGTGGGGGACCGAGTGGAATCACGCGACTGTATAATAAATGGCTCCTTTGCCGATGTAAATCGCGATGACTATTTATTCACCTCTCCTTCATCCAAAACGTTATCAAGGTGTATTCTGATTTTCCACAATTTTTGTCAGAAAATCTATTGAATCGCTTGCGTTGAGATTTTTTATACACGTTCATTGGTAGCTGAAGCATATGTGTGATTTCTTTCCTACAGGAACAATCAAAATTACACATGTTATATGTATACTTTTTTGTAGTTCGCATTACCGATTTTTTATACAGGGTGTTTCCTATTTTTTCGGCAAGATTGTAGGAGCATGATCTCCAAGTGAAAATACGAAAAAAATGTTATATGATGTCTGTTTATAAACGCTTTATTGCAATATTATAGATAAAATGGAATTATGGAACATAGATAAAATAGACAATGGAATTATCCATTGTATTTCTGTGACATTTTTATTGGAAACACTATTACCTGTGACATTTTTCTTGAACTGGACAAGGAATAATTGGCTGCTGGCGAGGACAGTTTTCCGAAGGTTGTCGCAGAGGATTGACATTTCACTGAACATTGAACGAAATCCACGTGGTGAATGTTTGTTATAAACGAACGTTTATTTTTTCTTATGTAACAAGATTCATACATGAAATTTTGGACCACGCTACGTGGTCCTTTAAATTTGAAATCGATAGTCCTTCGCTGGAAGGATTGAAGTTTCGAAGGACCACTGTTAACGCGTCGACTGCCATTTCCTTAAAAATTAAATCAACGCAATGTACTTAACGACAGCAAAAAGAACGTGCTAAAATTTGCAATATAAATTTTCAATCTTGCCAAAAACATTTATTTCTTAAATAAAATGTTTCGTTAAATGTTATGTAATAATTCTCTTAATGTAATCCTGCTTGCTATAAACATAAACATAGGGTATCAAATTGATTCGACTATCTTTAAATTAACTGAGAGATTGGGACGTCACGTGTACGTGACAGTGATCAAAAAATGTGTGAATTAAGCTCCTGATTTTTGAAATATTTCTCCAGCTCGTGAGAAACGATAGCCTCGATCCGCATTTTTAAGACAGTCAACGCGTTACTCGCAAATAGTTAATAAAACGTAGGCAAAAATATAAAACTTACATTCGTATGAAATCTCAAGAAATATGGAACGCTCTGTGAATCGTGTCGAGTACATTTCGGTTTAAGTAGAACGAGGATCGTTATGGTCAGACAAATCTGTCGCCGGATTCGCTGAGGTCGATTGCTGATCGAGAACATAGCAGGCCAAGGCACGAAAGAAATCCGAAAAAATCCTTGGAACATGAGAAATTTACAGCTCGAAGCGATCGATCGGAGAGAAGTCGCAGATATTTACTATACATATAAATCTCAAAAAATAGAAAGTAGAGAAAACGAGGAGATTCAGTTTCCATTAGAGTCTAGATTAATCGTAGGTACATCTACGTGAGCGAGAACAGTGTTCGAATTGCGATTTCTTTTACGAATAGAAATTTCGTAAGGTTTTCTGGAAGCTTCGATTTTTAAAAATGGTGGCTTTGATTTCTCGAGGTAAAAAAGAATTTCTCTCACTACGGAGCGCCTCGGTTCCTCCAATGTTGCACATTAAGAGAGGACGATCAAGAGCGTAATCGCTCGTCGGAATTATAATTTGCAATCGTTCGTTGCTTAACAACGTCTACACAGAACGTCAAAGAAACGAATGCGCGGTCTCGCGATGTTTCTCGCGTACAGGTTGTTCCAAAAGATGCGAGTTCCAATTTTCACAATGTACCCTAATCCAGAGGTAGCGATTATTTGTTTGTTTGATTTTTGGATTCGTTTACGACAGATACAATTTATACTTTCATGTTCGACCGTGTCTTTCGAAACGACCTGTACGTCTTTACAATGTATAGTACATACGTGTATATATACGGTTCACGATTATCTTGTGCAAAGTATCAACAGTTACGCTTGAGAAAAATCCCCCGTTCAATCTTTTCGTTTATAAAATTGTGATCATTGAATCGAAAATTCATTAATTTAGTAATTCAATTTTTATTTTAGATTGAGGTCGATTTTTGATGCATGTAAATATTGGAGTCAGCATTGTTCTAAAATGTTTCGTCGCTTTTTATATTATTTAAAGAACACGTTCCGGGAAACAGATCAATTGCAATTTTTCATGATTATCGACTACGATTTGTTATTGTTATAGTCTGTTTTTTTTTCTTTCAGAGATCTGAAATGCAAAATTCATTTAATAAAACAGTATCTATCTACTCTGCATTATTTTCACGTATACTATTCAGCTACTATTTATTTATTTAAAAAAATATTCTAGATTACGAATACAATTATTTTAAACGTTTTTACGCGACTCCTGTCTTAGATTTTCTTCATATATTCTACACGAAGCTTTGAAATCTGCAAAATAATCTCGCGGTGAATAAAAAGTAATCGTTGACTACAAGAACACATCAAAATCGAAATAGGTATTTTTAAATGTTCAACACAACGAACTAACATAAATTTACAAAAATGTTGATTAAATATTATGGATAACAGGTCGAGTCTTTTAAAAAGCAGACTATAATTATTTCAAATGCAGATGATTCTATCGTCCGCCAGTAGAGCGACGAAACATTTCGGGTCACTTTCCGCGGAACAGAACGCCGGGAAAAATTCTGCATTCCTCGGATCCAGCTTCGAGTATCGTTTACAATGACGGGCACTCGATCGAGCTGCCTAATTGCCGCGATTACCACAGAAACGGGATGATTTCATCGATCCCGTTGCACCAATTATCGGAGCGACTCGATTCTTCGGGACTGTCGACGTTTCCGCAGAAAATTGCAGGCTGAAACGTCGAACGCGATTGTCATCAGGATCGTGTAAAGCGTTTGTAGAGCATCGGGTTTACCAGCCGGGAATTGCAAATTCTCGCATCAACGTGGCGGAGAGGTAAAATTCCTCACCACCTTGATTCGTCGAAACCTTTGCGAGACTGTCTCGAAGGAAGCGAATTATAATACTCGAATGCTATAGTCGGTCGTTGAATCAAGTACACGGATCTCGTGGTTCGCATAAAATCGAATTGTTTGATCGACACGCGCCTATTGCCATTTACTCCGCCATTCTCGCAGTAAAAACACTCGTCAACGCTGTCGCGAACGGGGTCTCGTTTGCGCCATCACCGTATTAAAATTTAAACGACCCCGCGGTTTTTATTGTTTCCGGTCAAGCTCGTTCGTTACTTCCTACTTCTCGACTAATTCGCAATTTCCGAGTTCTCAGACCGTTACAGAATCACCTTGAAGCCCCGTTTCTGGCGGGCACGGTGGGCCCAGTCTCGGTCAGATACCTTCAAACTTCTTCAAACATTATTAGAATCAATCATTATCGAATTCACTTTGGAGTTCACCCCCAATTCCTTAATTTATCGGTCGAAATATATGTTACACTATCATTTAACCAAGCTTTCCAAACTTCAAACATCGTCAAATGCATACTGAATCGACCATCGTCACTCCGTTTCTATCGATCACTTAACCTATCGCTCAAAATATATGGTACATCGACTATCTGAGGACTTCAAACTTCTGCAAACACACATTTTCAAGCTCTAACTGGTCACGTGATGTTCGCATGATCTCTTGCAAACAATCTTAAATATATCACGTAACGCGTTGAGGTTCAGATTTCCTCGAATGCGTCGAGAGAACTCGAGAAATCGGTGCAAGATACTCAAACCTCAGATACAACATCGTCGCTTGTGCAATATCGTTTAAAATGCTCCACTCTCACAACAACATCACTGTTAATCATACGCTGCCTCTTATAAACTTGTCAGACACCTTCATACTGTTTAGAAACACGTTTCAACCATCTCACACACTGTCCAACCAGTTCCACAGGTTCTTGTACTGTCCAACCAGTTCCTCCTCGAGTTCTACAGGATATTTACCGTTCCTAACCCTCTTGGTCAGCCTATAGCGTCCTCGAATCACGTCGGACGTCTCCAAATAACTTCAAACCAGCACAAACAACAGGCTCGACCGAGTCAATCGTCGAGAGGATCGCCGGCGCCCGAGCGGTCGAACTCCTGCGATGGAGCAGACTGTCGATCGGGCACCAGCAGCCAGCCTCACGTCCTCACAAATTTGTACACGACACCGAAGACCAACACGCTGACCAGAACCAGAACCAACGCGGTCACAACCTTCGCAAACGCGTTCAAACCGCTTTCGGTGTGCTGCTGAGGTCTTCTAGTCGGGATGCTCTGTTTTGATGCCAGTCCACGAGCTAGGGCTGGGAAAGCCAGGCTTTGGGTCAAGGTCAGCTTGTGCAGGGACTCCGAGAGAGAGTATGGGCCCACGGACCCTCGAGCTGCGGCCCTCAGAAGGGCGTACTCCAGGTCCAACGCGTCGAACATGCTGTACCTGTTGATCGAAGTCGAGTTAGTTGCGATTCAGAGAAAACATTTTTGTGTAGTTTGGTCTAGAGGGTTGAAATTAACCCCTGAAAATTTGAGTGGTTCTTTATACGATAAGATTTAGATAATAATTTAGAATTATTTTCTCTATCGTAGAGAAAACTACAATGTCATCCAATTCCAAGTAACCCCGATGTATTTTACACAGCCCAATATTTTATAAAGGATGATACACAATTTTTATGTCGACATTGTCCCTGTATTCCACGGATGATTTCTACAATTCTTCCCAACACTGTATCACTCCGAAACGTTTTCAGCCAGGGACGTAATCGACGTGGACCGGTTTCCGCGTTTTGTCCTCGAACTTCCTGCCATTAGGGAGCCACTCGTGCCCAGTGAAAAGACTCTCGAATGAAACTGAAACCGAGTACTTTGTCGGATCGATTCAGTGTCTGGGTGAAGGTTCCACCCTTGAAACTTCCCGGAGAACGTGAGTTCGAAAAAAAGAGAATGAGAGGGGGAATAAAAAGAACGTACGAGGCATTTGACATTGCTTCTAATCTGATTGGAAATCGACTAGCAGAGTTTCAATTTTTTAGATCCTTCCCCTGCGAGGGTAGTTTTATAATAGAAAGTTCCTAGCAAATAAGTAGTACCAGAATTCGATTCTACGACCCGAGGAGCTCCGCAAATAATGTGCAATTAACAGAGGCATAACTTTTGTTCAGCTTTTGCAATCGGGTCTGCGTCGAGCGGAATTAAAGGGAGTGGTGGCTCGCCACGTGCTTGGGGTGGCTGCTCGTCGTATTTGCGTGGTGCCAGGGTCGCTCGCGCCTTGACACGAGCCAAGATCGACGTCGGAACACATCAGCCCGAAGGGATTATTTCTAGCTACACTTTCCCCGCGACGTAACGCTACGAGTCTCAGTCATCAGACGTCGGCCACTTTGTCTATCCTGCTACGATGAGAAAGACAGACCCCATCCGATGACGAGACAGCTCTTCCTCGAAATTGCTCTTCCTCATTGTGTCAGGAAAACTTCTATCCTAGCGATCTGTTGCCTTTACCTCCTTCACCCCGGTCTCATTTGTATGGAAATGTCGACATAAATTGCTACGGACCCCTCGCAATTTTGTTGAAGTCCTAGAGACTCGATTCGTGTCTTTGCTTTCACTATGATATCGAGACTGCGGCTTTTATGATTGGCGAAAGACATCGCCAAGTGACTGTTTCATTGTCCAAGTCAATTGAAAAAACCGAAGTGAATGTATTTTAATCATCTTACTCCATTTTATACATATTCCGTTTTGGCGATCGTAGAAATTTAATGGAAATTGTGTGATGATTTCGGCGCACAGGTTTGATCAAATTCTCCATTTTATAAATATGTTTCTTATATCGATCGTATTTGTTGTTAATAACTGAGGTTGAATGTTTTCGGCTCAACCGTTCGATCCTTAATAATGATTAAAACAAAAAGCAATTTTGCAGATAGTTAAATAATCGTCATCGAGGTTTCGATCCGAATTTGAATCTTTCTCAAGATTTATTTGAATCGCGTTTGTAAAACAAATTTTATATATATTATACAATTTCCATTGGTTTTTGTTTTAATCAACCGTTGCGCCGAAAACATTCAACCTCAGTTATTCTCCATGTTTGACCTATTCGTTTTTGTCATAAGTGCATAAAATTAATTAATGTACCGATTATCCGATAATGTAATCTAGAAGTGATTCACTGCCAAGGATTTTCAAATGAATTTTCTAACCCTCTGAGGAGGGAACCATTTTCATCGAACATTACACAACTTTCCTTGGTCACACCTGTGACTTCTGGCAAACAGAAAGAGCCTTGGCCACGGTAATTAGTCGAAGGATATAATTTTCGATGTATGATAACAGCTGAGTCCGAGAGCCCGTAGCACGATCAATGCCAAGGGCGCCGAAGTATACAAGGAGTTTCAGTATCGATTATTTAATTAAGATGGCGATCGGGTAACTGAACGAGAACAAAGCCTCGTGTAAATATTGTTCCGCGGCGATAGTTGTCCGTCCAGTATACAGAGTGTTTCCGAAATCGTGGTACGAGCTGTCAGGTGATTTTTCCGCATGATCAAACAATGCTAAAAAAGGTAATAAAATCTTTTTGTTCGGCGAGTTATCAAGAAAATCGCAGGACTCAAGTGTCTGATCATAGTAAACAAATTCTACTTCCTGCGTACACGTACAGAGTGGAGAATTTAAAACCTGAATAACTCACTTGTTCTTCAAAATAGGAGAAAATGCATCAGACCAAAAATACTTGGTATCGGGGGACTCATAATCTGGTGTTACTAATTTTTTTACAGGTGGTGTATATATGGTGTACGTTTGTTTCTTCGGTGGAAAATTTCCGTCCTCTTGTATAAATTATGTACATATATTTATATATTTTATATATATATATTTAGATATATTTTTAATAAAAAAATTATATATATATATAATTCCCTATAAATCGGGAAGTTATTAAGTTGTCCTCAACAGAATTTTGATAACACCCCGTGTACGTTTGAATTAATGTAGCCAGAAATTAGCTTGCCACGTGGAGAAATTATATCGCGGGACTGTGAGCATTAAGATTCCCGGCAGTATTTTCTTTTGTAAAGTATCTGCGACCAGATCGCGGAACGTAGATCGAATCGAAGGACTGATGCTATTTGTGGAAATTTTATGGACGTTATTCGAACCTCTCTCTCTCTCTCTTGCTATGAATCGATTCACCTCGGGGAAACAAAAATTAGAGAGAATTAATCATAACTCCTAAACAAAGCTGCGTACGCTATCTTTGCACAGGAAAATGTCGCTTCAAATGATCTGAGGAACCTCGAATTTCCGGATGTCGAAGGAATTTTGAGACACCCTGTAGAAATTGTTAAAATTCTGAAAGATGATCCTCGTCATTTTTATAAAATAGTATTTAATAATATTTGATAATAGGTAGACCTAACGGGAAGATTGCATGCCTTTCGACTACGAAATTAGGGGTTTACCTGCTGCTACGCCTCCTGTCCTGCGAGTGCATGGAAGTAATTGCAGAGCTAGGCATCGAGCGAAGGCTGCTGGTGGTTGAACTCGAAGGACTCGGTGGAAGCGGGGGTTCCTCGTCGATGGACGTACGGTCCGGTGTCGGTGGACTCTTAGTTCCGGAATTGTGGTGATTGTGATGCAAATGGTGCAACTGCAGTCGAGCATGGTCCGGATGCAACAGACTGGCGCGACGGGACTGCTGAGGCGTCACCGCGGGACTAGTGCTCGCCACGCCACATGGCGACGGTGATGCCTTCGAAAGACAACAAACGTCCGTGTAAAACCATCTTGAATCGTCAAATACTGCACAACGTACTCCTTTGCCACGAACTCATTCCAATTAAAACACGAATTAACCAGAAACCACAGACGTCGAAATATTACAATTTATTACTACGGTATTTCATTGATATAAGTCCTCAACACGGGTCTGCGCAGGGTCATTTATACGCCAGGGACACTATTCTTTGAGTTTCGCCGAACATAGAGAAGGACAGCCGAGTTCGAGAGCCGAGAAGTGTAAACATAACTAATTCGAATTTCAAACTTCTTTATTTTTCATTATTTTGTTATGGGACTTCGAAGATCATATTTGTGGAATTTTTCTAATAAAAATCAGACCAAATATGATTTTCGTCTTGCGTTGGAAAAGGATAGAATCTGACTTCTTCATTTGAAGATTATGAATAAAAACATATTTTCCTAAGGGCTTAATTGTGAAATTAATAATTTTGTTCGGGTATACGGGAAATGCTATCCCCTCAAAATCTTCAAAAGAAGAAGAGGGGATAGCAATTTCACAATTAACACCTCATGAAAAATATTTTTTTATTCCGCTTTTAATCTCTTCCACAATACGCATGGAAAAATTAAGATTGCACTGTTACGTCAATGTGTTTAGGAGCTATTTATGCGTATACCTGTTAATTTAAAATAATTTTTGGTTTTTTGCCGGTAGGAGATGTTGCATGTGCAAGAAAGTTTGCAAAGTGCGAGAAAAGTTCGGAATGGTTTCGACTTGAGAGAGAAGCTTAATGAAGATTGTCTTGTTGGTACCTACGGAACTGGTTCCAGTGATTGGTACCTGTATGGACTCGATCCCGCTGTCGTTGACGTTCTCTTGGACATCGGGGAAGACGAAGGCCTGTGCCTGTCCGTCGGCCTCGCCCCTCGGCGAATCGCTCGGCCATACTTGCAAAAGAGGAAGTCCGCTACGCGTCTCCGTGCAAACTTCCGCGGTGACGTTGCTCTGCTCACCTGTACCGAGGCACAGTCGGCCCAGCTCTCTCAGTGGCTTCTGCAAAATCACAATCCACTAATCATCTAGCAATCTACAAAATTAGAAAAAGATACTGGCCTGAAAAATTAAAGCATCGTTAAATTCTCCTTCAAAAATTGTCCATTCGGTGTAATTTCGCATTGATTATCTCGCCTGGCCGATTCAAATATAGTTTCACTAAATCGTGGATTAAACAGTCATGCAAAATCCGAACTGTATCGTGTTTGATATCAGTTTAATCACAAAAATGTCGCGAATGTGCATCTAACAGTGGAACCCGAAAATTTTTAAGTCTTCACAAAGCACACATTATAAAAATATAAATATTAGTAGTATATATATATGTAGTTGTACATGTAACTGTAAATATACTGTAAGTATATTAAATGTAGAGGGAACGGTGCTCCCTGTAACCCGAAAGGGAACAGGAAATAAATACATACATACACAAAGCACACATATGGAATATCTCCCATATATAACTTATGAATAAGTTACGCAAGTGAAAAAAACATATTTTCTGCTAATGAAGTAGATAGGAATAATTTTTTAACGAATTTTAGGGGAAATTTCATTTCGATATCTCTTATGGTTGAAGAGTTATAGTAAAATATTACGATCCAGTCTATCGCGTTCTTCGGTCGTCCGCGTTCACTTCAAATAATTTTAATATTGTCAATTTTCAAATGTCCATCTTTTAGAAAGAGTTTCGTAAAGGGATTATATCAAATTGGGACTATATCCCCATATTTTCAACTTTTTAAAAAAATAGCACACTATGTTAACACAGCATTTGTTCAAAACAATTGGCAAACAAATGGTAGAAAATACATTTTTCTCAAATAACATTTCGAGTGAGTATTTTAGGTTTTCACTATGAGCTTCTAAAAACTTCAGTTCTATCGATTTGTCAGTCCCAGTGCAGTGCGCGTCCAGACGCGCAAAGGGGATCCACCTTAACAGGTACTAAATTAATTCCCACATAATGTATTCATTGAAGTATATACTTTTATCATGACATTTCTTTGAGAAGTAGCTTCTCCGGGTCTCGAAACCCCGACATAATGGCTCCGACTTTGCAGCCGCTGTGTCTGAAGCTGACATAATCGCGTTCCCGTTCCGATAATACCATTTCCCATCGCCGTTGTCACTCGCAGCACACGGACAGGTAACTCTCGTTGCATTCGCGTCACGTTAGACCTGTCACTCGGTTGAGTTTACCAGTGAACGATAATTTCTATTTGGATTCGAACGATTAGAACGCGTTGGAGTGTACAACGAAATGCACGGAGGAGGAGAGGTCCGTTTTGACCTGAAGTTTGTTACACTTCTAGCGTCGCTATTCTCTTATCCAGAAAAATCAAGTACTTCAGTTCTTGTCAGTCTATCGAGCCAGTCACAGCTCACACCACCTTTCATCATTCTATCTTTTGGTGCATAACTGCTTAAATTCAATGTATCAATAATAAAGTGTCTTATTGTGTTATATGTGAACTATTCAATTCATTACTGACGAACGTTGATTCTATGAGTGCGATGGAGATTAAATAGACATTTAATAAATATAACCTCGTCGTCCCAACAGAACGATTATTTCGAACTATAAACCGCGTCCCTGACTACACTTCTTTATTTTTCATTATTTTTTGATGGGACTTTGATGACCATATTCGTGGCACTTTTCTAATAAAAATGATACCAAGTATGATATAATTCCGATGACATTTACTTGTGTAATAGACAATTAAAGTTTCGTGCGCGATGAAGGACAGCGTTTGGGAAAGAGACGCGGAGAGTCGCAATCGCAGTCACAGTTCCAAGGCTCTTCCAATACGCTGTCCTTCCTCGCGCCCAAAACTTTAATAGTCTATTACACAAGTAAATATCATTTGGATTATATCATACTTGGTATGATTTTTATTAAGAAAATGCCACGAACATGGTCAACGAAGTCCCATAAAAAAATAATGCCAATAAAAAAATAACTGCCAACCTCGTCATCCCAACAGAACGATTATTTCCAACTATATCGAAAGTGTGTAGTTTTGATTGTCAAGGGACGTTCGAGCGGAGGAGGTTGAACGACCGATTGCTTTTCTATTGGGTATCGAAGTCTAGGTAGCAACCAGAAGAGGAAGTATTAGATCGACGAAGCCGGAAACTCGAATCGGCTTATCGACTTAGTGTCGTTGCGGTTTAGTGTAGTTTGCTCGAACAATCGCGCGCCGTTCGATCCGCGTCTTTGGTGAATAGCTGGCCGTGTTTCATTCGTATTATAGATTTATACAACCGTTTGTCAACTTGTCGTTTGAAGATGGATAATTTATTAACGCTGTTTCGTGCGATTACGCGGACTATTCATAGTTTCGCCGCTAGTTTAATGGCTGGAACGCGATTTCTTGACGATTCGTGCTTAAAATTAATTTGTTCAGCCCATGATTATAAAGATTATTGAACAATCAGAGTTTACGAGTGCCAACAATTTATAAATCAGATTATACATTATAGTTTTATAGATTAGTACATTATCTACCAGCATGGAGTAACATCGTTGTATTTTTCAATTTACATTCTTCTTTCTTTTTCTTTCACACACAGCAGACGCAACTTTTCTTTTGAAAACGATCCGAATCTGGATCGAAACGTTGAGAATTTGTTGAATTGCAAAATTGCTTGTTTTTAACAATTGATCGAACCTGTGCGCCGAAAACGTCATACATTTTCTATAAAATTGTTACGATCGACAAAATTTAATATTTATCACTTTATAGATTACTGCGAAACAGTGAAAACTCTCGTGATTCTATGTTAATGCAGACAATTTTTATTTTGCACGGAATTTGCACTAATCGCTGTTTGAAGTCTGCAGCTGATTGGATGCAGAAGTTCTGCGAATAATTGACAAAGCTGAAGTAGTATGAATGAAATATTGATCACGACTGTAGTCACATGTGCTCGACCAGAAAACCTCGAAGAGTACTCAAACAGCTTTACGAGCGGAAGTAACTTAATGATTCCATTTACCTTGCTGGAAGGACGCAAAAATAAATCATTCATCGAAGCCGTATCATCGGACCGTGTATTTTACTTGCTCATTTATTCTACACATACAATATTAACGTATATACATGACGCTCTATCCCGGTAGAAAATATTGTACGAGAAAAAAGAGTCGCGAGGAGAATATAAATAGCCATCGGAGATTGCGGTAACGATTGGATCGCGGTTCGCCGATTCTGCTAGCTTGCCTCATCAAAAATTGATGAGGTCTCCGAAGAAAATTTCGCCGAATGGTTAGGGAACAACGATGGCTATTGTTTATCGTCGGAATACAACAATGGATACAGAAATGCCGATAGATAGAAAATTGCGATCTCTTTCCCAAGATCAAGCTAATTTTTTCAGAAAATTGCTTGCTCCGATTCGAGAGCGATTCTAATCGGATAATCAATTATTCGATTCGTTCGATTTCTTCGATACGTACTGTATAACGCATTACAAATTACTTCCTGTACAATGCATCGGAATATTATTATTATTTATTAAAAACGGACTGAAGTCCTTTTACAAAACTGTCTACAATAACCAAGAATAAAAAATATAAGACTACTCGTTTAACAACGAAGAAGAGACATGCACAATCGACATGGTACCATCATACAATCCTGCGTAGTTGTATTTGAAAATTTAATAAAGAGTTGATGAAAAAATCAACACGATTATAAATAGTGCAAGATTTTGCAGTAATTTATTGGATTAATTAATCCACAATTAGATTTCGCTTTAAGTGTTTGAAAACCCGCTGTTGTTCTCAGTTCACGTTTCGATACATAAAAATTGCTCGAGTAGAGAGGAACAATCAACATAATTATTAATTAAATTAAAAATAAATATTTGTTTTATTAAAAGCTTGGGACACATACAGTGTTGGGAATGTGTTAAGACCTGTTGGAATTTTCAATTAAATTTTGATTTTCCAATGGATATTTTAAATATACATTTAAGAAAAGAGTTTTATTTTCTGCAGCGACGTAACGATGCTTTATTTTAAGCGCGATAGACAGACGCCGTACATTATTGTCGTTATCAGCAAGCAGACTTCCCCTTCTAATAAATAACCAGCCTGACTCGTCTGTTTCACAGTTTCAGGCTGTTATACACTAAAGAGGTTTACGATAAGGTCGTGCCTATTTATCAGAGATTTGTCACGTGTGCGTTTGCTCGCCGCGGCGTTCTTAATGGAAGAACAGGTTCGAAAGAGACCGTGGATGCACGTCAAGAATGACTGAACCTTGCACTTTTATTATCGCTAGCCGTGATAAATATTGCCGGTGAACTGTTGCACATCCCTTCGTGCGTCTGTTACGACGTCATCGCGCTACAAAGAACCGCCCGATAACCTTCAGCGCCTCCGCGTAAACAGCAGCTTAATGAGCATCCGATCTCTCGAAATAATCCAGGAAACCGATACCACCTTAAACCGTGCGAACCTTCAAACTTCCGCGGGATCAGAGTCCCGACGCTTTTCGATCATGCGACGCCTTTCGGGGAATAAAACAGTTTCTTTTTAATAATTGAAATTATTAAATAAAATTAAATCAAATCAAAATGTCTTAGCAACACCTTGACTTAAATATCCCCTAAAAAGATATTTTCATTTCAGTGGAGAATTAACTGAACCTTCAAAATGTACTTAAAAAATGCAATGATTCAATTATTATATGTAGTATTTATCCTCACGTGAATTCGCAAATAGGACATACAAAATCGTCTAGAGAAAAATTAAGAAACCAGATATTCTTGGTGGGGAAGCTAAGTATTGATTGTTTTGCTGTATGTATATTCAGCTAGCCAACTTCTTTGGGAAGACTTATTATTCATAATAGGGGAGGATAGCTCGTAATCGGTAAAACTTTAGCGCCGTCCACCGCGAACGTAAAATAATGACACGTCAACCAACCGCTTGACCATGATCCGCAATCATAGTTAAAGGAGCCGCAGCTTTTTTGCAATGTTGCGGGTCTGCGAAATTTTCCCATCCGCAAACAGAAAAAAAAGGAGAGAGAGGGAGAGGGAAATCGTCGGCGTCGAATCGATACCAAACAAGTCGGAAGTATCGCGATGGAGTGGTTTTTTTAGCGTTCTGCGGCTATTGTTTAGACCAACATATCACAATTGAAAAATTCTTTTGTCCTCTCGTACTGAGCTATCAAAATGCTATTCGTAAAACACAATAGAAAATATAGTATTAAATTGTTTCGCTGTCAACCAGCATGAAATAAAATATAAAACAATAAATTTTGGTGTGTTTTTCTGTATTTTTTCTTGTCAGTTTTCGAGCTATTTTTTGGGCACTGTTTAAGCATGATTTCGAAAAAATTGAAGAATTTAGAACAGGATGCTAACATTTGATCGAACACATCTTTCGAATAATTTTTCTGTTCGCATATTCTTCATTGTTGGTCTATTTGAGCTACCACAATGGGTCCTTTTGTGATCAGAGAGGTTTAAGGGGTTGGAGAGGGAAGAAAGGAATAAATTTTTGCGCCTCTTGATGTCTCGTTTCGACAGTATTCGAGATTTCTATGTCTGAATGCCGGGAAGCTGAAAGGAGAACGTGATTTCTTTTTCTTATCGGCGGAACAAACTGGTTTCGCACCCCTTCCGCGGCGTTTTTATCCGAGGGGTTGGAACTGCGGCGAACAAAGCGACGCGAAACCAGTGGAACAAGAATCTTGGCCACGGTCCAGACTTTTTTTCCATAGGAAAAAACGACGTCCGACAATGACGCCAACTGTTAATACAAAAACGCGAATTTGCATAATCCTTTGCGGGCAGTGTTGCTCGCCGACTTCCTCGGAGGAGGAAGACGCGTTCGAATAATTATAACCCTCTCTGCACCCTTGCTGGAGTCAATACCAGCTTAAATTTACTTTGGAAGTTTACTTCGAACTTTACGCACTGTCAAAATCTACTCTCAGCCGTTCCGCGCGGTGAAAATTTACTTTGTATCATTTTACATAGCCGAAATTGACTTTACGCCATTTCATGTACAAGAAAAATTTACTTTGGAAAGTTTTACGCAATTTGAAAATTTACTTCCGGTCATCTCATTCAGTCTGACAATTTATTCCGAATCACTTTGCAATCTCGAAATAACATAAATAAATTTTGCACGTTCAGTTTGTGCAAGCTAAAACTGCACGAACAAGTTCTTCCACGTGAAGTTTATGCACTTTATAATACACTTTGAAAATTTATTAATAACTTTGACCTCTGTAGTTTATGCATACACCGTGGCACAGTTTTATAATTAAAAGTAGAATTAGATTTTATTGATAACCTGAGGTTGATCAGAGAATATTAATTACTTGTGACAGCTAGTGAGGATTGTAACCGATAATGATTCGCAACGAGAATTCCCCGCAACAATCATTCTTCCGATATCGATATAATAGTTAACCGTACACGACCGAGCAGACGGAACAAACGTGGTGGGCAAATTCATCGTTTGCAAACAATTCGAGTGAAATAACTGACGGCTTCTGCGCCGCGGTATATGCGGAACAGCGCTCGTGTAAATTTAGCCTCAAAATATGTTCGTCGACCGGAGGATAATTAAATTTTTCCATTATTTCCTGCAACCCACCACGTATTTTTCAACCCTCGAATTTTGCCTCAAAAAGAAAATCCATGTATCCAGAACAAACATAATATGTAAGGTTGGTTTCTAAAAAATTATCATATTATATTTCTGATTTATTTTTAAATACACATTTAGATACTCTAACGAAATTTAAACTGAATGATTAATAAATTCCGGTGGTTTCTCGAGCCACCGGTAAACGTAATTGAGGATGTACATTAAAAATAACGAACGTCTCGTTTAATTTTTAGTGGTACAGCTTCGCCGAATTTTTCATCAGGTGTTGTTTTAAGAACGACAAGAGGCATCGTGGGATTAAAATCCGACAGCGATAAATTAATCGCACGGCTCGCGACATTTTTACCAAATTGAAACGCCTGTAATTAATTAATCTCGACCAGTCTACCTCCGGGGAATATTAGAAAGCTTGCTGGTCATAAAACCGGGATGAATGTTGTCTTCGACGTTGCGTTATCACAAACTCGATGAATTATAAATTTACCGAGGAAACTCTTGCGCCTGGAGAATGGAAAGTTTTCAATCATCTTCATTTTTCATCGATCAGCTTCCCTGGACAGTGAACTTTGTTAACTGAGAATGTAGCAGAAAGTTCGTCAACAGTTTGATGACTGATGCAGTTTACTAAAATGTTTACGCGACTTTACGAACACGATCCTACAATCGTTCTTGTCACAACAACTTGTCGCAATACGCGGATTTTATGCAATTATGACAAAAGTGAGGGTGCAATTTGATACGATAAAGAAATTAAAAGAAATTGAGAACGTTGCATTGGATATTCAGCTTAATAAAATTATAAAAAGAAGAATAAAGGTTCTATTTACATCCTCTTCCTTATAGTTAACGTAAACAATTTTTATTTTGCATAAAGATCGGCAGCCTACTTATTATTAGCCTGCGGATTGTACGCATGAGTAGGTGCAGTTTAAAACTGTGGACAGTTTGCAAGAATTAAAAGATGTCGATATATGACAATTTTCAACATACAGGGTGTCCCAAAATTCCTCCGACACCCGAAAATGGGAGGTTCCTTGGGTCATTTGAAGCGACATTTTCCTTTACAAAAATGGCGTCCGCGGCTTTGTTTAGGAGTTATTAACGAAAAACACGGACCAATCAGAGCGCGACCTAGACGCGAGTTAGCACAGTCGGCCCGACGCGCCAACTGTCAATTGGCCGAACGTGTCATCGCATGTCTAGATCGCGCTCAGATTGGTCCGTGTTTTTCGTTAATAACTCCTAAACAAAGCCGCGGACGCCTTTTTTGTAAAGGAAAATGTCGCTTAAAATGACCCAAGGAACCTCCCATTTTCGGGTGTCGGAGGAATTTTGGGACACCCTGTATAAAAATTATTAATGGGGGAAATAAAGAAATTTGATTTTGCATGAAGTCTACTCCTCACTGGCACTTCCCTTTCAGTTGACAGCATCAGTTTACCCAATGAGAGTAAAGGTACTAATTGCTTGATGCTCAAAGGAAGGAGTCCGATTTCCTCGAGGGTGCGAAGAGAAGGAGTCGAGGAAAGGGGTTTAGTTGAAGAGGACGATGATTGCAGAGGAGGCTCGGTTAATTGACTCTTAAAAATTAATCAAACGTCGCTTCTCTGTTTACACGCGTAAACGCGCCTCGGTTTAGCGCGAACGAAGGAGAACCAACCCCCTTTTTCTTTCCCTTCATCGACCAAGTCTCGTGTCAAGGCCGTCACCGCCAAGAATCTTTCAGTCATGGTCACGAACATCGTTCTCTGTCCGTTCGACACGCTTTGCAAATCATTAGCCGCGTTTATGGGCTCGCCCGACTTCTACACCCCTCTTTGCCACCCCCAACCATACCCGATTCCCCGACCCTTCGGTTTCTGCAAAGCTCGTGAAATTTTTAATGGATTATGCGAGCCACTGCTGGCTCGACTGCACACCCTGTTTGCCTGGGAAACGCGAGCTTAATTCGGGGTTAATGGATACCGACTCGCATGAATTTTTCGGGGGTGGTTTCGCCATGGACTCTCCAGGGCAAGGATTTGGCGAACGAGCTTGGCAACGTAGAAATTCGGTTCCGACGAAACTTTTGTTATTTACTGTCTCTTACAGTTATTGCGACGGTGATTTGTAGATTGTAGATTTTACGTTCTATTCGATGGAATAAAATGACTAACCGGAGGAATACATTTTTCTTTGACCTCTGCTTCCTACAATCGAGGTAAACAATTTTTATTGTGCATAAAGATCTGCAGTCCAGTGATTATACTTATTAACTTCAGACAACGATTGATCGTAGTTGATCGAATTTCTAATTTAATTGCAGATCGTTATCGAAAATTACAATATCAATTTAGTAGATTAGTCATTGATTCCATCTTGCAGAAAGACACTCGAGGAGGAGAGGACGCGTGGTTGGGTCAAGGGTGTCGACACTCGATTTCGAAGCATGGAAAGTCGATCAAGGGGTTGGCAAAAAAAATTCGGTGCTGTCCAAGCTGAGATTAATTGAAACCAGAAGTCTGAAAGACCGAGGCGGGGGTGGCAAAGTCAAAGGTACTCGAGTTGCAAGGTTATTGCACACAGGATCGCCTCGTTCGCGATCGCTGAAAGCGAAAAGAGGGTTTTTCACTCACCCTTTGCCAGTCGTGTGTGCTCGGGGGTGGGTTGTCAACCCCCTTTCACAGTCTCGCAAATATTTAAATGCTCTTTGTTAACGACTGGCCTGACGGCATCTGGAAAATGCCGTGAAGTTGGAGAGTGAACTTTTCAGCGACGTATGAAGCTGTGTTACGGTATTAATTTTCTAAAAATTAATTTTTTATTCCTGCGGTTTGATTTGTTCTTGGCGCATCTCGAATTATTTTCAAAATAAATCGGTGAATAGTATTAAAATTATAGATATTAAAATTACGAAGTGGGCAAAATCATGTTCATTATTCCGCATTATTATTTGCGTCGTTCTAAATAAATTCGAGGAAGAAGCCACACCGTAGGGTCGCGTTAAAGAATTAATAAGCCCCGCGTTGATAGCGCGTCAAGTGTCAGGTCGCGCGAACATCCTCGCGGAAATTAATTAAAATTATCAGTGGTTCTGTCGGTTTCGTGCCACGGCTTTTCAAAAGGAACACGCCCCACGAAAAAAACGAAGTCAAAGTCTTGATAAGAGCCACCCTCTTTTCAATCTAGCTCGAGACTCCTTCGCGGTTCGCTGGAAACCGAGAGAACGATCGCAGATAGCTATCGCGGGGGGAGTGGGGTTTCCCCTATTCGTGACTGACTTTCGGTGATCTGGCTCTTTTCGAGTAACCCCTGAAGAAACGAGGGGATGAATTCAATACAGAGCTCACCCTCCTCGTCCTGCTATCGAGCCGGAATCGAAAATCAAGTTGGATATGGGTCGGGAAGAGAAAATGATAAATTGCTTCGCAAGAAACAACCCGTACCGGAAGACCACATTCTTCCGGTCCCTGGAGAACTATAGTAGGCCTCGAGCTATAGTAATGTCAAGGGGATGGTCACGGAAAAAAGGACAATGCTTTTTTTAGACTCGAGCGTGGTATTGGAAGTACTCGTGGCATATTACTTTTTCCATTAAGCTGTAAATTACGAGTGAAATGCCAAATGATGTGTATATTATTATTAAAGTAATTTCTTTTAAATAGTTGTAAAAGTAGTTGCTGGGAGATTGTGAATTTATACAGTTAAATAAATATTGAATTGCGTGTCGCGTTGGGAGATGATAGTCAACAGGTCTAGGCCCTGTGGCCATTTTGTAACAGGATAACACAAATTTGAATACAAATGAAGCAACTAAAGGAAGACTCGTGAATTATATCCAAAATTCGGTTTGATTCGTAGCAAAATTGGACCTCAAACTCTTCCAAACTTCATCAATCTCACTTCGTTAAAGATTCATCTGAGAATTCTTAAACTCTACTACGTCTGAGTCGTACAAAAAGCACAGCGTACAAAGGTAAGCCTCAAACTCTATCAAACTCCAGAAAACAATTATCAAAACACCACATTCTCCTAAAGGAAGCCCAACAACCACCAATAAGAACTCTCCGAAACGTCGACAAGCAGTAATCCTCCACTACCCCTCACACCCCCGATCAAAACAAACTTGCTGATCTAAATGCACTCTGATACTCTACCAAACGCTATCAAACTATAGCAGAACACCACATTCTAAGAAACAGAGCCCGACAGACACCATGAAGAACTCCTTAAACTCTGGAAGACCTCAACGAGCAAAGCCCCTGATGAAAACAAACTTGCTACTGAAGTAAGGCACCAAAGTCCTACAGAAAAGAGTAAGACAATCGACGACAGTCTGCACAGGTCACACACGTCGCAGAACAGCACTGTTAGCATCCAGGGGGGTGAAGAATCGAGATGAACCGAGGTGAGCACGATAAAAAATCGCGAGGTCCGATTCGGGGGATGGAAGGTGGAAAACAAGGTCGCTTTGGCGACGGTGAGGACGCGTGATGAACCTCTCTGGCGACCCACCTGCATGCTTCTGGGGCCGAGAGCATGGCCAAGGGTTGTCCGGCACGATCTCCAGGTGGTCGACTCGCGCCAGGTGTCTGCCGGGTGTCGCCAGGTGTAGATCCTCGATCGCCTCGGTCGACTCGGGCTGCTAGGTGGCTCGAAACTGCGGCTGGTTCCGTGTTCCGTGCCAGGAGAGACAGAAGCGGCGTGCTCCGCTCTCGAGGGGTGGCTTGGGGGTGGTTTAGGGGTGGTTCTCGCCTACCCTCTCGGTCCGGCGGCTCGACGAGAGTGGGGATACACGATTCCGTTCCGCCATTTCGCCAGGGGCCGAGGAGGTGGCCCGCGGATCCTGACGAGACTTTCATTTACCCCCTCTAACTTCATCCCCCTAAAACATCCTCCTCTATCGTATTCTCATCGTTAGCTTTGAGGTTGATTCGATCTCAATCGCGACGCGGTGCACTATTATTATTAGGCTGTTGCATGCGATATGTCCGACATTGAACGGCTTTGAGCAAACAGGTTAATCAATACATTCTGACAATTAATTTTTCCCATATGCCGCAAAGCTTCAGCTTTCATTTGAAAAAAATGAAATTCAAATTTTTTAAAAGTTGATATTTGTTGCATGCAATATGTCCGATTTTGAACGGTTTTGAACAGACAGGATAATCAATATATTCTGACAATTAATTATGAGACTTTTGATTTCATGATGTTTTTCGTATTGGCTTGTTATATGAGATCTCTTATTTTATCATTGACAACGGGAAGAAAGTATAACTTAATAATTCAAATAAATTCGAATAAAATGGCATTCCTCGAATTTATTCGCGGAGCTAATCGTTGTTGGTAGCGTATGCTAGGGGCGCTCCCCGAGGGTTGTTGTGCTCGAATGTGGTTGCCAGCTGAAAGCGGACAGATTAATTGAGAGAGTGGAGGGAGGATAGGGATGAGTATTTTCGGGTGGTACTTGTTTGGAATTGTTTGTGCGTGGCCTGGATAGAATAGAATTTTGCTGTAGGAAAATAAAAGTGATGCAGCTTTATTTTTAGAAGCTATCTATAGATTTGAATCTATAAAATTGACTTTTGGTTCGACACAAAGTTTTCTGAATTTACTGCTCGCTCGTGGTATAAGAAATTTATGTTATTTTTAACGACCCTGAAGAGCGGTTGGTCTCTGAACTTTATGGCAGTAATTATAGCGCAACAAGTTTGAGATTACTTTTTCAGGAAGAAGGGAAACGGAATCCCTCGGATGATAGAAGTTTAATGCGCTCTCAGCTTTATAATGAAATTCGAATAGTAATGACTACACCGCGGATTTTATGCATTTATGGTAAACGTGGGTAGGTGGACCTTAAAACAGTGGAAAGGTTAAAAGAATTTAAAACCATCAAGATGTTATTTACAACATTTGAAAAGTACGACTTTGATAAATATTAAATATATATCTATATAAATAAAAATTAAATGCTGTTTGTTGGTGAGCGCATCACTTGAGAATGGTTGGACCGATTTGGCTAATTTGATTTAAAAGATGTTACTTACAACATTTAAAAAGTACGACTTTGATAATTATTAAATATATATCTATATGTATAAATAAACATTAAATGTTGTTCGTTGATAAGCGCATCACTTGAGAATGGCTGGATCGATTTGGCTAATTTGTTTCGAAAAATATTCGTAATGGTCCAAATAAGGTTTTTAAGAAAAGAAAAGTTGGAAAAGTTGCCCGGAAGAATGAAAAATTCGGGAAAAAATGAAAGTGCTTTTTTCTATGGGATTTTTGTATGAACTGAAGATCATAACGCACGATTCGAACAAATTTATTGAAATTTGGACAGGATAACGATCTCAACAACGATCAAGACAAAGGTCTGTCGGGTCAGCTAGTTAAATATAAAAATGCATAATCGATTTGATTAAAAAGTGGACGTAGTTGCAGCTTCAGCATTGTTGATTCTGTCAAAAGTATATTTTTGGGACAACGATTCCCTGAGAAAATGATATTGTCAACCGACGAGTGATACGCACAGCTCAACAATTGGTTGATCGAAGATAGCAGACACAATGTGGTCGGTGGTTTGTTCGTAAAAGGCTGGATAGGTAGGAATGAATCAGGAAACAGGTTGCGGAAGAACGTTCGCATTACCAGCTGATTGAAAAGGTAAAGGAGCGAGGAGCAAAGTGGATGGAGGGATTCCAGAGTTCTTAGAAGAGGTTCTCGGGATAACGAACACCCCGGGAAATCCGGAGGAAGCCCGAGGGAAAAATCTCGCCGGCTAAGAGGCTTAGACGAAGCCGTATCTCCAGGATACACGGAACTAAAAATTGGTGGTGCAATTAAAGAAGAGATAACAACCGGCTTTAAACCGTTCCGATTTCCGCGGTGGAAATAACTGAGCATTTTCTGTATTCATAATATTTTCATCTTTCGAAAGGCTGCCCGGAAAAAATTCATAAAATATTGTGACGAGTAGATTGCGGATTTTATGGATTTAAGATTTATATGCAAAATGAAAATCGTCTGAATTAAGACTGTCCATTTCTTTTTTTTTAATATTTCGAAAGAGTTCGAAATAATGCAACAGTGGTTTTAAATTATTTAAAAGTTTTTCCACTTGATGAATCCGCAATTATCATAAAATCCACAGTCTACTAGTAAGTATTCAGAGGGTTGAAGCAGTAAAAGAACTCCCATAAAAAATATCGCGATAGGGTGAAAGAACCGGGGGACAATGGTCGAATAAAAGAGGGAGAAAAAAGGGATGATTAAAATCTACAAGTAAGTGTGCAAAGACTTGAAGCAATAAAGGAAGTTCGATAAGAAAATTAATAAAAAATATCGTAACAACGTGAAATAGAGAGAAGATGAAAAGGGGGTCCAAGTCGTAAAATGAGCAGTACAAAAACCATGGAGTAAAACGAATAATAAAAATCTCAAAATAAATGTTCAAAGGGTTGAAAAGCAGCGGAATAATCGGCCGAAAAAATTAATAAAAAATATCATAACAGGGTGGAAGAGCATAGGCAACAGACTGGAAACGACACAGAGAGACAGCACACAAAGCGAGGACTCCAAAATTGCTGAAATAAAATCGCGAAGTAAAATGGTTAATAAAAACCTCTAAACAAATGTGCAGGGGGTTGAATCACTGGAAATAGTTCGAGAAAAAATTCGTATAAAACATATCAATTCGGAAACCCGAAGATAGCCCAGAGAAGAAGATTGCTGAAATGAAATCACGAAGAGAGAAGCAGAGCTGAAATGTCCAAGCAAGTGTCGTAGGGGTCGAACCGAATGAAAAGAGCGATAGAAAAAGGGAATAAAAGTTAATGACAGGGTCGGAAGAGCGATGGTAGCGGATTGGAGGCGACTCGGGGATGGGTGTGGGGTTAGGTTAGGGTTAGGGAAAGTGACGGTGGTCGGGGTAATAGGACGGAAGGAGACGCCAGGACACGCCGGGCCTCGAAGAAGAAGCTGAAGAGAGGAAGAGGAGGAAAGAGGATGACGGTAGGAGGACGCCACGCCGGCGCGAGAGAAACCCCGTAGGTCAAGGTCGTCTCGCAGGTGGCTTGTGGAGCCCCTTGGTACGGCCCTGAAGCCCCACTCGACCGCCAGAAAGCTTCGTGCAGCTTGCAGGACGATCTTCGCCAACGTTCTGATCGATATACCCCAGCCCGGTGAAGCTAAACCGGTCTCTCCCTCTCTCTTTCGTTCTATCCAGCTCTCTCCAGCGTGCTCCATGTGCAGGGGAAACTGGCCTGTTCCTCCTGCAACCAGCACAGACTGATAAGGGTCGCTGGGCTCTCCCGTGAATCGATCAACCCCCTAGTTCGTTAACCTATTTACACGGATCTTTATTCGGGCATGCTGCACGCCCGCGTGGGAACCATTTAATTGTCCAGCGTGCTCTCATTATCCTCGCCAGCCACCCCTCTTTTGGGGTGCGTGTAATCTTCCCCCTACGGACCTGCAAACTTGCGAAACTCAGAGCTGAAATTGCGGGCGGTGGTTTTTGGGGTTTGTTTCCGGGCGAGGGGATTGATATCGGCGCACAGTGTGAGTATTTATGCAAAAATATATTCATCTAATTTATATCGATGTCTCTTCTTTCATTTTCTCACTCGGGAAGCGTTCGTTGTTGTAAAAGTATTAAAGCTTTGACTTCGATTAACTTGAATCAAAATTCATCCACCCTGTTGGTTTTAAGTAGTGTTCTTCGAGGAAATGGTAAGGGGTGGCTAGAATTTTTATTCGTAAGAATTGGAACTATTATTTTGTGATACACACGGGACACTCGCAACGCAGGATTTGATTAGCTGATATTTACGAGCGGAATTGTCATGAAATATTTCATTTTGCAGTCCTCGGTCCAGCAAGTCCGTTTTGTTTCAGAACACGTCACCATAATTAATTAACTGTGCGACACAAACATACTTCGAATAATTCGACTCGGATGAATGATGACTCGTAGCCTGTTCCACGCCTCGCGTCCCGTATCGATTCCATTATTTCATGTAGCCTTTCGATATGTCATAGCACGCTGTATAATTGAAAACAAGAAAACATCGACGAGAACGCAGTTATATGACGTTTGTGCGCCCACGCGAAATATTTAATTCCATTAAAACATCTATTTATAAATCAGAAAAGAATTTCTTTGCTACATATTTTCAGCGTTCAGTATTTTTGATGAATTGCAAAATAATTCTGTTCCAGCGTTATGCATGATGAATTTTACACTATTACCGAGTGGCACAATGGTATTTCATTTCTTAGATGGTCGAACTTCATGAAAAATAAAATTAATAAATAGGAGAAAGATTAGAAATAAAAATGATTCGAATTCAATCATCTCCACGCGATTATTATTCGAGGGACGCAACGACGCATATTTTTTCGCTCGGTACAAGATGGCGACGGGCTCCAGTTGCCAAGAAATGCATCGAGGATGGAATTGGTAATGCAACTGCATCTCACGCGTCCCGCGATGCCTTGTAACGCGTACCTCGTGCAATAAATAATTCTTTACTCAGTGGTAAGTGCGCATCCACATTCCCCAGCCCATTTTTCACGAGATTTTCCCCGTCTCACGATTCCTTTACGTCGGAGGAACAATATGTTCGAGACGGTACCTGATTAGGCGTCCATGACGAATGTGTGTCCACAGTGGTCTACACCAGGAATTCACGCATGTGGAAGTTTGTCGTTCCGTTCGCGTGATTTCAATCTGATTTACTTGCGTTTCCCTGGGAGAACCTCGTCCCATTTCGACTTCGTGGCGGCAGCCCCTCCGAAACGCAAGAAACTGTTTGATCTTCGAGAAATCGCTCGAGCACGAATTTATTCCGAGATCGCTATCGATCCATTCGGAGAAAACGCTACTGTATAATTTCTCCATGAATAGCACTTGTCCCCCAATGTATTAATTTTAGTTGCCTTTGATCCGTACACGCGAAATCTTTGTCGATTTCAGCAGAAGTTAAAACTCCTTAAGGCTTTGATTGCTGCAGCTCCTCCCAGAAGTGGAAATTATTTGTCTAGATTGGTAAATAAATGTTTACAATTTGTACTCTCAACAGAAATCTTAACATTTTAATTTTTATTGCATACATTCCTTCAATTTTATTTTTCAACCTCTAATAAAATACTGCCGTTTAAACACTGATTTTTGCCGCTCTTTCAAATTTGTTTGAATTTATCGTCGACATTTTCGTGTTCCTGTTTCGGGGAGCGATAAACCATGGTTTCGAGGGAGTTTTAGCCCCGAAAAATATCCTCCGCAAATAGCCGAACGTTAACTGCGAATGTCGGTGCATTTATTCGGACTGTGAATAATAATAACGTTATCATGGAACGACAATCAGTCCTCCCACGCGGTTTGATGAAAACGGTGCAAAATTAGGTTGCGGTGACGTTTCGTGATAGCTTCGAAAGGTTAAAAGTCCTGATATCGTTTTCGAACTGTAATTTTATTGCGATGCACAATGCGGCTGACTTATTAATACGAAATTTACTTTTATCGAAATAAATATAAAAACCGTCTCTTATTCGTCTCAGAATTCAGAAATTATGGAGAAGCCATTATAAAGTCACAAACGAAAATAAATAGGACAAGAATAAATATAAAAATCGTATCTTCCTCATCTTGGAAATCAGGAGTTAAACCGAAAAATCCAAGCAACAGCATTCCCGGCAAAAAGCTATACTAACTGCAGACTCGGTAGGATCTCGAAGACGCCAGTTCCCCAACGATTATGCGTTCCATTAAAGAGGCCAGGCAGTTCGGGCCACCCCTAAATCGTCGTCCACCCCCGCAGCAATGCAGAAAAGGAAGTACCACGCTGTTACGACGGTACCAGTCGAGCTTCCGTGGCTCCTAAAAGTTGAAAACTTGCCAAAGAATGTTTCCAAGTGCGGGTCGGACGTCGAAAGTTCTGTTCCACGGGTCTCCTTTAATTTTCACGGCGCGGCGGTTCTATCGAAGAAGTGACTGGTGGATCAAAGAAACGACGGTTGAATCTGCGGCGCGCCGATTACGTGATCGAGCGATCGCGAACAACGAAAGAGCAATATGCCAGGCTTTAAAGCTTCTGTTGCTAAAGGCCGCCACAGTCCCTTGTCCCTGACCATTCTGCATCTTAAAAAGAATTTTCCTACCCTCTGCGCGGGTAAAAACAACCCCTAACCTTTTTTCAACGCCCACTCTACCCCATCGAGTAATTTTCAGTTACATAATAGCGATGATGGATACGGCACTCAGTCATCTGGCCTGAAATTGGAATTTGATCCACTGATCTTGGCAGAACACTTTCGAAACGAATTAAAATGGAATTCACACGCAGTTGCAGTTGTTGAATATTCAGATTTCTGAATAATTCTTAGAAAGGATGAAAATAAAATTTGGAAGCGTTGCAATGTTTGTATTTTTTCAGAATTTATAATTTTCTGCTATTTCTGAAGACTTCAAACACGAGTTTACGAATGTACTTCGAACTGTTTTGGTGGCATCTTGCTTTTAAAGGGGATGATTTGTTATTTCTGTAGAACCGTTATTCGTAGTTCACTCTTGATTCCCGGGTGAATAATGACGGAGACTCGAATTTAAAAGATTTAGTAAGGATTTCAAGGTTGAACCGCGAACAGATGAGGCTGCAGCCCCTGCGGCTGCACTTTGAACATTCTGCAAGCAGCGCTTACGTCTTCCCGACGTAAGGGCTGCTCGTGTTCGTCTTGAGGATGAATGTTTAACCGGAAGCTGCTGCGAAACGGCTAGTTGAAACACAAAATTAAACCTGGTACATTCTGTAGACACTGTCGGGGTTCAACCGGTGCATTTTCCACTCGTGTACTTTTTCATCTAGGTGTAAAAGGAGTCTAATTTCGTTCGAAGTGTCTTCAGGCTTGAACTTTTCGACTTTAATGAAATGCATTTTTCAAGGGGAGCTAAAATGTATATTCTTAGCCGAGCTGGAGTCTACACTCTCCAATTAACGAACGAAATTTAATTCAAAGTTTCCACCTCAAAAATACGGTTAAAAATCATTCATCCAGTTATTTCGCTTCCAGACTGCATGTTTTATCGATTTACTTCACTTTCACGTACTTCCACCACACATGACCGCGCAAAACATAAAGCACAATAAATTCAGAGCAGCCCAAAAATATGTTTAACTAATTTTCAACTTTTTAAAGCATTTAAAAGAGAATATAACAGTTTCATTCCGCTGTGGTTGCTTGAAACAGCGTCGAAATGCTCCGATTCTCTAAATAATAATTCCCACTAAAAAACACAACATGCGAAACCGACAAATGAGCTTTCCGTGCGTAAAACTGACGTGCACAAAGGCTCCGGTATTTCCTCCTACGGTTAAATAATACATTTCTGTTTAATTGAATTCCTCTTTTCTCGGTGAGAGCGAAATAATGCAACTAGAAAAGAGAATTACCAGGAAGAGAGCGGAGATATAAACACAAATAAAGTCGCAGCTGGAGATAAAACGTGGCGCGGAGGCAGACATGAACATTATCATTTCAAACTGCATTGGGGATGCTGCGGGAGCCATTTTTGCCGCGTTGAATACTGTTTGCAATCACTATGCCCGTAATCCCTGCCTCGTAATTAGAATAGTGGTTTCCCAAGATGGAGACGGAAGCGGAGGCCATTTTAAAGCTTTGCGTCGGACGGCTCTTACTCAAAATGGCGGATTACACCTAAGGAATACATTAAATTTCATTTTTATCCGTGAATAACATTAATTCACGCATTTATCGTCGAGAAAAGCCCAGGATTCTGTTGTTTAATTTCGTCCGAAGCGCGCCGTTGTTGCTTTTGCAATGCAACTGCATTATGCAAACACGGGATGCAACTCCCACTGCATTGTTCCGCAGCGTTATCGACTAACGCGCCTCTTCGTTCCCAAATTTCCCATGCCATCGAACTAATTTATGCTGTCGAAGATTGCCAATGTACATCGGCTGTCCATCGAATTCTTTGGAGCCTCGTAATTATTCAATGATCCGGTAACTTAGGCACGTTCGAGCATGATCTATAATTTTCTGACTTCCGAGCACCGTTCGACAGACGAACAAATTATTCGTTTGGATGTCTGACTGGAATTCGATTATTTCATTCACAACGTTAAAATTATCTACACTCTTGATTCCTATTAAATACTATTCTAATCGCCAAATACAATAAAATTTCTCTTACTTTACTTTCTATCATGTTATTAATAAAACTCCAAAATTATTTCAACAAAATCTATTGAACTGACGTTTTTGGTGAACGTATTCTGCATGAATTATTCTTGTATGAATCGCCAACGGTTTCCTCGAGTAACACAATTATTTTGCATATCTTGAATAAACGAGAAAAAAGCAGTATCTCTTTCAGTGAAGTCTATTATTTTCTACAAAAGAAGTATCTTCCGCCCGGTGCTTTTACCTCGGATAAAAGAATGCGCCTACCACTCCAGACTTTTATTTCTCATAAAAGAGCATACACATTTTATTCGACCCTACTATTTAGACAATAAGTTTATCTGGAACTCAGAGGTCGCCTTTAACTCGATACAAAACAGCAAGGCAAAAAGACAGCAGATCGAATTGTTACTTAAATTAAATAAATTAGCCGCAGACTGTTAATTGGATCTAGGAAGAGATATCCGGGCTGCAAATGACCGTGACTGCAACAGCTTCCTGCTCGAACAGCGCGTAAACTGGACAGTTAACTCGAACCTATGGCGCAGCTATCGAGATTTGCGACAGGATTACGAGGGATCGGAATAGAAAAAAACAGTGCGAAAACGTTCGATACGTATATTTGTAGAATGCGAAGGACCATGGCTGGATTAAAATGAAATCTCTCGGAATACCAATGTACCTCGTATCTCCACAGCGTTCGAAATTCTCGCAGAATTGTAGCCTGCCCAGGAAAGAAACTTTTTTCCTGGAGGAAATCGCACGAGAGGGAATGAAATTTTCATCCGGTGCATCTGGAATTAGTCTGTTTCCTCTGTTGCAGGGCGCATCTTCGCGAGGCTTCACTCCTCGCGCTGGAAACGCATCCCAGTGCACTCAGCGTCATGCCGCATTTTATCCAATCTTTCCGGGGAACATTAGCCATTTGATTATTTGACTGCAAGGGATTCGGAAAAATTATCGGCATAATAATAATTTTTATGCACTTATGCAGAGAATGTTGTATAATAAAAACAACGGATTGAGTGTGCCTTACCAAGAACTCGTAAAAATGATTTCAGGAGGAAATAAATTCTCATTTGATTCTAGTAGCTCGCAATTGATGAAGAAAATTTTTATTTTCCATGAAGATCGTTTTTGCCGTAAACAAGATCCGAGGACTGATCACCAACACTGTCTACGCCCAACACCAATAAGAAACTAGAGAAAAAATGTGGTAGCATTTAAAACTGTTTGAGGAACTCATATCATGAATTCATTAAAATTATTCACGGAAGGAATAAATTTTCATTTGATTCTAGTATCTTGCAATTGATGAAGAAAATTTCTATTTTACGAACACTGTCTATGTCTATGTATGTATTACATCAACAAGGACCAAGAGAAGCAAAACTAAAAAGGATTTAAGAATTTTGATTGATCATTTTCTGAATTTTCAGTTAGTCCAAGATGTTCTAAAGAGATGTTCATTACACAAATTTCCGAATAAAGAGCTGGACAGTCGCCGTGAACAATAATAACGCCAACGGAGGTACGCATCGCGTCGGATCGTGGCGCGGAGGGTGGTGTAAGGGTGGTTCGCGCGAGGATTCGGCCAAGGACAGATGGGGTCAAGTCCTCGCGATGCAACAGATAGTCCCGGCACGACGTGGTCGCCTTGGGATCGCCGTATGAAACGAAAGAAGCTGCTTCGATTTCCTGTTCGAATTACTGCGGCAGAACTCTCCCCGGAACTACCCCCGATGCGTCAGGAACGGGCTGCGCCGGATCACGGATAGTGTATTAACGAGCCGGAATCCTTTCCTATCCCTTCTCTAGCTCCTTCACCCTCTTCTTTAGAAGAGGAATATGCTCACGACGACGAGCCTCGGATTCTTTTATATGAATACCTCGCTCGCAGTCGGCCTTTATTGAATTCTCGTTCTCAAATTCCCGCGCTACTTCCTCACCCTTCGGGGTGCAATTTTATTTTTAAACAATTGGTTCTGCGTGGTGGGAAATTTTGATTCAATACTTGCAATGAACATTTCTATTCAACGATTTCATTCAAGGTTTTTGAAGCGAAACTTCTTTGCTGAGGGGCTACAATTTTGTAGCGTTACGGAAGATAATAATCATTTTCCGCAGAATTATCAGTCTCTATCATTGTGATAATTGGCTTATGATAACTGAAATATGACACAAACGTTCGTGATTTAATACGTTTGAATTTCTTGAAAATACAGCATTAATTGTTGTATTATTTATTAGTCCTTATTTATTTTATTTATTACTTATCATTATTTTTATTTATTATGATCTCTTGCTTTCAATAAAAAATACTAATAATTTATTTGTATTTATACCTAATAAGCAACAAGTTTCACTTCTGCCGCACGCGGATTCCACGCACACGATTTTTATTCAAAGAATTCGGTCCAATTTTATTTAAGACACTGTATTAAAAATTGTATGAAAAGATTTATCGATCACGATGGATCAGAGACAGGTTGTTTCGATTGCTGTGACCCATCAGGAGCAGTTTACATATATGAGGGTCAGCATAATCGTCCCATACAAAACCGAAAGTCAGAAATATTTCTCGCACGCAGTCTACGGATATCCCGGCTCGATCGGTCGATCATAGATCATTGATCGCGAGGGGAATCGCGTAAGAAACGGTAGATGGAGCTGAGAGTATGCTAAGCGAGAGATACAAAAATCCGCTCACCTTGGCCGCAGGCAGAGAAAGCTCGAGCCAGCCTCCAGCTGATAGCTTCTTCTTCTTGTTCTTCCTCTTAGTTTTCTTGTCTTCTTGTTATTCTTCGTCTCCCCCTTTCCCTTTCACCGGGACGCCATATGTCACGATTTCCAATAGGACCATGCCTCGTGATAACGATCGAGATCGTTTCTCGCGCCTCGATCGACGAAATTCGTGATCATCGATCTTGCGTATCGTTTATTCGAGGAGGAAGGGTATTTTTAAATCGCGCAATTCTTTTAGAGACCATTTTCGAGAAGAATAAAATTTGATGCAAAATGCATCGCCCGTAGAAATGTGCATTAACCACGTGCATTTTACTCGATACATGCAACCGGAAATGCGATTCTGATATTAGAAACTGTGGGAGGCCTGTTGTGGGAAATTATGTGGCTTTTCGGTGCTAATTCTTTGCCGGAAGTATGGTTACTGGTTTAATTCGGTTCCTGATCGTGATCTGCGATCGTTGTGGGATTTCGACCAATTTAAATTTCTTCTGATTTATTTTGTTACATTTCTACATTGTTCCTATGCGGATTTTCAAGAGATCAAACACGTTTGTTTGCTAATTACCATCGGTGATTGATGGTGAAGAGGAGATCTCTCCCTCTCTCTGTTGTCCATATAATTATCACACAAAGTCCAAGTAGAACGTTTACTAGGATAAATTTACAATTTCTCATTCTCGTTTATAAAAAGAGTCTTCCTGAGCCGTCGCTTCTAGCACTAGATTTTTCATCCTATTTAGTTTTAGCCACCCGTAACGTGAAGCTTGATTAAAATCTGGATCCTACAGCGTTTCGCAGACAATGGGATGCAATCATTGCTGCGAACCCCTGCAGCGTGCTAAATGCACTACGGAAGTTCCTGCTAACTTGCCTTATCGCAGATTTTAGGGAATAAACATAATTAAATAAAATTCAATCTCCTGTGCGTTTGCTTCCAATAAATTCGAAACAGGGAATACATGACTCTTACAAGTCTCTTCATTTTATTAGAAAACATACTTTGCACTTGAACCCAACGGCATACTGCAAACAACACCGAATAAAATTCTACTTGCTGATTGAGTGATTTGTGCAAAAAATAGATGTAATGGGAAAATTAATTGAAATATGCTATTTTTCATCCATTCAAATTATTACGGGGAGGAAGAACATTCTATTTAGTTTCTATACCCTACAATTGATGAACACAATTTCTAGTTTTAATATCCACGGTGTAGTGATCAGTGTGATTAATAAAATATTTAGAAATGTCACTATAAAAAACGAGCTACAAGAGGTTAATAATTCTAATAAATTGGAGATACGATTTGCGTCGATGTCCTTGAATCTCTTAATTATTGTACAGCCAAGCTACAAATCTCCATCGAATAAGCATAAATCCCGGCAGTTTATCATTCACCGGAGCTTGTTGCCGGGAGTTCATTAATAAATTATCAAAGATTTGACACGGTGGGACGAGCGCTCGCGTTACCACGAAGCCGGAACACCGGGCCTAATTGAATCAGCGCCGACAGGGTTGGTGGCCAATGGCGGCGGCTGCGTGTCGGATTCATAAACGCAATTAACCGGGCACGCGTTTCATTGAATCACCCGTACGGATCGGAACGCGAGTCGTTTAACGGTGGATTTCAGCGGTTGCGTGGTTTTCGAGGGACGAACATACGATCGACGGCATTCCGAGCGATCATTCCTTTAAATAGACGGTGCTCGAAGGATACCGGAACGCTCGTTCCTTTCTTCGGCCCTCTTCGCGATCTTACGAGGAAAAAATAGATAAAACCGAGGCTCGCGACTCCTTCGCGCGATGTCCTTTCTTTTGGTCCTTGAACGCTGTCTCCGGGAAAGCTGTGTGAAGCAGTATGCACAAGAAGGACTCTTTTATGCGACACTTTTGAGGATCACTAGGGTTTTTTGAACTCGATCCTGTAATAAATATACAAGGCTGAAGTTAATTGTTTAAATTTATTTATAACTTGTAACATTGAAAACATAATATAATTAGAAACCATTTTTGATCTTCTATGAAGTCAATTTATCGATCAAACAATTCTTAATTTGTTAAAGTCAAAATGATAACGTTTTTTAAAAACACTTCACATTTGTGTGTGACTTCACATCGGTAAGTGTTGTCCGAATGTTGCCACAATCGCTACAACACATCCTGCGTTTCGGGTCTAGAAATATTTTTTCATATTTTTTTATATTAGTACGAATATATTGTTAACATTTTGCAATTTTTACGAAAGAGTCTTAACCAGACAAGATTGGAACGCTCCATGATAACATGTATTCGCGAATAAAGTATACTATTAGTTTCGTCTTGGATCCCTCTACAAGCTCACAAAGTTTCATCCTAATCGATGAATCAGACTTGTCGGTATTCCTACGTAGACGTCACGTGTATCACTGGAATCAAATTTCTCTACAAAAATCTGTAATTCCAGTGATCTATGCCAATTTCGAAGGTTCCAGGGATCTAAATTTTGGATGGCGTAACAAATGATCAGTCTCGGTTGCCATAACATTTTCCAGGAAAAGATATTCTACGGAATCCTGTGCTGAAAATGTGAAATCGAGTGTTTGCTCGCCAATCGTTTCTGTTCTTCTCTAACCGAATCGAATGGCAGTATCGATTATGGCACTACGAAACGTGATCGTATAATGCTCCATTCTCGCATCGAAATTTGGTTGTGAAACAAAAGGATCGCACCAGCTTGATCATCGATTATCGATCGGCCCGAGGAATTTGCCCTTTGAGACGTAACCGAAGAATGGCGAACGCCGGGGAATCGCGTGTGCACACGATTAAGGTAATCCCGTTGCTCGATCACACGTACCTCGAGCCATGCCATAATTTCCTGGAAATCATTATGAAAAATGAATGGAAAAAGGGAAACGATCGTTCCAGGGAACAAAATGGCAATTTACGAAGGAAATTGTATGTAGTTAGCATTGATCGCTTTCTAAGTGTATCCTGGCCTGTTCGAGACCGAAGATCCGAGATCCATTGATCATAGAGGATCCTCTCGCTCTTCCTCTCTTTCTCTCTCGGGCGGACTTACTTTCGATCATGCGAGGCAGGAAGCGCGATGAGCACTTCCTCCTCGACTCTCGGTGATCGAGCACCGCTATTACCGGGATCTATGGATCTCTCGAGGAAGCGGTAACCGTTGCGATCGCGGTGCTCGCAATTATCCTTCCGCGCGGGAGTCTCTATGCTGCGTGAAATCCAATTAACTTGAGATCAGAGCCAACGTGAATAACGAAGGATCATTTTATAGCTCCTGTTTTGGATTATAGTGATTCGGCGTGTAGCAACGAAAGATTTCAGAGATCCAGCAGAATGTACATCATTGGTAAACATTATTGGTTCAATGTGAAACTCATTTAAAGAATTAAAATGCACTTGTATCACTTCGGACACAATAACGTTATTATTATAACTGTGGATTTCATGAACTAAAATTAAAAATCAATAGATTTACTATAAAACGGTGGAAATGTTTGAGGAATTGAAAAATATGCTTTATTTCCGATCTGTTAATGTAATTAAGAAAAGAAATAAATGTCTCTGTAGCTCCTATGTCTTGCAATTAATGCGGACGATTTTAATTTTGATTTTAATTAAGTGATCGATAAAGGAAATTTTCAAAGATTGTTTAATTTCCATTAATAAATGAAACAAAAATATTGTGCATCGAGTCCAAGAAACAGGAGCCAAGTGAGAAGATTCTTTCTGTCTGTCCATATTCATTTTTTCGATAAATCCATTAAATATGCAGTTCAATAGCGAGGCAAGGAACTCCACAGAACGAGACAAGGGGAATCCCGAGATTTCGTAAACGGTGAGTGGCAGCAGAACTTCGGAATGACTTCTGACCGAGTCATCGGCCGGCGAATCGTTGGCAATCGTTCGCCGAAAGATTCACGGGAATCTTGGCATTTAGTGGTCGGCTATAATGCTCTCTTCTGGCGAGACAGAGGCGAGATAGCGCAATAGAAGACAGCTCGAGACTTCCTATGAGGATCGTCACTTGCTCCGAAATGCCAAGCCTGCCCTTCCCCGCACTGACATTTCGGGGTTTGCTCCGAGCAAACTCGAGGAGTCGGATTTTCGTGCTCCCTCGACTAATGGGACCGAGGAATCCAACATGGCGGCGAGCGTAATCCCTGTAACAGGGATTGTTCCTGGCAGATCCACAACAAATTGCTTTAGCACGCTCTTGATCCAATTAGTTACTTATTTTAATCACACTGTCCAACGAATTTCAACATTTTTCATGTTTTTAAATAACTGTTGGGTGGATTTTATAATTTCTACCGCAAATTCCGAATCTGCTCTTAACTTTTCTCCTACACGCACAGTTTTTGAGAAACATTACTTTATTTGACATTGAAAAATATTGGGATGTTATTATAAAAGATTGTTCTTTCCAGCAAAAGATCCATTACTAATACGTTATAATTGTTTAACATGTTTAAACTTAAAGTTTGAGGATATTTTTCAATTTATATAAAAAAATGAGGGTCCAGCGGAAAATCTAACTGCACCACGCGATAGAGCAGACTTTAATCTTGAGATGCAAAGCATTTTGAGAAACATGCGAAAGATCTTGAGAAACCATCCTTTCAAATTTTTTTTTCAAAGATCAACTAAACATTTATTTGGAAACATTTTTAAATTTGGACAGTGGCATTGAATCTTTTCACAATCAAATTACATATCGAAAATTTAATATTTGAGGTTGTGGCACCAGCGGCGTCCATTTTAGTGCGAAACAACGAGCAAAATGAAATAGTTTAATTAAATGAATTTTTACTGTTAATGCGTTAATGGATTAATCTGTGAATTTAATTAATTTTTATTTTGTTCGTCGTTTGCCACTCCCTCAACTAAATAATAATTCCTTGCTGTTAATATAGCGTTGAATTTTCTGATTTTAATAAATTTGTATGTTAAATGCATAAAATCACTAACCAAATGCTGCGTTTTCGTCGAAATTAAGTACCAAGGTAAACTGCAATGGCTTCATCAATTATTTGGCCGAAGAAGAGCATTCCAGACGAAGTAACTCGGAATTATCCACATGTATCGAAAGATCGTGTTAATGTTGCACGTGCGAAGGGTCGGGTTACGTGAAAAATGCGTCTCCTTGATGGATTGCAACTCTGTTGCACCGATCGGCCGGCTTAACGAACGCAGCCGTGTCCGTTTCACTTTCGACTGGATGGCAAATGAGCTCTCGTCTCCGAACCGACGGAAAACTCTATTTTCTCTGTTGCGTAAAATTCCTCGTTGCGAAAATCCTCGAATTACGACATCTCGTTTTTCCTGCGTCCTTTCTCTGGCTTTTTTTAAATTTCCGATCGAGAACGATCCTGCTAGCCAGAACGATAAACGGCTTGGATCGATCGAGCGCATCGTACCTCGGCTTTTATCGGATTTCGATCCATTTTTTTCGGAAAATGTTCTTAACCCTTTACTGGTACTTAATCGGTCTGTGACGTATAGACAATGAATAAGCTTCATGCAAAGTGAATATTTTCTACCCGACTTACGACAAACTAGAGTGGAAGAAAAATTAATTTTCTATAATATGTTTAACGAGTCGAGTATCACGGAGTTTCTAATATTCTGAATAAATTAATGAAGACAGTGCTAGAGGTACTGGATATTTCTAAATGAACAGAATACTTTTTTTGAAGACAGAAGTTGTCTCGAGCACTGTGCAGATTGAATCTCGTAGCCGAAGTTCTGTCGTAAACACTGTTTTATGGGGAAGCACGGCGCAGATCGTAAACGATTCATCGATCCGCGCCAGTTTTACGGCGATCTCGATCTTGGGGGAGTGCGGAGACACAGTTACCCGGTCACAGTTATTGCGGATTGTGGGGAATCGGTCCGAACGACGACCTGAAACTTTCGACTCGTAAAATTTCGAAGAAAGTTAGAGCCGACGGGGGTAGCTAACTTTTCCTTGGAAAAGCATGAAGAAATCATGTCACTCGTGAACAAGTAACGTGGGACTCGGAAGTGTTAAATGAAAAAACATTCGATATAGTCTAAACTATGTTCACGTTGTATCAGACGATCCCCCGCCAGCTGCAACAACTTCAAAACTACAAGTAGCTCACGTTTATGCTCACCAATTCAAAAAACAAAGGACAAAATGGCCAGAAAATAAATCAATCCAAAAGCGAGACCAATAAAAAATGAAGGATTAATATCTTAAATAAAGTATGGTCACGTTATGGATGTGTGTGTTTTTAAATGGTCTTCTGTTTGCATTCATTATAAATCTTTGTACAAGAAGATCCATGTAACACATCAAGAGAATTTTTAAACATTAAAAGAAGAGAATTTTAGGGTTGCAACGTACCTGTGTCTAGATGATCCGAAATGATCCAGAAATCCCGATCGAAGTACTCCCCTTGGCCACTCCTACGCCACTGGATGCTCGATCGCTCAAGCAGCTCCTGAATCAGCCTAAACGCGTGCACGGGACACCGATAGGGCCCAAGTCCAGTGATAAGATACTGTCAGAGTTGGAAGTATCTCAGCGAATAAAAATTACGAATTAATTTTTATTCACATGAATTTTTCTTCGAATAACTCAGCGAATAAACATTACGAATAAAATTCTATTCCAAGATTAGTTCAAATAAATTGTTGTTCCAATAAATTTTTATTCAAATAACCCAGCGAATAAAAATTAATTCGTAAAAACCCAACGAATCAAAATTAATTCGTAAAAAGAATAAAGGTGTGGAGTGTCGACGTCGGGTTCCTACTTCAAAAGCGGCTCGCCGCCGGCTGTGCTTATGGTCGGCTTTTATTCTTATTCGCTGCCGTCATTTAGAATAACGAATAAAAGTCCCGGGATTTATTCGTGACTAACGTATAACGGAAAAAGCGTTATTCGTAAGCTACGAATAATTTCTCAGCGAATAAAATCGTTACTCGTTATTCGAAATAAAATTTGGCCAACTCTGGATACTGGGCGCTTTTTCCGCGCAAGCGCGAGTTTCGGCAGGAACGTATCTACGTCTGAATTTTGTGGGGAAGTACGTCTACACTGTAGACTTTACAAATTTCGAATATGTATAATAATTATTTTATTTTCATAATTTTAGATATAGGCACTTTTTTGTTATATTTAAAAATGTTATTATTATTAAAAATCTTTATATATTTACGTTTGCATAAAATAAGATACTTAGTTGAAAAGTAATTCTATATATCAAATGTATTTTTCCCTTATCTTCAGATTTGATGTTCAGAGCAAATGGTACTCTTTAATTGCTTCTGCCAAGTAAAATATTTAATTTTGTAATTACATATTTTGTTTAAAGTTACTTTAGCATCCTTCCCTCCCTTATTTCAAAAATAAAGAAAAACAGTATGTTATATTATATTGCACATACATACATAAATATTAAATATTTATATATTATATATACATTCGTACACACACATACACATTTATATATGTATATATGAACGTACACATGTTACAGATTCATTTTTAAAAATCGAATCATAGTACATTTTGCGAAATTAGCGGGGCGGCCAAGGTACCCGATTTCAGCCGATCTTTGTATTTGACTGAGGTCAGAATAGTCGCGCATGCGCGAAAAAGTGCCCAGTATCCCATCACTGCCCGAGTCCCATAGTAAGAGGGGGTCATGTTCGCAGGCACGGTGGTGGTGGAAATATAAGGCTGGCCGAGTGTCGGGCCTTAGTCAGTCCGTGAGAGCGGTACCCTACACCTTCAAGGTCCGTGTCCTTGAAGCGCCGAGTCGAGGCCCGAAGCTGCTCGAGGGAATCCAGGATACTCGCGGCGCCCGCGAGCGCTGATCTCACGCTCACACACACGGGTAATCGATCTGTGGACACAGGATCGTAGAAAAAGATTCAGCGGAAGTGCGGAAGTACTCGTGGCCCCTTTGGGACCTATCCTGGACCGGTGACGACAGGTGTAACCGAGGAGGAACCGTGGATACAACGGTGATCACGTGAGAACGGACCCAGAGTAGCTTCGCTACTTCAGCTCGAGGAGAGGATGAGGTCCTCGTTGGTGCTGCTGTTTCTGGCAGCGATCGTCTTCGCCGGTGAGTACCTCTATTGGGACCCATACTCCATCCTCTTTCTAAGGCCCATGACCAGGTCGGTGACCAAACGCATAGCCTTTGGACATCTAACTTCGGGGTAGTTTTATTTGAAAGGGTTGAAAGTTAGGGGATAGGGTTGACAGGTGGGCCCAGAGTCTGATCAAGACTGGTGATCTAGAGTGGAACGAGCTGACGACGGGAACATGGAGTCGTCCGGTGAATTCGGCCGTCGATCCTCAATATGGGACTGAATTTCGACACCCGTTGGGCCCCCGAGGCTACTCGTATCGATCGCTTGCGATCCTCCGGTGGTAAAGAGAGGTTCAAATGGGTTTTTAACGTCGGGATTAGAGTAACGAGGTTGCGGGCACCTGGCGCGCAGGTCGGTCAAGTCGGCCACTTAATTGGAATTCGTTCGAGCCCAATTTGGTGCCGCTGAGGCCCCTCGTGTTGTGTCTGGTCGAGGTTCTTTTTCTTTTTTCGAGATTGGGAAAGGAGAGGCGGGTTTGATAGAGAAACTGAGCTCAGGCGATGTTACGGGTCACCGGGAACAATTGTGGGCCTATGGAATAGCGATTGGGCCCAGCAGACCGTGGATAAGCTTTTTTGTATCGTGATTTCCCGGACGGAGGTTCGCGGGCATCACGATTGAAAATCGATTCTCCGGCGGTCGCCAGAGACGACGACAGGTTGCATAAGAGATTAGAGCGTGAAAGCCTCTCTGGGCCTGGTCGGTCCCGGATGGGTGACGTCACTGCCGTGCCCTGAAAATCGTCGGGGTGGGGGCCACAACTTTCCCCGTTTGTCGCGGCCCCGGCCAGCCTCGGGGACCTACGCAGATATATCCCGACTGAAATTGTCCCTCGAGACGAGATCCGAGCGACGCGGGCCCTAAGGATCTCGAACTGCCTGTAGAATGGACCCCATATTCGGAAGTCCTCGTAGAGTGACCTTTATGTTCGACGTGCAATAATGGACTTGATCTTTCAATCGGCAGGGTCATGTCAAAATTAACTTGAAAGCGTCTGCGTGGGCCAGTGACTTTGAAACTGCCTGTAGGATGAGCCGGAAAATTTTTAAATCTCAATCGAATAACTGCTGCGTTACATGTAGGATTCATTACGAATTTAGAAGGACAAATAAGCAAAGTTTTTACTATATATTCTAAAATCATCGTCCATGACCATTCTGTTTGAATCAGCCTGTAGATTATTCTATTTCCCAACTTTTATATATTACTATCTTGTTAACATTATACATTTCCACACAGATATTTGACTAAAATTGATCAATTCTTTCCCAAGAAAAATTCGACCATTATTTTTGGTACTTCCTATAGCAGTTTACTAACGCAATTAGACCCTCTATAACTTTTTCCCACCCCTAAAACGTTCGTATTAAAATTCCTCCTTTTGTTCCTGCAAGTTTGAACCCTCCCATTCAGTTTCACAACTCGCGAAACTGCGAGCCACGGCGGATTCGCCTAAGAATTCCATTTTTCCCGGGGTATTCGCGAAAGTTTCTTCTCGAATAGTGCTCGAGGCTGGTCCTCGCCGTTTGCTTTCCTACTTAGATGATGGTCGCTACAGAAACGCCACCGAAATCACTGAAGTTCCCACTCTGATCGGGAACGACCTTCTCGAGGAACTTCTTCGACGACTTTCTCCTGAAATGATCGGAGAACGAGTCGCCCTTGCACGTAGCATTGTCTGAATTGTTGCTAACTGCGGTTATTTGTGCAAAAGAAACATCGTTTACACTCGTTACAAGTTGTAACAGTTAACCTCTTGCATTATAATTTATTTTACGGTTATTACAACTTCTCTTCGATGTCAATTATCCCCAAGCAGAGAAAAACGATAGCAAAATAGAATTTTATTTTGGTTTGGAAAGAAATTAACAAAATACACATTTAAGGCAAGTTCATTATTCGAATTATTTAATATAAATATATTTAAATTTATTAAATCGGTCTTCAGTTTCTTGATTGCCCAAATTGTGTACTCGTTGCAAACGATTTGATTAAACTGAAGCGTACAGTATTAAAAATACGAATGTCTAACAATAGTGAGTCTCCATGACCCGTTTATTTTTTGAAGGTTCAGTTTACTCAGGATTATTTTGTACTGATTTCACTGTTCTTTAGAGTTTTTAATTGGTTTTTCATTATGACAGATATTTCGTTTGTCGATCTAGATGAACACGTCTCGTGGTAATTATTAATTCGGCCAGGTTTTCCGAAGAAGTAATACGTATTGCGACGGGGCGGACGAATTCGGAACTAATAAAACAATGTCGTTCGAAACGTGCCGGAACAGCTTTCTCCGTTCGCTGCTTTGATATAAAATTAACGCGAGCTCCAAACTGCAAAGAGAAGAAAGCAAACACGTGTTCCGCCGCACGTAAAAATACGCGGCTCGCCTCCGCTTTCACGACGTAAGCGTTTCCTACACGGAATGGGTTTCATTGGGACAATAATCTCGTCTGGCGACCACGCTCCTTTGTTCGTGCACGTAATTAACCGTAAACAGCCGAAAAATTCAGAACCGCACCGCGAATTTCCGTGCGAAACAAAAATTCCTTAATAAACATTTTATTGAAGTCTTTGTCAAACGCCAGCGAGAAGAGTAAAACACAAATTCTCGTTTCAATGAGTTTAAAATAACGTGACAGCATTCGAACATTTTTTTCTATGTACAACAAAGAATTTCTTGAAATAAACAGTTTGAAACATTGTATAATACTTCACAGTTTTCGTTGCTCCTGAATGTCAATATGCATGCAGCAATGGTGAAATGGTCCACACGGTTATTGAAATTTTTAATGGTGCCTATTTTCGTTCACATTGTTTTCACAAGTAGACTGCAAATTTCATGAATTCCTGAGAAAAATGAGTAGCTGTAATTGAAAACAGTAAATACATTAGATTCGTAAAATATTGTCATTTTATATTGTAAAATATTTTTAAATTAAATTATTAAATATTATAAATTGAATATTAAATATTAAATAATAATAAGTATTATAAATAATTGTCATATTTTATAATTATAATTTATGACAAAAAATGTAAAAGCATTAAGTTTATGAAATATTGTCATATAATTTTCAAAGCTATCAAGCATAGTAAGAAAATAAATTTCTGTTTGTTGGAATTCAGGTAGGAAATATTCATTTTGCTTAAAGACGCTATTTAAGTGGTATTTGTTAATTTAAATATTGAACCAGGTGTTTTACGGTTTTTCGCCTGCCCGACACAGGAAGTGCACTTTTCCTCGAGCCAGCTTTATTTATATTTTTCCCGAGCGCTGCCCGTAAAATCATTAAATAGAACATATTAGTCGATGTTCAGTTACGCAAACAAGATAAATATTGGTCAAATCGTACGAGGTGCGCCGACAGGGCGTTACGTAAAATAATAAGATTGCTTTTCACTTCCTAGTCGGGCATACAGATAAAGCCGTTTATTTCGATCGTAAGGGAAAAAAAGAAATGTGTGTAATTGGTAGCAGGGTCTTGTCCGTCTGTTGGGCAAGGCTGAAATGCAAAAACAGAGTATTACACTATCCAACAATTTTTTGCTCGTGTTTTCGTAATCGGTCGCGAGCGATTCTTGTGCCAATAAATTCTGGAGACTCCGTGAAATTATTCTGTGCAAGAATCATTCGCAATAATCGGACAAATGTTTCCTTATCTCGACCGTATAATTGTTAATAAGAAATTTATCAATGCTATCAATGTTAATGTTATCGACGTACTGGTTCGATCAATTGTTATTTAAATGTTATTTATATTATTTATATAACAACATTATTATTAACAACATTATTCAATGTTATTTAAATAACAATTGATCGAACCAGTGCGCCGATAGCGTCAATATATTTGTTATTAATATTCGGACACTCTTAAAAAGATAATAACTTTTTTAATATCGAACCATACGACTTGGGTTTTCTATTTGGATCAAGAACGTTTTACTGCATGACATGAAAAATAAATTTAGAGGAAATAAATCGCAGTTGGCCAGTGTCATCAACACGCGTCCGTGAAATAAGCGATGCGAACTTTCCTTGGCGGCGACGGTATCGATCCATGAATAAATAACCGCCGGCTAAACTTATATTGACGCTAATCTATCTCCCTCTCTCTTTCTTTCTTTCTCTCTCTCTATTCCACTTTCCATAATCTCGCAACTAATATCGCCAGCCCGAGTTACGTAACTCCGTAAATCTCAGCGTTTCGCCGAAGAAATTCGCGACTGGCCAATTTTGTTTGCCAGACGCTCTCTCGAGGACACGCTAGAACTATATGGAATGTCACTGTTTGTCGCGAAAGCGAATCAACCGGGGTACCAGCGCCGATATTCTGTTGCCAAAATTTTCGATTATCCTCGGGTAGAAATGTACACAGTGGAAGGCATAGGAATAGTGTAAGACACAAGTTTTTGAGGATATATCTTGATTAAAGTTTACTTCAGTGTCAATGCGATCGATTTCTGCTTTTTAGTCTTGTGTATAAAAAATTTTTCAATCGATTTTTAACAGTTTTATCACGTTATGAAATTATAACAGAACATGTACTAAATTTCGGTCGCGACATATCGTTAACAAATGCAAGCGGTAACGGTGTAACAGTTCGTTCGTTGATAAACGAACAGGTCCCATGGAAATCACCGATACGGTTTTCACCGACTCTAGATTTGACCGACAACGATTTTGATTGACAACAATTTTAGATTCGTTGTCGGCCGAATGTGGAGTCGGGGAAATTCGTGTCTGTGAATTCCATGGAACCCATAAAAAACTTTAGTATAATACTTTGTAAACACCACACTTACCTCATCGGAGTGGGAACACGTTTGGAGTAGGGAACGATGTCGCGCGGAGTGGGGATCGCTGAACGCGATGACGTAGTTCGCGGGCAGGGGGAGGTGTAACGGTAAATGTTTAATCGTTATATCTCCTAAACGGATAGATTTTTCTAAAAAATTTCTTTTAAATATTGCATTGTCATCCAGTTCTGAGCTATGTTTCAAATTTCAAGTCTCTAACTCAAGTGAGTTTAGAAACAATTGCAAAAATTTGTCACCGAACAGACAGATAGGAAAGCGAGCTAATAAAAACGAGGTAAAAATGGACGAACTGTGTGTTTTCAGAGGGCTTGGACCGAGTGAAGCGGCAAGAGGAGACGAAAAAGGAAGAGAGCTTCGAGAGCGAAATCTGCAAGGACAAAGACGCGGGAGAATGGTTCCGATTGGTAGCGGGCGAGGGCGACAACTGTCGTGACGTCATCCAATGCACAAGCTCCGGGCTCCAAGCTATCAGGTGTCCTGCAGGACTCTACTTCGACATCGACAAGCAGACCTGCGACTGGAAGGACTCGGTGAACAATTGCAAACTGAAGAACAAAGAGCGAAAAGCGAAACCGTTGCTCTACACCGAGGAACCGCTCTGTCAAGATGGTTTCCTTGCTTGCGGGGACGGGTCCTGTATCGAGAGAGGACTCTTCTGTAACGGTGAAAAGGATTGTACCGATGGATCCGATGAAAACATTTGCGGTGAGTGAAACGGAGATTGATTGGAGGTGATTGTTAGGATTAGGAATAAGTGGCAGTGATTGTTCCAATTGGGAGTAATTGGCAGCAGTTGCAGCAATCCAAAGTAATTGGATTTAAAGATTAGAATGGCATTTTATCTCAAACCAGCCGACCTGACAGACGTTGTCCTGTTCAAATTTCAAAAAATTTGTTTCTGATCGTTTTACGAATTTGTGAAAAGCTATTGGAAATGTGTGAACAAAGTAAAAAAAGAGAAAAAGACGTATTTCGGAGTGATGATTGTAGCAGACGGACGTCGATAATGTAAATTCCTATTGAAATATGATTCAAAAAGCACTTTTAGTTTTCCTCGAATTTTCCATTTTTCCGGGCAATTTCTCCAATTTTTCTTTCCCTAAAACCTTATTCGGACTATCACAAACATTTAAAAAAAATAGCCAAATCGGTCCAGCCGTTCTCAAGTGATGCGAACAGCATTTGATGTTTATTTATCCAGATGTAAATTAATTGTAGAGCTTGTAATAATTTATCAAGTAACCGTGTCAAAAGTCTGTCTTGCGCGTTTCAACGGCACCCAGAGACTGCCGCCATATTAATGTGGCGCCTATATCTTTCCCGGAGTCTTCGTCCTTCCTGGAGTCGCTCAGAGGAAGCGAATACAAATGAAAACGAAGGTGAAAAAGGGGAACAATGGGTCCATTTGCAATTCCAGACATGGACAACGACCCCAACAGAGCGCCCCCATGCGACCCCGTGGTCTGTGTCCTTCCCGATTGCTTCTGTTCCGAGGACGGTACCCTGATCCCCGGCGACCTCCCATCGAAAGATGTCCCCCAGATGATCACAATCACCTTCGACGACGCGATCAACAACAATAACATCGGCCTCTACAAGGAGATCTTCAACGGAAAACGAAAGAATCCGAACGGCTGCGACATCAAGGCCAGCTTCTTCGTCTCCCACAAGTACACCAACTACTCGGCGGTGCAGGAAATGCACCGGAAAGGACACGAAATTGCCGTTCACTCTATCTCGTAAGCAAATCGTCCCTGGGACACCACTTCAAACCCGTCTCTCTAATTCGCATTATTTAGATCCGCATTATCAACACCGCTGGCTCTACATCGCCGCTGACCATTTTGATTCTCGATCCTCTGGACCATTATAAACTTGTACTATGTTTAGCAATGATTTTCTGCGGATTCTGTTGTGTCTGTGACTTGCGTTTATTTGCACTTAACTTAATTACTTACTAATAAAGGATATTGGTTAACTTAGGCGAAGCATGGTAAGTGATGAACGCCCAATGGCAATGTTCGACACGCAATGCCCGTGTTCAGGATTAGAAGAAAACACCTGTTTGCGCCACCTTGTCACGGTGCTTCAATACCTCGCGGTCGCGTACTCGATGGGCTAGCGCGAATGTAACTCGTAACGTACGGCATACATAACAGATTCTTTAATGATTACTTCAATTTTTGATAGCTTTTTTAATATTTCATACAAACATGGTAAAAAGGTCACCCAGAAGTAAATTGATCAAATGGTGCTCGATCTAAAAGACTTGTTAATTAGTTAGGGCGATGTTCATACTTTTCTCAGAGATCCTTCGTGGTAGGATGTAGCGTTAAAACGACAAATATTCATTTCTCCCAAAGACACAACGACGACGAGCGCTTCTGGTCGGACGCGACCGTCGACGACTGGGCAAAGGAGATGGCCGGTATGAGGATCATCGCCGAGAAGTTCGCTAATTTGACCGACAACAGCGTTGTCGGAGTCAGAGCACCTTACCTGAGAGTGGGTGGCAATAATCAGTTCACCATGATGGAGGAGCAGGCGTTCCTCTACGATTCCACCATCACCGCGGCCTTGAACAACCCGCCACTATGGCCTTACACCATGTACTTCAGGATGCCGCATCGCTGCCATGGAAACCTTCAACATTGCCCCACCAGGTACCCTAAGTCTCTTGACACCTTGCGTGTCAATATATCAGCCTCCACGTTCTCCACGTGAACCTTTTTTTAAGGGCGATGGGTAAATGCCATTTACGCACACCCCCTTCCAGGTCTAATTACAGTTAGGGGAGTAGTTTGGGACTCACCCTGTCTGAGAAAAATACCCCCATCGGTCAGGAGCCCAAGAGGGATCTTTCTTTTCCCTCTCTCTAGCCGAAGGTTATTGAGTTGCTGGCCCACTATTCGCATACTACGCAAACTCTTCTTTGGCTCCTCCTCCCATGCCTGTTCTTGGCTATTAGACCTTAGTGAATCTTTTTTTCAAGGATGAGAGGAAAAATACCTTTACGTACACCCCAGAAAAGGGGGTAGTGTGGGGCTCCGAGGGAATAGATCTTCGGTTTCCCCAATACCGTCTAAAAAACCTCTCATCCGGGACCTTAAAAGGCCCCATACTCCCAGTCCGAACTAGTTCGATAAGGCTGCACTGGGGCCCACTTCCTTGCTCCGCCAAAGGAAGCAGCGGTCACACACCTAACCACAATTCCTCCCCAGGTCGCACGCAGTTTGGGAGATGGTGATGAACGAGCTGGACCGTCGCGAGGACCCTCAGAACGACGAGTACCTTCCGGGCTGCGCCATGGTGGACTCCTGCAGCAACATCCTAACCGGCGACCAGTTCTACAACTTCCTGAACCATAACTTCGAACGACATTACGAGCAGAACCGTGCCCCGTTGGGTCTCTACTTCCACGCAGCCTGGCTGAAGAATAACCCCGAGTTCCTGGACGCGTTCCTCTATTGGATCGACGAGATCCTGAAGGACCGCAACGACGTGTACTTCGTGACGATGACCCAGGTGATCCAGTGGATCCAGAACCCACGCACGGTCACCGAGTCGAAGAACTTCGAGCCTTGGAGAGAGAAGTGCGTCGTTGACGGGTATCAAGCCTGCTGGGTGCCACACACCTGCAAATTGACCTCGAAAGAGGTACCCGGCGAGACCATCAACCTGCAGACCTGCGTACGCTGCCCGAACAACTACCCATGGGTGAACGACCCGACCGGAGACGGTTTCTTCTAGATTCCCCGACCCCGATCTCGTCTAAGTCAGACCCTGCAGGCGTTCACCTAATCCCCGACGATCCTCCTCAACCCCCTGAATCTGATTCTTCACGAGTTTCAAGGTGGGCGTCGCACACGTTTTCGACCGGGAGCCGGCTCGACTACGGTACAGGGTAACCCTGGACCCTGGACCAACGCAAATCAAGGTTATCCAAGGTCATCCATGCTGATAGGGTCCTGGGAAACTGCCGAGCCGTCCCCTGGACGCGCGAAAACGCTCGACGCATCGCACCAACGATCTGTGATAAGCTACGCGAACGCCACGACGACGACGAGACAGCGGATCCCATCATTCCATGGTGTTCAAGGGACGCCCGACCCTACGACGCCCCATCCCCACCCCGCCGCGGACCCAAAAGAAACGACCGGGCCTCACCCGGCAAAAACGGGGCCCGCCCCGATTGTGTATAGTAGAGAACGCGCGTGACCCCCCACTTCTCTTCGCTCCCCCCCCACGAGGAACCCCGTTCAAACAGCCGGGGAGGAGGCCAGAGAGTGGATCAGCTGATCTAGTTGGCCCCGGCCTGATCCTGCTGGCCCCCAGGAGCTCCGTTGTCCCGAGGAGCTTCCACTTCCCGCTCGGTGCCCTTACTTTTCTAAGGGTCTGCCGAACTTTTATATATATATGAATATAATGATAATAAATGATGTATGTACATTATTAAAGCTAAGTGATACTATCAATTACCGAACGGAGCCTTTAATAAAAGAGAAACTTGAGAGAACGTGCACGGAGTTGTTTGTCTTGCGTATCTGATCCTAGATCCTGTGTGGGGGTATCCTTCGGCGATGATTCGTGTTCGGTCGATGTTGATCTTGTCGATCTTGCACTTGGGATTTTGATTACGTTTGAGTTTTAGTTTCTGGGGAAAGGGAGGTTCGAAGGAGTTGGAAGTTTTGGAGATTTGTTAAGTTTGGGGAAAGTGGGACGCAGGATGATGGGTTTAGGCGAGGCTGAAGTCAAGGTCACATGCTGAGGAAGTTGAAAAGTGGATTGGAAAATGGTTTGACGTATTCAATGTCGGGGATTGGATCTAAGGAGTGGAGTGGAAGAATTTAATGACGGTGATGTATCATTTTCGACTTATTAAAATTATTAAAAGAGGAAATACGTTTTCAGGGAACTTCTGTCTCTTACCATTGACTTGGACCATTGTTGTGTTGCATAAATATCTGCAGTCTGTTCGTAACAACGTTTCAATTGAATTCGCGCAGCCGGACTATAATGAACTTGAGTAACCTCGGGAAATAAATGGTAACTTTGAACCACGCATCTAAATATAGAACGATGAATATACGAAAGAAACTTGCAAAGCGAGAAACGTGACGAATAGAATAATTTCACAATGTTAAACAGGCGTTACATGATTCTAATCACCTCGCACCTTCGGTTCTCCCCGCGTGAATTTAATCAGATAAAACATCATGGCAACATGGCCGCAACCACGCACTGATTACAACCAGATACCGCAACGCGTAACTGTTAAGTCTTTCAAATTGGCATTGCTCGAAGAAACACGTTTCAGATGCACCTAGCGATTCCTGGTTTACGTCAGAACGAACACTGCAGAATATCTTTAAACGTCCCAGACAACAACCTGCTGCATATTCATAAAAATTCATAAAAATGGCCATTACCATTAAATCCATTTAAGAAGATCGGGAAATGTTTTTTTCGCGAATGAATATAAAGTACACGACTGCTCTTCATTTTTTTGCATAGAAAGTCCAAACAAAATTGTACAACAACTTTTGAAAATTCGTTGTGAAGAGAAAGCTTCAAATTTCGGAAACCATGGTGGACTCGTTCACCAGGGAAATTTTTCAATATTTTTAAAGCCGTTTTACCGTTTTTCCGTCTGCATCTTCATCATAGAGCCTTCTTTAAACGAGCCAAGGCTGAACAATGTTTTTTCACGACTGATTATAATTGTGTCAAGTATTCAGAAGACAGTTTGAATGCGGGATCGCACAGTAGCCGCTGCGTTAATCGAGTAAAATAAAACGTGGACGTTTTCTCGGTGTAATGAAGAAATGGCACCTCGAGGGACCGATCAATCGCTCCATGGGCCAAGAAAGGAAACGATTCTGGTCGAACGAGCAGCTGGAGGCTTTGCTGCGAGCGAACAAAAGATCGCGATTACGATCTGCGTCGGCCGCGAAAGTAAAACGGCACTTAATGGCACGGTAGCCCGTTCAGGAACGTGATAGGATCACAATGGTAATCGATTGACTTGTCGATTGCGATCAGCCGGGACAATTTGTTAGCTCCAGCCGCGGACAGAAATTACCGGTGCCGTTATTTTCCGCGTGGCGGACTCGTGCTTGCCAGATGAAAAGAAACAGAGGAAAGAGAGAAAGAGGATTGTAACCTCGCGAAATACCAGCAGTTTGCATTCCGATGCGGCCTCTCTTTCCTCGCCGTTTATGCATCGTTTCCATTCCGCGACGATCCCAGCCGCCTCTGAATACCCTCCTCTCGAAAGCGCGATCTTTCGCCGCGAAAAATCCGCGAAATGCCTCCGCAAATATTCCCCACCGTTTCCAGGAGTTGTCTCCGCGGTAACCTTACGGACTTTCCTCGCCGCGAAAAGCGACGTGTAATTCATGCGATTTTATTCGACGCGAAGTGACGATATCTCGCGGACCTGCCCATTTTTGCATCTCTGAAACGTGTCTGGATTTTGGAACTTACTTGACGTGAAGTATAAATTATATTCTGGTAGTGGACTGCGCATTTTTATAGTTTAAGTCTTTTAGGGTGGGATCTTTTATATTCTACAAAATATATTCTTGAAGATATCGTTCGCCTCCCCAGAAAAATGGTAACTTGTAAGATCGTTTTTCTTGATAAACACGAACGCAAGTTCATTAAAGTAAGTTTATGTTACACCTCTAATTACTTCGTTTGTTTAATCAAATAGATTTCGCTGTGTTCTTAATTAAGGTCTAAATTAAGAATGATTTTAATTTTGAAATAAATCACATGGTGTTAACCATCCCATGTAGTCTACTGCGAAATATATCTTATAGATCTTCCGCTCGCAGTGTGGTACAACACACGATAATTAAATAGCAATTATCAACTACAATACTTTGATATCCACCTCCCGTGCAACGTTAATAGAGCAAGTAGAAAGAAATTCAGAGTTTATTAATTATTATCAATGGCTAAACCACCGGACGCGACAATATACACGAACACCAGTTTGTTAGAAACGTTCGTAAGAGGATCGCCATTGCCGCAACACAATTCACAAGCAATCGCATCCCATGCAACTTCATAAAGAATTTCGTCGATGAATTTTCCAACGCATCGGCGGAATCGCGTGCACCCACGCACTGCGGAGGCAATCAGCAAATGTCGCAATTAAATTCCGATCTCCCGGCCGCATAAATCTTTGGTAAGCCGGTGCCGATTCGAACGGAGGCCGTATTTTATTGTCGAGCGATGCGCTTTGCTCGACGACGCGCGAAACGCTCGCAAAATCACCGACACAATTTACTCAACTGCTTTTTTACTCCCCGCACGACGATTCTGCATCGATCCCGTCGAGCGAGCTGCGAATATACAGGGTGCGGCAGAAATTACTCCCCACGATTTTTCAGCACCTTCGGATGATTGGACGAAGCATCTTCCTAGAGATTTTGATTTTTGTTGTCCTGGTCGAGCACTTTCATATTCAACAATTTGTTGTGTTTCCGGCTTCATCGGGTTTCACCAGGTGCTATTCGGAATTTCTTCGTGTAGCCGTTTATTGCATCGATTCACGCTTTCCATCGTAAACCATTGGTTCCATCATTGTACCTCTTCGGATTCTCCTAGCTCCGAACCTGTTTCTCAATTCAGCCCGAGAAAATATTGTTATTATCATTATTATTAGATACTAGTATTATCAGACATGTCCTCTAACACAGTGCTGTACAAAATGAATATTGACCATAAAGTCAACATGCCAATAAATAAGGAAAAGTAGAAAGGAAAGTAAAAGCGAAATACATCGACAGGTACAGAAATAATACTTCACAATTGATCGAAGGTATTATACCACATTAAGCAGATAGTTCGTTCTGGTTGACGTCACAGGATAGTGTTCATCGTTCGAAACTACTCCAATTAACCCAATTTTATCGCAACATACTGCAGACGAGTTAATACACTTTAATATTTTCTTTTACCGATTCACTATTACTGAATGGATAGTGATGATGTTCTACAGAATTACATGGAAAGTTCACTTTATGTTAGAAAATGATGATCTGCATTGCAACGATTCCAGTGAACCCAGATTTATTTATCCTGCAGATAAACTGCTGCAAATAAAATCCAAGTTAATAGAATTCTTCTTTCACCGATTCACTTTTACTGAATGTGTAAGTGCTGATGTTCTACAAGATTATTTGATGCTAGGCGATAACAATAAAATCATAATACTAAATTAATTTCGGAAAAATGAACATTTTAAGTGAATGTTTCAATTTAAGTACGAATATAGTCCAAGTTTTAAAATTTCTGGAACCCACCAAAATTTTCCACAATCAGTAAACTTGTATGTAACAACTACAAATTGATCTCCCCACAATACCTATAAAGATGTAATATCGTAATCAATGTTTTGCCTGATGTTGATGCGACTTGTATAAATAAATAATTAAAAAAAATAGAATTTGTTGATCAAATTTTAGAAATACAAAATTGGGAGCCCACGTTGCATGACTCGAACGAATACAGGAACTTTGTCAGCGAGCGGGATCGATCGTAGAGGTATCGAGTGGATCGAGAGGACCGAGCGACGACAATGGCGAGGCCGGGTCGGTTGAAAATCTCGCGCGCAAGCGAAAGTAGAGAAAGCTGCGTATCTCGGCGCCGGGCAAGGCCGTCCCTGGCTAAGGCTCCTTCGACAGAATGCCGAGCATGATCTTTCGAGCGGATCATGCAGGAATCTCGTTAACGTTCTCCAGACGACGGCGGAGCTTCGGAAGAATCCGCTCGTTAAGGAAACCGCTTCGAAGAAACTCGCAGTTTCCGAAGTCGTTTCTGTATCGCTCGCCACGATAATAATAGTAACTTCTACGTTGCGACCTTTATAAACAAGTTGGAGATGCGCCGATCCGTAGAAAATTCCGAATCTCTGTTCCATTTTCATCGATAGTTTCTACTTTACAATTTTTCAGTCCTGCATTATCGGTTCATTAATTCACTCCATTCCTTTAGAAGTTGCGCAAAAATTATATTCGAAATAAACACGTTCCCAAGATTTGATGCTTACCAGCATTGCTGAAATGTTTTAGTACCCAAATAGAGTAGAATAAGTTGCTAGTGCAGCATCAACGTAATAGAGCATCCGCCATTTTGTTGGCAAAAGTGGCGCACCGAATATTTTCCCCAGTAACCATTATTGCGAAACAGGTATCGCCAACGCAATAATACTTGGTGGTGTGAAGCATAATTTTCAAAAATCAGAAATGGTAATCATCCAAGAAGTTAGGCTTGAACGAGCTGTGACGTGAAAGATAGAAGATAAGATAGCGACGATGGAGTTCTTCGAAAGAACCATGAAAGAAAACCTGATTCGTCGAGATTCATGGAAATCGTTCTTCGTTTGCATGTATGAGAAAGTGTCGATAAAACAGCAACTTCGTTACCATTTTTATTTTTACAACAAATAGGCACTCTTAAAATTCAGTATTTGTACCGATCGGTCGAATATTTATCGAATTAATTCTGTTTTATTTTTTGTGAGTTTATTCTGATTTATAGAGAAATCGTTTAATTGCGTGCCTAAGAATACGAAATGTGTATTACCATTTCCAATGCAAGACATTTTTATTTGGCATAAAGAGTAGACTACATTTATATACCACAAATTTATAGCTACTCACCTACACACGAGAAAGTATCAGTGAAATGACAGAGCTCCGTTACCATTTCTGCTGCACAGAGATTTCTCCGGCACAAAAAAAAACAATATTTATTCCCAACTCATAGATCTTCCGAGCATAGATATCAACGCCAATTAGTTACGAGTCGTTTCAATTGCGATCTCCCACAAGCATCCGCAATGAAAAAGGAAATAGTCGCTGGCCGATAACGCGGGAGAGCATGAAGTCGCTCGATCGAACGAGTAAAAGTACCAAAAGCCAGCTCGTTGCTATTCCGCGCAACCCTCCCGTTTCAATTCTGACCCGATTTCTCCGTTCAATTCCGAGATAACAGAGGCCGATCGATCCGCAGCCGCGTTCCTAGACACAATGGCAGTGTCAGTGTCAGGGAACGCGCGTGGTCTCGCATTATTAATCTCGCCGTTCCTCCGATAAGCATCGCGACACCGTTTATCACGGATCATCCGATGGTCTGAGCCTGAATGGACTCACATCGTGGACGAAATTCAGTTCTGACGAAGTACGACGAACAGAGTATAAAATGCGCTAGGATAACAAAACGCTGCGTCCAGACTGCGCGCAAACGAGATCGCACCTTTAGCTTGGATCATGGGAGTATAGTGGCGAGATCCCTTTCATAGGAAAAGAGACTGTAATATCGCGTCGACTACAGAACAGAAGCTGAATAGCTGAATTATTTATCCCTCCGCCGGCTCCTTTGGTGTCACGCATCTAATCTGCACCGCGTTAATTGAAATTCTCTGGGGAAGGGGGTGAAGGGACTCGATGCCAGCCATTGGATTTCCTTGGTGGTTTCACCTGAGTTTAATCGCGTTACCTTCGTCGGAGATAATTATACTCTAGAACGAAGTGCGTGAAATATTTCCTCCCTTGGCGGGGAATTTACCGTATTGGTTAGTTATTGGTGTTAACTGCATGTTAGTGGTGCGTTCAGAATGTTTCTAACATCTCAGGTATGCGATTAGGCTCGTAAAGATAATTAAATAAATAATTCACCGTAAGTTAATTTTGTTTAACATTAATAAAGCGATGTATTGCGGGGCTATTTGTTCTTAGTTGCCTCACAATTCCTCGTTAAACAATGTAATTTTCAGTTTATGGATTCGGAAATATTGTATGCGCAACAATGGCGAATAAACGTTATATAAAAATGATTGTTTCGTGACAAAAAAAAATTCTTCCTTCGAGCCGGATTCGAACCAGCGACCTATGGATGACTCAATCGAACATAACCTCTACAGTCCACCGCTCTACCAACTGAGCTATCGAAGGATCGTGGAAGACCTTGCTTAAATATGAGTAACACGATACGTCTTTTGTAATTTGTAACACTTAATCGATTAATTGATTACAGCGTAAAGTATTCAATAAAAAGTTCATTGGATATTATAACGATCACTTGATATACTCTGTATACAGAGGAATTACAAAATTTATGGAAAAACGAAAGATGAAATGGTAAAAAGTATTCACTCCTTCGAGCCGGATTTGAACCAGCGACCTATGGATGTCTCTTTTTTGCCATTATTTAACCAACTACAGTCCACCGCTCTACCAACTGAGCTATCGAAGGTACTTGAGAAGTGCCATTTTTTTTAATGGTCTGTTCTGATCGGAAAACAAATATTTAATTAATCGCTATACGTTCCCATACTTTCAACCCTTATTTAATCCTTAACTAGGTAGTCAAATTTTTACATTCTCTACGGAACGCACCGGTCAAATTAATTTATTTATTATATTCTCAGTAGATATAGGCATAGTATTTTTTTTATATACATCATTATCGCAGACACCCCACGTAATGAAAATAATGAACTACTCTAGGATTCTTTGTATCTTCACATATTTCATATTTTTTTCAAACCCCTCCAAGTTGGATTTGAACCAGGAAATTATTGGGGACCTTAGTTCACAATTTTCAGCAATGGAGGTTGTCTTAAAAATATTTATGAGCGAGGGTTCGTTGCAAATTCGCGAATTTAACCAACAAAAATTTTACGATTAGCGAAAATCGTAACTAGCAAATATGGTTCCTTCGAGACGGATTTGAACCAGCGACCTATGGATGTGTTTTTTGTCATTTTCAACCAACTACAGCCTACCGCTCTACCACCTAAGCTATCAAAGGTACTCTCAAACGTCTTCTTTTTTTTAAAGTTTTTTTTTTGCTATAGATTTCAATATTTACAGTGTCAGGCGCAAATAAAACTAAAAAAAAACAACCTTAAATATATAACAATCTTATGAAGTAGCTCAGACTTCTTCTTCGACAACGATTCATGACCAATTAGCGGAACTTCAACGAAACTAAAATGCAGCTAACAAAAATGATTCCTTCGAGCCGGATTTGAACCAGCGACCTATGGATGTCTTGTTTGCCATTATTTAACCAACTACAGTCCACCGCTCTACCAACTGAGCTATCGAAGGTACTCTCACACTTCTCCTTCGACAGCGATTCATGACCAATTCGCGGAACTTGAACGAAACTGGAATGCAGCTAACAAAAATGATTCCTTCGAGCCGGATTTGAACCAGCGACCTATGGATGTCTCTTTTTTGCCATTATTTAACCAACTACAGTCCACCGCTCTACCAACTGAGCTATCGAAGGTACTTGAGAAGTGCCATTTTTTTTAACGGTCTGTTCTGATCGGAAAACAAATATTTAATTAATCGCTATACGTTCCTCTACTTTCATATTTAAACGGTCTCACTTTCAACCCTTATTTAATCCTTAACTAGGTGGTCAAATTTTTACATTCTCTACGGAACGCACCGGTCAAATTAATTTATTAATTTATTTATTATATTCTCAGTAGATATAGGCATAGTATTTTTTTGATATACATTATTATCGCAGACACCCCACGTAATGAAAATAATGAACTACTCTAGGATTCTTTGTATCTTCTTCATATTTCATATTTTTTTCAAACCCCTCCAAGTTGGATTTGAACCAGGGAATTATTGGGGACCTTAGTTCACAATTTTCAGCAATGGAGGTTTTCTTAAAAATATTTATGAGCGAGGGTTCGTTGCAAATTCGCGAATTTAACCAACAAAAATTTTACGATTAGCGAAAATCGTAACTAGCAAACATGGTTCCTTCGAGTCGGATTTGAACCAGCGACTTATGGATGTGTTTTTTGTCATTTTCAACCAATTACAGCCTACCGCTCTATCACCTAAGCTATCAAAGGTACTCTCAAACGTCTTCTTTTTTTTAAGTTTTTTTTTTGCTATAGATTTCAATATTTACAGTGTCAGGCGCAAATAAAACTAAAAAAAAACAACCTTAAATATATAACAATCTTACGAAGTAGCTCAAACTTCTTCTTCGACAACGATTCATGACCAATTAGCGGAACTTAAGCGAAACTGGAATGCAGCTAACAAAAATGATTCCTTCGAGCCGGATTTGAACCAGCGACCTATGGATATCTCAGCAATCTCGACAGCCAACTACAGTCCACCGCTCTACCAACTGAGCTATCGAAGGCTGTTGATCGCAGACTCGTCTCCCGGCTCTCATAACTCAAACGGTTTGCCACTAAAGCGTCAAAGAGAAAGGTAGGCTCCCCGTCATGTCCGACAAGGAAAAATTCCGAAGTCGAAGCCGGATTCAAACCGGCGACCTATGCTTCGCCATTCGTGGGATTCGAGCGGTTCTCTCGGCTCGTCAACCTCGCCGAGCATTCGATTCGATCGATTGATGGGCTCGGTATGTGAATAATGGAAATGATTATACATCGTTCACCTCGAAATTGGTAGCCTCTCGCGAGGGCGATCGTTTAGCTTGGCGTTGATTTAATTACGGTCTCATCAAATTGTTCTATCTTCCGATTGAGTCTATATCGAAGAGAACACTCGTTTATGGGATGATCTGAGGATCCCGAGGATTTTAGGAAAGTTCACTGCCAAGATCAGGGGAAGATCGTGGTCGTTAATTTTAATATTTCATCAACCAGCCACTGTTAACGTTGCATTCTCTATAAATTAAAAAAATTACTAAATGTTTGTAACAATAAGAAAAATTACTATCCCGTTCAGGAGAGTCTGCAGAATCATCCCTGGTAAAAGTCATAGCCATAGCTTTCACGGTTGAGTCGGAGAAAATTCCGAAAGTTGAAAATTCACCTGCTTCAAAATTAAATCTCAGCGAACCTGAAAGCCACGTGAAAAAAGAACGCTTCGCGCGAAATTTTGTAGAACTTCTGTGATCTATCCGAAACGTAAAAGGCTTGCTTCTGCCAAGCGTAATCTGCTGACAGAAGAGGAGGAGGGGAAAGCCCGATTCGTAATGTCGCAATCGTAATCGCAATCGCGGGAAAAACGGTATCGTTTGGAGCTGACTGCGGGGAACCGCGAGTTATGTCGCCGCTGTCAAAGCGTGGACAAAATGGAGAGAGGGGGATCGTGTCGGAATGGGTGGGGGTAAATGAAAAGAGACTGCCGGCGAATTTATGGGGCTCTTAGCGCCGTTTCTTCGACGCGTTCCGGTGCAGGACGCATTAGCGTAACCGCCGCGCGGCGCGGCGACGTAACGCATAATAATAAACCCTGTGTTCCGCTACCGGCGTTACGGGATCGTCACGGATGGCCGAGCAAAAATTCTCCTCGCTTCTCGCACCCTTTCATTCCGGCATTGAACGAGGAATAAATCGCTGGAAACGCGGCGCTGATCGATAGACCCGACCCCCGGGTAAAAACTCAGTCAATGGAAAAACGATTACGCGGGGATCGACGGTTTCCACGGCCCGTTGAAAACCTAATCCGCGACCCGTCCGGGGCTGTTCATCGATCACGATCGATCGCGTCGGACCACCCTTTCCCACTGCCGCGACCATTTCCGCTTAAGAAAGCTCGGTTCGAATACTAACGTTCTCAAAAATGACTCGTTTGCCTGTTTGTGTTGAGAAGTCAATTTTACAGGGTTGTCTATCAACGCAATATGACCTACAAATGACCTCCAATCAAGAAAAATGGGATAAATAAAATTCAACGTGTAAGATTTAAGAAAACAACATTACATAACATACAAAAAAAAGAAATAAAAGAAATTATTTAGTTAAAGATCCAAATTAGGATCGAAACGTCGATGATGATTATTTGACTTTTTTAAAAATTGCTTTTTGTTTAATCAGTATTAAGGATCGAACCGTTGCGCTGAAAATGTCAACTTCAGTTATTAACAATAAATATGATCGATATAAGAAACATATTTACAAAGGAATGCAATTCTGAGTGAACACCACCTTAAATTGAATATCCATGGCAGAAATACGTTTTTTTCTCATTTTCACATTGTTCGCACATTTCCAATAGGTTTTCACAAATTCACAAAATTATCACAAACAAGTTTATTGAAATTTGGACAGAACAACGTCTGTCTGATCAGCTAGTAAATTATAATTTTTAAATAAATAGTAACTCTTAAACTTTGTGGACGCCTCGTGATAATTGATTACGTGGACCTTGCCGCAGCTGGAACAGCGATTTCTATTTAAAAAACCAAGAAGGATGATTCCTAACGCTTTCTCTTAGGTGGCTTTCTTCAGCCTGTTATTAGGCAATGTAACCAATTTTTCCCTGTTTTGAAAAAATATGTAGATTGTACGTCTTTTCATCGAACGATGTCACTAATCTCATTTTGGCTTCGTCTCGTTTGGAATAAGGATCGTTTTTTACGAACCGCGATGGACCGACGAGAAGGAAACATTTTACTTGAGGGACTCGAGGATTGAATTGTTGTATTCCGGGACCGGAAGTACCCTTCAATTCAAATCTGCCGCGCTCCCACGAGTCGCCCCATTAAGAAGTCGTTCGACATCGAATTGAATTATGCATGCGTTTTAAATTTGAATCCCATTAGCTGACGGTATCCGACCCGAGACAGCTATTTCATCGATATACATATAGTAGGTCAGTGAATTAGGTACACACGCGGACAACTGAATTCCGTTCTGTATCAATCAAGAACAAGATGGCGGAGGAAGTGAGAAAAAGTTCGTTCCCACCGAGTCTGTGGAATAAATCAAACTAGGTGAAATAACTCGTTGCATCCGTTGAAAATTATCTACTGATGGTTTCTTCACTCTCGATCAATTTCTAAACCACTTAGTTTCCATCTTCGCGAGGTGGAAATTCGTTTGATGAGCGTGCGGCAAGATGTCGGCTAAAGAGGTAGTCGAAATCGTGGAGTTTCCGCCATAATAATTATTATTAGCTCTTGCTGTTGCAAAAATCATATATAAAATAGTTAGAAATTAAAAATGAATACCACATTATGAATGGAACCTAACCAAGAACACTATTAAGCCTGTAAAGAAAAAAAATGCTTTGCATTACGTAGATCAATATTCAATATTCCAGACGTTGGTAATTTTCTGACTCGAAGGATTAACATTTATAAAACGATAATATATGAAATTGGGTCTGAAAAATTAATTCAACGCCCACAGTCTACAGGATAAGTGAAGACTCGAAAAATTAACATTTATACGAGGATGTTGAATAAAATCAAACTCCGAAGAGGAAAATGTTATTGTAAATGCGGCTCCAACAAATTTTGCAGACAGGACCTCGAAAATCGAAGAAGAAGTCTGAAGATTTGAAGAAGAAGCAGGAGATTCGAAGAGTTTATAGATCAGGAGGTTGCAGCGAGTTCGCAGAATTTTCGAGCAGATCCAGGATCGAGGCGACGTCGATCGATCGACGCGAAATCGGTAAAAGTGATCTCGTCAAGGTCCTCGCGAAGGAGCCGAGCGGCGAACGAGTCCGAAAGTGCGCGAAATAAAAGCCGCTCGGCTCTCGGTTCGTCCTTCGTCGATCATCGAATCGAACGAATCGAAAGTCGACGACCCCGAGGATTCATCGCCCCGTGAAACCGGAGCAGATCCGTGTGTAACTCGCGCGAAACGCCTCGCTGACCCATTTTAAAGCGAGGCTCGTTCTCTGAATCGGCCGCTCGCTCGAATTCGCGTTGTTGCATTGTCCTCGAGCCTCTCGGCCACACCTCTCTTCAACGCCCACGCACATTCCTCGGCTTCTCCGTGGATTCTCTACTCCGAGATCGTCGTTCTTCGGTACGCCGCACGATTCGGTTTTATAGACTTGAAATTTTATTACGATGGACAGGTTCATCGGCTCGTTCTTAATTAAAATTACTAGAAATCTGCGAAATTAAACCGATTCGCCTCGTGTTTGGACTCGTTCTAATCAGAAAAATCTCAGTTAACCACTATCACCGTATTTCGATGGGCAAGTGGAAAATGAATCGATTAGAATTTTTCTTTTAGATGATTTTTATCCGAAACTCGACAGACGTTGTCCTGTCCAAATTTCAATAAATTTCTTTACAGACGTCGATTGTGTAAATTCCTATTGAAATATTGATTTGAAGCTGCAACGTTAGTTTTTCTGTTCTATTGAAATGTGAATGAAAAAACACTTTTAGTTTTTCCCAAATTTTCCATTTTCCGGGCAACTTTATCAATTTTTCTTTCCTTAAAACCTTATTTGGACTATCGCGAACGTTTAAAAAAGAATTAGCCGAATCAGTCCAGCCGTTCTCAAGTGATGCCCTTACCAACGAACAGCATTTGATTTTTATTTATATAGATAGAAGATAGATAAACGATTTTAACGAGTCACGGATAATATAATTTGTTAAAACGTTTCATGTTCTCAGGGTATTATGTTGTGCTGCTTGATTTTGCGAATTTAAGCGAGTACTGCTGTATGTAGATCGTTGACCATCGTTTCCGGTTTCGAGTCTAAACGGAGTCTAGACGACGGCCGTCCTTCCGAGGATCGCGTGATTGATCGAATAAGGTCTCGTCCTCGAAATACCTTCACTGTCAGGATCACGGAGAAAAGAGGGACAAGGCGCCTCTATTGTCGCGATCGATCCGCCCGGACGTTTTTCCCGGCGATTTTGCAACCGACCCGACGAGGAAGGTGAAAGGAATGGAAATTGTCGTAGGAAGTGCTGTAATTACGTTTTCTCAGCCGTGACGGTGATAGCTCTGTTGTGCGAGCCGTGAACGGAACGCTGTTGACTCGATTCAACAACAAATTCTCTCTAAACCACCCAATTTCATTATTAACGCACCAAACTCAGCGATGAAAATGCTACTCCTCTAGTTCGTCGAGCTTCGCTTCCGAAAATGAACGCTTCCAGTCCTTAGAAGTCATTAAGAAACCTTTTGTGAAAACTCTGGATGATTTTAAATATTCCTTGAATATACAGAGGTTAAAAAATAAAATTCATTTAAAATTCAAGACATGAACTAAGCTTGGATTGTTGGAATCATTAATAAAGCCGATTACACATCGAATGCATTAATGTCACTCATCTGTGGCATGATCGAAACTTGACCTCATAAAGAAGGTCATCGGATCGGTCGCAAGGTGATCCCATTTTTCTTTTCAGTGTAATTATGGTGCTAAAGATAAATAAGTACAGGTAAATGTATCCAAGGTAGCTGGACGCTTTCGAATAAAATTAGCAGTGGTACGCACTTCATGCAGTTTATATCTTGTACTTAACTGGTTTGTTTTTATTTTAAATCGTGTATACTGTCTGCAACCTATAAATTTATCTTTAATAACGAACATAAAATTAAAAATAAAATTGCAACAAAACCTGTTGATAAGATAGCAATAAATTCAAGACAGATTGTAATCAATTTGTCTATAAAATTGGAATCAAATTGGAACAGACGTGTGAGTGAAAACGGTTGTCAGAAGGATCCGCGAGGCGAAGATGAGCAAAAAGGAAAGGGAAATGGCGGACCCTGGTGAACGTTGCAGGCGGCGAGAAGATCGTAGGCTTCGGTTATCCTCTTCCACTGTCACTTTCAACTTTCAACTCTTGGTAATCGTCGTCCTTCCCGCAATGGACACCTTTCCTCGTGGTGGATCGTGCGTCGAAGGTGTAACGGGATACCCACGCTGCGTTACAACACCTTCGCTTCATTATCTGCAAGAAGAAACTGTCGAGAGAGAGAAAGAGACCCGCCCGCTCCGACGAAACCTGTAATCTTCTAATTCCTATAAATTGGATAACCATTCGAGAATTAATTGCGTAATCTCTGCGATCGGGAATGGCCTTTCGCCGTGAAAGTCGAGGACGGAAGTTCCATTCAGGAAAATTCCATATCCGACCCGTGGCTGTCCTGCACCGAACGTTTTAATTACGTTCCACGGAAAATTAAGACTGGATTCACGTTGATTATCGGTTTCGAAGCAGCGGGACCTAAAAGAACAAATCAATTAAAAAAAATTTACTTCTGCATTATGCAAGTATGTAACATTTTTTCTTATTTCTCCTCTTTTTAAAATTAACATACAATTTTTCTTTTTTCCTTGAAAATGACTTAAAATAAGATCGAAACGTTGGAATAAAATGATTGCGATTTTTTGCAAATAGTGTGAAATCTAACAACTAGTCGAACCAGTGCGCTGAGAACAGAGAAGCATAGTTAATAATTTAAAAAATGTTGGGAAATTGCTGTGATATTTATCGTGTGCATAATTCTACAGGGTGTCCCAAAATTCCTCCGACACCCGAAAATGGGAGGTTCCTTGGGTCATTTGAAACAACATTCTCCTTTACAAAAATAGCGTCCGCGACTTTGTTTAGGAGTTATTAACGAAAAACACAGACCAATCAGAGCGCAATCTAGACATGCGATGACACGTTCGGCCAATTGACAGTTGGCGCGTCGGGCCCACTGTGCTACCTCGCGTCTAGATCGCGCTGTAATTGGTCCGTGTTTTTCGTTAATAATTCCTAAACAAAGCCGCGGTCGCCATTTTTTTAAAGGAAAATGTTGCTTCAAATGACCCAAGGAACCTCCCATTTTCGGGTGTCGGAGGAATTTTGGGACACCCTGTATAGTAAAGATTACGCTGTGTCAAAGACGATATCGCCGCCATTGACCTCCGCATCGATTTTCCATTGAGAAGCAAATATTGCGTAGAACGTTTAATTTCATTGAAATATCAAACAAATTAATCGCAAAATTGGTGAAACATTTGACCATTGCGAGTCCGAGAATCGTGCTGCACGTGACCCACAGGGTGCAACGATTTTTGTTTGCAGGTCTGCGGCGAGGAGTATGCGCGGAATGCCGAAGAAATGATCTCGTTATGGATTTATCATCGCTTTCTCCTCCAGTATGAAATGTAGACTCGTCGATAATGCCGAAAAAGATGAGGGAGCAGCTGTGCGTATGGTTGCACTGCGTATGGCGAGGTCAAAAAATTATCGCGCGCAGATAATTACGGCAGATTAATTATGCGACGCGACGCGCGACGCTCGGACGGTTTGCGGGCGACGCTTTCACTGCAAATAAACTGGTTTCGCGTGCGGGTTCCTGACCGGGTCGTCAATTCTGCGTGGTATTTTGCACGCTCGGCGCAGAATCGAAATTGGCTCTTGGCAAAAGTGCTCGTCGCCGAATTGAAAAACGCGACGAACCAATTACGAAATCATTTTTACCACATTATACTAGCTTTCCGAGTCGATGTTGTCGTTGTATACGTCAAATCTTGTAATCGAATTTTCGACCACTTCCCGATGAGCTAGAGACTTGAAACGTTACACATAGCTCAGAACTGGATGACAATGCAATATTAGAATAAATTTTTTAGGAAACTGTGCGTTTAGGAGATTAAAAATATTTAATAAATATAGATACATATAATTACGTTTGTTTCTTCAGTGGAAAATTTACGTCCTCTCGTATACATTGCATTGTTCAATAAACGTATTACGAAAATACTAAAAAAACTACTGCACCAAATTGGACCAAAATTTAATCAGCTCTAAGTTACAACGGAGTACATCGATTGCATTATTCATCAGTCTGATCGCGTCGTTACTTTTTCAGAAAACGTTAACGAAAAATCTCATACCATACGCACACACACAGTTGCAAATATTTGCTGAAAATAGTCTAAAATGACTCTAATGACCTTAAGACGTGAAGATCTGCTAAAAAATCGATTTTCGACATTCGGGTTCATTACAATAATTTCCCTATAAAATCGGGAATTTAAATACGTGGCTTTTAAAATTTTTTTTATATATCTTTTATTTCACTTGTCATGCAATTATTCATTCCACGTGCTCTGGAAGCAGTTTAACGACTGAAGGAGTTATTTATTTAGTCCATACTGGTAATTTCCCACGATATGTAAATTGATCTAACGATAGTTAAACATTTTTCATATAACAGTGGAACACGCTTTACACTAGGGTTTACGATCGATTTCCAGTGCGTTACAGCCGCGCGACGCGATAAAATGGCGAAATAGCCGCGCATGCTTATGAAATAAGTTCCGTCCACTTTCTTCAATTCGCTGCGATCCTAAACACGCATTTACATAATGTCCGTCGTGTGTTCCGCGTCATCCGACTATCATCGGCAATATTTGCAAACAATTAAGAATCACTTTGTACACTATCATCATCGGAATCCTCGTCTTTATAGCTCCGAGCGCGTACATTCGAGCCTGGAAATTGTCTGTGTTTACATGAAGACGCATTTATAAGCCAAAATCGCAGTTTCGTGTTTTCAAACTTTCATGTCAAATTATTCCTAGAAATAAGTGATATTTATAAAAAATTATATTGGTTTAAATACTCCAATTATCTAGCAAATGAAATTTCTATTAAAAATCTATGTACCCAACATTCGAAAAATTGATTTTTGTCCCCGTTCGAACCACTGTGCAACGTTACACTGTATTTCTGTGCTTACTTGTATCGTATGCATAAAACATTCAAATTTTCATATTTATTTGCTGCGCTTCATTGATATGCTATTTTAACCTTTAGGTATTCAAGCGGCGGTTCTTGCAATTGCAAAAATTCTTCTGAGGTTGGTCGAAGAGGATTCGACGGGCAGAGGTTGGCACCGTGTAACGGAACACGTTGCAAAACCCATTATGCGGGGTCATTCTCATGTTTTGCGCGGATCTCCGGCGGATAATCGTACAGCGGCCCTGGATTACGTGACGTTTGACAGCGAAAGTTAACCGTGGCCGGGCCCCAGGGTGCCGTGCAACACGAAAACTCTCTTCGCCATCGTCAGCCGACCTCTCCGGAGGATGATCCAGCTGGAATATTAAGCGAGGATCGCTGGCCACGATCAATTTATCACGAAACTAACGTTCCCGGACATCGAACGGTTCTTTATCGACCATTGCGCAACCCTTTATTCAGCTACAGTATTAATCCACTAATGAGCCTCGATTCACGTCTCATTTCTTCCCCACAATCTTTAAAAAATCGTCTATGGCTATTAACGGTTCATCTGGATTTTCAAAGGGACTTGAAAATAATTTTATGCGTAAACAATTAAACGTCGTCACTTGGGACAGTAGCGCGTCATGACTAGTTGGGGCCCGTGGGCAAAATAGAATTCCGGGGTCTCTTTGAAATTTTTCATGAGAAAAACGTAGAATTTGGAACTCGGATCTTGGTTTGTGTTCGGGGCCCCCTTTTGCATGAGGCCCCAGGCATTTGCCCAAGTTGCCCATTGCGTAATACGCCACTGACTGGGGGTGACTCTAGAAAAATCCATTACAATATCCTTAGCTTTCAAAAACTATAAAATAACTATAAAAGAGAATGTGTTAAGGACTCTCGTCAAGGCGTCTTCAAATGAGGTTAATTTCAAAAAATTCAAGGTGCAAGAAACCTGAATTCGCAATAAAATTCTACTAAAGTACGTTATAGAATAATGCAGAGTAAAACATTGGCGTTTAAGTTGTTTCGTTCTTCCGGCATCGTTCGTCGCTTCATTAAGCTCGGACTAGTAATTGTTAGTCATTCCCTGACTCATTGTCGGCCATATATTCGTGGAACAAAGGCGAACAATAAATTAGCAATTAATTCGCAGGAAATCAAGATACCCGTTCGAATTCGCTTGGTTCGACGCATGCAATCACAAACAACCCATTGAAATTGTTACGTTGGATTGTAATGGTTTCTACTAATCACGTATGTTGTAAAATGTCTGCGAGCCGATTAAAAATGCAAACTCGAGGTGAAACTGTGTTGGGAGGTTGTCGGAGACTGTTTTAGGTCTTCGAGGATGGCTGGAGAATGATTTTTGAACGGGGCCGTTTTTCAGGGGCAAGGTCGTCCTCTCGTTGGTGCACGAACCTCCTGAACACGCTCGCCACTCCCCGGTGAACCGCAAACGAGAGAGCCCGTGCGCTTGGCCCCTGCAACGATTCTTTCGAAGCGGTTGACTCGTTCGGTCCACACACGGAGAGGAACCGAGTGAAAGTGACAGGACAAGGTCGTCAACGTTACAAAATCGTGAATTTCTCGAAAACGACGCCGATACATAGCGGTGTTCAGTACCTGGCGCCTAAAGGTGCGATCTTCTTTGCCCGTCTGGACGCAGCGTTTCGCGATCCATATTCCATTCGTCGTAGCTACTGCTCCTGATTTCTCAACAGTTTTCATTTCTCCATAAATGAGAAGTCAGACTACATTTCTCGAGGATTCTCTAGAATTTTTAATAAAATAAAAAAATATTGGAAAACTAGTGATATTTGGAATATCGTTGATAATATTCATCGCAAGCGAAAAACACTTTAACTCAGTGTTTATTCCTGTCCAATATGTACATAACTTTGAAAAGAAGGAAAAATAGACGCTAAATATAACGGATAAATTTATTTATTTAAAATCGAACTTTTATAAAATCAAACATTACGATTTTGTTTTGGAATGAGTTCTGGAGAAGCGTAATGCGGCTAGTGTGGAATCAGAAAATCTACCTCTTTTTTGAAAAATTTCTTTAATTTTGTGTGACTGTTGGCTTCATTATGTACAGAACATTAATTGTCGCATCGATATGCTGTTTGTAGATATTGTAAATTAAAAATTAAAAATTTGTTGCAAAATTAAAAATGACAATTGCTGACTTTACAGATTCGTGCCAACAAATTACAGCGTAAGATAAAAAGATAAAAGTTGGAATGTGTTTCGAATCGACTGAAAATTTGTTACGAGGTCATTGTTGCGCGCGCGTCGATTCCGCATTTCGTCCACGAGCCGCTTTGTTTTCTCTTTCTGGAGAAACTGCTCCAATTATCGTATGATTCGGACGATGATACGTTCCAGAGGACGCCATTAAGTTTCACCCGGATTTCCACGTGACATCCGCGGACGTTTTCCTCGCGAAAGCGTGGAAAACCGATACGTCCGAGCGTTCTCTCGCGCTTCATGAATATTTATCGTAGGCGTCCACTTTTGGCGCGCTTTCCACGGTTATTCGACCATCTACCGAGGCTCCTCTGTGGATACGTGCTGCTCTAGACACGAGTGGCCTAAACGCGAGCTGGATCGTTCATTTGGAATCATCTACGGTCTTCTGAACCTCAATGGACGTTGAGAAACAAGTTTTCCATATGCAGAAAGTAGTCAATAACATTCTAGCATAAATCTACATTCTAATTTATTATTTCTTGTCTAATTTATAAAGTTACACAAAATTTGATTTCCTGCGCATAGACCTGTATCATATTAAAAGCCACTTCTCCGCGTTGTTAAAAACGAAAACTATAAAATACAATTTTCACATGAAATTAAAACATATCATTGTGTTACATATATCTAAAGTTTAAAAAAGAATTAATAAATTTTTTTTCCTTCGTAATCTTGTATATTATGTATTACTGTTCGTTCATAGAAAATTAATTCCAACCAGCATGACACCTATCTATGTATAAATTTAATGGGACCGCAAGGGGCTGAAGTTCACTAACATATTTATTACATTCTATCATGAATGGTATTACGAGAATGTACAGTATGAATTGTTTAATAACAATATTTATGGAGTAAGATTATACATCGTGGAAAATGGTGTTTAAATGTTAAGGATGATATCGAAAGGTCAGACAGGTAAGATTTATTGGTAATTTATGAAAGATCGGAAATATTAATCCACAGGTGTTCAATTACGGTTGTGGAGGGAGTGTAAACAAAGTTCCGTGGCATGGACCTTCGAATGACACGCCATTAAGGAAGGGTCATCAGTCGACCGTCGTCTTCCAAAGTGAACGCCATAGACTGTTAACATTTCCGGTGTGAAATTATTTATTACGGTCACAACAGTCTGCAAATATTCTCCCGAGTCTAGTGCATATAATGTGAAAATACCGTGGGACGTCGCACCTGTTTCCAGGACGTCTTCCATTCCATCCAGGCGTCGAGACGCAAGCGAGTATGTACTCAAATATTCATCTCCACGTGTCCGCATTTTTTTCAATTTCTATTCCTCTCGGAAATATACAGTGGGTGCACAGTGTTCCTACACTTTTTAAAATGGAATAACTTTTTTATTGTACCAAACGACCTGATTTTTTATAATTAATTAGAAACATTGTACCCCTCCACGATATTAATTCTTTTTATATTAACCCTTTAATAACATTAAAATTTCATATAAATTTAATAAACCTTTACCAAATAATAATTTTGGAATTTTAATATTATTAATGGGTTAATATAAAATGATTAATATTTTGGAGGGGTAAGATGCTTCTAATTTATTATAAAAAATCAGGTCGTTCAGTACAATTATCAAAAAATTAATTTAAGTATTAATATATTATTAAATATTAAATATTAATATATTATTAAATTAACTTTTTTATAATTGTACTGAACGACCTGATTTTTTATAATAAATTAGAAGCATTGTACCCCTCAACGATATTAATTCATTTTACATTCACCCTTTAATAATATTAAAATTTCATATAAATTTAATAAAACTTTAACAAATTAGTAAATAAATATTATATAAAAGTTTAATAATATATACATTTTTTAAAAATTATTATTTACAAGGTTACATGGAAAAATAAAAAAGGCATTTTTTAAAACTTTTTTATTTGGGCCCGTAATGAAAATTTAAAATTTATGTTTTGTAGATCTATGGTAGTTACACACATACTGAACATTTCATCGAAATTCTCGAAAGAAAGATTTACGATTCTGTGGATTTTAAGCAGAAACTGATCAAAAGTCGAGTAAAACTACGATTTTCACAATTTTTCACCGCTTGTAGCTCGCGCGTATGTTAATCGATTTCGATGAAATTTTCAGCATGCGTGTAACAGACATCTACAAAACATATATTTGAAATCTTCATCGAGTACAATTTATGGCACCGGTTTCTTGTAATGGCATAGTTGTCTTCCGGTTTAGTAGACAGTTCTTCGAACCAGTTTATTTTCAACTTCTCGGCGGGAGATTTGACATTCGTGGCATGTTTGTCGCCAATCATTATGCGATGTATCACACTACTGAACAAAGGAAAAGTACTTTACAAAGACACGGTAGTGTTGCCTGAAAACCGAGGATTTTACAAGTCCCAGCACGATCTGTTCCTGTTTGCTGGCAAATATTTGTCGACACGAGTCCCATTCGAATTAATTCAGTGATCGTAGCCATTTTACGCTACCATGTCCAAGTTCCTCGGTGAATGGACAAATCTGTTCGTAGAACTTTGCTTAGTCATATACAATTAACTTGGACAGCACGATTGCCGTTCCCTAATTAAACTATACCTGTAATTCCCTTGCAAAATTCCAATTTCTTGCCACTATGATTACGCTGACCATATCTTCTGGAACATAATTATGAACAAAACATGAATTTTTTCGTGCTTAAAAAAAAATCAATTTTGATACTTGTCGCACGAATTTGAATCAAATAAGCAATAAGTAAACGAATAAGACTGTTTCAACAAGTCAGGTTAACGTTCCAAACATTCATTGTCACTATTTGTAGCTGCCAAGGCACATTTTCGAATCAAACGGGACATTTAAATCAGTCAAATGGTAAAAGGATGTTGTTAACTAGGCAACGATTTGAATAATGCGTACGATATGCAAGTCAGTGTTCAACAAGTCCCGAAGAAAGTCTCTCTCGACCCGAATCTGACAGGGGCACCTTTCTAAACCGAAATTTTGGTAGGCACCTGATAAATAAACATGCCGGCCGAGAAACGAGTAGCGTGGGTGTATTCGGGGCATTGTCTCGAAAACAATCTGTTCGATCTGTTCGCGAGATTAATATTTAATGTCCTACGTGACTGCTGCAATTATGTCCTCGGAAATTTTGACAGTCAGCCAACCCGATTTGAAATTCAAAAACATTGAAATGAGATCTCTTCATTCCAGGGAGCTTTCTAGTTGCGACAAATGCTTAAACTGCTGGGTTTTACCAGGTCCTGTTTCATTTTATCTTCTTTTTTTTACGAATCGTATTTCATATTTCGCACGAGTCTTTTAGATTTCAAATTTTTCGTAGAAGTCCAGTCTCTGATTTTTTTCTACAGTTGATAATGTTACATAAAATTGTAATAGCTCCAGAAATGGTCTGAACAATTCTCAAAAAATGTAAAGATTCTTTTAATGTTCGACCTCTTCACCGCAAATTGTTCAATAAACATTATCGTATTAAATTCAAGTAAAATAACTGTGAGATGACTTCAAAAATATTTTTTAAAAATTTTCTTAAATAAAAAGAGTTGTTTATGCCATTTTTTAACTGTTCTCTGTCACAATGAAATATTTTAACGCACATATAAAAGTCCCACATCGACAGGAAGCAGCAAAGAAAAATTTCGTGGTGGAGGCAACAGAATTAAATGAAACCAATAGAAAAAGTAGACTGAATTCACCAGAGGAAAATTTAATGGCAAAATCTCGAGCGCAACTCGTAGATTGAATTTCATACGAAGACCGTTCTCCCTGGCGGCGGGATCTCGTGTAAAAAAAAAAGTAATTGACATTTCCAGTTTCCCTTCAGCCCGAGAAAATAAATTCGCCCTCGAGCGAGAGAGGGGGCCCGTGTCCTCCTTGTCGCAGCTTTCAATGAAACTAGTTAACTGACCTTTAATTGCAAACGTCGAACAAACGTTTCTCGTCACGCGTCGACAGCACTGAGTTAAACGAGACTGCTACATTCGTCGATACTTTGCGCAATATTTATCATAACGCTTGTACAAATAGCTGAAACGTATGTATCCGTTCGTTTCATAAAAGATCGTCTTCGAGAACGTTTCTGTCGACTATCAGGGGGAAAAAAATCTGAAATTCGCCGTGAATTCCATAGAAAAAAAAATCATCGGTGTTTCCCAATCGTCGGGACACTAGAAAGCCGTTTCACGAGCGATTTGAAGTAAATGTCAGAACCATAGCAATGTTAATTCCGTCCCCGAGAGCTTCATAAATTTTCCAGTCGCCGGTGATAAACGTCGAGAAAGGGATAATCGATGTTGTTCTCTGTCTCCCTTATCTCAGTCTCGGCTTTCTCCGAATTAGAAGACAAAAGCCCCCCGGCAATTATCAAAAACGAATTGTTAGATAGTTGTATATGATCGTGATCTGAAATACGCGACCTAATAATTTTGTTTGGAATTATTGCGTGACAGAATAAGAATTACACCCGAAAGCCTGTAGAATAAGAATTGGTATACAGTACAATTATAAAACAACCTATTGATTATTAGCATTATTAATAGTATTATTTATTAGTATTAATATTTAAAAATTGATTGCATTTTTGCTCGCTTTCTAGAATTTTATGATAGGGTAAACTAGGGTAGTTTTAAAGTAAAATAGGGTAATTTTAAGATAGGGTATCTTCCGTATTCCTATTGATTATTAGCATTATTAATAGTATTATTTATTAGTATTAATATTTAAAAATTGATTGCATTTTTGCTCGCTTTCTAGAATTTTAAGATAGGGTAAACTAGGGTAGTTTTAAAGTAAAATGGGGTAATTTTAAGATAGGGTATCTTCCGTATTCGATCTAAAAATTTTTGTTGGGAGCAGAATTTTTCTGTTGGGAGCAGAATTTTTCTATTGGGAGCAGAATTTTTCTATTGGGAGCAGAATTTTTCTGTTGGAAGCAGAATTTTTCTGTTAGAAGCAGAATTTTTCTATTGGGAGTAGAATTTTTCTGTTTTCTGGTGCGTTGGGTGGCAAAATCGAGTCGCGCGCCGATTGAAAACGCGAAGCGAAAGACAACCGATTCGAGGAAAGCTCGAGAGCGCCAGCTTCGATTTTCTCGCCATCGACGGCGAATCGATATCGGCCTGGCCGTGGCGTCTATTACGAGGAATAACGGAAGGCTGTGTCTGCAAGGTGAACCACCTTCTTTCTCGGCAACGGACACAGCTCGACACGCGTCTACGCCTAAGCAGAATTTCTCTTTCGATGCCTTTTCTGAACGGGAGAAACGATCCTTTCGATCGCGACCTAACAGCACGTTCGTTTCCGTTCCGAGGGCTCCACCGTCATCTATCGATTTCAAGACTGTCTCGCTGGTTCTTCATAATGTGGAGGTTCTGGTCGACAGCTCGGGAATATCGAAAAATAGGCGCGGAGTTTGTGCTGGAACATTTTCTGGCTCTAAACTGAAGTCTATAAAAATGAGAAAGGATTAGAAAGGCTGCAAACGATTTCGTTGAACGCCATGCGAATTTTATTCACGAGGTTCGCGCGTCTCATTTATAGAGCAGCGTTGCTAATAACAATTGCTAGTTACTTGATAATGAAGTTCTACAATCCACCTTCAGCATTAACAAATTCATATTCAGCGGCATTCACTTTGAAATAATTTTTAACCCTCTGTGGACACGCTGGTTCGGTTTTGTCCAGAAAATTTTACTTCCGAATCTTTTTAGAGGGGAGGAACTCAATTTTCTGCATTTAGACAGTAAAATTTTTATTTTTTCATGATAGTATTGAACTACAGGGTGGTCTATTCATCATGAAACAGTGAATTATTACGGAAACCAGCAGGAATATGAGAAAATGTTTAATATAAAATATTCTTCATATGAAGGGGCATATTTAATGGAGCTATGCACATTTTTCCATAATGACCCTTTAAGGTTCAGATGAAGGGCAACTTCATTTTCTCAAATGGAAGTCCATATTTTTTATTTTATATTTTTATTCTACATCGAAGAATAATAATATAAAATATTATTCCCTAGCGTGCACGATTTTATTAAACAAATTATGGTGATTACGCCAATATTTGTAATGACAAAAAATACTGAGTTTGATCTGAAGTCAGAAAAATCTAGTAAGCGGTGACACGAGATCAAGAATCGAAATCGGGTCACCGGAGATCGCGGTTCCCATGGCGGACCATGGGAAGGGGAACGAGCACCCAATTACACAATTATGCCAGAGCCTGTAATTTTCGGTTTTTAGCGTTTTCTTTTCCGATGAATGAGCCATTCGACAAGGTGAGCTGCCTTTTTCCTCGAGCGTGTTCTGTTTGGTGGCACGGTGAATGAAAGTGGCGCAGCTCTGTCGATCGAAATTGATCCAGCACGGTCAACTGATGATCGAACGATTATCCTCGAAAATCGGTCATTATTCTCAGCTCTGTCCTCGTTTCGCTTTGATCCATTTTCTCGGATCGTTATACATTTATGACTTATAAAACTTTTTCAATTAGATACAATTTAATATTATTTTGATGTATTTTTCGAGCTACAAAAATTGAAAATTACATAATATATTCGCAGCCTATTAATAACCATCAGGGTATTTTATACTAGAAGAATACATTGCGACGATCCTTCGAGATCCTTTTCAAAGTTCGTACTTTTTACCGCTTTTTTATTAACTCGCTTTCTTGTCTGTCTGTTCGTCTAAAAAGTGGAAAAATTGTTTAATATACCACGTTTTTCAGACGGACTAAAAAGTATGAAATAATTTTTCCTAGCCCCAAACAGATAGTTCTGAAAACTTGTGATTCTGAATTTTTAATAGCTATGAAAATACTTGTGAGATTTAAAACGAAAAACGTGGGGCGCAAAAGATTCTTGCGAAGAAAGAAACGAGAAAAATATCCTTGCGCCCGACGTTTAGTCCGTCTTAAAAACGTGGTAAATTAAATTTCTTCTATGTCTCGCCAACGACTGCTTAGATCGTCCTGACACGTGGGTCGTCGCTACAAGGCAAACCACCTTTCTTCTTCCCCGACGGGGATGAGCATTCTACGATTTACGCTCAGCTTGAATTAGTGTAATTAAACCTTTGCGGACGGATGCGAACGACGACGTGCCGCCATCGAGTCGCTTTTTTCTTCTCTGTGCCTCGTCGAAAGCCGCATGTCTTGCGGCAAACAAATAATTTTTTTCGCTTAGAAGATACATCGCGATGTCGAGATTATGCACCGGGTGTCTGAGAAGTCTTGTGCAACCGGAAGGAAAATTGTGGCTTGCCTAACGATCGGAAAACGATGCAGAAAATCACTGTGCTACCTGTAAAATTTCATTTTAAAGACGATGCAAGTTAGAAACTATTCTTCTCTTTATCCTCGAGCAAGACCTTCTTATTTTTATTTGTTCAATTTAAACTCATCGGACCAGCGATTTCAATTCAAAATCAAAATTTGAAGAAGCAGTTTCTTGGACATTTTTGTGCCCCACTATAATTTATTATTATGTTTCCTTCTTTTTTTCTTTTTGTGCATAGCCTTCTTTGATATTGGACGAGTAGTCTTGTATCTTTCTCTTTCTTTATTGAAAACACTTATGTAATTTGATATTACATAAACATAAACACTTACATTAACATTCGAAACAAATTGACTAATGAAATGATTATAATTGAACCCCGGTTCTTCATGCAAAATAAAAATTGTTTTAAATCAAATTATACAACAACTTATGTAATAGGCTTCAGTCCGTCTATAATAAATAATAATAATAATTTCAGAAATACAGGTAGTAAAATGCGAGGGTGTGGAAGCATATTCTAATTTTCGAAATCCGTCCGAAGAATCGTAACCTGGTTAGATGATGCATCGCAGATCTGAGATCAGGTCAGACTCGATTCCGGTCACGCGTCGGAAGAGCTGTTTCGTATGATCGACGCGCACCACGACGTGATTTTCACCTTGACCATGGACGGGTCATCGTCCATCGTTCTGCGTCCACGGTGTTTCAGCTTCTGCTGGCCCGAAATTTAATGTGGGACAGCCGCGGACCACGTAGACGTCATTAACATCGATATCGGTGTCCTCTATTAGAATTAGAAATTTCCTGGTCGTTACTGCAGTCGTCTTTTGAATTTTTGATTGTTCTCCCATCGATTTTTACTCGTGACTCCATCAGACACGGTTTTATTTAAATGTTGAAATCATATTATAGATTTCAACATTTATATATTTAAATTCCATCAAAATCGGAGTATAGCGACCCTTTCGCAATAATTACCCATTTTGTTTTACTTTTTACTAATTATGTTAATTTAAAAATTGAGTGTTTCAACACGTTCACAATTTCTATATAACACGGAGAAAATTAAAAATCTGCAAGATGTCATGTCAAATTATAACATCTGTCTGTACTAATATCTTTTTTCAATTTATTTAATGATGAACGACGTTGTTGCTAACGCACGTACTAATGAGATGTTAAACAATGGGGGGAAATGTGATAGCGAAGGTGTTGTCAGCAATCGTGCACTATCACGCCGACAACTCAGTCAATTTCCGATTGGTCACGACGCGACGCCGAGACAGTGACATTAGTATAATCTACTGGAAAAAATTCATGCTAGTCGGCGGGATACCGTGAGTATGGTAGGTATAGTGTGTGCCAGGCGTCGAATTACGGTGGAGGAGACGTTATGCGCCTTAAAAGGCAACAACTCTTGGGTGGCATCACAAAGGCCGATCGAAAGGTGGACGGCAGCTCGGGGCGTGCCAGAAAAACAGGGGGACGACTACGTTGCATTCCCGATGCATCTAAGTAGGCGCGCATAATTATGCGCATCTCGTATTTCGAAACGGCTTCTCTCTTCTCGTCGGAGACGCGCTCTGACGTCGTCCAGACACTCTCCACAGACTTTCCCGACCACGAAAACCGTCCCGACACCTTCACCCATCAACTTTTCTCCTGAATCATATTTTATTTTGTACTAGCTGACCAGACAGACTTCTGTTCAAATTACAATGAAGGACCCCGCACTAAACCACGTGAAATAGGCCCTGGCGGAAATGGCTGAATTTTAAACATGTTGCACCTTTCGGGTCACTGAACAAATGTGACAGGCAGAATTTTTTGACATTTTGCCTGACGTACATTTGTTCAGTGACCCATACAAAAAGTGCAACATATTTCAAATTCCGACATTTTCGCCGAGGACCCATTTCACGTAGTTTAGTGCGAGGTCATTTGTTCGAATCGTGAGTTATGATCTTGAGTTGATACAAAAATCCCATAGAAAAAAGCACTTTTTCTCGAATTTTCCATTTTTCCGGGCAAATTTTTTAATTTTTCTTTCCCTAAAAACCTTATTTGGACTATTACGAATATATTTTTTTAATTAGCCGAATCGTTCCAGCCGTTCTCAAGTGATGCGCTTATCAACGAACAGCATTTAATTTTTATTTATATAGACTTTTTCGAACCTCCGAAATTCATTTGCCTTTTGCGCGCGTCGAATCTGCGCACGGTAGCTCGAAAAAGTGTATTCTATCATAGAGAAAAGCAGTCGATTCGCCCTCTGGAATTCTGGAACGCCTCCATAAATATTCAACAGGCCTTCCATAAATCAAAAATCGATGCGCTTTCTACTTGGCCGTGCGCGTACGATTCGGATCCACTGTGTTTTGACGCGAGAGTATAGTTCGTTCGAACACTTCTTTCGGAGAAAGTTCTTCCTCGATCCTAGACGGTTATTTCGGCGATTACGAGCCTGTAAAACTCTTCTCTTCCTCAAACCATTGTGCAGTCGTCGGACAATCGTTTGAAGAAGCTCTTCGGAAATCATTAAAACTCCTTCCTTGCTCTTTTAATTGGATGATTTTTTTTTATTCTTAGCTATTATTGTTTTCTGCAATGAACGTAGATACAGTATACCTAGTACCGATATTGATATTGTAATACACTGAAATGTGAAACGCCTAAATATATTGAAAATGTTTGGCAAATGTTCGATTATGAATGCATCACGATTTTCATTCTAAACTCGTAGATAAACATCAATTTCAACAATTACAGAATAACTGAACCTTGAGAAAACAATTATAAATGGTCCAAAAACCACTAAAGAACACTATTAAACTCGGAACAACGAATTAAACTATTAAAAAACAATCCCACGACAAGGAATGAATCGTAAATCTCCACTTCAACGATCATTCATCGATCGTTTTCTCTCGTTGGAAGAGGCATCGATAATTTCTAAATCAATTGTGCTAATCGATCCCCGTACGAGATCATCGAAGATAATCCATCGATCTTCCCGATCGAATCTCCCATCGGTTTCATCGATCGATAAATTCACGGATCCTGAAGAAGTAGCTCTCGAGGATCGTGCAAGGAGAGCTCTCGTGATTGTTGCTAGCATCGAGGAAGAAGAAAAGAGCAGGAGAAAAAGGTCTGTGGGTCACTGTGCTACTCGATTACGTAACCGTGTAACCTTCAGCATTCGATTCTCGCGTGCGAAACGTAATTTCTGGGTTTTCTCGGAGGACAACCCCCCACGATCGACGACTATGATCTCATAATCTCCTGGCAAGAAACGCGTTATCGATCTTGCAAGTGTCGACCTATCGATGAACGGCGCTTACCTCATTTCGAATTTCGATGTAACACGATATATTCTTTTCAATAAGAAAATTCAAGGAAGTTCGAACCGTGCGGACTGCATTCCAGAAGCAAAATGGCGATCTTCCATCGGTGGCAGGGTGCACGAACGAAATGAAAAGTCAAAAATCGATCAAATTACGGAAACGAACTCAAGGATGTTTAGACCGAACGAAATGAAAAGTGAAAAATCGATCAAAATCAAGGAAACGAATTCAAGGATGTTTAGACCGAACGAAATGAAAAGTGAAAAATTGATAAGAATAAAGGAAATGAATTCAAGGATGTTTAGACCGAACGAAATGAAAAGTGAAAAATCAATAAAAATCAAAGAAATGAATTCAAAGATGTTTAAACCGAGCGAAATGAAAAGTGAAAAATCAATAAAAATCAAGGAAATGAATTCAAGGATGTTTAGACCGAACGAAATGAAAAGTGAAAAATCGATCAAAATCAAGGAAACGAATTCAAAGATGTTTAGACCGAACAAAATGAAAAGTGAAAAATTGATAAAAATAAAGGAAATGAATTCAAGGATGTTTAGACCAAACGAAATGAAAAGTGAAAAATCAAGGAAATTAATTCAAAGATGTTTAAACCGAGTGAAATGAAAAGTGAAAAATCAATAAAAATCAAGGAAATGAATTCAAGGATGTTTAGACCGAGCGAAATGAAAAGTGAAAAATCAATAAAAATCAAGGAAATGAATTCAAGGATGTTTAGACCGAACGAAATGAAAAGTGAAAAATCGATCAAAATCAAGGAAACGAATTCAAAGATGTTTAGACCGAACAAAATGAAAAGTGAAAAATTGATAAAAATAAAGGAAATGAATTCAAGGATGTTTAGACCAAACGAAATGAAAAGTGAAAAATCGATCAAAATCAAGGAAACGAATTCAAAGATGTTTAGACCGAACAAAATGAAAAGTGAAAAATTGATAAAAATAAAGGAAATGAATTCAAGGATGTTTAGACCAAACGAAATGAAAAGTGAAAAATCAAGGAAATTAATTCAAGGATGTTTAGACCGAGCGAAATGAAAAGTGAAAAATCAATAAAAATCAAGGAAATGAATTCAAGGATGTTTAGACCGAGCGAAATGAAAAGTGAAAAATCAAGGAAATTAATTCAAGGATGTTTAGACCGAGCGAAATGAAAAGTGAAAAATCAAGGAAATGAATTAAAGAATGTTTAGACCGAGCGAAATGAAAAGTGAAAAATTGATAAAAATAAAGGAAATGAATTCAAGGATGTGTAGACCGTTCGGGCCATCTACGAGAAGCATAATGGCGATCGTCCACCGGCGCGGCGGGGCACACGAACAAAATGAAAAGTCAACGAGGCGAAGGGTCCGAGACTCCATTAGTGGGTCTCTCGTCGATTTTTTTCTGGTGGCCCGTGCGTTGCATAGGTCAACGGAGAAAGATTAAAAATAGAAAGAGAAGAAAGGGGAGACGGGACACGTTGCACTGTGCGGTGAACTACGAAAACTGGTTTCCCTACGGCTCCCCATATTTATTCTACGGTGAACGTGTGCCCCCGTTGGCATCCCGGCGGGTGCATCTCATCTCGTCAAGGACTCGGCTGGTTCTCAGCTCTCAGCACGCGTTTAGAAATGCCATTGGATCCTCCTGGATCACAATGCACGCTCGACCCGAGACATTAGTCTACGTCTACGATTAATTCCTGTTCGAAGATACCTGTACGTCGAATAGAAATTCTATGGAAAGTTGGCGAGACATCAGGATCATTTTTACAAATTTTTTTTAAGAACCTTTAAAGTCTCTTTACAATGTTTACCGACTGTGTCCACAGAGTCTCGGAGTCCTTCGGCAATATTCATTTTAAAAACTATTCTCCAGGACCCCGATGGCCTTTAAACTATGCCTCACACTTCTCCCTTACGTTGATCCTCTCCAGAACACGAGGCTCGTGCAACTCGTGCAACAACTCAATGAATTATTCATAATATTCAATATCCAGTCGGTCTAAAACAAGAGACACAGCATCGCTTCGCGCGCCTAGCTCAAAGAATCGATGGAAAACAGACACGTAGAGGAAAACCGGTAAATATCTGTTATTCTCGGCAGAGATAGCGTCGTCCAAGTTCAATAACGAATACTTCGCCCCTTCCGGCGTCGGCATTGTGCCATTTTCACCACGGGAATATTGGCTCTCTTCCTCTTCGCCGCGGAGATACAGCGAAAACAGGATTTACAACAGTGTATCGCACGATACGGGCCTCTATTGTTCAATTTCGAACGATATTCCACGGACGACGATGAATCTAGCGTAGGATGGCAGCCATTTCAATCCTTCACGCAGTGAAACAATAGTATAGTGCTCGTTCGGACGGTAGTGCTTCGACTAAATCGATTATGCAAACCAGAACTCTATATTATCGTTTCGTTCCATCATAGTGGGCCGTTTCTATAAAGTAGATCGGATTCATTCAAAAATATTCATTCAAAATAGATTAAAAATAGACCTTCAAAAGAAAATCTCATTTGCTAAGTAAACAATAATTTAATTTTAATCATATAACCATACTGAAATGTAAAAATTTATACATTCTTGAGAATAAACCAACGCTTTTGATTAATTATTAAAAAATCAGATCGTTTGGTACAATCATAAAAAAGTGATTCCATTTTAAAAAGTGTAATAATATTTGATGTTCTTCGTATCGGACTTTCGGTACAGAGTTGCATTCAAAATCTGATGAATTTCAAGACTTTATTAAGATATTTATTTCACCGCAATTCAGTCATAACGGCACAACTGCCGAAGATCGGCGGTCCAATATTAAACAGACCAGTTCAGGATGTCGGTAAAAAAGCAATAAAATGAAACGAAATCGAACAAAGAGGCATTCGACGGTTCTATAGCACTGCGGTTTCGACGCTAAACTCAACGATGCAGTTTCGAAGGCCGTTCGACGCAGTCTGCAATCTTGCTACGCTTCCAGACCCCTCGAAATTTCGCTCTAGAATTTTACGAGTTTCCGTAGCCGCAATTTCTATATCGATAAACTCTTCCTCGCGCTTTGACAATTTCTCCGGGCACGATAAATCACAGATGTTGCTGTAATGAAAAATTTCTATCAATGTTGCAACTCTCATCGCAGTTACATTCATCGTCGATTTTATTAATCGCGGCGTGGTAAAGAGAAAGATTTGATTTACGATCACGGTGATATATTAAACAAGCTATCCTTAGTTAGTGATTTTTATTGACAACATAGTGTAGGAAAAACACGTGTTCCGTGATTAACGACCAGGAAACATCGGTTTCCTCGTTGCAATCCGCGAATCACGGGGTTTCGCGGGATCGATGGAAACTATGGTTGAACGAGAAATCAGATTGCTACCGGTGGATCATGAATCATTCGATCTCTTTGTGACCGATTGATCGCCAATCGAGGATTGGCATTCTTATTTAATATTGAAATAAATAATAAAATTAAATTTTATATATAAATTTAATAAACTTTTCAATAATATTACATTTCTATTAAAATTCAATTTTACCATCCTATACAGCAGTACCGCGGTACCGCGGCCATACTTTGTTCTCGCGAATATTCCGAGTGTACATTCACGCTGAAATCTACTCTATTTTTAACTGAAGCCTTTCATGCACCTATCTCCGAATGATTCACCGAATCACCAGACTCAGTTTCGCCATCGTCATTCGCACCGCATTCCGAGGGAACTATAAAATCAACCTAATATGCCTTCTTCAATTATTCGTGCGTTTCGACAGCCTCGTTTCCGCTCGAGTGCGTCCACGAAAGCAACTAACATCTCGTTCCCATTGTTAATTACGCTTCCAACCGGGAAAGATCCACAGATTGGATCCTACGTTCAGCCAACTATTCTCTACGCTTTTGTTTTTTGCAGACGGCACTTTATTGGCAACGTCCTGCTGGGTGGAATAAAGATTGCCAGAAGTTTTTCACCAACGAATTTTTCACCAACGGTTAAAGAAACTGCGATGCAAATCGATTTTTTTCGAAAATGAAAAATTCCAACTTACGATTAGCCACTCCTCAGACATTGTTTCCCACTATCAACGTCTTCTTCGGCGAGCTTAGAGCCAAGATGTCCGCGCGAAGGTATTCGCAGCGCCGAACACGATACTCTTATTAACCATTATCTGCAACAGGTTCCCCTTATCTCAGGATTTATTGATATTCCTCGAGAGTCCTTCCTCGACCGACATTATTCGTCGCCGGTGGAACGAGTGTGTCGAGATAAAGGTGAAACACGGTTCTGTATAGACTGCGGTCTTTATGCAAAATGAAAATGGTTTGCATCGACTGCAGGATACTGCGGAGCTGGGAAACTAGTATTTTAAATAGTAAATAATAATAAATCCGATTGTTAAAATAGAAATATTTTATTTTCGAAATTGTATATCTTTTTTTAAGTACTATTTTCTTTAAGCAAAATGAAGTTTAAAATATTAAATAGAATTTGAAATATTTGTGTCGCCAAATAGTGCCCATCTCTGGGATACTGGTACCACATAAAACTTTTTTTCTTCTATTAGTCCTCTTATCGGCTGCATTGAATAAACGAAACGTTGCATTGAGGACAGACTAACGTGTTTTTAAACAGTAAATAATAATAAATGCGATTGTTAAAATAGAAATATTTTATTTTCGAAATTGTACATATATCTTTTTTTAAGCAAAATAAGGTCTAAAATATTAAATAGAATTTGAAATATTTGTGTGGTCAAATAATGCCCACCTCTGGGATACTGGTACCACATAAAACATTTTTTCTTCTATTAGTCCTCTTATCGGCTACATTGAATAAACGAAACGTTGCATTGAGGACAGACTAACGTGTTTTTAAACAGTAAATAATAATAAATGCGATTGTTAAAATAGAAATATTTTATTTTCGAAATTGTACATATATCTTTTTTTAAGCAAAATAAGGTCTAAAATATTAAATAGAATTTGAAATATTTGTGTGGTCAAATAATGCCCACCTCTGGGATACTGGTACCACATAAAACATTTTTTCTTCTATTAGTCCTCTTATCGGCTACATTGAATAAACGAAACGTTGCATTGAGGACAGACTAACGTGTTTTTAAACAGTAAATAATAATAAATGCGATTGTTAAAATAGAAATATTTTATTTTCGAAATTGTACATATATCTTTTTTTAAGCAAAATGAAGTCTAAAATATTAAATAGAATTTGAAATATTTGTGTGGTCAAATAATGCCCACCTCTGGGATACTGGTACCACATAAAACATTTTTTCTTCTATTAGTCCTCTTATCGGCTACATTGAATAAACGAAACGTTGCATCGAGGGCAGACTAACATGTTCCTCAGAAATTAAAGAATAAGTTTTCAAAAATTCATAAATAGAAGAGCCCGTGACGATGAATTGGTCAAATATAAAATTCTAATTTTCGTTGTAAAAATCTGCAGTCCAGGTTCGTGTTTACTCATTGGTGTTTCGTACCCAATCGATTTTACCATTTATGCAAAATGGGTGTCGCAAACGTTATTGGGAACGAGCGTGCGGTGAATCTGTTTTCCGGCGGGTTTCGCAGAAATTTCGCGAACGTCACCGAAAGAAACCTGAGAACAGGGCTTTGGACTTACACGCGCGCAGCCTCGAAATCGATTCGAGAACTATCGCCGAAGATAGGTTGTCGTATTTTCTTCTTTTTTTTAATCCAGCCGGGAATGTTGTTTCCGCCAATCATTGCTGGAAACGCTTTCGGAGGCGATTAGGAGGACCGGAACGTGTTTCGTTTCGGCGACAGGCTGCTTTGAAATCGACGGAGTGCGGAATGCGTAATTTACTGTGAATAGGTGTCGCGGAATTTTATGGATTCTGGCTAGTCAACCGAATTTGTAGAATTTTTTAATCTATTCAGCCATTCGCTTGTGCGGCAAACAATTCCTATTCCGTGTTTAACAGTTTCGGTAGCAGTTTAGCAGCCTCAAATATTCCATGACAATTTGTTTAACGAAAGCAAAGTGAAACTCTTAACTTTTCGAATTTTGGTGGCACGCAAAGTGTTAATAAAACCAATTGCAAACGGTGTTGAATCAACGAGAAATAAAAATGAGAAAGCGTTATGTGTATATTACTAAAAATAACTACAGTAATTTCTAAGAGAAAGTGTCCAATTAACAATGCTGAAAAAGACGTCGGTTGGCTTTTTAGTGACAGGAAAATAGGCTATTACCATTACGTCATTGAAAATAATTGCATTAATGTTTACAAATGAATGGCTTTCCTGATGAGTAGTAAAGTTATAAAAATGTTTGGATGTTAACAGAAAATTGGCGCCCCGATTTTTCCAAGAAGATTAATCAAATTAGAAAAATATTTGGACGTTGACAAGAACGTGACTTTTCGGTAGATTTCGATGGAACAGCGAAAAACGCTGTTTGAAAAGCGGTCTTTATGCCGACAGGGAGGAAATGGTGGAGTTCCACGTGACCAAGAATGATTGCCATAATTTTTGGGGATATGTTCAACGGGTTTTTCGACGTCCGAAGGTTCTAGGAATAAAAACCGAATCGATACGAGCATCGTCATGACCGTTCCCGTCGGATTGCGGTGTTCTCTCGCAATCGTACGTCGCGCAGCAGTTATTTCGCCGGGAACGACGTCGGTAACCTTTTACCGCGTAAACCGCAAATTTATTGGCCACCGGGTGCATCCCCGCGTTGCGCAAAACGCGTCGCGAAATAATAAAAGAAGAAACGGGGCATTATTGCTTTTTATACCGGCGAAGTTACATACATTTTCGAAGCTCGTTCGTGAATTTATAATTTACGAGCGGCCGCTTTTAACTCCTCCGAGATTGCTTTAACAATTCATATCTCGTCGACGTTGCTATATCGGTCGTGCAGTATTTCGTCGAAGAAAATGAACGTCTGAATCTGAGGCTTATATATTTATCGCGGAGACGATTGATCGAATGTTTGAACTATGTTCCCGTCGTTCCCAATCGCTTTCGATGGAGGAGACAAAGAAAATTGATACAAGAAACGATCTGGGTGTTAGAAAACTGGGGGAATCGAAGAAAGTGGAACAAAAGTTACGATATTCGGGCCGGGAGAATTTTTCTCAATCACTTCGGATGATGGCGGACTTTCTCGAACATCAGGATCGGTTCTACAACACGTTCGACCCTGCACTAGTGCTGAAAAAGCACGTTTCAATCTTATTCCTGACTAAAATTAATTTTTTGTTTGTCTCTAATCATTGTCGACAATTATTTGTAAGTTAATTAAAAGTGAGAGCAGCTGAAATCCTTTTGTAGAGACTCCGTGGTCGCTAGACTTTACATCTGCAGGCAAAATGAACATTGCATTAATCTGCAATCTGCTGGAGGAACATTGACATTTATGTCTCTTCTTAATAAGTCTAATGAGCTGAAAATGATTTTTTTAAATTCCTTGAATGCTTATACGATTCTACATACGGCCACTCATGTCTATCGTAAATACCTTGCAGCTCATAGTAATCACTAGGCTACCGATTCGTATGAACACTAAAAATTTTCCACATACATACATTCTCTACAAAATTGTAGAATGCAACTACGCAGGATTATATGATAATACCATATCGATTGTATCATTATTATATGTATATTTCCTTTTTTCTTATTGTGCATGTCCCTTCTCTGCTATCAGACGAGTAGTCTTATATGTTTCTCTTTCTTTATTGTAAATACTTATGTAAAAGGGCTCCAGTCCAATAAATAATAATAATAAAATCCTCGTGGTCGCTATTGACCTTGATGTTGATGCGACCTGTATAAATAAATAAATAAAAGTAAAAAAGGATGAGGGAGACGGAGACGAAATGGAATTCGCCGATCGGTCTCTGTTGGGATCGAAGGATCCGTTCGGATCTCGGAGTGGAAAAGGTGGCAGCACCATCCGGAAGGTGAAAGTCCTTCGTCGAAGAGGAAGGAGTGGTGGTGCACATATAGAGGGGCGAGAGGGCGCGGCTTGTCCAGACACTCTTTGTCCTGACGACGACGATCACGGCGACGACGACGACGATCACCATGTCGCCGAAGTTCCTGTTCCTCCTTGGATCCCTGTTTGTGTTCGCCGGTGAGTACACTGAAAAATCTCTTCCGTGTTTCCCACGGTACCCAAGACTTTCAAATTTACCGCCGAAAAACCCCGTGTTCCCGACTCCTCTTCGAAAATTTTCGAGTCGGAGATCTCCGACAATATCCATCTCTTCGATACCATTGGTCCTCGTGTATCTGCCACGATTTTTTCCAATGAAATCACTATTATGTACATTTCTGTATATCGACAATTATATTCCACCTCGTTCGTCAGTGAAAGTTCTTTGAAAAGCTCGAGAATCTCAGTCGACGAACGAGTTCTCTCTTGAAAGAAGCATTCAGGTTCCGACCGGCTGTTTACTGGCGGTGAAAGTTGTTTTCGACATTCTGGACGTTCCCTCTCGATCATACGAGATCCCGAGAATATTCGATTCGAAGTATTACAGTTTCATTCTAAAGGAATTGTATTTATATTTTCGTTATTCTTATCGATCCTGTTGTTCCGCTTCCGTGCGAGACTTTCGATAATTATTTCAATTCTCCGAGCGATGTAAATGTTTATAGTGTTTTTATACGATGCCCGAGGTGTCCCGATAGTGAGCAATACGTGTTAAAATGTTAGGGTTCGGTTCTAACGATTAGTTGAGAATTTAGAATTTAGAACGCTCGGATGCGCGCGAGCGTTCAGAGAGATCCGGAGACTTCAACGCCTGCATAAGCGGTGCGCTTTCTTGCGACGTGCGACGGTCTCCTTCTAAATCTTCCTATTTAATTATTTATCTGTAATAATAAAAGTTGATATGTTCCTGAAGCTATAGAGAATCGTTCTACGTAATTTAATTTCGTTAAACTTCAATTTTATGGACGGATATCTACTTTAATCTTCATTGAGACTCTTAAGAATCGTCATTTTCACGTTACTATAATGTCGGCTCTCTATTAAAACTGCACAATATTTTTCATGGACGAAAAAAATTAAATTTCTCCGGAACAAAACGACTTAAAGTAGTTTTGATGTTATTAGAACAAAAAATTTTTCGAAAAGGTCGGAAAAAGACGGCGGCGTGAATTTTTCATTCGAAGTGACCGCCGGCGACGTGAAAGTTTAACGAAAGACGGCCCAGGTCCGGAAGCGGTCGATCACGATCGCGGATCACGATCGAGGGGGATCGAGAAGGGGATCGAGGCACGTTCGTCGTCTTCTGGAGTCGGCTTTAACACGAGAACCTACTTTGGAGAACCGCTGTCGCTTCCCTCCCCACCCCCGCCGCTCTGTTGCCCTGACATTTCCAAGACTTTCTACTTCTACGGGGGTTCACCGACCCCTGAACGTGTTCTCTCTGTGTCTTTACGATCTCCCTGGATCGCAGCGATCGCGACATTTTCCGCGGTCGATCCCGCCGCGACCAGAGAACATGCCCTTTTTATTCAAATGTCAGAAACGACGCACTTTTGTCTCCGTGTCCTTTGGCTTCTTCGGTTCGAACGGTGGCTGATCCTTTCGTTGATCTACCATGAGAAGATTTATGGTAATCCTGGTCCTCCTTCAGATTTTTCTAGATTCTTAGACAGGATTTTCCGTAGACTTTCCATTTATCATTTTCCTGCAGATTTTTTCTGCGTGACTTTTTTTAAGGATTTTTGTCGAAGGTTTTTCTGCAGGATCTTTCTAGAGAATTTTGGTACAGGATTTTCATAGAACATCATTGTGGATATCTTTTAGAGAACAGAAAACAGGAGAACATTTATTTTTCTGACGTTTCTCTTCGTTTTATCAGTACCTCATCAATGACAACTATTTTGCCCAATAAATATTGATTTGATTATTTAACCGGTTCTTTCTCAGCAAAAGAGTGAACTCTTTCCGTTTCCTCGCGAAAGGAACATAGTGGTAACGTGTAGGACTTTTTTTCTCGAGGAGCGTAGAAAGGCGTGAAGTATTATATTGATCGTGTGGTCGCGTTAGAGATTGTGCTTAGTAAATCGAGAGTCGTTTATGTAATCGTCGATAGAAAGTACGTAATTGCTGATGGAGAGATGATAATGTCCTTTCCTTTTAAAATTGTTTTCCTCTTCGTGAGTTATCGAACAATCGGATTCAAAGTAGAATTAGTGTAATCGTTGTTATTTAATTCAGGTTGTAGTAATGTAATTCTTTGATTTTCAGGGTCGCTGGTCAGAGCCCAGGATGACGAGGGCGGCGATGGACTCGACGCGAATGCTGAAGAACTGTGTCAGGATCGTCCTGGAGACGAGTACTTCCGGTTGAACGTCGAAGGAGATTGTCGCGATGTCGTGAGGTAAATTTTGCATCATTAATTGAAAGGACTTCGGTGTTTCGATTGTCGATTTTAAGAAATAATAATTGTCCAAGATTCGATTAAATTCCGGGGCCGCTTAACGCTGAAACGTAACAATCTGATTTTTAATGTTGCTGTTGAAGACTGGTATAAATCAGACGAGTCCATTTGTCAGTAAAATTTTACTTATTCAAGTTCTACATATTTTTATATATTGCTGATTCATTATTATAAAGTAGGGCCGTGACTTTTCCGAAGCTTCAAAGTTTCGAAGCCTTCCGAGTGCTCGAAATTTCAGTCGTCGAAACGTATGAAGGTTGTAACTTGTGAGCTTCATACCATGTCACGATTTTTGATAAATAAAAATATTAACTGTCAGTCACCGGTGACTGACACTGTACTTTCCGTTTGGACTTTTCGTAATTAAATTAAATTTAAAAATTTGCATTCTATTAATTTTGAGGATCATATATATATTCCACAGAAACTGAAATAAATGCCGGTATTTTTCGGTTCTCCCATGCAAAGGATGCCCCATATAAAAAGAACTGCTTGCCACTTACCTCAGAATCCTCCAGAAGCAGTCTCCTAAATCAGTTTAGTCTACACAATATAAATACCGAATCCGAATTCACGTAAACTCTCTACGGACGACCGTTTTTCTCAATCTTCTAATAATTTACTACAGAAGTTCGAAATTAGAAACTTTGATTCTCATCGCCTTTTCATCCTCATCGAATTTTCAGAAATCGAAACTTTGAAACTTCGAAGGAAAGTTACAGCTCATGTGTCATAAAGCAACGTGTGTCGTGTTTAATATCACTGTTAATTGACACAGGAAGTGTAAAACAATGCCTGAGCTATTTTAATACCCACAATATCAGTTGTTGAGGCTAACATTTAAAAGTCCTCGGGTTAAAGGAAGTGAAAGGGTAATCGAAGAGTCACGGCGGGAAATTCGAATCACTCGACACGGTAAAACGAGTTCAGAAGGACGCAGCGGGGAGAAACGTGTCAATAAGTCATCGTAGTTAACGGTATGCAGCCAGGTTGTAGTCAACAAGTCGGTAGAAGGCAAGGCAACGTCAAAGGGGAATTAAAAATGGCAAATTCCTCCGGTTCCTTGGCGATCGAATTCCGCGTTCGAAGGTTCAAGGCAAGCTTGATACCGGATACAGGACTACTGCCTTCCAGCTTATACAAGTGACGACACATAATGTCCTGACTCACTCGAGCATGAATTTACGTACCCAAGGACGCGATCCGAATCGTTGTCCAGTCAAAGTGTATCCAACAATATACACGCCGCACAGCCCCAATAAATATAGACAGGATAGAGTACATTTTTAAACACGATTGCCATACACAAATAATGAAAAAATTACATTAAACATTTTTTCAAAAATATCGACATTATACGGAGCATCCTTACAAACGTTAACCAAACAGTAATTAAAATATTGTCCATCAGAAAGGTTACAAAAAATATGGACATAATACAATAGTACACATATACTAATAAAACTGTAAAGAATTTATCAAAATAATGCCCACGTAACATATTGTAAGAAACATAGAACCATCAATGAAATTGTCAAGGTCAGGTCAAATAGTGCAAGCAAAACTACCAACTAATCAAAATAAAACCCAACAAAACTATTTACAATTCTCCAAAAAACTTCGCAATTATCGCTCGACAAAAGAGAGTGTCCTTCACAAGCATCACCGTAAAAAAATTGAAAACCCGCCACAAAGAGTAGCAAGGTCGTGAACCACTGTAAAGAGCGTCGCGAATTCTTGTCGAGCATCGTCGATCGATAAAATCAAACCAAAGGACCGTGAAATTCGCAGATGCGACAAAGCGACCGAGATCGGCGTGACCAGGTTGGCGACGGTGCGTTGTCCGACAGGGTTGGCCTTCGACATCGAGAGGCAGACCTGCGACTGGAAGACGAACGTGAAGAACTGCGACCAGCTCGAGAGTAAGCAAAAGTTTTACGAACCCGTTAACTAAACGACGCCCCGTTTTTTCTTTCTGCCCGGATCGAACAGGTGCACCAAGTCTGGACTCAAACAGATCACCTGCCCCAGCGGACTGGCCTTTGACCTGGACAAACAGACCTGCGACTGGAAGGGCAAAGTCACCAACTGTGACAAGCTCGAGAGTAAGTCGAGATGCTGAGACCTGGCTGGACCGGGACAGCAATCTCCGTTTTCCAATGCCGGTTTTCCAAAAAATCTGCGTCTATCCCTGCTTCTGCGAAATCTCAGCTCTCCCCAGTCGTTTAAACTTTTGTTAGAGATTTTATTGCTGCAGAGAATTTTTTACAAATTTTTCAGTTCATCGAGTCACAAAAATCAACACCGAATAAAAATAGACACGATCTCGGAGATTATAAAAAATTTTCAATTCGTTAAAAACGGAAGCTTGGAAAAATTTTTCAAAACTTCGACCATTTTGAGGATCCCTTAAATAGTATAGAAGATTTGAAAAATTTTTCCAAGCTTCTATTTTTAACGAATAATGGGTTGATAATTGTTTATAATCTTTGGGATCCTGTGTATTTTTATTTAGTGCTGATTTTTGTGGTTTGACGAAGTTCGCAGAGGCACAGTACGGACGCATTTTTTCGGGAAAAAGCGCAGATTCCTGAGCATTTAGACTGCATCTTCGTGTCAAGGATGCTGTAGAATGTTGCAGGGGAAACGGAGTAGCCCGGTTCGTTCGTAGACTCGCAACGTAGCACGCACCATTCGTAATTCTACTAACGCACGACTTATCCTCACTTATATCTTGACTCACCCTTTACTCTTCTCGTCTCCTCGTCTCTCTGCAATCTTTAAACCTGGATTTTCATACGCTTGAAGCATAACCAACCATTTCTACATAGGTACAATCGGATAATCAGTTTTATAGTATTTTTAATTGATTTTCGAATTCGTTGATTCACTGAATTTCGACTTTGAATTGAAAGTGTAAATTAATTACGAAGAATCTGCACTTGTTTCAACGCTCGATACAGTTTAGTCGGTAGATTTTGCAATATTTTATCGTTTGTATATAGTATTTTGTTAAATAGAACGTTACGCGACCGTCGTAAAAATGGCCGTCGATCGCGCGAATGCCAACAGAAAGTGAAAATGTGCCGGCAGTTGCGTGCCACAACGTTCGTAATTATTCGAACGGCTCGTACGAGCAGTCCCTCGATTACAGCTTTCTAAATTTCCTAATTAACAAGCTCACTCTCGAAAGATCAACGCGTTTCTTTCACCCTGAATCTTTCGGGAACATTTGCGAACAGGATGAACGACGCTGAAACAAGTTCCGCCATTTCTAACCGAAAGACGTATTCTGTTCCTGTGTAATACTTTTCAAGAGAGTATTCCGATTCAGAGCCGTCAATTTTAGACAATTTATCAGAACGCAAATAATCAGGTTATCGTAGATCAAGTGTTTCAAATTATTTCATACACGTTTCGCTATTGACATCTACCGGAATCCTATTAACAGGATTTTCAATATTTCTGCTGTACTAAAAGGAAGCTTGAATCATAATAATTTTTATGTAATTATATTATTTAAATTATTATTTATTTTCCGCATCATTCTAGTTCAAAACAACGCAATTTATATTTGGTTTATGTTCATATGTAATAGCCTAACGTTGTAATAAATCTCTTCTGAGATTTTCCTAATAAAAAAAATTCTAGTTCAAAAGATTTTGACCAGTTATCGTGATATCGTGACAGACGTGTAATTGAAATAGTAATAAATTGCAGTGTGTCGTTCTGAAATGCACTTGATCGATCACAACCATTTTGATCTCGTAAATTCTCTAAGAGTGACAGCTCAGAATGTCAGCTTAAGTGAAACATTCGGTGTTGATTAGAAAAATCGAGGGAAAACGGAAGCTTAGAGTAGTAATTCGGTGCTGGCGCGTTCGAATAATTGCGAACGGCACCGTGCACGTAAGTGTCTCTCGAGAGACGTTGTAATCTCCGGTCCGGCCACTTTCGATTCGCCGGTTTCAAGACTGGTTTCGATTTTGAGCGAAAGTGTGCTCGCGGGCTCGGGCGAGAGACGGGCGCGGAGACGAGAAGCTCTCGAGCGGTCGCTCTCGAATTATTCTAACCCAGTTTCAAGCCCATATTCTCACCGATATACAGATATTCGCTCACCCACCTTCTTCCTGCTCCCCTGCTAGCTCGGTGTCCCGTCGACTCACCTTGCTCGACTAACAACCGTGAAAATGTGAACACGCACTATAATCACCGCCTACGATCCGGTGGAAAACGCTTGCGAGATTTGTTGCTTCGCGTGCCGGCCTTCTTTTCAGACCTCGCCGTGTGGGCCATGCCATTTTGTCCCTCGAAATCGGTCTCTGAAATAAACTGAAACATAAAAATAAAAAGAAAATCTGAAATAAAGTCTTTGAAAGTTCCAAAGAAACAGAAACGATTCTTAAAGTAAATATATTAAAATTATGTTCAAGAACGTATATTCAAAAACATGGAGGTAGAAAATTTTTATTTTGCTATAAGGATCCTCAGTCAAATGTTGATTTTATCGTCGCTGTGGTCGGTTCGTGAATTTTACCGCAACTACCACCGAATGAAAATTGATCAATTTCTCCAGATTAGCGTCGAGAAGTTCAAAACTGCAAAATAAATGTCTCGGTCGATTTTCAATAACAAAACTCGATTCCCAGCTACTCCGCGCGCAGAACCGATCGCGAAAAAACCGCAAGGAAACCTCGACCGATCTTTCGAACGCGTTTCTGTCGCAACCGCCTCGGCAGGCTATCGAATCCGCATTTTATCCGAAACTGTTTTTGTGCGGCAAGAAAACCTCTTGCCGTAACCGTTCGGCCATTTTGCACGGGCGTCGGCGAACAAAAGGAAAAGTTCGTGGTAAAAATATTGCCCCACGGTGTCTGTCTCTCGTAATCGACGCTGGCACGCAACCGCTTTTTAGCTTTACAATAAAATCCGGCTCACACCTGTACATATTATTAAACACGGCCACATACATTCACATATATACACGCACAAACAAGTTTATACATGCGCGAGCAAACGTATAAAATTCTTTTCTCCTCGCTCCAGGTACGAGGTAGCACGTTCTCGATCGCTGATCTCTATTTTTTCTCTCTTCTTCTTCTCCCCTTCTAGTCATCTCTTTCTCTCTATCTGTTTCTTCACCGATCACTGTCTCTCTCTCTCTCTCTCTTTCTGCATCTAGATCGGTTTCGCTTCGACGATCTGGCCTCCTTACACCAGAGCTCCTCGTTATTCAGTCTCGAGACTCGCTTTAGCCGCGAGTACCACGGCTATCGATCATTTCTCTCTCCATTCTATCAACCTCCTACCCCTCTCTCTTCTCTTCATTTCTCTCTACTTCTGTCTCGCACTCCAATTTTCATCTCGTCCTCGCAGCCGTCATCCAGCTGAGTCCTGCGCGAGGCTTTTCTCATAATTTCTCTCTTTCTCTCTCTCTCTCTTTCTCTCTCTCTAATTCTCTATTTCTTTCTTCCTCTGTCTTTCTCTATCTGTACTTTCACGGTCGAACAGACGAACACACTCGACAGTCGCAGACTCGTCCTCCTAGCAGATTTAATTGCTCCGATTCGCTGTTCTGAGCGGCGACGTGCCTTTGAAAGATGCAACAGGAGAGGGAATCGCAATTACAGAGAAACTCGTGTAATTGTTGCAGTTCTGCCTTGGTCTTTTGTAAATTCGTGACTCTCGAAATCATTCTCTTTTTCTCGGGATCGAGAGCTGTCATCCTTCTTTGTGCGACTCTTTATTTTAGTAGAGTCATTTTTTTATGGTTTTTGAGGATCTAGAAATCGAAGGTTACTGGTGACTTGAATGTTTTCGAGGCTGTTTTCTCCTGTTCGATTGAAGCAATTGGTCGCTTGAAATTCGCTGGTTTCGTACGTCTGGAAAATGTAACGCGTTGAGCCTCCATTAAGAATTGCACATTGTTTTATTTGACGGACTTGTGCACACTGCACTGCCATAAATTTACACTCCACGCATAGCATTAGCAAATTACATCACGAATTTGTTGAAACAGGAATGCAATATACGCTAATTGCTTCAGCGAAAATAGATCGATCAGATAAAGACGAAATAACCGTGTGAAATTCTATTAATGAAAATAATGATTAATTATTCTCTATCCCAAATTTTTAAATAAATTCTTGAGAATCTTATCATACAAATGCACAGTGTGTTAATTATCAGAACAACAAAGTCGAAATCGTGTTAAAAATATTCCGAGTGTTCCAACGCTCTTAAAACTTGATTGTCTTTTCTGAAACAGCTGCCTCGTAAACAATCGACCTCTCGAACAGAAGAAAACCATATCAAAAGCCTCCAGAGTCACCAGAATAATCATTTTTCGGAGAATCTAAAAATATCGGAGCAGTTGAGTCACATTTCAAAAGCGAATTCCAACGCGTTTTTGTTCTAAAAAGAACAAAACATAAAGTCAAAACGGAAGAGAATCCGTCTCTCCTAAAATCTTCTGCTATCTGTGTTCTCGCCTTGGTCCGTGGCCATCATTTCCAGAAAAATCGCCTCTAAATGTTTGTCTCTCACGTGTTCTTTGCGTGCGAATCGCTGCGAGTCCACGACAAATAAAAAAACAGCCGAATCACACGCATCTCGACGTCGACTATAGTTGTTGCTCGCGATGGTTCCTCCGAAAAAAGTCTGTTCGAGGCTCGGACGATCTCTCGAAGGTTTCCTCGAGGAATCCGAGGAGAAATCGGAGCCTTTCTCGCGCACGCGCGCGGGTGCGCGGAAAATATACTTTCGATTGAAAGAGAAACTTTCGTTTACTCGACTCCTTTCGGTGGATCGCTTTGCATCTTCCCGTCGCAAGTTGACAGCCAGCAAAATCAGATCCGCAACTCCGAACAGATAGAAAAACCGAATCGGCGAACAATCGGCCGTGGAAACACAGCCAGTGGCGTAGGAACGACTCGATCACTCGAAATATACAAACGACAGATACCAGCAACTGCCCGGAAAGTTCTTTCCACGCACGGAAACCCCGTTTCCCTTAATCTTACGATTTTCTAACAATCCATAAAATCGAAGCAATTTAATTAGTGAAATGAGGATTGCAAAATTTCCCCAAAATAATAGTAATTTACTTAGTAAATTTTCCGCTTTCTGAAATAATGTGGTACACCACCGAATAAATTAGCGCAACAATTAATTATCAATCGATACGTTAAGCTGCATATTTATTTTGCTGATTTAAGGGAACGGGTTTGACTCGGTGTTTAATTATTAACAGTAATTCACTTAATGAATTTTTCGCATCTTGAGAAAAATGTGGTGCACCACCGAATAAATTAGCGCAACAATTAATTATCAATCGATACGTTAAGCTGCATATTTATTTTGCTGATTTAAGGGAACGGATTTGACTCGGTGTTTAATTATTAACAGTAATTCACTTAATGAATTTTTCGCATCTTGAGAAAAATCTGGTGCACCACCGAATAAATTAGCGCAACAATTAATTATCAATCGAAGCGTTAAGCTGCATATTTATTTTGCTGATTTAAGGGAACGGATTTGACTCGGTGTATAATTATTAACAGTAATTTACTTAATGAATTTTTCGCATCCTGCAAAAAAGTGGTACACCACCGAATAAATTAGCGCAACAATTAATTTTCAATCGAAGCGTTAAGCTGTACCTTTTTTTTTGCTGATTAAAGGGAACGGTGTGATTCGCCGTTTAATTACTTTCGGGAAGAACTTTCTAGACAATTCATTGACGCTTTCGTGACAGAGTTGAAATTACTATGGATTCTGTTGTGGAGTGAGTTTAGGATCGAGGGAATCTTGATCATGGTCGGACGGTCACGAAAGCGTCGAGCTCAAGTCACACGTGTATATAATAATGTTTGCGTGTACATATTAGACGACACTGCCGAACCAACAACGTTGAATCGTGATTCTCCGTAGAAGAGGTAATTAGTTTGACGATTAATACTTGAGATGGCGAGAGGTGCCGTATAGCTTTGGACTTGGGTAAACATTAATTCAGCACGTGACGACTTTAACCCTTTGCGGATCGTCCCAGAAACGACGAGTCCGATGTGTTGGATCGTTGCGATCGATTTTCTTGGGACGCGCGTTACGTGGGAACGCCGCGGAGGGTTAATTGCGTTGCCTTTGAGACGAGCCTCGTAACTGCGATCGATTCTTTCATGTCGCTTCGCGTGTCGATTAAGCATGATTCCCTAAAAATATATTTCTTGGCCCTTAGCACTCGACTGGTAATATCGAATGAAAATATTCTGGATCGGAAGAAATGCTTTGTTTTAATACTTAATTAATAACCAAAGTACAGTACAAAGTTTTCATACACTTTTTAAAACGGATTTTTATAATTGTACCAAACGACCTATATTAATTAGAAGCATTGGTTTATGAAATGACATGCAAAAAAGATTTTCCAAACAATTATTATTCACAAGGTCATGGGCCCAAATGAAAATTTACAATTCATGTTTTGTAGATCTATGGTAGTTCTACACGTACTGAAAATTTCATCGAAATCTTTTGACGCAGGAAAAAAACCACACGCATCGAGAGATGTAAAACTACGATTTTTACCATTTTTATTGCTTGCAACTCCTATGTATGTTAATCGATTTCGATAAAATTTTCAGCATGTATGACAAATATATATTTTAAATTTTCGTGAAGGTTCCTAATACAAAAATTAAAAGAAATGCTTTTTTTATTTTTGTATGCAATCTTGTAAATTGTAATTTTTGGAAAATCTTTTTTGCAGATTATTTAGTAAACCGCTTTTAATTGATGATAAAAGAATTAGATCGTTTGTTACGATTATGGAAAAGTTATTCTATTTTAAAAGGTATACGAACACTTTGTGCACCCACTGTACATGTAAGTTTGAACTGAGCAAGTTTGATTGCAATAACTTCGAATTTTGGGGGTTTTCTGGGGATGCTTATTTGGCAGTGAACATGCAAAAAGAGCTTCGAGTGCAAAGGGTTAACTTCGTTTCGAAGAGAATTTTATTTAAAAAATCACAGAAAATCGAGGAATTATTCGCGATTGATTTGTCCGGTGTTTCTGTGTTTATTAACTGTGCGCTAGTCGCGTGACTCGTCCTTCGATCCAAGTAGATTGTGGTTCCTGCGCCGCTGTGTAATCTGTATATAAATTGGGGGAGAAATGAAAGTAGACCTACGACACCCTGCGGTAAACGTCAAACGGAGAGCAGTAGTAACGATGTGGTTGGTGTATATCGAGGTCGCGAGAACCGGCCCCACTAACGAGTATTACGTTTGCAGAGCCACGTAAGGTCTTGCCCATCCTGAGGACCGACGAACCGGTCTGCCCCGAGGGAAAATTGTCGTGCGGTAACGGCGAGTGCGTCGAGAAGGAGCTCTTCTGCAACGGTAAACCGGACTGCAAGGACGAATCCGATGAGAATGCCTGCAGTGAGTACCGCTGACGACCGATGCCTTTCCTGATCCCACGTCCATCATTCAAAACATTTCCCAATATCAGATTTCAAAGATGTTCCATCATTTCCCAATACAAGATTCAAAAATCTTCATTCAGAAATTTAGGAGTCCTGGGGTTCCAAAGATCTGAATCTAATCATCATTTTATGATACAAAAACCCGAAGATCCAAATGCTTCGAGAATTTCTAGGACTAAAAATCTTTAGATCCAAGGATTTAAAGCTCTACCTTACATTTCAGAGAACCTAGAATCAAAAAGTCTATGGTCCAAAAATCCAGAGATCTTCAATCATTTCCCAATACAAGATTCAAAAATCTTCATTCAGAAATTTAGGAATCCTGGGGTTCCAAAGATCTGAGATCTAATCATCATTTTATGATACAAAAACCCGAAGATCCAAATGCTTCGAGAATTTCTAGGACTAAAAATCTTTTGATCCAAGGATTTAAAGCTCTGCCTTACATTTCAAGAAACCTAGAATCAAAAAGTCTATCGTCCAAAAATCCAGAGATCTTCAATCATTTCCCAATACAAAATTCAAAAATCTTCATTCAGAAATTTAGGAATCCTGGGGTTCCAAAGGTCTGAGATCTAATCATCATTTTATGATACAAAAACCCAAAGATCCAAATGCTCCGAGAATTTCTAGTACTAAAAATCCGTTGATCCAAGAATTGAAAGCTCCATCTTACAATTCAGAGAACCTATAATTAAAGAGTCTATGGTCAGAAATCCAAATGTCCAAAAATCCTATAATCCAAAGAGCCAAGGACCCAAGGTCCAACGATCCGAAAGTCCGGACATCCAAATTTCTAAGAATTCTATAATCCAGGAACCCTAGGACTCTAAGCTCCAATCTCCCCTTGACCCCGGAAATCAAAGAAACCCTCGGCAATCTCAAAACCCCAAACACTGCGAAGAATCCGTGTACCCGCAATCCCCAAAAGCCGAACCCCAAATTCCAGACTAACCACACGTCATTTGCCATTATAGCCGTGGAGACCGACCCTAACCGCGCGCCGGATTGCGACCCAACCCAGTGCGTTCTTCCGGATTGCTATTGTTCCGCGGACGGTACTCGAATTCCTGGGAACATCGAGCCGTCGCAGGTACCGCAGATGATCACGATCACGTTCAATGGCGCCGTGAACGTGGATAACATCGACCTGTACGAGGACATCTTCAACGGCCAACGTCAGAACCCGAATGGCTGCCAGATCAGAGGCACCTTCTTCGTCTCTCACAAATACACCAACTACTCCGCTGTGCAAGATCTTCATCGCAAAGGCCACGAGATCTCCGTGTTCTCTCTAACGCACAAGGACGATCCTCAATACTGGACCCAGGGCTCTTACGACGACTGGTTGGCCGAAATGGCGGGCGCCAGGTTGATCATCGAGCGTTTCGCTAACATAACCGACGGCTCCATCATCGGAATGAGGGCTCCCTACCTTCGCGTCGGAGGCAACAAACAATTCGAGATGATGTCCGATCAGTACTTCGTCTACGACGCTTCCATCACCAATTCTCTGGGCCGTGTTCCCATCTGGCCTTACACTCTCTACTTCAGAATGCCGCACAAGTGCAACGGAAACGGCGGAAACTGTCCCTCGAGGTCGCACCCGATCTGGGAGATGGTGATGAACGAGCTGGACAGGAGAGACGATCCCACTTTCGACGAATCGCTGCCCGGTTGCCATATGGTCGACTCCTGCTCCAACATTCAAACTGGTGAACAGTTCGCCAGGCTCCTCAGGCATAACTTCAACAGGCACTTCAACAGCAACCGTGCTCCGCTCGGACTGCACTTCCATGCTTCTTGGCTGAAGAGCAAGAAGGAGTACAGGGAGGAATTGATCAAGTTCATCGAAGAAATGCTGGCTAGGAGCGACGTGTACTTCGTTACCATGGTCCAGGTCAGTGGTCTTTCTCTATTAGACTGTGTGGAAATGATCGGAGACTGTATACGTATAATTACTCTTTATTTCGTCGTATCGTAAAAGCTTTTTACAAGAGTCTTGGCTACAGAGATCGCGACTGCGTTTCGTTTTCCGCGTTAGGTAATATCTGTCGCGATGACCGTTACGTGATATTATACAGGGTGTACCACGTAACAATTTTCACAATTTTTTAAGTACTTGCGATGATCTGACGAGAAATATTTTCAATGAAAGTTGATCAGTTTTCGATATTATACCCAGTGTCAAGACGCATTTAACGACCTAGTATACCATGACCGTGGGATGACCTTGAAAGCGAAGAAATACTTTTGTTTATTAAGACTCGAAATTACATTCAATTCAGAAACCTTGACTAAATGAACGCAAACGATTTCGTAAATTGGTCGCATCAAATTGAAATCCGTTTTTTGTAGGCACAATTCCGCTCTTCGTAGTAAATTTGTATCGATTGCTCTTACGGCACCTTCAAGGTCATCTCAAGGTCATGGTATAATAGGCAATCGAATTCGTCTTGACACGGGTTATAATATTGTTAACTCAAAAATACAAAGTGCCATTTAAAAAAGTGAAGGCAACATTGACGATACCATAAAAAAAAGTTTTCGAATTTTTTTTATTGCAATATATACTCGATCGCAAACTAATCAACTTTCGTTGAAAATATTTTTTGTCAGATTATCGCGAGACGAGGGACCTTCGTCTTTGTCGACGTCTGCCCGCGTTGCTTTTATGTTTTTTGGGAAGGAGCTGACTCGATGATGGCGAGGGAAGAACGCTGGCTTTTACCCGTTGTTGTTTAGCTGCTACAACTGCGTCTTCTGTTTGCATTCTTGTTTTCTTAGCGAACTGGTGATTTGTTTGCAGCTTATTATAATTATTGAAAGTGGAAACACACTTTTCCTGAACTTTCTGCCTCGCAGAAGTGACCAATATAATTTCCAGTGATCAATTTCGTTGTGAACTGAAGTAGGGTGACTGCACCAGTGAATGAACGGGCACCAGTAAATGAACGCTTTTGTATATTTCAACAAATTTTAACCCGGACGGCATACTAGCGATAAAATTGTGATTAAAGAGTTAAACTAGCTGGTTATTGTTGCTCGCTCGCTTCGCGAGCTTCGCAGGTAGGGGTATTGTAGCTCGCTTTGCGTTTTCGCGAGAGGGTTAGTGGTACGGATGTTATTTTGTGTGTGACTCTCCACGAGCCACACAAAGAACTTCCCGATTCGTTAGTTGCAGTATATTATTATCATTATTTAGTGTACGTTTTAAGAAGATTATACGTCCTCAGGGAAGTTCAATAGTTTTCTACTTATCAAAATGTTTTCTGTATGGCGTCGCATTAAACCAACATCGTATGTTCGTTGCTCGCATGCTCCATTAACCATTTTTTTATATTAACTTTCAATTTCATCTCAGTTAATAATTCGTATTGAACTGCTTGTTTTTTTAATGGGTTGTAATATAAATGTTTTTGTACTTTCATCGATATTCTTTGAAAATGTATTCTCGGCAGTAGCGATGAATAACTCACTCTTGCATTGGGATAATTTTCGATTATTCTAAGCGGTAACATTAGTATTAGTTGCATAATTAAAAAAGGAAAATTTAAAAAAAATTTTTTTTAAAGAAATTTGTTTAAATTATAAAAAAAAATATATGTAATTATTATGTTTGTTTCTTCGGTGGAAAATTTCCGTCCTCTCGTATAATTTGCATTGTTGAATGAACTTCTTTCGAAAAAAACTAAAAAACTACTTGACCAATATGGACCAAAATCTAATCAGCTCTAAGTTGCAGCGGGGCACTTACAATGCATCATTCATTATTCTGATCGCGTTATTACTTTTTCTGAAAACGTTAACGTAGAATTTGATACCATAGAATCGGACAACGCGCGCGCGCGCGCGCACGCACACACACACACACACACACACACACACACACACACCATTTTGATAAAAATAGTCTAAAATGACTCCAAAGACCATGAAACGTGAAGATCTGCTAAAAAATCGATTCTCGATTTTCGGGGTAATTACAGTAACTTCCCTATGAATCGGGAAGTTAAAAATAGTCTAAAATGACTCCAATGACCATGAAACGTGAAGATCTGCTAAAAAATCGATTTTCGATTTACGGGGTAAAAAAACATTAATACCTGTATGCCCCACTAGCAATGCGTACCACTAACCCTCTCGCAAGAGCAGTTCTACCCGCGAGCTCGCCAAGCGAGCGAGCAACAATAACCAGCTAGTTTTTATTTTGCTATTCGTACGTTTTTAGAAGATTATATGTTTTCAGGGAAAGTGATTATAACACTGTATTGAGCATATAGAGTATGCCCAACCACATGACGTATGTAGTCTTTTGAATTTTTCAAAAAAAAAAAAAAAATTTTTTTTTTAAAAACTAAAAAACTACTTGACCAAACTTGACCAAAATCTTATCAGCTCTAAGTTGCAGCGGGGCACTTCCAATGCATCATTCATTATTCTGATCGCGTTATTACTTTTTCTGAAAACGTTAACGAAAAATTTGATACCATAGAAACGGACATACGCACACACACACACACACACACACACACACACACACACACATACCGACATTTTGATAAAAATAGTCTAAAATGAATCCAATGACCATGAAACGTGGAGATCTGTTAAAAATTCGATTTTCGATTTTCGGGGTAATTACCATAACTTCCCTATGAATCGGGAAGTTAATAAATAGGAGAATATTGTTTAGTAATTTTGTTCATTGATTGGACTAGCATTATTCAATTACTAGAATGTAGTGTTCATTGACTGGTATTTTTTATATTTCTTATTTAACGTTTAATGAAGAACAATAATAATAATTTCATTGTATTTGTGTTCATTTATTTTTGACAAATGAAGTATAGGGAGCTCTTTGGCATATATGAGATTCCTTTAATTCACATAGTTTTTTTTTAAATAAAATATTTTCCTGAACAATTTCTTAAATGTTCATTCACTGGTGCAGTTACCCTATTTCAACGGTATCGACGAAAAATGATCGATGACGATGCTGTAAGTTAGAGAGACGATGGAGAAAGGATACTTTCAGAATTTCAGTTTGATGGAGATGCGGAGGAGTATCCAGATGGACAAGATACGCTCGAAATCGGTTTCCGATCGAGCCACCGCGTCGCTAAAACTGTTATTACGACCGCCTCAGATTATTTCAATTAATCTCTGTCGTTCAATCCCGCAGCATCACGGAGTTTCTCATTCCTGATCCATCAAGCATCGTGTCGTGGTTTTATTTCGCTCTGCGTCGATTTATTTTCCGCTTTCAATCTGACCACTTATTCTCTATTTTGCTCCCATCTCTCTCTCTCTCTCTCCCTCTCCCTCTCGTTTTCTCTACGTTTCATTCCGACAGATTCGATTTGCTTGTAAGCACTCACAACCGGGCTGTAATCCATTAAGATTTCTTTTACAAAGCTTTTACTTCCGACCGTATTTATTTGTTTCCATTTCTTCCGATACGTTGCAAACACTGAATCACATAATTCTTCACGATTGTTAAAATCGTTGTAAAAACGTTTGTCTAAGAACATGGAGATCGAAAGATCAACGAGTTCGTTTGATTCGAACAAAAGTTTAATAAAACAAGAATGGTTTCGAGTCTCATTTCCTCAATTATAGATATCAGACAATCAAAAATGAAATGAAACCTTTAAAGATTAGAACTTTGTAATAAACTAAAAATTGAATCGAATCTTGAAAAATAATGATTCAGTGCCAAAGTATCTGATACTCCTCCACAGCGAATGAATCAAAGAATTAGGGTAACTGCACCAGTGAATAAACGGGCACCAGTAAATGAACGCTTTTGTATATTTCAACAAATTTTAACCCGGACGGCATACTAGCGATAAAATTGTGATTAAAGAGTTAAATAAATAGGAGAATATTGTTTAGTCATTTTGTTCATTGATTGGACTAGCATTATTCAATTACTAGAATGTAGTGTTCATTGACTGGTATTTCTTATATTTCTTATTTAACGTTTAATGAAGAAAAATAATAATAATTTCAATTTGTTTGTGATTCATTCATTTTTGACAAATTAAGTATAGGGAGCCATTTGGCATATATGAGATTCCTTTAATTCACACATGTTTTTTTACATAAAATATTTTCTTGAACAATTTCTTAAATGTTCATTCACTGGTGCAGTTACCCTAAAAGATATTGCAATACGAAATTCTAGAGTTACTCGAGTACTGTCTGACCACGAACGTGGCATTCTACTTGCAGGTGATCAAGTGGATGCAAACTCCGACAGAGTTGTCAGCCCTCCGGGACTTCCAGGACTGGAAGGAGACGTGCGACGAGAAGGGCCAGCCGTACTGTTCCCTTCCAAACGCGTGTCCCTTGACGACCAGGGAGCTGCCAGGTGAAACCCTCCGCCTGTTCACCTGCATGGAGTGCCCGAACTATTATCCATGGCTGTTGGACCCGACCGGTGACGGGTTCACCGCGAACAAATGAGCGGGTGCAGACAGCAAATCGGTCGGTCGAGATCGCGTCGGATCGAGGATCACGCGGAATCGATCCCAAAGACCGAGCGGGATTTTCCATTGGAGAGAGAAGCGGGGAAAACGTTTCGCGACGCACGATGTCTCTTGTCGATGAGATTAGAGCATCCTTTGAGTCGAATACTGACACGAAAACATTACAAAATTTCATACACTATAAATGATTCTAGAGAAAAGTCATTCTAGAGAATTTCTAATTTTCCTCAGAGTATCACAGCTCGAAGGACGTCTGTAAAAAGAAGTTTTTTGAGGACGTAATTTGTAATTTGTGAATTAAATTTTCTGGTGAGAGTCTTTCGCGTCAGGATTTTACAGCAAGCGTTCGCGAAACGTTTCGATCGCCAGTTGCGAACGAAAGGATTCGCCTCTTGAGCGGAAGGAGCGAGTCCTCCGAGAGGACACTCTACTTGTACATAACCACCGTATTACCTTGCCCTCCCTGAGTACCGTCAGCTCCCTAGAATCTCACCGGCTCGTCGGTCCTTGCTGAGGATCGATCGTCATCCGGAAGGATCGTCGCTCAAAGGACTCGACGCCGGATTGTCCCTTGGTTACATGTTTTTTTAGCGGTTAAGAGGCGCGCGAGAGGTTAACGTGATTTTTAGAATATTGCTTAAAGTATTTCTGAATAAACGTTTTACGAAAACTTACGCCCTGCGGTGTCCCTTCTGTCTCCAGTTCACGACGAAAACTCCCTCCCGTCCCTAACAAAAGAAAGAAAATTTCCCTTGATAAACAATTATTTAATAAGTTCTCTTCACTTTTGGTTAGCAAATACTACTTTAGATGAGAAGACCTGTATTTTAATGCACTGAAGGATCGATTATTCAAATTGCGTTAAATAATTAACTGTGAAACGTAGGATTTATTTCCTTACCTCGTGTAAATTGCTGAAACGTAATGTTATTGTTTGAACTATCATACTGACTGTTTAATGTTGCAATTAACTTGCGAAAAGAGTAAAATAAAATTAAAACATCGGAGTTTGGTCGAAGTTAGAGCGATCAGTGGTTACTTAGGTTGCAATTTTGAGGATTCTAGGATATTGGTCCTAGGTAGCTTATCAGTGACAAATTGTTACGTCCTGCGCCAAGATCGAAGCATTTTATTATTCCAAGCGAGGATACGCTCCCAGTAGCCTTGGAAGTAATCGATAGGCGGCAGCCTGCGGATCGTGAAATGTCACTTCAGGCTCGTCCCTGGTTTTATCAAATAGCCCGGGGGCTCCTTTCGATTTCGGACAACATTCCTTCTCGGCCCCGAGTCCTGATTCAGTAAACGAAATGGCGGGGAGCATTCTTTGCACTTTCTTCGGAACAATTCGCGAAAAATTTCTCTTGCCGAGTATCGAAAGATTTTACCTCTTTTGTTGCTTCCAGAAATATGTTTGCTGATTAACGATAATATTTCAGCACTGACATTTTACTTCATTGCAGCACCTCCATTCGCTTCGAACTGGTAATTGTAAGTAAAACGTTACACAAGTGTTTATTTATGATAAATATGTATTACCTATGCACGACAAAATGTATGGATAATTAACTCGACAAGTTGCTTGTTAACACGTAATTTGTTTCGATATCTTATCTTTTTCCGTTTCGATATCTTATCTTCTGCCGTTTCGAAAATAAAGTGACAAACATTACTTGAAGATTTTACATTTTTCAAGTAGCAAGAATTCGTCTAACAAATCTCTATTAATCGTGGAATTAAATCTAATGAATCATTGAAACTATCAAACCTGCTCGATAGCGTACAGTTCATTTTATGAAAATGTCGCTAACCATTCGAAAGATTCGAATCTTTTTTATCATGATGACGCTCCACGGTATACAGGGAAAGAAGAATATTTTCTTTCGTACGTTACAGTTTATTGCATTAACAAAATGTACATATTTATGTCCCTATACACAACTCGTCGCACAACTTTGATTTATGAATCGGTGAATCATCCCCCGTGGCATGAACTCTCTTCCTCTATGGCATTCTTGTTCCTTACGGGAAACTCTCGAAACGACAGAACGCTGTGTACCGTGTGAGTGTGTGCTATTTATACGCGACCAGTTCACCTTGATCTGTCTTTTAAAAAAACGAAATCCGTCGACCATTCGTAAGGGACACGGATTGCGAGAAGAGAAAAGGATAATGGAATAAAAATCGCAGCGGACGCCGAAGAATATACACAAACGTGTCACCGTGTACTACCTCTTGGCTAACTATACATGGAAATATTATACAGAGTAAATTATTTAATATATAAATAAATGCAGCAGCCGAAAGAAGTCCGGCCAAGTGTTCCGTGCACGAAAACACTGCGGCCGTTAATACATTTGTCTTTATGAAATTAGTGTTTCTAACAGGTGGTAAACCATTGAGCTCTAGACATCGGTGTATCTAGGGAACGCGGGAAATCAATAAAAGAATGTCTATATACAATAATGCTTGCCGAGAACGGTGCAATGTTAACTGTTTATCACAGCAGCGTCAGATTCAACGTTGTTAAATAACCGAAGGTACCCGGAGGCTCCTTTTAGGAAATTGCAAATAATTCGGTGCATCACTGGAACCGTGCACACACGCGTTTGTATAAGGCCTACTTCCTCCTCTCTACTTCCATTAAGTTTTACGAGCCAGGAAAGGCGTGTGAAAAACTTCGATATTCAGTCTGATATCAGACAATCCTAGAGAAAGTGCTGCTCCTCGTGATCGTATCGAGAACGTACGTCTTGGGTCATATCCCGAGGTAGCTGCAGAAGATGAACGCGCCGCAGATGCTCAGGATGATCACGATGATGACGAACCAGAATGGCAGTGTGTCTGAAAGAAGATATATCAACAACTCCTCCTTTATTTTCTGTAAGATTAGATCAAGTAGACACTCACGTCTAAATGGAATACTGTGTATACAAATCTTGTTGTCCACCGAGATGCTGACGACAGCAGTTTCGGTGTTACTGGTGATCGCTGGGCCGTCCAGTTTAGTAGGCAAGAATTCCAAGCCAGTTACGAACATGCTATGGGCTCCAGGAACGTGTAGAGCTCTCCTCAAGCTAAAGGCCACGTAAATGTCCACGCTGCCCGAGAACATTGTCCCGACAGCGACGAATTTCCCATCGTCGGATACTGCAAGCGCGGATAGCGTTTCTTTATAGGATGCTGCCTTCACTATATTCCCAGAATCGATGTCCCACATCTGCAGGAAGCTGATATTCTTTCCAACCACAGCGTTCGACAGCATGAACAGCTGCGTCTTGGACTTGTCTTCCTCCAATTTCCGGAACCGGCATCTTTTGTACATATACTTGAGGGCATTCGGAGGCGACCATGTCAGTTCCTTATCCTTGTTACCAGTGGACACATTCCACAGGAAAGCTTTACCATCTTTCGCGATGCTAGCAATCAATGCGCCGTCCGGACTGAAGTCTATATCGTCGATTTCTTTAGTATGCGCGTCTAGATCGTGCAGTTTATGCAGCTGTGGGAACTTCCATAGTCTTACGTGGCCGTCCGTGCCACCGGTGGCCATGAACTTTCCATTTAAGCTTATTCTGACGATCCTCTGCAGGGGCTCCTCCTCGCTGTAAACGTAAAACATGGAAAATAAAGAATTAGCTAAAGAAACGAATAAATGTGTTGCATTTGAAGCATAAGTAGCTACCTAAAATCAGTCTGTACACTGTCGGAAGGCTTCACAATCAATTGCAGCTTCTTGGTCTTGATATTGGAGTTATCATCCTTGATCTCCTCTATCCTCTCTTTCAAAGTATTGCTCTCTTCTCCTTTTTCCATATTCTTTCTGTGCCTAAGACCCTGTTTCGCATTATCCGTCTCTTTCACAACTTCTCCATTTTCCACCGTGACCACCTTGGTGTTTACACTGTACAATTGACAGTGGCTCTCCTGGCCAGCTGTGATCCAGGTTCTCTTGCCGTCGTTGTGAGCTGTGCAGTTCATGACAACGCTGGGACCTGTCTCGTGTCGAGTTACCTCTTCGGCTATAAACTGAGTTCCGTTGTGCGATAACTCAAATATTTCCTGCAACAAGACGATGCGATAGAATATGGTACTGGTATTGGTAGATGTGATTTTTGAGCATACAGAAGATACTTACAAATCCATTAGCTACACCAGTCTTCGAGGATCCTCCACCGCCACCTACGAGGATGTGTCTGCTGGTCAGCATTTGCAGGGTGTACAAGGGGAAGTTTACCCTGGCCAGCAGGCCACAATTGTTCCTCCTGGGTGGCATGATGTCAAGTAAACGTCTGCCGAGCCGCAAACCTTCTCTATTTTTGATCGCTGTCGCACAGACAGGTGTCCGCCGATAGCCGAGGATCACGACCAGCTAGAAAATCCGGATGTCGTCCAGGTGCTCCATCACGTAACAAGAAATCTGTTCCCATCGAACATTGTTCAACATTCAATGTGCATTCAGACACGTTCAACGGACGTCGTCACACGATACTCTGGCGAAACAGACGACAAAACAGCGATGAACACGTATTCAATCTCAGGATTGTTTCGGTTCCTCCCCGTTAGGTGGCAGTGACGTAGTTTTCCGCGTCGTGTGATTTTGTCACAGACAAGACGAGATCGAATGCAAGAGTGGTCACGCCCGAAGTTTCGCTCTTCACGCTACGGTCCTGCCCCCTAGCCTAATTTTTAGTCTAGCTCAGTCTAGATCACACCCCATTTTTAGCCTGGACACTATTATGACAGCGGAGTATTGAAATAAAACGACCAGTGAACTACATGACGGTGCAACACAAGTTATGTATATGTACAAAACAAACATTTTATGTATGAATCTTCCATGAATAAATAAAGATAATTTAGTAAAAAGCATATCTGCGTATATATTTATTAAACCACCAATTTTTCCCAACCGTCAGACTTCCTTTAGAGTACTACCTCCTTCGCTACCATGTTCTCCTAATACAAAACTCAATTTTCGGGGTTTTCAAAAACTTTGGCAATTTTCGAACGTCTGACTTGCCGTTGACTTGTGCTACTGAAATTTTTCGAGCGTCTGGCTTGCCGTTGACTTGTACTACTGAATTTCGGATACCTCCTTCGACATCATGTTCTCCTAATACAAAGTTCATTTTACGAGGTTTTCGAAAATTTTCACCAAATTTTGGCCGTCTGACTTGTCGTTGACTTGTACTACTGAAATTTTTCGAGCGTCTGGCTTGCCGTTGACTTGTACTACTGAATTTCGGATACCTCCTTCGACATCATGTTCTCCTAATACAAAGTTCAATTTACGAGGTTTTCGAAAATTTTAACAAAATTTTGGCCGTCTGACCTGTCGTTGACTTGTACTACTGAAATTTTTCGAGCGTCTGGCTTGCCGTTGACTTGTACTACTGAAATTCGGATACCTCCTTCGACATCATGTTCTCCTAATACAAAGTTCAATTTACGAGGTTTTCGAAAATTTTCAGAAATTTTCTAACTTTGTATTAGGAGAATATGATGTCGAAGGAGGTATCCGAATTTCAGTAGTACAAGTCAACGGCAAGCCAGACGCTCGAAAAATTTCAGTAGTACAAGTCAACGACAAGTCAGACGGCCAAAATTTGGTGAAAATTTTCGAAAACCTCGTAAATTGAACTTTGTATTAGGAGAACATGATGTCGAAGGAGGTATCCGAAATTCAGTAGTACAAGTCAACGGCAAGTCAGACGCTCGAAAAATTTCAGTAGTACAAGTCAACGACAGGTCAGACGGCCAAAATTTTGTTAAAATTTTCGAAAACCTCGTAAATTGAACTTTGTATTAGGAGAACATGATGTCGAAGGAGGTATCCGAAATTCAGTAGTACAAGTCAACGGCAAGTCAGGCGGCCAAAATTTGGTGAAAATTTTCGAAAACCCCGTAAATTGAACTTTGTATTTGGAGAACATGATGTCGAAGGAGGTATCCGAAATTCAGTAGTACAAGTCAACGGCAAACCAGACAGCCGAAAATGCTTTACTTAAAATTTTCAAAGATGTTCTACTCTAATTCTACTATCGCATATGTACAGGGTGGGGAAGAAAGAATATTAATTCATTAATTTGTAACAAATATTCTTTATTTTTCACCAAAAGATTACAATATTAAATGTATATCGTGGCGAGATGAAACGAAGGTGTCTAGCAGGATTGTGGTGGCGTACGTATGCAGACAGGGGCTGCTAATTTTTATTTCAGTCAGCTTAATCCTCGTGAAATTTTGCATCAGAGACGAGTGTAATGTAACTTATGGAGTAATGAAGCGCTAGAAATAGAAAGGAACACAATTAGCACTCGATGGTTAAATAGACATTGGGGAAAGTGATAGAACGACAATAACTTGAGACTCGAAGTAATATTATTCGCGATGATAAAAGAAAACATTTGAACAATCTTGAATAATACAGTTTGTTCTGAGGGTGGGTAACATTGCAAAATGTAATGTCAGTGATCTTCTGTACCGATGGAATACAGTTTAATTGACTTGAAACTTGAGCATGTTGCCACTGATGGCGCAACAGGTCTGTTTGCCCATTTACACTTTTCCGAAGGTATAGAATCGAATATGAACATAAATCGTTGCTATTAATATCCGCTACTGTATAAACTCGTTGCAGAGGATTTAAAAATGACATAATAAAGCTATATAGAGAATTCACTTACATATAAAATTAAATACCGTGGGGTTGCAGCGACTTGCAGAAGACCGCAAACGGCAAGATGGCTGGTGCCATAGTGCGTTGTTTTCAGGTCCCAAGGAGACAATTGGGTGAGTTTTGACGTTACCGTTTTGTTTTTTTTTAAGCAAAAGACTTGTTCGAACTAAAGGAAACAATTGGCAACCGATTGTTCATTAATTTTCCACTGTTTCTCACGAATCTATAGAGTCTTCGACATTTTGCGTCTTCGTTTTCAACAAGGTTATGTAATTAAAGAGATTTCGTTAATGTTTCAGGTCTCCTAGGATCATCTTTGGCCCAGCAGCAGCAGAGAACGCTTGCTGATGCCGCACCGGAAGGGAAGGTAAGGTTTCTTTCATTTGCACGTTTAATTTAGAGATTGCACAATGTGCAATATATATGTACATATATATGCAAGATATATGTATCATAGTCTTCCTTCCATTTGTAGAAGAAAGGTGGTCCTCTGGCCGACCAGGACCGTATTTTCACAAACTTGTATGGAAGGCACGAATGGAGGTTGAAGGGTGCCATGAAAAGAGGAGATTGGTACAAAACAAAAGAGATCTTGAACAAGGGTGCAGACTGGATCATCAACGAGATTAAGGTCTCTGGATTGAGAGGTCGTGGAGGTGCCGGTTTCCCATCTGGCATGAAATGGTCCTTCATGAACAAGCCATCGGATGGAAGGCCAAAGTATCTGGTAGTTAATGGAGACGAAGGAGAGCCTGGTACCTGTAAGGACCGCGAAATCCTCCGCCACGATCCACACAAACTGGTGGAAGGTTGTCTGATCGCTGGTCGTGCAATGGGAGCTTGTGCAGCTTACATTTACATCCGTGGAGAATTCTACAACGAGGCATCCAACATGCAAGTGGCCATAGCGGAAGCCTACCAAGCTGGACTCATTGGGAAGGATGCCTGTGGCTCTGGCTACAACTTCGACATTTATGTCCAACGTGGAGCTGGTGCCTACATCTGTGGAGAGGAGACGGCACTCATAGAATCTATCGAAGGAAAACAAGGAAAGCCCAGACTGAAACCACCATTCCCAGCAGACGTTGGCTTGTTTGGCTGTCCTACGACCGTCACCAATGTCGAGACTGTGGCTGTGGCTCCTGTAGGTATTCCGCATTGTTGTGAAACAATCGCGTATAGAGACACAGCACCTCTAAAATTAATATTTCTTTTTATAGACTATTTGCCGACGAGGCGGAGCCTGGTTTGCGTCATTCGGCCGAGTGCGTAACCACGGCACGAAATTGTTCAACATCTCCGGCCACGTGAACAACCCGTGCACCGTGGAAGAAGAAATGTCCATTCCTTTGAAAGAACTGATCGAGAGGCATGCCGGCGGAGTGATCGGCGGATGGGACAACCTGATGGGAGTGATTCCCGGAGGCTCGTCCACACCTGTCATTCCCAAAAGGTGCTACACTCTCATCTGTTTCATTGTAATTTGAACCACATCCGTCCCTCATTTCAGGAACTATATCCGTCCTTCGGTGTTAAATTGACACAGCGATTAAAAAAATCAATGAAATAATAAGGTAAACAGTTATTCTTCGATGTTTTTTTATTCAAATCGATGAGTTAACATTTACATCTTAGGTTTTCCAGTTATGAGTTTCTTATTGAAAAAATAAAACTCACGAAGTTTTGGACAGACTTATACCTACAAATAACGGAACAGCATAATTTATTTCAGAAAACCTGTGTCAAATTGACACGAGGGACGGATGAGGGTTAAAAAAAATCAGGTCATTTGGTACAATTATAAAAAAGTTGTTCTATCTTTAGAGGTGTACGAACACTTTGTACACCCACTGTAAGTCCGTGAAAAACTGGTTGTTGAACTAATAATAAGGGTTTACTGTATCTAATAAGTCACAGCTCTACTATTAAGTTATCACTGATACATAAACTCTTAGTTAAGCCATTGAAACAATGTTGCAGTGTCTGCGACACAGTATTACTGGACTTCGACGACCTCGTGAGAGCGCAGAGCTCGTTCGGCACAGCAGCCGTGATCGTGATGAACAAACAGACGGACATGATCAAGGCTATCACGCGGCTCCTCAGTTTTTACAAGCACGAGTCCTGCGGGCAGTGCACTCCGTGCCGCGAGGGTATCACCTGGATGTTCAAGATTCTGCAGAGGTACCTTCCGACCTTATTCTGAACCTTCCGAGCAGCGGTAACGTTTCAATTAATTTTCAGATTCGTCGAAGGAAAAGCTGAAGAGCACGAGATAGACATGTTGTGGGAGTTGACCAAGCAGATCGAGCTGCACACAATCTGCGCGTTAGCCGACGGTGCCGCGTGGCCGGTGCAGGGTCTAATCAGGCATTTCCGGCCAGAAATCGAGGCACGAATTAGGGACCGCAAACAGGGCGCCGCCGCTAACTGAATACAAAGGTAGTGACTAGACAAAGCCGAATTTTCCACGGTTTAATTACGCGATCGAGCCAGGTGAAAGGAAGAAAGTGCGGACTGTATGAAACCTGTTGTAAGATTTTGTATTTATTTTCAGTGTACATAGCGAATCCACGCGCGGTGTAGTCACGTTTCCTATGTATATACGCCGGACCCTGGTTAAATCTTGGCGGTTCGGTGAATAAAACACATAGAAAAACACGTCGTTCTTTTCCTGGGGTGACTCAAACCTTTGCGTTGTTCAACTTTGGCTCTGGGACCTCAGGTGGCATAATCTTTTGAATCCTGTCACGCGTAGATTACGAAGGAATGAAAATTTGGAGCGAGGGAGGTACCGAACGATACTTTGTGTTTATTCGTCCATTATACAAGAAAAAATTCTCTAGCTCTAACGTTCCGCTGACTACAGTACAGATAATAATGTCGCTCGGATACGGTACAATGTGCGTATACAATATATATATATCGTATACAATACAAATATATATATGTATATACATACAAAAGCGTTCGCTCGATTTACAGACCGACGAATTTTCTCTCTCTCTCTCTCTCTCTCTCTCTCTCTTTCGCACTCTCGTTCTCCAGCAGCCGTTTTAATCGGGACTGTCTTTTTAAAGGATATCGTTCCTTTTCTATATTTTTTCTGTTTTTTTTTTCTCTCTGTTTACATTGTATATATATCTTTGTTTTGTCTCTTGCTCTCTCTTTCCTCATTTTTTCTCTCTCTCACACGCACGCTCTCTCGCCGTTTTTTTTGTCAATGTCAAGTTACGTTACTTAAATAAAATTAAGCTAGCCATTACATTCGGAATAACTCTCGACGAAGATTATCCCGGGTGAGTTAGTAAGCGCACACACTGTCTTTTATGATAGGTCCATTGTTACGTTATCTCCCACGTTCTTTGTCTACCTCTATCTACCTAAAAATCTCTGTCCACCTGCCTATGGTCGCGTCTCGCTCTCGAAGGACCGCGAGTGGCGGCGAGAGATTGTCAAAATGACAGTGTCAGTGCTCCTGTGGTGTCTGGCAATGTTCATTGACTTCTCTCGGGTCTGGGAATTATTCTATTTTATTTCATACTAGTCCAAAGGTTCGTTGAATAGGTATACAAAGCTCTTTTCTTTATAAAACGATAGGTTTGTTGTTCCCTTCACGCCGGCACATAGCTGTCTTTTCCATTCTCGCTTGTTTGTAGACTGCGGATCATTATGCAAAACGATCATTTTTAATCACAAGGTACTGGAACCAAATTTATTTCCTCATTCAATAATTTCGATAACTTTATAATGTATCGATATTCTTCAATTCCTATTATCTTTCCCAATTTTGCAATAAATGCATAACATCCACAGTCTACTTGTTCGTTATTGAAATTAACACGTTCACTGCCACCGTCACGGATCACTGGCCACATTAATTTGTTATACAGTAAACACTCAAATACTGTCCGGGGACGATTGTTGTTGGCTCGGGTATATCCGAGTCAAAGTTTCGGTCGCAAGAAAGAGTAGCGTATTGGAAACAAAGAGTATTAAAGCATTAAAAATGCTTTATTTTTCATTATTTCGTACTCGTACTCATCGAAATTGTTCTATTTAGTATTGAAAACATTTTAACAGAGCCGATAAGCCGCAGAACAAATGCTGGCAGTGAACGTGTTAAGAAACGCTTGTCGGAGGGGGACGCTGGGACACAAACGATCAGGGGCCAGATTACTCATGCTAGGTCCAGTAATGCGTAGCCTCTTCCAGCTTCTCCCTTGTAAAATCTTTTTGAAATTTGTCTCTGAACCTTAGGGTTTCGTGGAGCACAGGTTGAAGATCATCGCTGTGAATTCTAGGCTATTCCGTTGACCTTGACGAGCCTCGTGATCCACAGATCGGATCCCCGTCGCCTCTCGCGGATCCCTAACTCCGTGTAGCCCCGCTAGAGCAGACGCGCGTGTCTCGTAGCAAAATAATGTACGACGTTAAATCTCGTTATCTCACATGGTTCGATTGTACTTGTCGCAAGTCCCCGATCGGACGCGATGTAACAAGATACACGATATGATTGAAATGAAGCTCTCTCGCTTTCTCACTCTCTCACATTCTCTCTCTCTTTCTCTCTCTCGCCGGACGCTCGCGTTCTTTGGCATGATCTGGTTGGCTATCCTCTGGCAAGATCACGCACGCAATCGTGTTTTTTTTTTATTTATTTCGGAGACCCATGCCGCTGGACCTGCGCCACTGTTTAGTATCCTGTATATGTATATAGATACGTATATACAGGGTGTCCCAGAATAAGTGTAACTCCCGGAAATGGGAGGTTCCTTGGGTCATTTCAAGCGATATTTTCCTTTACAAAAATGGCGTCCGCGGCTTTGTTTAGGAATTATTAACGAAAAACACGGACCAATCAGAGCGCGATCTAGACATGCGACGGCAGGTTAGGCCAATTGACAGTTGGCGCGTCGGGCCGACTGTGCTAACTCGCGTCTAAGTCGCGCTCTGATTGGTCCGTGTTTTTCGTTAATAACTCCTAAACAAAGCCGCGGACGCCATTTTTGCAAAGGAAAATGTCGCTTCAAATGACCCAAGGAACCTCCCATTTCCGGGAGTTACACTTATTCTGGGACACCCTGTATATATACATAATTATTACATATGTATATGTACGTATAATCAGCCATAAAAATAGACGCGATTCTATTGCAGTTTCCTACGTCAGCCACCTTTGTCTACGCGGCTCTCGAGGATGATCGCTGAACGCCAGTCATTGACGATTCTCACCTCTTTTTATTTTTTAATCATTCTCCGCTCGCGTGAGCCGCGAGGTCCTTCGAGGACAGACCGGGACAGACGCCATCGCTCTTTCTCTAAATCTGCACACCCGATTATACGTTTTCCTCCTGCTTGTTTGATTTATGTTCTTGTACTTCTGTCGCTAGACTGCGGACCCTTGTGCAAAATACATGTTTTACTTCAATATCAACGATTCGAAATGAAATACATTGCGTGACGATTTCGGCGCACAGGTTCGATCAATTGTTAAAACAAGCAATTTTGCAATTTAAGAACCATTTTCAGGAGGAAAGTTGCGTCTGTAAAATAATATATACTGTACTGTGTGTTAAACACAGTGAGATGACAGCCAACAAAAATTTTGCCATACTAGCTATATGTAAAAGAATAATGTATATTCAAAAATACAACTTGGTTGACTCCTAGCTGGTAGACAATGTACTAAAATTGGCAAAATTGGTTTTAATATTTGATCGAACCTGTGCGCCGAAATTATTACAGGATTTCTATTAAATATCTACGATCGACAATACGGAACATTTAAAATAGAGAAATGTTCTGAATACGTAGAACATAAATTTTTACAATTCTTTTGTTTTTCATCGTTTCGCGTTTCTCCTACTACATTTTTGTATGAAATGCGCAAAATCTGCAGTCTATTAATCACTTTACTTATCGCAGACTCATCTGACAAGCTTTCAGAAGGGGTTTAACGGTTTCGTTTCAAACGAATTTCATCGATCATACCACGCAGGGTAATTATTGTATCGAATTTGCTGAAATAAATCCGTCTCTGTGGATCGTCAATTTCGAAAAAATACTGGATAATCTCCGGTAGGCAATGTGTTAATTGTATATCGTGTTTGTGCCCGGTCTACGCAGCTGTTCAGATGAACTCGTTTGATGAACAGGACCATGCGCGGCTCGCGAGATTCAAGAGGAAATGATGAGCACCTGCGCCATTTTGGTGTCGGCCGAATCGGTGGGAAAGCGGGCGGCACCTGATTCCCTGTGTATCTTTCAACATCGAGTCAATCTGCAAAAGCTTCTCTACAGTTTATGTAAAGATCCAACAACCTTTTCTTGTACTGGTAACATTTCCGCCGATATTAAAGTTAAAATCACAAAGCCGACTGACTCGACGCGTATACAAGAATCTAGGAAATTATTGGGTTGGTCAAAAGATTCGAAGAAACATATAGCCTCGGTAAATGAAACTGTGAGGAATTTGAATGTTGTCCATTTTATTCGAAAATATCCATATATGTGGCCAACCTAATAATTACAAACTCAATCAAAACCGTGACAATTAATTGTCAGCCTGAACTTCTACTCACGATAAAAAACCGGCTAAAAATACTGCATCTAACAAAAACAATCTAACAACCAACCCTCTCGCATCCGCGAACAAAGCGAATCCAAGACACCAAAAGAATGGAATGGGTAAAAATTTGCTCTCGACATGCGAAAGTGTTGAAGAACATCAATTCCAGTCGATGGACCAAGAAATCGCATAGACACTGATCCTAATCGACGATCCTATGCTACAGGGTGTACCTGTAGATTAGAACCCAATTCCATGGTCGCGATCCTCGAATACTACACGGGACCCGTGGTCCCGTCATAAATCAAGAAACCGAACGACACGGACATCGATTCGGGACATAGTAACATCAATCTTCTCTCGATGGCAGTGACTTCTGGGCCGACCCGCCTCCGTAGAACCCGTAAGATCGTTCCATCACGATCGATGAAGCGATCTATCAGCGAATCACTCCGATTCGGATCGATATCACGTTATTTCGCCAACCTGACCGTGTGTCCTAATTAGGTGTCGCGCGGCAACGAGGTGTACGTTCTACCTTGAACTTTCATTCCCCGAAATTCACCTTTCTTTTACATATCCAATGTTCAACGCGAGTCTCAGATGATCACTAGACTGCGGACCTTATGCATTTATGTGAAAAACGAGTAGATGCAATTAAAAACTGTAAAGCTCAAGAAATTTGCAGCTTACGATCATTATTAATAGACTTCCGACGTTTATGCGTTTACATAGAATGTTGTTAAAGTACAAATTGTTATGCTTCTAATTAATTCTACCAAATCAGATCGTTTGGTACAATTATAAAAATGTAATTCCATTTTAAAAAGTATACGAACACTTTGTACACCCACTGTATAAAATTTGCATAAAGATCCGCCGTCTAGCGATCGCTTTCGTTCAAATTCGACGACTGGAGTACAACTGGTGAGAAAATCGCGAAACGCAGCGGGGTACGACGCGTTTAGGAAATCCCACCTTTACAAAATAGTGAGAGTGTGAAAATGAACGATACTCTTTCATCCACATCCAGCTCATCAGGAATCACCTAAGTCTATTAAATCGCGACGAAGCTCGTTAAGGGTGTGAATCCGAGTTCTACTGTGAGAGACACACAGGGCTAGACACATATACGTACACGTGGATTGCAACGGTTCCGCATATGGGGATCCTTGTCTCTATTAGAGACGTATCCCAAGAACGGCCTAATTTTGCGTTTTGGAGGAGCAATCTACATTATTCGATACCATGTAGCTGACCCGCGAGAAGTAACGTGAGAGGCGACAGTGCTGCCGCCTATCGTGGCTTTCTAGTGACATTTTCATAAACCTACGACAGCCGATTAATGTAAATTGCGTATCGAAAACGCAGAATTAGGCCATTTTTGGGATACGTCGCTAATAGATTGATCTATTATCTAGCGATTGTGACTACATACTTGCAACCCTCGTGTACATATACTTGTCTAGCGCTGTGTGTCTCTCACACTCGAGAGTTCCTCGTCGAGGTAAAATTCGGCTCCGCACCCTTAAAAGCGAGCGTGTGCAGCAGGCGACAGCTAATCAGAACGCAGTCGAGTCTCTCGGAGACAACCCGGCTCGTCCGTGGCCAGCGTCCAGGTAAAATCGCGAGTCCAGCGACCCGGTCGCGGGGGTTTTGTGGGTACGTGTACGATGGTCGAGATCGCTCGCTGGCGGATGGAAGGCACGGGGTAAGGATATCAAAAAGGGGTACGAAGGGTGATGACAACAGCTCGTTTGCTCGACGGTGGTGTTCCCCGAGACTTCTGCGACTATCGGTCCTCCTCGGCCCAGTCGCTGGCTGCCCAGGCGGGCAAAGGCGTTTCGTACTCCCAGCCGGGTCCGCAGTAGCGCCACGCGTGCAGATACATCACCAGGTCGGAGGGCTTCGGATCCCTGTACTTCACTTTGCACTCGTAGCAGTGCGGGTCCACGGTCATCTTGTCGTTCGCGAAGCTAGAGTCTGGCGGTTCGGAGCCTGTCTGTGTGCCAACCGTCACCTTCAGGGACTGTTCCTGTTGCTGTTGCTGTTCCTCTTCACCAAGTCCAGGTGTGGACGAAGGAGATCCATCCTTCTCATTACCAAGCACTCGGTCCTCCATATCTAACTTCGGCTTGAACAGACTCATCTCCGAGTCACCGTCCATCCCCAGCCAGTTCTCAGCGTTGTGGATGCTGATCAAGTCGCGGACAAGCTCCTCGTCCGTTTTCTCGATGTTACCACCCTTGCCCTTTTGAGGACCGAACACCACGTGGTTGTACAAAGGGTCGTTCACCACCGGGTAGCCTAGATACTGCAGATGCACGCGGATCTGGTGCATCCGACCCGTCTGAGGCTTGCACAACACCACCGAGGACTTCCCGTTGTAGCTCAGACGCTTGAAACGAGTGATGCAGTCCTTCCCCTTCTCGGACACCTTGCACACGCCGATCTTGTACGAGACCACCTCGATCGGCTCCGAGCACACCACCTCCTCCTCCGGGAATTCACCCTCCACTCGACACACGTACTGCTTGTGTACCTGAAATGGCGATGGAGTTTGTATTATCGAGAACGCAGGAACGGGTTTCCATAGATGACCGCAACACGCGTTACGTAACCACACACACCTGTCGATTTCTTATTTGTTGCTCCATCTGTCTCGCCTTCTTCGGCGTCCTACCGAAAAGGAGAATTCCGCTGGTCAGTCTGTCCAACCTGTGGATCGTCCTCAGGTTCTTCAGGTTGTACTCCTTCGCCAGGATGAAGACCACGGTGTTGTGTCGATACCGTCCGCACGGGTGCACCTGGAATCCCAAAATGAAATAATTCAATGCGATTCGAACGACAACGATCACGCGGGTGTTCATGCAAGGAACAACTTTGTTACGGCGATCTTAAACTGAACAGAGTAAGTGTCTGTAAAAGTTTCGAATATGAAACTCGGAAAAATTGAATTTCGGTCACGAGGAACACGCGCGTGCCCAAAGCTTCGCATCAACTCTGAGGAATCCGAAGTGGAGCCATCAATGGAAACGATCCCGGTGGATGAGTGCCGTTAAAAGCCACGATAAAAGCTCCGGTGCAGCAAGCGGTAGCGAAGCGTTCGATCGGCCGTTCGCCGAGGGGCGGCTTTTTAAATTAAAAGGCGCGTGGGCGGTCGTTTTCTCGGTTGCAGGTGCCCGGGGGCAGTTTCCATCGGGCCATTAGAATATTAGCTGGCACGCGTTGGTACCCGTTGGATCGCATTGCATCGCGTTCCAAACGAAAGCTTCACGGGGAACCGCGTGACGAGGCCGGAACACGTGTACACACGTGCACACACGTGCAAACACGACACTGAGAGAGAAACCCGACTATCTGGATCCATTTCTGGCCGATGGTGGTGATGCGATTCGGGACGTTTGCGGGGGTGTGCCACCGAGGGAAATAAAAACAGGTGATATCGACGCGACAAAGGAGGAAACGATTCGGAGCGGCCGCAGCCGTTTGCGGGACCGATGTTTGCGCATCCAAGCTGTGCCCTGCATCCTGCTTGTGTCCCCTACTGTCCTGTGGACACAGCGACCGGCTGATCCGGAACAGTCGGCCCCAAAAAATACGACGACCACCCCCATCCCAACCCGCTCGATAGCCGAGAAATGGGCTTTCGATAATTGTTTTCGCCGCCCGACATTGTCACAGGAAATTTAACGCGTTGCTTGGACGCCACGGTATACATATACCATCGTGGTATCATTTCTATTAGATTGGCGACTAAATTCGCGAACTTCTGTTTTATATGTAACTATTTATCAGCAGAAAAGATTGAGGGAGTAGGGGATCCCTTGTCTAGGACATTTATCAGTGTACTGAAACATTGTGCAGAAAAAATTTTTTTTTGTGGTAACACAAGATATAAAAATATACAAGAATATTCAAGAATAGTGTAATTATATATACAAAATAGATATGAACTATAAACACGATATATATAAACGTAATCATTAAATTATAAAAACGATTCGTACGAGGACGAAACACGTTCCCACGTAAGCCCATGTTTTGACCCAAAATCTAGTAATATTCTAGTAATGTCACAGAAGTACCCTCGCCCCTTAAGCAGAACGAGTCAGACAGTGGTCAGATAAGGGCGATTACCCTGGTGCCCGAGAAACGAAGGAATATACGATCCTCAATGAACAATCTGTGTAAATCAGTGCTATCACTATTGTCTTGATCTGAATACTACTACATCTCTAACCTTTCACTTTTCTTTCAGGGTCAAGGAAAATCAGCTTCACCAACTTGATCTCAACACTTTTTAAACTCACTTTCAAGATACCCAACACCGAAGGACTTCAACCAATATTTCAATACTACTTCTCGATATGATTTCAATCTTTGCCCATTCTCACAAACCATATCCGTCCCAAGAGATCCCACCACCACCTAATTTTCCAGCCCCTTTCCACGAAATCCCACGAATCAGACATTGCGAACACCTCGAACGCGAATATCAGCGAGGTCGAACTTCCGTTCCGGGTTTAATCGGCCCATAAAAAAAGGAGTAGAGCCCTCGTCGTCGGATATGAGTATGCTCGTGGCTGTTCTAGGATCGTCGAGATATCCTCGGCTCGCAATAAAGCGACCGGAGGACTTGTTCGAACATCTCGAAGGTCCTTGGGCCAACGTTGATGGTCTGTCGGTGCCGGGGAACTATTTAAGGCGTGAATGGCGAATAAACGGGGATAATAAACAGGAAGTAGCGGCCCGTAAAGACCCGTTGACAGCCGGCCGACACCGAGAGCCACTCGATTCCCCGGATAATCCTGTCTACGTCTACTCGAACGCCTCGTTTCCTCTTCTATGCATGCTTGACCTAACCAGTGACATGCTCGCGGACGTATCTCACCGTGGCTGGCACACTCCCCTTCCAGGTCAAACTATTTTTCTTTTTAAGGGGGTAGAGTACCCACGTGACATTACTAGAATCTAACCAGAATATTACTAGAAAACAAGTGAAAACAGGGGTTTACGCGGGAACGTTTCACATCCTCATACGATTATATTTTGAGCTGAGTGAGGGCTCATTCGAAAGAGGAAGGTTGCACGCAGTGCACTCTTCTCATGTTTTCTTTAGATGATGTTTATATGAAGTAATATGAGTGTCCAAAGTAGGCGAAACAAATGAAGAAAAATTCCGGAGATTCCAATGTATTTTCCGTGCACAAAAAGATTTTTCTCGCGAAAAAATCGAGAAGACCGCACTGCGTGCAACCTTCCTCTTTCGAATGAGCCCTCACTCAGCTCAAAATATAATCGTATGAGGACGTGAAACGTTCCCGCGTGATCGCATTCAATTGTTCCCCAGATTCCCTTCATGAAGGGTGAGTAGAAGCCATTTAGTTCAGCTACTTAGACGAGATGGCGCTTAGTCAGGTGAACTCAGGTGAATTATCAGCGTAGATTCGTAACAACAAAAGTGTAAAGGGCATGAAGCCACTCGGATCCATTAATAGCAATGAAGATAATGATTAAAAGAAAAAAACCTGTAATTATAGCGAAATTGAAGCGTTAGATTGATGCAAATGTATGTTCATCACTGTTGCCAAATTGGTTTTTCGCGCGGGGGTTGGTCACAATGAAAAATACCATAGTCACGTGGGGCCTCTACCCCCTTAAATATTAAATTTTGTCGATCGTAACAATTTTATAGAAAATGTATAATGTTTTCGGCGCACAGGTTCGATCAACTTGATCAATTTGATCGAACCTGTGCGCCGAGAAGATCATTTTCTATATTTTACTTTTTCACGATAACAGACTTCCCAAGCTAGACTTAATGTTTTAAGAAGATTCCCGGCCACTCTGTTGCTTCACGCGCGATTTAAAAAATAGAAACATCGTACACCCTTCTTACCCTGATTTTGCACGCAATTTCGCTGCCAACGTGCATTGAATTTGTCGGGAGCCAATAACGAGAAAATTGCGTCGGTATATCCCGATCAGAACGCGTGCGTTTCAACGGCATTCTACTACGGTATAATAGCAACAATAATAATAGCAACAAGGGTCTTTAGCGGGGACAATGGAGCGACATGTTTGGGATGGAAAGAGCTTAAAGAACAGCGAAACGAGGACAAAGTAAATTCGCGATACGACACGGTAGACGCGAGAAGCGACAGGAAAAAGGAGCATAAATTAATTAGTAAATAAATGAGGGAAAATGAAATACCGGTGACGATGTCATGTGATGAGCTTCACGGAGTAAGCGCTGTTATTAAACCGAACGCGGAAGTAATTCTATAAAGCTGAAAAGAAGCTCGGGAGAAAAAAAGGGACAGGGTGAAAGCATTAAAATGATTTTAATTTAGAAGATGCGACGAAATTCCCTGTGTCGCGATTAGCCGTCAAAGAGCAACAAATTAATACGCTTACGGCGGAATAAAATAAATTACGTTCTTGAACAAGGGTGACAAAAGATTAATTTTTTCACGAATATAAATATCGTCTCAGAGCTTTTGTGCAGGGATAAAATGTTTCAAGTGTCCACAATGTTTGCGTGACTGCGTCAGAATTTGCGAATTTAACTATGAAAATGTTTAAACGCAATTATCAGTGCACCTTTACAGTTGCAAACGTTCAGCTAATATTGACCGAAACCACGTATACGAGTGAATTTCTATTTTACAGCTGATAGGAATGAAACGAATAAGTTGGCAGTAAATTGTCCCTTTGACGGCTGTTTCCAAAAATTGTGGAGAGTTTTGTACACGCGTAAAGCCACGATTCGATCAAACATTTTGCAATTGGATCAAACGACCTGCGTGTCACAGAAATTTCGAACAGCGGTCACAGAGAAATGGGATTTTCCCGGAACACGAATAAAGTCATCGAGTGATCCGTAAGTCGAGAAACAGTGGCCAGGCCCGGCTATTGTTGCTCCCGGCAGTGAAATGATCGTTCGAGCATTCGCGAGAATGTTTTTCCAACGATTAACCGAAACGGTAATGAACGGTAATTAAGCGTCGTACAATGTTTCGCGGCAGTTTCTCTTTGGCCGCTGGTGAGTGGACGCGACGCGACTCGTAAATTAAACGAAGAACGCGCAACAAAAAGCCCCGGGCCCGTCGAACGTGTTTCGAGTCATTAAAAAATAATTAATCCCTTTTCCTGGTCTCGTTACATTCGCGCGCAACAGCTATGCCGCGGCGGAACGAAGACGGATTGCTATTATTGTTGTCGTTGCTGTTCGCGAGCGATTTTCCGTCCAAAGTTTTGCTGCCGGATACGGGCCGAGTGCAGTTAATTATTGTTGGGGAATGGGGAATTTTGTTTTTAATTAAACCTCGATCGTGTTGATTTTGGGGCGGTTGTGACGGGTTTGTGAATTAATAATCTATTACATTCGAAATCATATTTTAAACTAACCTCGTTTGATTAAAAACGAACAAGGAATTAATTAGGGAAAGTGATGGAAATTAATTGGATGGAATTTAACACGATAAAAGAATTTAAGAATGTTGATGTACTACTTCGAAATTGTTAAGATTAATAGAGAAACGAGAGAATTTTGAAATTTGTATTAGTTTCTAAAATTTTGGTTTGCTTACGGTTTAATAGATCGTAGTTCGTTAGATTGCAGCGCGAGGCAACGATTCATTTAATTATACAGGGTGTCTCAGCCGAAGCAGGCCACCTAAATATCTCCTTTATTTTTAATGACACGAAAAATATTAATGGCATAATTTAAATGGTGTCGAAGGAAGAATTTGTTTTTCTTTTATTCCAACTTGTAGTCGCTGAAAAAATACATTTGAATCTGCTTAAGTCGTTACCTTCAGGTGACCTTGAGTCCCAAAAAAGTAATAAATTTGCAAGATAATATTAGGATTACATTTGAACTTATGTCTCATAATGCAGTCGGAGTATCGCGATGCACGATTGATCGTGTCAGATTTTTTTTGGACTCAACGTCACCCGAAGGTAATGACTCAACATATTGAAATGTATTTTTTCAGTCGCTGCAAGATGGAATAAAAAGAACAAGTTTCCTGATAAAAAAATAACGATGACTTTGAAAATACTATGAAGAAATAACCAGACAAAAATTGTGCGTCTATGATATTTCTCCTTCGATACCATTCAAGTTATGTCATAGATATTTTTCGTGTCATCAAAAATGAAGGAGAAGATATTTAGGAGGCATTTTTCGGCTGAGACACCCTGTATAATAGAATTAGATATCAATTTTGACACTATACTCGAGGAATTGGTCTACTAAGTAATTTTGTTCACTAGTTTGTCACGTATTTCATGTTTTAAGTACTTCAAAGTTGTATATGAAATCCTGGGCGCGGGAGAACTCAATATGGCCGCCGCGAAGGAGATTCTCGCGCGTTCCCGACTAAGCTAATCGCACGTTATTCCTTTTTAAAGCGAACTCGGCGCGCTCTTACATAAAATAAATAGCAGAAAAGAATCTCGAGACGCTCCTTAACAGGTAGGTAGAATGATTTAGTAAGAAAAGAAACTCTCTGCAACGGTGTGGTTAATTAAAACAGCGACGGCGCGGTGCGTTAATCGGAGAACGAAAGGTCTCTTCGAGGAAGAGAAAGGAGTCATCGACGGGAATGACGTGAATAATGCGAAAACCGTGTTCAGGCGCAGTCACCTTGTAAAAATGCGGTTGCAAAACCACCGGGTAATTATTCATAAACGTTTCTGCCGCGTTCGGAGGAAGGTCATCCGCGATGAGTAAACGGCGACCGACGCGGCAAGGTCCTTCTCGATGGAGAAAATTAGTAAAATGTGCGGTTAATTGCCAGTCAAAGAAACGGAAACTTACCGTAGATGTGAAGGCGGAAAGGGAATCTGGACGACGGTTGCACGAACGCCATTTTCTCGAAATTCTGCGTGCTTGGAAACTCGAAAATACCGGCTCTCGTGGAATCGAATTATTCTACGGAGCACGATCGTTTCGATAAAATGAATGGCACAATCTTTTTCGAAGAAGAAGATTTACGACTTCGTTTCACTTTGGAATTGTTCAGTAGCGAAATCGATGTTGGTTGAAAATTAAATCACGAAGGAAATATAAAGAAATAAAATTGGAAATTCTTTATAGAGAATCCTCGAGTTAATGGGAGAATTCGCTCGCGGAACAAAATGGTGGATCGTAGCGAAACAAGATGGCTCGGGGAGAAATAGGGTAAAGAGCCGATTAAAAATTGAAACGAAGGAGCCACGGTGTCGTGAGGTTGTTAAATGGTAGTGAAACGAAGTTGAGGGTGATGGTGGGTGCCCAGGAGCCCTCGGGGGCCAAAAATAATCGCGACGGTTCGTGCAATCGTGGTCGCGTCGGAAAGCAGAGACGATGCGACAAAAAGCGTTTTGGCAGTACAGTCCTGGCAGTACACCACTTACAGGGATGGAGGCGGGCTTGTTGACCACGACGACGTCCTCGTCCATGTGTATCACCGTGATCGGCTCCGAGGTGACAGGCACCTCGTGTCTGCAACACACCAATCGCAACCAGCTTAACGTGGCTTTGTTCTTCTAACGCGTGGCGTTCTTCTTTCTCTCTCATACACTCCCATACTCTTTCTCTCTCTCTCTTTCACTCGCATACACATGTACAACTGTACACGATTCATTCAATTGTCTATCGAAAACCATTGATACATTGTTACTGCAGTTACAGTTGAAAGTGATCTCAAATTTGTTATTAACGTTACAACAAAGTATTTTTTATGTATAAATGGTGTAAGTCAAGTTACTAACAAGATAATGAGGAATTAAGTAATTTGATAAAACACAATAATAAATGGTTCTACGATCAATGAATCTGTTTAATCATTTTCGTGCATTGTACATATAACTCATACATACTCATACATATAACTCACGCATTCATACACGCATGCTGACACACACAGTGTCCTAATGAAAGCTTTCTAAACTATTATAAGAAACAGAATGAAATTTCTTATAAGATTTTGTATGACTAAAATTGATACAGAAGTAGATTGTAACGCCAGTTTCATGAGGGTTTGTGCTTGAACAAGATCAGAGAGTATTTCTCTTTTATGTTGTCCGGCTTCCATACGATTTTTCTACGAGATGATCGATTTCAAATGTCAGGGTCGGATCGAAAAATTTGCTCGAGCTGTCAGCAGGGAAATATCACGAGAAAAGGGAAGCACTGCTGTACAATGCATTTCAAAATTGGTGGACCACGTCAAACGGCACCGGAAGCCGAAAGTAGAGATCGTTGCGCGATAGAGCAACCCTTTTACTCGACAGGGAGCTAAACAGGTTAATGGCAAAACGCGGTCCGCCGCGTCGAAGGGGGTTGCAGAAAAGAGGGTGGCTCGAGTGTAGAGGAAGGAAACAACAACCGATGGCAAAAGAGAAAGAAGCCTGGAACGGGACAAAGGAGCGAGAGACGAATCCGCGGACGAAGAACGTACAGTGGCTTCAGAAAGTATGCGAACGCTAACCCTCGAATTTTCAAAAAACCGTCGACATTCAGTCTGCCATAACTTTCTAAAAAAAGAACATGTAGTACAACAGTAAGCCTGGACCCATTTTAAAGCTCGAAGCTTCTACTTTCATCGCCCATCGTGAATTTTCTCACAAAATATTCTGTGTGATATTACAAGCAGGAAACCAAGGACAGTTTCTCCCTCAAAAATGCTGTTCATTGAATCGCCTCTGGAAACGTCAAAAAGTTTTCTTCGAGACTGAGACTTCCACGAATTTAAAGGTTGAAACTTTACAGCGATGCCTTAAAAATTGATCTACGATTATTTTTTACTATTTTGTAGAGTTTTGAATGGGATTTGAATTCCGCAACACCATGGACGCTTCCACGACCGAACTTGGTCTCCAATTATGTTTCGTAAAACAGACGAAAAAAATTGTAGATCAATTTTTGAGCACCGTTGCGAAGAGGAGACTTCAGTCTTTAATTCCACGGTCGATTCACTCCGAAAAGAATTTTCTAACATTTTTACGGACATTTCGATTTGCCCTATTTTTCCGTAGAAAATGAACGACGCTGTGCAAAAATAGACTTTAAGCTTTTTAAAAAACGACAGGAGTCTGAGTATAGGGAAATTTTGAAAAAATCCAGTGACGAAATACTTTCTGTAGCCACTGTAGAAAACGACAGGTGGGCTACGTACGTGCACGCCGCGACTCCAATTACATGTTCCATCTACCTAATGCATTCCACTCGGCGAAACTGCAGTAGTCGCGCGATGCACGAGCATTCTCTCCTCGTGGACAATAAGGAAGCCTCAACCGCGGGCTGGAGGAGGAAGCTTCTGCCGCGACACGAACGAATTTTCGAATGCTTTTCTTCCCTCCTCTCTCCAACGCCATTTTCTTCTGTTTCTTCCACCCTCTCCCTCCCTCTCCCTCTTTCTATCTCTGTTTCGTTCTTTTCTCCAGTTTCCGCCGTGCTTGTTCTCCCTCCACGGCTCTTTCTCGCTTTGTGCCTCGCTTTTCTGACTTGACCAGGCATTGTTAACGAACGACACTGCTCGCGACGCAAGACTCTCTGAATAATTCGATTTCAGGCTGCGGCGAAACTCCGTTCGGTTTGGTTGTTCCAACTATTATTTTTAATTTACGCGATATTGGAAAACCGGAGCACGAATTTATTATCAGGGCCACGTTTGATTTTTCATTCTAGAAAACTGGATCACCTAAAGAGTACATTTTTATTTTGGAATTTATGTCTTTAGGAAATCTAAAATATGCCTGAATTTATCACAATTTTGTTTTCAATGAATATATCTTTGCTGTCTGTGGAATCTTTGGTACCTACGGTGTATCCGAATTTATTGTCGTATCGTAGGAATTTTCTCGTAGTACCTCGCTTTTTAGAAATTGTGTGACGATTTCGGCGCACAATTTCTATTAAATATTTACGATCGACAAAACGGTATATATACCTCGCTTTTCTTGCAATTTATGCGTCTTTGGAAAGTCTAAAATGGAAAAGATCGTTTTGTAATTCTGACATTGATGAAAGCATTTGTAACATCTTTGGAATTAATTTCCCTCTTAATGAAGTAAATCGGTAGTCGGAAATTTTTCACAGCGTGCAAGTATTTTCTCTTCCGGTGAAAATTTGCGTGTGTTCGGTAGTTTGAAGAGCATGAAACAGTATAATCGGAAGCATGCCGATCCAGGATTCAGCAGAATAAAAAGCACCTTCCTGCTGAAAGGTTCTTTACTTCGGAGGTCGTTGGAAATCAAATTTTCTTCTCTTGTGCTCGCGACAAAAATTCCGGGAGCTTGTTAAGGAATGTATCTGAGCGTGTAACGAATTTCTGGGAAGATTGTGGTCCCCTCGGAAAATATTCAGAAATATAATACTCTCCCGACAATATTGTCGGAACTCTTATCTATCCCTTTTCGAAAATATAACAAATTGTACCGGGATCTTCTTAGGAAATGGATATTTCTCAGCAGCACTTCGAACGTTCGAAGAAAATGATTATAATGAGAAGGCATCCGGGCGTGCATGAATAATAGACAGCACAAAAAGAATAGATTGAAGAGGAGCTCCGTTCGAGCGAGTCCCTCTCGCGATTACGGTTCACTGTCCACCGATAGACTCCGAATAAAGTTTCCTCTTCTACGGGAGAGAGCCAATAATTATCCGACTCGATATTAATTGCTATTATTGTTAATTAGCAACGGAGATCCTCTTCAGAAACTCTCTTATCCGTCGAAACTTCTGATCGGCACCAAAATAAACGCCGCGCGATACGATTAATACTCCGCCGCGATATTGATTCGGAAAGGTGAGAGACATCTTTTACAAAATGTGGAGATGTTCCTTTATCTATTCACTAGTGGACTTCATGAATTTATGACAGAAATGAATGCAAAATTTCCAGAATGTAACAGTTTTTGTAATTTTTGAAATCGATTTTTTATCGACAAAATAATCCACACCCTAAAAGATTTAAAATAAATTTTAAGTCGTTTCGTTACGATATTTTTCTAATCGAAGCAGAAGCGTACGGCAGCTATGGATTGGTACGGTATTTTGGATTTCGGAAGATGATTAAACGGTAACGAATGGTTCTCAAGCGGAAACGAAAATGCGAAATGATATTTCATAGTTCGCCGTAGCGGCGAGACAAGAGAGCCACGGGCTTGGCCCCATCGGTCTCTTGGCAGCGGAGCAATCTCGCGGAAGAAGTTCCACTTATTTATTATCCTGCGTCGTTTAATTTAGCCAGCCAGCAGACAGACGCGTGACGGAAGCCTGTGCGCTCGTTAAACAAACCTGTTACGACAATGTCCGTATCGAATCAAATCCCTCTGTCCATGCTTCGATTACGTAAGCTCGTTGTTATAAATAATTCCCAGATTCCTTGTGCTAGAACCGCGTCGTCTGGCCCCGAAACATTTTTGCGCAATCACCTTTCGATATTCCATTAAGCTTCTCCCTGACGGGCTCAACATCTTACAAGAATTATTATTTTACGCCGTTAAATTAACTATTTTTACATGATGGAATTTCTTAAGGCTGGTGACAATCAAAGTGTTCTGAGAAGAAATAAATACATTTTTTAATATCTTGGGACAGATGCATACAATTTTTATCCTTCATAAAGATCCACTAATTAGAGAGTCAACTGCATCAAGTATAATAAATTATTACAAAATCTGTTCGAATGGCCCAATATTGTTCGATTCTTTAACCCTTAAAAATTTTTTAATATCTTGGGACAGATGTATAAAATTTTTATTCTACATAAATGTCTCCTAATTAGAGAGTCAACTACATCAAGTACAATAAATTATTACAAAATCTGTTCGAATGGCCCAATATTGTTTGATTCTTTAACCCTTAAAAAATTTTAAATATCTTGGGACAGATGCATACAATTTTTATCCTTCATAAAGATCCACTAATTAGAGAGTCAACTACATCAAGTACAATAAAGTATAACAAAATCTGTTCGAATGGCCCAATATTGTTTGATTATTTAACCCTTTAAAATTTTTAAATATCTTGGGACAGATGTATAAAATTTATATTCTGCATAAATGTCCACTAATTAGAGAGTCAACTACATCAAGTACAATAAATTATTACAAAATCTGTTCGAATGGCCCAATATTGTTCGATTCTTTAACCCTTAAAAATTTTTAAATATCTTGGGACAGATGTATAAAATTATTATTTTGCATAAATGTCCACTAATTAGAGTCAACCAAACAAAACAAGAGTCAACAAAATCTGTTTGAATGGCCTGATATTGTTCGATTCTCTAACTTTTCAAGTTTAAACATTTCTTTCGGTCTAGAATAATTCCATGGTACATGATCGTTTCGTTTTGTGCATATAAAGTTGATATACCTCATGAAATACTCAAATGCGTAGAGTAATCAATTAGATGATAATGTAATAATGTAAACAATACTGTGGATAAGGGTACAGCAGTTTTTAGTGGTTGTTTTTAGTCACCTCTCGACTGTCGAAGGTTGAAACCCGGCAGGTTTCAGAATCGTTTTGAAAAACAGGATGAAGTCTGGTATTAAAATTCGAATTCCGAGCAAGGTAGACCTCAACCAGGTAAAAGAGGGTCCCGGAAAATCCTCCTGGAATATTACAAGGCGTTACGCTGGCGGCTGCACACACGGTACGTGCCTGTAATGCTAGATTGATGTCTTGATATCTGGCCGAGATGGATGGGTCGCTGGATAAGTTAGGGCCGCGATAAAGTTACCACCGCCGGTGAAAGTTGCCGTTGCCGAGTGACATCAGCCATGAAACACGTTTTTTCTGTTAGCGACCGACCTCCGAGAAAATATATAACTCCCCCTTTCCTCGATCAATCTCTACGAGATGAATGGAGATTACGGAGTACCGTTCTATGTTCTTATTTTCCCGTCGAGTTTCGAGACTGTGAAATGTAAAACAGAGGAAAAAAGCTGAAATTTAACAGCGTTGTTACATAGTTCCCAGCTTGTCGAAACTGTTAAAAGAAGAAATAAATTTGTATTTCACTTCTGTTTCTCGCGGTGGATGTAAAAAGGAAAATTTATGAGCGTTGTGACATCGTTTCTAGCTTGACGAAATTTTAAAAAGAAATCAATTCTGTAGCCAGCTTCCTCTTCTTGTGATTTACGTAAAAGTGCTTTTATTTTGTACGTCTGTAGGTCAGTGATCAGAGGGTGGCCATTAGTTCGGCAATCGCCATTCTATCCACTCGGACGATCTCGCCGTTGATTCCGTCGATGATCGCCATGATTTTACGATGATATCAACGGGTGACCGGATCAGCGGGCAGCCAGAACGATTATCGATCATTCGCCTTCAACCAGAATTAAGGAGATCCGTGTACCGATGACCCGGATTATGATAAATGCGTCAGCCATTTCCACGCGAATTATTCCGGTGCTCGTTTTCACTCCGTGCACCCGGAGATTTTTATAAAAACGTTTTCGAAACTACGAAATCCGAACGCGTCGATTTATTCGAGTGTGCTTCGCTTGTGGCGGCCATCTTGAACTCTATTCCAGTTTTATAAGTTGCTTTCTCTCTACCGAGTTATTACCAGAATTACAATTTGATACAGTCGAAGCAACTAAACGTTTCTATATATTCATATAAAATATTCACTTTCATAAATAAATTACCAAAAAATTGGATGGACACATTCATGTCAGTCTGGTAAGGTAATATAAAAGTAACAAGAATTTATCTATCCAAACTAATAGCTATTCTTCTAATAATATACACACAAAGAAATAAATTTGTCGATTAATTCCTCGTGGAAGCATATTTACAATCTGAATAATTGTAAATGGATAATATTAGAACACGTTAAATAAAAAATTTCTAAAATCAAGTGAATTTTTCAAACAACCCCTTGCCGTACAATTTCCTTTACATTTGCAGTGATTGGAACGATCTGTATCCTGAAAAATGTCGTAGATGAGAAGAGAAAATTTATATTTTTTCTATGGCTACATTTATTTGAATGATTAAATATTGATTAAAAGCGAAACAAATTTTATTTCATCTAGAAAAAAGGCATAACATTCGTATTCGTTTGACTCGGTTAAAAATCTTCGTAACGGGGTTGTTACAAGATGCTGTAACGGGTCAGAAGTGACCCAGGCACCGTCTGAGACCGGATCAACCACGAAACCGTCATCTTATATGAATTACAAGCGCATCTAGTCTAAGCAACCGGTACTTCTTCAGCATTCTACGTTCCGCAGCGTCTTGTGAACAAACAAAGACTCTCCCCGGAGCGAAACTAGCGAAAAACGGTGGCAAAACGACCAAAAATGGGGCGCACGTGGCCCGGCGATATTGCGAGAATATTTCAAGCTCGCTCTCCCGGTCGGTTGACAAACTCGCGCTCGTTTTCCGGGGGTTTCCGCGGAATATATATCGCGTGCCGTTCCCATGATAAAGTTATGATGGACTGTTACTACCGCGAATCGGAACCTGACGGCTGGAAACACCAATTCTTTCGTCGGGTAGAAACGGTTAACGATCCCCAGCCACCGTATCGACCACTGATTTACGCGGCTGACGACCATCGAATACGATCCACGATGACGCTCGAAAGAGCGACGGCAAAGCCGCGTTTACATCAGGCAACTTTTGATTGGACGATTGGGGTCGATCAACCTCGAGACGTGCAATTAAGAAGTTTGTAAAAATATTCTGCGTCGCTTACAAAGTACTGAAACCAAATAAAAATTGATCCCTCTTCTCTTAATGCCTTCGAATCCAATTTATTTTTCTACCGTTCACGTTTCGCCACATTTTTATCACGAACTAATCGTGACGCCATCGGTCCGACTAGTGTTCCTGATTTCTCAACATTTTTCATTTCTCGAGAAATGAGAAATAAGACTATATTTCTCGAAAAGAGTCGAGAATTCTCTAGAATTTTTAATAAAATGAAAAAATAGTGGAATATCGTTGATAATAATAAAATTTCTCGAAAATTTTTCGAGAAAGCACACTAGATCCGAGAATTCAGATATTAAATTGTAAATTGCGACTTTATCTTTTGTTTAACCATTGCAGCACCGTGTTTGAACTTGAGTGGAGTTCTAAATTGACTTTGGAAGCTGCAGAAATTTCTTTAGCGTCGATTCTCGCTGAACTGATTTGGATTAGGGAGGTCGTTTGCGCTCCCGTGACAAAATGGCGGTCATTGAAGGCCCCCCGGAATAGAGGAGAAGGACTAAGCTCGGTCTGTCCCCCGATTTAGCCAGCTAAATGCGTTTCTAATTCACTGCTAAAGGCTACTCTTGTGCGAAATTACGCGACGTGTCCGACGGAAGCGGATCGTTCGCCTACGGAACCGCTTCCAGTTAATAGAATCATCCTACCCAATTTCCCGTGTCACCGGGGACATGTACGAGGACGTCACAGGATCGACGATCCTGCGAGGATGCGGCCCTCCGAGCCAGGACCTCCTCTTTGAATTAGTGTTCCTAATAACCGACCGATCGATGCGAAGCACCGATCGAAATAATTTTGGATATCCACGCAATATGCGACCGGAATCAATTTCGTCGCAAAGTCTCTTCACTATTCATCGCTTTTTCATTCCTCATTATAAACCACGAATAATTATTATTATTTATTGTAAACGGACTGAAGCCCTTTTACATAATTGTTCACAATAAAAAAAGAGAGAGGTACAAGGCTACTCGTCTAATAACAGAGAAGGGATATGCACAAAAAGAAAAAAAAGGAAATATACAATAATAGTACAATCGATATGGTATTATCATATAATCCTGCGTCGTTACATTTTAAAATTTTTGTAAAGAATCAATGAACAAATCAATACGATTATAAAAAATAGTGCATGATTTTGAAATAATGCGATTCATTGGATTAATCAATCCATTGTTTTTTATCTTTATATTGATTGTGCTTTAAGTGTTGGAAAACCCGCTTTTGCTCTCAATTCACGTTTCTGTACATAAAAATCGATTTGCACAAGTAGAAAGGAACAATCAATATGATTATTAATTAAATCAAAAATAAAGCTCTAGCCGGAATTTATTCTTCGAACGAATTTATTCGTTTCAACGTCGCCTACAATAATATGAAGTTAAAAATATCCAGTTCCGTTTAAAGATAAGACAGCGACCTTGATTTGTTGAAAATCGATTTTCTTTTTAATTAAAAAATTGCAATTTCTTGTTGGTTAAATACTGATTAACTTTGGTAAGAATTACTTTTCTGTCCGACCGAAGGGGTTGAAAAATCGTGAGGACTTATTTGTGCCGCACCCTGTATAGCATTGCACCTAAGTAAATACATCGAAGGTGTGCTCGGTTGTGGAACGAAAGCTTCATTAATTTATAGTGATAAAGGTAAAGAATCAAGTATCTCTCGATCTTCTCTCGCTTGAAATGCAAAGAAACGAATTAATTCGGGATCGTCCGAGGTTCCAGGATTACGCGACCGGTTGCGCAACGGCATATTCAGTTTCTAGAGGCTTTCGTGGCGCCGCGGGGATTGTTCTGTAAATAATTAATGGCGAGAGGCAAAGGCGACAAGGGGCAGAGTCTCGGACCGGGTCCAGCGGATATTTGTCTAATTTAACGGGGCGTAGCTGGCGATAGAAATATATAGGATTTCCATCGAATAGAACATTAACCGGTCTAGACGGAACCCGGGCACCGTGTGACATTTGAAAAGTGCAACACACTCCGTGCGCGTGGAGCACCGGGTTCCGCGCACCTTTCCAAATTTAACGCGGGTCACATACCGGCCTGACACACATCTCCATTGAAATGCACACGGCTGCTGGCCTACGAGGCGCGTGAACCGGCCCCGGGTCAGTTCCGAAACAATGATTGCTTCCACGAAAAACCTACATTAAAAGCACTCCGTCCACACGGAAAAAACGAGGACTCCGATCCGACGCCGATTCTCGCGAAAACATTCAAACCACGACTGCAACTCGTTCGAAAAATGTTACCTCTGCATCATGGAAAATGTTGTTCGACTTCTGTTCATTTTTCTTGAATTTTTTCTTTACGTTTGGTCACCATTTTACATTCTATCTAGAAATCTAGAAGGAGAGCTATAGAGACACGTGTTTCATCTTTGAACAATGTTTCCGAGTTAAAAAATGATGCAACGGTACCTTCAAATTTTTCAAAATGTTTTTACATAAAGTGTAGCACGTGCAACAAGAAAGTTTTGGTATTCAACATTTTTTATTTCGCACGATTTTAAACTATTTTTCACACATTACTCGCGGCTCCGCAAAATTGAAGACTGCATTTCCCTCTTCCGGTCTCCCTGACGATTTTTTTTAGAACAAGAATTACTGGGTCGTTCTACGGTTCATCCCCTATAAAATGCGCCCTTGTAGACGCCGCAGCCATTAGAGGGCCGCTTAGGAAAAAATAAAATCCCGTGGAGTGCACTTTATCGTTTACGCATTTCCGCTCGAATCGTTCCCGTGGCTCTCGCGATACTTTTTCGAGAATAAAAAGATCGTCTTGTTATCGGTGCGCTTCGGAGACACCGGGTAGAAGACTATCGTGGAAGCAAATAAAAAAAAACATGATACTTTCCTGGGGAACGGGACATGTATCTTTCCGATTGTTTACCGGATAAACCTGTCGTTCGCTCGTCGAGTCAATTTTGTATATACGCCGTCTGAACAGCTCGGAGAGTCGGCGCGAAACGAAATTTTTAACGATCCAATAACTCGGTGAACTCCATACGAAATCCTCGGGGCGAGTCCGCAAACGGGCCACCGGGTTCGATTAGTTCAATCATAACTTGAGCAATCACGAGTTGCGGCTGGGAAGAGGGAGTACTCTTGCCTTCGCCAACTCGAGGTGGTTCAAACTTGCGAGAGATAAGGGATGCTCGTGGTCGATTCCGTCGCGGTTATCTCGAGCCGGTGAATCGAGAGGCCGCAACGTCGCGCAGTGGTCCAAACTGGCCAGTTAACTGGACCAAAACCAAAAAAAAATATATAAAAAAACTTGTTGAAAACCACGCTTGTATTAAAATGCACTGAAAGGGAGAAAATAACTTTTTTAGACATTAGTGACTATAAATAAAAGCGTGGAGCGCTAAACTATTTTATTTGTAGTCACTAATGTCTAAAACATTATTTTCTCTCTTTTATTGCATTTTAATATAAACGTGGTTTATAAAAAGAGCTTTTATATATTTTGTATTTTCTACTTTTTAGTCTTTTTTAAATGAAAGGCAACATATAGTAATACTGGTATGACATAGTAAGATATGGAAACACAATTTCATTGATATAGTCCGAAATTGTCCGAAATGGAACTAAATGAACGGAACATCACACTGAGCTCCTTCGGTGCAGAGTGGGTCAGTGGAGTGGGGATGCGTCGGAGTGGGGATGCGTCGGAGTGGGGATGCGTCGGAGTGGGGATGCGTCGGAGTGGGGATGCGTTGGAGTGGGGATGCGTCGGAGTGGGGATGCGTCGGAGTGGGAACAAGTAATGGAGTAGGGAGCGCTGAACGTGATGACGTACTACCGAGCGTAGTCAGTGAGACCCGGGTTCGATTCGATTTTTATCTCCTAAACGAACAGTTTTTTAAAAAATTTGTTTTTTAATATTGCATTGTTATCCAGTTCGGAGCTGTATGTATAGTTTCAAGACTCAGGCTCATCGGGAAGTGGTTCAAAATTTGATTACAAGATTTGACGCATGCAACGACATCATTGACACGGCAAGCTAATACAAACGCGGTAATAAAAAGACTTTGACGCGGGGATGGAAACAGATTCAAGGCCGTCGCGGGTTTAAGTGTACGGCGCCGTTAATTTCACGGGTGGCGGGTGCATTAAGGAGGAATAAAAGAAACTCGGCTTAAACTCCACTGTTCCGTTTCTCATTTTTATCGCCGCCGCGCCGGGGGCTGTATCGGGACACTACATCAGCGGCCAACGTTATCGTGGACATTACCGGGCAATAATAATAAAATTCACGGGCCGACGATAACGATAACCGGCCGGAGAAAAATTCAGCGAGGCCAGAGTGAGGTCCGCTCGTCACGCGAGGCGATGAACCAGAGAAAGAGAATTGGTTTGTTGACGAATAGTCAAACGGAAACGGTACTTGTTGCTGGAATTGACGCGGCTGGGAGAGATCGGCGACAGTGTTTGGCCGAAGCTGGCTGCCAAGAAATACAACGGAAGACAGAGGACGGTCGGACAAGCCCGGAAGCGAACTTGTTGCTGAATTTGGCAGCAGCCGCTGGCAAGAACTTGCGGCAGAAAGGCCACGCGCCACCATGAAGCGAGGGGGAGCTGTTGCTCCCTTAAATTTACGCCCCGACGAGCTGTAACCATACCACGCGTTCAAAACCCCCTCGAAACTCACCCCCACAAAGGGAAATTTACTTGGACGGAAGCGTTCCCGAGGAATTTACAGGAATCTGAAACCCCACCGAGCTCATTGCCTCCGTAACTTTTCCCGTTTCTAAGCGGACCGTGGAATTTTCGGCTTCCAACTTCCGAGAGTGACTAACGGTCGAGGAACCTCACATTCTTTGGATTTTAACTCGATAAACGTTCTTAACCTTCCAGTTGTCTAGCTTCAAATGTGCCTGGATCGCGACTACACAGTCTTTTCAAAATTGCTATAAATTCGCGTCAAACTTCGGTAGATCGACGGAAATATTCTTCAGCCTTCTACGATCGCCTTCAGTTTACTCCAAATTGTCTTCAACATTTTATAATCGTCCTAAAACTGCTCCTACATTGTTTATTCAAGTCTCCAAAGATACGAATCCTTCCTCACCACCAAATGGCTACCCGAAAAGGAAACTTCATCGAATCAAAATCGACCAGCGGGTTAAAGAAAGGATCAGAAAACCGTATCAAAGGGTCCCAGTGAAGCCTGGCGAGTATCAAACATCGCGCTGTAGTCCGTCATCCGCAGCTCCGACGGCCGTTTCCGAACTACCCATAATTTCATTCTCAATTTCCCGGTGGTCCGATCAAAGCGATCGGTCGCTGGACAAGGGCCTCCGCTTTGTCCTTTCCCGCGTAGTCTGGCGTGCATTTAATTGCTCCCGTCGAAGGATTCTTTTCCGGCTCAATTACAGAGTGGGCGGTTCTGGGACGTCCGGGGGGCGGGGCAGGGGCCACCGGCTGTCCAATTAGCCGGTTACACAGCTTTTCGGGGGAGCGTCTCTCTCGTTAACCGCAGCCCTCGAGTGCCCTCTCACGGAAATCATCCGGGGACCGTCGATAAGAAAGAAACGAGAGTAATCGACGGAGCCGTGTTTTGTTCCCCTTCAACCCCCTCGTCAAGATCCACACCCCCCAGAATTTTTAATCTATCCGGCTCGTTCCGCCGCATAAATAATTGGCCCCTGCTTCTCCTCTGTCCGCCCACACCCCCGCCTCCTCGACCGGCTCATTTTCATGCAAATAAAAATCGTCCGTATCCCTTCTGAATACCACCCTCGGCTCAATGGACGTTACCATGGAATAATGGAGACGCCTCGAGCAGCCCCCGTTGCGTTATTCAACGGGCCACGCGTCGAGACGACTTACGTTTCCGTTTTCTTGTGGAAATCAACCATCTTTCGACGTCTGCCAGTATTGATGCGCCACGATCCTTGGTTTCTACGAAGAATCGATTTTTAATCTTTTTTGGATCTCGACACTTCAGACTGGAGAGATTAGAACGTTGAAAATTCGAAAGAATTTGTAGAACGGACGAGAAATTTAAAATAGAATAAACAATTTACACTTTAGCATGACAAGAGTGTGCGTATTAAAAAGACGTGGAAAGAATTATTATTGATCTAAAATGGTAGACTGATCGAGAGAGCTTCAACAGCCCCTGTGGCCTAATGGATAAGGCATCGGTCTCCTAAACCGGGGATTGTGGGTTCGAGTCCCACCAGGGGTAATTCAACTTTTTATTTTTTGACGTATAGAATTTAGAATTGTTAATTCACCACTATGTCACAGCATAGTTTATACAACAGAATTTTTTATTCGCAGCAATTGATTTTTAAATTCCACCTGTTATAATTTCCAACTGTTCATGTTTCGACGAAGGGAATTTACGACTTCTAATTTTCTGCTGTAATGTAGCATTATCTCGCGCGTGTAAATTTTCTCCTCTTTTTGAACTCAGGAGGGAACATCGCCTCTTGATACAAGCCGATTTTAATGAAGCATAAATGAAATATAGTTCTTCGAAAAATATTTGACACATATTTTTTTATCGGCAACCATCCACTTTGAAGGGGTGAAAACAGCCCTCAAAGTTCGGGGTCAGAACCATATTTTTGAGATATTAACGAAGAGAAATAATAATTAACAAAAGAAATAACAAACAAAAATCTTTCGCTAAAATTTTTTGCTCATACATTTCCCATTAAAAAACACAATTAAAACAGATCAATTTTTTCGACCTCTGGTTCCCAAGATGCCTCAAAAAATATGGTTCTGATCTCGAACTTTGAGGACTGTTCTCACCCTTTGAAAGTGGATGGTTGCCGATAAAAAAAGTACGTGTCAAATATTTCTGGAGGAACTATATCTCATATACGTTTCATTAAAATCGGCTTGTATCCACTGGCGTTGTTCCCTTGTCAGGAGGGAAAGTGGTCGATGAAACAAATTTTCTCGCGGTCTCATCAGGCGAGCACCTAACAAGCAATCATGTTCACGTATGACAGCAGTTTACGCAAGCGGGCGATAGACAAAGAAGCCGAAAGCTCTCGGAATTCGCTCTCCATTCGCGTCTATTTGATCCGCGAGGAGAACAAACGGATTCTCAGCGCCTCGAACGCACAATCGCGCAACTGTAACGCACAGACAACTGTTAGTCTCGATCCGTGGATTTCATTCTTCTCTGTCCGCTTTCTCTGTCCCCGTTCGCCGTATTAAGCGATCGATCCTCGTCCCTCTCCACCCCCAGCTCGCCAAAAGCGAAAACAATGCTGGGCTGAAGAAAAACCCGTGGAAATTAAAGGAACAAGCACACGTGGCTCAACCGGAAGGGAAATCAGCTCGGAACGACGCTGTGGCAACGAGCTCGCGGGTGCTTTGTAATATTTAAAATCAAGCGAGAGAGCCTCGGAGGCCCTTTATAGATATTTCTTTGCGTCTGATCGCTCCCACCCCCATCGCGGTGGAAAATCGTCGGAATACAAGATCGAGAGGATCGAGAGATCTCGAACGGATCGCCGAACGAGGAAATGAATCGGCTGAGGGCTTTCGGCAACGACAACGGGACGAATTTCTTTTAGATTCTGCCAAAGGGGTGGCTGGTACCAGTTCGGGGGATGAAGCACAAGTGCCTTCGTCTGGTTGCGCGATTAAGAACCGGAACAAAGGCGGATAGAGAGAGAAAGAGAGAGGGAAATGCGTTCGAAGCTGATAGCAGGAATATTCGGTCGGGAGTTCATCCTGAAACAGCTACAAGGGGTTTCGGCTGGAGTCGTTGAATTTTAGATCGAGAAATGTCCGATGGATGATCCCGACTCGATAACGGCATTGGATATCTGGTTACGGGATCTTTTCGCGGGTATTTGGGAACGGTAGCTTGCTGAGTAAATGTTTGCCTAACGTTCAACGGTGTAATGTTGTTTTGCTTGTAAACGTTGGCGGAAGAATTTTTGTACATGGAATTTTTTGGATTTTGTGGGACTGTGAATATTTTCAAGGACAGAGAATACTGACAGTTTATCTGGTGGTACTGTGAAATATTCGGTGTACAGGTTAACACGTCGAGTGTCAGTGCTCGTAAAAGTCACACGAGATCAGAACAACTTATTTAACAATAATAAAATTTGCTCTCTTTTCTTTTAATAGTACAGGGTTGTAAAGTACGGATGATGTATTTGTGTATACATGCGTGTTGGCAGACAACCTTGTATGTAGCTAAATTTATAAAAATAGAGAAACTAACAGGAGAATTGTAAAATTACAATCGCCAAGGAATTGGAAAAAGAAGACAACGATTGGTTATCCGTGCATAATAAATACGGCCATTCCTTACAATAGATTGCTCCGAAAATTGACTGTCAAGTTGGTTAAAAGCCTGTCAAGTCGTAAACCAACATCGGGGAAACACCTCAAAAAATGAGACCGAAGAACGAGACGTCATCCCTTCATGCCTAATTTCCCTAATTGAGAACGGTCATAATCCACGGCTGGCTAATGACGTTCATGGTTTGGGCAAATTCCTAGATGCGAACCCGGTGGAAGATCGCAAGAAAATCGTAAGGTGAGGAATAGTAGGTGACGTAACAATTTGCTTAACGAAGCTGGCTGGCGTCGGTTAATCTTCAGACACGGAAGGCTCGTCCCGGCATGCACCGCGGCTTAGTTATATACCGTCGAACAAGCGCTAAAGGGATGGGGGTTGAAGGAAGGACGGGGGTTGACGGGGGTGGTTAAAGTGTGTTGCGGGTCGAGGGCGAACAGGCGAACAGGCGAACCTCGGCGACAGGTTGATTTATTAGGCTCGGACCCGGTGCACGATAATATCTGCAAGGATCGCGAGTCGGTCGTTTTTGGGGCTACACGATATCTGTTACAGTCAGAAGTCAGCCAGGCAACCAACCCCCTGCCAGGCTGCGACCCCTAAACCTGACGCTCGAAGAGACCTCACTCTCTGCTATTCTGACCTTTCGGACCAGCTTCACGCAGTCCTGCACGCACCCACTAGGTCCCTACCATCGATCTGCTCGTCCCACTAATTCCGTTCCTCGCGTCCTCGATTCGATTTCCGCAATATTTCGAATCCAGAATGCCGAAGGCCGCTCGCTGTGACGTTACACGCATTCACGTGCTTCCCAACTGGACACTGACCAACTTTTGTCAGGGTTCAAACCAAGGCAGTTTGAAGCCGTTTGATGACTTCAGAATAAGTTCAAAAAATTCGAAAACAATCCACGATACTCTCGAGACTATTAGAAGATGTGTAGATTAGATTACGAGAGGATACAAGTGGTTTGAAGCCGATTGACAAAGATTACAGAAGTTTGAAGACTATTTAGAAAACATTCAAAGCAATTTGCAAACGGTTTAAGACAAGCTACGGTAATTCTGAGAGTATTAAAAGCGATATACATTAGAGTTAAGAACAATGCACGCTGTTTGAAGCCATTTGAAGCCGATTGACGAAGACGGTAGTAGGTTGAAGATAATGTAGAGAATATTGAAGACAAGCTACAATACCTTGAAATTGTTAAACGCGATATAATAGATTGAAGAACAATGAACGCGGTTTGAAGCCGTTTGAAGCCGATAGACGAAGACCGTAGAAGGTCCGAGACAATTCAAAGTAAATTGAAGCTTTTTGTAAATTTCATTATTTCTTACGAAGAGAATGATCTCGGAAATTTCAAGATTGTTAATTACGTCGTATCGAGGGATCAGAATTACTTTTTTATTTCCCAGAAACGGAACGTCTCGATACAAAGGGCGAGCGCGAAAAAAAGCAAAAAGCGAAGCACTTTGTGCCCGACAATCTGACGAGCTTCCGTTTGAAGTCCGCTTTGAATCAGCGTCGTTCGAGAAACGAGACGGACATTTTTCCTCTCCTGCTCGTTTCCCATCGATCCTCTTTAACTAGGATTTTATGGGACATTTTCCCGCGGTTATTTGCGAGCTAGTCCGCGCCCCCAGAGAATAATAACACCAGCCGGACGACGACAGCCGTTTGACATCGATGGTATCCACCATTTTGAGGAGAGTAGAAGTTCGCGCGACTCAATTGTTACACACCGGCGCCATTCGCAGTCGCCGGTACTTTTATTATTTTCCCTTACTCGTTACTGACGTTCTTCTTTCGCTTTTACGAGATCGAACGAGATTATCATTGTTCTGGGGATATTGTGATTCACTATCGTCGTTAGACCGCGGATGTTTATGCGGCCGAAGCTTAGGTTTTTATTTCATTTGACGATTGGAACAGCCACTGATAGGAAAAATGATTTTATACATTTTAACCCCGGCTTAAAAACGTGTTATTTTTAAAAAATTCATTTTTATTTAAATAATTATTTTCTGTTTTTTAGTTTGGTGTATGTGAAATCTTTCAATCGATTTTAAACATTTTTATGAAATTATTCGCAGACGAGTATTGCGGCGAGGGGCGATGGGTCACATTTGAAAATATTGTAAAATCCTAAACGCACAGTCTTTTTAAAAAAATTTTCTTGGAATATTCCATTGTCATCCAGTTCTGAGCTATGTTGAAAGTTTCAAGTCTCCAGCTCATCGGGAGGTTAGTTTAAAATTAATTGCAAGATTTGTACCGAACGGACAAGAAAGTGGGCTAATAAAAACGTGGTAAAAAAGAATTTATTTTATGATATGGGTCTGTGAAACAGACCACAAAATATATGTCAGTATATTAATTCAATTTTATTTACAGAATAAAACCACAATTTGTATAACGCTTTGTGAAACCTCCTGTAAAGTCTACAAAATCTGGAAAACTGTATTCTCTCCGCCACCTTCAATATGGCGGCACCGCGTCCGGCGGGCAATTCAAATTCTTGAAATTAGCAAGTTTCGCAACTCCGCTAACTTTGCCGCACAAGTTTCTCGATAACCAGCTCGCCGCGATTCTCGAGAATAAGGCTATCGAAGCTCGAGTATCATCGCGTTCGACTCGCGATTATCAGAACCGTGCGAATTAATGCGCGAAGTGCTCCCAACGGTGCTCGCGAATTTTCGATTACTGGAATTCTGGGATTATTGTATTCGCCGGACGAGCTGCGGGGATCTGGGATTATTACATTCACGATTATTGCTCTACATGTAGTCTGTAAATTGTGGCTATTGCGTTGGAAATTTTACCAGCGACATTGTTGCGAATTGTTGTTGCAATTACGTTACGATGTTGAAGGGAATGCGCATTGATTAAAATGTTAGGTCTGCGGTGATCCCCTGGAAACTGATGTACATCTTATTCTAATTGTTTTAGTTAGTCTCAATTAATTTCTTAAGCTCGAAATTAATAGTACTAAATCTACATGATTAACGAACGAACTTTTACTCTTTTTAACCCTTAAACACCTGGTTCGTGGACAGAATGATTTTCATATTGTTCAATTTTACTAACGAATGTTAAATGTTTCCGGCGCAACGGTTCGACCGTTTAATACTGATTATGAAGCAATTTTGCTGATTGTCAAATCGACGTTTTGATCGCGATTCAAATAAATCTTGAGAAGGATCCAAACTAGGATCGAAACATCGATTATTTAACAATCTACAAAATTGCTTCAAATTCAGTATTAAACGATCGAACCGCTGCGCCGGAAACATTTAACATTAGTTATATTTTCGTCCAATTTTACATTCGGTTAAATTGTAATAGTAATAGTAAAATATGAAGGGATGGTTAAAAGTGTATTGAAGGTTTCAACGAGACAGAGTACCGCAGAATCAATTCTTGCTTATTTTGTTACGAAAAAACGAGGCTCCGAATAATGTATCGTATAGCGTTCGCATATTCTTTAGCCGGTTACGAGAACAATAGCGATTCGAATTTAGTAGACCCTGGCTCATGAATTGGATTGACCCCATAAAATGTGGCTCCCCCTATATTTACATTTTATCGAAAAACCCTTGCCCTACGCGAGCCAGTCTCTTTTTATCAGACTTTTTATCAGAACATATCAAACATACTCGGTAATATACAGCATGAATGTGGAAAACAGTCTAAACCAAAATAAAATAAGAATATTGATTATTGAGTCAAATTATGTCAATATCGACGACAGTTTTGTTTTGTATTGCTTGAAAAAGACGACTTCGTTAAAACTTTGTTAAAAATCATCATTCAATAAGTTCACGAGATAGAGGGATCTATTTTTGATCTGATAAATTGTCTGTTTACAGCACTGAATAAGAGTACTACCTGAAGATCGTGTTTTCGTTTGTTGCAGATTAAAAACCGACTGAGCTCGAACGGAACAGTTCGTTGTGGATTCGGGCCGTGTCCCTACGTCGCGATTTGCATTTCATGAGCACGACGAATTAGTTTCCGCATAAATTAGGCAGCGACCCGATGGACACACGACACCATAAGACGAGACATCGACCGGGCCCGACCACGACGACAACAACCCCTTTCGCGAGAGCCAGCTTGAAATTACGACGTGCAAGATTAATTATCCGACCGGTGAATTTATTTATCCCGCGGCTGGATGATAAATCGTCCCGTTGACGGGATCTACGAGCCTGATTCCTTTTGAGTCGAGGCTAGGCGCACACGAAAGAACCGGAGCCTGTAGAGCGCGGGTTGCAACGATTGTTGACCAGCCTTGCAGTATTGTGAACAGGAGACGTTTATTAATTGAACCGGTGTTTCTAGCGGATAGCAACAGCAAAGAAGCAAGTGCAGCGAAAATAGAAGAGTTTTGGAGTTTCGGGGCTCTGGGATCTGAGGGGGTGAGGATGTTGATGGGTTTTGCAGTTGGGAAGTCAAGGGGCTGAAGACTCGGGGTGGTGGAAGCTTCGGGGCTTGGAAAATTGGGGATTTGATAGTGACGAGATTTTGGATATTTTGGAGAGCTTGAGAAATTAGGGGCTTGCGAGTTTGAGGGTTCATGAGCTCAGGGGCTTGATGGTTTATGAGCTCGGTGGCTTGAGAAGTTAAAACCTTGGTCACTTGAGAGCTAGGGCACTTGAGAGCTTGGTCACTTCAGAGATTGAGAACACGAGAGCTCTGGTAGAGAACTTGAGAGTACTTAAGAGCTATGGTAGCTGAGAGTTAGGACACTTCAGAGCTTAGGGACTTGAAAGATTAAGAATGTGAGAGCTCTGGAAATTAAGAGCTAGGGCAGTTGAGAGCTAGGGCAGTTGAGAGCTAGGGCAGTTGAGAGCTAGGACAGTTGAGAGCTAGGGCAGTTGAGAGCTAGGGCAGTTGAGAGCTAGGGCAGTTGAGAGCTAGGACAGTTGAGAGCTAGGGCAGTTGAGAGCTAGGACAGTTGAGAGCTAGGGCAGTTGAGAGCTAGGACAGTTGAGAGCTAGGGCAGTTGAGAGCTAGGGCAGTTGAGAGCTAGGGCAGTTGAGGGCTAGTGCACTTCAGAGCTTGGGCATTTTAGAGCTTAGGGACTTGAAGGATTGAGAATGTGAGAGCTCTGGAAATTGAGAGTTAGGGCCGTTGAGGACTAGTGCACTTGAGGGCTGGGGCAGTTGAGAGCTAGTGCAGTCGAGAGCTAGGGCAATTGAGAGCTAGGGCAGTTGAGAGCTAAGACAGTTGAGGGCTAGTGCACTTCAGAGTTTGGGCACATGAGAGCTTGGACACTTCAGAACTTAGGGACTTGAAAGATTGAGAATATGTGAGTTCTGAAAATTGAGAGTTACGACCGTTGATGACTAGTGCACTTGAGAGCTAGGACAGTTGAGAGCTAGGGCAGTCGAGAGCTAGGGCAGTTGAGAGCTACGGCAGTTAAGAGTTTGCGCATTTCAGAGCTTAGGGGCTTGAAGGATTGAGAATATGAGAGTTCTGGAACTTGAGAGCTTATGGACTAGGAATTGGGAAGTTGAAGACTTGCTAACTTCGCTCCTGAAAATCTCAAACCACAGAAATCTTAAAAACTCGTCAAACCAGCCTAAGGAGTTGTCAAGCAGAGGACACGACAAGCGGAGGCCTGAAAGCATCAAAGGCCCGATACCTCGTTGCTCCAAGGACCAGAGTGAGAGAGAGAGAGAGAGCTGAAAGCTTGTATAGACTAGGTTCCCGGTAGGAGTGTTAAAAAAAGCATGAAAGCCAGAAAAATTGGAGCATCTCGGTATCAGGGAACGCGAAGGCCGGAGTCGTCGGCAATTAGAGAGACGAGGGCCAGCTTCAGGGTTAACGAAATTCTATCGGTCGTTGAAATGCTCGCTCGTTAAGCGCCGTCCGGAATAATAAGCGTCGAAAAACGGGTCTCTAATAAACTGCTCAAGGGACACTCGAAACGTGATTAAAGTGCAGTTGACGTTTGCGCGTCGGTCTTGCACCTGTAGCTCGCGCTCGAACAGGAATTCACCCTTAAATGGACGGAATTAACGCGACCCTCTCTCGGTACACAATCCTCGAAACTTCACCGACTCTGGTGTTCGACGAGTCCTTATGCAAGCTGTCCACGACCCCATGAAATCCGTAATGCAATCACGTGAAACGCCCGCCGGGCACCGTAAAAATTCAGCCACTCTGATTGCTTCGACCAGCCCGGCGAAATATAGTCCACGTAATCAGGCGACTCTCCCTCGTTTCGTTCGTCCTATACGTTGGCCGACGAAATTGTTTGACAGTGTATACCAGCGAATTTGGGAGCTCTTTATGTTTGACCCTTCATTGCATCAGTAGAACAATCATTCAAATAGTTTAATTGAGAGGCAGTATCAATTAACAGACGGATTTCCATGCAAAATAAAAATTGTCTGCATTAATTTGTACGATCTACAAGATATGTATTAAATTATTCGGATTATTTTACCACGAATGCATAACACGCGCGTGGCATTAATGAGATAGTAAATTTATCGAAGCAAATATTAGTTCAGATAATGCACAGCCTGAATTATTGAAATCCGCAACATTAAATAATCACCGCGCATTTCCGTCTTCGACGATATTTTCTATGTCATTAATAAATAACTCACACGCTGCCTCGCGTGCCGCAGGCTGTAAGAAAAATTCACACATCGCTGAAGCTACGAAGAATTATAAAATTAATGCAATTACTCTATCGAGGCAGTAAATTCTCAAAGGAATATCGTAAATCATAATAATCCGTTTCATTTCCGATACTAGTCTTTTTACTAGGAGAAAAATTACAATTCCAACAAAGTTAGCACTAATTGTGCTTTTTAAAAAATTTGGATTTCAGTGAAGAATGGAAAGGGAATACAGAATGAGGCGCAGCGTGTACCAAAATGGCCGAATTCGTGTCTCGGGGCCGGATACGGTGTACAAGAGTGAAGGATCTCGATGAAAATTCGCGTTTCCAAGGCTGGTAAGTTGTAAGAAATGATCGTCGGCTGGCGAACGCGTAACTCTCGCCGAAAGTTTATCCCGGGCAGCGAATGTTTGACAATTCGTTACGCAAACAACGATCCCGGCGGATTCCCACGCCGACAGCGACCACCGATTTCGTCGGAATATCATTTCCATAATTTCCAACGTCGGCTATGAAACGCAAACGGAGCCGGGACGTGATCGAAGCATTACCGATCTTTACGCAACGTCGACCAACAGGAATCCTCCTATTTTCAACAAATAGACTGGCAATTTTTAACGGCGTAGAAAGCGATCCCAGAAAGAAGAAAATGTTTGTACGCCTGGTAGAATCTGCCGATACGACTTACAAGGTTAACGTGACAGCCAATTGAATCCTTTAATGCTCCGCGGCACGCGAAGCCGCCATTTTGGTTCCGCCAGCGCTTGGTAGGCGTCTGCATAATCGTGGAGTATTATTCTTCGTCCATCAGAATGTAACAACAGCTTGCCAGAATTCGTGAAGATAGCAGATATTTTTTATTATTAGTTGTTGTAACTGTTAAGTTTGTAGACCTCCAGTGAGTCAAAAAATTATTCGCTCTCTCTTAAAAAGGCGATAACTTTTTAAATACCGTACTATACGACTTGAACTCTTTTTAGAAGCTAGAGCAATTAGTTTGCTGCAGGATGTGAACAAAATTTTGTCAAAAATTGCAATTGATCGGAATTTTAGAAAAAATACTAAAAGTTGCATTTTAGTACTTTTTTATGTGGGCCTATATTGAAAATTTAAAAAATATAAGCTCAACTTGTTTGCACCTTTAAATGTCAGATCCTTTCTCTAAGAAACAAATATACAAGCATGTCTTTTATAAGGCAATTTATAAGGCATCTTTTATAATTTTTTAAGCAATGTAATTTGAAGATTTAAAGTAATGTTCACGTATATTCATTAATTCTGCTGCATGTACACTACTAATGTATAACTATAAGACATTAATCAAATGTAGATCAAACAGTGTGTTAATCCTATTGTATAGCTTCGTAACCCCCTATGGGGAGTTCTACTTAAGCTCTCAATAAAGAAAAAAAATTTGTATACAACTTAGCGCCGTTTGGCGTCTGTTTTTTGGGATCAGGATCACCGGGGGAGTATCGGTCGGTAAAATATTAAAACCGTACGGCTGGCAGGCTGTCAAGAATCTGAAATGGAACTCTGGTCGCGCAGCATTACGTCAAACGGTGCGCCGAAGTCGGCCAACAAAAGCCTTTTGTCGCTGGGGTACAGATGTTGCGACGCGAAGACGTCTTGTTAAAGATAACGGGGATCGATCGATCGACGAAAGATGGCGTTCTGTATCGAGTCTGAACGATAGACCGCACAGCTTGGTCCCGGACACCGATAGATTGAACGAAGTATTCCCTGTTGCCGTAAGAACCCGCGTTTCCTCGACGATTCGAACAAGTTCCTCGTTTCCACACGAGAATTTCGTTTGGCTTCCTTTCTCCCTCGATGCCCCATCCATCCATCGTTTCGACGAGCTTGTAATTCTTCCCGATCGTTTCACTATGTCTGGGCGACTATGGCTGGATGTTTCCCAACAACGCATCCATTCAGCGTCCGCCAATTAATTCCGTCGAGTTTATTTTCTTTGGAAATCAACTTCGAATCTCATTCGAGATTTTATCCAATAAGCCTCTGTTCTTCCAAGGCTTTTTTAAATTAACATTCTAAATATTATTCTATTAGTATTCTTGAAATTAATATTTTAAATTAGTAGTTCCTTTTTCTTCTGTTTCCATTTTCCAATCGATTCTCTTTCTACATAATAGTATTCCAGCGACGAAAAACTACTAAAACGAACACTATACATATCGCTAAGTTGATTTTTCTTGGTGGAAAAATTCAATTTTATATTTTACTTCGTATCAATTTTTAGTCAGAGAGATTATATTATTACGAACACTATACATATCGCTAATTTTATTTTTCTTGGTGGACAAACTCAATTTTATATTTTATTATGTGTCAATCTTATCTCCTCTTCTAGAGAGATTTTTCTGAATGCAAGCAATCGTTTCCAAAGTACTCGAACAACTCAAATTCGGATCCAGATGGAATTTTAAACTCGTTTAAATATGTAAATGTAGCTCTGACGAAGGCGCGAAACAATTCCAGAAAATCGAAAATTTGAAAGGAAAACGAGAAAAACCACACACGGATTCGAGAGCCCGAGTCCCTGGGGATTAGGGAGTCCGACACTCTACTCGCTCCGCCAAAACTTCTGCGGAGTGCTACTCACGCGTTCCACATGCATATACAACAGGTTCTCGAAGAAGCTCACGGGACACATCGACCGTTAGGAATTAATCCAATTATTTACGGTAATTCGTAGCCCCGGTTGACGTTCCCGGCAACTTTTTCGTGGGTCGCCCATGAAATTCAAAGTCGCCCGAGGATCCTGGAGGTGTCCGTGGAGATTAAGAGACCGGATACAGCATTAACTTCGCGGAAGGATATCAAGTTCGTGGCGAGCATTAAGCAAAGAGCATTAGCTCAGGGGAATATGAAATTGAAGTTCCTCCGGCTGTGCCTTCCAAATTCTTTGAACGACTCACAGGAAAAGAAGAAGAAACTCGACTGAACAGACACGATTATCATCTGTTAGATACAATGTAAAATGGGCATCAAATAATTTTAGCGAAAGGAACGTGACCGATGCGAAGCATGAAAAGATATTAATTTAGAGAAATATTCTTTGAATGTAAGACTCGAAAGCGATTTAAGGATTTCGGATAAGAAAAGTGAAGATTAAAAATGGATAAAAATGAAGATTAAATAAATTTATGGAAAATGAGTGTAGCTTTCAAATACAGTGGAACTTCGATTATCCGTTTTAATTAGTAAAACATGATTGCTCGGATAATACAACAATTACATAGTTTTAGTATTGAACTTAATCAACATTAAAGTGTGCAGTGAATCGTGTAGCTTATGGGTTGATTTAACGTAAACAAAATCTTTGTGTGAAGTATTCAGACGATAAAGGATCGAGGATCTTCTGTATCAACGTAAATAGAGACTGATTTGCAGCATGGAGAAGAACTTAGATGATCCTGTTGGTTCACTAGAATCCAATGAAATGTCTAAAGCAGAGATTGGATGAATTGTTGATAAATAAATAATAAATACTTGAAGGATTGGAGCGTGTCTGGCGTTTCAGTGGTAAGAAAACGAATGGACAGAGAGTTGAAACTGATTCGCAAATCGGCTGCACCGGCCGGACATGGAGCAAGTATCGCGTTACCAGGATTTCCCCGGCCTCGGTCCGCGGGACCAGCAATTAATTCAAGAATGCCACGGCAAATTAATCCTTGTTATCTCTCGAAGACGATCTGCTGCGGAATGACGTAAGCATCCGCGTTTTATTGTTCGCTGGCAGGGATCACGGAGCTGGCTGACCCGAATGATCTATCCAACGACCTTCACCCGCGGGAACGGGTTCTCCGTTGCGAAATCGTCGCGAGAGACGATTTCTACGCCGAGTTGCATCGTCCTCTCCTCTCTCTCTACATAACTATCCTCTCCTTCCAGTGATATAGCTATTAACCTCGATACTTTTACACGATCATTGAAACAATCGTTTTTCGACACGAGTTCGAATTTCCCGCCAGAGTTTCAAACGCGAATTTCAATTCAGCTGTGCTCGCGGAACGCCGAATGCAAAACCGAGGATCCACACGCTGTCGAAACAGTTAATTGACCGATGCGATACGGTAATTGGCAGGATTCTCCAGCAACCATGTTGCGCAAATGGATGATTGCCAGCGAGGAGCTACCTTACGTTACCCAACCGCGGACTGGGAATCCACCTATAGAACATTTTCGAATATTAAGGGGGTACCAGACCCATGGATATGACTAGCATATTACTAGAATATTACTAGAAAAACAAGTGAAAACCGTGTTTACGGGAAACCATTTTTTGTTTTTATACAAGCATGTTACGAGCTGTGTGAGGGCTTGATCTAAAGAGGAAATTTGATCCCAGGTCGCTCAGCTCATGATTTTGTTAGATTATGTTTATATCTAATAATATGAGCGTCCAAAGTAGGGGGAAAAATGAAGAAAAATTCCGCAGATTCGAATGTATTTTTCTAATACAAAATGATTTTTTCGACTTGAATCATGAGCTGAGCGACCTGCGACGAACCTTCCTCTTTACAATGAGCCCTCACACAGCTATAACATGCTAATATCAGGACAAAAAATGTTTTCCCGTGATCGCATTCAAATGTTCCCCAGATTCCGTTCATGAAGGGCAGTGAAGGGCAAGTAGAACTAATTTTAGTTCAGCTACTCAAACGAGATGGCGCTTAGACAGGAGAATTATCGGCGTATATTCGTAACAACAAAAATATAAAGGGCTTGAAGCCACTCGGTTCCATTAATAGCAATAAAGATATGGATAAAAAGAAAAAAACCTGTATTGATAGCGAAATTGAAGCGTTAGATTGATACAAATGTATGTTCGTCACTGTTGCCAAACTGTTTTTCAGCGTGGAGGTTGCTTACACTGATAAATACCCAGATCAGGGGTTACGGTACCCCCTTAAGAGACCTTTCCTAAAGGTACGCTGGGTTTCAATTGTATTCTCCTGGAATGATTCGATTAATGCCCCCTCGAAACCAATCAAGTTCCATCTGATGCCTTTTTTCTAACACCAATAGCAGCCGAGTTAATCGAGTGGCCTGTTTCAAGAGTCTCACCCTGTATACTCGATTCAAGAGTTGGTCACCGTTCACTCGTGATACTCGGTAGGTTCAGTGATAAGGAAACATCTTGCAGAACAAGCCAGTTTCGTCGAATCGAGAAAGCCAAAGTACAATCTTGCCATAATAAAACTCGCGTTTATGTCTCTCTGCGCGGGAGTCCGCCTAGTGTTTCCAAGTACCGGCGACAATGGACTTTCGTTATCCTCGTAGGAACCGCGCGGCAGTGATATCCTTGGCACGGATATCAAAGGAATCCGTGCTGCTTGTTTGAACGCGTCGTCGTCTGCCAGCTAGCCTGCCATTATCAGCGCAGTTATATACCGGGACAAGGTCCGCGATTTTTGCTAGCTGTTTCAAGGCCATGGGAAATGAGGATGGCCTTTCTCTTCGACGCAGCTTCCGCTGCTTCGGATACACGATCTTCCGCGAATGTTGCAACTTGTAACGCTGTTAACACGTACGACGGTGATTACGCGTGGTCTGTATTGGCCTTCTGGGAGACAGCATTAGCATAATTGCACGATAACGGCGACGTGCTATAAGCGCTACTTTTTATTAACCGTCGTTTTGGAGTTCTAAACATTTTTCCCGCGTGTAAGTGGTTGCTGGAAAATGGTTACTTTTTTGCGGAAAGTTGGACCACATTTTTACCGTGTTTTTGTATTTTTGTTTCTAGTTGATCATGTAATTTAATAAACGAGATTAACTGAATTTAACTTTATCAACGCAAGCAAACGAATTACTGAGCACAAAGAAAATACGTCTTTTAGGTTTAAATGTCACACGTCAATTGAGGATCACGGGCTAGAAAAATAGAATGACGTGTCGAACAACTAAACAACAGATTCTTAAACAAACTGAAACATACCAATATTGAATCATATCGAATTGATTATAATCGAACATTAGATTAATTTTGACATATTTTAACAGTTTCGATATTTCAGATTACAATGGAACACGACAGTAGAAATATTGTTGCGACAAATTGAAGAGAAATAGATTGCCTTTAGGGTGGTATATGATTCTTTTAGTAATTTTACGAATGAGGGGAAATGTCAGTTTGTTGAAGCTGTTTCGTGGGTGGACGCGTAAAGGACATATGAAGGTCAACTTCATTTTTTTAAACGGAATGCCCAATATTTTTGATCAACCTCGAATGAAGCAGAAAATTCTACGTAAAAAAGGTATCGACCTTGATATAACATAAATCTGACAGTTAACGAGATATTTTATCGATATAATTTCCCATTTGTAAAATAGCTATTACCTGGAAGCTAGTAGGGACTTGAACTGAATCCCTGAATTTGGATAAGCACATATGGAAAATTATTTACATAACGTCTTGTTATCTCAGCACTTTCTGCTTCATCCGAGTTCGATCAAATATTGGGCAATCTGTTTAAAAGACTGAAGGTGACCTTCATATGTCCCCTACGCGTCCACCTACAAAAAAGCTACTAACATCAGATTAATGCTCCCTCGAAACCAATCCAGTTCCATCTGAGGCCTTTTGCTTAACACCAATAGCAGCTGGGTTAATCAGGTGGCTTGTTTCCAGCACCTCACCCTGTAGAGTTAAAAACCTAAACGCAAACAATGTGTTCGTTTATTCTGGAGTCTGTACATAAATTTCCGTTTGATTGCAATCCCTAAAAACTTGTTCATAAAAATCTCTGTAAAAAGAGCTTCATGCTCATGCGTTATTTATATTCTCCGCGATGATGTACAGGTTCGTTCAAAGACTACGTTCCTCCTCACCGATAGAAAAAAAATTGTAGAGCTACAAAATAGTATGATGCATTGCTGCAATTATTCTTCGTGGGTATCATTCTCTGGTGATACCAGTACTTGATAAAACATGAATATTTTTGCAGGTGTTCGAAGAAACAAGAACAGCGAAACGTGGAACGTTGTTGCCACGGTATCCTCGCGGAACAGCGATCTCCCGCGAGTATTTTCGAAAGCTCGTCGGGGACAGGAGAAAAAATATATCAGAGTGTACAAATGGTAATTTCCAGTTTGCGGCGATGACACAAAAAATCAACCCTGTCCCGCTTTCGGTTTACGTATCCCGCATTTGCGACGTATAAATATTACAACGGAAAATATTGGCTATCACGTGCGGCGCAGTGGTTCTCATTCACCGATGAAAAGCAAATATACATACCCAGAGAAACAAAAGCACGCGCGAAAACACAATACACAATCGACTATCGCCGCAGATGGCCCATTTCTGTGCCGGAAGAAATGATTGGAACGACAAAAAAAATATTCCGGACACGTTTAACCCGCAATTGCATCGCGACGTATCCGAAAATTGCAACGTTTACCGAACATGCTAATGTACTAATATGAATTTGAAGCTTTGTATAAAGATCCACAATCTAAGCATTGAATGGCGGTCAATGATCAAAGGAATGAAAGTAAAACTCTGTACCAGTGATCAGTGACCAATCGAGTGGAAAGATCATTTGATACTAGCGGTCAGTGACCAAAGAAATGAAAATATGAAGATTCCTAACCCTATTCACAATTTCAACATTGAATGGCGTCAATGATCAAAGGAATGAAAGTAAAACTCTGTGCTAGTGATCAGTGACCAATCGAATGAACAGATCATTTGATACCAGTGGTCAGTGACCAAAGAAATTAAAATATGAAGATTCCTAACCCTATCCACAATTTCACCATTGAATGGCGTCAATGATCAAAGGAATGAAAGTAAAACTCTGTGCCAGTGATCAGTGACCAATCGAATGAACAGATAATTTGATACCAGTGGTCACTGACCAAACAACAAATGAAAATATGAAGATTCCTAACCCTATTCACAATTTCAACATTGAATGGTGTCAATGATCAAAGGAATGAAAGTAAAACTCTGTACCAGTGATCAGTGACCAATCGAGTGAAAAGATCATTTGATACCAGTGGTCAGTGACCAAAGAAATTAAAATATGAAGATTCCTAACCCTACTCGCAATTTCACCATTGAATGGCGTCAATGATCAAAGGAATGAAAGTAAAACTCTGTGCCAGTGATCAGTGACCAATCGAATGAACAGATAATTTGATACCAGTGGTCACTGACCAAACAAATGAAAATATCAAGATTCCTAACCCTATCCACAATTTCAACATTGAATGGCGTCAATGATCAAAGGAATGAAAGTAAAACTCTGTGCCAGTGATCAGTGATCAATCGAATGAACAGATAATTTGATACCAGTGGTCAGTGACCAAACAAATGAAAATATGAAGATTCCTAACCCTATTCACAATTTCAACATTGAATGGTGTCAATGATCAAAGGAATGAAAGTAAAACTCTGTACCAGTGATCAGTGACCAATCGAGTGAAAAGATCATTTGATACCAGTGGTCAGTGACCAAAGAAATGAAAATATCAAGATTCCTAACTCTATCCACAATTTCACCATTGAATGGCGGTCAATGATCAAAGGAATTAAAGTAAAACTCTGTGCCAGTGATCAGTGACCAATCGAATGAACAGATAATTTGATACCAGTGGTCACTGACCAAACAAATGAAAATATAATGATATCACGCGAGTCGCTATACGCACCGTGGAAATTCGTCGAAACATTCGAGAACACGAATAAACAGTCAGTCTGACGAGAACCGACGAGCTTCCGAAGAAGAAGCGTCGCGATTCACGGGCAGAGAATCCGTAGCTCGCCGCGAAATAATTACACGGTGCTCGAGGAATGGCTTTCCCTTTATTTGTCCCGGGGAATAATATAACCGCGAGCGGCAAGAGCGTTCGGCAAACTCGACGAGAAGAGCTCTCTGTTCCCTCCGAGCGTTTCATTCGCCGTTTCTTTTGTTGATCGAGCTTTCAAGCTCCTCTCGTCCTGATCCGCGATCACAAAGAAGAAAACAGACTCTGGCTTCTGCTACTGCTGAGAAGAAGAAGACGCGTTCGTTCGTTCGCTCGTTGCTTTTGCCGATGCTCAATTAGAGAGAAGGAGCACACGATCGATCTTCACGATCGGCTCATTAGGCGTTTAATCGCCGATAAATAATTCGATTATTCTTTCCCGTACTCGAGCAAAATCAACCGGGAAGAGACACACACACATCGGTACCACAGGACACGTACCAAACACAAGAACACGGAGTCGTGGGGCCACGTGGTTCGTGGATTGCCGGTGATCTGCGCCGCGAAAGCGATCGCCAATGATCCTGCTGATCTTTTTCGGGGACTTGTGATTTTTTAACTGCGATATCTTTCTTCATATTTTACAAAAGGGCACGCAGCGATTAATAGAATATCGAATCTGTGGAATAAACACCGTCGATTCGATCCCGGTAAACGAATTCTGATATAAAATCACGCGGCGATCACTTTCGGGGCAAGAGTGCACGCTTCCGGCGACGGATGGTACGCGTAGGTTTTTCTTACCTGTGCACGACGTTCGCCAGCAGATCATTGTGCCGTAATCTGTAATCGACGTCCACCTTCTGGTAGTTAACCGTCAAAGTCCCGGCCCGAATACACCGCTCGTACTCTTCCGCTGGATGCGCGCGAAATTCCCTCGCGAATACCTCGAGTATCTTCTCGCCGACCCATCTTCCTTTCGTGAACGTGGTGAACGTGAAGTAGTACGGGTACACCTTCCGCAGACCTGCGAACCGAACACAATCGATTACAAATATTCCGTTTTGTCGAACCTAGACATTTAATATAAATTGTGTGATTAATTCGGCGCACATTGTCGAATATAATTTGATAATATAATATAAAAAATAATATAAATATAATATAAATATAATATAAATATAATATAAATATAATATAAATATAATATAAATATAATATAAATATAATATAAATATAATATAAATATAATATAAATATAATATAAATATAATATAAATATAATATAAATATAATATAAATATAATATAATATAATATAAAAAATAATATAGTATAAAATTGATAATTATAATTTTCGATGTAATATAGATAATATAATTTTATAATAATTGATCGAACCTGTGCGCCGAAATCATCACACAATTTCTATACACTCGATTACGTTATCTATCGATACCCCGTTCGAATCGATTCTACTTCTTTTATCGCTAGCCATCCTCACTCGCAATCTTCCATCGCAGAGGATCCTTCTCGTTTTATTGCGAACGATAAACACCCACTTATGGGTCAAACATGTTTCAATCTCCGACTCTTCTTTCATTGCTAGACAACGGGTTTTACACGACGCTGACAAAAACGAACAGTCGAGATTCGAAACTGCCAGAGGATCGCGATAATTCGTAGATATGTCGTCGACTCGATTCAGTGATGAAACTACCTTTGTTTTTAATTATTTTTCCATCAGATATTCGCGACGCATTCGTGACACTTTTCTGATTGAAACGATACCAAACACGATACGGTTCGGATCGTGTTCACTCGTTTAATTCAAGATATAGTAGAACCTCTATTATACGAACTGGTCAGTACGGTTTGTTTCTAATTATTTTTCAATGCAGATATCGTCAACGCATTCGTGACACTTCTCTGATTGGAACGATACCAAACACGACACGGTTCGGATCGTGTTCACTCGTTTAATTCAAGATATAGTATAACTTCTATTATACGAACTGATCAGTACGTTTGTTTCTAATTATTTTTCAATGAATATATTTTCAACGTGAGACTCGAGGTTTTCTGCGCAGAAAAAAAACCAGCTGGACCTGGTAAATGTCGCGCAGAGGTATGATCTTGCACGGAAGCCGACTCGGGGGAGTTGGAGCGCGTCTGAGGGATCTAGACGTCGGAGGGATGATCTTCCGAAAAGTCAGATTAATTTTCAAGCCCCGAGGCGACCGAAAGGGATTCGGAACGGCAGCAACGGTGCACAAATCGTTAGCGAGAGGACGATTTTCGGACGCGGGGGTGGCTTTGCTTCTTCTTCCACCCCCTCCCCTCTCGTCGTCTTCTTTCTTCGTTTCCGGACGCAAGCGAGCATGCAGAGTCGCGCGAACGCGTTCCCCCAGTTTTTCCGCGGCGACCCGCACCACATTCGACCAACTGGGGCGTTTAAACGATCGACAGCTCCCGTTTTGTTGGCTGGGCACGATGTCTCTTCTACAGGACCCTCCATTTTCCGCGGCCGTGGTGTATCGTTTGCAAAATGTTCATACAAAAGTTGCAAAACAATTTCGTTTCACTCGAGAAACTGGAAAACGTAGGAGATGTAGACGTGCGGAGTGTTTTATCGATGTACTGGACGTTCCATTTTCCATGGCCCGGCTGCACAATTCACAAAACATGAAAATTCGCAGTGTTTCGTTTCACTTTACCACCACCAGTCAAGATGACCGGTTCCAGAGTTATTATTTTGCAATTATTGAAATGATAAAATGGATTTTATAGGATTTCATTGGAGAGAGCGTATTGTAACAGGAGCCGCACAAAGTCGAAATAAAATTGATCTTGTCATTTTAATGAGGGAACATGTACAGGCTGTAACAAAATTTAGTGTCATGGTTTTGGCAGATGGTAGCACACCTTCGGATCGGTGGAGATTTGTTGAAAGAAATTGCCGCAAAATTGACTTTAACCTTGAAATTCGAGATCCATCATGGTAAGTAGAATGCGATACAAGCATAAAAAATTTGACCTTGAATATCACGGTCAAAGTCAATTTTGCGGCAATTTCTTTTAACAAATCTCCACCGATCCGAATGTGTAGAACCATCTGCTAAAACCATGACACTAAATTTTGTTACACCCTGTACCAGTTACTTTTTAAAGCTCGGTAGGTGTATATAATATTGCATAGTATATTCGTAATCGTTACATGTCTATCAAGGACCTCGGAACGTATCGTTCACTGTAAGGTTGTTTCATATACTTCATCCATCTACAGGACGTTTCATTACTTTTTCTTTTGTAGAACTTAACTTGTCATTATTAACAATATTGAAATTAATCAAATGTCCTGTACATTGATCCTTCCGAACAAATCCGTCGCAATCGATGCACATCGGCGAGCCTGTTTGAATTTCGATATTGAATGTGGACGTGGTCTGATGAAAAGCGGTAACGCGAAATTTGACGTTTAAAATCGAGCCAGAAATTTTTCGGGAAATAATGTTGCCCCTCCGATGGATAAAAAAGCAGACAGATCGACGCGTTCTGAAACTGACGGCGTCGATGTCGACGCCTGATCGATAACAGCGAAATAAGTCACATAATTCCACTGCGCTGGTGCCGTTCTTTATTCCCAAACTTCATCCCCTGCATGCAATTTATGAAATCGAAAATGTACAATGTTTTCGGCGCACAGGTTCGATCAATTGTTAAAAACAAGCAATTTTGCAATTCAAAAAATTCTCGACGTTTCGATCCAGATCCCCGGACCATTTTCGAGAGAAAAGTTGCGTCTGCTGTGTGTGAAAGAAAAATGTAAATTCAAAAATACAACGTCGTTACCCCATGCAGGTAGATAATACATTATCTATATGAGAGTACCATTATTTAACAGCATGGGATAACAACGTTGTATTTTTGAATTTACATTTTTCTTTCACACACAGCAGACGCAACTTTTCTCTCGAAAATGGTCCGGGGATCTGGATCGAAACGTCGAGAATTTTTTGAATTGCAAAATTGCTTGTTTTTTAACAATTGATCGAACCTGTGCGCCGAAAACATCATACATTTTCTATAAAATTGTTCCGATCGATAAAATTGAATATTTATTTATGGAAACGTTGCGCAACGGTATCGCGGAAACGTTTACAAGCTTTTCATGAAATACGGTTGTAATGAAATGAGTGAGGCATCCCCTCTCCGTCGCCACCCCCGCTATCAGAACCAGCCGGATTCTATTAAGAGTTGGGGGCTAATGAACGCGAATTAACGCGCGATATAATCAAATTCCGTATGAAAATTCACTATGAATATCATCGAGCGGCGGCGTTAAATTTCAACGCGTATTTTGATTCGCGGTTAGAACCCGCGTTTCCTCGGCACACATTTATCAAACAAATTAAATCACGAATAATGCAATCCTACCGGGGCGAACTTAAATGTATCCTGTCGTTCCGTGCTGTTCGATCTTGTTGCGAACGCGAAATCGTTCCAATTAAAAATACATCCTTCGGTGATTCGACTTCGGGTATGTTCCACCACAGGCTTCTCGTTTGCGAGCGCCTAAATCGTTCCGGGACACGCTTCTCGCTGGCATGATTCGGAGAAACGAACTTTGTCGCGATTTATAGCTCCAAGTTTTCAGGAGCAGATTCCGGTTTTAATTTCTCTTGAACTTCTTCGTGAATCCATGGAATTTCAACAGCGTTATAGCAAAATGAATCGATAGATTGAACGTCATTCTCTGTGGCATTATCACGAAGAGCACAATCCACCATGTTGGATTTGAGCCTACGAATGTTCAAAAAAGTCCCCGCACTAAACCACGTGAAATCGGTACTCGGCGAAAATGGCTGAATTTGAAGTATGTTGTACCTTTTGGGTCACTGAACAAATGTATGTCAGTGAAAATGTCAAACAATGGACGTTATCGTAAAATTATTATTACAAAATGTCAAAATATGGACAGGTATTATTCGTTTTTAAATAAGAAATAAACAAATAACTGATAGTGAAACCTATTTCAGTAGATTGACCCTTAATTATGAAAGAACAAGTGCTGCTAAACAGAAACAATGATATCGAGTGTTTTTATTACACTTGCGATTAATAATGCGTTAAGAAAGCGCTATCCGTTATGATTTTCCCACTTTAAATCGTCAATCAGTTCTTGCAAATGATGACATTTTCAAATTGTTTAAACAATATGAAAAATTCATATTGTTCCCTTATAATGGTAACCGCATTGATCCGAAAGTGATATATTTGCTGGTCTGACTTCAAATTGAAACTGTCCATTTAGTCCAGTCAATTAATGCTTAAAAGGGGGGTATAGAGGGAAATGGAAAGAACACAATTTTTGACTTTGGGACTTTGTTTAGACTAGTTAGGAGGTAAACATACTAAAAGTCCCCACTCCTAGGAGATGAGCCGGGTGCAGGGGGGCACGTGGAAGGTCCCTTTTTTTGGTTTTTCGCTTATATCTCGGAAACTATGCGTCCTAGCGATAAGACCATTCTATACAAAATTAATGCTAACACAATATCCTACAAAATTGTTTCTATTCAGTTTTTCGGTATCTCGCACAGTATTCGAGATATCCGCGCCCATAGTTCACTAATTTTGAGAAAGAAAATGCTTGCCTCTTGTTTTTTGTCTTATTTGACTAAATCTTCTTTTCCAAAATTAGTGAACTATGGGTGCGGATATCTCGAATACTGTGCGAGATACCGAAAAACTCAATAGAAACAATCTTGCAGGATATTGTGTTAGCATTAATTTTGTATAGAATGGTCTTATCGCTAGGACGCATAGTTTCCGAGATATAAGCGAAACACCAAAAAAAGGGACCTTCCACGTGCCCCCCTGCACTCCGCTCACCTCCTAGGAGTGGGGACTTTTAGTATGTTTACCTCCTAACTAGTCCAAACAAAGTCCCAAAGTCAAAAATTGTGTTCTTTCCATTTCCTTCTACAAGTTTTCGTTGACTGGACTAATTGTTTGTCATTTTGCCTGACATACGTTTGTTCAGTGATCCAAAAGGTACATCGTATTTCACAGGAACACATTCTAAAATTGATTTGAGAAAGCTCCTCTCGATCGAGCCAATTTCGACTGATTCCTTGAAAATCTTCGACATCGAAGGTTTCCCACATCCGACGTGAATACACCGCGTTCAAATAAACAGTGTTTCGCGCCGAAAAATTGGCGCGTGATTCAAACGCATCGGAGTCGATTATGCAACCGGTCGGCTGCGGCACTCGCGTGTTAATTATACACGGTGGTTGGTGTATCGCTTTGCCGGCGGGTAAATAAATAATGGCAATAAATCGTCCTTGAAAGTCCAGAATACGGGTTTCTGGTCGACGGCCAAGAACGTCGGCTCAGAAAAATCCGTCGAGGTTTAATCGGCCAGGCAGAGACTGGATTTATCGCGAATACTCGCGATTGGCCCGCCCCGTGGAGATTATTTTCGGACGAGCAGATTCCGTGCCAATCCGTAATTAATTACGAAACAATCGTGCGCGAACGCGCGACACTATTTAAAGATTACAATAACGGGATTACTGGATTTCGGAACTTGAAAGGCTACCACGGGGTAGTTTTATTGTTCTTTCTTTCCTCTCTTTCGCTTTCTCTCTCTTTGACCTTTATCTCCGTCTCCCTTTTTCGCTCTGCCTTTTCGTGGTCTCGCCTCAGCTTACGTAAACCACCGAAACGCGGGCTCTCCTATTCGCGAGTGCGATTTATTATCGCGCACGGTGCACCTGTTGTTCGCGCTGGAGACGCGACGAATGCGACTGTCATTTCGTGGACGCGGTTATATATCGGTCAATAAATTCATTTCTTTATTAATACGCCGCGTGACACGCGCACGCCGCTGCGATAACGCGTTTAAACGAGCCGAAACGATCGCGACGACGCCGCAGGCGCTAGACTGGCCTAGAAATTGTTGGACTGACGCTTCATTGTAACTGAAAACTTTGCTCGACGGAGTTCTCATTGCTACGGACGCTTACGAGAATACAGATTTCTTAGAGGAATCGAGATAATCTCAACACATAATAATAGTCGAAGACTTCACGACTATTTCTGTGTTACATCTTACATGTATATTTCAATAAACGTTTCATTTATTCTGGTTCGGACTCGTACCGATTAATAAACAACTTCGGATCATGTTTTTCGAAAGTTATTCCACAATTTCTATTCCGAGTTGAAAGAATCTTGTACTTCGGACACCAACAAATGTAGATAACAAATCTCAATGCGAAAGTTTCAACATTTTTTCCGAAAACAAATACCTGAATATTTGGATACCAACAAATATAGATAAAAAATCTTAACGCGAAAGTTTCAACATTTCTTCCAGAAAAAGTTCCCGAGGATTTGTATACCAGCATCGGATATCAACAAATATAGATAAAAAATGTAAATGTGAAAGTTTCAACATTTTTTCCAAAAATACCTGAATATTTGGATACCAACAAATATAGATAAAAAATCTCAATGCGAAAGTTTCAACATTTTTCCCAAAAAAAATTGCTAAAGATTTGTGCAAAACCGGCCTCGAAAATCACAGAATTACCATCCCTTGTGTAACAATATAGTAGACGAATTCTTCGCGAGGGTCGAACAATCTAATTTGTTAGTTTCAATCGATACCGGATGGGATACGAAACAAGACGAACGCGGGGGAGAAAATAGACGAAAAAATCGACATCGGTGGGCTTCGAAGGGTTGTCGAAAGGGAGACTACGAGAGATCTGTTATATACAGAGAAAAAGAGAGAGAGAAAGAGGGAGAGAAAAATCGAAGGGAAAGAAGCCTGGAGATTCCTCGGCATTCCGGGGCAATCGTCCACGGAATTGCAGCGATCTCTGTAACCAGGAATTACTCGCGGAAACCAATCGGGTCCCTTTTAGCCGGTCGTCCGATCGGCCGGGTCGAGAATTCTTGCCGAATTAAAGGGAAATCCTAACTGCGAATTTGGACGGGCGTGGAGAGGATCCGGCGAAACGTGAAAAGCTGCATCGAGCACCGTGAAAGCTGCTACAGAAGGAATCGGGCCAAAAAACTGGCCGAATCGGAAGCCGATCATCCGCCGAATCATCTCCCGCTGTCCTCGCTTTTGTCTGCCCATTCCACGAATTATTACAACAGTTTGAACAAAAGAATACCCCAAACGTATATTTATCGACTTGGGTTTTTTCTGCAGCAAATTTTTCTGATAATTATCTTTTAAATTTTAGTATTTCGTTCGTAATTCTCTGACCAATCGCAATTTTCTCAAACTATACAGGGTGTCCCAAAATAAGTGTAACTCCCGGAAATGGGAGGTTCCTTGGGTCATTTGAAGCGACATTTTCCTTTACAAAAATGGTGTCCGCGGCATCGTTTACGAGTTATTATCGAAAAACACGGACCAATCAGAGCCCGGCTATAGCGAACGGAGTCCAACTCGGCGGCAGGTCCCGCTTAACGTGGTGTCGCTATTGGCCGAAGCAGAATCAATCCGTTGTAGCCGCGCTCTGATTGGTCCGTGTTTTTTGTTAATAACTCCTAAACAAAGCCGCGGACGCCATTTTTGTAAAGGAAAATGTCGCTTCAAATGACCCAAGGAACCTCCCATTTCCGGGAGTTACACTTATTTTGGGACACCCTGTATATTATAATTAAAGCTTAAATGATATGGGCGCTAAGTTCGATCATTTTTAGTTACTAAAAATATAGTAAAGTTAAAACTTTAATTATCCAAAATTTCGATCGAGAAGAATTCACCTTTAACTATATATTATGTTGTGTACTAATTGTTCTAAAAAATATCCAAGGCATACGGTTCGATATTAATAAAGTTACAGTTGTTTTGAAAATGGTGAAATATAATATAAACACGATACATGATCTAAAAAATGAATAAATACTGTAAAAAAAATGCATTCTTTCAACTTCTACACAACGCCACTGAATATTAACTGGAATCAAAAATTCGTCGCCATTTCGGACACCATTATCCCAGAAATAAATAAGTTAATGTGAATCGGCTTACAAAGTGTAATCCGTGTGCAGTTTTAACGGGGGCAAACATTAGCGCAGCAAATATTAATTAGCGGAACACCTGCGGGGAAGGGTGTTAATATTTCAATGTGTTTCCCGCTGAATGTAAATTTCCATTACGATATTGGGTGGGGGTGACAGGCTGTTTTTCAATTAATCGTCGATATCAAGTGGCGAACAGAGCCGAAATACTGGGTGCATCGGAGGAAATCGTCGGGGATGAGATTCGTCGTCGCGTTTCAATTAATTAGACCGTCGATCAAGAGTCTCTCCGTCGGCGAAGAAGAATCACATCCTCCCCCACAACCCCCGGCCCTCTTCACGCTTTAAAGATCACGCGGACGCTCTCGATTCGATGACACACCCTCTCGAACCTCGCTCCATAAATTGCAGGGTAATCTTTTTCTTCGATGAAAAGGAGAAAGCTTCCACCCTTTACCCTCGTACGCCCCTTGCCGCCACCCCCGCTGTCACCTTTTATCGGCGGTCTTTTCGAGCGCTTCCGGCTGGCCGAGTCGATCGAACCTATCCAGATGTTTAATTAAAATGATTTTAATTGCGAGAATGGAATCGGCCGACTCCTCGGCCTCCGATCCAACCCCTTTGTAACTTCATTCGCCACTGGGCCCGCGATAAAAGCGTCCTGATTCCATCCGTGATCCAGTTTTCAGGACTCTTTCCGCTCACGAGGATCTCCGATTGGTCAGAACGTTCGTAACTTTGCAACTGGTAAATATTTCTCAGTGAACAAATTACGAGTCAATCCCCAAAGAATATCGGATGGAAGGGCACTGATTTTCAGAAAGGAATTCATCAAGATCCGAAGACCAGAATAGTTCCATTCTTCGGCTTCCTCGATGAACCCCTATTGGACAACGCCAGAGGAACCTAAACGAAGGGAATGTTTCCTGTCGAATCTGCAGGAGGGATTTCTGTAGCAAAACTTTCGAGTGGAGCTGGCGTCGCGTTACGAAGATTGCCTTGGAGATTTTTAAAACAGTGCTTCTTGATTTAGAATCACTGCTGCTTCCTTCTGAGAGCTTGGGGTGATGTACTAGATTTGATACTGGGACGTTGCACGTCTGGGATTTTGGGGGAAGAATTCCAGAAAGGAATTTATCAAAAGAATATCAAGATTTGAGTGATTTCTTTTTAGAAATTGATCTCAGTATTTATTAAAAGAATATTATATCGACTCACTGGTCATCGTTATAACTGAGATTCTGGATGTGAAAAAACAGCTTGAAAAATGGAGACGAACAAATTCTACGATTTCTCTATAGAATCGCGTAAACATTTCGAATCAAATTAACTGTATCATTTAATCAAATATTATTATATTATTTAATAAATCGACCAACTAAACTTTCCCAGAAGACACGGTCAACGAACACCGAATCTCTCTTACCGGGCAAGCAATTTTTCCCTCGCACCGAACTAAATCAAACGACCGGCAGAAGAGCGAAAGAAAAATAGCAGCGCAACGATTTCCAACCCTTTTCGCTCGGAATAACATTTTCGTCTTCGGATTTTCCATTATGAGAGTGTGCCGGGAGTTAGCTGATGGTATCAACGAACAAAAAAAAAAGGAAGGAACAAAAGCCGCCGGTGTTAGGGCTAGAAAATAGGCTGGCCGCGATAAGGGAAATTGCGAGGAGAAATATACGTGGAGTGGTTGATAAGATGAAGATTAAAGAAAAATAAACTCGGCGGGCGGGCAGGCTGCGAAGTAAAAATAGAGGTAGTCATAAGCTCGGAGGATACGTGCGTGATCTAATTTAAATGGGCCATCCGGTATGCATTCACCTTCAAAGATAATGCTATCCGAGCGTTATGTAAAGTTCCATTACTCGGCACTCCACCTTTTTCTAGAGCACTATTTGGCACGGAAAACGCTTGTTCGGTGTCATGTTCGCGACCATTGGCCATCTTCATCAGTACATTATTGTTTTCGTCTTCTCCTAAATCTATCTAGCTGCCTTAACTTTATGGCTTCGCCAAAACAGTCGTCTCGTTCGCTTTTGCTCCGCGTACGTGTGTCGCGCGCGTTATTATACACTAACAGGTAGCAGAAATAAATAAACAGAGCACGAGCGCGATGCAGAAATGACCCGGGCACCATTATTGTTTTCTCTTCTCCTAAATCTCTCCTCTCTCTCTCTCTCTCTCTCTCTCACTCCCCCCTCTTTAGTCAGTAATATAAGCCAAACGAATTTTCTTGTTTGCTCTATGGTACACCGTTTGCATTATAACGCGGAAGCAAACAGTGTAAATAAATAAATACACGCACGACAGAGCGACCTGGCGACATTATTGTTGTCTTTGTTTTCCTGCAATAGTCAACTATGTCAGATGAATTTTCCTGTTTGCTCTCCGAACAGACAGATGGCACAATGTACCATTATTGTTTCTATATTCAAATTTATTTCACACCCTATAACTCTCTCTGTCTTTCTTACCTCCCGTTTACTTTCCCTTTGGCGAAAGCGCAGTTGCAGTGCGTTTCCTATTGCACAAATGCAATATGCTACGGAATAAATAAATAACTGAACACTTTTATCGTTCCCATCTGTTTTTCGAATTCATCTCGCTAACCTACATCCTTGCCGTAAGGATCTTTTTATTTGTTTCTATGTATTCCAAAATGCGTAATACAATAAATAAATATGCTGAACGTTGTCTCAACAACCCAGTTTTATAGTTATCCTCCGATTCTTACATATGTACCAGAATGATCATTTTACGTCCATATCTGTATACAGCTCTTTAAAATGCGAATAACCGGCGTAATTAAAAAAATAGAAGTTTAAATAAATACTCCAAAATTTTACGAGGACACTGCATACGACTGGTATCATCGATGCTTAAATTCATATCGCACCCCTTAGTTCAAATTTAACCCTAAAGTTTTCTGAATAAATGGTAGGAATCTAGAAATAAATAAACAGCTAGGAAAGTGGCCAACAGTTCCCAGTGCACCCTAGATCCCGATAAAATTCTTCTGAAAATAATTTAGCAACCATAGGTCACGTCTTTCAATTTTCATCGTGCTACCCTTACACTATTTTAGTTGTATCTCATCCACTGATACTTACATATTTACCAGAACGATCATTTTACCTCCTTATCTGTATACAGCTCTTTAAAACGCGAATAACCGGCGTAAATAAAAAAATAAAAACGTGAATAAATACTCAGAAAAATTACGAAGAAACTCAATACGGCTGGTATCTTCGATTCTTAAATTCATATCGCATCCCTTAGTTCAATTGTAACCCTAAAGTTTTCCGAATAAGTGGTAGGAATCTAGAAATAAATGAGCAGCTAGGAAAGTGGCCAACAGTTCCTAGTGCACCCCAGATCCCGAGAAAATTCCTCTAAAAATAATTTTTAGCTACCACGAGTCACCTCTTTCGATTTTCATCGTGCCATCCTTACGCTACGACGGAAAAAATAAGTTTTACAAATAAATTGAGCAAATAAAAAAATATATAAATAGCCAGGAAAGTGGCCAATAGAGACAAGAGCAGTGCCCAGTCCGTTTCCAGTGCACCAGCACCCGAAAATCCCTCGGCGACCGAGCAAACAGCGCCTCAGCCCCGGGGTGCGAGAACAAAGGGGGATGATCGGCGTGGAGAACGGTTCAAACAGTAGAAAGGACCACGAAAATCGCGGCCGATTCCGGTTAAGAAGCCGCGCGCGGCTTCTCTCCGCGAAATAAAGGGGCAACCGGGGGTGGGCGGTTTGGCGAGAAGAAAGGCGGATTTCAGAGGGGGGCAGAAAGCTCGAGGACCGTGGATCTGGATTACTCGGCGAGCGTGAAACGTGCCAAGAGGCGTAAAACCGACGACAGAGGTGGCGAAAGGGGATTCCGAAGGTTCTTCAGTGATCTTCCGAACCCACCCCTTTCCAACCCCGTTTGTCCACGACCCCCTAAACAGGGGGGAGAGGAACGGCGAAAAAGAGGGAGGGAGATCGTCGAAGAGACAATGCGTCGTCGTCCTCTGTGACGCGAGTTTAAGCCTCCTCCGGAGACTTTGTCAGTTTCCTCGATGAGGATAGGGAGCGGGGCTGGATGAGGAAACGCTTTTCGCAAAAGCAGGCCTCCGACGATTTACCTCGTGTGCTCGAGTCGCCCTGCATCCGCGAAATTCATTAGACCAAGCGCCCGGTGGAGGTGCACACCTTCTTCTCGTCGATCCTCAAGGGTGCGATCGGCGAGATCTTATTTTTCCAGCGATGCACCCCGATGCTAGAGACCCTCTTCTTTTGCTTCGGGGAAATATTTTGCAGACTGTTTTTAGAACGATTCGACGAACTGGAGGTATTATTAAATCCTTGAAAGAATCAAGTTTTACGTAACTCCCTTATCTCGTTCTCGATGTACAGGGTGGCTGAAAAGTTCCCGGAATTTTTTAAAGTATTTAACCAGCATAAAAATACCGCACAAACGAATGAATCCACACATTTGACCGAATAATAACTTTTATTAATTCATTAACAATGAAATTAACCAAAAACATTTACAACAAATGTTCAAAATTGCCTCCTTTTAATTCTATACATTTACGAACCCGCTTTCTAAAATTCCCGACAATGGTCGCGCACTCTTCCACCGTAATCTCGTCCCAGGCACGCGTCAAAGCCGTTTTCAGCTGTTCCACGGTGGCGTATCGTCTTCCTGAAATTTTTACAGTCGAACCCTCACACAACCGCCAAAACCACCGCCAGCTGCTTAAGAAGGGCCAGCAGAAGACTTCGGCCGCGAAAATCATCGGCCGCAGCCATTTTCCAGCCTCGGTCATGGCTTGGGCCGGTATCTGCACCACCGGGAAGACGCCACTGGAAGACACCACCGGGAAGACCCAATGGATTACTCGGTATGGTCCATCATGGACCAAAAAATTTCAGGAAGACGATACGCCACCGTAGAACAGCTGAAAACGGCTTTGACGCGTGCCTGGGACGAGATTACGGTGGAAGAGTGCGCGACCATCGTCGGGAATTTTAGAAAGCGGGTTCGTAAATGTATAGAATTAAAAGGAGGCAATTTTGAACATTTGTTGTAAATGTTTTTGGTTAATTTCATTGTTAATGAATTAATAAAAGTTATTATTCGGTCAAATGTGTGGATTCATTCGTTTGTGCGGTATTTTTATGCTGGTTAAATACTTTAAAAAATTCCGGGAACTTTTCAGCCACCCTGTAGACGATTTTAAACAAGGTGTTTCAAAATTCATTCAACGTCCGGAAATGGGAGGTTCTTGAGATCATTTGAAGCGCTATTTTCCTTAACAAAGCCGCGGACGCTATTTTTCCAAAGGAAAATGTTGTTTCAAACGATCTCAGGAACCTCCTATTTCCGGATATTGAAGGAATTGTGAGACACCCTGTAGATTACATAAAGGTACGCAGTGATTACACATTCGAAATTCTTTTTAATTCGCCTCCGAACGCTACGGAAGATCCTGTCGAACGAATTTCATCACCCGAAACGAAAAAAAACAAACAAAAATCCGGAACAACCGGCTGAAACAAAAATCAAATTCAAAAGCATCGGATTACGAGAGGCGGTGGCGGCGGCGTGCTGGACAAAAAACAAAGTTACACAAAAGTTCGCGCAACCGGGCTCGCCAGCAGATTCGCGTGCAGATAGGTGCGATTAAAACCGACCAGGACGCACGTTCGCCGATTAAATTTCCAAGCTCGTTACGAATTCAGTGGGCTCGGCGTCGAAATATGCTCGTGGAACTGCATTGTTTCGCCGGGGCTCCTGAAAACCGACCGTCTGACTGTCGCGTCGGTTATCTGCGCGCTCGTTGAATTATGCATCGTCGATTTGCGATCCTGGGGAGCCTCGCGAAAGCGATCTGCAACAGGCCGTCGTGGAATTTCGCGGAGGAATTTTCCCGAGAAAGTTCCGCTCCCGTTGTCGAGAAACTGTTTTACGAGGATCGCAGAGGGTTCCAGAGGATCTCAGCAAAGGGAGACCGTAGAGGAGGACGATTACGGAGACAGTAATCGATGGATGCTCGGCAATTACTGTTTGCGCCGATGTTTTGAGTCCCGGTGAATTTTCATTCGCGTTCGTTACGAAACCGACCAAGTTGTCGCTCGCAACGACTGCATCCCCTTGCATTCGCTTGCATCGCGTGTACACTGTCTTGCTGAGCCGACTACCGTGGGCGTCGGGGGCTGATGATGGATCGGGGAGATGCATGAATTCGCTCCGGTTAGGTTTCGTTCGACGAATCAGGCCGAATGGAACGCTGACTGCGGACTTCGCGAGCGTATACGCCAGCCTCGGCGAAAATCTCTGGGTTGCCGAGCGTTTGAGAATGTTTCACGCCATTTCTCGATTGCATAAAGAGGTTTATGAGAGAATTACAAGGGACTGAAAAGTCACGAGTAGACGGATTTTTATCAAAAATGAACATTACATTAATTACAAAACGCGGGACCTACGCATTTGTTTCTTTTTGAAGTGAAACTTTCGAAGTGAAACAAATCGCGTCACGGAATTCGCGACACTAGCTAGTATTAAATACGAATCATATGCACCGAAAACCACGCGCGACAGAAGTGAAACTTCTTGTAGTATAGTATGTTTAGAGGTAAATTAAGATTGAAGCAAAAATTAAATGTTTTCGGCGCATTGGTTCGATCTATTAATACTTTAAAACTTTAAAACACTATTTGCAAATATTCACAATATTTCATCTCGACGTTTCGATCCAAATTTAGATCATTTTCAAGAGATTAATTTAATAACATTGTGTCTGTAATGAAACCAAACATAATTATATTATTTAATTATTTAAACTTACAATGATTGAACACACGCGTAACATGTTTTACAAGAAAAATAAAAAAGTAATAGAAAACTAAATAAATTAAGATGGTTTTCGATGCAAATAATTTTTTAATTAGAAACATTCAAGATAAAACACTTCAATAGCGAAGGTAGCCAGCGAAGTAAATATTCCTTGAAGATTTTATAATAGATCGCGTTTGATAAGGGAATGAAAGTTTCCGAAGAGTGTCGCGGAGCTGTGATTAAGGGGATTTTAACAATTTCTTTTTGGTGTGAAAGTTGTCGGAACGGAATCGAGAGTCTCGCAGACAGGATCCGCGGACAAATTGAAATAGTTTAGCGTCCGTCGACTTAGACACCCGGCCATTTATCACGGTGAAACACACGGTCTAGATGGGCGTGTTAACAATGTCTCGCTGGAAGGGTGTTAATTGCATACCCGGTAGCGGATGGAGTGCATTCCAGTATATATCCGAGATACCCGCAGTCTTCGTCGTCCCTTATGGCGTGCGACAACATTATCGGCCAATAATTTCACCGTCCGGCCACGGCCACCATGAATTTTCCATTGTGACTGGGAAAATTCGCACGAGACGCCATCGATTTCCTGTCGGATTCCCGGTTCGACCATCTATACGTGTTTATTATCCGTGCAATTTTTCTCTGATACGCCCCGCCATTTTATCAGGTTGTTCGGGAATTTTATTTTCACCCTGTCTCCAACGTTCAACCTGCTAGAAAATTCGCTGCGGGATTAACACACGTACCAGCATTTGTTTCATAGTTTTCATTGTTGAAATGTTTTATAGAACGCGCTTTTTTTGCGAAATACAAACATGTGGTCGCTTAAAAATTATTTAATTGAATTTCACTTGTTGCAACTCCTGCACAACGATTCTATGCGCTATCCTGAAGGCAGAAATTTTTTTTATAACGACAGGCAGTGGCGCTTTACGACTAGTTGGGCCCCCTGGGCAAGGTTGAATTTCGAGGCCCTTTTGAAACTTTTTATGAGTAAAACGTAGAATTTGGATCTTGGATCTTGGTTTGTGTTAGGGCCCCCTTTTTGCTTGGGGCCCCGGGCATTTGTCCAAGTTGTCCATATGGTTATACGTTACTGACGATAGGGTCGCTCAAAAATTTTTAAGCAATTTTTAAACGGAACAGATTCAACGAACTTAGCGCACACATTTTGAGTTACAATGTAAACGAAACACGCTGCAACGTTTTACACGCGACACTGAACTTTAATAACTGGTGAAACACGTCGGTAAACATTCAGTTAATTGCTAGGTAATTTTTATCTCGGACATGACGCGGAGTTTGTTTCACCGTGTTGAAAAACGCTCGATAAAAAGGTCGATGTTTTGCATGAACATCCGAAGTCTGTTGTCGCTGACAATCCACCTTGAATGACTTTTTTCGAAGAGAAAACGGAGAGTTGATACGTATGGTTATATAAAACAAAACGTGACGACTGACCTAATTGGTTCGAGTTTACCGATTGTAATGTTTCTTCGTGTTCGGTACCAATCGATGGCGAACGACGCATTTTTTCCATTATAAATATGGGGAATCTGGAGTGATGACGCAATTGCAACAAATGCAAAATCGTTTTGACACTCGGAATTCGTGATACGAAAAATTAAAAAGATGGGACTGCGAAATTTTATGGACTTTTAGCAAAAATGGGAACAATTTGAAATAATAATAAAAATAAAAAGTTCTAGAAACGTCAATGTATTATTTTCACTTCGTTAAAATCATTAAAAAAAAGAATTGTTGGCTGCGTATCCGTTTACATCCCTTTTCAAAATTCGAGGAAATTTTGACAATTGGTTCTTTTTTTACTAGAATGGTAATTGTCAGGATTTTTTGCGACTCGAAAAAATTTTGTCGCTCTCTATCTTACCAACAAAGTCGTAGACGGTCCACATACTTCTGTTACTAATTCAATTAAATTCCTCGCCAAACCTAATCAAGACCATAACCTTTTTTTTTGTTAAGGGAGGTGGTAAAGTCTAAAACATCCACCTCCCGCGACAACCGATGGGTTGCCCCTCTATCTTCCATGGTCTGTTATTATTCCCCGGGGACCCACTGTTCGCATTACACCCACGATAACTGGCGTTTCCACCCCTGTTCTTGTCTTCTAAACCAAGACCGTAACCTAACTCTAAACTAACCCTAAACTAACCCTAACCCAGCTCGAACAAAACTAGTAATGATTCATTTTTGCAATTAATTGAAGATATTAAATATGTATATTCTGGAAATTAATATAAAATGTTTACAAAATTGCAATTGTTCAAATCATGATTTTTAGGGGTGGGAATATTTGTATTTTTTATAAACTAACCCTAAACTAACCTTAACCCAGCTCAAACAAAACTAGTAATGATTCATTTTTGCAATTAATTGAAGATATTAAATATGTATATTCTGGAAATTAATATAAAATGTTTACAAAATTGCAATTGTTCAAGTCATGATTTTTAGGGGTGGGAATATTTGTATTTTCTGCTTCTGCGTAGCTGCAGACAATTTTTATTTGGCACGAAGGTCCGCGAATCGAGGGACCCGAGTGAGAACGAAGCAGCTATCAGAACAGTTTCGATACTCGATAAACCGCCCCGAAGGATTAAAAATTGAAAAGGGCTCCGGGGGATTATTAAAAATTCCGAGGGTGAGAGGCTTGGTTTCGCTCTCGCAGAATTAAAGTCGGCGTCTCCGCGAAATATTCGCAGGATAAATCCGGCGGCTTCTTTTGCCTTTACCGGGAGCGGTGACACCGGGGGCCACACACACGCGATAAAAATGAATTTTTCAAGGGGTGGATGGACTCGCCGGCACCATCCCTCGTCGATGGATAGGGAAAGTCGAGCAATTTTTTTCCGCGGCGAGCGCGATATTTTCCCTCTTTATGGGACAGCGGGGGGTGTATAGGGGATCGATAGGAAATAAAATTCAAAGCAGCCGGTTGGCTCGGCCAATGAGGTTCGTTACCGGTCGTAAAGCATGTCTGGGTTGCCCGTGGCAAGGAATCGCGCGTCGATCTCACGCACCCACATTCGCCCCCTTCGATCCGACTGCTAGCCCGAATAGATCGCTGATAACCGGTACCTGGAACACTGGCTCTATACCTAATTGATACGCGGAAAGGCGACTGCCTTTCGGGAACGTTGACTCGACCTGGAACCTGTCGCTCTGGTTTCCTCGCATTTTTAGAGGTCACGAATTCATTTTGTTAAAAGAACATAATTGGGGGTGATGTTAAGGGAAAAAATTAGCTGAATGGATCGAGCAGACTGTGCTGAACATCATTGTTCAATAAATATAGCAAGGAGTATCTTACGAAGCTCTTAACAAAAATTGTAATTTCAAGGATTGAGGGTGGAAGCACTGATCTAGTAATTTTAATCGTTCCGTTAGAAGTTTCGCGAAACAGAAAATTAGGGGTGAAATTGGGGGCAAAATTAGCTGGACCGGTCGGGCAGATTGCGTCCAACGTCATTGTTCGCTGGAAGTAGCGAGAATTAATTGTTCCCAAGTGTCTTAGTCAAACTATACTTGCGGGGGTTGAAGATGGAAGCACAGATCCGGTCATATTGTAGTTCTTCTGTTGGAAGTTTCGTAAATCATGGAGAATAGGGGATGAAGTTGGCTGGGTACACGATGGAGAAGACTGTTTGGTACTACTGGTAACAAAAATGTTCCGTGTCATTTTCACCCCATCAATTTCACTATCGACGTGAAAAAAATCATATGCAACATTCCCTCCTCGTTAGCTTGAAACAATAAAAACAATGGATACCCGACTTCAATCGGGATTGTAGCCTGCAGTATATAAAAAAAATATTGGAACGATCAGACTGAATTTTACTTATTATATTATATAATTTATTCAATTTATATATTAATTTAAAATTTTCCATAGTAATACCGATGTACGCGGGGAAAACAATACAAGAGCCCACGTTTTCTCTCGCAGCGTATCATTAGAGTCTAAATCGCTCGGGGTCTATCTGGCTGGCGGCTTCTTGCACGCCCTCCTGCCGACCCTAATCTTATCTGACCGTGAATTATAACGCGGCAGACAGAAGCCACGAATTTACCGACGCTTACGCCCAGGCCACGTCGAGATTATGCGAGACTCGCGTGAGCCGACGAGCCGCGTGACACTGTCCTCTCGCTGTCAAGAACCGCTGTCGCGGCGAACACTTTGACTGTCAGGACGTGGTACTCGTAAAATTTTCAGAACGGCTAGAAACCCTCGGCAACCCCTTCGCGCCATTACGTCGAGCCAGATTAGGAGATTCCGCCCCTCGTTCGTTGTTTTGGACGAGTTCAACAAATTATTCAACCTTGATTCTTCACCTGAAAAGATGACCCTGAAACGTACCTCGGGAAACGTAACACGATAAAGCTAGGGTTAATTTAACTCTGCTATTAGTTACTGAAACATTCAACCCTAAAAGATACCCCAAAATGCAACATGAAAAAACAGTCCTAAAGTGCAACCTTAAAATGTTATTCAAAAATGTAATCAAACTATGCAGCAGAAAAATTCAATCAAAAAATGTTACATAGACAAGAATAAATTTGTTCAATCGTTCGCCGCAGAGAAAATAATGATTACACTGTTCAACACAAAAATGTTTCCATATAACTGTTGGGTGGATCTTATAGAGTTCTTTTGCGATGATTCTGAATCTGCCCTTAATTTCTCTCCTACACGTACAGTTTTTGAGAAACATGACTTTTAAAAAAAAAACGTATTTTTCTTCTTTAAACAAATATTGTGATGTTCTTATAAAAGATATTGAATTGTTCTTTACAGCAAAAGATTGAGTACGCATTCCCGAATCCAGTGATATCCGTTATTAATATTGTAAGAGGAAATTATTAATAGCGTAGGAGAAAAATTAAGGGTGATTCGGAATCAGCGCAAAAAACTTTATAAAATCCACCCAATTATTTGGAAACTTGAAAAAAAGTTGTAATTTGTTGAACAGTGTTATTATAGAAAAACCTTTGAATGATGCGCGTTATTGACGCATTTCGGGGAGGAAATAAGAAGAAGACCGCTTGAATTAAGTGCGCAAGGACACGGCGGAAAGAGGGTTGCGATCGAAGTGGCCGCGTGTTCAGCTCTCCTCGAGATCGCGACCCCTCGGCTCGATACCCCGCCGAACGAGAATAATCGTCTGCGTCTGCGAAATTCATGAACAGCCGCGAGATATCGTTAAATATTTGTGCCGGGTGTTATCGAGATGCCCGTGAACGCGCCGGCACTTTCTCCGACCCCGGGAATTTCGTATATCTCATTTCCCCCAACCCCTTTCGCGACACACACTTTCTCTCTCTCTTTCCCTCTCCTGAGGGCGCGATAAAAAGCCCTCGGGTAATTTGCATTTTCGCGGTTTATACGCTAATTTTCTCCGTACCCGTGCCATCCCTGATATAAGGGATACTGCTGGTATTTATGATAATTGGAAACTAACATTTATTAATAGGAACGGCTTATCACGATGACCCAAATACCTGCGACATTTTCCAAAAAATTAATGAAACACAGCTTGGAAAAATATGAAACGACATTATGCGAAACGTGGAATGGCTTCAATATTTCTTAATGCTGCAGGAATTTTTAACAAAATAAAAATGTTCTGTACACTATTTAGTAGAAGATTTGGGAATTTAAGGGTTGCCAAGAGGATTTATTTAATACTAAGTGGAGGTCCTCGCCGATGATACAAAATTGCCTACTGAAGTTTAACACAATATTTATACCACCTACATCCCCTAATAATCGAATCACACGTGAATCATTCACAAAATCGATCTTCCACCTCTCTGCAGAGCTCGAAACGAGAAAACGCTTCAGAAAGTTGTGCTTGCCGTGTTTACAGCCGACGAGGAACAGCAAATAAAACCGGTCAGATAATAAAGCAGCCCGGTATGAAATCCGTCAATTATTGTAACAATTTTCCGCGCGTGCTTCCGCGAAGCTGTACCATTTCGACGAGAAATTTATTTGTTCATCGCTCACCACGCTCCATTATTGTCCTCGGCTGCATTATTAACCCGTTACCGTTCTCCATCGACTTAATACTGCATTTTACAATCGCGCACGTCGCCGTAAACAACCGCGTATTTTCGAGAAAGGGCTCACAGAGTTCCAACCCTCTATCGTATCGGTTGCACCCACCTCGAAGGGGTGGTGTCTTCTAAAACAAAGTTTGGAGAACTGCTAGCACCAGCGTATCGAGCCCAGTAATAAGTTCCACCCGCCGTAAAACTTCACAACCCTCGGATAAATATACGAATTTCGGGGCTGATTTTACTTTCGCATCCCTCAGAAAATCCCATACATTTTTCACCCCCGTAAAATCGCTTTTATGCCCCGAGTTAATCGGATCGAAATTTCTTTTTTTCGCGATCGTGAATCTCCAAACTGCTCCTCGGGCGACGCAGTTTCACGGGCTTGGTAAACACGAATGAACCGTAACTTTGATTCACGTGGGCGCGGCATACATTCGAAGGCAATATCTACCTGCGACGCAAGATTTATTTTAATTTTACTTTCGACAAGATACACACTCGACTTTCATTCGCGATTGTATTCTGGAGTTCAACGGATAAAACCACCGTATGAACATCAGTTTCCGTTGTTGCCGAACAGCGAAACCACTAGATCGAAATTAGAGTGAAAATTCCTGCAAAGGGAATTTTCCTCAATTCGTGCAAACATTTTTCCGACAAAAATGTGGGAAAGTTAGCTGAACTATGGAACGAAACGGGGAAAAAATTACCATCGTGGAATCTCCAGTTTCATGGACTGAAAAAGTACCGGGGAAACTGGAGAAGACTTGGTTTGCAATCTAGTAATTTTTTGGGGCTACTGGTGCATCAGCAGCCCTTAAAACAGCAAGGTAAAAAACAAAATTATTCAATTTTTCAACAGAGAAGAATTGTTTTAATTTAAAGCAGTAGGTGCATTAAAAAGATTTATAAGGAAAACGCTGCATTAATATCAGCTTGTTAAAATAATTAAAAGAAGAAATTTCGCTCCTGTGACTCGAATGAAACAATATTAAATATGTTTCTTATATGGATCGTATTTGTTGTTAGTAACTGAAGTTGAATGTTTTCGGAGCAACGATTCCAGTTACAAAAATGTAGTTTCAACAAAAGCAAGTGAGTGGGTTTTATGAACATCATATCCTCCTTATTTTCAATCATTAATAGTTTCTAAAATTGTATAATATGTATAAAATTTGTTTTACAAACGCATTTCAACTAAATCTTGAGATCCAAATTAGGATTGAAACGTCCATGATGATCATTTGTAAAATTGCTTTTTGTTTAATCAGTATTAAGAAACAATATTATCATGGAAATGTTAATTCGTTGAAGCGAAATGAACGAAAATTAATTAACTGCGTCGAAAGGGGATTTAGGGAGGTTTGTGACAAATTGAACGGACACCCGGTACAGTTGGGAACAAGCTCGTCAGTTTTTATGACGCATGACGTCCCGTCGTCCTGTTCGCCGACTGGTTCTACTTTAATAACAAGAAATGGTCGGAAGAAAGAAAGAGCCTTCTCTGCATCATTGTACCCTGGTTACAGAGAAAGTAATAATGTCCGAGAATCCTTCCCGGGGGCCAGATAAAAAGATACATTAACGACACGGTTTTCTCAGCGAGATTAAGTGCTGGAATTAACCGGCACAGAGATAACAGACCACGAACGAGGGCGGAACAATATTAGAAAGATCGAGGAGAGAGAGAGAGAGAGACTCTTCTCGGTCGATGGACAGCCTTCGTCAAAGTCTGAAAGACACGGATAAATAAACAAAAGAAATCCTCTGACCGCTCGTTCCGTTCGATCTTCGTCATTTCCCTGGCAGGATTTTAATTATTCCTCGACGGAGACGTACAGCGATGATTGAAGATGTAGTTCCTTCGATGTACAGGGTGTCACGAAATTATACGTCACGGCCACCATAGCCTGATTCTACACCTACGATTTAGTGGAAATTGACATAAAAAACTCATCGCAAAATTGACCTTGACCTTGAAGATCAAGGTAAAAAAACGAAATTGTTTTTGTTTAATCATGTTCTACTGGTCCATAAGGACCACACGGACGTATATATAATTTTCTTCATAAATTTAGTGCCGAGTTAGTCCCTAAGCTAGTCCCAAGTTAATTTTAAATTTTGGTTTTCAAGGTCAAGGTCAATTTTGCAGGGAGTTTATTATCTCAATTTCCACTAAATCGTAGGTGCAGAATCACGCTATGGTGGCCGTGACATATAATTTCTTGACACTCCGTACTTCACTGGATATTCAACTACAAAATTATTAGCGAATTTAGTCGATTTTAGAACAATTACTTGTTCGCTTATTTTTTCATAGTCTTTTTCAAGGTTATCGTTATTTTTTATCAGGAAACATGTTTCTTTTCTATTCCATCTTGTAGCGGTTGAAAAAATACATTTGAATATGCTTAAGTCGTTACCTTCAGGTGACCTTGAGTCCAAAAACAGTGATAAAATTGCAGGATAATATTAGGATTACATTTAAACTTACTGTTTGTGTTATAACATTCTAAGTTACGAGTGCACAAGTTATACCTGCAATTTTATCACATTTTTCTTAACTCATTCTGATTGCACGATTTTTCAATTACTAGTTCAAATTCTAGATAACAGCTGCAATGATTATGCGAATAGAATGAGTTGTGGTTAGGTCGTGAAGGGGGCAGAGAAGACCACGTATACGAAAATTCAAGAGTAGTTTCACAGCGCGTTTACAAATAGAATTGAAAACTCATCCTATATATATATATATATCATACTGTACATATAAAGTGAGACCCAGTTTTCTGTCCTCCTCGCAACGTGTTTACAAAAAAAAGTAAATCAGCGTTTCTCTATGTTAAAAATTGTGAAAATTTGCATTTTGACATATTATTTCAAATATTTTCAGACGCAATACTTGTTCTTTGAAAAAGATCCACATCGGGATCGAAACGTTAGAAACATTTACTAATTGTACATTTGTTGTTTTCTTTCTAAAAATGATCGAACCTGGCGCCGATATCGTTTAAACTTTAAAAATCAGCGTTACGTTGCCACGGAGCGTAGAAGAATACGGAAAATTCAATACAGTATTAGCAATAGTTTTTTGCGAGTATCTCGAAAACTAATAGCGACCTCCTATATTGGAAAAGGAAAAAGTTGTTCAGAATGTATTGCTACGTAACATATTAAAATTTTATTAAAATCGGAGTGGGCAGACCTGTTCTATGTAATTAACAAGATGAATTTTTGTGGCAGCACGAGATCAAGGCGATAAATTATCGTCTTAATAATTTCTGTAGTGTTTCGTTCAAGCACTATAGAAGCCGGTTTAAAAGTGGAGCCAAGAATAGGGGCTGCAGAGAGGGGTAGGCCGATGAAGAGGAAGAGGGAGGAGGAGGGCTCGAAGTATCGTGAGCCAAGGATACCTCCGGCCAATAGCATACTCTTGAGCTCCTACGGACGAGATAGGATCGGATCTAGATTTGAATCACGTACAAGCTCCACCCACACCGTCCCGTCCCCGCTGTATACACGTGTATCAGCAACGTCGGGCTGATCGGTACCCGGTATGAAGCTTCCGACGTGGCTCAGATAACGGGCCGGTTCAATGCGACCGGTTCCAGGTCTCAGGTTCCAAGTTCCAGCAACCGATCCGACGTACGATCGATCGAATTGTACCGTAGATCCCGCGCGATCCAATCACGCGTTCCATCTTCAACGCTCCGGGACCGATCTCGCGCGGCGTTTCACAAACAGGAAAATTATAATCGCGCATTCGAAGGTTTTTTACAAACGTCCTTGAGGCGCTGTGTCAACAGTTTTTCTTCGTGCAACGTTGAAGAACCTTTACAAATATGTTTCACCTTTTGAAAAGAAAAGTTTATCGACATTGTACTGGAAAAGTAGCGATTAATGATTCAATCGTAATCCCGCTGAGTTCGACGAAAAATTAGTCTTGTGAGGACTGGTTAGAAATTTTGTCGTTGGTAATGGTGTCATCGTAAAGTAAAACAGTTTAAGTTACAGTTCACTTACCAAGAGAATTTTGATATACCGACTACTATATACAAGTTCAATATAGACATGTCAAATGTTGTTCGTTTGGTGGTTGAGAGATATGACGTGCCTGGCACACCTTGGAGGTTGGCTACAGGTCCCTTTTCCGGAAAAAGTGGTGGAAAACAATATTTAGGGGAAGGGAAAATTACAGATCCTAACCCCATTTCCTCGAGGGTTGAAACACGCCTGTCTATTATGAATAAATTAATTAACGATGAGCAGGGGACAGGATTACGTCCGGATACAGCGACATAGATTTTCAGAACGTTGATCGAGAGGGCCAGGAATTTTTACGAATAATTATCGAGGATCAAAATGGAAGCAATCGAAGCGAACCACCAGTTCGGAATGTCGATAAAGCTAGCGACGACGACGATCGGCTCTCGAAAAACGCAGAGCCGCGAGGTTGTACTTTAATTACAGGACGTAGTATTGACACTCGATAAATCGACTCGGAACGGGCCGTCTCCATCGAGATATTAATTTAAGCCGGCTGGATTGCTGTAATATCCACCAGCCGCCGCCGGTTCTGCGTTTCCATCCCCCGTGAGCGTGGCCGCGTTTGCTTAAACAAACCAGATCGATCCGACGCGACGCCATCGCGAACAACCCTGCGATACCGTTGGCTTTTAACCCTTTCGACCCTTCCAGGATGTATAGGGTGTCCTCCCACTACCGCTGCTCTCACAACAATAATTATTCCGCTAAACTGCAAAGCAAACTGCTCGGGAAACCTTGCATTAAGTCATCCCGAGAGCTTGCTCGTTTTCGATTAATACACCCGACGCGAATACAACCTGAATTTTTATGGAAGCTGGTCACCAAGAATTTACAATTTCAGAAAATTTCTTTCTCTCTCAAATTTCAGAAAATATTTCAAATACTGTTTAATGTTTTAGACTTTATTTAGCTTCAAGAAAATAGTAATTTAAATAACATGTACAATTTCGACAACAAAATATTTCTACTTTAACAATCGGAACCACAAAATAGAATATTGAATTTTTTGCATTTCTTGAAATTCTTGAAATAAAATACTATTTTCAAAAATTACTGCATCCAATAAAATATTTTATCTTCCAAAATTAGTGTAGCAAACAAAATATTTTATTTTCAAAATTGTACACACTTTAAAATAGATCAGATTATTTATTACTTACTATTGAAAATACTATTTTGCCCAACTCTGCTTTGGATGTATTAGAATGCGGATTTTCTGCATTTTTCACAAAAATGGAAGAGAGAAATTTGAAACCCTAATCAAATTAGAAGAATTAATTCTTACTTAATTATTACGATAATTAAATTTCTACTGAATTAAATAAAGAAATTAGCACTGAGGAAATTGAATAGCAATTTGCAAGTACTAAGTTCAACAGTAGCTTGCGTTTTCATTCAGTTTACTTCTTTTGTGAACAGAAGCTAACTAGAAAACGGCACGGAATATATTTGCACAGCTAATAATTGGAGTACCAATAAACAATTAGCCAGCACAAGAGCGATAAACGAGGAAGGAGATCGATGTGTAAGTGATCGTACGGGTCTCGCGTACAAGAAGCAAGTTTCGCGAGAGGTTCGATATAGTATCGATCGTTCGGAAGTTCATTATAGCGAGTTGGAGTCGCGTTCGACGATAACAGGGACCGGTTCGCGGAGAGTCAAAAGGAAAAGCGGTTTGCCCCGCGTTTGCTCTTGGGCGCACGTAAGTAAGGACCAGAGCGAGTCACCGAAGGGAACGAGCTTTCGATGCCGAAGAACGGGGGTGCCTGGGGGTGGTACCACGGGAAAGGGGAAGAAATCGATCGAATATTTAGACCCCCGGTCGTTCTATCGACAACCGATATCTGCTCCACATTCGAATAATAGACTCGCACGGCCGCGCGAAGCGATCCTCTACTCCGGCGAAACAAAGACCTATTAATGCCACTCGAAAGACACACGCCGCACAGTGCGGCCGTCTATGGACTAAAGTCGAAAATGCAACTATTCACCTTGTTTGGCTTTACTAATCCCTTCAGAGGTACCTCTTGTGCATGGAACAGGTGCTGAGAATCCAAAATAAGAAACTTTTTTAAAAACTCGTTTATATTAAAATGCACTAAAAAGCAGAAAATTTTAGACATTAGTGACTATAAACAAAAGCCTGGAATGCCCACGAAGATTACGTCGATACAGTTTAGCGCATCACGCTTTTATTTACAATCACTAATGTCTAAGAAAATTATTTTTTATAAAAAATTTTTGTTATTTTTTTCGCGAACACAGTCTGTTAACCAGGCCACCATCGAGAGGCTCAGGCGAAAACTGATTCTGAGGTCCCAACGATTCCAGAATTTTTTAAAATATTAATAACAGAATGATAAAAGAATTCTTGATAAGAACATGGATGGATTTCGTGCGGAAGCATAGGAAGTGCAGGCGCGAATAAAAAACAGTAGGTCCCTCTACTGCTTTTTCCCGCATAAATAGACGAGGGAAAAGGGTTTTAACCCTTGGGCGGTGGGGTTTTAGTGGTTATGCGTAGGGATTTAGTCCCATCTCCTCCAAACTTCAGCTAGGAGGAGTCGATTCCCAAACTACCCCTAAATTTCATCGTAGGGGGTGTGCGTAAATGCATTTTCACACCGGTCTGAAAACATGGGTGATTATTGAAAAATTTTTGCATTGATTTTAGCATACAGGAATCAAATTCTCAAATTTATTTAATCTTTCTATTGTTGTACTACCTTCTAGTTTGCACGTTTCCTTGCGTTTCTATTTTAAATTGCCGCAGGATTTAATACATTAAATCGCTAGACTGAAAGTGTAATGCATTCAATTACCGGACTGTGGATTTAATGCATGAAATTGCTAGACAGGGGATTTAATGCATGAAATTGCTAGAATGCGGATTTAATGCTTTAAATTGCTGGAGTGCGGATTTAATGCATTTATTTTAGATGTATTTTTAATCTGCCGAGGGACGTAAAATGTGTGTATTAATTGACAAAGTGTTTAAACACGGTCCACCGACAATATCTTCCACAGATTACGATAGAGCCGTAGTTAGGAAATCGAAGAGAATTGTAAGGTATCTAGAATAAATACGATGCTGCCAACGTATTTAAAAAATTAGACAACGTGCACGATCGAGTGGCAAAATTCAAGTGGAAGAAAGGAGGACACGAAAGATGACGATTTGACGTGACCGAACGAAAGCGAGAGGATCGCGAGGAATTCGACAAGCTTTTTCTCGAGGCCTTGGTGTTCCCAGGTTCGATCCCGTCAGCACGCACGTTAACTACGCCGACAAGCCCGCCGGTGGGGGCGAGAATCCTCGTCGGATTACCGCTCGGATCGCGCCCATTCACGGGATTATCCGCGATTACCTGGGAACAGTGCCGGCAAACCTGCAGTTACCGGTGTAAGGTTGACGGGAACGGGGATGAAGCGATCAATGGTGTCACTCGTCACCCCCTCCCACTCCCCCCGCCCCATTACTGTTGCTAAACACTTTCCAGCTCGCTGGAAGTCGAGACACCGAACCCGCGGTGATTTCGTTGCGAATCCTGTTTCCCTGCTTTAAAACCGGCCTGACCGAACGTTTCCCCTATGTATTTAGCGGACATGGGCGGTTCTTCGCGCTTGGAGGAGGAATTTTCGAGTGGGTGGGCGTCGATCGAAGGACTATCAGCATTAGACTTACTTTTTAAGTGTTTGATCAGTCTCTAATTATAGGAGGTGTACGGATCAAGGGGCGGGGCAAAAGGCTGCTCAATGATAAGAGGCGTGGTCTCCAAGCCCCGAAGAAGACCGAGGAACAGTGAATCCATAGAAAAAGTGCCAAGTGAAGCAGGAAAAGCAACAGGAAAATCCTCGTGAAAGTTCGTACCTTGCAAATTGGTGGTTGCATAACATGTGCGAGCGCTCGAACGCGTTTAACAGCGAATTAGGTAACAGTCTCGGGCACTCAGGGGCAGATTTCTCAATTCCCCGGCCGAAAACAGGCTAATTGGCAGCGAATGAAGCCTGCCCTGCCGGGCCGATGATCGATCAACGATCATAAATCCGGCCGTTAACCGTTAATTGCGCGTGCACGTCAAAATGCAAAGGGGGTGGGGCGTGTGAGGGGAAACATAGGTTTCTCCGGAAAGGCTCTGGAAGGGGCCACCGCTCGCTGACATTTACCGCGGGACAATTTATCGGATAATATCGAGTGTCCCCTCCCGGTGGCTCCCGGATTAAACATAAAACGATCTGCCCCGCGTAGGTGTCCGGCGACCGTTTTCAGAAAGCTAGAGAAGGGGTCAATGGGGCGGAGTCTGTACTCACCGTTCTCCACGTAATAGCTGGTCTCGTTGTACCGTTCGTCCGTGAATCCTGGCCTTTTCGCTTTCAGGGCTTTCGTTTCCAATTTCGCCTGGAACAAAGGGCGCAATAGATAAGTGAACCGTATAGTCTACCCGGCTGAGTAGTGGCTACTCCACTGACACATCGACGAGGAACCAGAGGATACTAGTTGTTGCCATTCGAACAATGTTCTTCAATTTTTTTCGTTGCTCTCTAAGGTCCCATAAAGATTACAGACTGTCCACAGTAGTTAGATCCATTAGTAACGAGACTCTAAGAGGGTTAATCGTGTATCAACGTACAAGACAAAGTTCTTAAGCCTATAATTTATACTATTAAGTATCTGGATGTTTTGGAGGCGGGGTAAAATGAAAGGGGCGGGGTAAATGCAAAGAAGGCGGAGTCTTGGGCGGAGCAGAGAAAGAAATAAGTAACATTTTAAACAGCCTTTCGGAGTATTCAAAGAGGAGGTGAATTTTAAAATCCATGGACAAATGCAATGAACATTTATGCAAAAAGACTGTTAAATATAAAATACGGAAAGTACACAGCAACATAGGGAAGTGGAAAATAAGTGCAATCCGTTAAGGAAATAAGAGCGAAGAGCATGAAGCTTCGGTCGGAAAAGAATACCCGCAGGCACAGAACGGAACTCGATAAAACCACGGGAGTCTGGCTGGCGATAAGGCGACGTTATAATTTGGAACGGCATTTATCATCCACGGTTGCTCATCTAGTAGATAGTAACCGATGTGGTCAGCCACGGTCTCAGTGTTCGATTGCGGCGCCGCGTCGGTGTGTGGTCGATATATCGCAAGAAAAAACAACTATCCGCATCGAAGCGAGTCTCGCGATAAAGGGAAAAGTTTTCGCGAACTACGCGGAGCTAAGTTTCCCTTTTTGTGAGCCCCTACCAGGTGACAACTTCGATTGCTTTCGCTGAAAAAACAAGAGGAGTTTCTTTCGAGCCGAAGCAACGAGACAAGTCTCTCTCACTCTCGGTTTCCTGTCTCGACGGGAACAACGACAACTGTTTTCATTTGCATGCTGTTAGCGCGAGGAGACACTGGCTGTTTGTGAGATTAGGAAAATGGAGCTGGCACGAATTTATTGCTGTTCCGGGAACCGGTGCGACAATCCTGTGATTTACACGGTAATGTTTTTTCGTGGTAATGTGATTTTTATTGGATTACGTTCCGCTGAACGAGCAGACTGATCGTGACTAGACCGTAGATTTTCGCGTAAAGTAAAAATTGTAGTAATTTCACTGTAGAGTTGAAAACAGTACTACATTTTTCAATTTTTCTATCGCTTTTACTCATTTCTATTATAAATGGGTAAAATTCATGCCAATACCATTCATGAAAATCCACAGGTTTCTAACTAGACAGCCTCTTTATGCAATACAAAATTTTTTGACTTGAACTATAACAAACTGGAATGAAAAATTCCAAAATAATATTTTAAAATTTTCCTAATGTGTTGTCTGTAATATTCACTGCCTACTAACGTACCACCGTTATTAACAATTTTTATTAAAAACTATTTAAGTAAAATAAATTTTTAAAAAGTATAAAATAATTTTTCCTAATCCCATAGAGATTCCTAACCCCATACAGATAGGCATGAAGATTTGTGATTGTGAATTGTTAATAGCTATGAAAATACTTGCAAGATTTAAAACGAAAAACGTGGGGCGCGAAAAAATTGCGAATAAAACGAAGATCGTATCGGAGTGTAGTGGCTGGTAGAAATTTGGAAAAAAAGAGAGACTGAAATGGTGGAAGAAAGATTAGTGGGCAATTGAATCGTGGAAAAGTGAAGTTCCGACGAGCGGGGAAGAGTCGATGCAAAGGCAGCGGATGGATGGCGACGCGCCGGTGCCATTTCCGGTCCGAAGGAACACAAATCGTCGCTGTGAACGGAACACAAGCTTCCCTTTGTTTTCCGTGAACCAGGCGAAAAAGCACGGTTTTGTTCCAGCGATCCGCGCCCGGCCAGTCTTCAATTATAGCAGCTGCTGCGTCGCTCTGCAGGCCGAAATAAATTTACCCACGGCTCCGACACTGATTCTCTCTCTTCGATCCCGTGCCAATAATTCTTTCATTGTCGCGAGCAACGCGATAGGCAACTTTCGTCCTCCGAACGCGGAAAATCGCCAGCTCAACCAACGGATCCACTAAACTACAATTTGCCGAATAGATTCCGACTTTGAACGTTATTGGCTGGTTTTCACAGCGGAACATCCCGTTGCTTTTTGCTCGGACGCTTAGGCGCGCGCGGTCGGGTGAAATTGCGTCGCCAACCAGATTTATTTGTGCACATTAATCCAGGTATTCCGACTTCAATAGTATTGGCCTATTCAGAATTAGAAATGTGAAGTCATTGTTATAGTAATGCTGGGAAACTCGAGGAAATAAAATAGTACTATTCTTCCTAACAAAAAAAAACTTTAGAATATTCTCGATCGTAAATTGTTGTTAACAAAAATCTATTAAATGTTCTCGGCGCCCAGTTTCGATCAAATAATACCTCTTATACTATTTGCAAAATATCACAATATTTATTTTTTCGACGTTTCGATCTTAAATTTAGATCATCATCAAGAAAAACAGTAAAAGTTGCGTCTGTAAACAAATAAGCCAGAATTAAGTTTATTACTGTATGAAAAATTTTTTTTTAACCAAAGAAAACACTATAACATACTTGCGTAGTCTAAGGAATAAATAATTTCTCAGTGATGAAATAAGACAACGTGTCGATTCTAAGACGGTGAGTATGTAACTGAGGTTAAGTGAACCGGCTAGGAAACACAACGTATTATTCTTCCTAACCCAATTTTTTGAAATTATTGATTAAAACTTTCAGTGCCGCGTCTCCCGAATTATTTGTATAGGTTAATAAACAAATTTCGTTATTTTATGGAACTTGTTAAGCTACCGACCTAAATTGGTCAACTTTGGCCTGAAAATATGTGGCCATTTTCATGTCATCTATTTCGAAATACGTTAAGATGAAATTTAACGCGTTAGTATAACACGGTACCATTTTCCCAAGAACTGCTTTCTATCGCTGTCAATTATTAATTGGTTCCGGGAGCTTTCCTGGGGAATCATTACAATTAGACGAGCTCCTAATAAAGCACTCCGAAGCGCAATTGTTCCCCAAAGAAGCCATTAAATGGCAGACGAATTAATTTAGGATTTCCTCTGGAGATGACGACACTGGAGGGGGCGAGGCACAATCCTCTTAATTCGCGGCAGTTCGCGTGACAAACACAATTAATTAACGTTTCTGCGATTCTAATTTAAGCGGCCCGCTCTCCTTAACGTGCCCGCGGAAAATTTCGTGGCATTTCTCATTAAAAAAATCTGCATATCCCGTGAAAATCTGCAACTAAAATCTGAACTTTGAATATTTTATTCAGAGACCGAAACCAGCTCGTTCAGATCTCGCTAAATTCGTCTAGAGAGCGCGCAGAAATATAATGTCACGCGGAAGGAATGGCGGAGAAAAATTCGTCAGCCGATTAAATTTGGCTCGACATTAATTGGAATGTAACTGTGATCGATTTCATTGAAAACAGTCGATCATCGGGCGACCATTAGGGAGTAGAAAGGGAGTCACTGGACTCGTATTAATTCCTGTTAATCATCGGAGTAATTAAAGGCGCGAAACGACAGCCGGATTCTCGGATTTTCGTCGATTCTCTCCGCCTCTCAATTTCTCTCTCTCTCTCTGTCTCTCCCTTTTATTTTCTCTTCTCCCGTACGAACCCACTGGCGCATTACATTAATGGATCCTAATATTCCGGTAACGGCGCCTCGTTCGCGCCGCGCGTTTTAATTAAGACAATAATCAGCCGAAACACCGAGCCATGAAATCCGATTAAACTGGACGCGTAACACGAATTCGCGACGTGCAAACAATTTCTGTCAAATCGATCGATCTCGCTCCACGGAGCAACGGAAACGGCAGCCGCCCTAGGTATTCCAGTGAATCAGGCATATCTTGATCAGACCGGACCAGACATAATTAATGCCCCTCGTTAGCCCCGACAGAAAACCTTGTTACACTGCGAGGAAAGCTAACCGGAATCTCAGAAAATTTCGATGAAGTTTCAATGTCTAAATATTTACTACAGGGTGTCCCAAAACGGCTGAACTTCGGAACACCCCCAACCCTCATTTCGAAACAGGACATACGTGATTCGAATCGTTTTGACATGCTGAACACGAAATGTAATTGTCATTTTTGGTGGAAATAAATAGTTTTCGAATGAATAGCTAGATCGCTAAGATCGTCGAACGATCTATCTGTGAATAAGGTTCGGTAATTATTGCAAGGAAAAATGTTGCTTGAAATGACCTCAGGAACCTCATATTTCCGGGGTTTGCAGTGGTTTTGGGACACCCTGTATAGTTCGTTTAATTCCAATGGCACGAGCTGTTCAGTGGAACGAGGACACTTTGATCGGACCCCGAGCGTACGAGAAAATATATTTTCAGCGTACTTTGTTGACTGTTGTCTGATTCTGTGTAAACATTTATGAAATTGTTAATGAGCAGAAGGGTCTATCGAATTTATTCGAGATCGTAAATATTTGTTACGTAATGGGATTGACTCGTTCGTATAGACTATTGATTTTATGCATTTCTAACGGAAATGTTTATGTTGCTCGCTGACATTACAAATATTCTGAATGCGAAAGGAGTATTTAAATAAATCTGGGCCAGAGATAAAGTTTGTTACGAAAGCAGAAAATTAAACAATTAGATTCAGTACGGTAAGTGGAACGATCTCAGTCGAGTGCTCGGTAAAAACGTTTCTCAATAACGCTTTGTTAACGTTACACAATTAAAGAAAGTATCGGAAACAGTTTCAGTGAAATGGGAACGTACGGAGCAGACCGTGCAAGAAATATTGACACCAGCCAGCTATTATATTAATACCAGGTTGGTATTCGAGCTTGTTAGGCCTGGGAACTTTGTCCTTTCATGGTTGAAAGGAAGTTTCGAAGAAAGGACCCTCGAGGACACGAGCCTAAATGCCAGAACGCCAGAGCAACGGCTCTGGGGCCACGAAGAAACCTTTGAAACGTGCGCATCCCTTTTCACGGGTGGAAAAAGTGAGCATTAAAGATAATTCTTGCGGCGAGAAGAATACACGAAGAAATAATCGAGATCGAAGTAAAGTTTGTTTAAAAATAAAATTAGATATCTAAACTACTATTGGAAGCGAGACCTTAAAGATCTGTAACAACGTATTAATGTTATCGGCGCACTGGTTCCATCAATTGGACAATAAGCAATTTTGCATAATATTACATGAAATTTATTTCAACGTTTCGGTCTCAGTTTTAGACCATTTTCAAGAATTGCTTATTGTCCAATTGATCGAACCAGTGCGCCGATAACATTAATACGTTGTTATGAACAAGTGACGATCGAGATACAGAGAACTCTTAAAGATCTGTGTTTAAGATGATGTATAATAAATTCGTACTCCAACTTCTATACCCCTAAAATTGATTCAGTTACGGAACACGTTCCACACCAATTGTCGAGAAAACGTTGAAGCCTGTCTACGTCCAAATAGAGGAGCCTGTTAACGATCAAATTTATTAGAACATTCCCACCCCATTTTCGAGACTACCCTCACAGAACTCCAAAGTTCCAATCGAACTTATCTCCCCTAACTTCCCTAAATTAAGCACACATCCCAAGCAATCCAAAAATTGGAATCCAGGTCCTAAGAGGGATGAGGATCCCCAAAAATATCACAACACCCTCTCCCTCCGACCTCCAGAAGGAGCTTACGCAGCGAAAAACGAGTTGGAGGATTCATTCGTCGTCGAACAGAATAAAAATCTCATCGCGTAGCCTAAACGGGGACGAAGGGGCTGAGAAGAAGGCCACGGTTGATGGCAGAAAGGAGACATTGACTCCTTGAAGCGGGAACCGTGACTCGAGGGGGTTGCCGGGGGTTGTTGGGGGTTGTCAAGGGGGATGAAGGGAAGGCTCAGGGCCGGTCGATACAGCCGAAAGTCCAGAACGGGGCGAGCGTAGCGCGAAAATTCCTGCGGATGGAAACATAAGTCAGTTGGCAGGGCTCGGAAACCACCCCTTCGACCCGAGGGCTGGCGTCGCTACTCTTTTCCCCTTCTCCCTTTTTTCTTCGTGTCTCGGCCGAGGAACACTTTACTTCGCACGATCGAACATCCCCCAACCACCCTTTCGACGTCTTAACCCTCCCTCCAACGAGAAATATTAATGAAGTTGCCGAGTTCAACCCTTCCGCCAAGAACTGTCCAGTTTTTTCTCTGGTATCGAAGGATGGCTCCTGCGCACGCGGATTACCATGTAATGGAACTTTTCTTGTCGATCATGCCTCGACTAGGGGTTGATTTTTCTGTTATACGTTTTTTTATGCAAATCGTGAATGTAAACGATTTTCTGCGGTTTTTGTGGGGAAGGGTTTTCGGTTTGCGTACGTTTTGGGGGTGCAAAAGTGGGGACTTGTAATAGACTGTATATACTGCGAGTAAAATGTTCTCGTTTCTATTTAATTGGTTTCTATTAGAAATTCTTGCAAGGGTTTGTTTTAACAGGGTGAGAACGTTAAAATAAATTTAATCAGCTAACAGGTCCAGTATAAGGACAATATTTATTATTATGAATGACGATTCAGGGCCGTAGCCAGCAGTGGAGTCTAGTTGACGATGACGACGGCTACTTGACCCGCGGCAAATTCGATTTAACGTATTCGAGCGACCGTAAATCAACGTCGTTCATCCAATTTAGCAGAACGTTAGCTTCGCGATCGCGCTAATGACGTTTAAACGGTAATTAAATTTACATTAACGAAAGAGGCGGCGGTCGTGGGGGCAGTTAATATCGACTGACAGGCACTCGTCTCGATGGACGATAAACTTCCTCTCTTAACCGAAATCAGATTTATTTATGTATATATATATATTAAATTCATCAAACATTCGTACACGAGTTGATTCGGAAATCGTTATAATGGGTGACAAACGGGACCGGCCGATGCTTTTCGAAGGATTTTACTAATACCGAATACCGTTGGCGTTTCGCAAAAATTATCAATCTCCATATTTATTTACTCGCGGCGGAGAGCTGGACCCCGCGCATCAACTCCGACAATCCGCGAGTAATGTTTAAATTAAACGAAACCAATCGCAACGTTTGATCAAATATTTGTACCGGCGCGATAATTGATCGCGAATTCGATAAAATTGAAACGGGGATGCTCGCCGGAGGTCCAACGAAATTTAATTTTCGCGGGAACACGCGACCGCCATTTTGACACCCGTCTCTGTCGCTCGAGAAATTGAAAGCGATTAAATAGCAAATCTTTTATGGAGTCGCTGGTAATGTTTGCGGGCTGGACTCGTTAAAATAACGACATTGCTTTCAAAACAGGAGGGGGCGAAAATGCTGTCTTTGTTCGCAATTAAGGAACCGGAAGAACGTCGTTACAAGCAGAAGGCAATGGCGGCAAATTCGAAACAAAAGAAGCCGCTGTTTCTTTTGATCGCGGTGTTTCGCCGGTGTACAAGTAATTGTAGATGGGGCACAAAGCGAATGGGACAATTTATCGTCTGTTGTTTGTTTTTTTCTAAGTGTCAGGCCAAGTTTCCCGGCCACCCCTATCGCTGCAACTTCACAGGTCCACTCGAAATTAATTGCTCAAGGCAGCGCTTAAAGTCTTTACTCCCGGGACCGTTCTGCCGCTTTGTTAATCCGCCATTAATCTACGAGAACGCGAGCGCGAATTCGAAACAAATTCGAACCAGACGCCACCCTTATTAACCTGATTAAGAACCGTCGCACAGACTAACATTTGGTCGATCTAGTTGGCCAAAATATTTGATTGCTTAAAACTGACTAAATTTATTATGTTTTATTAAATTATGCTTACGTTGATGAAGAAAAAACAATTTATACGTTATGAACAGTGGAGTTGGTTCGAGGGACTACCTCTCCCAATAAAATTATTTTTTTCTAGGGGTAATTCTACGAAATTGACTTTTGGCCAGCTAGATCGATCAAATACCAGTCTGTGCGAATTGAATTGTCCTGAAAACAAATTTTACGTTCATTGAATTCTATCGGCGGAGTAATCGGTTTCGTGGACAAACCTAGACATTTTTGAATCGGATGAGATTGTATATCTTGTCGGGACATTCAGTAGACTAGAAATTCAATAAGAGCTCGTCTTTTGTCCGATCTTGTTTTAAGCGTACGTGGAATTAACAATAGAATAAAACTCTGTAAGTTCTGTCTCTAAATCGCGATTAAGAAACCGAAGCGATACAAGGTAGGAAAATCGTTGTACTGGTTTGAGAAATGGTTCGAACCCGCGCGCTACTTTCGCTTTCCCTAAAAGCCAGTTTTTGTTCTCTAGATTATCTGATTTCGTTCTCCTTCAACGGAGAAAGTATTTTTCTCACGGCGACGCTCGGAGTCGTTCAGCAACAGGCGGCAACAAACTGCACGCAGAGTTTCTCTACAGATCCGACGAGGGTTTTCGACGCCGAGCGTCCTTCCATCCCCCTAGAACCTCTCTGTCCTCCATTTCTCTCTTTTATCGCGGACCGAGTAATACTACGCACGAATTTTTCTTAGACGAGATACATTAGTTTATTTTCTTTCGATATAACTTCAACCTGAGCTTGCTCTTCTTTCCAAGTAAAAAATAATTGCACGCATATAGATCTCTTCGCTAGGACAGAATCTGTAATTTTGAAAAATAATTCGAGCGTTTGAAAACGTTTACATAAAAACGTATAAATTTTGGATTATAATAAAGTTTGTTTTATATAAATTAAATGGGTTTATCTGTAATTGAAAACTTATAAAATAAAAATAATTGTTACTGTAAAAAAACATATGTAATTAAATTAATTGAGTGCTTGTCCAAAAATCGTTCACAATCAAAATCGTCGGAACGAATAATCATTTTTTATTTGATTGTCAGAGCTGTCTCATTAAATTCCTCTTTTAAAATTCTCAGAGAAGGATTATGTAAAGTTTTCCTTTTTCAAACTGCAGTGTACGGATCTCTGAATAAAACGAGAATGGTTTCGCCGGAGTAGGATTGGAAACAAGCAGAAGAACGTCGAACGGAGCAGCGCTGACGAACGTGTAAAAATCATCGTTAACGGTGACGTTGGGAACGAGGTAACGGGCGTCAAATTTTGCCGAAGGTGCGAGGTGGCGGCTGCCGTTTATTTCGTTAATGACGACTGGCCGGTCTGGATTAATGAGAACGTGGCACCGTGACGGCGCCGGGACGCTATCCGACGTCGGATATCGACGAGAACGACCGAGATATGCGACAAGTGGATGAAATACGCGCACCGTTTCGGACCTGTTTCACTGATTTCGATGGCTAAGGAGCTGGCACCGGCTGCCTCCATGCTTTCGAAATAGATCCTCGAGAGCCTCATCGAGATCCCTGCTTTTTTCTCTTCTACGTACACTCGACTCCTTTCGGTTCGACGTACGAAGTATTTTTATAAACAAAATTGACACTCCGCATCACTCAGATGCCATTAAGAAGAGCATACTTGTCTCGAGGAAATAATGTTCAATTGTGTTATATCGTATAATTAATTATTTTCACTTTTTCTATACCGAAGTCGTATATCGACAAAAATTGTATCGAAAGAATATTACATTTTTATGGAATTATTTTGAGAATTTAGAAACGCTACAAAAAAATTGACACCCCGTATCACTCAGATGCAATTAATAAGAGATACATACCTACTTGTCTCGAGAAAATAATGTTCAATTGTGTTATATCGTATAATGTATTATTTTCAATTTTTCTATACCGAAGTCGTATATCGACAAAAATTGTATCGAAAGAATATTACATTTTTATGAAATTATTTTGAGAATTTAGAAAAGCTACAAAAAAATTGACACCCCGTATCACTCAGATGCCATTAAAAAGAGGTACATACCTACTTGTCTCGAGGAAATAATGTTCAATTGCGTTATATTGTATAATGTATTATTTTCAATTTTTCTATACCGAAGACGTATATCGACAAAAATTGTATCGAGTGAATATTACATTTTTATGGAATTATTTTGAGAATTTAGAGAAGCTACAAAAAAATTGACACCCCGTATCACTCAGATGCCATTAATAAGAGATACACACCTACTTGTCTCGAGAAAATAATGTTCAATTGTGTTATATTGTATAATGTATTATTTTCAATTTTTCTATACCGAAGTCGTATATCGACAAAAATTGTATCGAAAGAATATTACATTTTTATGGAATTATTTTGAGAATTTAGAGAAGCTACAAAAAAATTAACACCCCGTATCACTCAGATGCTATTAAAAAGAGCATACTTGTCTCGAGAAAATAATGTTCAATTATGTTATATCGTATAATGTATTATTTTCAATTTTTCTATACCAAAGTCGTATATCAACAAAAATTGTATCGAAAGAATATTACATTTTTATGGAATTATTTTGAGAATTTAGAGAAGCTACAAAAAAATTGACACCCCGTATCACTCAGATGCTATTAAAAAGAGCATACTTGTCTCGAGAAAATAATGTTCAATTATGTTATATCGTATAATGTATTATTTTCAATTTTTCTATACCAAAGTCGTATATCAACAAAAATTGTATCGAAAGAATATTACATTTTTATGGAATTATTTTGAGAATTTAGAGAAGCTACAAAAAAATTGACACCCCGTATCACTCAGATGCTATTAAAAAGAGCATACTTGTCTCGAGGAAATAATGTTCAATTGTGTTATATCGTATAATGAATTATTTTCAATTTTTCTATACCGAAGCCGAATATCTATAAAAATTGTATCGAAAGAATATTACATTTTTATGAAATTAATTTGGGAATTTAGAGAAGCTACAAAAAAATTGGTACTTCGTATCACTCAGATGCCATTAAAAAGAGGTACATACCTACTTGTCTCGAGGAAATAATATTCAATTGTATTATATCGTATAACGCATTATTTTCAATTTTTTACCGAATTTGTATTTGTATATCTATACCGAAATTGTATATCGACATAAATTTCATAGGAAGAGTATTACAGTTTTATGAAATTATTTTGAGAATTTAGAGAAGCTACGAAATAGGTTTGTATATATTATAACAAGACGAAAGTAAAATGAAGTGGTTCTAAGATTTGATTAGATTTTGCGAAGTGTCGAATTTAATTTTAATCAATAACTTGTTTTCGACACAGTTCATAATACGTCATAAAGATTGGAAGGTAGTGAAAAACTCTGCATGAGTTGTCAATACCAGAAAATTATATAAAATTTCTCGACAGCGTAGCACAATGCGATTATTAAAATTGAAGTGAGAATGTTCGATAAAGTATTCTTTGGAGATATTTACCGGAACAATTGTTGTTGAAGAAAATTGGATTATTGAAATAGAAGTGAAAATCCTCCGCAAATTTGTCCAGCAGAGCCGAGTATTGAACGAGTACTTACTTTATCTGCATGTTCTGCTGCCTTCGGAAACTACGAACACTACCACAGACAATCGTATTCACCGACACACGCGATGACACAGCACGGGAGGGAACAGAAGATAAGAACGCACCGCGAAGTTTTCCTGATCTGCTCCGGGTCACCGTCTCCCGAATACTAAACTCGATCCTCCATTGATTTCTACCTGTCCCCACTATAATGCTTATTTATTTACCTAATTGTCTATTCACCCCGCCCAAAGGCAGACTGCGACCGTTCAATGTCGTACCGATCGGAACTTCTGACAGTAATTGTCAATAATCTCCTACTCGAGGAAGAAAAGTTCTACCAAACGTCTGCAGTTTTTTCTAACCACCGCGAAATAAACTTTAACCTTGATTTAAAAGGAACTGACGGTGTTTACAGTTAGTGTATTGAGTCTCAAGTTTTGCTTAACGAGTTTGATAAATACGCGCGAACAAGTGTGAAAACAAGCGTGATAATTACAGTGCGGATATTTATGCAAAATAAAATTGCTCTGCATCGTTTGCGAGGTACTGGAGAACCAAATTGAAATTGATTTCTTTCTGGAGAAATTTTAACAAGTTGATACATTTAGTGATATAATAATTGGATTGCGAGAATCTAAAAATCGAAAATAAAAAGATAGAAAAATAAATGTTGTTGCTTTGTCAAAATTCGAATTACATTTCACACCAAATTAAATATTCATAATCTTTAAAACATGTTTTAAATTTAATGAACTCTGATACAAAAGGTACAAAAATAAATTTTACTTATAAAAATTTAATTAAATGTCTCTCACGATGCAATTTTATATAAATAAATTTAATTTATTCAAAAATAATTACTATATATTGTAAATATTAAAATTTATAAAAATAATATAAAATTTTCAATTTTAATTAAATCCTGTGTCGTGCTGTTAATGCTGATTTCAATTTTGCACAAGAATCTGTTTACTGATAACAGTTTGTGAGGAAATTAGTGTTGTGTAGTTTGTGCGAAGAGCTTACCTTCTTCAAATCCTTGCTGGCGTCCGCTTCTTCAGCTTTCCGCTTCTCCGAGATCTTCGGCGCCGGAACGGCGATCGTTGCCTCTCGCAGTGGTTTCAAATCGACCTGAAATAAAACGTGCATTGTTAATCATTCGCTGAAACTTCACAGCCGACATTAAAACGGCAGTAACCGTTACAAAACGGTCTGAACATTGGGAGATATTACCACTTTTATCTCCACGGGGATTACTGTAAAATAACGGACTACTTTAAACTTTGCGTTGCTGGGACTTTATTGAAACGAGTGTGTAAAATAGTGCCCCGTAATTTCATTAAGAGGCCATTTTATTCCATCCTTTAAGAGTTCTTTCTCAGCAGAAAGGGCCTGCAGGGCCAGTAACGCAGTCATTTCGAAATGGAAAGACAAAGGGTCTGCTCTAATCAATGTTTCTCACCGGAACAAGTCACTAATTAATTTAAAACTTATCAGGAAAGTAGCAGTATCGAAACTGGATGAAGATAATATCTAACTAATTTATTTCCTCGAGAATCCCTCTGAAGTAATACATTTAATTATTAAAATTCTGCTTCCCAGAATTTCACAAAAGTTCAAAAGAGGTGTTCGACTAAAAATTTTATATTAAAATCAATACAAAATTGACTTAAAATTATCAGGAAAACGACTATATTCTCTATATTTAATCTTAATAGTAGCTGAATAATTTATTTTCTCGACGATCCCTCTGAAGTAGTACAGGTTTAAAACTCTTCTTCCCAGACTTTCACAAAAGTTCAAAAGCAGAGGTGTTCGACTCAAAATTCTATATTGAAATCAATGCAACGTAATTTTTCATTACAATGCGATAAATACTCCGAAGTGGTACAATTTAATTATTAAAATTCTTTTTCCCAGAATTTCACAGAAGAACGAACGGATTCTTCTACACGAAACACGGTTCAAAATGTTCCACCGCAACTTCGCAAGAGGTTAATAGACGACAGGTACTGCGGTAAAAAAATTTTTTTTAATTTTTAGGCGAATAGGCTATTTCAGACGAGCTTCAGTCAAGTCGACAAGACATCGTCGCGCATTGTCGTTAATGCGGCCGCGGACGAAGGGGTTCCGAGCGCATCGATTCATGATAATCGGTTTAACTCGTCCCTGCTTTACGGGCGCAGCCCCGCACATGCTAATTTCTCGTTAGCAACACGGTCAAATAGAGATAGAGAGAGCGAGAGAGGAACGTGGACAGTACACCGAGGGCTCCGATTTACTGGACGCTAATTCGGGCCGTGGCGTAATGGCGCGAATCGGCGAAAGGCCGGTTAATCGATGTCGCGCGACCCGCGTTAATATAATTAGATCCTTCGATCCGCGCGTCCTTGTCCGATCCTGTTACGCAAACATTGTTCGACAACGTTTGCCATCCTATTCTCCGTACCATCTATCAAAATATTTGTATCCACTTGTAAAGCATTGAAAGAAGATTTCGCACCGTGACATTCGGGACAACTTAATTATGATTGTATTTAAAAAACAGGTACGTGAGAAGAAGAACATGGAGCATGAAAAATATTTGAACATTAATTTATTTCCTGAAAGAGTCCTCTCCAAAGTAGAAAAGGTTTAAAATTGTTCGTCCCTGTGATTTTACAGAGAAATCTTGCACCAAAATCAAGAAAAAATTGATTTAAAAATTAATCCTTCAACTTAAAAATGGCAGTGCTTAATTCGTTTATTTTTTCAAGTATTCTTCCGAAGTAGAACAGGTTTAAAATTTTTCTCTGTGATTTTCAAGAAAATCTTGCACAAAAACAAAGAAAAATTGACTTGAAAATAATTAGAAAATAGTCTTTGATCTTAAAAGTGACAGTGCTTGATTCGTTTATTTCCTCCAGGATTCTTCTGAAATAGCACAGGTTTAAAATAGTTCGTCACTGTGATTTTCAGAAAAATCTTGCACCAAAATCAATGAAGAATTGACTTGAAAATTAATAGGGAAGAGTCTACAGTCGTTGAACTTAAAAATCACGGTGCTTGATTCGTTTATTTTCAGATTCTTCCGAAGTGGAATAGGTTTAAAATTATTCATCCCAGTGATTTACACAGAAACGAGAAGAGATCGACTGAAAAATCTTGCACGGAAGTCGATGAAAAATTCATTTAAAAATTCGGATACGTTATGGAGATCATTCCAGCGCGGAGAAAAAATTCTAACGAATCCAATGTCACTGTCGCGCACAAAAAAGCTCCGGTAAGTCATGAAACCGGTAAAATTGTAACCGCGAAAAGTTTGCAAAACCGTCGGAGCAGAAAATTCCAATCTCCGAATTCATTCTGTAGTTGATTACGTTATCGGCCGATGTTTTAATTACGCTGATCAAAGCCGGATAAAGAGGCGATAGAGGAGAGAAGAAGTTCCGGCCGAAAGCGTAATGGCCGGGGCCCGATCGAGTACAAATTTACGGGCGCGGACTGGTTCTCAAAAGTTCCACGGACCGCGAATGCCCGGTAATTAGGTGTCGAAGTTTTAATGGTGCGTTAAGGCTTCCTTTGGACAAGAACGGCCCGGGAAAAGATTAATGGATCGAAGATTTAACAGGCTGCGCCGCAGCCAAGATTAAGCGCTAGGAAATTCACTCGGTTATTAAACCGAGGAAAACGGCGGGCTTCGGTCAAATCGTCAGCCGAAACCACGTCTTCCGCCATTAAACTCAAACGCGCGCTTATACGGCAAAAGTACAGCACCGTGAATTTTTCCTTGGAACCTCTTCGAACCTACAAGTCACATAATTGACGACTAGACAGCGCATCTTTTTGCAAAATAAAAACATTCCACCTGAATTTGAACAATCTTGAATGAATTTCTTTTCTTTCTTAATATGTTTAATAAGTTGAAAATATATAACAGGATTTCAAACACTTAAAGCAAGATCTACTTATGGATTAACTAATCCAATGAATCGCATTATTGCAGATTCAAGCATTATCTATAATCAAATTTTTAAATGTTATCGGCGCCAGGTTCGATCATTTTTAGAAAAAACAACAAATGTGCAATTATAACATGTTTCTAACGTTTCGATCCCGATGTGGATCTTTTTCAAAGAATCATTATTGCGTCTGAAAAATATTTTGAATGAATAATAATGTAAGAAATTTTTCTAAAAATGATCGAACCTGGCGCCGATAACATTTAAAAATTTAATTATCTAAATTTGCGATCGAGAAGAATTAACCTTTCACTATCTATAATCGTATTGATTCTTTATCGAGTCTTTACACAATTTTAAAAAACAGTTACCCAGGATTATAGGATAATATCATATAGTTTGTACCATTAGTTTTTATGCATCCCTTCTTTGTTATTGGATGAGTCGTCTTTTATCCTTTTTTTATTGTAATCACTTATGTAAAGTGATAAAATTCGCTGTCTATTGACACAGGCTTTATAAGTTTGAATAACTTTTTCATAAATAGATGTATTAGAAAAATTGTACTAGAAAAATTGCGTTCTGGATTACGAAAAAGAAGATTAAAAGTTGTTTTTCACATGCGAGACCTCTTGGCAAGAATTGGTACAGTTGGACGGTTGATAAAATTCCGATGTCGACCACTGCACCGTTGCATCGTGTCGTTCGTGGTCACCGTATCGTTTACGACGCAGCCCGTTCGTGTTTGCACGCAATCAGCGTGATGCCCGGCCACGCAGATCACAGGATTTTACCGTGTCATTACGAGATCGCGCATCGATGACTCCGTTACCCGGCTTTCCCTTCGGCCGATTAAAACGGCGCAATTATGGCTCGTGTAGCTCCTGTTAACCGGTCGCCCGTGTCCTTTCTTCCTTGTACGCGTATCCTGTCGCGGGGGACATGAACGGTTTGCGATCGGACCAAGCACTCGGAGCTAACGGGACTGGGTCAAGGTCTGTTTTCGTCGATTCCACTGATTTCTCATTGGCTGACGGCGATCATGCTGTTCCCCTCGCATCGAATGACCTCGCAAAATTTATATCATTCGATGGGAGACTACAGTAGTCCTCGACAAAATATTAAGACATCTCGCATATTTTTAAATTTTTTACATTTAAAAATTTTTTTACGTTTTTAATATTGAATACTATCTCCAAAGTAAGCATGTAAAATCTTAGGATTGTATCGCGTACCACAGCAAATTTGAGAAAGGACATTTGAAAAAGGATAAGACACTGAAGAAAAATGTTTGATTAAGTAAATAAAAATACAAAATTTGATATAACTTGTTGATTCGTTTTTGTTTTAAATGTGTCCAATTGTGATTTATACTTTCTTCTAATTCAATTTTATCGAGAACTGTATTCTGCGTGAATGAATTTTAAAAAATGTCAATAATGGACTCTCGAAGGTTTGTAACAGATTACAGTTCCATAAATTGATCGATCAGAATCAGCACGAAGGAGAAATCCGTTCAAAGTAATTATTAATTGACTGGGAATTTTTGTGCAAGGTCGTAATTTATTAAAGTGAAGAAGGGTTACGAAGAATTGCTGCAGAACGGTCGTAGCTTCGTAGATTGTTTCATCGAAATTGGAACGAGAGAAAAATTCCTTCTGGAATGAAAATTGACAGGAACGAAACCCTAATGAATTTTTAATTGGAGACAATAATCCGTCGGTTACGGCGCCAGAGAAAGACACGAGAGATTAACTAACTGTTCAAGAAAGTGTGGAGAATTACATAGAGGTTACGTTGGTGAAATGCGTGTGACGTGTAGAAGACGGCGTGCACGGTGAAAGTTTTATTTAAGAGAATAATCGTTACATCATTATCAGGATTGCGCAAGGCTCGGATCGCATGAACCGATTCGTTGAGACAATCTGCGCGTAAACGTGATGTAACGTGTACAATACGTGGACGCTAAATTACTTGTGTGTTTTTTCGAAAACGTGAGAAATTGGCGCCATTAATAACCGTAAACTATGATCTCGTAATTTTTTGTTGTTTACCTACACTTTCAAAATCTCCGAGATTGTTCTTTAATTACCAGCAAAAACATTGATGATCGTTCACTTCCTAACGCGTTGAATAATCGATTTTTTCCTCGCGGCTGTGAAGGATTAATAGTTGCGGAATAAAAACCGCTACCGCGCATAAGGCGTCCAGAAATTACAGCGAATGCAACGAGTCGGTTAAAAATAATGAAACAAATCAATTTTCTAATCGCATGATCGATTTATTAACGCTCCCCGGTCGATTAACTTCGACTTCCCTATGGTTACGGCAGATTTATCCTCCAGGCAACAACGATGCCACACCGTCGACCATAATCGCCGGCAATTATGTTATCGCGGTTCGACCGAGCTGCGATTAACGCTAGATTCGCGGGACGCGCCGAAATGTTGCGTTCTAGTATTTTTAATTCACGGTTATTGGGATTGCAAACAAGTTCTTTGGGCAGATCAGTCCTTGAAAAATTTTCAATATTTTCACGAAATACAGGATCTCTCCGCCAAAGCAGGCCACGTGAATGTGACCCAAAAGGAATGATAAAATTGCTGGATAATATTACGATTACATGTGAACTCATGTCACAATGTCGCGGGAGTATCACGATCCAAGATCGATCGTGTCAGATTTATCTGGACTCAAGGTCACCTACAGTTAATGACTCAAGCATATTCAAATGTATTTTTCAGCCGCTACAAGATGGAATAAAAAAAACAAGTTTCCTGATAAAAAATAACGATGACCTTGAAAAAAATATGAAAGAAATTGTTCTTCCATGATATTCTCGATACCATCTAAATTATGCCATAAACATTTTTCGTGTCATTAAAAATAAAGGAGATGCATTGTATAATATATTGTATATAATGTATTGAAGGATGCATGGTATGTTATTGTTTCTATGAGACTGTGCGAAAAGAAATTTTTTTAGACGTTGGCTACGAATTAATTTGTTGTATCGTAATTAACTTGCACTTTTAGTGCTCCATGTTACCTAGTGTTAAGCGATCCTTAAGAATCGAGCGATGAAAACACCAAGCGCCGAAGAAAAAGAGAGAAACGCGAACCGGGTAATAAAACCAACGTGATTAACCTGCTTGCAGCACTATAATCCCGTCAGGCTAGGCCTGGTTTTCGCGTAACACGCGGTTCTTTTTCAGAAAATCGCCGGCGTCGATCAAAGGGCCACGACGAGAGGCCCCCGGAGATTTATCTTTGTTAACGAGCGCATTCAAGCGAAAGCGGCGGCCCCGGCGAAATTGAAAAATTATAATTAGACCGCGGATGTTTGCGCATTTGAACAGAATGGAGCGCGAGCCAGAAGAATTGAAATATTGTTGTTTCCCGCGATCGTTGTTGCTCCAGTCGGCTCGCCGACAGAGAAAATAATCCTCTGCTTGGCTACCGCCTTTGTGGATCGCTTCTAAAGAGTTCTCGTCATTATGCGTGAACCTCTACGATCCCATCGTGAAGCTGGATTATCCTGATCTTGTTGACTGATCCGCAGGAAACGAAATTAAGGAAAATTGCCCAAAATTGATCTCGGTCGCAAAAATTATATCAAAGCTATTTATTTAATGACACGCAAAGAGAGAAGCTGAAATTTACGGTTGATTGCTTCTTCAATTTTTTTGATACATTTGGCGGACCACGATCGAAAACAATATGAAAAATATTGTTCATAGCGATATAACAATTTTTAGTTGCACCTCGCTGTAAGCGAGTACACAGTAAAACAGTTTTATGCCTCCCTTCTCGAAGTTCGAGGCTCACGTGTAAGTCGGAATCGTTTAAGGCCTCGATCTATAATTTTCATCGAGCCTGGAGATTAGATAAGCGATTGGGAACCGAAATTTAAGTTTTTCTATGGATTTATGGCAGGCCTCGCCGAAGTTTTCACCTCGGATTACCCGAAAGAGGGATAGTTAACACGAGAAAGTCGGAATCACCGAGTCGACCCGACAAGAACGATCAATATCAAGAATTCGAGTCTTCGTAGAACAGGAAACTGAACGTCGACAGTGTTTAGGGCAACATCTGGAGGATTTGTATCAGGTGTTTCGTCCATTAGCGCCTTCTTCGATGTTTCCTCCGCGGAAAAATTAGTTGCTGATAATATTGTGAGATCTCTGATCGAATTCTGCACGGTGATTTCGTTTCTATTGTCTCATCGACGTTAATTAACTCTACGGATTAATTGATCCGATTGGAGCAGGACAAATTTGGTCATAGAGTGGATCCATCCATTGATGATCGAGTGGATCCATCTCCCCACGATCTATTTATATGTGGGGGGAGACTGAACAGTGTAAGGCAGATATTATTGGGATCAGTTTATTATTGTTTACCGCGCCGTTATTAATATTCATTCGTCGACCGTTCTAATTAACCTTAAACCAAGTACTCGTTACACAACCGGTCGACCGCGGCGAGTCTGACCCCGATCGAAAGAGAACTGGGTGAAACATGCGGCTCGATTCGATCCGAAATCGAACACGGCAATCGACTCGCGATAAACGATCAATCTGCCATCGTGATAAAACGTTGGACAATTTTTCTAACTCGAAATTTACCGTTTATACGGTGCCCCATAAATCAAGGATCCCGCATGGAGTCGTGCATTCGTGGAAACGACTTTTCACCGTTTTCTATGCGATTCTGATCGAATGCGATTTTTAAAAAAACTTTTAAGCGTTGATCAATAAACCAATCCTTCTACAGATTACTGTACAAAAATTCAAGTATATCTTCACCATTTTCTTCCGAGTTTCGACCAGATTCAATTTTTTTTTAAATGTTTACACTTCTCCTCTGGCAAAGTGATTGTTCCAGAGATTTCTAAAAGAAAATTCCAAGCCGACTGATGCAACTTTAAAGAAGTTGCCACGATCCAAAGGGCAGTGGATCAGCCAAGGGAAATTTAATTTCTTAAGGAATTCTTTATTTTCATTGAAAAGTTGGAAAAAAGTGCAATCAATGGTTTCTAACTTTCATCTGAAAGTCGCGTTTCAATGATTATATAGGGTGTTTCGTAAAGTAACTTGTGAACAGAATTTATGTGTTGCGATTTTCTCCAAAACGAAGCAAAAACGAGCAAATCTCTAAGACTTTTTGTCTTAGTTTTTCGGCCCCCCACACGCTCCTAAAGTTTTGCCATTTAACCCTTTGCACTCGGAGTTATTTTAACTAGAAAATTAAACATTTCTTCTGACCTAGAATACTTCCATTCTCTATGATTATTGAAATTTCATCGATACGAAATTGGTACAATACCTAAATGTTTAGTAATGGATTATACATCAATATATTGAATAATGCAAACAATATATATAATTTGAATAACGTTGCAGCAATTTTTAGCGGTGCATCAGAGAGGACAACCGCAGTCTAAGAATCGAAACGAAAATTTCCTAGGATTGGGACAACATGTTAGCACACGTAATGCCTTGAAATAAGAACAGAATAATCGGCGAGTCACCCAGTAGAAAGAAGGACGACTGCACCCTCGGCAAAGTCGTCGGCAGGATAAAAAAGGATAGCAAAAGAGAGCGAAAGAGAGAGAGAAACGAGGAAAGATGGAAAGCCAGCGAGTAGGAAGGAGACAGATAGTGGCGCCGGTATCCAAGCAACAGATATCATTACGCGGCGAGGCTCGCGAGCAGGGAAACGCAGAGCGGGCAGGTGCACGCGAATAAAGGATTCGCGTTCCTTCGTTCGTTCGTTCCTTGGTTCGTTCGGCATTGTCAGAGGTTCTGGTGGCAGGATAACGCAGGTCTGGCGATAGGAAAGACCGAGGGGCACCGCAATGCAGGCAAGGGCGTTGTCAGGGGCGACCCTAGCGACCGTAAGACCTGATTCAAGCCGAACCGAACATTTCGGCTCGCGAAATAATAGCCGACCGGCCGCACCAGCTTATTGATCCTCGATTTCGACTGCAACTCGACTACCTTGCCCACCTGCACATCTGGACGACCCATTCACACCATCATCGGTCGTCGCAGTCATCGCCTGTTTACCCTGATCCGTCATTTCATCGTCATTCATTTAGACAGACCTCGATTGCCTTCGTTTCTATCCGATTTCGAACCCTCATGTGTTTCGTTCGCTTCTCGTCAATTCTTTTGGCAATTGTTCATTGTTCCGCGGACCAGAGACTGAGTTTGTTAAATAAACTGAAAAAATTGTGTACGCAATATTTTTAATCGGTTTCGGAGTTATGGATCACAACTCGTTTCTCAATAGGTTTACGGAGCACTAATGGTGACCATTTTACACTACTTGATGAAAAGCGTGCATTTCTGTCCATCCAAATTTTTAGCCATTTTTTTGTAATATACAGGGTGTCTCAGCCAAAGCAGGCCACCTAAATATCTCTGTTATTTTTAATGACACGAAAAATATTTATGGCATAATTTAAATGGTATCGAAGGAGGAATATCATAGAAGAACAATTTTTTTGTCCGGTTATTTTTTCATAGTTTTTCAAGGTCATCGTTATTTTTTTTATCAGGAAACTTGGTGGCTACTTAGATACTTGATAGTATCTAATTAGAAGCTTGAGATACTTAGGTGGCCTGCTTTGACAGAGACACCCTGTATACCTGCCTCAATTTGTTGAATAATAAATTTTACAATCTCAATGAACGTCGCCATTTGAAAATGAGATAACATTTCCAAACTTCATGAAACAGTGCTTACAGCAATCTGCGCAACCTCTACACATTTCCATCGCTTGTATCGTTTCGCGCAACGTCACGAAGCAACGACAAAAAGATCGTTCCGCTAAAACGTAGGGAGGTTCCTCCATTTAACAGGACTTTTCGGTGTTCTCAAGATCCGCCGCGATTTCATAGACACTAAAAACACAAGGGCCAGTTGGCGGAGGTTTAAAAGGGTCGGAGAAGTTCGCGGACGTTCGCGGAAGCGAGACAGAGGATCGACAGAACAGGAAACTCGAAATCCTGCGGATCCACGAAACTTGTTTGCCCTCGAAAAGAATCCGCGAACTGCTCCGAAGACTACCGAAAAACATCCACTCGAGCCGAGGAAAAGACGAGAGAATCGGGGTAAACTGGCTTGAAAAAAACGTGCTTCAAAAAATCCGAGTTGTCCTGCGCCGCGAGGACTTCCTAATGAGACACTCGAAATTTCAGATCCTCAAAAAAAAACGAAACTGAAAAGTTGTGACAAAAATTCCATTCGCTAAAGAAATTAATCTCCTTCAACACGTTCGCTACCGCCATTTGTTTCGTTTTTTAATATCCTGTTAGAATACAAAATTGAATTAAATAGCTTTTTATTAATTTTTATTAATCTTATTAGAAAATAACTTTTTATTATTAAATTTTCAATCCATAATAGTTTTAAAAATTGTATAATTTGTATAAAATTTGTTTTACAGCTGCAATTCAAATAAATCTTAAGAAAGATCCAAATTAGGATGAAAACGTTGGTTTCCATTAAAATGGAGCCAGTCAGTCGAGAAAGCGATTAAAAAATCTCGTGGATGGTTTTCTGAATGAATTTGATAGTTGTCAGTGTAACGAGCCATTTTGGACGATTTTATTTCGGGATGATAGTCTGTTGGCGTGTGCTTTTTTCGGAACGAGATGGTCGACGACTCTCGCGTTGTCCCCGAGTCAATTTCCAAAATGGCGCACGGTCAAGAGTCGGCTGACGGAAAAACAATATTTATCGACGCTGTTGGCTCAGTCGTGATAATTAATAGCACGGGTAAATTGCCATTTCGGTGTGACCGCGTCGCCGATTATTACTCCTTCTTCGACACCGATTTATCATGTCCACGTTGCACCCGTCACATGAGCGGCGCATCGTTAATCTCTGCTCGCCAAATGAAAAAGAAACAAGCTACGATCATTCCCCCAAATTACCTTTAGCCAAATATTGGTCGCGATTGTTGACGTAAAACAGTTCTGAAATGAAAAATCAGGATCCAAGAATGCTGTTGTCATCCAGAAAAGATGACGATCGAGAGTCGAAGCAAAGATCGAGACGCGAGTTCAGTTCGACACAAGAGTCGGTATAGGCAGGATATACCTTTCGCTTTTTATTAGAAAATCTTAAAAAAGATTTATTACAGCATTAGATAATAATATACGAACAAAAATTGCAAATACAAAACGAGAAGTATTATCAATATAAACATAAAGATGTCCAAATTAACATTTTTCTTTTCGATAACACCTAGACACGTAAATTACATTTTTTTCAAAAGATATAATATGATGACGATTAATTAATAAATGATAAATATAATGAGCAAAAAGAAAATAATAAATAAAATGTTGACAAACTCGTCCAAACAACAGAATTTTCTATGATACCATCTACGTTTCTTTTACAGTCGAGTTTGCTGTTGGAGTTGAGGTTTTGTGACTGAAGATGTTCGAAAGAAAGATGGAGGTTCTTCCAGAGTCTTCCGCCGTTAGGGAAAGCATCTTGCCAAGATGTTTAACACCCCCGTGCACCCTCAATTCGCAAGTACGTCTGACGGGAACGGGTTGCACGGCGAAGAGAGAGTCCCGTCACGTAATAGGCCGCGTGAACATTCATTAAATATTCGTCGCTTTAACGCCCGGCACAAAAGTGGAGCGCTAATGGGTCCGAAGTTTATGCATCTTGTTACATTATATGTTCATGAGGCTGGTTTTTCCCCGAGCCCGTTAACGATCGACCGACGAGAACTTCGAAGATTCGAGCTGAAAATGAAACCTATCGCTCGATCGTGACGACCATACCAAACTTCTGAACACTTCAACATTTATTAACAAGATCATTTTAAATGGAGAAGATTTTGTTATTCGGGACTTTATTACGTTAACCCTTGTTAGACGACTATTCTTAACGAGTTTTTACATGGCTGGGAGTTTTGACGATTTCATTGCGTACGATTTATTTGTCTTGACATTTCTGAACCCATGAATCCTCCTACATGATTTAATATAAATTGTCAATAATTCAAATTGGCAGAGAAGAGACAGCTCTTTGAAAAGAACTTAATTCATTTCCGGTCTTTGAATGCTTCTAACAAACTTAATCGTTCTAAATGACGGGAACAAAACCTTTAATGTTATTCGAAATCTTTAATTTATATTCATTATACTAGTATTTAAGGAAGAAGTGAATCTTAATTTCACTCCTCAAACAAAAAGTCAGAGGTCTCCGCCGCTACTTCATCAGCCATCTTGGAAATCATCGGAAGCCTTTCAGACGATCGTGTAATCATTTTATATTGATTTCTTTGGAAACTGTAAAAGTGCCAACAAAAATGCAATCTAAAAATGTTCAGACACGTAGATGATGAGACATTCTCAACTTCTTTTAATCCTTTTACTGCTTTAAATTGCACCTCGTACCTGCCTAACGAATCTAACAGCTGAATATCAAATAGCTCGGCAAGTATGGCCTCTGAACGTGGACAGTCTTCACAGTAAAAGGAAAAAACGATGACAACAGAATAGGAATTGGAATAAGCGAAGCGAAGTATCCGAAGAATCGGTCCGACATTTCTGTTCGTTGCTTTTCGGCAGGTTTTCCCTCTTTTTTGTAAACAAAGTCAGCAATTTTCTTGTTGCTTCGGTATTCTAACTCCGTTTCGGAGCGATTAGTCGAAATTGAATGGCGAGGCTTTCGAGGACGTAGCCGCCGCCGTCGCGAAACGTCGATCGCGTTAACGATCGATTTGTATTCCGCGCGAACAATGGCGGCCGCGCTTCGCCGGAATCCTGGATGATTTCAATGCCGCTTTTCAGCCGATTAGGCTCGATCGATCGGCGAACGACAATCGCCGGTGATTAGGTTTGTTTTCGAATAAACAAGAATGATTGCTTTCGCACTCCCGCCCCGGCAAAAATCACGCTGCTGCCCACTAGAAGAACATTACTTCCACCACGCACCATTTTCCCGCGAATTTTCGAACCGACCAAAACTCACCTGATTATTCCATCGTCCTCAGAATTCTCTGCGTTCGATTTTCCACGCATTTCCGCAAAATCACCGTTCGACCGCAAGTTCCGATTTTTTTTGGCTATTTCGGCAAACATTTTGTATTTCAATTTGGTTCTCTTCTTTTTGATTTTGACCAGAGCTTCTGGCATCGAACTTGTTCGTAACATGGAATTCGATCCCGAATTTATGGGAATGTAAAATTGTATACAAGGGCATCGGTGATTCTGAATATTTCGTGAATGTAGGTCGTAGTTCGGTAGCAATGGCGCGAAAAGTGCAGTTTCGAAATTAGCGGCGAGCGTTTCGAAGATGGTTTTCCGGTACCATAGACAGGATGCGGTCTCTTTGGGAAAACTAATATGCTTGAAAAGTTCCAGCCCCTAGCTGGCGGGCTAATGGTGGATTTGAAAAACTCGAAGATTCGGATGGAACCAATCGGATTATAGACTGAACTCCTCTTCCTCTCGGCCTTTCCGAACTTCGGACTCTTCGGCCCTAGAAACTCTCTCGGGTCAGGGAAGTTTCGAATTGAACGAGGATTTTAGGGACGCCGGTTATTTTCTTAATCCTCGAAGCATCGCCGCTGGGTCAAGATGGAAATCATTTTCCTCTAAACCCTTCTTGACACATTTTACACGTCACAGCCTCTCCAAAAACCCAGCCAACAATCTTGTCCAATCGGATACAAATTCGAAATTAATGTAGCACTTTTCTCCGTAGTACAAAATCCGATATGAGAAGTCGAACGCACGTTTACGAACTGACGTTAAAAAATATTTTGCGAAACTGGGATCCTCGACAACACATTTCTGTGGGAAAGCTAAAAATTGAAGGTAATCCAACAGTATTTGATATTGGCTTCTTCATTTCACCGGATGCTACAGCGAACACGTCTTTCTACTTCTTCGGCTGTACAAAGACTGCTCCCGTGGACCGTTGCGGGTCGCCGGCAAGGGGCACTCGTCATTTTTTTAACTTCCCGATTCATAGGGAAGTTACTGTAATTACCCCGAAAATCGAAAATCGATTTTTTAGCAGATCTTCACGTTTCATGGTTATTGAAGTCATTTTAGACTATTTTTATCAAATTGTTAGAGTGTGTGTGTGTGTGTGTGTGTGTGTGTGTGTGTGTGTGTGTGCGTGCGTGCGTGCGTATGGCCGTTTTTATGTTATCAAATTTTTCGTTAACGTTTTCTGAAAAAGTAACAATGCGATCTGAATGATGAATGATGCAATCGATGTGCCCCGTCGTAACTTAGAGCTGATTAGATTTTGGTCCATATTGGTCAAGTAGTTTTTTAGATTTTTTAGTTTTTTTCGAAAGAAGTTCATTCAAGAATGCAATTTATACGAGAGGATGGAAATTTTCCACCGAATAAACAAACGTAATTATATATATTTCATTTTTATTTAAAAAAAATTTTTTTTTAATTTAAAAAAAAATTTTTTTAATTTAAAAAATAAATTTTTTTAAATTTGCATCTAATGCTAATGTTACCGCTTACAACTAACGAATCGGGAAGTTCTTTGTGTGGCTCGTGGAGAGTCACACACAAAATAAATAAAAAAACCATTAAGAGCTGTATGTCCCACTAGCAATGCGAACCACTAACCCTTTCGCAAGAGCAGTCCTATCCGCGAGCTCGCGAAGCGAGCGAGCAATAACAACCCCACCCGCGAGCTCGCGAAGCGAGCGAGCAACAATAACCAGCTAGTTTATATTCCAGGCGATAGGCGTTTTATAAACTCCGATAGCCCTTTTCATCTCGACGGTCCGCCGCGCTGGCCGTGTGCGGTCCTAGGCGCTCGGGTTTCTACAGGGGGTCCCAAAACTACCCTAGGAGCCGAAAATGGGAGGTTCCTTGGGTCATTTGAAGCGACATTTTCCTTTACAAAAATGGCGTCCGCGACTTTGTTTAGGAATTATTAACGAAAAACACGGACCAATCAGAGCGCGACCTAGACGCGAATTAGCACAGTCGGCCCGACGCGCCAACTGTCGATTGGCCGAATGTGTCATTGCATGTCTAGATCGCGCTCTGATTGGTCCGTGTTTTTCGTTAATAACTCCTAAACAAAGCCGCGGACGCCATTTTTGTAAAGGAAAATGTCGCTTTTAATGACCCAAGGAACCTCCCATTTTCCGCTCCTACAGTAGTTTTGGGACACCCTTTTTTTTTTAAGGGCGGTGGGGGAATGCTGCTTATGCACACCCCCCCTAACGATGACAGTCGGGGGGGTAGTGTCGGGCTCGGCTTCCCCTCGGATGAATTTTGGGGAATTATTCTGCCTACGCAACCGCCATACCGACTAAACCCCCACCGCCCAAGGGCACGATCCCTTCTTCGTCAGCCGTGCCATCCGGGACTGACCGGGGACCCGCTATGCGCATTAACGCCCGGCCAGTTTTCACAACGGCTAATGCCGTGCGCATGTTCTTCTGAGTTAGTTTTGGGACACCCTGTATTGCTTGTGCCGACAGTTTCCTACATTTCACCGACACTTGTCGATTAAATACTGATTAATTTTGGTACGAAACACTTCTCTGTTCGACCACCCGAGGAGCTGAAAATTCGTGGAGACTAACTTGTGCCCACCCTGTATACTCGGAAGGTGCACACTTTCGGAAAATCAATATTAAAAAGGAACGTCCAAGCAAAACAAATACCAGGATCCGTAAGAAAGGTCAAATGAAATCGTCCTAAAATAGAGAAACATATAAACACGAATACTCTGTGCAAGACAGCAAGCATAATAAATTATATGATCCATGAAAGGTCAAATAAAATCATCTCCCAGTAACGAGACATATAAATAAAAATATACCGAGCAAGATAACAAGCACATCAATGATAAAAACAAATACGACGAATTGTAAGGCCCCTAAAAAATTCCTGTGACTAAACGGGAGGTTGGAAAAATGGCGACGCGGAACGAACCAGTCGAGTTTCGATTTTTGCGCGGCGGAACAAAGAAGGTGCTCTTCGTGGGTGGATTTTCGGCGAACGAAACGACAGCTCGAGAATATCGCGGCATCGATGGGGATTAATTGTATCGCGGCTCGATTTATATCGAGCCTCGAGTGGCGTTCGCGGAACGAACTATGGAAACGGGGTGGGATAAGGGTGTGTGCGGGGGTGCGAGGCCGGAAAAACCGGTGCGAAACGTTCGATAGGCTCTATTTCTCGGTGACACACGGCTGCGGTTGTCCCGTTGCGGATAAACGTCCGCGCGCGTTACACGTGGAGCACCGTGGGCACGGGTGGCATTCAAAGAGCGCGTAATTCGAACTCGATAACCGTTCCAGGAAATTAAATCGCCGGCTACGAGAGCTCCGGCCGATCAACGAGTGGTACCTGTCGTTCCGCCATTTTCTTCATCCCTCTGCGCACGCCGCTGTTCATCCACTCTACCCGCCGATTTTCATTGTATTATAAACAAACGAAAATGCTATTGTACGATCGACGGTGGCGGGGTGCGAGCGTGCGGAAAATGGGCCTGCGTTTCCGGATTTTTCACAGCGCAGTGGGTTAATCGAGAGCTTTCGCTTTTTCGGGGTGTTGAGGTGGCACTATGGACCAATTGTGGGAAAAATTTCAGGCTGATCGGACTTGTTTTACGGAAATTGTAAACATATTTATGGTAGTCTCTATTTTTGAAAAATTGTTTTCACCAGAATGGTTTCAGGAGCATAACCGGGACTATCCTGACGAGGATATACAGTGTGGCCGACGAATAAAAGCGGTGGAATCGATTCACGATAAACACACAACCGTGCGTTTTTCTTCATTTTATATGTTAACAATCGTTAAACACTCCGGCAATCGGTTTTAACGCACTAGACGCGTACGCATTGACAAACGCTGAATCCGGCAACTCGATACTGAACACGAGGTGATCGGTACGAAAAAATTGTATATTAAAGCGAAGCGCGCGTGTAACTTGTGCGAGGTCTCACAATAATCCAAATATTATCGAGATGAGCGGTCGACACGCAATTTTCGTCGTTGTCTCGTGTAGGGACGTTCGCGGAATTACAATTCGCAGGAATCATTCAAGCCTAAGCAAAAATTAATATCGTCCAGTACATTGATATTCTGTTACGGATTAACTTTGGTGACTGCACTATTTTTTTGTAAAACATTGGACAGGTATCCCGCGATTAAGGAACCGCATGCTTCACCAACCGATCCCACCGGAAACGCAAATTGCCGGAGCAAATTCGTATGTCCGAGATTCGCGCGAACGAATGAACAATCGACGCGCATTTAGCGCAATCTCTCGAACACAATGAGGTTGGCCCATCAATTGTTGTCCGATCAGTTTTTGATGTCACTGACGAGAGACAATTATAACAGAACGACGACCGGGACGCGAAACTTTCGAAGAGTCTCTAGAAGCGGTTCCGAAATTTTCCGAACACGAAATGGATCGCGCGCCATTAACATTTCCGTCTCAGGAGAGGGAAAGTTACGGGGGCGATTAAAACGGGAAGGAGAGAATCCGCGTTTATTCGAACACGGCCGAACGAGATATTTTTACTCCTCATTTTCCAGTCCATTTCCGGGCGTAACGGCGTGAACGGCCTCGTAAAAGGACACGCATCGAAACTTCCCGTTGTTTGCTCCACCCTCCCCCACTTTCCCTCTGCTTCTGTTTTAGTTTTCCCGTGCAGGTTTTATTTGACGAGCGGGTCGATGAAATTGTTTCGCGCGAATTAACGCCGAACGCCGGCAAACAACCACGGAATCGACCAGGGAAATCGGCCGACGTGCTCTCTCTTCGAGCAACGCGAATTCCTTTTCCTCGACCCAGATGCACGCTGTGAAAAAATTGTCTCCCCCGGCTCCTGTCCGCGAAACCGCGGCTTACAATCCATGAAAATTCACGCGACCTCGACGACGGTTGCCCCCAACATTCGAGTCTCGCGATCTTCGAAACAATTTTTTAACGCTAACCACGGTGTGACTAGGTTTTTTATTAGGAAAATCTCAGAAGAAATTTATTACATAAGAACATAAACAAAATATAAATTGCGAGTAATCTTAGCAAACAAAACACAAGGATATGTTGCTCTCTAACTTCCCGATTTATAGGGTTAGGATAATGACCCCGAAAATCGAGTTTTTAGCAGATCTTCACATTTCAAAGTCATTGGGATCATTTTAGCCCATTTTCAGCAAAATGTTCGTACGTGTGTCTGTGTGTGCGTATGTTATCAAATTTTTCGTTAACGTTTTCTGAAAAAATAACAACGCGATCTGTGAATTAGAGCTGACTAGATTTTGGTCCAATGTGGTCCAGTAGATTTTTAGTTTTTTCGAAAGAAGTTGATTCAACGATGCAATTTATACGAGAGGACGGAAATTTTCCAGCGTAAAATACAAACGTGGTAATTATATAGGGGAGGTGGTGGCACTTTTGGATCATTGTACTTTAGATTCTGGAATGGGACGAACCCAAAAGCGTGACTAGGTGGTTCTACAAAAATTGCAGGACTGATTTAATTTACAATTTCTCAAACATCCCTCGCGTCGATATTTTCGTAATCATTAATCTATAAAGACATTCTAATCGTATAATGCAATAGTCTGATTCACAAATCTTTTTTAAAAAGGTTCGCCCCTAAGAAATCTAAAAGGAGAACAAACCTCCCCAAAAAATATCGATAAATAATAGATGTGGTATTATCGAAATTGTGAAAAATAGTATCAATTCGAAAACAAAGCGCGGCACGTGACAAATTTTCGTCCCGGTCAATAAAATTTCATTCGTCACGCGAGGAAGAGAGGGGGCGGTTCTACAGATCTGTTGCCTGAATGTGTCGTCAAGAATTCATCTTCCAGTGGCCGTATTTTATCGGAGGCCGACGTGTTCGACGAAGTTCCGCCGTAAATTCGCTGCGTCGTGTACGTGTGCTTCGAACGGCCGCTTATCTCCGGCGATTTTCTCGGCATTTCCCCTTTTCCCTTTCCCCGGGGCGTCGATTGTTTCGCCTGGGAGCCGAAAGTAATCCGGGCGTCGTTTAAAGTTCGTCAAGCATGTTTTATATCCCCCGGCTGTATTTATTGTATCCAGCAGCGCGCGCGATCTCTTTTCACGCGGAATTATTCTCCCTTTGCTATTTTTCGATTTTATTTTTATACGGATTCCCCTTTGGGGCCGATCCGACAACCGAAAATATTATCCCGGCGATTTCGAGTGACAATATTCGCTGCTGGGGACCCGAGGAACTCGGCGATCCTGTGAATCTAGTTTTCCATTACAACTTCCTATTTTTTGACGAAGGAGTCTTCCGGTTGTTCCGATGGTAAGAGGACTCTTCAGAATATTTTGAAAGAGAGGTATTAAGTGGGTCAATTTTGACGATCAAATAATGCCAGCACAGTCTTTCAAGCCATTGTGTCGATTATTTTCCACGAACGAAAGTTTCGATAATACCAATCCACAAGAAAATGCGAGAACGCCTCTCGTACCGCAAAGCCGCGCAGAGGCCGTTTAATAACTATCTGAAACGAGCGTGAAGAAATAAAACAATTGTTCCCGGTGGGCGTTTAAAATTCCACGGATTTCCTCGAGTCTTTTTTCCCTCGCGTTACCATTCTAACGAAGGATTAAATTTCCCAGCGGCAGCCACGCGCGTTCCCCATTTTCTCGTCGAGGAAATTCGACGGTGGGCGAAATCGTTATCGATCATCGTTTGCAATGGAAATTTATTGCATTTGTTTCCCGAAATTGCTCGAAGGAAATTCTCGTTCCTTTTTCAACGTGTCTTTCCTCTCGTTCCGTTTTCATCTCGGCGTCTTTCTGTCTCTTTTCCACTGGTTTCCCGTCATTTCCACGTTTTTCCTCTCGCTTGTTTTGCCTCAGCCGAAGTCCGCCGATGAAGTTTTCCGTTGAAACGACGCGGCTTTAATTCCGACGCCCGTAATTCCTGCTGTTTGCCGTTTTCTGGTTCAAAATTTCGCAATTCCGATACGTCGGGCCCGACCGGCTCTCGCCATTTTTTCTCGCGACTTTTCGTTGCCACCTGCGCCACACATCTCTCGCTCCCTTCTCTCTCTGTCTCTCTTACTCCCTACTCTTTCTCTCTCTCTCTCTCTCTCTCTCTCTCTCTCTCTCTCTCTCTCTACAGCGAACGACGAAATACTGCCGTGAACCAATTACAACCGCTATTGATTTTTATTTACATACGGGGCAGGAACGATACAGGCCGGCAAGAAATGAGCGACGTTTTAACGCCGCTCTCGGCGATTTTTCCGAATTTCCAGTCTCCGGACAACTCCAGCCGAGTCCGGAAAATGAAACCGAGCTACGGGACCTTTCGCTGTGAAATAATAGCTGTGATAGATTGTGGAATTTCGGGCGTACCAAGCACATAAAAATCGTCAGATCGGTAAATCGTGCTGAAAGTAATTCTAGTGTTCTGAATTATTGGATTTAGTATTTCACAGTATATCTGACTGGTCTGTCATTATTTTCAGTATCGAAATTATTAGATTGCGGGTTTTATGCAGTCAGGATAAAAATGAGTGAGTGGAATTCGGAAGAAATTATTTCTGAATTATTCGAACGATTAAAGGATCAAAAATTCTGATTCTCGTTTCCCGCAATCGACGCAAACAATTTTTAATTGGTATAAACACTTGCACTTGTTGCTAAATAATTTTTTCATGCCTGAAGACATCGAACGTATTTCTTGCGAGTATTTAACCAGTAAAATGAATGTAGAGAGAACGAACACAATCTTTTGTTCGTCTTTCAAGGAATTATTCAACGACGAAGGAACCGTAATTTGTGGAAAGTATTCATTGCTAATGAAATGTTTCGCAGTTTACGTAAAATTCGTGCGAAACCGTCTGAACAAATGGCGTTTTCATCGTCGCAGTGCAATTTCGGAGAGAGGACACGGTCGATTCATGCTCAACGAGCCGGGCAGCACGTTTTTCAGCCGGCTCATGGGGGTACGATGCCCCTAGAACGTTTCACCCACACGCCATCGAACAGATTCAACTGACAAGGGACTATTGCCAGTTGATACAAACCGATTTTAATGAAATTTACGTGAGATATAGTTCTACGAAAAATATTTGACACGTATTTTTGTTTTATCGGCAATCATCCACTTTGAAGCGGTGAATACAGTCCTCAAAGTTCGGGCTCAGAACCACATTTTTGAGATATCTCGGAAACCAGAGGTAAAAAAAATGATCTTTTTTAATCGTGTGTGTTTTTTAATGGGAAATGTAGTTGTGCAAAAAAATTTGAACAGAAGATTTTTGTTTAAACAATATGAAAAACGTATTTTTTAAATTTTAAACATAGGCCCACATAAAAAAGTTGTAAAATGTAACTTTTAGTATTTTTTCTACAATTCCGATCAATTTTAATTTTTGACAAAATTTTTTTCGCGTCAGCAAACTGATTGCTCTAGGTTCTAAAAAAATTTCAAATCGTATAGTACGATATTTAATAAAGTTATCGCCTTTTCAAGAGTGAGCGAATAATTTTTTGACTCACTGTATAACGTACCGCTCGTAACAAAGGGAAGGAAGTTTCGAAGAAATCAGCAAATAAAAAAGGAAAAATTGGTGGAGGGAAAAAAGGATTCTAGAGCGTGATTGTGTACTGCCTCCTCCCTACTAGGGGAAAAGATTGTATAAATATTTATGCTCGGTTGCTCGAGACACCGTGGGGGTTAGGATCCAGGAGGTTTCAAGGTGAGGAGAAATTGGACGCGGCCGACGCGGAAAGTAACTTGGCAAATATTAATGAAAATAAGGGAGAGAAATTGAATGCACAATGAGCGGAATTAGAATACCGCGGGGGCGTGGTCGTCGTTGACCTCCCTCTCTCTCGACGGAAAGAAAACCGGAGACTGGGGAAATGGATACGGGGCAAGAAAAATAGCCGAGGAAAATATTAATAGCGGGAGAGAGCTACAGGGATAGCACGGTTTTGCTAGAAAATTGATAAAGTTGTGTAGAATGATTCCAAGCACCGTCGATTCCCCAACAGTGAAAAAGTAGTCCTCCATTCTGTTAATCCTAACGAGCTGTGCGGTCCTCTCGATCCAATCACTAAAAATACAGAAGTTCTCCAGTCCCCGCGTCCTCTCGTAATTGTCCTTTTTTCCCCTTCTTTGTCCCAGCTTTCTCCCAGTTTCGGCAACGTTTTTCTGCCTTGTTTTTTAAGGATTTTTACGGCTTTTTGATGCCACCGGCAACGGCACAGCCAGAAGCTCTCTGCGGATTTTCCGCGTGGTTTTTCTTTACAAACACATTTTTCCCTCTCTCTCTCTCTCTTTCCCTTCTATTTTCATCCCCACTGTGTTCCCTCTCTTTGGAAGTCAATGTCCACACACTGTGTTTTTCAGCGGCGACGTGATTTCATCCGATTTTGCGCAACACTTGTTCCAGTTTCGAATTTCACCTCGAGTTTTTTCTGTTGCCACTTGTGTTACAGTCTTCTGCGGGTAGTCCACATTTAGGAACCGGTGAAACGTCCCTTGTGTTTTTCATGATGGAACAGCAAGTCCAAGTAAAATTTCTAAATCTTGTAACGTAACGATGTAAGAAACACATTTCTTGTGGAATTTCTACGTTAACGTCGAGCACAACTGAATGTAACAGAGTCAAAATATTAATCGCTAAGCTAAAATAAACGTATGTGCTTCCCGAAATTTTGCAAACTCTAACATACAAATTTATTGAGAAAATGGTTTTATTGCTCCGAGTACGCCTCGCTGAGGCTGTTTACTTCGAAGCGAGGTAATTTTGGGTGGCCTGTAAAACAAAGTGGGCTAGCAGGTGAGGCTGGAAACGGTGGTGGAGCTGGAGAACACGAGGGAAGGAAGAGGGTAGCGAAGGGGTGGAGAAAAGCCGAGGGGTAGAGCCGCGATGAAAAAAGCTGTAGGACACGGGGTGAAAAAGGAGTGGAAAATGGGGAAAAAGGGAAAGGGCGAAGTGGAGAGAGAGAAAGAAAGAGAGTGAGGGAGCGCTGTGGTTTTCGCTGGGAAATGTCGTGTCGGCTGGGAATAATTCCGCGTGGAGTGTCGTCGCGGCAGAATTTTGCGTCGGCAAGCACGGTAATATTTCAGAACATCGTTTTCACGGTAAATTACACGAGAATAATCAAAGAGACCTTCGCGGCTCGTCTTGGAATGCTCGGAGAACGCCGCAGCCGCCGCCGCCAGTCGACAACTTCGGCGAGAGAGGGTTGCTCAAGAGAGAGAATGAGAGAGAGAGAGAGAGAGAGGGTTGTTTCAACCGTGTGCACCGGGCTAAGTGCAGCATTGCCACTCTAATGGGAACGCGTGCCGGCTGGTGTGTTCCTTGACGTCATACGTGCACGGTTATTACCCCGCCACCACCAATTTCTTTCAGCATTTTCGACCACCCCTCATTATCTACCTCTATTTATCTATCTTGCTTTCTCACTCTTCCTCTCTGTCTCTCGTTTCTGTTTGATCGATGCTCAACAGTCGTCGCCGCGAAGAATCGCTCGCGGCTCGAGTGCACCGTGTAATTGCATTCTTTCGAATTCGCCTGTTGACGCTTTGAACGCGGCACGGAATGCGGCTCGGAATTATTTGGCCAGGTTTTGAAATGAATTTTTGAGGTAATGTGTCCTGCCCAACACATTTGCCCGGGAATCCGCCGGATTTAATTCGGAACCGCTAGAAAACTGCTGGGAAACCGCGAGGTTCTGCAACGAGACCGCTAAAGCGTCGTCTCTTGTCCTCCATTTTTATTACGTATACCTATTTGATTTTATACAATTTCTAATATAATTTCTAATCATTTTCATTTAATTATTATTCATTATTCATTCAATTATTATTCATATTATATTATTATTATTATTATTCATATTGTATATTATATTCATTAATTTAATTATGTTTAATAATTTTAATTTCATTTTCATTCAGGTTCCTTTGAATAATTTTCATTTATATATCTTCACGATTTTGTATTTTACCCATTCAGTTATATCATAAATGCAGCCGCGGTCCAGTAATGATTACAGTGCCATCTCCGCGAAATTTTTGAAACAAAATTGTCGAGTATTTTTATTTCTAATTTTCTGTGTTTGTTAAGCAACATTTGAAGAACACGTGATTTATCTTTTTTACATAAACAATTTGTTGGTTTTCCGTGTCGCAACATTATCATTTTGCAACTAACGATTTAATTCCAGCCCGTAAGGTAATTAGACGTGTACTGAATATGTCTAGCAAGTTCACGACACCTAAACGATTGGCTTCTCGGATATTAAAGTCGTACGTGCTGTTTCATACTGTGCAACTAGTAATTACGATTAATCGGCTATTCCAGGGACATGGAAGATAATATGCACCTTACGGCGTTATCAAATATTTCAGTCTTTCAGGTTCTCCGACAAGAACACAATGATCAACGATCTCTTTCATTTTGATCACCCACGCAAGTAGGACGCTCGATGATTTGCACCCCCTGTGAGACTACACAAATGTTTTCACAAACGCGTTTCCGTTGCATCATTTTCAACGAAAAAATTCATACGCATTCCTCGAACATGTGCCAAATCGTCCTAAAACTTTCAAAAATTCTCGATTCTCGGTTCGTGAAAAAATAAATCGTTAAGGCGCCCTACGTTGATTAAAAAGAAATTATGTTGAATATCAATTCGAAGAAAACTCGCATTCGACCAGCCTGTACGGTGATTTAGGTGGACGCGAAATTTAATGGGATTCGAATGGGAGAGCCTCGCGCACTTAATTGAATAATGACGGGATGAAAAAAAAGGTGGAGCAACCCTAACGATTTCGCGACACGCGATGTTCTCTGATCGGTTACACACCCTCGGCGGCCGTGCAGATTAGATTAGGGTGTGTAATCCTCTGTTGCTGACTGACGCTAAACGCGAAACATGTTCCTATTCCGCAGCCACTCGACGTTACAAAGAACGATTCTGCGGAGACGTTGTAACGAGGCCGTAATTCGAGATCTCGCAGCGCATTGTTCCTCCGGCGACATTCAATTTGCCGGCGTACGTTTCTCTGTGTGCTCGTAATCGGTCGAGATCGAATTATGCTCCGTCCAGCCGTCGCTGCGGAATCCAGGTTAGTCGATTTAATTACGAATTTCGTTTGCCCAATTTTACGGAATTGCCTGCGAAACGTAGAAAATCCCAGCCGGGATCCAATTAAAAAGCGAAACGCACCGGTGGCCGCTCTCTCTCGAAACAGCGACAATCCTGTTTGGGGAAACCTTCAATGGCGTCGACAAGAGGGACGGGACCGGCGCAACAAGGTTAACTGAAACACCCGTGCGATAAAGAGAGAGAGAAAGAGAGAGAGAGAGAGAGAGAGAGAAAATAACAGAGAGACCGGTTTCTGCAGCGAGGAGAACGAAACGATCGAACGACACGCGACGTCCTTTTGATCGGCTACCCTCAAAGCTCCTCCCACGCGATGCCGGATCAGAGGGCGAAAGGTTGAACGTTTGTTCGAGCCTCCTTTATGGCCGCTATCATGCCCACTACGCGTGGATGGCTTTCTGATGAAACGACAGACAGTTCCATTCGAATTTTCATACAGACTTTCTCTGCATCTGCCTTCAACTTTGATCGTTTATTGCTCAGGACAGCTGGTGGAACTTTGTGAATTTATTTAAACGCGTTTGAACTATGTACCTGATTTTTTATTCGAGGCTGTCATCAAAGATATAGAAGTTATTCACCTCGGTTGTCAAAAAGACATTCCCACTCTCCACGAAATTTACAATTTTTTTTCCATGAAATGAAGAACGTACCTGTATTAAACTTTGCAGACGCACTCATACATAGTTGAACAAACTTCCTGATTTTCCACGCGTTTGTATCATTAAAATTGCAGTGGCTGTTCACCGAAGAAGCGAGCCACCCCCAGGCAGACCTGAGCGCGCTCCTCGACAAGAACTTCCTGCAACCACCCCGGGGAGGGTGTGAACAACCACCATGCTTCAGAAGGTAGCGACAAAAAAATTACTATGTACAGTACAAACATACTGGATGGGGCAATAACTATGTACACTTTGAACATTGACGTTATTTGTAATAATGTAAGAACATTTTATACAGGGTGTCCCAAAACTAGTGTAGGAGCGGAAAATGGGAGGTTCCTTGGGTCATTTGAAGAGACATTTTCATTTACAAAGACGGCGTCTGCGGCTTTGTTTAGGAGTTATTAAAGAAAAACACAGACCAATCAAAGCGCGATCTAGACACGTGATAGCAGGATCGGCCAATTGTCTGTTGGCGCGTCGGGCCGACTGTGCTAACTCGCGTCTAGGTCGCGCTATGATTGGTCCGTGTTTTTCGTTAATAACTCGTAACGTTAAGGGGGTACGGTCACCCATGGATATTACTAGAATATTACTAGAAAAACAAGTAAAAACAGTGTTTGCGGGAAACCATTGTTTGTAGTTATACAAGCATGTTACGAGCTGTGTGAGTGCTCATTGTAAAGAGGAAGGTTGATCCCGCTTCGCTCTGGTCATGATTTAAAGAGATTATGTTTATATTTAATAATATGAGCGTCCAAAGTAGGGGAAAAAATCGAGACGATCACCCTGAGGTTCCTATATACTTTTCTAATACAAAACGATTTTTCCGACATAAATCATGACCAGAGCGAAGCGGGATCAACCTTCCTCTTTACAATGAGCACTCACACAGCTCGCAACATGCTTGTATAACTACAAACAATGGTTTCCCGTGATTGCATTCAACTCCCCATATTTCGTTCATACAGACAGGGTCTAGAGCAAGTCCAGAGCAAATTTTAGTTCAGTTAGTTAGACCAGATGGCGCCTAGTCAGGAGAACTGTCAGCGGAGATTCGTAACAACAAAAATATAAAGGGCTTGAAGCCACTCGGATCCATTGATAGCAATAAAGATGTTGACAAAAAGAAAAAACTTGTAATGATAGCGAAACTTAGTTTAATTAGCGTTAGATTGATACAAATATATGTTCATCACTGTTGCCAAACTGTTTTTCAGCGTGGAGGTTGGTTACACTGATATATACACTAGATCCATGGGTACCGTACCCCCTTAATAACTTGTACAGGAAAATGTCGCTTCAAATGACCCAAGGAACCTCCCATTTTCCGCTCCTACACTAGTTTTGGGACACCCTGTATACAAAACTTACACAGTACAGAGGGGGGCATATTGTGACACAAACATTTTATGCGTGGATGGAGGCACGGAGGAGATTTCAATTACGTTCGGCAAAACTCAAAGAAGAGTATCCCTGGCGAATAAATGACCCTGCGCAGACCCGTGTTGAGGACTTATCGTTAAATACTGTACAAATGCCCCTGTAAAATCTCATAAATCCTATTTCCACCATCCATTCCTAAAAAATTCGGCAAGTCAACCCCGTACCGATACCGAACATGCCGAAACGGCCCCGATTATATCGAATCAGCCGACCCTTTCCGATTCTACGGCGATCTACCGGCAACCCTAACGTCCCATCCATTTTCAGGAAACGAGATGGGCGTGTTACCGTTCCTCGCGGGTGTCTTTAAATCGGTCCACGCACGAATTTCCCACGAAGTTTCCCATAAAGTTCGGTCGGACGAGCGGACCGATCGCCATAATCGCGTTTGCGTGGTTGGTTCGTTCACAGACACGAAGAGGGGAGAAAAGGAGACCGGTTTCGAGTGGAAGAAGGAAGTTCTTGCGATCCGTGCGTTGAATCGCAGGAAACGAGCATTCGAAAGAGCTAGGATATTTGCCACAAGGGCACTCGTGACTTTTCCCTGACGAATGGAACATCGATATCCTTTCTTCGAGCGTTTTCCCTCTTCCCCTGGTCTCTCCCCACTCCTTCTTCGCCCTTATTTTTCCCCAACCTCTCCCGGCTTGTCAGATGATAAATCGACGGGGGTGGAGATCGCGGAGGCGGATCGAGGCGAGCTTATAATTAACTCGGAGCCAGCTGCCGCCGCGTAAACTGCGGGACGCGTTTCGCGGGATCCTCGGCGATACATTCGAAGGCTTTTGATTCCGACAGAAACCCCCATTTGCCGGGACGGAGCACCTCCGATCTAGTGTTCCTGATTTCTCAACATTTTTCATGTCTCGAGAGGAATGAGAAATAAAAGACTATATTTCTCGAGAATTCTTGAGAATTCGCTAGCATTTTTCAGGAAATAAATAACTATTGGAAAACTTATGATGTTTGGAATATCGTTGATAATATTTATCGAAAGCGCAAAAAACTTTAACTGAATGTTTATTCCTGTCCAATATGTACATAACTTTACGAACAAGGAAAAAATAGACGCTAAATATAACCGATAAAATTATTTATTTAAAACCAAACTTTTATAAAATGAAACGTGGTAGAATGTGGCTTAAAGGAATCTGTAAAATATATTATAAAATAAATGTGATTCATAAGAATTTTCCTAGATTTAAATTTCTCGAGAAACGAGGAATAACCAATTATACAATTTCTCGAGAATTCTTTCTCGAGAAGGAACACTACTCCGATCGAAATCAGACCCAGAACAAGGTCGCTGGCTCCTCCCCCAGTTGCTTAGTTAATCCGTAATTAACCATTATCCGCCGCCAGAGAACTTGCTCACTCACTGGACAACGAGCCCGTCGAAAAACTCGAGCTTTTCGGCGCTGGTTCATCGAATTATTGTATTATCGTGGCTACCACGCTGCTAATTAGTCGGAGTACCACCGGCGGACAAGTTCGGAGTTAATGGGACTCGTCGACTAGGTATTACAGGACAGATTATGACAAGATTATGCTTCAGTATTATTATAGATACACTGAAGCCCTTTTACATAAATGTTTACAAAAAAAGATACAAGACTACTCGTCTAATTACAAAGAATGGACATGAAGAAAAAAACGAAAATATTATATATAATAATGGTACAATCGATATGGTATTATCAGATACAATATATAATATAATAAAATTTCTTTTATTTAATGGAATTTCTCTTAATAGTTTTGGGAAAGTAGGATCTCCAGCATCTCACCAGCAGGATTGTACAGCTTACAAATGTTTAGACGAACTTCTCTGCAAAACCCCTTGCTTCTTGCAAAGCCTGACAAGGCTGCTGCCGTGGAAACATGGAGGCGAGAAGAAATTTCGCCAAAGTTCCACATTTATTCGACTCTCTGTATTCACAGGCGAGAAACGCAAAAAACCTCGAGAAACTTGGAGTCTACGCTTCGCATAAGGTCCCCAAATCCCTGCGTAGCCATCGGAGGGTGTCAAAGATGAAAGAGCCGAGTCACCACGATCCAACAGTGTTGTAGAAAGGAAGCGGTTTCAAACTTAAGGCCAACGTAAGTAGATTCAGCCGGTGCGCAGTCAGACAAGGCGGCGGCTAGAGTTAACAATCGCGGGATAAAGCTCATTTTGAGCGGCGCTCTCTTGGAACAAATTTCTCCCCTTGCCACCCACCGACGCACACCTTTACTCGGCGCGAAGGTTTGCCGGAACAGATACGAGAAGAACGGGATTTTACACGTGTAGATCCCTTCAAGGGGCGAAGATTAGGATCAACGTTCGCATGAACGCACGCGAGTTTTCCTACTCTGGTGGTGGTTGTAGAAGAAGGTACGTGGTGACTCAACAACACCGGTGTTTTCTCTTCATCCTCTCTTCCTCGAACAAGTCTCTTCTTGGCAGGCTACACGCGTGCACAACACTAGTCCAAGTCTTAAAATTTCTGAAATTCGCCAAAATTTTCCGCAATTCTGTAATCTTGTACATAACAACTGCTTTATTTCCACACAATATACCTATAAATATTTCTAAGTTGTAATCGGATGTCGTAATTCTTGTGGTCGCTAATGACCTTGATGTTGATGCGACCTGTATAGATAACTAGAAAATTGTGACAGAGGAAGAAAAACGTAGAAGAAAATTTCCTAGCGTGTTGGGAGATCTGATTGATCTACTACTTTCCTTCCTCTCCATTTTTCCACAAACTTTCCCACAATGTCACTAAGAATGGTAGATATATTTTCCTATGAAACTTCCTAAAGTAATCACACACCACAACACACTTCTATATCCAAATTCCCTGAGGAAGAAAGTTGATTATTTTTTCCTACGGTCAAAGTACCAGAACATTTACCCTTGGATCGACCAAGATATGTTACCAGCGTCAGAAACAACCCAAGAAAATAGTGAAAGACGAAGAAAAACCTAGAAGAAAATTTCCTAAGCGTGTTGGAGGATCGATCCCAGGTCCACTCGGTGGTAAACGGGGGTTCTACGAGCGCCGCTAAAGAGACTCCAGTATAAACATTATTTTCTCCGGTATATGTCACCGAGCCACTATGTTGACACTAAAAACAACCCTCCGCGACGTACAAAATGACTGCCGACCGACCTCATAGACATGCCTCGATGAAAAAGTGTTTCGGCATACCATTACCGTGAATAAATTTCGCTATTTCGTAACGGAGCCATAAGTCTGCGCTTTTTCGACGACGTTGAGGGATGCGTGCGGCGTCGATCGCAGCGAGGGTACTTCAATTAGTGGCCGGGAACGTGGATAACATAATATCATCGAGAATATATCAAGAGGCGAGAGCGTGTCGGGCTACCGGTATTGAAAAACTTTTTAATTGCCAGCTTTCTGCGTTCCCCTCTTCGTGGCATCTGCCCCCTGCATCTAGTTTTTTTCTCACTGGCGTTCGTCTTCCTTTTCGAAATAAAATTATCAACGCCTCTATCCCTCTCTCTCTCTTTTACCCGCTCGTTCTGTCCCGGCGCCCTCGAAAAGCGCCGGAAGGGAACGTGTTCTCGCGAGGACGAGGGAATTAATTAAAGTGCGTGGTCCCTCGCAAGAGGGGGGCAGAGAAAAGGGGGACGGAAGAAGGGCTTGAATTCTCTGTCCGGCGGAGAAAGAGGCGAGGAGAGCCACACGGCGGAATAATCGCGGCAGAAGGCCACTGGAAAAAACGCTCTTGTCCCGGGGAAAACTCGTGGCACGTCCGCCAGCAACCACCTTCCGCGCCTGCTCCACTCAAATTAATCGCTTTTCCTTCCCACGGCTTCCTTGCCGCCCACCAGACCTTCTCGCAAAATTGTTTTCCGTGCAAAGTCACACGTGCCACGCCGAATTATCCACACGATCTTCTGTGTCAATCCTCACGGCCCACCATGCGCCTCTGTATCCTTGTACTCTGTGTTCCGGACACGTTCAATTCACGTTTTCCATCAAACTTTGTATTTCATAATTGCCAGACTGTGCCGGATACTATGCATTCGTAACGAAAACGATTATTACATTCTATTGAACTTAATGAATTTTAAAAAAATCAGTTTCCACTCTAGTTTGAGATTTTCTATAATAAAACAAAATTATTGTTAATGATAACCACGTTGTGTTTTTTAGTATACATTATTCTTTTACACACAGCTCGTAGGGCAAAGTTTCCGTTGGCTATTATCCCACTGTGTTTAACGTACATTACAGTATATCTTATTTTACAGACGCGACTTTTCTCCTGAATATTCTAAATTGTAAAATCGCTTGTTTCAATAATTGATCGAACCTGTGTGCCGAAGTCTTAACTCGGAAAATTTTAATTCTGCATAAATCGTATTGATCGTTTTAATGAACTATCTATATTTCCAAGTGCAATGTTTCTGCAAATAAGAAAAATTAATGGAATCAAATTCCATGTGAAACTTCAACACGTACAAGCACAATAAATTATATTTCCACCTCACGGATTACGTGAATTGAACAATATTCTGGCTCATAAAAATTCATCTAGCGCGATCGATGAATTAAAATCTGCAAATCTCATTGAGTTCGCAACCGCGTCAAAAATTCTCACATTTGCGCGTGTCCAACATTTTCGCAGGGCCTGGTACGTGCGAGGGAATAATCAGCGGAGCTTGCAGGGAGGGAAAAAGTAGCCGAAATTTTCGGCAGGAAAGGCGTGGGAGTAGAGGAAGAAGGGTGGACAATGGAGGTTCGTATCCGGCCCGTCAGCCTCCATTTCCGGAAAGGATGAGGAAGGAGCATCTTTGTTCGCGTTTTAATCTGATCCCCGGGAAATGCGTGTCGTGTACTTTCCGCGTCGCGTCGCTCTGCGTCGTCGGAAGCTCCGAGCACAGCGTCGTCGTCCCAGCGAGAATAGAATTACACCGCGAATTAGCGGGCTGCGCAGACTGGAGAGAGAGAAAGGGAGACGGAGAGCAAAGTCGGAGCCGCAACTAAGCGACGAAATTGGCAAACGGAATCGAGCGGACAGCGGCGATGCCGGGCTTAAAATACCGCGTAGACGACCGGGCCCGTCAAGTCTACGGGGATAAACAGATAAACAGAGCGAGTCCGGTATTTTACGGTGATCGCCTCGCGAAGCTTGTCGTCCATACTGGTGCGCTGCGTTTGTCAAATCGAGAGAAGAACACACGGACCGAAATAACGTTCTTTCATCCCTCGTACGTTCCCCAGGGTGGAAAATTCACCCATCGAATATTTTCTCGTGCTATAAAATTATTTGTCCTTTTACGTCTACGTCGTGAGATATGTTTCTTTAAAATGTGACGCTATATACGAAACGCAATATTTCATCCCTCATACATTCCTCAGCGTGAAAATTTATCCATTCGATATTTTCACGTACTATAAAATTATTCGTGTTTTTATGTCTACGTCGTGAGACGTATTTCTTTCACATGTGACGCTATAAATGACACGCAATACGTTGATTTAACGTGTAAAATAAAAATCGGTGAACTTTTGGGAGTATCGAGTGAACTTAGTACTAGATCCTCCAATACATTTGTGAAGCTGAAGTTCGTCATTTTTAATTTATTTATAACTATTATAGAATTGTATTTTAAGTACATAATAAGATCGCGCTGCGTGTAACCTTCCTCTTTCGAATGAGCCCTCACTCAGCTCAAAATATGCTCGTATGAGGACGTGATACGTTCCCGCGCGATTGCATTCGATTTCCCCTAAATTTCGTTCATCAAGGCAGAGTCTACAGCAAGTCTAGAACCAATTTTAGTTCAGCTACTTAAACAAGATGGCGCCTAGTCGGGAGAACTGTCAGCGGAGATTCGTAACGACAAAAATATAAAGTGCTTGAAGTCACTGAGATCCATTTATAGCAATGCAGATATTAATAAAAACAAGAGAACGTAGTGATAGAGAAACTGAAGCGTTAGATCGATACACATGTATGTTCATCACTGTTGCCAAACTGTTTATCCGCGCGGAGGTTGATAACAATGATAAATACCCTTAACCTGACAACTCTGTAGTAAAGGGTAAATAATTATCTAAACATCTGCGGGAATTTTCCACAGACCCTTTTAGATTCTAGAAATATTGAAACACATCTGTCGAACGAAATTTGGGAAAATCTGTTGGATTATGAAAATTTCTGTTCGTGGCCGGAAGACCGATTGTTGCAGCAGTCGGTAATGATAATGACGCGATGTTATCCGTCAGCGTGACGCGTAGGCAAACAGGAAACGTCGTCGAAAATTCGCGATGGACGCAGCGGTCCGGCTCAATAACGGTGGCAAAAATTTCAAACAGCTGGACACTCGCTTAATAGAGGGCCGCGTTAATTTGGTCGGCGCGAAGCAATTAACGGGCCGTGTCTGCTGGCGACCGGTGCACATCGTCCGAAAGGAGAGAGGAGAGGAGACGGGGAAAAGAATAATAAAAAAAACAAAATGGCGCGCAGACAACTAATAATAAACTAATAATGCAACGCGTAGCCTCTGGCCCGTGACGTTCGTCTATTTGTCGCGACGAAGTTTATTCTTGGGTCGGTTAGGATTATCGAGAGAGTGGCTTCCAACGTAGCTGCACTCGAGGTCTCTCTCTCTTTCTCTCTCTGTCTACAATTCACTCTTGGTCTCTCCCGAACGCTTTAACCCCTTCGCTGTCCGAGTAAAATTGCGTTTCCACTGTTAGCTACGTTCCCACGTGAAACTCAACGATGCTAAACCACGGTCGACGATGCTCGAAGTTCGAGAGTTAACCGAAACTGTTAACACAGATACGATACGCTCCATCGAGGTTTCGGTTTGTTCCTCCACGCCCTGGGATTTGTAATAGATCCGCCGTGGACTTGTTCTTCCGTGTTTATTATTACTTAAACTTTGCGACTGATCTTTGGCAGAGCACTTGGCCAAAGTGCTCTATTAACATAGTCACCGGTGGACCAGTTACCATACAAATGCCACGGTATCGAGGCGATTTGTTTAACTAAATGGCTAAACAAATGCGACTCGTCGTGCTCGATTCTGCTTCTGCCATCTCTTGTATTATGAGCTCTGAGTATACTCAGGAACGTCATTTTATTGCATCAAGGATTACACAGTCCCTTCGAAGAAAATTGTTGCGTGATTATGTACTAGTCGACACTGCAGTCAATGTTTTAATAGACTAGATTTTTATGCAGACCTTGTACATACCATTTTTATAAACTGAAGCTGTACGATAAATATTATTTGCATTGTCTAAATCGTTCTAATAGGTTCTAATATGTACAGGGTGTTTCCTACTTTCCCGGCAATATTTTAGGACTATGCTCTACAAGTGAAAATACGAAAAAAATGTTATATGAAGTTTGCATATAAACGCTTTATTACAATATTATAGGCAAATATTGAATGTAGCCTGAATAGGTGCGGAACAGCAGATTTAAAAATTATTATTCTGAAATGATGATTTAAAATTTTTTATCGCTCCTCGTACGTAAAGAAATATCTCGTAAGTACAGGTAAACGCAATCGCCCTTCCGTATTATTTAGCTTTAAATCTACTGTTATAGCATATTGTGAGAAAAATTGCACATCTAAATGAGAGTCTTGTCATTTTCATAAGGTGAAACGTTTCGATCGAATTTAGTAGGGCTTCGTGGGTTTAATGTTGAAGTTAAAATAATTCTGATCTTCTTCCCAGTACAATTATTGAAATTCCACAAGTATCTCGACGAGGAATTTTCCACGAAATCCGAACAACAAATCCGGTCTTGCCATTACAGTAAAGTATCGTGCATCAGTCGTGCATGCTGTGTTCCGCTGTTAAAAGTTTCAGAACGAGATACCTACACGGATCCACGGTCGAAGAACGAACAACCCAATTTTCTCTGGCTCGAAACGGGCGATGTTTCGAGCCGGCTGAGCCGACGAGGCTCAAAAACCAGCTCATATATTTACGAGGTTGTTCCCACCGTTATGTAAATGCGCTCTACGTGTCCTCCAGCCGCGGTGTTCCACGAAAATTCCGATTTTCGAAGCGGTGCCGGAAGTTCCCTTGTCGAGGAGGTAGATGGGGGTGTGAAAGGGAAAGAGCTGGTGGTTGCACCCGAGACGGAAACACCGGCTGCTGGAAAGCGTTAATGAACACCTCCGACCAGTAATAAGTTTATACAGGCATTGTGAAGAAAATTAATGACTGTAATATAGTCGCTGTTAGAGGCTACCTTCTAATCACGACGCCTAATTCTTAGGGGCACAAACTGATTTGCAAATTATCGACCATTCGTCCTCGATCCGTTCCGTTGGTACATTAGATTAATTCAAAAAATTTGCCGACTTACGAATGCGATTATTCCCGTCTTGAAAATGTTCATTTTAAAACGACTGTTAAAAAATTCTCCTGCAAGTACAGTGTTAAAATCGGTGTACGAAGAAAATTTCATCGAACAGTACAGTAAAGACTCAAATACTGTCCGGGGCCGAGATCCCAAGTATTGTCTAGCCCCCCCCCCATTTTTTCGTCGATCGTATATTTGTTAAACAAAGTATATTGATGTCATCGGCGCACTGGTTCGATCAGTCAATTATTTAAGAGCAATTTTGTAATTTCGGAAATTCTAAGTTCGACGTTTCGGTCTATGTTTAGACCATTCTCAAGAAATTAATAATTGCGTCTGTGAAATATTAAAACAAAATATAAATCTTTAAATTTCAACTGGTTATTAAACAATGTAATTAATCAACACAATATTATGTTTATTTATTAGTTTTATTTATATTGATGTATTAGTTACTCACTTGCTTCATGAAATGACTTTACATTACTTAAAGACGCAGCTATAAATCAGAAAAACAAGTCTTGGGCGCAACCGTTGTCTGCCCAGAGTACGCGTGTTGGACATCATTTAAGGGATTACTGTAGTGTATTTTCGCAGTCGACTAAAATTCTGAAATCGTGTAATAAATTTCAGAGTCTCAACCGAGAGGTGACTACTCGATTTGTTAGCAGAATCACAAATCGCAGCGAACGTTCGACGACGATGGCGGAGCTGCGTACTTTTCTCGTCGCACTTTGCGAGTTAATTCGGCGGAACGTGTCAGAGCACGGCACAGGCTTTCTCGATCAAAGCTAAATCATTGGCCAGGGGCGAAATCAATCGTCCGGGGCCACGGGGGAACGAACTTTATTCGCGCCGCGGGATTCAACCGGCGCGACACGGTTTAACCGAGAAAAGGGAAACGGAATCGGAGAAACGAGCCGGGAATTGCTATACTTGGCGTCTGAAATGATTTCTCGCTCGCTTTCTCGTTCGTTTGCTCGCGGGATATCGTCCATCGATCCCGCGAAAATCAACGATCAGGGGACGGAGCTGGAAACGAGCGAATCCGAGCTAATTAGCACGTCCAATTAACCTCTAATTACTGTCACGAGCAAGGACATAATTTCATTAATTACAGGCAAAGAGCACCGGTCCCCTCGTCGTTTCCCCGGTGCCTTCTATTACGCCTATACTTCAAACTGTAAAGGCGGGACTGTTTATTCCCGCGCATCCGGAGAGAGAGGGTCATGCATTTAGAAATTCTCCGGGCACCCAGTACGCTCTCTAGTCTGAACAAAATAGTCAACGGTCCCCCGCTTGAGAGAGCCAGCTCCTTCAAATCCTCGTAATTAAAGCGGAGACGCGATCTATATTTTTCCACCGAGGCCCACTCGAGTCCGCAGGCTCAAAGCGAAATTCCCCTAGATTCTCCTGGGACGGAAACTCACCAGGATCCTGGAACATTTCCTGCGCGAAGTTCGGCGGATCGTCGAGTCTAAATTTTATGGCAATCGCTCATTATTAATGGTTTAGGGAAATCGATGGAAGGCTGGGAGAAAGTTGGAATCCACTAGAGGATGTATAGTAAATGTAACAAATTTTCAAGCACAAAGTTTCTAATAAAAATGAGCCCAGGTAGTCGAACGATGTTTTTCACCGAAGTTACAGTGTTCAGAGCCAGTGCACTCGAACTCGTCGTCGGATGTTCCTACATTTACACGTGTTTGAATTCAAACACCCTAGCAACTACCGTTAGCGCCAACGAAGATGAAAAACAATGCGAACGCCGCGAAGTCACCGTTGCTCGTGAGCGCACGAATGTAAGTAGAAGCATTTAGAACAGCGTATCGAACACACGCACAAGAGAGCATCGCACCGAGTGAACGAAAAGGAGAGGAATTGCCGAGTTCTGTGTAGGAGTCCGTTGCTCCAGTTATTAATAAATGTTCGTTATTGCGGTGTTCTTCCGATTCCCAATCTAAACCGGAGTACAGTGAAGTCTCGATGCTTCTCAAAGAGACGTTCTCTGGCTAGACAACCATCGGGATCTAGACTTGCTTTTCTGATTTATAGCTGCGTGTACCGCGCCAACCGTGCCGAGCGAGACTTCAATAGAGAGCCGAACATAGAGAAGGACAGAATGAAACACGGATCGGAGTGGAGTGGGTGGGCCGAGACAACCATTGGAGTCTCGATCCCGGAGAAGAATTGGATCTTTACTGTAGTTCCTCTTCCTCGATTGAACCGGCCACAAATAAGTATTTAAAGTGTCCGGACGGAATCGAAGGTGTCGTGAACAAACAGCACTTTGAACATCTGCAAATGTTCCTAGACTTTCCTCGAACATTTCGCTAGCACAGATCGTCCCTTGTCTGGAGAATCAAAAGAGCCGTTGTCCAGAGAACGGGAGGGGGGCTGTTAATATCGCAGCCCTTTGTCAGAGGGTGGAAAATAAGAGATGTTCTCCTAGCGACGCCGAAGAACGGTAATCTCGAAAGAGCACTCGAAAACCATAGATCGTTCTACAGTCTGCAGGAAGGTTTTCCAGGAACGGAATACTTCGTCTGGCTCTTTTAATTGTCTCAGCGTTTTCGCCCGTTACCTCATCTTCTTTTGAAAAAAAATATTTCGGATTTTAGAACGACAGACCACTGCTGAACTCCCGCCGCCTGTGGTTCTAATTACAATCATTATTTTCGTACACGCACACGCGTGCAGTCCGCGGACCGCTGACTTCGTACAATTACAACTACGCCACTGGCTGCTGTTCAACATGGCAAAAATTTTAATAAAGCCGCCGTCGCGATTCCGCTACACGCGGAGCAACCCGCAACCCCTAACGAACATACCCCGACCCTCTAATTGAGCCTAAGCTCCACGTTTAATGCGATGTTGTCTAGCCTGCATAGGTCTTTTGATTTTGTGTTTCGGCTCTGATTCTTGGGGGTTGAGAATTCTCTGAGGGGTTGAGGATACCCTTGTGAAAGATTGCTGTGAAAAATTCCTGACGTAGGAATTATCATTTCCCAAGGCACTCCTTCCCATCCCTCTCTTCAACTCCCTACGCTCTGCACACTAAATTTCTGATTGCTCCAGGGGTTTGGAACCGTCGGCAAATAAAAGTAGACAGCGGATCTATGCGAAATAATAATTATTAATGTATTAATTATTATAATAATATATTGTAGGATTCAAGACGTTAAGAGAACATTTTTAACATTTCATTCGAGATATAACGAATACAATTAACTGAATTCTCCCGTCTGAAATCACGCAAGTCTTTTCCTTCTCGCGTGTCGTGCAAGAATAATTTAACATCGAATATTATAAAATGTGAAGAACGCAATCAATAACATTGATAACAGATAAGGAATCGTCGCACCGTTGCCGTTACTAACGACGTGACATTCGGCAGAATTCCCACCGCTCGGAGACGGCATCTCCCTGCACTATTATAATATTAAATATAATAACATATCAATCTATAATATATTAATATCCACACAAAATAATAATAGCGGATTTATACAAAATAATAAAGTTCGGCGTCGATTTTGCACAGGTTAATTAACCCTTTCATCTCATAATAGTTAAGAATATTTCAAGTCAGAAAAGTGTATTGTAGACGGGAAACAATTTTTTTGACGTAAATCCTCGCACTGTCTCCAAGAAAACTGTTGGTTGGGGGTTCGATTTTTCCACGGCTCGATATCAACCCCTCGTTGGCACAGGGGGTCGGTTGGCCTTCGAGCCAGCTAGACGCCCGTAAATTCAGCCCGAAAGACGGCCACCCCTCTCTGCTACTCTCTGCACCCTCTCTCTGGCACCATCCCTCTCAGTTCATTTCAGTTTCGCCGGCTCCGCGAACGTCCGACGGCCGCAGACACCGTTGCGAGCAACAGGCCCCCCTTATCGACCGTGTTCCACACGTATTCCGCCCTCGTTTCCCGGCCAACTCCCCTGCGCCCTCTCGCCCCCGTCCCACACCTCCATCCAACCCCCTCAGCTGTTCGATGCCGCCTTTATACCATTCGGAGAATCTCTCGGATCGCTGGGCTTTACCCGGGTCCTCCTATTTTGCACGGTGTTTTCGTGACTCCACGCGTGGAGGGGATGCAGAGGGTGAGAGAGTCACACCCGGGGGTGGCTTGTGATGCTCGTGCCCTCGAAATTTCGATTGGCGCCGGCTAATTGTTCCAGCCCGCTGGGAGACACCGCTGGCTGTGATTTTTCACTTGTTTTTTTTACAGATTTTTTAATTGGGGGTGTCGAAGGGGCTGAAGAGATACATATTTAAATTGATACCCCCACCGTTTGTTGAGATACGAAGAAAAAATTATTTACAAATATTCTTCGCCTGTTTAATGCAAACATATTGAAACTGTTAATTAATCTTATTAGTTCGAGGAAAATAAGACTGTTCATTGGGGCTTCTTACTTAACGTAAGAAGATTAAGCTTGTTAAGGAAGGTTTTCGTTTTAACGACAGAAAACTAAGCCTGTTGATTTATTTTCTTCGTTAGATGTAAGAAAATCAACTCTCTGTTCGTTAAAATTAATCCTATCAACCCTTGCGAAACCGCATTGTGAAAATCACCCCAAATATATTAGGGTAAAACAACCTGATAGCGATTCGTTAAAATTACCACTGAATAAAATTCAGTTTTACGATTTCAAGAAAATTTGTATAGGGTGTAATCAAACTGTCAAGTCTGGTTAACGTTCCGTTCTGAAATCTGACTTTTGCAGACTGGCGGGGAATTCGAAGGAATATATAATGTAATATATGTATATATACACTTAAATTTGTCTTCGAATTTCTCGCCTGTCTGCAATAGTCAGATTTCATTTCACTTTTCACGATATTATACATACATACATAATAACAAAAGTTCTTCAATAAAATATTTAAATTATAGTAATTATTTTTGAATGAATTTATTTTATTCATATAAAATTGTATTGCGAAAGATATTTCACTAAATTTTAAAAAGTAAAATTTATTGTTGTACCTTTTTTATCCGGGTTAGTTAAAATTAAAATATATACATTAATACGAATCTCGAATATAAATGAGTTAATTAAATAAGATATTTTTTGTAACATAAAGATTATAAATATTTAATTTCATGTGAAATGTAATTCGAATTTTCAGATATCTAGTTCTTTCACAGATGAATTTAATTCATATATTTTTGTACGTCTTCGAGGTTCTTCGATGTCCTTGTCTTCGAGGAATATTTCTAGGTCGTGGAGGCCCGGCACCGAAGACTAATAAATCGTACCGGTTTTCCCGCTCGCCTACTTCATTTTCGTTTCCCTTGTTTCGCCGGTCTCGTCGGGACGCGGGTTTTACGAGCGTCTGGGATCCGGTAGGATCGGCTTCCATATCGACACGGGGACAAAACGTAACGGCGAAGGGCGAAAAGGACGAATATCTCTGAGAGATCGTGAACACGTCGAGGGTCAGAGGTCGAGGGACCCTCTTTCCCGTAGGATCGATCCTACCGAAACGAGCGTGTCTTCTTTCACCCACCATCGTCCTCCCTTCTTCTTCGTTCCACCGGCAAGCTGTCTGGCGCCGGCCACGTGAAAGACATTCGACGACCTTTCGCTTTCGTCTCCAGGCGAAACTTTTCTGCCATTTAGCCAGCTCATGACATTACGCCCGCGAACTATACCTCTCTTCGCCTTTCTCTCCCTACGATGTCCCGCGAACCATCCGGCGTTTTCGAGCTTCGACCTCGGGATTATTATACCATCCTCCGGACCTCTCTCCCGGGAACTCTGAGCAAAGATGGTCCTGGCCACCGGGAACGAAATTGAATCGCTCTGCCGGCTGAGAAATGTCTGGCGAAAGTAATTAATAAGCGGACGAAACGGGCGAATAAACTGTAGGGAACTTGTGTTCGAAGTTGGCGTATTTTTTGGGGAGAATATTGCGCAGCGAGGATCTCATTGTGTCCGATTACGTAGTAGAAGATTACTTAATATTTCGTTCCGACGCACTTCAGTCTTGATTAAATTTAATCTATGAAATTCTTCTTCCATTCGTTCATATCTCCATTATCATTTTCCCAACTCGTTTGCCGTAATTGTGCATGGCAGTTTAATGTTTATTGTTTTGGTTGTGCAAACTGATTCGTCGCCCTTGTAATTAATCAGTTGCAGCACACTTGGAGTCTTGTTTCTGTAATTTGTTAGAGATGGCCGGAATGAATCAAATTTATTTAAACGTCTTTTTAAACGAGACTGTTCGTTGTTTGTTTCGTTTTTTACGTTTGCTTGGCAACGAACCGCTTGTAAATAACGTTAAGAATATACCAACATGAACAACAGCTTACAACTTGAAGATAATATGTAAGAATTTATGTTAACATTAGTATCTACGGACCGGTTTGTATTGGGCAAATAGAGCTCAGGCTCTACAACGCCATCTTTATGTATACTGTACATAAAGAGAAGAATAAACTAGTAACAGTGACAAAGAATATCGATGTTAAAGGCGCAATTGTTCGATCATATTGTTACTCAAAAGCAATTTTGCAATTTATGAAAATTCAAATTTCGACGTTTCGCTCTACGTTGAGACCATTTTCAAGAAAATTAATAATGCGTTTGCTTTATGAAATTACTTTACATGTTACGGACTGGCACAAACATAAAAGCGATTTCATAAAGCAAACGCGATTATTAATTTTCTTGAAAACGGTCTCAACGTAGAGCGAGACGTCAAAATTTGAATTTTCATAAATTGCAAAATTGCTTTTGAGTAGCAATTTGATGAAACCATTGCGCCGTTAACATCGATATTCTTTGTTAAGCCAATTTACGATCGATAGAAGAGTAAAAGGAAGTAACCGGTAACATGAAAATTCATAAATATTCATCGGGAATTGATGGAAATGAACTGTGTTGAATGAATTTGTGCACCTAGTACAATGTAAATTATAACTTTCACGGAAATCGCAGATTGTCTAAGTAAATGTTGTTGTAAGGTCGTGTCATAGTGTTATTAACAAATGGCTCTGAGAATGACGCAAGTTACCGATCTGACCACCGATCTCCGATGGAGAATATTCAGACAGACAGAGAGAGAAGGATCGTGACAGGTCCCGATGACGAAATTTTTTCCTAGCTTCTGCCTTGAGCGCTTAGGCTTGCAGGCTATTTATACAGTTGCGTCACGACACCTGAGGGAACTACAACAATAATTGCGTTACGCAATTCTCTCTTCGATCCGGCAGCGCTTCGCACAAAAGTGATAGAAGCGAGGATATTAATCTTCATTGAGCAACTTGCGTGCCGGAGCTTCTTACCGAGGCAGCCGCGGAGGTTCACTGAATCAATATTTGTCTCGATACTCCGGCACTGACCAACGATCCGACACCGTTCGCATCCAAGAAAAAATTAATTCCTGTCTGGACAACTCGTTTATCGAGGATTTTGCGTTCAAGCAAGATTATTAACTTATTGTCATTTGTCCGATCAAAATGTACTTCGTTGCAATTTACACAGTGTCTCGCAAGATATTACCGTCACGATTTACTATTCATTACTCGCAGCGAGAAATATTTTGATGGAGATCCAATGGTGGAAAAATGATTAGTTCAAAGATGTTTTCATAGAGAATAAACAGCTGCATCGATTGGCGTGTAAAAAATATACATTTAAAAAATCAAAGTGATGAAGTTGCGTGATTTTTTCTATCGAGTTATTTAAGTACAAAACAGAGATCGTCCCTAGCTTGTTGAATGCTTCGAATATTTTAGAAAATTTCCCTTGGGTTCGGAACATTGTAGGGACTGCAAAATATTTTTTAGACAAACAATGTTTATTGCAATAGAAAGTGGGTACCTTGCTGTGTAAAATGAACGTTGATTGGTCGTTGCATGATTTTTCTTGACCGAGTTATTTAATTTCAAATCAGAATTGGTCCTTTCCAATCTGACCGTCTAAATTCATCGAAGGATCATCGTGTCTCTATCTTGTTGCTTCGATTCGGCTCCTGAAAATCGATACCACGGAATGTTTAACCTGATCCCAGGTAACGAGCAATGATTCGTTTCCGCTATCTGCGTCGAGAGCTACAGAGAAACAGGTGGACGAGAGCAAGAGAGGGAGAGAGAGAGGAGAAGGATGTTGGCTTATTTGCTTGGCGAAGGTTGAACGGCAGCCGGACCGGTCAGGCTCGATCACGCGAGCTAATCAGTACAGTGCTCGATTAGCGAATTAGCGATGGCCCAAGAGAGTGCTTGGAAGTAATCGGTTCCGGCTCCCCGAGAGCCCGTTGTCCTTTCCCGCCAAGCCGTTCCCATCGATCAGCTGATCGTGTTCTCTCGGCCAGAACGCAGATACCAGAAAAAAAGGAGAATTTATTACGGTCTGTCGGGGGAAAATTCTGCTTTCGTGGTATCCGGACTAAATACCCCGATAACCAGCGAAATATGGAAGCTGCGCGGGGTTTCTTTCGCCGTTATCGCGGACATTACACCGGGAACGATGGGGTGCTTGGCTGGATGTGCGCCGCAAACGATTGGGAACGATATTTCAGAAATGAACGAATGCCTCCGTTCAAGAAACGTGTGCGCTGCAAGTTTGTGTTATTTCGAAATTGAAAGTGACATCTATAATGTTCTCGATACAGTGTCGAGTTTAATTGAAATCTAAATTACCCTATCGCAAAGTGCAATCTTCCAGCTTCAATTCAAGCCTTGTCTGCATGAATTCCGTTCCGTCTGTTCTGAGCAGCATATTTTCTACATTTTTTACAAAATTGGCCAAATTCCAATTTTTTAGACATCAGAAGAATCCTTAAGGACTTACCAAGGTGAATAAAAGAGACAAATAATAATTATAATAGATTATAGATTTCACTTCTGATTTTTGTAAGGAAAAGCCGTATTTATTATGCACGGATAACCAATGTTATCCAATGCATGGATCTGTCTTCTTTTTTCAATTCGTTGACAACCGTAATCTATGAATTTTCCAATTCACTTGTTATTTTCATAGACATAGTCAATGGTTATTTTCGATTCTCTATTTTTATAGATTTAGCTATATACAGGGTTGTCTGCCAACGCGCATACGTACACACATACATCATCTGTACTTCAACTCTATAATACTAACAGAAGTAAGAAAGTCACCAAAATAATGATTCATGCTTGCACGCTTGTGAGCGCTCCACGCGAAGATCGAGAAAATGTCGTTAAACCTAAATTACCCTATCATAAAGTGCAATCTTCTAGCTTCAATTCAACCCCTCCAACGTCGAAAAATTCCAACAGAAACGTACACTAAAATTGCCCGGAATAATCCCACCCATTAATAATACCGATGACGCTACTGTGCCCGACGCAGTAATTTCTGTGCCAGTTTTGGCAGTAACAGAGCCGAAGAAAGGCTTGCGTAATGCCACGAGAAAGTCTCTCGATGCGTGTCCCGTTTACCTTGACTCGCAGCGGTGGTGCGGGAGATACGTTCAACTTGACGAGAGAGGATCTCAGCCAATTTATCTTGCGAGCCGCGAACCGGATAACGATTAATCCGGTTACGCGGACGGATCCCTCGCTGTGCGAAGAGCGCGTCGCACCGTGTGACGTCAATGTTAACAGGCACACAGCTCCTAACAAGTTGGTCGCTACAAGCCGGTAACGAGTCTCGGACGACGCCGTAACGAAGTAGCTTCAACCAACTTCGTCGTATTTCGAATACGGAGCGAGAGAGAGGAGTTAAAGCACTGTGGGGGCGTCGCGACGTTTCCGTCTTTCCCTGTGTGCCGCCCTCTTCGCTCTCTTCTGAATATTCTCCACCGAGCGAGACACGACTGTCTCTCCAAGAGGGCAAAGATCTCTTCTCTCTCTCTCTTCGTGGCTCTCCTCCGCTAGCTTAGAATTTCATTTGCGTTTCATCTACGTTTTATCTGGAAGACACAACGTGCTCGCAACTCCCGCGTCGTAAAGACCAAGCTGGGAACTCAGAGAAGCTGCAAAACACCGGATAGATGATGAGAGGCTTTCTCCGGCTGTTTATGGTGTTCCGTAGGTGGTAGAGAGTTTGTTCACCGTAATAGGACCACCTCCAGCTCTGCACCTTACCACCTCCGTTGGCAAAATGAATTTTTATACGCTTTCCCTTCGCGTTGTTTTCCCTCTGTCCGTCTGTTGGTTCTTCTTCCATCGTTTACGGTTGCGCGTACACCCTTTTCAACATCTCTAGGGAATTTTCGGTATTTGTCTGTGGATGTTACATCTGCAATTTTTTTCTCTTCCCACGTATTTTTGTATTTTCTGCCAATTTTTGTTTCTCATATCCAGAGGCGGACGCTTTTTTTGTTGGGGATTGTAAACCACTGTTTTCCTGTAACTATATTTTTCATTCCAAACTTTTCCCCCACTTGTTACATCCCCTAGGCAATTTTCGGGGGATTTTACAACGTGTATTGTCTTTCCTTCAATTTTTGTATGCAACCACGATGTTTTACTCTCTTTTATGTTTTCTGTTGGCGGTGTTCGTTTAGTCCTTTTCTGCACAGCCTTCCGGGGATTCTTTGAAAGGATTAAAAGCAACAAATACCATTCCGCAGGAAATTAATAAAAATAGTCCACAAACGTATTCCCGATACTCCAAAAAGATGGACGTCGGTTCAACACCGTAAATTTCCGGTCGACTGTAAGCACGGGCTCTTCCGAGCCACAGGTGCTTTCAAAAGAGGCGAAAACCGGCGGGAAAAGACTCGGCGCTCGATAAATGTTAACCAAACAATGACGGAGAGAAGCGTTTTCAATCGCGGACGCGCCGCTCCTGACCCGGCCCGATATAATTGCTATTGACAGGGAAACAAACTAGTATCATTGGGGGTGTGCTGTGTCGAGGGCGACCATCGACTCGTCGGAACACCGAAATTCCTGTCCACAGTTTGCCATTACGCGTCGGTGTTAGCTGGTACAAGCAAATGTCCCGTGTTAACTGCTCCGCGACGGAAACGGCAAGCCCGCGTTCGATTTGTTCGCTACCTGGCTATTGTTGCACGAAATTAGAAATTTACGCAAACCTCGCTCCACCGGGATTCGCTCAGATTCTGCATTTACGAAACGAAATTGATCGGGGCTCGATCTGATTCGAAATTCACTCTTGTCTGCATGATTTCCGTTCTGTCTGTTCTGAACGTTATATTTTTACAAAACTGGCCAATTTCCAATTTTCCAGACATCGGAAGAATTTTCAAAGACTCACCAATATTGGTAAATGGGAACACAAAGAAACACACTATAATTGAAAATATAAAATAGAGTTTATTCCAATTAATCTATCTATGATAGCACGTATTGAGGCACGTCTTTAGAGTTCGTCAGACGCGAAAACAGTGAGATCGTTTCTAGAAAAACGGACGACGATCTAACAGTGACCTCAGGCACGCGCACGATTTCTACTAACGGCCATTGAGCAACCAAGACCTTATTATATCACATTTGAGCGGTTCGCCGCGAGGATTTTTACCGTCGTTGCGTAATACTTAATGCAGACAATCTTCGCAACGCAGGTAATCGTTTGTTCACCGTGGGTTGCAGAATCCTGCATGGCTGGACGGGATTCTTGCACGAACTGCATTCCGGAACATCGTCATATCAAACCCCCGCTCTTCTTCCAGTTTCTATACAGCTGCTATTTATTGTCGGACACACGATGCCACAAATATTCGGTCGTCTCTTCCACTCGCGTTCTTTTCACCCAGGAATGCATTCTTTCGGATGTTCGTTGAAATTATTGGTGCATTTATTTTAGAAGAAGAATTGTCTGCTCGTGTCTACGTAACTTAGAAGGATCAAAACACAAAAATTTTTTTTAAATAGTGGCGTCACCGATGGAAGCATCTATGGATACCTTATCATCTCTAAAACGTCTTATCTTACATATCGTCTCAGAAAGATACTCAACTCTAGAAATAAGTAAAGGAGCTATCCAAAGTTACGTCATCATCCCTAAAGTCACCCAACGCATTAAAATCGATGAGAATTCACTTAATTCGAGTAAATCCTTATCGAAATTTAGACGATCGCAGAAATTGTCAGAAAGAAAAGCTCTTGGCCGGGATAAATCGTCAACTAAGTCACACTTCCCGCGACAGGGGACATTTATAAGGATCGCAGAGTTTATTAAATGTTCCGGGGACTGTGTTTAGATGGAACAAAACGCACCTCATGAATAGAAAAGGAGCGAGTAGGCCGCAATCCCGCGACTCGCCGCGAGAGAGGCCTGGATTGATGGTTACGTCTCGGATAAACTCGAGCCGTTACCGGTGCAACGGTTATATACGGATACATAGAGGCGCGGGGTGGCTGCCTCCGGATCCCTGTCTATCAGGGATGTAGGCTGGCATTTATTGTTCCTGGCAAAGCCGATAAATCGGCCTTCGGGAACCGTCGAACGAGGGAGAATCGCGGAGGCGTTGCGAAACTCCAGGAATGCTTCATCGCAAATTAGCTTTTCACGGGATGGGTCCGCGAACCTAACAGATCCACGGCATCACGCTGTTTCCGGCGCGGACTTCATCGAGATCGAACGTTGTTGCTTATCGATTTACTATTCCTCATCGATTTTTCAAATCCAATGAACTTATAAAATTGAATCTTCCAGCTTTAATTTTAGCCCTGAAACGTTCAAAAATTCCTACGGGAACACATTTCAAATCTGATGTCAAGCAAACCACGATCATTCCTGTCTGCCGACCGCGATTTCTTAATTTTTCGATATGATGTCGAAATTTATTTTAGACCTCAATGAACGTATCATAGAATGTAATCTTTCAACACATTTTTCAATCGGCTCGATGGGTGTTTTTCTTACGACAGAATCCATAGATCGTGGCAGGGTTAAACAATATACTATGTTCACAATTTAGGTATAAAATATCAGTGACGAGAAGAGTAGTAGACAGTGGTGCTAGAATATCCTCAGTTCGAAATTTCCTATGAAAATTGATTAGCTCCAAAATTACTCGAACGATTTGAATGACCAGATTGGTGATTCGATAGGCAAATGGAATCACAACTCATCCGAACCAATTAGCAGAAGACGTACAATCCATCGTCGTTCCCAGGCGGTTACAGAATGGTTAGAATATCACCGAATATTATACTGAATAATAGACTCGAATTACGTCGGATTAATAGAACAGTATTACGGACAACCAACAGATATAAATCGTTTTATTCTGGTTAAATGTACGTGCTGGATCAATCAATTACAGAAAACAAGAAATTCCAAAAATTGATAAAACAGTGTACCTTTATTTTTGAATGTCCGGTGTATCCTTCGTTTCCATTTTGGAAGTGTTGGGTAGAATTATCAAACAAAATTTATACCGAACAATTAAATTAATAAAAGAAAAAGGTGGTCAGCGAACTTGGCCCATGAACGAATCCAATATATTAATATATTAATCTCTACATTAACATATTAACATTTAATGTTTCATATTTATTTATATTTCTATGAACGAATCCAATATATTAATCTCTGCATTAACATATTAAAATTTAATATTTCATATATATCCATATTTCTTAATTTAACTCATTAGTGCATCCCTTTGTGTTCAGTACAAAGCTGCAGAATGCAGTTGCGAGTGCGATCATCCGGGCTGATCTAATTGGCGGATCATTTTCGACGATAGCCCGCGAGGTTCGAATTTGCAATTCAAACGCTCGGACGGGACTGTCTTCCAGAAATAGTTGTCGGTACGAAGCGGTAGGCGGTTTCCGCATCTGTTTACCGGCGGACACGTGTATACGTGCACCGTTGCACCGCTGAACCGTGCGCCATGCACCGAGGGATCGGCCGTGTTGCATTGTCGTCGGTCTCCCCGTGATTCATTGATCACAGGCCGCACGTGTACCGATTCAATCGGATCGTTGCTGTTCGTTGGCTCTGTCGATTCAACGGCTTGACCGATTATCCGCACGGATCGACCGTAATCGGTGTCTCGATTATCGCCGATTACGTCCAGTCGTAAATCCCTCGGCTCACGACGAGGACTTAATAATCGTTCTCGAGGAAATTGATTAACTGTTTCGTGTACTGGCCGGTGAATAATGTGCCGGCGTCTGCAAGAAATCTCAGAGACTTCTGAAGCCTCTTCACTGTCTGTTCTAATCATTTTAAACAACGATAATCATAGGAAGTCATTTTAAAAATTGTTTATGCCTCATTACTAGACTGAGGGGTAATTTTTTACGGTACTTTGGGATTATCCCGTCGACCTCTCAACGCTTGTGAAAATGCGCAAATCCTTTGGCACCATCATAATGAAAAGCAAGTTCCAAAATGAACATTCTAAACACATTATATGTATGAAATAATAATAATAATAAAAAAATAATAATAACAAAAAAATGAAAGTGGAATAATACGTAATAAATAAGTGTAATAAAAACCTAACCCTATCTTGAAGTAAAGTAACGAATACTAACTCGCGTATAGAGGGGAACCAAATGAAGTGTTAGGTTAGGTTAGGTTATGATAGATTATGTTAGGTTAGGTTAGGTTATGATAGGTTAGGTTAAGTTAGCTTAGGTTAGGTTAGGTTAGGTTATTATAGCTACCTTTTGGCGATAATTTCATGTTTGGCGAAAATGGTCGACGGGATAAACCCAAAGTACCTTATTTACATAGGGGGCTTCCTCACTGATTTTGACAACATATTTCAAGGTCATCATTCTGAACAAACGGAGAGGTACGGATTCCTTCAGGACGATCGAACTTTAGATCGTACACAAATACTTAGATTTTTCCGGGAGATACGCGATTTCGTAGTGTCCCGTTCTACCAGCCTCGGATTCGAATAATCGGGAAACGCGGGGAGATCGGTCTAATTAGAAACCGGCGAGACAAAGGCATAAACCAGGGGGACGCTCGAGCGATCCTGAAGCTCGGGGAAAAGCCGGTAAAGCGATAGGAATAATATAAGACCAGCCGTATAATCCGGGAGAAGGTTCGACGTATTTCGAGGTTTAACCGGCGCGATTATCGGGGCCGGTCGAGTCAGCGCTCGGCCGAGAAATTAAATTATCAGCAGCTTTTCAAGTATCCTGATCCGAATTCACGGTCGTTCGTCACGTCCGCGGACGCTCGTCTTCGTCGTCGTCATCGTCTTCGTCGACGACAGTTTCTTTTCTTTTTTTTTATCTCTCGAGGGGCTCGACCGTCGCTCGTCTACTACGCCAGGAGGGGAGAAAAGGGAACCTGGATGCTCGAAAACCCTCGCGAGCAGCCACGTTCCGAGATACGGCAGAGCCGGAACCTCCGGAAACCCGGGAACGATCACGTCGTTAGCGGCCCTCGACCACGAGCAGCCCTTTGCTCGGAATATCGACGAATTCCCGTCGCGGAACGTGAATTCAAGCGCTAGACCAATGAAATACTTATTTGACGATTTGCTGCATTTTACAGTTTCATTCCAGTCCTATTGCAAGACGATGTTACCACTAAGGTTACGCGCACAGTGGATCCGTTATCGTCCGATTCGGCCGACGTCCGACGTTGTGTCTCTTTTTCGTCAATCAGTCGAAATCCTCCACATCGTTTAATCGTCGCGAAAATAATAATTGTCGACGCCGCGACGCACGTACAAATGTTTTCGACGCACCGGTTGATAACGTATTAGCAATTGCTATCACTGTATTCAGGAAAGTCTACAGAATCTTTTGCTGCAAAGAATAATTAAATATCTATTATAATAACATCACAACATTTGTATAAAGTTGACAAATAGTTTTTTTTTTCAAAGATAGTTTTTTTTTCAAAAACTGTTTTTTGTTTTCAAAAAATTAAGGACAGTTTCGGAATCAGCGCAAAAAACTATAAGATCCATCCATCAGTTATATAAAAACATTCTCGGTGTTGGACAGTGTAATTCGCCAGTAATTCTTCGAACGACGTCGGTGAGAGCAGGACGCATTCAAAATCGGAATCACGGTGTATCCGTGCCGGATCGTAATCAGACTCGAGGTTTCGGTGTCTGAGGATTAGATGTTTCCAAGTTTCCGATTAAGAGCGCGAAGTCCTTCGGAGCTACTTCGCAGCATTCGTCACACGCAACCAGAAAGTTTTCCTATCGATGCGGTGCGGTGGTGGTAGTGGCAAGCGGTGATTCGCGACGGGACTTAATCGAAAGCTCGTATCGGGTCCTGGTAATCGCGGTGAACCCAACGGTGTTCGGTCGTCTCGTTAGAAATGCGAGTTCGAAGGGGGATAAGATCAGCGAACCTTTCCTTCTCCTTGCTCGATCGACCCTCATTCTCCTTCGCAGGAGAAGAACCCTTCTTGTTCTTCATCCTTCAGCGCTCCTTGTATTCCCTGCATTTTCTTTTCATTTGTTTTCTTTCTCACTTTCACTAGTCGCTTTAAGTCTTTTTTCAAAATTATGTTCGACAACACTCTCGCCTCTATGGTCTTTTCAAGGGCAAAACCTGTTTTCGGAAATTTTTTAGTGAAAATCGACTTCCATGGTTTTCACAGTTAAACTTACCCTGTTTAACTATTGTCAGTATCAACAGGTGTAGATCAGATCACTGTCATCTAGCTTCTTCTCTGCTTTGTGGCAGTGTAACTTGTACAACGAGGAAAAGCTCAAATTAATTAATAAACTCCGTACAATTAACTTCCAGCTTCCAATGGATGTCTCCATGTTAATAGCCAAACTTGATATTAAAGCTTGTCATTACGTATTATCATTTTTTAAGAGCTGCGGTCTTAAAGTATGAGTGTTTGGTCTACACCGTTTCTACCGTTATTATGTCTTTATTGTAATATTTATGGATCTTCAGTATCCTATTCTGTTTTGTAATTTTCATATTCTGTACTGTATGTATTGTATTCTGCATTGTAATTATGTTGAAATAAATCTCTTTTGAAATTTTCTACAATAAAAAAAAGAACTCTTGTTCGTTCTTTCGCCGTGTCGAAAGTCATTCTTCCTTCCCGGTCGATATTTCACCGTGCTCGTGTATGCGTCTGTGTGCTGGGTACACGTGGCACACCTGTACACATACACGCGAACACCGGCTCTGAGCCCGTGAAATTTATGCCCCGGCAGGATAATAAAGCCAGGGACGAGGGGAGGCACGCGCCTCGATCCACTGTGTGCTCGCTGTACTCGCCGCAACGCTCAGACTGAAAGGCTCGTTCGATTCTTTAGGGTGTCGATTAAGTCGCGTATCGGACACGTGAGTCGCTGAATTAATTCTGCCGCTATTGTCACGGGACCTGACCGGAACCTATCCCGCACGAAGAACAGCCACTGGCCGTCCAGATCCTGTCCGGCGGCTGATGCGCCCCCGAGACTCGTGTATCGACTTTACAGCCGTCAGGATGGTGAATTGTTTAACGCGTCGGATACTTTAATGGCTTTGCGGGGAAAGGTGGTAATTCTGTATTGAATCACCTTGCACTTTTAGATGCAACGGCTGTGTCGAGTGGGACACTAGAAGTTTGATGTTATTTCTCAAGATTTGAGAATTGTAAGTTCTGTCTCGAGCTCTGATAACACTCAAAACATGGACAGTTCGAAGCTCACAGAGTGCTAGTTTAAACCTTTGCACTCAGTTGTCCGCTCTGAGGCACCACTAAAAATTGCTGTATCATTATTCAAAATATTGTTTACATTATTAAATGTATCGGTATCTAATCAATTACTAAACATTTAGGTATTGTATGAGGTACTATATCAATTCCATATGCATAATATTTCAAAAATCATAGGGAATGGAAATATTCTAGATCGGAAGAAATGTTTAATTTTGTAGTTAAAATAGATCCGAGTACAAAGGGTTAAAAGTTCTAAATTCCTAGGGGATCCTAAACACCCAAGTACCTACAATTCCAGAGTCCTAAAATCCTGGAGCCCTAAAGTCGTGGAATCCTAGACCCACATAACTCTAGGGTTCTAAAGCCATATTGTCCTAGAATCCCATGGACTTGACGGCTCGAAGTCCTAGACATTCTAAAATCAGAAAGTCCCAGAGTCTTAAGTTCTGTCTCAAGCTCTGAAAGCATTCAAAACATGGACAGTTCGAAGCTCACAGAGTGCTAGTTTAAAAGTCCTAAACTCCTAGGGTGACCTAAACACCCAAGTACCTACAATTCCAGAGTCCTAAAATCCTGGAGTCCTAAAGTCGTGAAATCCTAGACCCACATAACTCTAGGGTTCTAAAGCCATAGTGTCCTAGAATCCCAGGGACCTACAATCCTAAAATCTTAGATTCATTCAGTCCCTAGTCCCAGCGTCGAAAAAATCCTAAAACACTGAAATTCTGGAGTACTAAAGCCCTAGTGTCGCGCATGATCCAAGTGCCCCAACGTCCTGTAATTCTAGAGTCGTAAAATCCAGAGTCCCAGAGTTCTAGATTCCTGGAGTCCTGGAATCTTAGAGACCCAAATTCCAGAATCCAAAGATCCTAATATCTCAGTAGCCCAAAATCCTAGAGGCCCACACACTTAAAACCGTTCGAGAACGAAGGGAATAAATACCGCAGGATTGCGCACGCCAATAATAAATTCACATGTAATTTCGTACGCGTTGTTTACGCACGTGTCTCGGATACAGTAGCACTCGGTGTAGGCGTTCTCGCAGGCGGAACACGCGTCGACGATAATTTCGACGGACAGACGGCAAGTTGCCATTGTCGAACGAGAGGGAAAACCTGTCTGTCAGCCGCTAATTAACTTCCGTACCCACGCTCGAATTAATTATACCGTTAATAATATTTCTCTTCGATCGGAACAACGCGTTCTCCGTCGAATAAGTTCGTCAAACCTGGCCAAACACCGGTCGAACGTTGGTGTTTACGGATTCGGGAACGAAATGATTCCTGATTCGCCGTGTTTACCGGACTCATTTTATACCGAACAGTCCATAATTATGGCTGAACAAAGTCTAATGATTCGTGCATTCGGTGCCCCACCGCTGCAGCGCATACAATTTGCAAAGATATCGACGTAATCAACCGTTCTGTTTCGCGCGAACGTTCCATTTCGTTCCGGCTGTGTTTGTCTTCCTGAATTGTTTTATTTATTTCCTTCGGTGCTGAAGCTCTCCATGTAAAAATGTTCCTGTTCGTTCGAACAGCGCGAAAAGCGAGAACAATTCTCGCTGATTTTTCGTCTTGAAAGCAGAATCGGTGGAAAACAGAATTCGTGAAAAAAGTACGTCTACGTGTATACCGAAACGGCGAAGATAAAGCAGAGAATTTTTAATTCGCCAATGGAAAAAGAAGTTATAATGGTTGAACTTTTCCTGGCAATACATCTTCGCGAGCAGTAATTCGAAATCGCTTGGTCGTGAATTCTGGAACGATAATATTCCTCCGCGAAAATTAGTCGGTAACTTGCATCGACTCGGTTCGCGGCTTTCTTTTTTTCCCGCGTTCCTAATTATTCGAGGGCCGGGAAATATCGATGCAAATTTTCCGTAATTGCTCGGAGCTAACCGTGCCGCGACAAACTTCGGAACTTGCCGCCCTGCTAGCAGCTCTTCTTCCCTCTCTCTCTCTCTCTCTCTCTCACTCTCTATTTCTCTGTTACTCGCACACTGTCTCTCTTTCTCTCTCCTCTCTTCCAGCCATCTGAACAATCGCAAATTAGTTTAGTTACATTAAGGAAGATCGGAGGGGGAAAAGTGGCGTGCAAAACGGCGACGTCGGTATTCAAGCGCCAGGCAACTGGTTCTCTAATTTAACATACCGTTAAATTAGTTTCGGCGAACTTATTCAAAACCGTTCGTTAACATTCGCGGCGGCGTCCCCTCGGGACACGAACGGGTCAAACGTCGAACCGGAGATTCCCGCACAACTGCGGAAGAGATATCCAGCCTCGTGGTTAATTGGTAGAACATATTCGATCGGGATCGTCCGAGAATTGTTTGTATCGATACCGTGTCGCATTCTAAAACAAATACGTTCCTGCGATTGCAAGTATGTCGTTATTGTAATATTTATGTGTCTTCGGTACCCTATTCTGTTTAGTAATTTTTATATTTTGTACTGTATACAGGATGTCCCAAAATAAGTGTAACTCCCGGAAATGGGAGGTTCCTTAGGTCATTTGAAGCGACATTTTCCTTTACAAAAATGATGTCCGCGGCATTGTTTAGGAATTATTATAGGAAAACACGGACCAATCAGAGTCCGACTCGGCGACAGGTCCCGCTTAACGTTGTGTCGCTATTGGCCGAACCAGAATCAATCCGCTGTAGCCGTGCTCTGATTGGTCCGTGTTTTTCGTTAATAACTCTCAAACAAAGCCGCGGACGCCATTTTTGTAAAGGAAAATGTCGCTTCAAATGACCCAAGGAACCTCCCATTTCCGGAAGTTACACTTATTTTGGGACACCCTGTACATTGTACTCTGCATTATAATTATGTTGAAATAAATCTCACGTGAGATTTTCTACAATTAAAAAAAATTGCAATATTTGCACACTGTCCAACAGAAAAGGTAAGAAGCGAGATTTTCAAGAAGAAAAGGGGAGAAATCGCGAAGCAGCCGGCAATTTCCGGTGAAGCCACGATACAGAGCGTATTAATCAATCCGGGCTGGAGGCCGTTCGTCGGGTTCCCTTTCCACGTTTGATCTTTCCGTTCCGGTCGAGCGATGAAAGGTGCCGATAAGACGTGGCCTAACGGAATTACGCGACGCGAGGGAGGGAAATCGAGGAGGAAGAGATCGCGCGCGCACGTTCCGCTCGGCGAATGGAGCGAATAAATTCGCGCGAAACACGATGCGCGGGTATGACGAAACAAGCAGTCGTAGTAGAATCGTAGTAGAATCTCGTTCCATTACGCTTATTCATCGACGGAAGAGAATCCCCCTTCCCCTTCTCTCTTTCTTCCTATCTCTCCTCGATGAAAGATTCAAGAAGCCCTGAACACCGGGAATGATAAATTTCCCGGCGATAACACGGCCGATCGAGCGGATGGAAGCTTTTCCGAGGGAAATCAAGGGGCGGGCGATTGCGAGATAGAATTAATAAAGAGAGAAAAAGTCTGTCGTTGCTTCGAGGAACCGGGAATAAAAAGGATCCCAGGCAAGGAAGATGGAATTTCTTCTCGCGGGAGCACGGGTTTATTCGACGACCCTCCCACCATTTGCTGTCTCTTTTCTCTTCTTTCGTCTCGTTCGTTTTTCCTCGAGGATGGACTGCCATCGCGCGAGGAAAAACGAAGCGAAACGGAATCGCGAGACGGTGTAACAATAGCCGACTAACGAACAGCCGCGGGACGATGGGGACAACTTTCGGCGAAGTTCCTCGCCCTCGGGAAGAATCGGCCAACTAATGGAAAAGTATTCTCTTCCCGTCTTGTCTCACGATCGACCGGGAAATCGCGGCGATTACTTCATGAGTGCTGAATTTAGGACGGGATACCGACGGATGCAGATCGAGCCGGCGCAAATCCGGAACCTTTAGTGCATTTTAATATAAGCGTGGTTTTTAAATAGTTTCTTTTTATATATTTTTTTGTTACTGCTGTTGCTGATTTAAAAACGAGAATGCGGATTTAACAGCCTCTTTTTATCAACGAATTTTATCGCTCCGACTTCAACTTAAAATTTCCTTAAGTTTTTTTGCGTATTTGTATATATTGATAAACCATTGAACCATTTGTTCTTGTCGGTACATTTTAGATCGTTTGTATTATGACAGAGTACAAAAATAAATTTGAATAGAATCCGACACTTTTTGCAATATTTTTATCTATCTGGACACGCTGACGCAAGAATAAAAATGTCTAGTTTCCTTTGGTCCTTCGAAACTCGACTATAAGTATGTAAATTTTCTGTGAACGTCCCCGGTCTATTAATTATTCATCAAAATCGCTGGAGATCTTCACAACGCGGCGATCCGACGTGTGCGATTTTTTCAACTGAATACATTATAGTTTTCTTATTTTATCCTTATAGCTGGATGACCTTCGCAATTGCGCGATTTCATGGTGTACGTTTCAAAACGGTTCAATTTAAAAAATAAATTATAACTTCAAAACAGCGAATCGATTTAACGGTGATCGCAGAAATTCCGATACGGCCACATACGAGCTGATCGAATACAGATTCTTGTATGGTAACATCGGAGGAAAATATTCCATTAAAATAATCCATCTGCATTTTTCAGCCACAGTCCACCAGTTTCCATATTTACATTTACTCCGCTTTTGTTGCTGCGCGGCTCATTCTCTCTCCACCCACGGTGCTGCTGCACATTGTGGTGTAATAAAGACCCGGCGTTCTTGTCGTCATTATCATTATTATATAAAACCGAGTGCGGTGTCCGTGCAGTGAATAACTCACCGTTAATTAAAAGGTATAATTATATCTCGGTAGAGAAAAGAGATAGAGAAAGCCGGGAACTGATGCTACGGCAATCGAAAAAATCAACGAGAGAAATATTAAACATTTCCTAATGTCGTTCTTGAAACAAGTGTCACTCCCAGTTGGAATAGAAAAAGTGAATCGACGGTGAAAATGACACCCCTCATTATTTTTAACGATGTTCAAAGAGAATTAAAAACAGAAGGAGAAATCATGGTCCACTGATCACGATGATTGACGCCACGCAATTTCGGGGGGAATTATTCACGCGTGTCAAACCTGTCAATGTAAATTCAGTTCTACCGAACAGTATTCTCTCAATAATACAGTAAAGTCGCGATAGTTGTCAGGTGCGTATCCACTCCAGTGTCATGCTGTCCTTCTCTACTTTCGGCTTTCTTTTGAACTCTCGACATGGTCGACGTGGTCAGCGCGGTAGATTCAGTCATAAATAAATAATGTTAGCATGAAATAGATAAAAATTCAATTATTTTCAATTTTCCATATAAATTAAATAAAAATTTTTCTTTATGTATACAGGGTGTCTCAAAGCAGACGATCTAAATATCTCCTTCACTTTTAATAACACGAAAAACATTTATGGCATAATTTAAATAATATCGAAGGAGGAATATCGTAGAAGAACAATTTTTATTGTCTGGTTATTCTTTCTTCTATTTTTTCTCAATTTTTGTCCGTACAAAGCACAGGCTATTTGACAAGAATCGCGTCTTTACCGTAGCTATCAAAAATATTAATAAAAATGCATATGCAAAGGGACAATTCTTTACGCAATGTAATCATTACACTACGCATTTTATGCATTTATGATAAGAATGATTAGATAAAGTGTAAATCCGCCAGTTTTATAATTTAAAGATACTGTCGTAATATTTAGAAAATTTATATTTTCTACAAAATCCGCCGTAACCATTTCCGTCAAAGAATCTGCACTGCGGGCAAATTGCAATTACTATTTCGGAGGCGAGTACCAGGAATGGAGTTAGAAAAGGGATCAAAGGGTCCAAGGATTTGGAAAGTATCCTAATTGATTGGCAAGGTCGAGGCTCGTCCTCACGGTTCGAAGTGCCCTGTAACCGGATGGAGAACGGCCGATTCATCGTCGGGATCGGAATCGACAACCGGAACGAAGAAAGCGTCGAAAGCGATCGCTTTGGTTGGTTCGAAGAAAGCCTCGGAATTCAAACGGGCCTGCAGCAGGCAGTGTCGATCCGACACGTCAGGGCCGCGCGAAACGTGACGTCGATACCGGCGGATTATTTGCATCCGACGACGGGATCACGTAGACAGGGATTACATGCGTCCTGAATCTTTCATCGGCTCGAGAAACATCACCGGGACCGTGATTCTTGAAACGGACCGATCGTGAATTCGTCTGCCGGCCGAGCCCCCAACGCGCGACGTGTGGAAATAAAAAGCCAAGAGAATATCCGTGTCCGGAAGCTAATGGTTTCATGCGTTTTGCTTCTCGCTTTGTTCGGGCCGAATCGATTGCCTAGGATTTATACGCACACCCGCGGGATATGTATCGCCTCGGACGGGAAATATGCGCCGCTTTCGCCTTATTCGATATCACGTTATTGCGATTTCGGGAGAAATCATTTTTCCGGGAATGGAATTTTCTTCTCGCCTTCTATTTCAGCCGTGGCTGGACTCGGAACTGGGTGAAATTGTATTTGAAATAGTAAATAATCCTATTCATTCTAATGCACGGGTGAAACTCTGGAGGCAAAATATTTGATTTGATACTTTGACGGATTAATGGAGGCTCGTTTGAATTTTTCGCTTTCGCGCAATGATACGCTAAAGTTTGCTTTAAAATTCTACTTACAAGCTTTACTGTGGCTAACGAGCATTTTCTGCTGTTCTCGGCTTACCTGAAACAAGAGAAATAACATGTTGAGTACCTACATGGAAACAGTGCACTGTGTTTTGTTATCCAGCTCCTCTCGCAGGACACATTTTTAAAACTGAGAAGTAGTTTTTCATACGAGAAAATCTAATCAAATGAAATGTTTATCCTGCGGATTTTTATGGAAGATAAGAATTGTCTTAATTAAAGTGAAATAAACTGTGAGCAATGGCTAGAACGTTCAACGACGACGTTCGCGATTACAGTCCCCAGGCTAAATACTTTTATAGGGATTTTTCCAGTTTGCCGAACCTTTTTTCATGTACATAGGTAGAAATCTTCCATATTTCCTAGTAATTTCCGAGTTTTTTGGAAATTCGTTATTTTCTTAGGGGAACAACCCTGGCTTTCAGTGCTCAGGCTAAACGCTTTTCTGGAAACAATGGCTGCGATAAAGCAGTTTCTTGGTTCGCAAGTGCAACGTAACATTTCCCCGCGGAGTCCGGAGTCCGGCTCGGTGCGCAGCAACGTCGGCGCGGCTGATTCGAATCGGATTACTGTTGAATTTCAACAAAGAACGGACAAATCGGATCACGGGAGGATCGATCTACGCTTTCGGAACCTCGGATCCGCGCGGCTGTAATTTAATTGAAAGAATTATCATGTCAAACGAGCTGAAGGTTCACCGTGTCGTCCCACTTCGCATCGCGAACCGATTTCCACGCGAGTCTCTTCACAAAGCCACCTCTAGATCGTTTGTCGAAGCGTCGAAATGAACGAGCATCCGTCACCCACGGAATAGATCTTGAATAATTTTGATTTATTTTCGCCCCGGGTACGAAAGAGGTGTCGAGTTTCATGGGAAAAGCTGCGAGACGACGTCCGCCATATGGAGGAAATCGGTGCTGAAGAACTGCCGCGTGTCATGGCGTTTGCTTTTCTTTCTGTCTGGCCTCGAATCGGTTTCCATTCACGCCGGACAGATGTATCCTTTAACCGAGGCTTCTCAATGTCTGCAGACCTCTTGGAGATTCTTAACAAATTGCTTCTACGTGGTCTAGACTTGATCTGTATCGAATTTTTTTAAGGCAATCGATCGCGACGGCTTCGACTTTTACAAAGATTCTTTTATTTCGCGCAGCTGTTCGCTCAGATTCGAATTTAAACTTTTGTCCAGAATAGAATTCGTTCATTCAGAAGAAACGTGACATAATTTCACAGATTGTAAGCTACCTATTTAGATCTTACCTGTATCGTTGTAACATCAAATTGCAAATTATAAAGCGAAATGGACCCATCTAAGGGTCTAAAGAGCTTCGATAAAAAAAAGTGAGATAAGGGTGAGTGAGTCTCCTAACATGACGACCTCAAATAACTCGTAAGGTATTCGTTGCACGAAAAGATGTTTCGAACAAAAGTTGCATGGTATCTGGGGGGCATACAGTACTCTAACCTATATTTATTAGCTTACTTTTTTATTGAGATGTTAGGGTCACCTTCATTTCTTTAAGTGGAATGTCTAATATTTTTTTCGTAAAAAAGTATTACACAAAGTGGGACTTCAATATTTTTTGCAGTGACTGCAATGGACAACACTTCGAACACCGCTTAAAAAATTATTCGTTTCACTTTTTGTAATACTTTCTCACGCAAAATTTGATGATTTATTCGAATTCGAAAACAAATATTAGACATTGCATTTACAGGGGAATTTCCAAGTCGATTTTACAATGTGTTCCCGTAGGGAGTTTTTTAACGTTTGGAGTCTTAAATCATCCACTCATGCGACATTAAAGGTGTTAATAAGCGGATCCACCCTATGGCTCGAGGCCAAACGCGACACAGCCGTGTAGAAGCATAAGCGCTTATTTCTGTCTCGTGTTCGCGAGTCCATTGGGACTGCGCAGACCACGTGTCCCGTCATCTAACGAGACCCAATGGGAGCTATCATCTCTCAAGGGACGCTCGACCATCGCTGAATCGCTGGAACACACATGGAACGTGTACCTGAAGCAAACATCAGACGTGTGTACCGAATTACCGGGTGCCACCGCGACCGTTCCACCGGAAGAGGATTTTCCCCTAACAAAGGAAGGATTTATTTAACTGCAGTGCTACTTGCGAGCTCTTGCAAATGTTAAATATGTTTCTTATGTCGATCGTATTTGTTGTTAATAACTGAAGTTGTACTGATTAAACAAAAAGCAATTTTACAAATAGTCAAATAATCATCATCGACGTTTCGATCCTAACTTGGAGCTTTCTCGAGATTTATTTGAATTGCGTCTGTAAAACAAATTTTCTATATATCTTACAAATGTTAGTGATACCGCAAATGCATAAATAGAGAACCGTACCAAATGTCTGAGTAGTGCGATAGAAATTGGTAGAAATATCGAAATTGGAACTTGGTTTCGACATTTTTGACAAAGCTCTCCGAGCAGCTTTCGGTAATAAAGGCAGCTCAGTACTGGTCTCGATGATAAAGTCCTCCTCAAGGACAAAGCCGCCATTATTGTTATTACTCGTTCCACGGTGTTGTCTTGATGGAGGTTCTCGCGAGACGCTGTTTGCCGTCTTGGTGGTGTAAAATGAATATCGGAGAACGCCTTACGGGGTAGTATGGAATCGGGATGAAAAGCGTTCAATGTCCCGTGGCACAAAGAGCGGCGAGAAAAATGGAACCAAGCCGGTTCGACGTTAGCGCACGAAATTAATATCGCGCGAGCCGCGTTTGACCTAATATTCCGAGTCGTTGGAACATGTAATCGGCTTTTTAGACAGGCGAGGGTCGCGTTGTCCTTCGTTAATGAAAATTTTACATGGTCAACGAGCGGTCGAGCGGCGAGAAAATCGCGAAAAATCGAGACGGCCCGAACGAGACGTTAACGGGGACGGTCGGAGCTGGCTGAGTTTTCTCTTTTCCTTCCTGGTGAAATTGTGTCCCACGCTCCAGGACGCGCCGCTGTTATACACCGCTTCTGCCCGATTGTTACTTCACCGAGAGAGCGGCATTATTACATCGTGGGGAACAGGTTAGACCCGTATGGCGTCGCGGGAAATGTAGACCGGAAAATCTCGCTTTCAGCAGCCTCACTCTACTTCTCTTACTCTTATTCTCCTATATACTTTCTCTCTTTCTCTGCTTTATTCTCCCTGTCGCCGTAACCACCCCTCTTCTCTATTCCTAAGAATGATTCCTGGAGCGTGCACGATCCGACGAACGAATAAATCGGATTCCGGAGCAGGTCTCCGCGAGACCGAGCCAAGAATATTTCTCTCCCACATACTCCTGCGCGCTTACACCGTCAACTTTTCCTTTTTCCCCCTTTATTTTTCCCTGAAAATTCTCCATTTTCTTAGGGGAACAACCCTCGCTTTCACAACGCGGAAACTTGCAGAGCCTGCTCTCAACATTTCGTACGACAAAGGTTCATTTTTACTCTGCACCATTTTATTGTACGTTCTTCTTTTTTTCAGGTACCTGTACAAAATTTTTATCCCTCTTTTCTGACTTTTACCAGTCTATTATTTCGTAGTGACTGGTCCACTTTTCTGGGGATTTTCTTCAATTTTCCGAACCTTTTTCAGGTACCTGTAGAAATTTTTTATCCCTCTTTTCTGACTTCTACCACTCTATTATTTCATAGTAATTGGCCTATGTTACTAGGGATTTTTTCAGTTTGCCAACCTTTTCAGGTACCTGGGTAGACATCTTTTATATTTCCTAGTAATTTCCGAATTTTGTTGGCAAGTTTCCATTTTTCCTTGTGGATTAAAGGATACAAGTATTTTTAACCTGGCAAGTCAAGAGTGCTGCTCACAGAGCTGTTAAGACTCTACTCGCTTATACAAGGTGTTTCAAAACTCCTTCAACATCCGGCAATGGGAGGATCCTGACATCGTTCGAAGTAACATTTTCACTAGGAATTTGCTTAAACCAGCACTTCAGTTTGTAAATTAATTTATATGCATTTTTTGTGGACCTGGTGTTTTGGACCAGCCTGTATAAACGTTGTCTACATTCTCCATAAAGAAAACATTCTATTCTGATTTCGGTTTCCAGCACTTGAGTTCGTAAATTAATTTATATTCATTTTTTGTGGACCTGGTGTTTTGGACCAGCCTGTATAAACGTTGTCTATATTCTCCATAAAGAAAACATTCTATTCTGACTTTGGTTTCCAGCACTTGAGTTCGTAAATTAATTTATATTCATTTTTTGTGGACCTGGTGTTTTGGACCAGCCTGTATAAACGTTGTCTACATTCTCCATAAAGAAAACGTTCTATTCTGACTTTGGTTTCCAGCACTTGAGTTCGTAAGTTAATTTATATTCATTTTATGGCGACCTGGTATTTTGAGCCAGCCTGTAGACGCTTGACGAGGCTGCCACGTATGGAAAATGTTTTTTCCCTGGTTGCCGCCTGCGACCTCGATTTTTGGCGGGGAATCGTACGGATTCGAAAGCCAGCCGTGCGGCATAAATATACAGGGCGAATGCGAGTTTTCTTCAGTACCGGGTCAGCATTATCATATCCCCGGGGGTTAAGCAGGGTGGAAAGCGGTGGGTGGAGGCTGTATCCGACAAGGTAGACATATGGCGACATTATGACGATGAATCAGTACATCGTGTACCTCGTGATAAGGATTAATGTTGAGATTCTAATGTGTCCCGTGGTACAATCCCGAAATTGAATTTATACATTGCGTGATTCGAGACTCCGTCCCCGCTGTCGCTCCTGGTCCTGTTCTGATAAAACCCTGGGAACCTCGACATAACGATCCAATAGATCATTTCAATCAAGCACGATCGTTTTAGTAAATTTCGCTCAAACGCCGATTCCAAATATCCTCCTCAATCTATTTCCAAAAAAAACGGGGAAAAATATTACAATTTCAACAGCGGTTTAATTAACATCCTGCGGGTGAAGTTGATCTATTGATCGTCGATCAATACGGTCTGTGGAGCCGTGCTGTGGTTAATGAAGAATCGAATAAACAAGGATCGCGGATGGAGCGTCAAGTTTAGAGCAACCCTGCTCGCGTTAAATCGATTCGCGATTCATGTGTGGTACCGCGGCCCTGAGGAACGGAATACGTTTGCATAACGGGTGTCCCGAACGCAACGATCGTATCCTTAGATGTCCTTCCTTAGATCAACACATCGGTGAAAGTATGAGAAACAAAAACAAAATATAAATCCAAAAATATTGGTGGTATTAACCTAGAGTAACATTGTAATGAATCATTTTTTCTACCTCAACCAGCTGACCTAAAATTCTGAAAAAAATCCTCAACGTACAGCTAGAATGCGCCTACCACCTCCATTTTGATTTATTTGAATATCTTGTTCAGTGACCAGGAAAAATACTGACCAAGTAAACTACTGTTGATAGGACCGTTATACACATCAAACTAGTGTGGCATTACAACAAACAATTTTTTTATACCCCAACTGAGAGACCTAAAATACTGAAAAAAATCCTCAACGTACAGCTAGACTGCGCCTACCACCTCCATTTTGATTTATTTGAATATCTTGTTCAGTGACCAGGAAAAATGTTGACCAAGTAAACTACTGTTGGTAGGACCGTTATGCTCATCAAGCTAGTGTAGCATTACAATAAACAATTTTTTAATACCCCAACCGAGACCTAAAATTCTGAAAAAAATCCTCGGTATGAAACTAGAACGTACCTAGCATTTCCAATTTGATTCATCCAAATACCTTCGATACCAACCGAGAAAAACGCAAGCAAATTCAAGGGGTGGTTTGCACCCCGAAGAGTGAACATAAACGTAGACTGTGAACATAAATGAACACGGTGAACATAAATATCGAAGATGACGCCAAAAATAATTGTCCACGTTGACGAAGGGTCGCCAATAAATTACAGGAAACGAAAGAAGAGGCTGCAATTCTGCGGAAAGTTCCGCAGTCTATTCATCATCGGGCGTTAGCAGTCCGAGTTTCGTGCGGGCCGTGGCGACCGATGTCTTTTCAGTTCCACCCTGTGTCTCTTCGGGTCCGTGTCAGGTCGTTCCGTTCGCATAAATAACACCGGTGGGGCAAGTTTTCCTCGAGAGGAGGAGGGTAGACCATTATCGTATCCCAGGGGTTAAACGGGTGGAGGGGGTGTAGAAGAGAGGGCGCGAGTTGAAGCTGATATGGCCGACGTATGGCGGCATTACGACGATGAGTCAGTCGCGTCCTGCGTCTCTCCGGGCTTTTCAGGTGTTGCTGCTGTCTACCTTCGCTCTCCTTACCCTCTTACCTGTCCGGGTGACGTAAGATTTCCTAGGGGAGAGTCCAGGAGCCGCAAGATGTGGAACCACCATCGACTAGGAACTCGTCCGTCCGGTTTCGAGCCACGGATTGTTCTTCCGTGTCCCGGGAAACGTTGCGTGCCAACCGTTTCGAGGAATCACACCGGAAGCTTTATCCGGAGGGCCATTCTGCCGGAGGGAAATCGTAGATCGCCGCTTGCCGGGCGCCGAAAAATTACGACTCCAGATTGCTACCTTGCGAGCGGGCTGCAAGTTTGTTTCAAATTCGTTTTCATTGTGTGCGCTGGTCTTAAGAAGTGCTCGCTACTTTATTTCAAGCCGCACCGAAACACCGTTTGAAACGGGTGAGCCGATTAGACTGTGATTTGTTTGCAAAATGATGATGTTTAGAACTGAGTGTTTGAGGTACAGGATTTTCGGGACACCGCGTATGCGAAGCGTTCGGATAAGGGAAAGAATGGGTTCGAGTAGGTGTACAAAGCGGTTCTTTATAGAGAACGTGGACGAACTCTATACAGTCTGTTCCAGAACACCAGGACGCCAAAAAGTCAATGTAAATTAATTTACGAATTCATGTGCTGGAAACTAAAGTCAGAATAGAATGTTTTCTTTATGGAGAACATAGACAAGTCTATACAGGCTGGTCCAAAACACCAGATCGACAAATTATGAATATAAATTAATTTACGAATTCAAGTGCTGGAAACCAAAGTCAGAATAGAATGTTTTCTTTATGGAGAACATAGACAAGTCTATACAGGCTGGTCCAAAACACCAGATCGACAAATTATGAATATAAATTAATTTACGAATTCAAGTGCTGGAAACCAAAGTCAGAATAGAATGTTTTCTTTATGGAGAACATAGACAAGTCTATACAGTCTGGTCCAAAACACCAGATCGCAAATTATGAATATAAATTAATTTACGAATTCAAGTGCAGGAAACGAAAATGAGAATAGAATATTTGCATTTTAGAGAACGTGGACAAAGTCTATACAGGCTGTTTCAGAACATCAGGTCGCCAAAAAATGAATATAAATTAATTAACGAACACATATCCCACAAACTAAAGGCAGGAATTAACGTTTTCTTTACGGAGAACGTTGAGAGAGTCTGTACAGGGTGTCTCAAAACACCGGGTCTCAAAAAACGAATTTAAATTAATTTATAGACTCAAATTCTGAAGAGTGTAGTCAGAACGCATTATTTTGATTTGACGAATTAAACGAACGAGCGAAGCTCCACAAATCAGACAGCCCGGTAAAGATGGCGGCACCGCAAACTCCTAGAAGAATTCTGCGCGACTAGAAAGAGCTCGTCAATTCCGGATTCCAATTTCCACGAGCATTTTGCCCGGGTAACGCGATAACAAAGACACGGACCTGTCTCGTTTACAAATCACGGACGAGCTTTCCCGAGGCAGATAGCATCGCGATAGTTGATGGGCAAAGTTTCCGTTTCCGGTCGCCTGGTCGCGTCGTGACGCGCGAAAGTTTCGGTGTCGCGGGGCTTCTCGCCCCGGTGAAATATCAAAATCGGGCCGGTTTTCGGACTTTAACCCGTTCGGGGCTTTGGTCCACGAGTTTCCGGCGTATTATCCGAGCGGAAACTCGTCCCCGCGGGCTGACGTCGCTACGAAAAAGCTCGTGACACACGGTCCGACTGCGGATTACCGTTGTTGAAGGGTTTTCCGGCCGCGATTAGAGCTTCGTCCTCCTTTCGGCGATCCGCGAGAATATCGTGGCTTCGTTTTTCCATCCCCTTGTCCTCGAACAGGGTGAAGGTTGCATCGATCTCTTCACCGAACTATAACGCTCAACCATTCTTCTTTGTGTTCCAACCCTAAATTTTGAGCTCCTTCGTGAGAAAATAATGTACGCAAAATTTCGAATCTTTCAATGGCGTTAAAGTTGCAACGTTTATTTCGTTAATTTAGAAACATTTTTAAACGTTTCTGAATAAAATACATAAAAGACAATGAACAATTACGAGATTTACGCGTTTACGAATAAAAGATTCTCAGATGAATAATGATGGGATTCGCGTGCCTTCTCCTCTTTCTCTTTGAGAATCGCAGAAATGAGGACGGAGTTGAACGGCTGCAGATAAGACGCCGAGAACTTAAACGGATCTTTAAGGAGAACGCGTGATTCCAAGAGGATTCCGCAGTTTAATGGAACCTTTTTTGATGTTTACGGCGGACCGTTCATTTTGAGAAAACATTTCGGAGTGTGAGAGCGTTTAATCAACTTTCCGGAGCTCCTCCATCCCCTGGATCGGGGCTGCCGATCGTAAATTGCGCGAACATCTTTCGACGATCTAGCGAGAGGGTTCTCAGTCCTTTTTTCCGATCCAGGAACTTCGTCAGATTCGGTGAAGAACTGTTTCCTCCTCCTGTGGATCTTTATGATTCTTCTATCTTGATTTCTGTTGATGTTTCTACTTCGATAAAACATTTTTGCCCCTTTCTACACAGCGTTAGTCATTTTCTAAATTCCACTAGCTCTGGCTTAGAATATTTTTATCTTGTAGGGAGAAGGTTCGATACTGAATATTTTTGTAGTTTATCTACTTTCATTTTTATATTCGAGCATGGAAAATTATTTTTATTTTCGATCAACATTTTTGCCCCTTTCTACACAGTGTTAATAATTTTCTAAATTCCACTAGATCTGACTTAGAATATTTTTATCTTGTAGGAAGAAGGTTCGATACTGAATATTTTCGTAGTTTATCTACTTTCATTTTTATATCCGAGCATGGAAAAATTGTTTTTATTTTCGATCAACATTTTTTGCAATCCAGTAATGAATGGCTCCGTTTTCGTTCGATTCGGCCGACGTCCATCTGTCTCTTTTTTCAAGTGTGCGGAGAAGAGACACGACGTCGAACGTCGGTCGAATCGGACGAAAAAGGGATCCACTGTGCGCGTACCCTAAGCCAGCTCGGTTTTAGAGCAGCTAATTCAGCTGAAAAGTTAGTTTCCACAAGAAAGTTGTCATCGAACACGAGTTGGCAACCGCTGGCTAAGAACATAGAAGATGCTCCACCGTCCATGTAACAAGTCTGGTCGGAAGATGTTACAGTTTCCATGGGCATGATTTCGAGCAGGTGGGAGAGCGTGCTTGTAACCTTCGCGCTAGACAGCGTATTACCGCCGGGAAAATGGCAGAACTTAGGAATTCGTAAAGCAGGGAACTTCTGGCTGGCTTTTTACCACCTTGAGATTAGAATAATACCTTTGCCTCGCCGCTGCTCCGACGAGTTTACGAAGAATCATACGTTATTCCGATGGGATTACCATTTCTTACACTTTCCGCTGAAACGGGAGTTTAAATTAACATTAAAAGCAGGGATCGCAAACCTTGACCCGTACAACCAACCAATCAAATCACCGAAGAGTAGATTAACATCTTCACTGTGCAAAACCACCGAAGTAGCTAACAAGGAAACGGATTCGGTTGATACAAGCCGATTTTCATGAAACTTGTATTCCTTGTAAGAACGCATCGTGTACACGCGACAAAATGATTTCTATTTGTAGACTGCGGATTCTTATGGAAAATAAAATTTGTCTGCCAACAACACACCTTTGAAAGCTTTAAATATTTTCTGTTTGTTAAATTCATAAAATCCGCAGTCTAACAATCGGGATCCAGCACTCGGGCGAGTGAAAATGATTACAAGATGGAATGGAACGTGAAACAGGCAAGCCGCGATAATTGCCCGAGACTCTGGAGTGTAATAGCGTAATCGGGAAGCTTACATCGGGACCAGCTCATCCTCATAATAGCGCTATACGTCTATCTTGTCGGTTACAAACTTCCGCCGTCCAGTATCGTGTACTACCCCGACTACTTTGCGCCTCATTTAATTCACCGAAAGCGAAGATGCCAGACGAAAAAATGTTGTTATCGCGGCAGAAAGAAACCGTTAAGCAAGCCTGAACTTCTCCTCTCGAATGGCTCCTCTTCTCACCTTAATTCCTGTGTTTCCCGATTGCCATCCGCGCCCATTGTGTGCTCCCCTTAATGTTCTTTTTTCGCGGAACAGCCTGACCAGCACGCGATTTTTCAGCTTCCCCTGATCCTGAACTCAACGATGTTTGCCTGGTTCCTTCGAAGAAACTGTGCGCAGGCGATTTCGACAGTGTTCGGATTCGAAAGTCGGTCAGAAAAATATTGGGAAAGAGTGTGAAATAAGTTCTCACAAACGAAATGCTCGAGTTGCGAATAAAAATTTTATGGAACGCGTAATCTTACCGATGAAACTTTCAAAAGTGTAGAATTGTACAATTGATACAGATTAGGGCTGTAATTTTCCTTCGAAGGCGATGGGAATCAAAGTTTCTAATTTCGAGCTTCGTTTTTTCAATTTATCAAAAATCATTACAGGGTATTAAACTCATAAGTTACAACTTCATACGTTTCGAAGACTTGGAAATTTCCAGCACTTGGAAGACTTCGAAGCTTCGGAAAAGTTACAGCCCTAATACAGATCTACAAAACGTATGTCTTAAATTTTCAAAGAAGTTGTAAAAAAGAGCCAAGCCGTATGGTCGAATATGAAAAAGAAATGGTCCTTTGGAAAGTGTGCCAATATTATTTTGATTCGCTGTAAGTCAATAATAACGTCTGCAAACTTGAGAACAGTGAGAATAAAGATAGGAGGGTGTCGCAGTGGCTTTTTTCATGGACGCGATTGGTAATTGACAGTGCCAGAGCAGCGATCGCTGAAAAATTGTTGCGAGCGCCGGCCTTAAATTAGAGCCAGCGCGAACCAGTTTCTCTTTCGAAACTTCGTTTACTGGGTCACAATAAATAGCGCTAATTTCCCCGCAGCCTCGATTCACGCAACTCCGAGAAGAAGCGGCGACGACAAATCGAAATAGGGTGAAATTAGCATTGCTCTGGCCTCCGCGAGCTCTCCTCTCTCTTCTCGCCTCTCTTCTCTATCTCTGTTCCGCGTTGGCAACGGTTTCGCAGCAATTTTGTGGCCGATACAGAGCCACTTAAAACCTATTCAGCACTTTCAGTGCCATTTTCCGAACGGTAAATCTCCGACAACGCTCGACTCGCACACTTGTTGAATTGTATCTGCGTATTAAACTATTGGCTCGCGGCTATTGGAACCCGAGTGCCATTTTTTTCAACGATCAACACTACACGTAGCTCCTCAAATTATTCGCAGATTAATACCGAAACGATTGAATCGCGCGGGATCCGATATGTTTAAATATTTGTCTGTGTTTCGCATCGATATTTTTCATGTATGTTCAATAAATTCGGTGCTACTTTTTTCCACCATTATTGCAATAAATAAAGTGCCGTTTTCGATCTACACCATCCACGTTTAAATATTTTCCAATAGCCACTTCCTCGTGCCGTTTCTGTTCAAGCGACAACGAAAAAATACAGCTTCATTTTTTTTGAACCAGTAAACCTCTATGCTTGTAATTGAAGTCGTCAATAAAGGAAGACGTCACGAACAGTCTACGCTATCCTCCACATTTAAATATTTGACAATGCTTTCGCAGCATTTCCCGTGGCATTCTCCATGAGCCACCACCGTAAAAACCGTGAACGTAACTCTCCTCAGAGAGCGCACGGACCTAATAAAAAAAAATAGAATGCGCGAATATAGGCACCATAAAAAGCACCATAAAAGGGAATCATAAATAAAGAAACACTCATATTCGCGGATCTGCCCTTTCAGGTGAGCCGCGTGTCGATATAAAAGTGCCATTACGATCGAAAAATTCAGGGCAACGCGACAGCGGGAATATTTTCATATTTCATACGGAAAAAATATACGAGCCAGCAACAGGACACAGAGGAACCTAATTAATAGAGGGGAAAAATATTTTCCGGTAAAACTGTCTGTGTCGTTTACCTGTGACATGAAACGGTAATATCGACCCTTTTCGTTGCGATTTATTTCATAAATGGACCGACGAAGGGCTGCGTCGCGATTCAACAATTTCGAACCAGGAAAATAATTTCTATATTTGCTGTAAATAATAAAATTGAAAAACAGTTAATACGAATTTCGATCTCTTGCGTGCCGAATGATATTTTCTTCCGTTTAAAAATGTTCCATCACGAAAATTATTAGAAATTGTGTGACGAATAGGTTTTTGCGAACAAAAGCTGTTCAAAATGTCGAAATCTATAACATATTTAAATTTCATAAAAATCGGAGCATAGTGGTACTTTCCGAATAATTACCAATTATTATTATTGAAATAGAAAATATGAATGCAGATTCATTTTCAAGTCCTCGATTGTTTGCAGGAAGGAGTCCGCGAAGACCAGAAAATGGCGCGAATGGTTCCAGATCGCGGGACGACGCGCCAGTATAGTGCTCTTTGGTAGTTCCGCACGCGCTAATAAATTAGCCGAGCGAAAAGCGGCGCAGAAAGTGGAATTAGCGTCGGCAGGATCGTTAAAAGAGGGTTTCCACGAGGCGATCGGACGATCACGGGCCATTTGCGCTTCGGCCGAGGGTCGCCGGTAACAAACGACGCGCTGCGAGCTTTACGCAACAAATATTTTGGCAACGTGTCCCGGTCGCCGCGTCGTTTCGCAATCGCAGATTCGCCATTGCGGCGCGCACGCGCGAGCTCGACTCGAGAGCCGACGAATCGCGGGCCGGCCAATCGCGTCGCCCGGAAAAGGCAGATCGCGAATAATTAGTTGCGGGTCAAGGCGCCGCCGAACGCAACGCACAATGACGACACTTCAAAATAGAATGGTCCACACCACCTCGCAAATCATCGACGAGAAACACTCCTCCCTCCCGGGCACCTTCGAGTTAGTCGAACCTTCATTTCATTCGTAGACTCACTTTTCGAATTCAATTAACTAGCAGCGCCGCGTAAACTTAGCGTTAAAACTGGCACTCGATCGATGCAAAATTGGAAAATTCCATTTACGATTTTTTTAACAGCTTCACCGAATGAAAAAAATGTATATTTATTCAGGTAAAGTGACGTTTGACTTTGAAGATCAAAGTGAACTGTAATCAATGTTTGTTTACAAAAATTCTCTGCTGCGTTTGAACAAAATCGTCTTTACAATTGCAGTCGTTTATACTTTCTATTAATTAAATTGGATGTCCGATTGATTAATCAGGTGTGGTTTATATAAATCTAGAAATGGTAGCGGAAGTCGATTGGTGCAGACAGTGGCCAGTTTCACAGCGCGTATTTCTAGAATCGATTATTTTCCCGTAAAGTTTACACGGCCACCCGCGGATGCAAATATTCCGTAGCCAGAGGCCACAAGAAGGCTCACCTTATTATCCAACGAAATCAACATTCCTGATGTCGCAACGAAAAACTCGCAATTCCGAGAGAACACGTTCAGAGTACTGTAAGTCCGAGAGTAGATCCTCGTCAACGAACGATTACTCCTTCGTCCGACTGTGTAACTGACCGTTAAAAAGTTTCTGTTCCATTTTTTCCACCGACGCTGAGACTCTTTGCGTCTCCTTAAATCCGACTGGTTTTTAACAGAGTTAAGCGCCTTTTCGCGAACTACTTTGTGATCGCGGCAGGACGCCATCTTCTTCATAGATTTTTTGCCCCTTTGTTCGACGTGTACTCTTAATTTTGCCATCATTGCCATTTTGAACTTTGACATCGTTGTCGGTAATTTTTACCACTCTTATATTACCTTGTATGTGTTAAATCTTGTAATCGAATTTTATACCACTTCCCGATGAGCTAGAGACTTGAAACTTTACACATAGCTCAGAACTGAATGACAATGCACTATTTTAAAAAGTTTTAAATAAAAACCGTGCGTTTAGGAGATAAAAAATATTTAAATATCGGTATACGTCATCGCGTCCAGCAATCCCCACTCCGCGCACAGCGCTCCCACTCCATTACGCGTTCCCACTCCACTGACCCACGTAGCACCGAAGGAGCTCGTGTAGTGTTCCGTTCACTCAGTTCCATTTCGGACAATTTTGGACTCTACCAGGATACGTCGTTTCTCGGAGTCATCCCCTCATTCTATCTCGCGTTTCTATATCCTACGATTTCTCCTTTTTAGTGCATTTTAATATAAGCATGGTTTTCAGAAAGCTTTTTTTTATTTTCTGTGAATGTTATTTTATTTATACTAGTTTACTGTTGATTAGCGTTGATTGGCGTTCGTATTGGCCATTACCTCGAAACATCTAATTAGATGTCGGCGATCATGAAGCTCGACGTCTAACAATTCCGTGGCAGAAGTACGAAGCGACTACACCACCGCTGAACCTATAATAATAATCCAACTAGCCGGGCCTGGCCGCATGGTAACTAGATCATTATTACAAACGAGCCTCGCGCTCTGCCCAACTCGCAACCAAAACTCCCCTGTAAATCAAGCTCGAGCCGGCTAAAAGCGGACTAATGAACTACCGTTGGCGCACCGGGAAATTCGACAAAAAAAGAGAATCTTTCATTTTTCATCGAGCTGCAAAAAGCTCGCTACTATCGCTAGTAAATCGATATCTTGCGTCAATGCAAGTTACTACCAACGTTTCTCCTCTCGGAGGGAGGGCAGTAAAAAAGAAGCCAATTGATCTTTGCGGTGGACAGGACCATTTTTTTGCAAAAAATTATGATTTGTAGCCTGTAGAAAAATTACATTGCACGGGCACATCCCGATTTTGATCATGCAGATAAAGCACAATTTTTATTGTGTGGGGAAGATCACAAGATTTCTATCCTGCAGAAAAACACAATTTTTATTATGTGAGAAAATCACCAATTTTTATCCTACAGAAAGAGTACAATTTTTATTATACGGGAAAATCATGATTTTTAACCCTGTAGAAAAATAATAATTTTTATTATGTGGGAAAATCACGATTTCTATCCTATAAAAAGAACAACATTTTTGATGTGGGAAAATCATAATTTCTATCCCTGTAAAAAACCACAATTGTATTTTTAAACGAGTCTGAAATGTCATCTTTAATTGTAAAAATTGAATAGCATCATGTCGTTTAAAACTTCCGAAATTGAAGTAAGTCGTGACACACTGTTTCCTTGAATGTTACGAATTGAAATAAATTGTAAGCACACTGTTGTCTTAAGTTATCCAGATCCGTCAAGATCACGACAACGTGTTCGCAGATACGAGAAATTCGAACATCCTCTCCTTAATCCGAAGTCTCCTGCAGTCGAAAAAATTTGCAAGTTCTAGAAAGCACAAAGAGATCCACAATCGGCCTCCAACGGCAGTAAAAGGGTCGAGGTGTTGAGACGAGAGAAAAATGCGTACAGCAAGACAAATAGCGATTCCGAAACGATGTTGACGCGAGTCACGCGTGCGATTTACGGCGGAGGAGGAGTGAAACAGAAGGAGAAAGATGGGAAGAGAGAAAATGAGAGTCGAAGACCGCGGATGGAAAGAAACGGGCCAAGACTGTCGTGACCCGCGGCGTTCACGTGTTCTCCGGCACGCGGGTGACAAATGGTATCTGCAATCGCGGCGCCGCGTGCTTACACGACACGAATCCGTTCTCGGAGGGCCACCGGCGAGGAACGGGGCCGGAATCAAACTGATTAACCCAGAATATTATGCCGACCGACTGTATTTTCGTCCGCGCCTGCAAAATGAAAAAAGAAAAAGGAACGACACACGAGACTAATGCTGTTTCCCGTCGCGAAATCAGCCTCGCGTGAACCGAACGCAACACCCACGACGCCTTTATCAACAAGACATCTGCATCAACTTGCCCGGCGGGAACGTGTCTCGAATAATCGTCCCGATAACAGTTTTTATTCTAACACGATTTCTTCGGTCACCCCGTTTTACGAACCGCCGCAGTTCCAGCGATTGAATCATTCTCGAGATTTCTACAAAGAACGAATAATTTTTTGTTCTGCGTTTCGAGGGACCGTGCGCGGTGGAAATTGGCACGGTTGTGAACTAGATCGATCTGTGGATAACCTCTGCGAGAGTTCAATCGAAATAGAAGCTTTTTTAATCAAAACTTGAGTGTTACATAAGAAGTATAATTTTTCAACTCCTGTAAACCTACTTTTTCGAAGGATAAAATAAATAAAAATACAAACGAAATACTTGATCAATCGCGATCACGTCCATCGTGCTGATTGCACGCGAAAAAACTGTGTCAATAACATGTGGAACAATTTTTTTCTTGTACGAATCTTCGCCTCTGATATAATCGACTTCGACCGTGTCTTTACGCACGCGTTCGAAACCGTAACGCAGAGATTTACGATTACGCTGTCCGCGAGAAAATGAATTGCGAACGCGGACTGCAATTCCTCCACACGAGGCTTGATTTCCTCTACAATCGTCCTCTCAAGCCTGACAGACGTGCATTAGCATTTACAAGAAGTAGAAACGGTCGGTAATGGACAGACACGCTAGTCGATGCCTATTGTACGGGCCGAGCTCTTCGAGCGCGATTATCTCGGGAACGAGTTGTCGTAGAAACGAAAATCGTGTGCGAGGAGTCCACGCGCGACAGAAGTGAAACTTCTTGCTTATTGGGTATAAATACAGATAAATTATTAGTATTTTTTTATTGGAAACAAGAGATAAATAACAATTCTATCAATGCATTACTTTATTTTGTGCGATATATACCAAAATGTTCGCCTTGATTCGAAAATCGTCGGTTGTCCAAGCTTAGTAGTAAGCCAGTTCCTAAGTTAATTAATTAGTAGTAAGCTAGTTCCTAAGTTAATTAATTTATTTTGTTTCCAAAGACTGATGCGAGGGTTTTAAATAAAACTTTATTTTTTCCCTTTTCGCCTTCCCACCATATCGAGAAGCCCATAAGCTTATTTATTCTTTGTTAATTAATTATTAATGAAGTTCCTATATATTTAATCCACCGTCCAAAAAGAAATATACTTACGAATCTCGCAAGCGAGCGAGCAATTAAATAACTAAGCAATACTGTCTGGTAGTTTTTTTAATTGATACCTATAATAAGAATGTACAAAGTTATGCAATAAACAGATTTAAAAAAAAGTCGGTTATCCAAGCGGTTAAGGAGATGGAATACCAAGCGGTAGATCGGGATTCGAATCCCCGTTGGGTAAGAAAGATATTTTCCCAGTAAAAAAATGTTTCGTTACATTCGACGTCCGTAACGCGAATTCCATAACGCTAGAAAATTGTAGCCCCCTAAGCAAAGAAGTTTCACTTAAAAAAAAAACCGCAACGCATATTTTCACTCCAATATTCCACCTAGATTCACCACTTTCTACTCTCCATCGCAGTTTCCAAATCCCCTGGCCACAAACCGCGAAACTTCCGCGGAAGTCAAAATACAAAAACCGTTCGGGGCGAGGAAAATAAGTTTGAAAGGAGCCAATATTTCCCGGCGGATGGCTGGGAGGAGTTTGGCCAACGGGAGGCCACTAAGGATGCGGTTCGGGGGTGCATTATTGGAATAAAACCTCGGACACGAACAGAGAGAGAGAGAGAGTACCGGACAAAGAAAGACGTTCCTTCAAAGCGGACGAGAAAGAGCCGGCGAGAAAACTGGCTACAAAGTGAACTACACGCGGCCCTGTAATTACGTGATGGGATCCAGGATGGTAGCAGGATGCGTTGATCCACGTTTCGATCCTCTGGTATCAATTCGTTCCAGAGGCTCGAATGGCGGGGCAGACAGGGATCCGCTACGCTCCGCGCCGTTTCAAAGGAGTCGCGAAGGAGAACGGACTTCCCGTAACAAACCGGTCGTTTCTGGCAGCGTGTTGCGGCCCGGTGCATCCGCATTAACCAAATGAAATTCCGTTTATATTAGATAGATGTAGGCGGTCCGTATATTGGCTGGCGCAAACCTAGCTACCCAGCCAGCCAGTCAGCCAACCATCCAGAGAGCCCATGCCGCAATATGCCCGCCGCCTTATAGTTGCGGAACCGTGTCACTCAAACGTCTCTCGTCTTTACAGACAGCGCCGACCCCCTTTTCCCGACGCCCTCGCAACACCCTCTACACCCTCGGCAAACCATCTCGCCGAGGGAATACGCTTTTTCGAGACCCCGGCTCGCGAACTCGTTTCCTGGCACTGGATCCGAAACGTAGAAGCGCGACGCAGAAGCGAGAAAGTGAAGGTTGCACAGCGAAAGAGAGACAGGAATAGAGAAAGGGTTGATCTCGCTTGACACGTGCCAAGAACCCGGTTGACAGGCTTGGGAACCGGATGTCTTACAACCGAATGCCGCTACCGGTCTAACGAGGTCTGATTGCTACCCCCGAATCCTCCTTCTTGAACCTACGGGGATGAACAGAGGGTTGCGTTGAGTCATGGGGCTGTGGCGACGCTTAAAGGTCCATTTATACTACACGGACGGATCAGCCACGGACAGAAAGACAATGCTTAAGGAATAGGGACTCTGCCGCGCCATCTTCCGACGGAATCTGGGGCCAGAGTCCCTATCCCTTAAGCATTGTCTTTCTGTCCGTGGCTGATCCGTCCGTGTAGTATAAATGGACCTTAATGCGTCGAAAGCCACCCGAAGCCATCGTCTTATATCGAAAGAAAGTTAAAGGTCACTAAAAATGACCCCGATTTTATTTCCATACTTAAAATTGATCAGCTAGAACCATCAAGGGTAAGGAACGAGTTTGTAATTTTAGTTAGTTGGATCCTCAACCGTTTGAAGACGCTGTAGCCGGAACTGACGCGTCGCGACGATTCGTCGTGACGTTGAACAGCGTGGTTCACGAGCTTCCCAGCGACTTCCGGCTGTAGCTTGTCGTCGATCGACGTCTCGATGCGCTTTTAGGTAATGAAATTAATAAAGTTCCCGGCAGTTGGCAGATGTCGGGTACTCCTCCGCGCTCTCTCTCTCTCTTTCGCCGTTCTAGTCCGCGCCGAGAGCCGGTTCTCGACTTTGATCGGCTGCCAAACAGAGATTGGATGGACCTCTGGCTGGTTCCCTTAATTTTTCTTTCTTCGCCTCGACGTCAGACCGGCGGCACTAGCTCTTACATAAGACGGCTGTCCCGTCACACCCGACAACCGGATATGCTAGCCGGTTCTCGTTTTTCGACTGTCCACCGGACGCACATAGTTACAGAAGTTACACTTTAATTGAAACGGTTCGTTAGTCGCGACGTATCATCTATCCGATAGAAGACCCGCAGTCTACGCTATAATAACTTTGCATTAATCATCGGCGGGCCAGCTCGAGCGAAAACAACGAAGACGAAGCGTCGACTGCGGATCTTCGTGCAGAACGCTGGTTTTCTACAACGCATTTCTTTCAATAATTTTGCTGAGTGCATGCAAAGGTCTTTTTCAATCGTTCCTGTGTTATCATTCATCACGGTCATTATTACATTGCGGATTTTATGCATTTATAACAATTGTTACGTATGCTGACGCGACCGTTGGTGACTTTTGACCCTTCTGGAGATATGCATCGAAACAGTTGCAGGCGATGCAGCAAGCTGCATCGTTTCTAAGAACCCAGTTTTATCAGCAGTCCCTACCCTCGTCTAGGTAGATTTTAGGCCTAAACATGTGTTTACGGGAACACATCTCACGTCCTCGTACGAGTATATTTTGAGCTGAGGAGGGCTCATTCTAAAGAGTTAGATAATGTTCATATCTAATAATATGAGTATCCAAAGGAAGGGAAACAAATCCAGAAAAATTCTCTTTAAAATAAGCCCTCACTCAGCTCAAAATATGCTCGTATGAGGACGTGTGTTTCCGTGACTGCGTTAAATTTCCCCCAGATTCCGTTCATGAAGGCAGAGTCTAGACGAAGTCTAGAGCCAATTTTAGTTCCGCTATTTAGACGAGATGGCGCCTAGTCAGGAGAACCGTCAGCGTAGAATCGTAACAACAAAAATATAAAGGGCTTGAAGCCAGTGGGATCCATTAATAGCAATAAAGATATTAATAAAAAGAAGAGAACTGATAGACTTTACTTCGAACACCGCTTGAAATAAAATTTGTTTAAAAAATTATTCATTTGAAGTCCCAATAAGTGTAATACTTTTTTATGCAAAATTTGATGATTTATCCAAATTCGAGAAAAAATATTAGACATTCCATTTAAAAAACTGATGGTAACCCTAACATTTCAAAAAAAGTAAGGTAATAAAACACAGATTAGAGAACTGTATGTCCCCCTAGATACCGTGCAACTTTTGTTAAAACATTTTTTGTGCAACAAATACCTTACGAGTTATTTGAGGTGGTCATGTTAGGAGACTCGCCCTGTATACGTGTGACGCAAAATTCCGAAGTTACTCTCTGGCCAGGCCAGTCCTCCAAAGTTTAATGAGAGTCTTGAGACATAATACAAGGGTTTGGAGATTAGGACCGCGCGTTTTGAGGCTCCGTGTAGTCACGGCGAGCGGCCACGCGCATGTATGCATGCCTCTGACACAAGGAACATAGTTAAACCGAGAGAAACTCAGCCCTGGACGAGGAACTAACTTTACTCCGGGTCGTACCGATGAGCACGAGCATCACGTCGGTCGAAAGGGCAGGGGAAAGAGAGGGTTCTCGGGCAGAGAAGCAATGAGAAAGCGACGGGGAATGGGAGTAAGGGGCGCCGCTAACAGAAACGAGAAATAGACCCAGGGTCTAAGTAAGCTTGATACGGGATTTTCTTACCCGGCCGTCCCGCGCTATCTGCGATTCCTCCGACGCCACAGCCTAGCCGCCTCGAACGATGAAACCATCGGGAATTATTAACTCGACTCCTCCTCTCTTTATTCCAGATCGTTTCAGAGATAATCGAGACTAGCTATTCGAACACGTACATCGACAACCAAAAGCTCGCCGCGTCGTTTCCCAATTTCCTATCGCTTTCAACTGCCTGCTAAAATTGATATTAGAAATATTTTTGTATTCCAGACGGTAAAACGACTTGAGCCGACCACCTCAGTAAACGAAATTTGTTGTCGGTTAAATCTGGTATCGGTAAATATCATTGTCGATCAAAGTCGTTATCGGTGAAAACCGTGTCAGCACACCCGACCGAAAGTCATTTACCACTCGTAGTTTATTTTTCCTTAACGTCGTTTCACCATACTTTTAAGGACTTTCTCCGTCATAAATCACTTCAAGCTGTAACCCTAGTCCTTCACATCTGGTTTTTCCCCAACTCACCAGCCTTCAGGTCATTTTGTCCTTGCATACCCTTTCCTTTTCATCGCTTTTAACCTTCCCTCTCTCTTGTAATTTTCCCTTCCCCTAAACACTGTTTCCCACCAATCATCTCCTTTTCCCACAAAAGACCCTCTAGCCAACCTTCAAAGCATCGCAACACATCGGATACTTTTCAACCACAAACGGTCATCATCTTGCTAATTTGCTAAACGGACTTGTACATAGTAGATATTTTTTTGTAATATATTAAAGAAGTGTTCTCTAGATTAAGTAAACCTTAATCTCAAGTGTTGTTATTCACACTCACACCACCATCAACATCGAGAACAAAACCAGCCCACGACATTAAGATTTTCATAGTAATAGATAAATTCCTCTCGATCGAAAATTAATAGTATAATATATTGTATGATATCGGCGCGCAGGTTCGATCTTTGATAGAAAAAAAAAAAAACAACAAATGTGCAATTATTCACATGTTTCTAACGTTTCGATCCCTATGTGGATCTTTTTCAAAGAGACATTTTTGCGTCTGAAAACGAGAAAATAAAAATTAATTTTCAATGTAATACCAAATACTTGAAAACAGCGGTTCCAAAAAGAACAAATAAAAGAAAACTAAAAATCATATACATACTTGCTGTATCAAAAGTGGAACAAAACATTTTTACAAAAATTTAAAGAGTTACAAAGTGTGAGTATTTTACCCCATGATGGCAGATATGTAACTGAGGCACGTGTTGCCTCAATAGTAAGACGACTCCGGACATATATCTAAATGACGGACGACGATTGGTAGATCGATATCGATTAATGGTAGTGCGTACAATATAGCGCGGCAAATTTGAAACCCGGTTTAACAGAAGACATGTATCTAGGCAGAATCTGAATTAATACCAATAACAAAAATTCAGTAATTTATTAATTATTGGAAATATCCTCATAACTACGTATTACTGATTCAGTAATGTAACGTAATAGTCATGTATCTTAGGTGTTTCATACCTAAGATTTATACTTTGGTGTTTAATCATATGGATAGTTTCCAATAATAATCTACGTTGTAAATTCGATTCTCTGTCAATAATCTTAGCATTAGTAAAATCAAACGGATGATCATGTTCAATTGAATGTTTAGTAAGAGCAGTGTGTTGTGATGGAGAAAGGTAAATGTTCCGTTTGTGTTCAGTTAAACGAGTATCAAAATGCCTTGACGTCTGTCCAATATATGTACCATTACAACCTTTGCAAGGTATTTGATATACCACATTAGAGCTTTTTTCAGGAGGCAATTTATCTTTAATAGGTGGGAACTCGTTTTCAGACGCAAAAATGTCTCTTTGAAAAAGATCCACATAGGGATCGAAACGTTAGAAACATGTGAATAATTGCACATTTGTTGTTTTTTTTTTTTTCTATCAAAGATCGAACCTGCGCGCCGATATCATACAATATATTATACTATTAAGATTTTCGTCGAGCGCAGCGGGGTGGCGATTAAATTCATTAATCGAGTCCTTCCCCGTTCAAATTGGTTCTCTACTCACTTTCCATTTCTTTTAAGGCATTCTGTTTTAATCGAGGTTGCTAATGATTTCATGTTTCACATTTCGAACGAACAGACTATGCAGAGAATTTTTCCGTGAATAAATAACACTGTGCTAACAATGGAACATTATTAATCTCGAATCGCGTTGATAGACATCGTGGGACATTTCAAAGCGAGAGTATATGATTCGGATCGTTTTACTTTGGAGCGCAGACGTATATTAATACAAACTTCAAAGGGAAAACACGAGACCGTAGATACATTGATAGAAATTTCCGAAAGAGGAGAAACTTGAGAGGTGCAGTCCTCTTGGAAGCTGAGACGAAGACTGTTTTAATTTAATTATCTTTAATTATCTTCTACTACTGTCGTTTCATTACTTCATAATGAACAGTAGACGGCTAACTTTACGTGCTGGTGGGACTTACGAATGTACAGAACGTCTGCAAATAATTCTGACAAGAAAATACGTGTTTTCACTTTCACGAAAAAATATTAAAGAAACTCGTACAGACATCATAAATCCATTGTGTTTACAATAACAAGAATGCCTACAATGACAAAAATTCAAGAATTCTGTCAAATATATTCGAAGTAGAAAAGTCAGGTTTTAGACAGACAGATGTTTTCGCTATTAAAGCTACGTACACAGGCGCATCTAAAACAGAGAAATCCAATTGTACACAGACGACATTCGGTAATTTCTGTTCGGCGTTTTTACCGCGATATTTGCTGCGAAATGAACCGCAGTCATTAAATGGAATGAATCAAACAGAGCAGCGCCGTTTCACAATCATGGATGGTCAAATGGAAGTTTACTTACTTCCCGCGGCGAGCGTGGATCGGGAACGATAGATCCCAGCGAATAGAAACTGGTAATTGGAAATGTCAATTAGCGAATTCGGAATATTCGGTCAGCTTGAGAACGAGAGAGAAAGGAGGACAGATAGATGGGGGCGACGCGTTCGTTCGGATACGTGCCTGGGCGTATTTCCGTCTCAAAGCGTGTTCCCCGACAATCTACAATGGCGAACGAACTTAGCTCGACTCGGCCGTTTAGGTGAAAGAGGAGAGGCGGAACCATTTGTGTCCTAGCAGCGCGCGCGACCCGCCGCATTCCACGAACTTCGATTTTGCGGGGAAATGCAAGCATTGCAACGCAAGGAACGCCGGGAAAATCCGCTTCCAATCCCTTCGCTCCTCTCCACTGCCTTCTACGTTCCCCTCTTTGATCCACATGTCTTTTTCTTCCTCCTCGATCCTCTTCAATCCTCCTCCTCTTCCCGCCATTTTCAAACCTCCTTATTACCACGATACCATGCTTATATTAGCTTGCCGTGTCGATGTTGTTGTGTCTGTTGTATGCGTCAAATCTTGTAAACAAATTTTGAACCATTTCCCGATAAGCTAGAGACTTGAAACATTACACATAGGGTAACTGCACCAGTGAATGAACGGGCACCAGTAAATGAACGCTTTTGTATATTTCAACAAATTTTAACCCGGACGGCATACTAGCGATAAAATTGTGATTAAAGAGTTAAATAAATAGGAGAATATTGTTTAGTAATTTTGTTCATTGATTGGACTAGCATTATTCAATTACTAGAATGTAGTGTTCATTGACTGGTATTTTTCATATTTTTGATTTAACGTTTAATAAAGAAGAATAATAATAATTTCATTGTATTCGTGTTCATTTATTTTTGACAAATGAAGTATAGGGAGCTATTTGGCATATATGAGATTCCTTTAATTCACATAGTTTTTTTTTAAATAAAATATTTTCCTGAACAATTTCTTAAATGTTCATTCACTGGTGCAGTTACCCTAGCTCAGAAATGGATGACAATGCAATATTACAAAAAATTTTTTTTAAACTGCGTTTAGGAGATAAAAAATATTTAACGTAGTACGTTATCGCGTGCAGCGATCCCCACTCCACTACGCGTCCCCACTCCGACTCATGCCCGCTCCACGGGCCCACTTCGCACCGAAGACAGTGATGTCAGATTCGTGGGTCTTGGGATTTTTCCCCTCCGTATTTATGGCTGCGTCTACCGCGTCGACCGCGCCAAGCGATACTTCAATAGAGAGTCGAACATAGGGAAGGACAGAATGAAGCACGGATCGCAGTGGAATGGGTAGGCCGAGACAACCATTGGAGTCTCGATACCGGAGATGAATCGGATCTTTACTGTACCTATAATTTTATAGAAATACGGCGCAAACATTCCACTGTTACCCAAAGCGCATAAATTAACAACTTCGTTTCAGTCTCCTCCGACAAATTATCGCGCCCAAGTGAATAAACCATACACAAAACAACAGTTATTAACAAAACAAATCATAAAACTATCCAAGTAATTACACCGAGGATCCCGCGGGTTTATAACATCGAGCGCGATACCATGTTTATCGATACATACGCGAGAGCTGAAAATATTAGCAGGAAATTGCGCTGCTCCCGGCAAACAAGGGGAAAAAATATTTTTCGTAGAGGCGATGTTCGAAACATCGTTCCCGATGATTTATTTCTCGAACAAAGTAAATAATATGAAATTCTAACGACACGATACGACCAATTACCGGTTAATCTACTGAATCGCAAATAAGGGCCGAGCAATCGTTAGCATGTATCGCATAAACGAGTTAAGAACGAGTAAATGATGCTTGAACATGCTCGCCTAACGACGGCGAACCCGGTTGAACATTAATTGCGATCGTTATTTTTTCAAATGAAATACATTTTCAGCGTGCTCTCCGCGAGCTTGTAATAGGCTCTCGCTCGATCGTTCCATCGAAAAATGTCGCTGGAATTAACCCAGATACCAGCAAATACACGAACAGACGCTCACAGATACTGACAGACATCGCGGCAGACTCGACGGAGCCAGCAAGTAGAACGAACGAGCAGTGATCAGACGTCTACGCGGGCTTCTTCGAACCGGCAGAACACTCGTGTTTACAAAGACAACATTTTTCCACGTCTCCAAGCTTCGACAGCCTATAACTCGTGGGCCGGCAATCAAATTTCACGCACTTACCAGCACGCCGAAAATACACCATGCGAATCAACATTTTATTTCATTCCCCGGGAGTTTTCCGCGAAATGACAGCTTGCGCAAATAACCGCGATTTATTTATCAACGTGCTTCGCGTCATGCTTGGACGAAACGTGCTCGTCATTAGCGGACTTTTATACGGATACGTTTCTGCAGCTTCATTTGCGAGATTTTTAATTTCAACGATATAATCATTCAAAACTCATCAACGTTAAAACTTATGACAAATATGAATTCACTGTGAACGCTTACATAATGTATTCAGATATATATAATAATTTCGTCTGGTGAAAATGATTTCTGTTTCACGTCCATGGAAAATAATTTTATAGATTCTACTTGAATTTACGAAAAATTTTAAGAAAAACGCCACAAAGATAATCGTTTTGTGTAGTACAACCCAGCATTAAAAGAAAAGGTAATTCTTGGTCTTCACAGTTCAATGAAAACAATTTATTGCTCCTCGTTGATGGTGATATTCACTGCTGTGCAAAAGAAAGAAGCACTCGGCCATGTTTAATAGAAAAACGTAAAAAATCAAATAAGAATACAGTAAATTATGAAACAGGATTCCGGCTGTTTAATTAAATAATTTTCAGAATAATTGTTATTGCGGATTATCTAATACTTGAAATGCAATAAATATTGTTTATCGCACTCATTATATCTTATAATAATACTAGATGCTTCTTGCTTTTGCACAGTAGTGTACAGCTCGAGTGAGAATGATTGTTTCAAGATTACGTCTACTCCACTGCGTGTTATTCGACTGAAAATTATAAGAAAAATCGTGGGGGAACGAGCACAGTTCAAATAACAGAAATTAGCAATTCAAAGAGCGGTAATTCTCGTCCCGGTGACATCAAAGAAAATATTTTTCAGCGACGGTGAATTTTTTCTTGGCAGCCGAGCGACCTATTAACGAGAGGCGCGTACGCGATGATTTTTCAAACGGCAAGGAAAAGTTCGATATTTCCGCGATCATCGATGTCGTCGGCACCAGAACGATCAATCATCTCGATAACGTCCAGTCGGCTGGCGAGGCCGAAATCTCGTCGAAGGAGGACGCGTCACGCGTTTTCGGTATATAAATATATACATAGGCATAACCTCGGTTCGTCTGCCAACGGTGGAGAGACAGTTCTGTCATCTGTCAACGCTGGTGGAGGTCCATGGATTACATAAGTCCCCTGTCTCTCTTTTTCTCGCCACCTCGTCTCTCTCGTCGCTTCTTGTTTTCTCCATTCTCTTTTTCTTTTCCTTTTCGCTCCCTCTCTCTCTGTGTCGCTCTTCATAGTTTTTGCACAGGCACGGCGACTAAAATTCTGACCAAAAGTAATATTTTTATACCTACGGTAAATTATTGGAAAAATTTACACTGCTAACACTAGATCGTGGATTTTATGCATTTATTACAAACCAGCTGCACCCGCGACTTTGTCCACGCGCAATAACAAATTTAGATCTCGTCGGAGAAAAAAATGTCAACTATGAAAGTTGTAGAGAATTAAATTTCCAATCGCCAAGGTGGCCTCACATTTTTTCTAGAACCTATCGTTGGATAGCTACAACGGTTTAAAAAGTCGGAAAGCCAAAAAGTTTAAGACAAACGCACACTTTTTGTGTTATAACTCCTAAACTATGCAACCTCTAGAATCGGATTGGTTGTCAGTTGAAAGAACTCGGCTGGCTGAATTCAATGAGTACTTCAAATTGAACATAAGTGCTACCAGTCAAAAGTTATTAGCAAAAACGTGTCCAAAAAAGGGCGAAAAAGTCGTGTTTGGTTAAGCGAAGAGATGAAATACATAGATCGAGTAGATTCGAAACCAGAATATAGAAATGCAATACGGATCTTGGAAATAAGCAGATCATTTTGACTTTTGACCGGAATTCCGACGAAGAGCCTGGTGCCTCTAGCAATCGAGTTATCGCACGCGCGTATAATTAAGCTACCGGAGTAACCACAGCACCCGCGAACGCTCAAAGGGGTGAGAATTCACGCCACGGATCAAAGGGACCGAGGCCGTTGTCACAAAGCGACCGAAAAATTCGAAACCGTCGCCGAAAATGCGACTAATTCGATCAACCCGCTGCAGAGCTGCTCTAACCCCGTCGCTCGTGTTATTTAGAAAGAAATTTGTGCTCCTTTAAATGTTACAAAACGTACATCTCGTCTGCACAAACCTAACATTTGTTTCGAAAAACGTTTGCGCTTCTCAAACGTTACCGTAAAAATAATAATTACTACATTGTCTACCTGCATAGAGTCAACCACGTTGTATTTTTGAATAAACATTATTTCTCCTGAAAATGGTCCATACCTGTATCGAAACGTCGATAATTTTCTAAATTTCAAAATCGCTTGTTTTAATAATCGATCTGTCTTTCGAAATCGTCACACAATTTCTGTTATTGTTAAATATCGCACGTTTCCTTCCCAGCGATTTCACACAAGATTTCTCGAAAAGGAGTCGCGAACGACGAAATTTTACGGTTTCTATTGAAGAGAATTTCGCTCGAAGGCGACGCCCGGTTCGACGAGTACCCAGACGTTAGCATAATAATTATTCAGCTTACGAGCGCGCATACATCGAGTAGAACGTCGAAGTCACCTGTCCGTCGTTGCAGGCGCGATAAATCACGTCGGCCCGTACAAAAATCGTAGATTAGCCCGTGACAGACATTTAAATATACCCGGCGGCGCTGCGACGTTTCGCACGGTTCCACGGAAATAATTTACGCGCCTCGGACAAAGACAAACGCGGAATCGTTGACATTTCACGTTGACACGCTTCTCCGCGGCGCATTTACGATCAACGGACCTCGGATGCCAGGCCTCCGGTGCACGCCGGTTTATTTAATTGACAGGAATTTACCGCGCGACGGCAAAATTAACTGTCTACATCTTCTTCCCCTTTGAGAAACGCCTGCACAATCCTTTAGCCGCGGAAACAATGCTAATCCCCGTTGTATCGTGTGCTCTTCAAGTCCGTGTTGCTCAAGCGTTTGTAATCAACATTTTTCTTTGCGTATCAGCTAACTTGTTTATTATCATATTAATTATTTAGAAGCTTGTAGAGCATGTAAGTAGAACCTGAGTTTAGGAAAAACAGTACAATTTGTTCGTTTAAGGACCGATATGTTTTTGCTTGAAGCAGAAATGATCGACCATAAGTCAGACACGTCTGGAATCCCTTCAATAATTTCGATTCATTATGAACATGATTTTCTTAACTTCCTTCAAAAGTCTGTTCATAATCAATGTACCTGCTGCAGCATTCGTTGATTCACCTATTCGGTATTTTAGCTTTCGGAATCGATACGATGTTCTGAAATATCTGATTCATTCTGAACATGATTTTCTTAACTTCCAATAATTTCGATAATTCCACTAAAATTAGAAGAATTAAATATTTATTGTCGGAGGAAGAAAATGACTAGAATTCGATTCAGGATCAGCGTCTTCATTCAAGAAGGCCGAATTGATGTATTAGCGAGTGCCAGCACGTTAATTGCAGCGGTCGCCAACGGACCGGAACGTTTCTATCTCGCGACGATCGTCGCTTTCGGAATAAACTATCACGGTGTTGCTCCCGGTGTTATATTCGCAGAGCGATTTATCTTGGGGAAAAGAGAAATAATTTGTTCGCAGGGATTAAACGTGGACTCGTTGATCCGCGAGCAGCGTGGGTGGCTGAAATCCGCGGCAACCTGTTTCGGATTGCGCGCACGAGTCTCGACAAAGCAGGACTAAACGCAATATCCGGCGAATCCAGGGTTGCTCTCGCGTGTGCACGTATACTCTACATGCATACACGTATATCAATAACCTGAATTTTCTTCGATCTCCGTCCACTCGTGTAACGCGTGCGGTAATGCACACGTGACGATGACTGTATCTCTCTCGTTCTCCCTCTTTCTCTCCGTTTCGATCTGCTATTCTCTCCCTCTCTCTCTCTCTCTCGTTCCAGAGCGAAACAGACACGCAACCGATGCCTGTTCGACACCTGCCGATGCGATAGCAACATCAATATCCTCGATTCCCGCGAAACTCCCATTCAAATTCTCTCTCGCATTATTCCCCGCAGGCCGGAGAGAACGCCATTCGAATATTTATTTTCCCCGATCGAGTAACGTCCTCGATTTCATTACGGCCGGGAATAACAGCCGTCTCTCGTTATTTCAATCGACAACGAAATAATTTGCATTCGACCGAGCCTGCAGACGATATCCTTCTCCTGACAACCGGAAACGCGACGAGGTCCCTTCGACTTTTTCCACGGCGCGGCGCGCTCCGATGCAGCTGCGAGGCTGCACACTTTTTCATTCGTCGACACGATCTTCACAACCATTATATTCTGCCTTCAGAACCGTTTGTCATGCTGCACGCGTTTTTAATCCCTTGTCAGTGCCACAGCTATCCTTGGAATTTTTATTTTACCTCCCAAGTGGTTCGTCGCACACGTGTTTAAACCCTTATCACTGTCGATATATGGAATTTTTGTGGTATCGGGAAAATTATTAAATCTCGTTTCTAATAATTGTAACTCTCTGCTACCGTCACTGCGATCTTTGGAATTTTTACTCTGCCTTCGAAACGATTTAACCTACTTCCTCACATTTTTAATTTTGTAATTTTTTCACGATTTCTGAACGAAAGACAAACTATACACGTGATACGAAAGATGTTAGTTGTCTGTACAAGACTCGGTAGAAACTGAACTGAAGCGAATGAGGATGAGAAAGGAAATGCTCTGAATAACGAACTGAAGATAGAGAGACGAACTGAAACGCTTAGATCACACGAGTGATTACTAATGCTAGAGGAAATCGTATCGTTGGTATACAACACATTTCGCCATAAAATTGTTAACAGAGGTTAACAATGAAATATAGCATGAATTAATTAAGAATTGATTATAAACTAATTTAGGGTAGATAACTTCATTATTCGTAAGTGATTATTTGGAAATTCAAAAATTAGGTATAGAATAATCTAAGAAAATAACGCAAGTTACAATATAAAATATGTTAATAAATGTACGAACATTGACATCGATATATTAACTCGTGACTGTGAGAAGCACACGTCCAACGAATCTAGAGCACACAAAAGAATAAAAATATGAATTCGCATTTAAAGCGCGCCAATAAATTTTCTCCTTGCAAAAGCTACGTGCTACAGTGGCCACTCTTTCGCGTTACACTTCAAAGGTAAATTACGATCGTATTAACCCCCGGCGCATTACTACCGCGCATAATGAGGCACTAAAAAAGGTCCCGATTGCATCGCCGTGCTACTTTTTCGACTTATCACGAGAAAACAGAGAGAGAGAGAGAGCGTGCTAATAGTTTTTTGATCCTTTATAGGCACGCTAAACCATAGGGCAGCTTTTGATCCACACCGCACGGGAGAAACGACGACGGTTCACCAATTCCGCGGAATGATCGTTGCACAAGCGGATCGACGAGAAGAAGATAGCCCCGTTAAAACGAACGATCTTAAAAACCGGCGGGAATACAGCGGCTTGCTTCTAGTGGAAATTCGAATCGAGGGAACGGCCGTGTCGTAAACGTTCTCTCCGGTTGCATGTCTATAATTTGACGAGCACTTCGCCATCGCTTCGTCGTCCTCCTTTCAGTCGTCTCTACCGACGGAATCGTCGTTACTCCCGAAACATGAACCACCGATGCCAACAAAAAACCCGCGGGAAATTGTATCGATCTTCCGAAATCACAGTTATTATCGGAAATATTCGGAATATCCGATCATTTGAAAATCTTGCTCTTCTGGGAAAGGGTGAATGAAAATTGGAGGCGAGGGAAAATTGTTCTGATTCGTCAAAAAGCTAAGAAATGAAACAGTTTGTAATTTCCATCTGTTTCGTTGCGACCATTCTATGTGAAATGATTCTAGATTCCAAGATTCTAGATTACCACGTCAAAAAATAAAAAATATTTTGGTGAATGTTCGTTCGCGTTAAAACGCCGGTGCATACAGCAGTGTAGCGATTGACGACAACGTCGACGTATGCAAAAGCGCATCGGTGTAATCGCCTAGTAGATTGGACGGATAATGTACCATTAATTGGCAGGTATCAAGAATTTATCGGTAGATCGATCGTTATCGTCGAATTAGCGCGTCTCGTTAAAATAATACTTTGCTGCGCGAGTGCATCGAGGCGCAAATGCATTAATGCATTAGTGCATTAATCTGTTGGTGGATTGGTGAGCATTGATGGGAGAGGGAGCAGCAGCGCACTCGCGCGAACGGCGCGCCGTTGTAACAGTGCGCGAGTGCAATAATCCATTAACGTACCGGTGCATTGGTGCATCGGTGCACTGTTGCGCTCGTGCGTCGCGTCGTGGCGGCGATAAATTAACGCGGGAATCTATGAATTGGTTCATCGGTGAATAGATGCGACCGATGAACGCGAAGGTGTCGGTGTGACACGGTGCATCGACGCAAGAATGCATTAGTGCACTCGAGCCACGCTATAACGATCTATTAATTCGCCGCTAATTCAATGTAATACTGCGCCTGCATTTACAAGCGGCTATCAAACGTCCCCTTCTACAGTTAAAATACGTCTTTAACAAAAAGATAATGACTTTCTCTTAAAAAATTAAAAAGAAAGAAATTTTATTTCACACTGCAGTTATGCACAAAATATCCAAAGAAAAGTTCTCCTTAAATGTTTCCACTGCGTTCAAAACATTCTGGAAAAAATTACACAGTATAGCACAAAATTGCATTAAAAAACACGTGAAAAAAGAATACAGCTGTTGTTTTACGTGGATCTAAATAATCTTCTCAAATGTATTCACTACATTTCAAACCTCCTCTGCCGAATCCATAAAAACCAAAAAGGAGAATAACAAAATAAAACTGTTGCGACACGGAGCTCTATAAAACTACTGCCGCAAGCAGAGTCAGAGAATTTGTCGAAGAACAACAGGAGCGGCGAGCATTCCCACTGAATTTGCAACATCGCGCATCAAAAATTACCGGGCGAAGGATAATAAAGCATAAAATGAGCTTGTCACGCGAGGTTCTATAAATTCCGAGGACGAACAACGCCATCACAGAGTTTCATGGGAACTCCACTGGGACAGGAGAATTCGAGGTGATAAACGTTTGTCCGGAAGCCGGGCTCGCGTCTCGTTTGCCGCAAATATATACATAGATATATATTTATACATAAAAGAAGAAAAACGCCGAAAAAGAGGTAGGAAGAACAAAGTAACTCGAGCAACAATGGTGTTCGTTTAATCGCGGCAGTGATACCGTCCCGGTCTGACATTTAACGTCGCGTCGCTTGTCAGCGAACTTTTATTCGCTGTCACACGAACGGATCAGCATTCGCAAAAGTTTTGCGCGAGCCGTGGCGTGTTCTTCGTTCAACCGATTCCCTCTCCGACTCTCGCGCGCTAGTTTTATCGCGGTCGTCTCTATCCCGTCGGGAAGAAGGGTGCTATCATTTTTCCGAGCGTCGTCTTCCATCGCGTCAGGAATTGACACTTCGCGAGAACGAAGGAACACGAGGGCCGGATATCGCGTCTCGCCTTCGCGCTCGCGTTGCGATTTTCGTCGCTCGGTTCGAAAATGGACAAACGTATTAATAACGGATGCCAAGCGAACTAGAAGTCGCGGATGTACCCGGGAATATTCGCCGCTTTGCCTCGCGTCGCTGCCCTTTTCATTAGATGCAACCCCCCGTGTCTATGCGAAACTGCAATTTTCTTAGGTGGCACTCGCGCCGCTGGCAATTATTGGAGCGGCATCCTGCAGCAATACGGGAGCTTCGTTCCTTGATCCACATTTTGCAATAACCAACATCATCTTATACGAGGCACCTCATCAGCTCGAATAACTCCTGAATTATGCGTTGCATAAATTATTTCTATTATGTGACATCAAGGAAGACGTTCAACAGATTTAAAGAAGGTCAATTCGTGTTCTTTTTCAATAGACTGTCCTATTTTTTCACGGCAAAATGTAATATATATTGTCTGTTATAAAGATAGTAATTAACAGTGATATTAAGTGATCGTGTAAAAGTCTTGATTGCAAACCGAGCGTATTCTGCAGAGTGTAAAGAAATTATATATACAGTGGGTGTACAGTGTTCGCACACCTTTTGAAATAGAATAACTTTTTTATAATTGTAAATTTGTAAATTTGAAAAATTGAACAGGTCCACATATGAGTTCCACTTTATTAAGATAGTTATTGGAAGAAATAATGTTCAATTTAGTTTTAACGTTCAATTAGTTATTTTGCATAAAGGTCCGCAGTCCAGCTATTACCAATAAAAATAGAAGTTTATTTGGTACCACGATTATACTGCGAAGTCACGAGTCTAGAATCACGAGTCTAGACTGAACGTTTGTAACGAATATGTTCGTCAGATAGTACGAGGAAAGCACAAAAATAATGCCAGCCTGAAAATGCTGAAGCATAGAACTGCACGTTCCTAAAATGACGCGAAACATTTCGCAGGGTAATTCGTTCTTTAATGAATGGCTGTTGAAGGGTATGTTAAATACTGGAGGAGACGAATTGCAGCTGTTCCTATTGATTTAAACGGTGGAAATAGGATTCCGGAGGTTGCGAGATATTGTTGGAAGCACATCCATTGTGCCCGGTAGCAATAAAAATTAGATAGCATCGACGACCTTGCGACAAGTTACGTGGAGAGGTCCGTAAACCCTGTAACCGATCGCTGAGGAATTTCTGCTATAAAAAGATAGCTCGTTTAGCGGGTTAAAGGCCGGCTTTCCCCTCCGGAATATACGTTTCAGCCCCTCGATCGATCTCGCCCCCATGTTAAATTACTTTTATCGAGAGGATAAAATGGAATACGTCTATAGCAAACGTTGGCAAATATTTTGCTTCGCGGCAACCTACTAATGGAAAAATATGGTAGTCGAGAAACGTCGTTATCATTCGTTAGAGTTAAAAGCTCGCATCAAGAGTTGTTACAGTTATTCAAGACACGCGCAAACATAGAGAAAAAGATAGAGAGCAGGATAAAAAAAATCGCTAAACAGAAAGTAGGAACAGTGACCGAAGGCTTTCCGACGTTCTGGTTCCCTCCGTTCGAAGGAGAGCAGATTTTTGTAATGCCGTAAAATTGAAAAACTTGTTGAAACGAGGAAAGAGGATTTGCTCAGGCTTGTTCTGTCTACTGCGGATGGCAAAAGACGAGGAACAAACAGCCGGAAGTTTCTCCGCTGCTTGATAATTAGCAACCAAGTAACGCATGGGAATCGTATTCGCGCCGCGAATTAATTCGACCCCTTTCCCTTCGCTCGGTCTCCGTTCTCCATCGGTATTTGCTGCGTTTGAAACCCGCGCCTCTCCTTCGCGACGCAGCACACTTTTTCTCCGCGAGAGAGCGATCTTCCCCTCGACGAAAGAGCTGTTCTTTATCAAAGCAGTATCAAAATATCCACATTTTTATCCCTGTGTCTTTTACAATATATTTTCTTGTATAATAACGTTTACATTTGAAACGTAAAAGTATGCGTTTATAATAGTTATAATAAATATATGTAATAAGTGATTATTAGTGTAAGTGTAAATAATCAACTGAATTGTTTCTCAGAAAACAAAAGAATAATTTTATAATTATTTTAAAGCTTGTAAACTAAGGTTTGCTTATTTACAAATCATACCTGAAAACCAAAGAAAAAACATTCAATGTTTATTATTCACTTGTAGTTCCTTTCTTACAATTTCGTTTTCTAAGATAATTTGTTTATTCAACATCCGTACACTCTCTTTTGCCTCGTGTTTCTCCTCATTGCCTTCCGACTATCATTATTACGCGGGATAAGCAAACTGATATTAGGGAGGTCCATGTACTTTCCTTAATATATGTATATATAATAGTATTATATATAATACATGTATATATATACATTATAATTGTTTGAAGAAATATTAGGAGCTTAGAATTTGATTTTTATAACGGATTACGACTTTGGAATATCGGAGCGATGCAACGAAATGAACAGGTAATGCGTGAATCTCGCGTTTCCGTTACCTTCTCTATTCGAGGGAGCCGCGAAATGCATTCATTCGGTCGCATACCCGAGACGAAAGCATCGAAAATAACTCGCGGATTGCTGGTCGCGTGTATTGGGAGACGTGGCGTGACAACCATTCGTGCACGCGGTTATGGAGTCGCTAACCCTGCGTCGATATCCTTGCAATCCTTCGACCAGCATGAAACAACAACCTACAAATTCCATTTATTATTTATCACCGAAAAAAGAGATCGACAAGGGACCCTTAATACTGAGATCAATCTCCTTTCTCGACCAGGATACTCGTCAACTTCCATGCAGCACTGCAATTTTTCGACCAGCACGAAACAATGCATAAATTTATTATTTACCATCGGAGAGAGAACAATTCAAAATCTTCAATACCGAGATCAATTTTCTTTCTCGACCAGAAAACTCGTTGATTTCCATAAAATCTTCTCTACGGTTTTCCTTGCATTCCCACCTTTTCCCTCACAGGAAATGAGAATGTGCACAAGGATTTCGAGTCTTCTCGATTTTTATCTCGTTCTTTTTTCTCCTTCTCTTTTTCTGAATATAATAATGTTCCATACCACATAATATACCTATAAATAAATATGCATATTTCCAATTGTTTTATAATATGTTTGCATAATCTGAAATTATCAAAAATTATCTCAAATTACCAATGTGAAGTTTCGGATATATTTAAAATATTATAAATAAATTCTAAAATAACGAACTTCAGCTTTACAAATGTATTGGAGGATCTAGTACTAAGTTCACTTGATTACTCCCAAAGGAGTACCAATTCGAAACTTGTCACAGAGGGTTTTACTATAATCAGTCATTTTTATTATAATTTTAATTACATTTTTATTATTATTTCGAGTACTAAAAAATTCTTAGAAAAATTGTAGCAGTGACGAGGCATTTAGTTGGACTGAATTTTCAACAAAGTTTTCATTTACCACGAGAAGATGGAAGATTAAACGGACGCCTCGGCCAGAGATTAAATCGAAGGGTGTCAGAATATTCACGTTTGAAAAATCGAGGCCTCGCCAGACGATAAGCGCACGTGAACATGCGAGACACGTGCTCCCCTTTCCTCGAGCTTGGCGCTCGAGCCTTGTATCTTATGCGGTATCGGAAGCGTCCGCTTCCTACAAGAGCCACCCATGGAAACCATAAATCCGAGGCAAAGAAATATCCGGAAAAGTGAAGGGACACCGGAAGGAGTCCTGCCAGAACAATGGATAACAGTCTTTGGCCCGCGACCCACTCGAATCGCCTCTAAATCAACCTACCAACCCCCTAGAAACTTCGAAATAAACGCGATACTCGCGTGAACAGTCTTCCGCGCGATCTATGCTGTCATCCGCACGAGACCTTTAACCTAATGCACACACTATCGCAAACTCTCCAACAGACTGCACGGTGATTTTGCAAATATTTTACTGGGAAACGACGGAAGCATTTCCAATGAAATTTTACATACGTTTTCATATATGTTTCGAAAACGTGTACAATTTTTTCGGAGTTGAAAAAGTCAAAATTGTGATCGCTGCGAGCACGTAAGTGCACAAGTGATAAACAGCTTCTATTTAGGCTTGGAGAGTTTTAATTGCAAAACTGCTTAAGGTTCTGAAATTTTACAGACATCTTCACATATCTTTGAACAATGTGTACGAACCTTTATATAACGAAGGAATTCAAATAGGGCTTGTTACAAACGATTAAAGACAAACTCAGGAAAGTGTAACTAAACGATTGATACGATATGATATAAATCATCAATTGATAGGTAAAAGAAGAAAGAATCTTTCCGTAAAGCAACCGTAAATTGTCCATAATTTGTTCATTTTTCCAAAGTTGTTAAGTTGAATGAGAAACTACAAGAATATTCGCTTGAATTGCTAACATTGTGAGATGCGAAGCTGCTTTTGAATAGTGCCGTATGTTTTTGAGTGGCACAAAGGGCAGCAGGCTGTGAATAATTTGCGCAACTGTGCACCGCGATAATTTATGCACTTATATTTGCAAGGATATAGTGGCCGGCTGTATGCTGATACGTGTGCAGCTAGATATACAGTCACCGCGTTAATAGCACAAATTTTCCCCAAGACCACGAGTGGTCGAACCACAAACGGTCAGACCGCAAACGATTTGACAGCCATTCCGTTTAAATAAACAGCGAGGGCACGTGTCACGTTTGTTGCGCGCGAACACGTTCCTAGACGCGTTCACGCGTCCCGTAATACCGCGAAATTCTTTGGACAGCCGAAAACCGAATGTACAAAGCTTCGAAAGGTCGTTAAAAAAAATCCAACGACCACAAACGGGTCCATCAAAAATCACCGTGGAATTTCTGACGTTAATTATCAGCCAATTAATCAGTCGCAAGAGCTCAGTCTCCTAATTGATCGCCGGCTATAATTGTCACTTACGATTCAATCAACGAAATTAAAATGTCCATCTCGGTTTTAATCAGGTAAAATACTATTTCTTAAATTGGAATTTATAATAAGTTAATTATTAGATGCTAGTTGACCCAACAAACGATGTCATGTCCAAATTTCAATGAATTTGTTTGTGATTTCATTTTTATTTATATAGATTCCGATTCGATCGGAATTGCATTTTTACTATTTAGACGATAAAGGATATATACATATTTCTTTTATTTAAAAAGTTATTACATTTCGTGAAATTATGAAGTATGCGAGTAAAATATTTTTTATTTCATTTAATTTCAGACGACCTTCCAATTACTAAAGAATTAATCGTGTTCTCAGGGAAGTGTTCCGCGTGTTCTCGAGACAAATTAGAATTTCCTATCTACATCTATCTAAATTATTAACGAACCCATTGGAGGATGAACGTTCAGCCGAAGAACTTTCTCGCGATCGGAGACGGAAAACGACGAGACAGAAATATGGGAACATAGTCAGCGATTCTCTCGTGCCAGGTGGTCGATTAATCGCAAACATTCGTCGATCCTTAAAGAATGGCTTTATCGTTTCAGCCTGTTTGCTCTGCGTTTACCGGCGACCTTCTAGCAAATGAAAAGAATCGAGGAGAGAGAGGGAGAGAGAATAATTCTTACAAAGCCAGGGACTACGATATTTGAGCGAATGACTCACCTTTGTTTCACAGAACGTGCTCGCGAGACCATCAATTCGCGAACTGACCGGAATACTTATAGAACTATTACCGATAACTTCCTGCGTCTATTTATTTTCCGCATCGTCGGCGAACATTGCGAAATCGATTGCATAGGGCGCGTCGCGTAACTAATCATTCCGGGACTGAATAATTTCCAATTTTTCAGAATCGCATTTCCCCGGGAAAGTGACAGTATTTCCAAAGCTCTCCGAGACGCTCGCAACGCGAAATTAATCTGACGTCGAGTGAAATGCGACCGTTTTCCTCGGAAAACACCACTTGGAAATTACGTTCTACCCCGCTCAGATTTTTCCAGAAGTTCTGTTTCGGAGTCTCGACGTGACACGAAATTAAAAAGACTTTCCGCGAAGAATTGTTGCTTGCGAGATTGAATATTGGACCGGGAGAATTCTCGGTGAAATATGTCAAATTGCACCGAGAACGATGTTTAAAGAATATAATATATATGGCTCCTATTTCTTGCAATAGAACAATTTCGTTTTACATAAATATCCGCAGTCTAATCGTATTCACGCAAGGTACAAGCATTGACGAAGGTTCGATCAATTTTTAAAGACGTTTCGGAGACTATTTCATAATAATCGACGGTATTTCATAAATTATTTACTTGATCTGTAATTATGGAATCCTCAGTGAAATGTAGAAACAGGTTATTTTATTGATTCGGGTGCGATTTTTGTCAGGTCGAATATGGAAAAGAATTCGACGTCGACCGGAAACGCCGAGCCACGAGCGCAAAAGTTGGCTGGTCGAAAATAAAACATTATATAATTGTTGACAACGACACCTTGAAGCACGTAGAGGCGTGAAACTTTTACGAGCGGCGATAATTAACGCGTGGAGAGACAACTGTTGGAGCTTGGTTCTCTCGAACCGCTGACTACGTTCAAAAACAATTTTTAAAAAAGTGACTATAAACTTTCGCAAAAAAGCACCCCATCCGAAAAAAACGAATAGACCAAATTTCAGAGTCTGTCCAACAGAGAAAACATTCTTCTCTCCACTCAAAGGACATTAAATTTCGACGTGAAATATGCGAATACACGAAGCGCGCGTTTCACGATCTCAAACGGGGTTCTCGTCGATAAATAATAATTATTTATCGTAGCCCGACTGCTCAAAATATACTGATAACACGAGCCTAATGGTTTACCGGCTCGCGGCTAATGTAAACTAATAAAAGTTTCGTTTACGGGCGAAGGTTTACGGCTGCGAACGTTTACCCCCGTTTAACCCTTTACGATCGACAAACTCCGTACGATGAACTATGCAATTTTAATCAGAGTTCTGCTGATGCGGTCGCGCACCGCCGGCGAACGATTCCGCTGTTTAACAGAAAACAATAAAACGATATGCGTCCGCCCCTAATCGGTTGATTTTCGAACGAACATTACGAGGAAAACCGTTGCTGGTTATCCGAGGAACAAAATTCTGTTAGAGAACTTTTACTAGTTTTTCACATGCAAAATATTTTGAAAAACATAAACGTTGAGAGGAAAAAGAAATGTCCATTCCTGAACTTACAATATTTTTCTAGGCATTGTGCAGTCGGTACAAACACATGTAAAACTTCGTCAAACTATTTCAAACATAAAGTTGCACAGTAACAACCTCCTAACAACTATACTTGCTAAAAATTCACCAAATCAACCATCCAAGTATGAAATCCTCCTCTACACAAACGACTGCAAAACCTTTCTCAAACTTCGTGAAACAAGTGCTCACAGAGCAAACCCTCAATCTACGAAATTCACACCACCCATGATCTGGGCACCTCTAGGCCCAGTGGAACAAAGGCAAACATCATACAACGTTCTCAAACTCAAAAGGATCACTGACGTAGGGATAAAAATAGATGAGGATTCCGAAAGATTGATCAACGTAAGGCGACACTACTCACTTGTAATATTCGGTAGGTTTATTGTTAAACAAATTGTCACAATACAAGCTTGTAATTACTCTACCAGCCAAGAATGCACACTCTTCACAATCCGAGAATTCCTAGACGCAGTGAAACGAAGTCAAACATGGACCAACAGATGCAAAATGCGCGTTGCTCTCCAATTTAAGCTGGACCACTGCAATATAGCCATAAAAATCGATGAGGAATCCTTGGGATTGATCAGCGACGACGAATTCCGGGACCAAACGATCGTTCGTGGGGATTGCAAAGCGGCTCGGAACGACTCCTACCTTTCTCGGTTCGGGGGCGTAGATCCCTGGCAACGGTGCTAGCAGGTGGAGTCCGGGATTCGGTATGCCGGAAGCGGGATGTCCAGGCGGGATCGGCAGCGGCACCAGCTTCAGGCCCCAGGGTAGGTACCAGGGCGCCGTGTGGTGCATGATCGTGGCACGATCGTCGACGATTCCACTGTACGGCGAGAACAACGCGCCAGGATGCGTCACACCGGCTCGATTAAATGACACACTGGGTTTAGGTCAACTCTCTTCGGCTCCTACCCCCTCACAAATCAAACCGTCCCGAATGGTAACCGGAACGGAGAAACACGATCGGCCTCGAGGAGCGACTAGACTCGACACAAGGGATTGAGGCACGAAATCGATACGGAAAAATCGGTGCAGAATCACCTGGGCATCTTATGGTGCGCGCGTGAATTCGCTCGACCTTGTCGACCTCTCCGTTAAAACCCTGTACAAATCGCACAATGTATTCCGCGCTCGGTAAATCAAAGATCACACGCGCGAGCACTCGACGCACACTGACGTCATCGTTGGAGTTTGACTTGATTTGATCGGTTCAGATGTCGTGTCTCTTTTGAGGACTCGCGTTGCGATTATTGTATCGTCGGTTAGTAGATCGCGGTCGTGCAAGGATCACGCGTTCGGAAACACACGACGTGCTCGAAGAGAGCGCGCGGCTACGACTGATCGCCGATCGAGCGTCGACGCGCGAGCACATGGCCGCGTATCCTCTACCCCCACTGTCGACGCACGATCGAGCTGCTTCTAGGCCGACAGACGTTCCCTCGCTGCTGCTGCTGCTGCTGCTACTCCTGTTCCTGTTGCCCACCACCCACAACCCCAATGCACCCCGCAACCCACCACTGACGCAAACCGCTCGTACCCATCACTTTACCCACCTGACTTCTACACCCTTACTTTTTCCCTCATTTATAGATACTCTACTGTTTTCCTGGTCACCTTTCCACGTCGCACGCACTGCTATTTGACCGATCCAGCTAAACTACCCCCAAGTAAAAAAACAACATAAATTGTTTTTTTTTTAAATTAATGTAAGCATAATTTAGTAAAACATAACAAATTTAATCAGTTTTAAGCAATAAAAAATTTTGACCTGCTAGATCGGCCAAATACCAGTCTGTGCGTCAGTGGAAGGGATGAATTCTGTCCTTGAGGTAGTTTCAGGTTGATAGCGATTTTAGATGGAACGTTTTAATGATGGAACGTACTTTGTTCGTTATCGCTAGGATTTTTATGTAAAATACAATTTTTCTTCAGAAAATTTCTTTTCACTTTTATGCACTTATGAGACAAAATGAGTAGTTGCGATGTAAACCAGCACAAAAACTTAGAGCATCTGCGAACTCCACTTTTGCTTTGCTCCACTTTTACAACATCAGGTATGCACAAATTGACAGATGAAATGTTTTCAACAAACAGGGTAGTAACCTCAAAAATTTTTATTAGAGCATCCCATCCCTTTTGTGCAGATTTGATTTTTTTCTGACTTTTAGTTACACATCTACCAATTCAGCTTTTTAGATTTTTAAGGGATGCCCACGTAGAACCGACACAATTTTTCCGCGGGAGATGGCTCGCTTTTTCATTGATGGGATTTCGGCCGAGCTCGTTTGCGCCGCGTCGGCCACCACCGACACTCCACCGATAAATATATGATTCGTCCGGGGAGATAGGGCGCAATATGGGATCTCGTTTGATAGTCTACGAGTATCCGTCGGCCGCGAAGTTAGATACAGTTAGATCCCCCCGGTGTATGCCCAATTTTAGATTGCACCCGTCGGACGGTTATTATATTTAACGAGAATGTAAATAATTCCCCGTTTTGCCCACCCTCTTTCTCTCTCTCCTCTCGCAGACCTTCGAAGCTGCTTGCGAGAGTCAGATGGAAATTGTTGCTCAATTTAATCGTAAACGTTCAAGCAGCGGTTGTTCAATCACGAAATAATCTCTCCACCGACGCGTTTAACCGTGATTGTCTCGTCGATCCTCCATCGATTTCCTAATCTGTATAAAACGGGCAGAGATTCCAATTCGATACGCCAATAAAATTGTTTAAATACGTTCAAACTTTCCATATGGCATTCCATATGGGAAAGTCTACAGAAAAATTTGTATCTTCGACAATTAGATTTTTCAAAAATCGAGAGTGGTAGAGATAATAAAAATAATATTTATTATCTGCGAATGGAGAGTTAGGATCTTGAAAAGAATATATATTTCAAACGATTTTCGAGTTCGGTGCATTGAAATCTCCAAGATTGTTGTTGGGTAATGAAACGATTCTTCGACGAAGCAACTGGTGCGATTTCAGAGGCGTTATCGAATCGCCGGACGAATCCGGCGAAATAAAGTGTAACAGAGGTTATAAAAGCAAGTTTGGTAAACGACGGTGGTTCGAACGACGGTCGCAAACCTCGCAAACAGACGGCCATTGGAGCGGGCCACGACGCCATTAAAACCGAGCAGAAATGAGAGGCTTTGGTAAACAGCGGCGTTGCATCCAACGACCATGCAAGTCCGTGCAAATATTGATGGACAAACGTTCGTCTGTTCGCGTCGGAGACGAATCCCGAATATTAATATTAATGCGGCGTCATTACACTTGCTGATCAGCCGACCATCTAGCCCGGTTTTTCGCGGAGATCATCGGCTTTTCTGCCTTCCCCGAAACCGATTCGAATTGCCCGCCGCACACTCGAGCCGGCCGCGTGAATTTGAATAATTTATTACCCATCGGGATTCATTGCTTCTCTGTATCTGGCCGAACTCGTCGGAACATATAAATATCGCTCGTTTCCTTTGCAGAACTATCTCTTCTTGCTGCTGGTTAACGTCTCTGGCGAATAGATCGATCTACATACAGAGGGTGTACAGTGTTCGTACACCTTTTAAAATAGAATAACTTTTTTATAATTGTACCAAGCGACCAAGGATCCAAATAAAAAAGCTTTAAAAAATGTCAGTCAAGGACAATTTTGCCAGATCTTCATCAATCATGAGGTGTATAATCACGCTATGGTAGTCGTGACATATAATTTTTATACACCCTGTACAATTATAAAAAAGTTATTCCATTTTAAAAAGCGTACGAATACTTTGTACACCCACTGTAAATCTGCGATTTTTCTGCGAGAATACATGCTGAATCTCAACAGTTTTTGGGACCTGGCGAATTTGTCGACGGAATTGGTTTTAAGGAAATATCAGTAAGTAAAAAAGGATTTGAAAAATAAGGACAGTGTCGATTCCGACAATTTGCGCATCGCAGAACGAGAATGGAAACGCGTGTCCACGCGAACTCGTGCATCTTGGGAACTTCGTGCTCTCAAACGGTCCACGAAGGTTCTATCAATCTTGTAGAACTTGTTCGCACGAGGACCAAGAGGGAAATCGTTAAAACGTGTCGCTGGAACCACCATTCCCAGTCGTCCGGCCTCGAGAACCAACTCCTAGCCGAAAACTTATTCGCAAGTATTGAGAAAAAATTCGATTCTCTGTCCCCTGTTCTTCTCTTTTTCTTTTTCTACACGTAGACCGATGGGATTACTTTTCGCGGCCCTTCTAAAATGGAAGGCTTCCCGTGTCAGCTTTGTGCGCGATACGTATCGCGTTTACAGGGATTGATTGCTGGCGGGGGTTTGCTCGTTCGACGACACAGGAACGCGCGACCCGACAGTGCTGGTTTCTTTTTACCAGCCCTTTGCCCGGTGTTTTGGTGTTTTATGGTTTACCTTTGCGGTGGTGTCGATCCGCTCTTCGGATTTCGCCGATGGCGGACCTCCGGTTTGCATGGGGTAAGCCAATTTCGTTCGCGAAACCTGCCGATTGTTCTCGCTACTTGAACGCATTGGCGTCGGCTCATTGATCAATTTCGGTTATTTTAGTACCACTACTTTTTCACCCGTTAATACGTCTAACTCTGAAAATATTTATTGCAACATATCCGAAGATAAATCCGACCACTTATGTTGGATTACGCTGTCCAACAAATTTCAACCTTTTTCATGTTTCCAAATAACTGTTGGGTGGATGTTATAGAGTTTCCTGCGCTTATTCCGAATCCGCGTATTTTACAAATACCAGTGTGCATTTAAAACCCATATCCAATAACTTATTTTACCCAAGTCTATTTATTTTATTTTACGAAAGTTTCCACGGAGATCTGCAGTTATTAATAAAATTTTACTAATAACTAACCAGTTATTGATAATAATTTATAAGATCTATTTGTTTAACGATGACAGTATGTTCAAAGAAGCATAATTACGGGTTTTTAAATCTAAAAATCCAGTGAAATCCTTATCAATTTAAACTGACAGGTAGCAAAAATAATTTTGTCCGTGTTTTCGTGCGGCGGATGCGATCCCATCGCTAACGGGCGGTCGATAACGCGAGTATCGACGGGCAGACGGCTGGATTATCGACGCCGTCGCGAGATTTCCAGTCATTGACACGGTGTATGTACTCGGCGACTCGTCACGCGAGTTTTTGCGCAACACCGGCGACGTAACTCGACGTAACGCGCGCCGTTCGATATGGTGCACGCGCGAGAAATCGTGCCGCGAATCGAGAACGCCCCTTTTGCGGTACTCCGAAGGAAACCTTGAATTCCCTTGAAAATATCTCGGTCCGAGACTCTCGCGAAACTTTCCACAAGCTTTAACGCTCCTTCTCTTCCCTTGGCCAAGACCCTCGGGGAATCATCGTTGTTTTTGCAAATCTCTGCGCGGAAACTAATTTACCAATTAGCGGTGCTGCTGGAGTACAACTGTATCGGACGTGTGTATAATGTAACACGTTCAACTTCTATTCGACTTCTTTTAGTTATTTCACTCTCTTCTGGGAGCACTGCGAAGTACTTTAACCCTTAACGAGAACCCCACAGCACAGTCGCCAGATTACGATTGTCCCCACTTTACGACCGGTCACGTGACGCTGTTTGTCCGGTACTGAGAGAGAGGATAACTTTTTCCTCTTAATTTGTGCTACTGGCTAGAACTGGCTAGGAATAGTGTAATAATAAAAGCTTATTAGTAGACTGCGGATCTTTATGCAAAATAACAATTGTCCGCAGCGATTGCAAGAAATCCAAACTAAATATTCCTTCTATTCTTAATAATTTGAATAGATGAGAAATAATGTGCTTAATTTGCCTATAATAAAAAAGATAGTAGATATAAATGTACTATCAAATCTGCAAGACTGCGAACGATAGTGACGCAAGTACAGTAGAACCTCGATTAACCGAATCTCGATAATAAACAAATTGTAAGCTATTGTTCATTTTGCGCCACCCGGTATATTCTTAATGTTCTTCACAAGCGGTTCGTTGCCAACGATAAGTGGACATAAAAAACGAAACGAACAAAGAACAGTCTCGTCAGGTCCGTCGCTGGCAAAAGACGTTTAAATAAAGTTGATTCACGCTTATGGCATTTATCGTTTTAATCTCGGTCATCTCTGACAAAATATGCGTTTAACTATGATTGTATTATGAAGGGAAATAAATGTTCAAAAACGAGAACGTTCCTTTGGAATATAAAGTACATTTTAATTATGTCCCTCGGGTCTCGATTATGCGTCGGACCTTAATTTATCCTGTTTGTCTCCCGATCAAATCGGTTAATCGAGGTCCTACTGTATTTCAATATTAATATGCTAATCGCAGAACATTCCGCGTCCTTTTAATCGTTCGCAACTGTTTCGAACAATTTTCAAGAGTGATTTCCCGCTGCGCGTTACACGAACGATTTCCTAGATCGTGGAGAAATACGGTCGGCCTCGCGGTAAGGGCTGCGTTGGGCAGAGATAAAAGCCGTGAATTTCGCGAAAGTAACCTTTTTTATTGCACGGCCATTGTGGGGTTCGCGTGCCGATGCTCGGTGTAAATGCACAAACATCCGCAGCGCGGTGATAAGCCGGTCTATTGTGAAACCCTTGGTCCGCGGATGCTAATGGGACGTCGATTAACGCATTCTCCTGGGCGAGAGCCGATAAACCACCGATGAACAGATAAGCATTCCTCCTTTGTTGCTGCGATGAATTACGGGCCGCTCGTTAAGTGGACGGCTAATGAGAATTTAAAACATCGACGTCCCGCGCGTGGAGGGGAGGGCTGATGAATAAACAAGCGAAAACCTCCGATCGTTTACGGGACGATCAGTTTCTCTTTTGCCAAGGCTGCGGGATGCAATCCACGGACCAGTGAAAGGACGTCTCGTTCTTCGTCGACGAGTGACTATACTGTACGGAAAAAATTCATTGCAGCCGAAGATGCACTTTATTAGTTCTCCAGAGAAGGGGTGAATTTTTTACCACGTTTTTATTAGCTCGCATTCTTGTTTGTCTTTTTGTTCGGTGCAAATCTTGCAATTGATTTTTTAAACTAACTCCCCGATGAGCTAGAGACCTAATATTCAAAAAAAAATTTTTTTTAAAGTCTATCCGTTTAAGTTATCATACAAATTCACCCCTTCTCTGGAGAACTAATAAAGTGCATCTTCGGCTGCGATGAATTTTTCCCGTGCAGTGTGCAGTAGCTCGTCAACGAAGAACGAGACGTCCTTTCACTGGTACTTAATGGAGCACTTTGCACAATTTTGTGACGGTCTTGATGCACCTTAGTTTACAAGTCTATTACAATTGCTCGAAGTCATACTATCATTCTATGGAATTCTATGGAATTTCATTGTACGACTTCCAGGAATTGCAATAGACTTGTAAAATAAGGTGCATCAAGATCGTCACAAAATCGTGGAGAATGCTCCATTAAGTTGATAGGTGAGTTGGTGGATTTGTAGAGAAATGGACATGACTACACGGAGCATGGAGGGTATTAATTTAAGGAATCCGAACGAACGGGAGAATCACAAGGAAAACACGTGCAAGCAAAGAGAGAAGATTGGACCAGGTCGTAGCAGTTAGGGTCCATTTAAGGACGAACGGGCTGGAACCCGGTGTTTTCCAGGAATAGCGAGCGAGCGTGAGGAACGGACAAGGGTCGTGATCAAAAAGGAAGCGTCCTTTATTTCCGAGGAGCGTGGAGCAACGAACGGGACGGTGAAATATACGGTCGCCACGTATCTGCTCTGACGACCGCGGCGGACAAAGAGCCCTGGCACTCCAGGCTATTTGCTCTCCGTGATATTTGTAAGCTGGCAAGGGGAGAAGCTCTGGACACGCCGCCGCTTTTGACAATGAGAGCGGGCGATCAGCGACAGAGAGACAGAGAGCTGCAAGAAAGAACGAATAGAAAGTGGTAAGAGAGAAGAAACGCAGAGAGTGGAAGGAATAGAGAGGGCCGGCACAAGTGTCCCGTGAGCGATCACCGTAATGGATACCCTGAAATTAACGACTCGATTCGCGGACCAAAATTATCCTCGCAATAAACGCGTCCCAGCCTCCTGTCTTCTCGCGAACTTTCGCGAACAGCCGCCGTTTGCCGACGCCACTCGAACGCCGATTTAAACGCGGGAAAATGGAACGGCAAGATGGCGGCCGGCCCGCTCGGTGATTCTCTCTGTCCTACACCACTTCGCAATTTCGGAGACCCGTTGCGACGTTAATTGGACAGGGAAACGATAATTTCGCGCCTCTACGCGAACTCCGCCGCGGAGCCATTTGTTTTCTCCCCGGAATTTTCCTTGCCGCGAAATCGTTTCGCTGACTTCATTCGGGTTCGGTCGAATGCGCTCGCTGACGGAAAAAACTGTAGTTAAGGACGAAGCCTGAAACTTCTTGATACAGATAAATTATTAGTATTTTTTTACTGAAAACAAGAGATAAATAACAATTCTGTCGCTGCAGCATTTTATTCTTTGCGATATATACCAAAATGTTCGCTATGATTCAAAGATCGTCGCTCGTCCAAGAGGTTAAGGAGTTGGACTACCAGCGGTAGACCAGAGTTCGCGAATCCCCGTCAGGTAAGAAAGATTTTTCTTCCGTCAAAAAATGTTTCATTTTATTCGACTTCCGTAACGCTAGAAAATTGAAAAGAAGTTTCACCTAAATAAACCGATAAAGCGCGTAATTAATTCTCGGCATCCTTCAATGAACAACGCCAAATAGAATCGTCTTGTAAATCGTTTGTAAGAAAGGCTCACAGCCGAACGATCACGAACGGCGGTGCATGCACGACGAGGGTGAACTGCATAAGAGACACAGTGCATCCAGCAATGCTGAAGCAAGAAGTAAGACGATGATCGTGGCAGTTACGTAAGACGGACGAAATGGTACGTGGAAGTGAAACGTCGCCGTCCGACTTTATGTGTATTACAGAAGAGAGAGATTCCTGGTTGTGCATTTATCGTCCGCCAATCACCGAGTCGCGATCGCGGATCACAGACAGCGTCCATTATGCCGGAGCCTCCTCTCTCGAGGCAACAGCGATAAATTATCCGTTCAGCTATGCCCACTGGATGACAAATCGTCGACAGGTGGCTCCACGAAATCGTCTTCCCTCCGAATATCCACAGATCGCCTTGGTCAATCCTCGCCCTGCATTGTTCCCTCTTGGTCCCTCATTAACGGGAAACAGAGATTTTGTTACGCGAAGCTGAACAATAAATATACCGTAGTACGTTTGCACCGGAACAAAATTTACATCGTCCAGGTGTCGTCGAGCAAAATTCTTCGACGATGTTCTACGGAATTTGAAGCTATTCGAGAATGAAGTATCGATATATCGACCAAGTTTATTATTTTTATAAATTCTAAGATTTAAGTAATATATGATAACAAAGGTTATTTAATAAAATATTAAATTGTGGTAATTATTTTTGAATAAATTAATTTTATTTATATAAAATTGTATTGTGAAAGATATTTAATTAAATTTTTAAAAGTAAAATTTATTTTTGTATCTTTTGTACCAGGGTTAATTAAATTTAAAATATATTTTAATATTAATCTCGAACATAAATCAGCTAATTGAATAAAATTTGTTTGTGACATCAAAATTATAAACATTTAATTTGGTGTAAAATGTAATTCGAATTTTCATTTATTTATTATTCGAGACAATTGTTAGCGGATAATGAAGTTCTCGGTATTAAAGGCTTTATACATTCTTTAATATTTCAGATCCAGAACATTGTTCGTGAATGTTTAATAGAGTCGGTGTGTCGTGGTTTAGTTGTCGATGAGGTGAACGACAATTATATCTTAATCAATTATACATTATTATGTATATTCGCCATTATCTGGCGCGACTTGTCTGTCGTTTATTCGGTCGGTCGAGTCATTAGGATGATAAATGCATCGTTAGCGGTTGTTCCCAGAAACAAATTATTTACGATCTAAATAGATCGCGCTTACTATTATTCGTACAAACAGCGATTTTCTTTCAGAGTCTGATGGTTTGTTCTTCGTAGAAATATTGTAATATTTCGTGTCTTCCTGTGTTTTTCTATGAACGGGCTAAAACTTATGTAGACCAACAATGTCCTACTACATCCTACAACAATATCAATATCCACTTAAATTACGTAATTACATCAAAATAGCCAACAACGGAATATGGATTACTATTCTGAAATTTCGATATGGATCTCCGTACTTTCTTAACTTTCTTTTCCTGCAAGTATAACGCGGCGAAAGCGCGTGTGTTTGAAATTTGTGTTACGTGAATGTAATGGGCGTCGCGTAATCGATCTAGATTACTAGCCTGCAGATCTGTAATCAAAGTGAACATTTTCTTCATCGATCGTAAGAAATCGGGGCCAAATATTTTTCGCCCTTTAAAAATTGTATACAGTCCAAAATAATAAATTTCACTAATACATTTTTTCCATAAACGCATCAAATCCACAGTCGATCGTGAAGATTTCCCTTATGGTATCGAAAGAATTCATTGAGACGTTCAAGGGGTGATTCTCGGATTTCGAAATTCGCGCGAAAGTGAAAGATGAGGGATAGATCGCGATCGGTCATGGATCGCGAAACTTCCCGTTGTGCAACTGCAACGTTGACAGAGGATCGACTTTCCGTAGCCGATAAAAGTGGGCTTGGGAAGCCAGCTGATGGATTAAAACGAAAAAGCACGGCGACTCGACCGGATACGGGACGATCAATCAATATCCAGCTGGGACAAATATAGTGACGGGTTTTTGGCTGCTTTCGGCCCGTCTGGCAACCTTCGATTACTGTCATTAATTATTTTTTCCTGTCTCTACCAAACGACATTTCGGGACAACTAATTTCTGGACGGTGGCTTCGAGCATTCTACCAGACAAACGTCACTCGAACAAGACGAGACAGTTTCTCATTGTTTTCTACTTCCGTTAATAAATATTTTTAGTAACTATTTTACCAACGCGCGTATCAATAGTAAAATCTTCTGGAAGCTTTTCGAATTTTTTATTCGTTAATTGATGCTGCAGAAAAATTTTAGTCTTCGAATGCAACAAAGATTCGCCCATTCTGCGGGCATTGTCTTTGATAAAGGATTTTCGTTGGCGAAAATAACGTTGGAATAATTATGAACTACACTCCTGGGATCTCCTATCGCAATCGCACGGTCAGCAAATGAAGTTGAATAATGCAAATTGTCCGAATAAAAATTAAAAATGAAACGCCACGTGCCTGTGGACACTGCGTGCTTAATGAGCCGATAATAACGAGTATGCCGGAAGAAACTCGAGCGAGGAATATGTGTATATCGATGACCCATCCGTCCACCGTTGCATGAGAAATCGCCGAATGTTTGATATTATTATTATTTTCCGTTGTTTGCCGTTCGAATTTTAATGCATGATTAATAGCCCGGCAAAATGGGCTACGGGTATGTAAACGCGAGATTCATTAAGGAAACAATTTTTCGTGTTTGCACGGGACCTAATTGCGATGCAAAATTAAGCAGACTCAACGAGCCCTAACCCCGCGTTCAACCCTTAAGCCTTGTTTCTATGCATACGAAGGGCGTGCCAGGCATTATTCAGAAGAATGCCAGGAGCAAACAACGCCGGGGAGAAGTTTGCAACTGTAATTCGGCAAGAAAAAGTGTCGGGATTAAGTGTTCGCCGTCGCGGAAATATCTCCGCAATTGAAACCGGTTTCAATTCCACCGAGACTACAAGCGGGCTGCTTAAATTCAATTCTGGCTGCAATTCCTGTAATCTCGGGAAATTCGTCGACTATCAAACAAGGGCTACGTTTTAGAGGAGAAAATTAAGTTTGTTCATTGTAACAGTTTCATAATATTATAATAATAATAAAATTATATTATATAATATTATAATTATATCAAACTATAAAACTATCAAGCAAGGGCTACGTTTTCGAGAGCAAAATTAAGTTTGAAAATATATAATAATATTTTTATAACTTACTTCGACATCATATGTTGTTTTTTAAATCCTTCTAAAATTTTTAATAAATCTTCTTAATTTAATCTTCTAGATCAGCCGCTCGAATCGCTGCCGGTTGGAGCATAAGTGGACACGCGTTGAAAACTAATTGTTTAAAATTCGAGCAGTAGGTTTGCACAGGCGTCTATTAAACTTTCTCATTTTGGGAGGAGGGTGAAAAAAGGAGAGCAGAAAATTTGCTGCGAACTTTGCAGATGATCAGCGAGCGATGGGAAAGTGGAGTGTATTTTCGGGCCAGGCCTATCACCGGCTGACAGTGCAACCGTTTTCAATGAACGATGAGTGGTATTGCGGACGTCGACGCGAACGTTCATTCTGATCTTAAAATCGCGTGGTTGAAAGCCCGGTCGGCGTAGCACGGGAACGAGAACGCGAACGGCAATTAGGGTAAAATGCCAAAAACGTCGGGGCACGGGGGATCATCCATCAGGCGACGTTGAATTATTGGTGGGTATCGCGAACGTCCAAATACGTGATTAGGTGAGACTGATTATAAATCACCCGGCGAATTATTTATATCTTTCCCCTGTAATTGTGCTAAATATACAATCGCGGGAGGGCATGAGCTGGGTTGACGGGCAAATATGCCTAACAGCTGTTAAGAAAGTTAAGCAGGGCTGTTGTTGGGCATGGGCTACTTAATCATTTTCTAACAAAGCTTTGGCACAACTATAGAAGACTCTTGGGCTTCGTTTAACAATATAAGACTCGGGGTCTGTCAGAAGTATCCAAAACCCCTTCGAAATAGTTTCACAAACTTCAAGGATCCTTCGTGAACTCTGATGGTCACCTACGGTCTCCTTGATTTTTTCAAAAAGCATTGTGGGACTCTCAGGATCTCTGAGGGCAAGCATTTGCCATTAATAGTCACTTAGGTATGCTGACAATCTTCTGGAAGAAACTTTAGGGCTCCTAGAATTTTTAATGGACTCCGAAAATATTCCAAAGGATCTCTCAGGGCTCTCAGAGATCCTGAGAATTTTTAATATACTTGGACGGACTCTCCGCGAATCTGGAAATCTTCAGAAGGATCTTTCAGTGCTCTCAGCGTTTCCGAGGATCCTTAATGGTTCTAAAGGATATCTTAAAAAGTTCTCAGGAACTCAATGGGTAAATTAAAGATCCTTGAGGTCTGCATAAAACGATGGGACTCCTTTGAAGGGTTTTTGAAGAATTACAAGAACACCGAGGATTATCCTACGAATTCGAGGAAGTCTTTCAAAGGTTCTGGTGTCTTTCATGAGTTCGAGACGAGTTGCAGCGTATTTTAAAGGCTTTTCGAAGACGCAAAGGATCAAGCAAAAATCTTGAATGAAGTTTGAACCATAGGTCCTCCTCTAATGGAACTTTTAATGGACTCTCCCGGTGCTTTGAAGATCACCACGGTTCTTGGGCCCACCATTCAACGGTAAGTATCTTTCGGAGACATTAATTCGATCGTTTTCCACGGTCGGAGAGATTGCGAGATTTCCATGGAGTCCGAGAGACGATCCACGGGCCCCGCGACTCCTCGCGATCGAGAAAATTTACGAGTACAAGGAAGATGAATGAACTCCGCGCCGAAGCGACGATTTCTTTGATGTGTCGTCTCGGTCGTTTTGCTCGGGCCTCGGCTACGCTTAGGTATACACGGCGGAGTTCGCGCGAGTAAAAGTTTCCACGTAAAAATAACGCGGTCATGCTGCAGCCAGATGCTCGGGGATCATGACCTACCTCATCCGTTCGTGCACGCTCCTCTTCCTCGTTCGCCGAGTCACTTTGCGATTATGCGATCGTCGGCCGTGGGAAACTTACTCCATTATCTGTATTCAACAGTCTAGAAATATGTTCTACAATCGACACGGTTCTTAACGCTCCGTAATATACAACGGATTTTATGCGTTAGTGACTAGAATTTTCGTAACATTCTCACACCTCGCGAATCTTGTAATTATTGTAAATGGTATTTAAAAACTTTTTAAAACACACGCTTACATTAAAATGCACTAAACGGGAGAAAATAATATTTTTGGACATTAGTGACCATAAATAAAAGCGTGCAGCGCCCACGAGTATTACGTGGGTTTTAAAAAGTTTTTTTTTATATATTTTTTTGTTTTCTACTTTTTAGTCTTTTTTAAATCAAAAGCAAGATATAGTAATACTAGTAGAAATAGTAAGATATAGAAACGCAAGATATGGATATACGCGAGATACAATGAGGGGATGGCTCCGAGAGACGAGAAGTCTCTTGATAGAATCTGAAATTGTCCGAAATGGAACTAAATGAACGGAACATCACACTGAGCTCCTTCGGTGCGAAGTGGGTCAGTGGAGTGGGGATGCGCAGGAGTGGGAACGCGATGCCGTACTACCAAGCATATTTAGTGAGGCCCAGGTTCGATTCCCGCTAAGACCCTACATTTTTGATCTCCTAAACGCACAGTTTTTTTAAAATTTGTTGTTTTAATATTGCATTGTCATCCAGTTCTGAACTATGTTTGAAGCTAATATAAGCGTGGTAATAATGTTGATTTTGCACGAAGGTCCCCTGTCTTAGATAAGATAAGATAATCTGAAAGCGGCCGATTTTAATCTAAGGAAAATGTAATTGGACTAGGAAATCAAGATGAACAATTTACTTTTTCCATGGCACAAAATGGACGAATAGAAATAAATGTTCGTGTTGTACGGTTCAGCAAATAGCAAGGATTTTAAGATGATTCGGTCGGCTACTTTCGGGGCATCGTAAGCGAACGCAGAATTTTCTATTCGTTTATTCCACCGTGGCAATTAATTGGATTGGAAGGAACGCATCGCGACGCGGGGTGGTTAATGTTTTTAATTAAAAGCCGGCAAGAGACACCGGGAGAACCGAAGATCGATCGTTCATCCCCGACGGCGTGAGCGCGAACGAAAACGAAAGGAAATGGAACGGACTCGCCGTTAAAAATAACAAAGAGTCTTTAAATCAGATGCACCGCGCATGTGGAACACGACCTACTCTAAATCACGAAGGTAAATATTATCGAACGATACCTCCTTTCGATCGCCGCGGATGTTTCGCTTTCTACGTCCCCGTTTCGGTATTATCTCTGCTCGTCATATTTTCCTTATCGACCAAAAGAAACGTCGAAAAAGAAAGATGACTTGTTTCCTATGGCTCTTTTTATCATACTTCAAAAACGATGTCGACATTGATGTTCGCGCTTCAAAGAACCTGTTAGTTCGTCAGGATGAAAAATTTCAAAAGTCCGCCCTTTGTATAGCATAAAGTATCTCGGTTCATTTTTCTTTTGAATCTTTGGAGATCAAAATTTCTTTTTGTTTCTTCTACCGAAGACTCGACGGAAAGTCAGCCCTTAGAAAATACCACATTATTATTAAACCTACTAGAGACTGGAATAAAGCTACTATTAGACTCCGAATCTTTATCTCTATGTACAGGGTGTCCCAAAATTCCTTCAAAATCCGGAAATGGCAGGTTGTTGAAATCATTACAAGCAACGATTCCCTTTGTAAAAATGTCGCTCGTGGCTTTGTTAATAACTTTTTATCGATTGATTCTGGCTCGACCAATCGCGACGCCACACTAAGCGGGAGTTTTTCGTTAATAACTCCTTAATAAAGCCGCGGACGCCATTTTTGCAAAGGAAAATGTTGCTTCAAATGATCTAAGGAACCTCCCGGGTGTTGAAGGAATTTTTAGAACGGCAGAACACAGAAAGCTGGGGTTTCATCCATTAGACGCGGCGTTTCTTCGGGAAGGTTTCAGAGCAATCCGCATTCTGTTTGCACACTCCAAAATTTAATTACGTTAATAATCAACCAGGATTCGTTATTGCACGTGGACAAAGTCGCGAGTATAGCTAGTCTTTATATAAAAAACAATTTTCTACGTCCATTACAAGGTACTGGATTGCAAAAAATTGATCCTCGACAAAGCTGTAGAGAAATTCGAACTTTCGCGCTTTATTCGGACAAACGAACATCGTTCGTATCGCAGAATCGAGTAACCGCGTCATTGAGCATCCCTCTCGAAGCACAACGGCCAAGAAACCCTATTCGAGTACCAAGAAACAATTTAATGATCGATGCCACTCGCGGAATCAGAGGAAAGTTGCTGGGCAAAACTCGAAGAAGCTGCAGCGATATTTCGCGGTTGCAGAACCGGAAGTTGCCGCAGCATCCGAGGATCCGTCGGTAGCATGTGCGGCGTTCTGCGGTCTGGGATTCGGCGTTCTGCAGTGCAGTAAACGGGACAACGACGGGAACGCATAAGCTTAGCCTCTTTCATCCGCGCCGCAGAGACACAAGTACCATATTTCGGGGTTTGTGCAGTGTCCCGACCACGTCCGCCATTTTTCATGATTCGCGCAAAGGGAGAGGAAGGTCAGAGGAGATCTGCGAAATCCCGGAACGGCGCATAATGACAGCCTCGACGGCGACAACGAAGAATTTTCGCGGTGAAAAATCTGATTTCTTATGGCCGACTTCCCGCAGCTCTAAATAGCTCGGTCGACGGGAAATTGTTGGCTCGTTCAGCCCTACCCCGCCCTCGCCATCAAAATGCATCGGGAACTTAACAATAAGGTAGTTCGAGAACGATTTCAGCCAATCTTTTCCCTTATTCGACGAGGATTTTAAAATTCTCCATTAAGTGCCGCCCTCTATGGTTTACTATTATCGGTATTTTACTTCACGAAGTCGTTCCTCGGTAATGGACCACGCGAATAACCAGGTTGGTCTGGGGCCGGCTCGATACGCGGCTTGCATCGAAGTTACCCGACGTGAATAGGGGACTTTTATTTTCCCAAGTTGCCTAGTTAGCAATTTATCGTATTTTCTTCCGAACCCCCGCACAGTGGGAGATTTGGCAGTATCTTGAAATTTTTTAATGTCTTGTATTTGATGTAACCGATTTTGACACAAATGCATGAAATTAACAATACGATCGTGATACTAGGATCTTTTCTGCGACTGTTCTCTGAGGAGCGTGTGGGAGTCATTTAATTACACAGTTTCTGATGAATTAATTAAATATATAGCTGTTGCATTGGCAACAATAAAAAGATTGTATTTTTTAATATACATTATTCTTTTACACATAGCAAACGCAAATTTTCTCCTGAAACTTGTCCATTCTGGATCAAAACGCCGAGAATTTTCTAAATTGCAAAATTGCTTGTTTTAATAATTGATCGAACCTGTGCGCCGAAATCATCACACAATTTTTAATAAAAAAAATTGACGTGTCTACGCGCAGTGCCTTTAAAAATCTGTTTAAAAAAGTAGATGAATACAGCGGTCCGTGGACTTTAACATCATCAATGATATAATTTAAAAATGATGCACTGTCCGAGGGTTAAAGAAGCATTAATCTTCGGATTGGTATCTCGGCGAGCTCGGCAATTTCCGTCTGCGAACTCGGTGAGCCCTGTCCGATGGAATATCGGGCCAATGCCGTCTATTCGACGATATTTCGCGAAACATAGCGAAATGATCAACCCTTTCAAGATATTTCAGAAACACTCGGCGAGCGACGCTTCCTTCGTCGGAGTAGACCCGCGTCGAGAACTCGCAGGAAAGAGGAGACTGCGAATGCTCATCACGATCCATCGCCGTGCCTTTTCGGCGGCTGTCTACCTCTTCCCTTTTTCGTTTCAACCCTCCGCGGAAATATCGGGGCTGACGCCGCGTAATTTGGGGAGAACGCTCCCGAACAATGTTCGTCGAGATGGGAATGCGCGCTCCAGTTTGTACTCTTCCTATTTCGATGATCTTCCTCGAGAATCGAATAAAAACACTGAATGGAGAGCGCGCGAGGAGAAAAGTGAATTAAAGACATTTCGCCACATGTGTTGTCGGAACTAGAGCTGGGACTTGGGGGTTCCCCCGGTACTCGGGTTACCCGTGAGATAACTGGGTTATTGAAACTTTCAAAATCAATATAATGTTCGATTATAATCGATTCGATATGATTCAATATTGGTATGTTCAGTTTGTGTAAGAAACTGTTGTTTACTTGTTCGACACATCATTCTATTTTTCTAGCCGGTGATTGTCACTTGACGTGTGACATTTAAAATTCAGTTCAGTTAATTTTGTTTATTCAATTACATAATCTAATATTAGGTACAGGAAAATTACTTGGGCAAACAACATCCCAACAAAAACATCATGTGAACAGGAGTCAAGTTCACTATGGCCGTAAAAAGTTGTAAGATCAAACAAAATACGGCCAAGTTCGTTAGCTTAGTTTGAAAGTAAAAATTAGTTTAAAAGAACGCTATTCAATTATTACAGAGTTACGTGGAGGACAAAATAATCGAAACTTGGCCGCTACCTAACACCTTTTATGGCCATTGGTTAAAAAGTAACGGCCAAGTTTCAATTATTTATTATAAATAGCGTTCTCTTAAACTGTTTTCAGAAACACTTTTTCCAGTATTGCAAGAGGTATTTCTAAGCCAACGAACTTGGCCGTATTTTGTTTGATCTCAATTATTTACGGCCATAGGAACTCGGCTCCTGTTTACAGGATGTTTTTCTTGGAATGCCATATACCCAAGTAAAAGTTGGAGCTCTAGTCCAAACAACAGTTTCCCTACCAAGGAAGATTTTCAAAAATCTCGAACATAATTCCAAGGGTACGCTATATTCGCAATCAATCTGGGAATGCGGGGTGCGTCATGGAACCTCTCGAAGAAGTGAAGCAGAAGTCACAAGAACGTTCGAAGAGCCAGATTTCAGCCTCCATTGTCGTTCCAGTTAATCATTGGCGGTGCACCCGGTTGAATCACGGTTATAAACGAACAAAAAATATGCCGGGTTTGCGGAACTCCGGAGCCCGACGAATTCGAGCCATCCTAAGAGCGCGGATATACGTCTGGACCGTCAGAACGACGTAGTTTCCGAGAAATCATGCGACAGCTGTTCCCTGAGGTTCTTTGGGGTATCGGCGCTGCGATCGTTGACCGTTCCGAATTATCTGGAATCCGTTTCTCTTTCTCGCTCGGCGTCCTTTTCTCTGGCGAGCCTCCCCGGTTTCATGCGTGACCCGGGCCAGTCGTGTGTCCTGTTCGCGGGAGGGCATTTGCAATTGGCAAGGGAGACAAATGCGGCGGAGCAGAAATTGGCCGTGGCACGTCAGAGCTGGACAGCGGGGAGAGACACAGAGCGAGAGACGAAGCGAGACGATCACAGCGACTTCGAGTATGTCCGTGCCAGACTCCGAGTTATTCGCATAACCGTCCTCCTACCGCCGGCCTCTTTCCGATACGACCGCCTATCTTCAAGTTTCCGCGAAGAGAACCCGGCCCCTCAGTTCACAGTGGGCTGGGAACCCGATTTTTTCTGGCCCAAATTATTTTACCGTTATTCCAAGGTTTAAGGTCGTACACAGTACATTGATGTTGTCGACGCACTGGTTCGATCAATCTACAGGGTGTCCGAATTTAAATGATTGGCAAAACTTCAGGGGCGTGTAGCCCCATCAGATTTCGTAGAAAAAGGAATGCCGATCAACCTTTGAATTAGAAAATTAGAACCGAATAAGAAAAAAAGATGGCAACCGGAGACAGGAAGGAGCAAAGTAAAGAGACTTTGAACGAGTGAGAGAGATGGTGTAAGTAGACTCCAGGATATTCAAGGAGACACGCAAGGATGACAGGATTACGGGGCCAGGATTGCGGATATTTCGGCGTCCCGACGCTTTCACCGAGTAATATTTGGTCGCCGATCCACGAAGTAGCTTTGATGTTCTGACGAGCAACGGGGGTCTTTCCGCAGCCTCCGCTCTAAGGATACACGGCACGCCGAGACCATAATTACGGCAACGGTCGTGGTTTATTAAATTTCTTCTTTATGACTGAACGTTACTCGGTTCCTGTATGGGATATTCCTATTATATATTGCCTGCCGTACTCGCTTAACTTCCACTTTCAAAAGAACAAGGATCCCCGGTACGTTTCAACAACCTACTTCAGGCGAACTGGAATTACGGAAAAATTGATTTTACCCATTAGGAAAATTGGCGACTCTTATGCTACGATCTTGAAAGCGTAACAACGAAGACTGCACAAGAGGTGCCATTACCGACAGAAAGGAAGGTGAAGAGCACAATATCGTTAGCCAAACTTCTCAAAGTATAAATATAAAAAAACACAAGCATTCGGGAGCTTCGTTCCTGCACGGGTGTATCATCCCCAATAATAAAACTGAATAGATCACAGTGAGACTAGATCAGTCTACCAGAGCAAGGTTAAATCGATCAAATCGGACCTAGATCCTCCAAGATCCTCGACCCAGATGATCGACAGATCTCTCGCAAAGGCGCCGAGGCTTAAGGCGAACGGACGTTTCCTCGACGACATAACCGCAACGTGTAAATGCCAGGACACGCATTAGCATCCGGATGGTAAGATAAATCGGGAGAACCGTTGAGAATACATCAGGCTGTCGCCAACTGTTCTAAACCGTGCGAAATCCCTAGTCAACCGAAATATCCACGGGCTGAAAAGCCCGCGCCGTTTGTTATTGAGACATTGTCTTCCCGCGATGCCCTCCATCGCCGATGATGGATCGGGGAACTGGATGAAGGAACCGTGAAGGTTCTCTCTCTCTCTCTCTCTTTGTGTGTGTGTGACTCCCATCACCAAAACCATGTCATGCGTGATTTACACCGTGAAAAATGAACGCGAGCAAGGTGATGGAATCGCGGTCGTCGCTTTCCGCACTGGGTGCCATTTCCGTAAAATGAGCGAACATAATACTTCACGAAGGTATATTGATCTAATGTTACTAAGCAATTTTGCAAATTACTACAAAATTTTCAACGTTTGGGTCTAGTTTTACACCATTTTTAAGAAAAATTTTTGTTTATGTAATTGCATCTGTAAAAATTAAATCAATGTAAATTATGTAACAAAAACCCAAAAGTTCTAAAAACACACCTACTTGCCAAGTGAATAAATTATTTTTGAGTCTTAATCTTTTTGTAACCACGCACTGGCTGGCTACATGCCAGTAATAAAATAAAATGATTTGTAGTAAATAGTAAACATACTATGGTCGTAGCTAAAGTAAACATAGTAAGGTCCTTCAATGTTATTGTTATTCAGCATTCTTATTTACGAAAAGTGTGATATGATCACGATTTACTAAAAACGAAATGTTTTTTCGCATCGTATCAGCCCCATTGTACCATTCAACTTCGTCCTTACCATATTTTACGTATCTTCAGAAACAGCAAAAATATTTGAGATACAAACGTTAGGTGACCCTGTATAATGTTAATAGTTCTATCGTTAGAGTTGACACAGTCAAATAAACAGTATTGAGTTTCTGTAAAAGAAAGATTAATTTATTTGTATAGTGGGTGTACAAAATGTTCGTACACCCATATCTAATAATATATATACACGAATATATAATTCTGTTGTATTCTATTCAAATTAATCAAGTGCACTTTACAAATATAAAATTTTTTTTGGAATTATAAAACCATTAGCGAGTATCAATTTTTTGAATTTCGTAAAGAGCGCAAGAAATTCCCAAGTGGTTTTCCCACCCCTTGTCTTCATCCCCCAAACCTCAAACACACCGAGGAACCGCGGTAAATCGCGTCGAAACGTCCTCGTCCGAGAACCGCGCCGGAAGTTCCATCGGATCGACATGAACCAGTCACCTTGTCGCTCGGTTATGAAAACCGACGCAGCAATCCCCTGCAGAGGAGGTCTCCTCAAGAGGGATGTCTTTCCTCCATCGTCATCCCCCAATGTCCCGACAGACACGCGGAATCCAATAAACCAGACCGGCGAGAAGTTTTTGGGGAGGAATGCCGACGAGACTCGAGGGACATCGTCCGTAAGACGAGTCGGGAAGTTGGGCGACAATTAAGGGTGATTTGGGCGGAGTTAAGGCTTTTACCGTTGGATTTAATCGGTGTTGATGGTTCGCGAGTTTGTACTGCGGAATTGTTACAGTTTCGTCCCTCGATTCACAATTTTCTCGGTGGAGGTGACGTGGAGGGGTTGAAGACCACATATACAGCAAACATGTCCCGGATCAGCTCTAGATCGAACTCAATAAGAAAATCAAGAAGCAAATGGTCCTCCTACATAGAAACAAAGCAACAATGGGGACAAACGAAGTATTCACCACTTTGCCCACCCTGTTCCCAATTTCCTGAGGTGACGCAGAGGGGTTGAGGAGTCTCACTCGTACACCTGACGCGGTCGATAACTCGAATAAAAATCGCCAGGGTCCTCTCTCGCCTCGGAACCTCGTGGAAACCGGGCACTAGGTTTGGCAACGGGCCAGCACTCGCTCGCTCGAGGGATCCTACTGATTTCGGGGGTGGGAACGGGGACGGGAGGTGTGGGAGGCGGGGACGGAGGCGCCTGGGCGTCCCCAGGGGCAACAGGTACCCACACACCCGCAGCCATAAGCTTTTCCTCACGGCGGAGATGTGCCCGGCCACGTGCTCGAGCTAAATATAATGTCCGGCCACTGTGTTCTCCTACCTGGCCCTGCCACCCCCGCGATGCTCCACTGTCCTCTATCGGGAGCGAACTTCTGCCTGGATCCTCGATGTATAATACCGTCGATCAAGTAAAAGTCTCTTCCGAAACATTGTGCTTCGATCGCATTGTGGTCTGGTTTAAAACCAATATTTTTGAACAGTTTCTAGCACTTTATGAAAATCCCTGAACAATTCCAGTCTCTGCAAACTAGTAAGCACCTCCATGACGATTCATAGGGCGTCAATAAAAATCCGCAGTATACGTGAGTTGCTTTTAAGACTCGGTTTAGTATTAAATTGTAGAGGAACGATATACAGTAAACACTCATTATTAGTCCGAATTACTCCGGGGCGGTAGACGCAGTCATAAAATAATCAAGTCAGGGCCACGATATAAGTCTGTGAAAAACAGAGCTGTTGGACTAATAATGAGCGTTTACTGTATGAAGCAATGATAAACGAAAATGCCAGGAGCGTGTTCGAAATTGTTCTGCCGCGACGGAGCTATTTATTGATTCTACCGCAAAAAGCTCACTGTCAGTGGAACATTTCCCTGTCAAACATTCGGACAGCGAGGGAATAGTATCTCGTTCAGGCGACGAGAAGAAATTAGACTGTAACACATTTAGCGCCACCCCCCGCGGTCTCAGAACGTTACAGCGGGGGATGATGGATGAAATCGGAGATGATGGATCCCTGATTCACAGGACCGAGTGTCCCGGAATGGGAGAACGTCCATGGTATATTGACATTTTCATAAGAAACGCGGGGGAGTAGCTTTTTTTCGGTGGCACTGGGATGGTTCTTGGGAAGTTCATTGCAAGACCGGGCGCGGTGAGTGACACCGCGTGGGGATCATGATGGATGATGCGTTTTCAATGGCTTTCCAGAGAGAATGAACCGTGGGAAGCACACTGGTGCTGGCTGCTGACTGGAGAACGTGGAATTCTTTAACATCTCAGCCATTGTTTAAACCTGACGACAGCTGTCTTATAGTCGACCAGACGTTCACGTCATGACGCTGATGTTTTTAAAACGAGTATTCTCATTGTTGTATTCTCTTCATCAATTTGCAGAAGATACCTCGGAGACACTTTTGTCAGGCTAATAGATTCTTCAGTAGTAAATTAAATAACAAATAGAACTGTATTATTGAAGAGTATGTGAGTGGGAGAATGAGACGTGGGTGCAAGTGTGGAAGGCGTGTATGAGGACGGATGAGGGAAGTTTCGAAGGAGGGGGAGGGGAAGAATGGTTGAAAAGGTTGGAAGAATGAAGAAAAGGGAATTAAAAGAGAAGATGGGATGCACGATGATCGACCAGAAGAGGAGGTCCGGAGGTAGATAAAAGTTAGGATATAAGAAAGAAATAAGGGTAGTTTGAAAGAACGTCAAGATGCGGATGAGAGGAAGGAAGGGGAGATATTATAATATATTTGTAACGTCGAGGGGCTCAAATAGAGATTTATATACGTATATAAAACTATATTATTGTTCGCACTCTGTTGCGGATTAATTAAATTTAATAGATAAGGCACAGCAGATAAAACCAGACCAGATCGAACAAAACCTCGTCAGCAAAATGTCTAGCGGCCCCAGATTCCCGGATAAAAATCTGGAAAAGGTGAAGGAATCGATGCCAACGAATTTGATTTAGAGCAGAGAAGGTGGTGGGCGATCAGCGAAGAGATTCGCCAGGTGTTGGTGGCCCGATAGCGAGTTTATCGAGGTGGAAACGTGGAAGAAGTCGACGGTGGACGGGAATTGGACCAGCACGTGGCGAGAGAGAGCAACACGAGCGCGATGCACGCGCGATGCCAATGATCGATGGCTCGGCTGGTAGTTTCTGGTTCAAGGCCAGCCTTGTCGCCCTGCTCTGGCTAGATGGTCGCAAGAAAAAGAGAGAGAGCGTGCGCGGGACAGAGAGAGAGAAAGAGAGAGGGAGAGATCGCTGAAAGCACCAGGTAACGCCGCTGCGAGCTACGAACGGTTGCGCAAGGATCCCCACGATTCAATGATGCAAAGATCAGGGGATCATGCTAGCAACAGCCGCGGAAGATACCCGTCAACCGACTAATTAAGTGAAAGTAATGCGGCGGAGATAACCGGCGAAACGAAACGCGTGCTTTCTCTCTCGCCACTGACGATCAACAAACCTGTTACGGTTCGTAAAAACGCGGAACGAGGTAACAACGATTACGGCAGAGCCGTGAAGTTTGTGTGTACGTGGTTAGAGTTTGTACATGTACATAGAGAAGGCCAGTTATATTTTTCGAAACGTCAATGATGAATGAAAGTCTTCAATGTAATTCTTGATGCGAAACGAATTTCGAAATATGCCGCTGTCATAGTTGTTTTTTTTGACAGGTGGTAGATCTGAAATTCAGACTTTAGAATTTGTAAAGTTGCCTTAGACCTGAGGCGCTCTCTACACTTCGATCGTCAGGTTCTAGGTCAATTTTCATCAGAATTAAAATTTGATTTTTGGCCAATTTAAAAGTAATATCGAGAAAAATTTCAAACGACTTGCTGAGGAAAGCCGCGGTTGTAGTTGTTCACGTTTAGTACCGCATAAATATCCGACCGTTGAAAAAATGTGTGGACGAAAATTACGAATTTTTATCGCACTCCGAGGAAGATAAAAATCTTACGAGACCTCCTAAAATGTTTCAGGACATCAAAGATCCTATGAAGATGCATAAAAAACCAGCCGTAATATTATTATCGCTTCGACCGAGTCTACTCTCCGAATTTTTATAACTAGACTGCAGATCTTTATGCATTTATGGCACGCGCGAGTTTGCGCAAACGCCGGAAGATAAAGTAAAATTAATAGGTTCACCGCCGGACTGAAAAGTGTTCGCAATATGGGAGTGTGCTATTTTATCGAGGTTTCTAACCTGTTGTAACGGCCACTTCCGGTTCTATTGCCACTTGGCAAGTACGAGTGGTTTCTTCGAATGTCGCGCGGCGAATTTTCGCGAGTTCGGATTTTCGCGTCAGTGTTCCGGCGGCGTTATCGATGGCGGGCTGGAATGTAGCAGGCAGGAAACTTCGAGGATGGTCAGTTCGTGGGCAGATAGGATCATCGTTATGCCAGTTTCGCGGCTGAATTACCAGGTCGAGGAACATTCGCTTCCGCTCGCCGGTTTACGAGTGCCGCGGAATCGTTATAGGATGGCCATGGCCGGCTGAAGAATCCACGTGTATCCGTGAGCACCTGTGCTATCCTCGTGTGTCCGTGTGCGAGCGAGGGCCCATAAACGAACCATCGTTCGCTCAAAGGCCGCTACGATATCCTTAATGCCCTCCACAACAGGAATTCGTTCGACCTTACACTACACGGTGAATTATTTCGAGCGTGAAACACTTCGGAACGACCGGCGAGCATCGTTCCGCGAATATTCCGGGGCTGCCTACCACTCGTAAAAGTTACAAACGCGATGCTTTTTAGCTGCTAATCAGCGACCGAGCCGCCTCATCGCGGCTCCCGACGATTCTCGATCTCTCGAATCACTCGTGCCACTCATATTTTATTTATTAACGTTCTGATGCATTATTCCCATACCTCTTTTTTTTAAAAGCAACCCCTAACTTTGGATTTATAGGAACTTTTAAGGAGCTTTATTTATAAATATGTGTTCATTTATTTCATGCCGAGTGGAATCTGACGCTCGCTGCCGAAAGTTATTTTTTGAAAACGATCAAATGACAACCAGCAGCAGACTATCAGCTGGTCGCCGATGATCGATCGGCACCAACACATCTAAACATTTAAATGTAATACCTACAGTTCGTCCAATCCTAACCATCGATGACCGAGGACGGTCATTTTCGATTTCCTCGATGATTATACATGATATCCGAATGAAAGAAAGCGCAGATTCTGGCTGCATTTTTGTACTACGCTGTAGATTTTTATCCAAATATTCGGTGGCTTATTAAAGGTAGAAATTTATTGATTGAAGCATTGTGGACTGTAATTTGACAACAAGCTCGTTCTACCTGTACGGAATGAAATGGAATTCCGTTGTTTGCGTTGATAGCTACAATAGATTACAATGTAACCTAAGCTTTTATTAAATTCCGCCCTGGTATCTTTCTTTTTTTTTTAAATTGTTGAGTGCTGCGGGCTCACGAAGATCCGTAGTTTATCGATCACGGCGGAAGGTGTATTTTATTCGGATTTTCGGGATAGTAACCGGGGGCAGATTTAGTATCCGGGAATTCTGGGCTTGATGCTCGGAGGGGTGGAAATGCGAATTCCCCGTTTCGTAGAATTTGATAAATTGACTGCGGACTTTTATGCAAATATCTGTACATCTATAAACAGATCGGAATCGGCTGTATGATATTCCCGTTGTTTACATTGTCGGCGCGCGATTTAAATTACAAAGTAAATTCCACGGTGTGTAGAATATATGTAGTGCACCGTCGAAAGTTACGTTTAGCGTAAGTTACAAATTCGCTGAAATTCCGGGGAGGGTAATTCGGGACTGGTCAGACTTAGATCTCGGGCATTTTGAATTCGTGTTTTCAATTTCGGTTGGCAACTTCGCTGGAAAACTCTAATTAAATCGTACCGGTGGAAATTATCACTGTAGACTTAGATCGAAAATGAATTTCACATAATTCGGAATAGTTGGAACGGGCTGACGATGGCAGTGAAATTATAAAATATGTTGGAGATCCTGCGGAAACGCTGAAGCTCTCGAAACACAAGATACTTGTCAACAGCAGGAACGAGTCGACGTCAGTCCTCGACAAGAAATTCTAATTAATTTATACGAATGGGAATCATCACTGTAAAACAAGTTGGATGGCTATATCAATTTTTCATTTGATTCTGAATTATTGCGACACACATCAAACACTCATAAAGTACAAGTGTACTTAATTGTTGAACAACTTGGCAATAAAAGAATAATGAAAAATAAAGCATTTTGAATTGGCATTACATTGTGATCTATGTATATGTTCGACTCTGTATGGAAGTCTCGCTCTGTGCGATCGGCGCGGTAGACGTAACCATAAATCAGAAAAACAAGTCTTGGGTGCAAACGTTGTCTGCCCAGAGGACGCCTTTTGGACAGCATTTGAGGGATTACTGTACTTACTATCAGGGGCAGTGGAAAAATTGCAACACGCATCGGAAGCTCAGCAAGGACTCGAAATCGGTCGAAAAGTCGTGATACTATTTGTCAGCAGCAACACGTTCGAAACCTTTCACGTTCCAAGCTGTAAGATCAAGCGAAGACCGTCGAGCACTAGGTAAATCTCTGCGCAAAGAAACGCGACACATCCCGGGCGAGTGAGCATGAACGAGCATGAACGAGCATAAACGATCCCCGAGAAGCCCGTGAACCTTATACGTTGCTTGGTTCGTCTACGAGCTCTGAATCGAGCATTGTTCGTCTCGCATTCCTGAAAGCAAATCGTCGTCGGAACGAAATGATTCTGCTCAAGAAGAGAGATGCAGAAGGTGGATCGTCGAGCGATTCACGCAACTCCAATTAATCCGTGGCCGGGATGCCTTGACGCGGGGGTGGCGCAGCTGCGACGAAAATAATTGCCCGATATTGTCTCCTCGCCGATACATTGTTCCCGTGCTCGTTGACGTCATTATTCGCCGGGTATGCGCGGCCGCCTTTGTTGCGTCGGCGTAATCGAGACTCGATGCGTTCTCACCGACGAAACCCAATTTTAGAACCACCCTCTTTCTCGCTCGCCGCACTTTTTCAAACGCGATCGATACACAGCACGCGGAAACCGTTCTCCGCGAGAAAAGGCCCGGCAATTAAGCCTGGACAATGCCTCCGCGCCGTTTTTACTTTCTTTTCTTTATCGGTAGGTCTTCTGACACTATTTTTATTTACTTCATTATTTGTTTAGGGTTTATTTTAATGTGGTCGCATTAACAGCTAGTTGTTGGTTTACGATCGAATATGTCTTACATGTTACTTGAGTAGCGGGTTCAATTGATGTTTACATTGCGATGGGGGATAGCAAGAACGAATTTATAACAGTTTATATATATATATATATATATATATATAAACTGTTATAAATTCGTTCTTGCTATCCCCATATATATATATATATATATATATATATATATATATATATATATATATATAGATTTAAAAAAGAGAAGGACGTTTTCAGTATTGTCCTCGCCTAGATTTGAGAGACACGATTTTTGTTTAGTAAATTGTTACGTTTCTTCCATGGAAAGCTGAAAAACAACACCTAACTACGCACGAAATTTTCTCGACGACTATACAAGATATTCGAATGAAATAAAATGGAGGTTGTAGCTGTACTTTTGCTTTACAAAGTGGATTTTTTACAAAATTTTCGGTCGTTTGTCAGAGCTAGAACATTTTAGTAAACTTGTTCAGTGCAAATACCGAAGGCGAATTGAATCGGATGGTTAACGGATTCGCCGAAATTCCGGCAATTCCGCGAAGCTCGCGGAGATTGGGGATCCGGTTGGACCGCTTCCAATGAGTTTAAAAGATATTAGGGGCTTCGTCGCGGCTGCGGAATGATCGTCGACGAAATCGATCGGCTCCAGATCGAGAATCGAGTTACTCCGTTCGAAGGAGATAGAGAGAGAGACAGGTATGAGACGAGCACCTGCTGCTTCTACGAGGCGGAAGAGGATCGGGAGAAGCCACCGAGGCTGCTTTAAAGACCGACTAACTGCTTACGAGAGGATAATAATTCTTGGCCGTGGAACACGGTCAACTGATTTACGGTGTTCCTCGGTTTCCGGCGTGCTGCTGAAACTTCCGCGGCTGTTATCGCGTGTTTAACGACTTAAGATGGATGCTTCCGAGTTTCGTTATTCTCCCGAGAGCCGCGATTAGGACACTCTTTTATCCCCGAAGCAGGTGGAGAGGACTTTCGAACGATCGTTTCGATGCTTTGTCTGTTCCCGAGCTATATACGATAGATAAGTATTAAATGGGGTAAACCTTGCCGCAGTAACTATGCGAAACTACGTTCCACAACGGGTCCAGCCGGACCAGTAAAATTTTTACCGGTTTCCCACCGTGGTTTGACCGTTCCTTATTTTTTATCTTTGCCCGCCGCTCTTATTTCGAATACGTTAGACAGCGACCTGGTCAGCCTTGCGGCCGGTGCGTCACAGGTGAAAGTGGCCCGAGCAACAACCGCGAGCAGGTTGCGGTCCAGCGATTTCTGCCGATTTTTTTTACTCTGATCGCGGCCTCGTGACACGGCACCAGCACCGGACACAAGTGAGATAAAAACCGTGCTTTTCGTTCGTGAAATAATATTACATCAATCGAAACGGATCTTATGTTGTAACATTAACGATAAGGTGAGTCAACGATATTTCGTACGCGCTCGTGTATAGCACGTGTTCGAGAATTACCTGAATGTTCTTCTCTAGTAATTTGTAGTGAGGTCTCGGAGGGGACAGTCGTGTGTAAAACGTTATATTTTCTAGGTGAGAAATCAAATTCTGGAATAAAAGACTGTATGAACGAAAATTATTAGAGATTTTTTATCCTAAGGCGCTTAAAGAAGAAACAAATTTCCCTGACGTTAATATATTCTTACTCCCCAGCTTAGGGGGTTGATATATTCAACAGAGAGGAAGAAATAAAACCACGATCATAAATCAAACGACTGCCCCGTCTTTTATTGTATTTCCTTTGCGAAGTATATATGCGACGAATAATAAAATATATATTGATCCTGCGAGTACCGGCGGACTCCTTTCTCAATCCACGTGAAAAGAAGATGATAAAAAAGACTGAACATTTCCAACCCCAAGATAAAAATCAATCATTCCTAAGTACAAACGATGCCGGCTTCGATCCCGAAATAGAAAACAAAATTCTTAAATAAAATTGATTCACTTTCCGCTTGAACCACGAGATGAACATCAATATATTCTGAACATTCAAGCAAGCAAAAGTGGAACAGCAAAGAAGCATTATGAATACGTTCTAAAAATCGACGAGAAGGGAAAGGTATTTTTTCGGCAGAGAGGGGTGTAACGGCGGCGGTGAAAGAGAAATAAGGTCGACATTCCCTGGGAAGAATCGGAGGGTGTACAGGACGATAAATAAATCGAGGCCGAGGTATTCATCACCCGTCGGTTTTTCAATTCCGCGGGCCGTTTCGGGAAACCCGATACACAGGACGTATTTTATCAGTACTTTCGGCCCGATTCCCTACTTCGCGAGTTGTCGGCCGGCAGCTACACGGCGCACGCTGCACACGGTTAACGGCCGATCGTTTTCCCGGCATTATCGGGAAGGGAAATCGCGACGGGGACACGAGCATTCCGCGTGTACCGGCCGATAAGACAGGATTTATCGTCGAACGACTCCGCGAACGATTGACCGGCCCGAAACAACCCCGCTTTTAAACCTCGATCGAGCACTGGATCTACGTGCCCTCGATCGTGCTCCAAGCCGCGAATTTTTCGGGCTATTTTCTAGACTATCCATTTTTATTTATTCATTTCATTACCGAATGAATAAAGAGAAATCGGCTGGTCTTCGAATAACAAAATTTTAGGATGAACTGAATACACTGATTCCGAGAGTGGCCTTTGCAGAATATCTTTCAACAATTTTCATATTTATACAATCAATCCCAGAAGATGAGAAACTGTTCCGAATACCTCGTGAATTCCTTGATCGAATAAATTGATGTTGAAGAATATCTTTCAGCAATTACAATGTTTATACAATTAGTCCAAGAAAATGGGAAATTTGATTCAATTGATCGAATTAATTGATTTTTAAAATACATTTCTATTGATCTCGCGAGGATTGTTATTTAACTTGCACCACCGTTCAATGATTTGTATGAACAAGTCAGCACTGCTTGCATCTCTCACAGTGATTTCGCAGCACTGTCGAGACTCGCTGTCATCGCGCGACGATCCTCCAAGACTGAACGCTATCGATTTTCAATAACAAAAACACTTTAGAACGCGAACCCTCCAGATGTTGGGAGTTAGCGTTACCAATCTCCAAGTATTAGACAATCCCCGCATCGCAGCAGCGAATACTAATGACCTTTCAAGTTGTCAGAGTTAATCCTGACGACCCCCGGGTTGTCAAGCGCGGTAGTGACGGCTTCCGTGACACGAAACCCGACACTAATGAGGTGTATGTGGGTCAAATAAAACTGAGATGTTTCCCTCAACATATTTAACAAAGAGAAACTTAATAAGATATCGGGAGACCATCTACTAGAAAGATGCTGGTCGAGCACTGATCCATTGTAAGGATTCCTGCGGTCTCAAAGCGTCAAAAAAAGGAGAAAATAATTTTTCAAAAGAAGCAGAAAATACCTAATAGCTGGGGAAACATCTAAGAACCTGAAGGAGGGACGAAATAATAAAATAAAAAATTAACAACGCGTGAATCCTTGTGGAAACCTAATCGTCACATGGAAGACTTCTAAAATGCTTATTATTTCATACGATTTGCATGGATCGATCGAAGTAACGTACATTATACTCTGCAGGATCGTTTGCATATTTAAAAAAAAATTTGTAAAGCATTGTTCTGACAAGAAAATTTTTTTGCCTATAAAAGTGGTCCAAATATTTCAAAAATTGGCAGCCTGCTGTGAGCAAGTCAGAAGACTACGTAGAATGTGCAGAAACCGTATCTGAATTTATTTATTACGAGTTCGAAAGTAGATTTAATCCGCACGTAAAAATACCTGGGGAAAGGCGAGAAATATGGCCACAGTAACCACGCAAAGTTAAGCGGCCTTTCGATCGGCCATTTATATATAACCGGAACGGCAAAAGTAACAGTTCCCGTGTTCCTAAGGACTACAGCAGCGCAATAAAAATCGTCAATCGATTGTTATAGAGATCTTTCGAATCCGCGGAGCGCGAAATCCGAAACGCTCGCGGTTTCGATCCCGTTTATACAGGGCGAATGGTTCTCGGTGGTGGTAATGGCTCGGCCGGGATATTACGCGACCTCGAAACGCAATATCTGAATCTGAAGTGCCGTTGAAATTCGCTAATCCGATTATCTCCCCAACTGTGACCAAGAGCTGACGTGTTCGGGCGTCCTCATCTCCGAAACTACGCAAACTTCGGTGGCTTGTAAAACACGAAATAAGTAGCAAAGCGCCGTTTCATTTCCACCCGGAGATTGCTCCCATTGTTCCCTGACCTCTTCAACCTGTTCCATCGGTTCCCGCGATTCTTTAACACATAGACTTTCTACCGAAAATCGAAAGGCGCGGGACCGAGGCTCGCGAAGGTTGCATCCATCTCGCAACGCTGCGGTCTTCAACATTGAACCCTCCACGTTCGATAACTCGCCAGAAATTTAATTTACGGGTCACGTGACGCTTTTAACGGTTGACGGTCTAGATACGCTCGTGTTTGAATGCGGCGAGCTTTCCTTCGCTCTGCTTTGATACTAAATTGGAGTTTAACGCCGAACAGCTTGAGAATAAATATTTTCTTAAGGGGGTAGGGTACCCTTATTCTTGGGTAGTTATCAGCGTACTCCACCTTTGTTTGTAGAAAAAAGTTATTTGTGTGGTAACACTGATAAACATACGTTTTTTTCTTTTAATTAATATCTTTATTGCTATTAATGGATCCGAATGGCTTCAGCCCTTTATATTTTTGTTGTTACGATTCTACGCTGAGAGTTCTCCTAACTAAGCGCCATCTCGTCCAGGTAGCTGTACTAAAATTGCCTCTAGAATTGCTCTAGACTCTCTCTTCATGAACGAAATCTGGGGAAAATTGAATGCAATTACTAAATTAGCAAGAATAGTCTGTGAACGAAAAAATGTACATTAGAATCTCCGGAATTTTTCTTGATTTGTTTCCCCTACTTTAGACACTTATTAGATATAAACATAATCTAACTAATCTAACTAAGATTAGAATGAGCCCTCACTCGGCTCAAAATATGCTCGTACGAGGACGTGAGGTGTGTTCCCGTAAACCTAAGTTTTGGTCCAAAATCTAGTAATATTCTAGGGATGTCACAGGGATACCCTACCCTCTTAATTCGATTTTGTAGAATAGATTTGATATGGTATAGTCATTTTTAGTGGTGCTTCAGAGGAGACAGTCCCATGGGGAGGGCTAAACGTTTCGCTATTGTAACCACAAAATCGGCAGTCAGTAGATCACCGCTCGTTAGAGTTAGAAATCAAAGCAACACGACCGGCACGCGCACTGTCGCCGCGCAGCACGTGACATAGAGGTCTCAAGTGGGGAGTGCATACCCGCCACATGGGAACAGGCAATTCGAGCTTAAGGCTCACCCCGTGATAATTATAAACGGTTGCAGCACGGCACAGCTCCCGACAAAGGTACACTCTACGGTCTATTTTGCTCCTAATAGAAGATTCTTTCGCTCTCGTCGCGGTACAACCGTGAATTGACGTAATTAACGGACCCTTGCTCGCGTCTCTGTCGAACGATTCGCAGCCGCCGCCACCACCGGCCTGCTTATCGTTATTTTTAAGCGCGGTGATAAATCGCGTATGGTCTGGACGCCGTAGATCCTCGAGTACCCGCTGGAATTCCTACAGATCTCTACGTCGATCCTCGTTCCTTCAAAAAATATTTCGGAGAGAACGGTCGGCCGGTCGTGAATCTCGCGCGTTTACGAAATAACAGGGTTATCCCGGGGTTTAATAGGTTTGACAAAGTTTGATGAGCTTCTCATTTTATTCGAAAGCTAATGGAACTTTTAATGGAGTATGGAAAGTTGAATGAGATTCCAATTTCTGCGAATTAGATGGCCGGGGAGGGACGGTGATTTTTTCGTAATCGAGCGGATCGATACGTCGATCGGCGATCGCGATGTTCGGCGGGCATCGACATCCGAGGAGTGATCCGGCTGGCTATTTATACGAATTTTCCGCACTTCTCCGAACGTTTATGAACTCGCAGCACGTTGATCCGAACTGACGGTTCGGGACATCAGAAAGTAAACCACGACGGGGAGGCAGAGAGAGAGAAAGAGAGAGCTTCGCTGCTCCCCCAAAAATACACGGCCCGCCGCTACTTGTTCATAAATTAACTTTTACGTTGTTTTACATAGTACGCAGTGACACGTACCCGGTGCCAAATTATTCGAGATGCACCTCGTAAAATCCTGCCCGATCTCTGGACTCCGACTTTGGAACCAGCCGTGGCTATTTCCATCCGCGTCGCATGCCGCGCTCCTTTCTACAGAACGCGCGTTAAACAATCGAATCGAGAATATCCTGTTCGCCTACTGTTCGCGAAACCAGATATACATACAATGATAATTTTTAAGAGACAATTTGCGTCTGTAAAATGATATTAACTGTTAAACAAAACAAAAATATATGTTAAACACAATGAGATGATATCTAACAAAAACTAGGTCCTATTTGCTATGTGTAAAATTAAAAATACAACATGGTTGACACTACGCTGGTAGATAATACATTAATCCATGTGAACGTTGAGAGAAAAACAAAGCAACCTACATAGGAACGGTGTATTTCAACAATAACCAATCAGAACACAGCGGTCTATGAATTATCAAATCAATACTTGGCTTTAAATTTGAATTACGACAATCGTTTACGAATCATTTACCGAATCGGGAAATTTTCTGAGGGATTTCCATTTTTTGGGTTTTGTCCAGCTAAATGGCCAGTTTAGACCGCTGTGTGCCGCGTTCTGAGCCGAAAATGGTCGCAGAGGACCCAGTTAGAGGCAGAGGAGATCCGTGCACGTATAAACATGTAATAAATGAGCAGCATGTGGTCGTGAAAGGTCCATGCGAAATCGTTCCCCGTGTCATGTCCAGGAAATGGCCGGGGACCACTTTTTCCCGTGGTTCGTCGTCGCCACGCGCCAAATCAAGCGCCTACATATATTCGCGTCCGCGTTCAAGCAGTTGCGACATTTTTCCCGCGTTTCCGTTATCGAGTCCAATTTTCGGACCGGTATGCCCGACACGTTGATTGATTTCCGACCGCGGGCCATACTGATTAGACGTCGTACCAATCGGAGCATTAAAATCGTTACTGGGCCGAGATTACGCGTGCCGGCTAAAATCCGGAGACCGTTACCTCACTCGCCTTGGAATTTTTAATGAATTTTTTACGAATTCCAATGAACAATTTTCTCTTCAACAAATCTGTAATAAATCCCACAACAAATACAATCACTGCTCCGTCATTATTTCCTACCCTGTACAAGCCTTGCCCTACTAGCAGCTCGCCCCGCCTCCAGGAGCGGTCGACCACGCCTCCCGATACGTTTCGCGCCGACAAGAATCGACACGAATATTTTCCGCTCCCGTAATCCATTAATCTCTCGTCTAAATGTAAATTCTAGAGAAATTGAATGAGCAGATAAAGAGAAATGGTCTCGGAGGCGGCGAGTAAACCCCGCCCACGCGTCGGAAGTCGTTCGAACTGTGTGCGGGTATCGGCGGCACCGTCTGTAATCGGGTGTTTTACTCCCGCGCTTTTATTGCGAGGCCCGCGTACGTGCTTCTGGCTGTAATTAACTTTAATTACGAGTCGCTTTTACACCGTTCCGTCCGGCCGGCTCCTCCTCTCCCGCTACCGCTCCGCCCTTCTTCTGCGGTCCATTTGCGATTCTATTTTTGAATTAGTTAGCTTTTACACAGCACGCCAAGTGCGACTTATGAATTATTTAACGGGCGAATTATTCATACGGTGAAAACTCACAATAAATCAGTCGTAATTGTACGGCCGATACACAAATGGATAAAACCGGACGCCGCGCTGGTCGTCCTTATCGCGGGACCCGGACCGAAACCGCGCCGCGCGGTGTGCCCTGGGAAAATACATCAACCAAAAAGCTGCCTGCCCATTTCCTTCGTTTCCTTTTTTCACTTTTTCCCCCATTTTTTTTCTCTATTTCGCGATAGAGAGCAGGGTAATGGACGCGTATCCGCCGGGCCAGGCTTTCAGAAATATTTACCCGCGGATAATTGAGGGAATCCCGTGGCAAAGGGACTCGACGCACGGGCATTTAAAAAATTGAAACAACTTGCCAGCCCGCCACTCCATTCACCCCGCCGAAAGTAATCGAATTCGATTTTTATTCCCATCGTTATGCTCGCGGCTTTGAAATCCTCTCCTGTCCCGCTAACTTTAAATATTTTCTCATCACTTGATAGCGGGTGGAACGGTGTTTCCGTGCATTTTTTATCCGACGTCTGTATACGCATCTGCTACACAAGTTATTTGCAATTATTCATTCGATTTTGTAGCATTAATTGGTATTCTACCTTTCGTCGTAATTACAAGTTTACTGTTACGATTGTAACTGTCCGTTGAAGTCAAACTTTTTTATTAATATCTATTAATAAATGAGTAACGAACGAGCTCGGAATTCGAACGGAATTTCAATACCGCTACTCTTGGAAATTGATTCGAACGACGGGTCGTACGAATTCTACGATGTTTCAGGGGCGAACGCATCGCAATTCATTGAGGCCGTCGCGTTCATTCATACGTTACGCCGTCGCGTCGACAGTAAGACAAATAAATTTCCCGCCGGTACGATTCCGACGAGCAGTAACATCAATAATTGTTTTTATGGGAGCCAGTTCGCGCGTTACGGGACCGAAGAATCGATTCTTTCTGGCCGGATTATCGGAACGACAGCTTAGCTGCCTCGGTATGTGGACCACGCTCGCAAAAACAGAGATTTCATTTTGTTTACGCATTCCGAAACAATCGGTACCCACACTGTTCGAGAAAATTCTGCTTGCCGGTCGAAGAAATCAAACATTTTTATTGGCACTCTGCTCTGATTGAACCGAACAGGAGACAAGTTATAAGAAACTTTATCTGTCTCGATGAGAGACCATAGAATCTTTGGCTTCTGTTCCTTTGAGTGGAGGCTGTTTCAATTATCCAAACGTGCAACGTTCTTGTATATTTTCTGCAATAATCGGAATAAGTGGGCGGAGCCAAGGTGTAAGAGGCGTTACATTAACCTCTGTACAAATCGATGAGAAAATGATTTACATATACAGGGTCTATAATTTTGAATTCATTCTGAAATCACCAGAATAAATGAATCACCGAATAGACGGTTTTCTATAACTTCTCTATAAGCTAGAAGCATCTTCAACGTTCCTCTAAATTTTCCATACCGTCCAAAATAAACGGATCACCCTACACACAGCTGTGAATACAAACTAACAAACCACATGCTGTTTACGACGAAATTGCATCGTTTTCGTGTAAGTGGGTGGGGCCAATGGGTCAGGGGCGTGGTTCGCGAGCAGGATGATTAAACCAGTCTCCGCCCACCGACTTTGACTCTACCTCGATCCAACGGTAACGCTTCTTCGAATTACTAGGAAGAATAATCTAGAATGGAATTCATTATGTAATTATCGTGTAGCCTCCGAACTAAATTAAAACGTTCCCGCGAGGTGCACTGCGGTGGATAACGACGCCTGCCCAATTTTCGGTCTCTCACACCGTCGAGGTGGCTTGTTCGCCGTCACCGTGACATGGATCGGTTAACGAAGTAGCCCAGTTCGACGATATCACCTTGCACCCGATCGACCGAGCGAATTTCCAATTACAATTTTTTTTGTTTCTCCGAAACGCAACTGTGTCTCGATCGGGTTCGATTTTGCGCAGCTTGCTGCAAGAAATCTTCAACAGCTTTCGGAAGCTTTCGACTTCAACTGACTTCTAGACAATTTCAAGAAGTTATCCAGACGTGGTCGATCAATTTATGTTTCCATTAACCCTGGGTAACTAAGTCTTTCTAATTGAAGATAAAAATATTTTATCGTGTAAACTAAAGAAATCTCCACGGAAGTTTAGTTATCCATGGATAGGTCCAGTCCGTCCGTTCTTATTGACTCGTGACAGCCATAAATTGGTGTACGTTAAAATGAACGGCGCCAGCGGAGAAACAGTCGCGCGAACAGAATTATGAACTCGAGCGAACTGACGAGCCCATAATATAAATTCGGGAAATTAATAAATGGCCGAACGATCATAGCGGAGCCCCCCGTTGTGATTTTCCGGTTCGTTAACAATTCGTTAACGTTCCTGGTACCGCAATAAAGTTGTTTTATTTACTGTTGCGTCAGCGTCGCTGTAACAAGGCCGGCCGCGAGCTATGCCGAAGTTTACGGTCCAATAAATAATCTATTTCTTTGGGTTTTAGCACGTGCCGTACTCCGCCTCTAGATCTGCCGGGTTTTAGGTGTCTCTTACGCTTTCCGTGGGCTGCCACGGTCTTTCTAGGTCTCCACGCTTCTTCCCGGATCTTTATAGACGTCACTTGTTCTCTTCACCTGTCTACTGTCGTCCCTTCAAGTCTTCAGGCTATCTCTTTGCACTTCCGCGCACGACTTTGTTCGTGGTACACGTTTATGGACATTTTTCGTCTCTTTGAACCTCATGTAAAACAATATCGCTCTATTTCGATCGTTTCCTGGAAGTCCCGCGTCTATTTTGTTCTCTGAGCAGCTTCGCGGAAGTTTGCTAACTTTCAAACCACTGCGCAACAACCTAGAGCACTCTGGTGCCAAAACAGTGCTCTACAGAGCAACCTGTGCCCATTCCTCCAGAACAATTCCTCGATTTTCAAGGTTTATCTTCGGCTGTCCTTAAATATCTGTAGAACAAAGTTGCTCTTAGAGCACCTGTCGCGTTTTCTCCGCGCATGTGTACTCGAATCAATCCTCAAGTAGATCTCTTCTACTCCCTGCCAAATCGCAGTAGAACGATTACAGCTCCAGCGGATCTCGGCCAGCTCTAAACCAAATAGATCTTTTTCTTCAAAACTTTCGTTTACTTCGTTTTATACCTCCTTCGATCACAGCTGCTCGCAATCTCCAGGAAAGTAGCTTGCCGGGCATCGTCACAAATCTGTCTCGGTCGCATCGAACCGTCATAGATCTTTCTCGTACCTTCTAGATCCCTTCAGCGGCTCTCTCTCTCCCCCTCGGTGGATCTCTTTTGTTCGTTCTAGACGCCTTCAGACGCCTTCTCTTCTCTCTAAATCTCCTCCGGTGCTTCTCACTCTCTCGTTTTCTCCCGATCTCTCCGAGGCCGCTTCCAGTCTCCAGATCTCTCTAGATCCCTCTAGACTCTAGACCTTTCTTGTTCTATCTAGCTCCGTCTGGATCTTCCTCGGCCAACTCCCCTCGCCGCTGTTTTTCGCCGTTCGCGGGAAAACCGCGTGGGGGAGACGAGTAGAATGCGGCTCCGGGCTCCGCGTCCGCGGGAGCTAAGGCTCGAAATAAGCCGCAGCTGGAGCTGCTGTCTAGGCCCCTCTTTTCCCTTCCTCTCTACGGTGGCATCATCGCCGCTATTGATTTATCTTTTGGCAATAGTCAGCCCCGCCGCGAATCCGTCCGTGTCCATGCGACTCTGACGCCTCTGCAGCCTGGCCAGACGCGACTGCCAACCTAAGCACCGTGATTTAACGCCGCGACGATAATTGTGCTGTCGAACCCGCTGACAAACGGTCTGACTTATTGCTAGAAAGATCCGACAGGCTCCGAGCCATCGAATTCGCCAATCCTACGACGCCCAAGAGTTTGCGCAAGCCGCGCCTCCCGGATTCGTGAGACCAGTCAACACGAATCTGCTTTCATAAAAATTCGGATGCTTGGCCTCGATCGCACGTGCTTGGCTTCGATTCCTTCAATTTGATCCTACAGTGGGTGTGCAAAGTATTCGTACACCTTTTAAAATAGAATAACTCTTTTATAATTGCACCAAACAACTTGATTTTTTATAATTAATTTGAAGCATTTTAGCATTTTTAATGATCTACCAGTATATTACCTACCAGCATAGGGTAACGACGATGTATTTTTGATTTTAGATTTTGCTTTCTTTTTTCTTTCACACACAGCAGCCGCAACTTTTCCCTTGAAAATGGTCCGAGATCTGGATCGAAACGTCGGGAATTTTACATCCTAGTTCATCTTGGTTGAAAGATTAGAGATTTTTATATGGAAATGTGAAGGTTTAATGGCAAGTAAATTGCCCGCAGGAATCCTGAAAACTGTGCAGATTGTAGAGGATTATTGCTGAAACTAAAACGTTTGTTTCGCTTAATTCCTTTGAAATCTAGGAAGACATTGGTTTTACGATTAGAATGAAATATGCGTAAAATTACGTGATCTAATAAACGTCACACGGGATAGTCTGAAACTCAGCAAACTGAGCAGGCCTCCCGAATATTTTGGAAAGTGTACAAGTATATTACGAGAGTTTATGTGGCAGTGTTTTACGTAGTAATTTACAAGCGCGAAAGCAGCGTATACGTAACCAATTAACACATTATATGTATATTGGCGCTCTTACGGAGTATGTATTTAGATAGAACAATTAGCAGCCAAGAATCTCCAAATAAATTGTTCGATGTAGCTACTAAATCACGATGGCGGAGAAATAACCTGAATAACTTGACGCGAGACTTCCTTGTTCGACTATTGTTCCGAAGAACCGATTGTTACGAAATGAATTATCTATTTTCATTGTAGAATGCATTCGTATTATTAATTGTTTTAATTTGGCATCGCTTAATTCATTGCACCTCTGACTCGATACTTGATAATTGTTGGGTCCTGGTATATTCAAATATGAATTAGACATTTAGGGGCGGAGCCACTTGGAAGAAGTGCCATTTAGAAGCGGAGCCTTGGAATGGCGTAGCTGTTTGAGGTCTTCTCGGTTGATTTTCTCTGCAAAATATTGAGAATGAAATGTAATTTCTAAGAAAATGCAACTTCTTATTAGATTTAAAGAGAAAAGCAAGCAAAAGAGCTTAATTCGTGACCACGTATACAATGTAGCGGTAGTTAGGGGCGGAGACACTTGGGAGAAGTGCCATTTAAGGGCGGAGCATTTTCGGGGCGTAACTATTTAACCATTTAAAATTAAACGCAAAGACAGAGGGTAAAACAGCAAAGTAGATCTCCAAAACATAAATAATTTGAAACACGCTTGAGTGGTATCGTCCGTGTCGAATTTATTGCACTCTTGACAGCCTAGTCGCCGGTAATTGGGCTTTAAAACCTTCGAGCATGGACCGTTGCCATTTAGGATGGCTGCCATTCGATTTAATTCCCTTCATAGTCTATAGTCGACAAAGTATAAAATGGTCGTGGCGTAGAAAAAGGGAATCGGAAAGGGCGATATAAAGGGAGTAAATGTCTGGCCGTGTATTTTTTGGCAGAAACGTTTATAGCGTGAACGGAGGAGGCCGCGGCGGATAAATGCGGGCATGATCCACGCGAACCATCGGCACTAACATGATCCGCTCCAGGATAATTCACGATATTCACAGTCGAGCAATTTTCGGCGCAGCGAGACGAGGCAATTTAATTTTAAAAGCAAGGTGCTCCATAATATATTATCGCGGCGCACGGCGAACGGAAGACAATGCAGACCGGTGTGCTGCCAACGATAATGCGGCCGGCATGGCATCCCCCGCCGCCGCCACGGTTCAAACTAGTTGATCCAACTATTAACGAAAATTCCGACGTGGATGAAATATTTAATCGCCGCGTAACAGGTGGAGAGCACCACTCCGAGAGGCAGCCGTCTAGCCGCGCGGTTTTAAAACCCAGGATATATTCAGCCAAATATTTACAATGGACGGCAAAACGCTCGTCGCTCGCCCCAGTTTCTTCGGCACCATAAACGAGGACCATTTCTTTATCTTTCAGACAAATTCTTCCCCCTTTATTCGAAAATTGCTTGTAATTAGAATTGATGCTTACACGTCGATTTTAATGATGCGTTACGTCCACACTAGGAGGCTGAAAGTTTTAGTCGAATAAAACCATTATTGGTGAAAAACTAGATATTTTAATTAACAGGCAAGAACAGGCTCGTGGCGCCAGACCAGACAGAACACCCCCGGAGAATACGAACAGCGGACCACCGGGGGTGTTACGGCACTGGTGGACGTAGGGAGAAAAAAAGGGCCTTGTTTCTTGACCCTGGGCGGTGGGGTTTAGTGGGTATGGCGAAGACGCAAAGCCATATGATTCCCTCAAATTTTATCTGAAAGGGGAGCTGAGCAACCACACAACCCCCTCCAAACAACATCTGAGGAGAGTAAAGTTTGGTTTCGCAGAAGGGTTGATAGGTGAAGATCGGGGGTGGAATATAAAAGCGGCCAAGGTCTGAGAATACCGTGGTAAAACGTCGAGCACTCGATCGTACAAAAATATTCCGAATACCCTGACGGAACATTGGTTCGCGAAAGTGAAGAATACTAGCTGACACGCGTCGCCGTCGCGACGTCCCATCCCGGACAGCCCGAGGGGTATATTTAGTCGAACAGACGCGTCCCGAATGGCGCGAGAGTTTCGCTAGAGTGCCGCGGAACAAATGCACTGCAAAAGTGTCCGAATTAATGGCGCGCTATTCCGGGGAATAAGCGATACGTTCTAGCGCCGAGATTTGAAGCATTCGTTCGCCTCTGCAATTCTCGGTTGCACGAGGCCTGTGCATGTAGGCTACGTCTGGAACAATAATTCCTGTTTTATTTTCAAAAACCTATCCACAACTCTTTCTCCCTCGGTTCGAATAAAATATTCCTAAGCGAAGATCTCTCGTGGAAATCATGACGCTGTTGTATTCTCGTGCGGAAATTGTCTGACGAAACGAAAATATTGACAAATGGACGTTGAAGCCTTGGGGAGTTTTCTTGGTTTCTTGGAAAATGTATTCGAAAGAAGAAGTGAGGGAAGAAAATTATTTTTAGATATACCTATTTTAATTTAAGGGTTAGGTGGTGGAAATGAAGTGTAACGATTTTTTGCTGGTATTGAGAAGAATTCCTCAAGAATTCTGACGAGCAGTGGCGCGTTATGACTAGTTGGAGCCCCTGAATTTGGATCTTGGTTTGTGTTCGGGGCCCCGGGAATTTGCCCAAGTTGCACATAGGGTAATACGCGAGTGCTGACGAGAGTTCTAGAGAGTCAAGATCTCTAAGGGTGTAGGACTGCAAATTCAGCATGAAAATTTCGAGGAAGCGTCGTAATTCTTAAGGATCGTGGGAGTGCGCCAATATTTGACCGCAAAAATTGATAAGAAGAGTACAAGGGGCAAGTGAAGCAGGGTCGAAGGCAAGATCGCGGCGCCCGGAAGCGAGCAGACTCCCTTTATGTTCAAAAATGGAACCTTCCGGGGCTGGCAGCACCTAGCGCGCGGACTTTCATAGGTGGATAGCTTCTATTTACGGGGATCCGGCGGTCAGCTAAACATGATAAATGAATCTGCGGCGATAAAACCGGTGGCGTCAGGATAAAACACGCCGGACGGAACACAATGTGCTCGCGTCCGCGGTCGGGAATAACTTCTGGGAAGATGCTGCGGTTTAACCAACGGCCGAGTATTTCCGGAGAAAAGAGAGTCGGAGCAAAGGGCCAAGCCGGGGAATGACAGGAAAAGCCGACGAAACGCGGCGCCGTAGGATTTGAGAAATAAAGAAAAGAAAGATCCCGGGGTTGAGTTTATTATATTCTCGAATAAAGAGCGCGGAGGGGAGAGGTGCGAACAATTTTTATGACAGAGCAAACAATAAAGCTTATCCGGGGCGAGAAGTTAATAGAAAAAAAAAGAACTGTTAGCGAGGTGAGGTTCCAGCGTTTCACCCTTTAATTGAATGAATTCGCCGGGCCCGGGCTGTTGTAACAAAAGGCAGAAATAATTAACACGGTGCGATGTAAATGATCGACCGGGTGGGAGGAGAACATTGTGTACGCCGTTTATTAAAAGAGGAAAATCACAGTACCACTGTTTCGCCCATTTTCTTTCTGTCCTCTTTTGGACTGCACACTTATCGAAAGTGGATCGAGCAATGAATGGAGCAGCTCGGACGAAAGAAGGTCTGAAACGGGACGTACAATGAATTAAAAGTCGAGGAAACGACGAGGCCGACCGGTCGACAGATAAAAAAGACGGAGAGATTAACTCCGAGGGGTGGAAGAAAGATGGAGGAGCGGCGTGAACGGAACGGTGAATGGATCCGGGGAAGAAGAAGACGAGGAAGAACGTAAACAACGACGAGAAAGAAACGCGGAAGGAGTCATAATTCACGGGACCGTGTCTACGCGAGTGGAGAATGAAATAAAGGAGGACGGAAGAAATCGGAGGCGGTGGAGGAGTTCGCTTCTAATATACTACCACCGTGGGAGGCAATTAAATGCACCGCGCAATCGAAGCGGATTGTATCCAATTACTTACAAAAGTTAAACGCCCACATTTTAGTTGCCGCGTTTTCACACGGTCAACCTTTACCTCCCTTGATTCTTATTCTACAGTTTCATCACGTTCGCTTTAACAAAATCCTCTGATCTTGACAATCCTTCGAAATCAGATGTTCCGTGTTATGAACATTCGTTCAGGCTCAGAAAAATTGATGTACAAAGGGTTGGATGTAAGCGTTATTACTTCACGGCGGAAAGTTAGCGTCGAGGAGCGAGAGACAGTTGATAAAAGTTCCAGCGTTAAAATTAGAATGAATATAGTCGTCGGAGGGCGACGGAGTGAAAATGAGGATAGAAAAGGAGGGGAAAGAGCGACAAAGAGAGAAAAAGGAACGCGAGGGAAGGCGGAGAGCATGAAAGAACGACGAGAGGCCGATCAGTCATTCCGGAAGACACGCGGCCGCAAATAACTCGCGGTCAAAAGCATCGGCGGATGTGTTATGAGGCTCGTCCCTCTCTATTCCATTTTTTTTTTTGGTCGACCTCTGTTTTCATCGTTTCCAGAAGTGAGGGTGTTTAACGGGGCCGCGAATAGGCTACAAGGAACGATGGAGTTGGGCTCATTAACGTCACCGTTACGGTTTTTGCACTTGATCCTTTCTCCACGAGCCGGTTCCGAACAGATTTTTGAGCGTGTTAAAGGCGGAGACGGAGCCAACGGTGGAATACCGACCGTGTGTTTACACCGCAGGAACAATCGGCGAACAAATGCCAGTTGTGTCGGGATATAACGCTGGTACACACGCTCGACCGCTGACATGCTAAATCATGCATCGTTACACCGTCCAAAATGCTCGATTTTGTTGGGCGAAGGCCCCTCGGTGTCCGAATACATTGACGAGGGACTCTGCGAATTTTTAATAATTTTTAATAATTGATAAATAATTTCAAACTTTCCCTATCGTGTTTCGGTAACTCTTGGTTTTCGTTTTAGCTTAATCAATCATTTCTTTTTCTCTTTATTGTGTCAAAGATTGATCGATTGATTTGACCTAGCTTTATATATATAGATGTGGACAGCAGATTGAAAAAAATATTATTTTCAACCTATAAAAGAGATTATTATTACTGAATTCAAGTGGAAAATTTGTATTTTGCAATAAAGATCAGACGCGCAGTCATAAAATTCAAATATGAATTGTATCGAAGTTGATTACGAGAAAATCTAGGTTATCGTTCTAATTGTTTATGGAGAATTTGTGGGCATCGAACGTAATGTATGCCGTCCTATTGTTTAGAAACGAGATTAGAGTAGGAAATCTGCGCGGTAAATTGATCACAGATTGAGGATTGGTTATGCCAGTTTGGACAGAATGGCAACGGGAAATTGAGGATGAAGTTCGACGTTAACGAGGAGAATGGAGAGATCGAAGTTAGAACTTGAGGTTGAAATAAGAGAACGTAGTTAGAACTTGAAATCGAAGTTTGAAGGTGGAGATTAAGATTAAAGCATACAGTGACATCCCGGGAATAGGGATCGATGTTAGAACTCGAAGTCGACGGTGGCCGGAGATTGGAATTAGAACTTGAGAGTCTAAAATTCCGAGTACCGAAATCGCGGTTTGAAAATGAAGATTCGGAACTCATGGCTCAGCGATACGGTAGATTGAAATTAATTCTTGAAGTTTCAGGTAATAATTACCGTCTGCGTTCGAAGCACGAGATTGTAGAAGTTTTGAGACTGATGGTAGTGGTTGTGGCCGGGGCTTGTTGTTGAAACTCGACTCGAGTATTAAGTATTTATGCGATCTTCTGTTGGTACTCGCTTGTACGGGTTCCTCGAGTGAAGGTCTACGATATTCGAACGAGGAGAATCAGCAATATAAATCGCATCGTCTACCATGACCGATAAGGAATGCAAGATTCCGATACACGACTACGCAGCGAAAGGATCTACGACGATCGCGTGTGCCATCACTTTCCCTTTCTCTTCGTCGATAATACTCGGTCTAACTCCTCTCGATTTTTAATTGCCACGTCGAATTTAATTATCTCTTCGTGTCACAGCTAATGCATTCCGATTAGAATCGGTATTCTAATGTGTAAATCATTATTACTACAGTCATTTGATCTGTTGAACATATTTTCCTCGTATTCTCAGTTTGGTCGTACCATCCGCGAGAGTATAGTTTCGATACTGGTGAAAGTAACAAGTCGAAAATTATTACCTCACTGAGATTTCTATAAATTCGTCAATTTTCACATTATTGAATATAGAGAACGCTCGAAGAACAGAATCAAGGACTCACCTCATCCACTTCTGACGTCGGCTCCTCGTAATCGGATTCCGTGTCCTTGAAAACGAAGATGCAATCCGATGGCTCCAACTGGCGACTATTACCGAACTGTGTTTGCCTGTCCGACAATTGCTTCGGCGATGCTGCTTCCACCATGGCCATACTTTTTATCGTGAACCTCTGCCTTATGCTAAGACTACCCCGTGCAATGACTTCTCTCTGCAATCATCAAATAAATAAAATTGATTTTCTGGTAATATAATCATTTATTTTTATAACTTACATTTGATGACGACCTCAAATAACTCGTAAGGTATTCGTTGCACGAAAAAATGTTTTTTTATTACCTTACATTCTTATTGAGGTATTAGACAACATGACCCTGTATACTGATTGAATGTATGTATTTCATAAATATGCTAATACTCCTACAATTATTTTTGTTTTAATTAATTAATTAAACGTTCTTATTGGAAAGAGAATTGCAAGAGGTGTTTCTCGATAGACGCGCCATTATTCAAATTCCAAGCTGTCCTCTCAATGCATCTATTCCTGTACCTATACACGTGCCTAAGAGGTTGAAGACCTAATTGCAACCAGGCGACTGATAAACGGTATCTTCCCCGAATGTATTTTCATTCATCATCGAAAACGCGAGCATTTAAATCGCGATACTTCATTGATCCGGATGCACGTGACACGGCCACATGGCCAGGTACTTATGCCTTCATTTATAGACACGAGCAAGCCCATGGTCTTAAACAAATACGGCGGCGGGAACGGTATGGATCAAATTATCGTTTGCGTCACGGCAATGTACCGTGCACGTGCGACGCGTTATCTGTTTCTATACACAAAGTGTCCAAATATTCATAGCGCAACCGGCAAGAATAAACTCGCCGATTCTCTAAAGGAAAATAAATCGCAAATATAAAAATTCAGTTTTCCCGTAACAAGGCTTTTTTGTTGAAGTGAAACTTGGCGCGGTAGGTGTAAAACCGATCTGGCTTTGAAACGGAAATGCGTAACGGAAGCGCGCTGACTATCGTGCGGTTCGTAGTCTAAATGAAACATAATGTGTTGATTTAACGTGTAAAATAAAAATGGGTGAATTCTTATCCTAGTCTCTTTTATGCAGCTATTTCTCAGGAGCGTATGAGGGTTAAAAAGCAGTGAAACGCGTGTGCTGTTTAATAGTCTGGCCATGGGTAATTGTATCTACTTGCCTCTATACGGAACTTGACTCAAATTTATATTGATAAATATTTTATTTAATTTTCACTGATATAATTATTCGTAGATTTAGACTTTTAATATAGAATTCTATTTACCCATTCAATATAAATGTACATTACATGTATTTATTGAGCGACTGTATTTTTCGAGTCAATTTAAAGGTTAAGTTCAACTTTTCCAGGAACGAGACCCGTACAAAAAAATGTGTGCCTTAATTTAATAACCGTTGACTTAATTTTTCACTATCTTTCTCGTTGTACCGTGAGACACCCTGTATATAAACGTCAACACATACTTATATGTAGCCGTGTGCCGACGTTGTTTCCCTCGATCGCGGAAGTTTTGAGGTTAAGTGATCCGGCTCGATTAAAAAATATTTAAAACGAAATGTTCCACTACGAGAACGATAGCAACGATTGCGTCTTGTACGCGCGTACATTCACTAGATTCAAATCGTAAAATCTATCATATCTAACAGAAAAATAGAAAAAAGAGTTAGAGATGCGCGAGAAGGTTAGGAAGGAAACGTGGAGTTTTAGCGGGATATTATTAAAACTAGTCACTGAAAGATAGGCGAATGTAAACTTACGAATGAATTGCTCGATACTCTCGCTTGTAATTTAAACAGCCACGATAACCACATTTAATTGCAAAAATACAAACCGGACTACACTTTCTTATCACCAAACGTGCAATGACAACAACCCGCGAATCTAAACGGTGCTGCCATCCAACGGCAGCGACTGGAACTATTTAGCGCGATTGCAGCTCAAGTTTACGCGCGCATTTTGAATTTGCATACTAAGCACTTTCTCCGACATTAACGTTCATCCACAGATTGCATAATTAAAATATATCGTTACAATCAGCGTGGCAGGAACAATAATAAGATTAGATATTATAAATAAAAATACATTCCTATATTTTTCTAGTAGCACCGATACATGCAGTTGGATATTAAAAATAGAAAATTGCGAAATCTGTGTAACTCGGCAAATTACTTCAAGTTTCCATTTTCATGGTCCCATCTTGTTCCGCCGGGGCGAATGCCGCTCCTACTTTCAAAACAACGTCCCCTTTGCCATTGCCGTCGAATTTGCAATCCCTCAACGAAACTTCTGATACACCATCTAACAATTCTGAACCACCGAATCTGCTTCTCGCCCCGTCCAAATACTTTTGCGTCTCTAATCGTAACGCGTACTCTTTGAACTGTCCTAAGACGCAATTATTCGCCGCCAGTTTCGCATTGTCATAAAGCTGAATAAACAACACGAAAATATAATAAAATATCTAATTGTATAAATAAAAAATAAAAAATTAAGACGATGTCACACCTGTACACCCTGAACGCAATTTTTAAAACTGCAATTGTCCATGTAGACATCTGCGTTACTGTAAATGACCACGGCCGTGCCGAGGCCGTCCAGTACGGAATTCTCGATGATCAGTTTCGCATTTGGCAAAACGACCACGCCTAATTTCACTATACTTTCGCTCAACGCGATTATTCGACAATTAACTATTCTCGTGGTTCCAGTACGGACTATCACGACAGCTCTAAGATCTCCTGCATCTATCGTAATACCTTCTAAGAGTACCTAAAAAAGATACAATTCAGAAATGAGAAGGGCTTACCACTGGATGGGAACGGTTGGATAAGATGGTGTACTTCGTTGCCGGAGAAGTCGAGCAAAGACGGCGCGGTCTCGATGTCTTTAACGGAAAGAACCGTGCGCTCTACATTACTAATACCCCTAATCGTGCCCCCTTCTTCTAAATTCCCGGCGCTTTTGATGTAATGCGTTCCTTCTCCGATTGCGATTACGTCTCCTGAATCACAGACCTGCAGAGTCTCTTGCAAAGACCCAGATATTCTAAACATAAAGATAACTTGATTAAACGTGAATGAATACAACGCCCACAGAGTTTGAGAAACATACTTAAAATATAATTCTGCGGGCATAGAGGCTTGGGTTTTGCTTATAGCTTTCATCATTTCCTCCAAAGTACCACCCAGCCATACAAAGTACCCTTCGGTGCTCCTTTCTTTGCTCTCCTTTCTCTGGAGCTTCTGATTGTTCAAAGAATCTGTTCTATTTTTCACAAGGATCTCTCTCATAGCAGGATTCTCAAGGACCTCCATCTCTGTCTTGATTTGCTGTAGCCTGAAGTGAAGCTTCATCAATTGACATGCCGTTCCCCCGTCCACCTCTTCCTGGGTCTCTTCATTTTCAGAAATCGTGTCCTCCAGCCTTGCTATCCTCTGTTGAATCTCTCTTCCCTCTCGTATCAAAGTTCTAATCACATCGGTGGTGTCTTTGCTGACAATGCCTCTCTTCATATCGAAGAACAATCTGATTCTAGTCTCTAAATGCACAGACACCCAATCGGTATTGTCGTCATCGTCTATGTCCCACGGCATCCATAAATAATTATAAAAGAATCTCAGTTGATCGATGCAGTTCACTGTGCCCACCATGTCCAACACGTTAGTATTTTCTTGCTTATGAGTCGGATAAAGTTCTATGAGCGGCACTTCGTATTTGTCTGGCAGATGAATTTCATCTTGTACAGCAACGATCTTAACCAGTGTCGACAGTTCGGTGAAATCAACTTGCTCCACTTCGACCACTACTATGGTGGGATAATGGACTTGAAAATCTTCACATACCAGACGAGGTATCTTCCACAATGCACGCCAACCAACTGGCTCTATTACAAGCTCTATATGATAGGACCATTCCGCTTTAATTTGAGAGGCAGGTACGTTCTCACCTCTGCTGGATAATATCTCAGTTAGCTCAACCAGCCTTTCCTGAAGACTCTTGTCAAAAGTGTATATCTCCATTGATACACGCAACCTACGAAGTGTGAAAATGAATTTTTGAAATTCTGAATGCATATATGAATTATTTTAAGAATCCTGAGTTACTTACTTTATGATCGCGGGTTCGATCTTCTAAATAGAATTTCTGCACGAACAATTATGTAGATGTGACGATTTAGTCGGAGAATAAAATACTTTCGGTTGTTGATTTAATGCTATTTTACAGCATTTACCAATAAGTGCAGCTCCAAGACTAAATTCTTGCGAGCACCACAGTTAAACGGCTACAAAAAATTTGAACTACGCCAGCGAGCTCTCTGATTGGTTTTCCCTATTTCGATTCTCGTTTTCAACAATTATTGACCTATCGACTATCGATATGATTATTAGCTTTGGCTGTGACAGATAATAGTCAGAGTCGCATAAATAAATAGTGTCTTGTTTTCATTATCAAATAGGATCATGTCCGGTGAAGTAATAGGTTTGTTTATGTGATTTTTCAACGAATTAAGATAATTATTTTTCATTAAATATTACACAAACTTTTCGTATGCTGTCACGTTGACAACTATACGGATAAACATACAATAACAAAAATATAAATAATTTTGTAGACAGTTGCCTTTTTACCAGTGAGGATGAAAATACGAAACACAGTTCGAAAAATGTGGAGGACAGACTTTTCGATGAGATTATTGGTTACATAGAGGATATTTTGTTAGAAGACGAATTTCATGGTATTCAGAAAAAGTTTTTGGAAGAATATTGGAACGTTTTCGAGCCAGTGGAAGAAAACAAATTAATTTACACGCACATCTTCAACGAATACGTTAGTATCTTAAAATATTAAATTACTTTTTCATATTTGTTTCTTGTACATTAACATTTTCATTTTTACAGACCAAAGCTGTGGAAACTTACATTGTTAATTACCTGCAGAAAGTAATACCACATTTTAACATAGAAACATTCCTGCAACTCTTAAAGTAAGTATTAGAACTCCATTATAGAGTTAGAACAAGAGTTATAATTAATAAAGGATCCTTGTCTACTTTGCAGAAATAAACAAAACGAATTGGAGGGTGAAGTTTTCGAAGTACTATCAACCTTCACTGATTTTGTGGCCTTCAAAGAAATGTTCCTTGATTATAGAGCCGTAAGTATTGAAAAATTAAGCATACAATAAAAATTAATGGTATATGACAAACACTTTCAGGTGAAGGAAGGTAAAGTTGAAGATCTCAGCTCTGGAATATCCGTTACGTGTCTACAAACAAATACGTCGAACAATCATTTGCTAAGATGAATATGCAATCTTTACTATAGGAATAAATTATGAAATATTTATTGTTCGTTCTGTAACGTTGACCTGTAACTCTTAGCAGACAATACAATTTATTATGTTTACAATTGTTTTAATCTTGCAAATTATGGAAGTACAAAAAGTATATACACCGCATCGACAATGCTTCGAGCCTATTATTCGAAGTACTCTGTCCAAAATAAAATCGCGGGAAGCACGCACAGTCTTTTGCGTTAACACATAAGTATCTCCATTTGTACAAGTTTACTGTTGGTCTCATTTGGCATGCGATAAGGAAGCGTTCCAGCGAAACTCGTTAACGCGCGAGCCTGTTCTCGAAGATCGAGAAGCTGTTGCTTCCTCGCTTCTTCATCCCCTGGTTCACCGGCTCGTAATTTTTGATACTGACGATAGAGTATCGTCATAGTTGCTAGAAGAACATCTGCTAACGTGCCGGCCACCTCTGGCGACACGCGTCGCAGGGCATTCACTCTTTCATCGACTTCTTTTATGTGTAGAGGTAACAATTTAGATTCCGCAATTGTCTGCAATCGACCAAAAAATTTCTACTGTATTCCCACGGTATGCGAAGTTAGCGTAAACATGAAAAACCTCGTGTATCTTACCCTTAGTGCGCTCTGATACTGTTCATTGTGAAACTGGTCGAAAAATACCATCAGATGCTTCAAAGTATAAAATGCGGAGACCAATTCAGATGGTGCTTGCACTTCAATGCTTTGGTATCTGACAAAAAAAATGTACAAATGTTAATATGTATGAATCGAGTAAAATTTATAGCATTGGGTCAGTGAAAAAGTTCGTGCCTGATTCGGGCATGAATTTTTGTACTGACCTAATATTTTCCGTTCTTCGAATATTACCTCGTGCTTATATCATTAGCAGTGACTTGCAATCGAGATCGCAACGCAGAGGAACTTTGGCTAACCACTTGAGCCAGAAGTGTGCACAATAAACTAAAAACTTTCTCGTGATTACTAGCGAGATCGTACATTGTTACAGCATCTTCCAAAAGACCTTTTCTGTACAATGTGTCCGCGCTTATGTTTATCACATCTTGCGTGTTAATTTGGAATTGATCTAAAAGTCCTGGCACCCAACGGTCTTTGTCTATCTTTCCAACTAATTGAGTCCTATTGGCCGGCGAGGCATCGACCACCATTTCTGCCGCTGATGCAGCGAACATGTTGCGGTCGTGTGGGTCCCTCATGTTTCTAGAAAATACGAATGACGAGGTCAGATTGCAAGCCTTCAAACTTGCACGCTTTTTGAATACCAACCTTAACAAGAATAGATAGTGTAGACATTCTTTCGGATCCGTGGAATCGAATCTCTTAATATAAAGTAATATCAGTCTAGCAAAGTTCAATCTCTTTGCAGGCGATTTATCGGCAGGATCAACGCTTAGCAGAGGGGCTAACACGCTTTGACTAACTCCCATCAAGTTGTGCTCATGCATAGCAGCCGCTAAATGCACCGCATGCGGCAGATGCCTTGCTTCTGCACCTCTCGCTAGAAATTCTATCGCAGCCTCGAACTGACCAGTCAGAAACAGCATTGAGAAATACACGAACGGTTGCTCATGTGCGTGGTAATAGGATTCCCCATAATTCTCTGATATCGTAGATTGCAAGTAATCCAAGGTTAATTTATTTTCAGCGTCTGGCTGATCCCTGACTTGACACAATTTCAGCCACAGGTAATCGTCTGCTGTGCAAATCACGTCGGAATGCAAGTCGTCAGGCTCGCAAGGAACCAGTGCGCAGTACGCTACTTTTTTATACGGGTCGGTAACCGATCGAACATGTTTCCTATAGTGAAGTTTCAAATTTGATTCCGCATAACTACTGGGATATCTTTCTGGGTCGTTGCACGTTTCTTCCAAAGCGACTTTGAACTCTGGAAACTCTGTGCTACACTGGCTTAGGCATTGCAGTGCAGCTTTGTAGTCGCCAACTCTCATGCAATAATAAACTAGAGGCCAAAGAGGTTTGCCTTCTACCATAACATCTTCTAGATCTCTTAGATTCTGTACTTTAACGCTTACAAAACTTTTTATTAGTGGCACAGTGCCTGGAATGCCACCTCTCTTGGCCTGTGCCAAATTCTCGCTAATCACTGAAGTTATAAAATCTCGGTATCTATTCTCCAAATATTTTCTGGCTTGCAGTACAATTTTCTTCTCGACAATAGCTGTACTTCTCGATTTAATTTGATCCTCTCTGGGAACTGGTGGAATCTCCACCATATACTTCACCATTTTCCAAAGGTCTACAATCTTTTTATCGTCGAATGATTCTGCAGCCTTGCAGAATGCATTGAACAGGCTTGGTCTAGTTATTCCTCTAAGCACATGATCATTGTAATTCTGTAGTTCCTTGACATATGCAACTTCTACGTTCGATAAGCCACTGACCATGGATCCAGCTAGCTTAGTCCGTTGAGGGGTACCTCGTAGATCTACCAGCTCCCCGGATGGAGCTGTCATAGCGTTAATTATCTCAAATCGCATTTGCTTCCATTCACCCAGCATGTGCTCCATTTGCTGAACTCTGGTGAGCTCGAATGTATCTTTATGAACTTGCTCAATGATCGACAAAATAGCATTCTCCTTTTCATTTCTAAGGTAACTAACTATGTCAGTGTCCGCAATAGGATCTAAAGGTTCGAAGGTACGTCTAGCACTAAGCGAACTTAACTTTTGCGATATCTGAGGTAAATCAACCCCTCGTGATCCGAGCAGAAGGTGCCTGAAATTACGAAGAAATTATAAGTTATAATTGCTACACGGTAAACCATTGTATTCATATCAAAAACAATTCTAATTATAACGATGTTTTCGCGCCAGAAGGTTATGTTGTACTAAAAAGACTGATCATAAATTAGTGAGTAAAATTTTCGTTGTAAACGCAGATCCTGACAGGAATGCATAAGTAGTGTTGCGGTATTTTATACACTATAAAATTTAAAGTATTCTTACGCCTGAACTTGATTGTCCTGGGTGCCGGTCTGCGTGACTCGAGACCAGAGTTCGTTCGAAGCTTCTAGTATTTGTCGAAGGTTTCTTTCGACCTGGGGAAGTTCCTCCGTACCTTCGACAGCAGCGGACAATTGTTCCGCTGATCGTAACAATTCACTGAAGCCAGGATCGCCTGACACTCGCGAAGAATCCGCATCCAACATATTGATGTGTCCAAAATCGTTCATATTTGAAACACGATGTCGACAGAATCAGAAATCGCGGGACGAAACTGCCAAAACTCCTAGGGAATTTTGATGTTCCTATACTTTATGTTCCGTTTTCAATGATCGAAGAAATCAATGATTACAACTGATTACAACCATTCATATCATTTGGTCTCGGTACATTTGTGTCCAAAATTACTGTGCATAATCGAGACGTGTCCAATCTTACTTGTTCCCAATAGAGATGTGTTCGATCCTCAAATCGATCTCCTTCCCTATTATGGGCACAAATAAATTTTTTTCTCGAGTGTATGAGGGTGCGCTTTAACATCCAATGCTGCCAACGTTGAGTTCCAATTATTTTTGTTGTTTTTTACAAAATTACTATATATAAAGATTGACAGTCGACGAGGTACAGGTGTACAAGGGTCCGAGGTTATCCGAGTCCTTTTTGCGTACATCGGTTCAATAAATTCTGCATTTCAAGTAGAAAAAACAGAGATGTGTATTCTTTTATTAAGACAGATTCTAGAAGGAATGGTTCGCTAACATTTAAATAATTAATACTAATTCGATTACCCGAATGTCCGAGTGTGTCCATGACCAATATTTCCTTGTGTAGCTCAACTGGCTGTACCCCAATTTTACAAGCACGATGACAACCACGAGATCCCTTTGTCTGATGTTTATTTCTTAAGCGAAAGCTGTATAATGACAGAGGTAAACATTGTATATTGTCCATGTGGTCTGCGTTCATCGCGATTGACCGATCGCTTATTGAAATGATCGCTCGTGATTAATCATGGAGAAACGAAACATCTCCAACAAGGAGGACCGTCAGGTCCTTCAGCATTATGTTGCCAAACAAAGCACTATTCTAGCCCGTATATCCGGGGAATGCGATACAAATGTCAATACATTGCATCTTGGCATGCTCGCTGAGTCAGTTGAGGATCTTGGAGACAGTCTTCTAAGAGTACGAGTTATAGACACAACAGGATCAGAAGTTTGGCGTGGCACAGAATGGCGATGCCACAGGTTCGATTTAATTCCTGTGTCAACGGAGGTATGGAAATTTCTGCCAGCTGTGACTGTGCCTGAAGAAAGGGTTCGTTTGGCTAATCACAAACAACTGTGCAAAGAACTAATGAGTCTAATGATAGAAAGTATGGTTTGGTACTGTCCGGATCCTCAAGGATACAATACATATCTGGCTGTAATCAAATACATTGGACCCGTGCCACAACTTGGTCCAGGACATTACTTTGGTCTCGATTTATTGGTAATTTTGTGCAGTATTGTTGCTGTTTCATAACATGGTACTTCCCTTATTCCTGTGCTGCCCTAGATTCCATGTTATGAGACAGCAGTACTTTATAAAATGTATATTCTTGAATAACTCATAATAATAAAAGCAGTTTGTTTAATATTTTCTACCATATATGTAAGCTGGTCTAACTATTATATGCCGTTTGTAGGAAGAAAAAGAATCGTCCAAGACAGCTTTGCTAAGCAAAGAGTACTTTGTATGTACTCATTCGGAAGGAAGGTTTGCCACATTGAGCCACATTTTCCCATTGAAGCCCGAGGGTCCTACTGGTCTTGGAAATGCAGACAAAAGTATAGAAATTAATATTTTATTGTTATTGTTTCGTTTTTGGGAATTCTAACTATTAATATTCTGTGTGTTGCAGATCCTTTTCTGAAAATAAATATAGGAAACAATCACACGAACGATAAAAAAAAATCTGTGGTAGACTCTACACCATCTGTTCTTTTGGAGAGGTTCACTACCTATGACGATAACAAAAACAATAACAGAGACCAACGATCTATGTCAAAGGAATACCTTCAGTCAACGAAATCATTGTCACTTGAGAACGATAGTAATGTAACTAAAAACACAAATGTCCATTCGTACACGCAATCTGGTAATAAGAAAAACGTGAAAATAAATTCTCAGCTTGGCTTCTCTTGGTTAACAGTATACTTTGCTAGCTTTGCTAGGAATCCAACATAGTCTGCTTGTCTTCACTCGTTGCGTGTTAGTAGAAGGGAGTTAAGAATAACCAAGGCGGTTAAAAATAGCCAGAATCTTAGCTTGTCTCGGTAGTGCCGGCAAGTCTCTCAGAACTGAAAATCTATTATAATTTTATTGTAAAAATGGCTGCAACGTTGCAAAACATTCCTGTCTTTGTGTTAGAGCACAAATGGAGTAGTGACATAGAATCGAACGTGTACAGTGACATAGAAGGAACATTCGAACGTTATAGTCCGATAGAACATAGTAAGGAGAAGCAGACATTCGCGTAAATACGATCATGCTTCCGCATTTCGTGTTTATGTAGCTTATCGGATCGTTTCGCACAGCTTTTTACACGCTTTCTGTTGCAATGATTTTCACTGAATTATATTATCTTTTTCTGTTAGTGGTTATGCATTTTAATTATAATTTTGTTACAGGCAGCACTCCAGAAAAAAATGAAAATAAAAAGTTCGGACGAATGGAAAACTCAGATTTGATCATTGGTTCCAACGTAAAAGTGCTTCTGGACTCCGATGTGCACTATGGTGTCATTCGTTGGATCGGAACGCCACCCGGTATCACTCCTGGTAAATTAATGGCAGCTGTAGAACTGGTACGTTCAGTTATCAGAAGCTTTATAATGGAACATTGAACTTGAATTTTCAAATGTATTTGATTATCTCGTATTTAGGATAACAGTCATCCTTCTGGAACTGATGGAACATATAAAGACGTTAGATATTTCCATTGTCAGCCTTACAGGGCTGTATTCAAAGACCTCGACCAATGCTCTCGTTACGACGCAATGGTTGTGAGTACATTGATTGGAAATAGTTCTATTCGATAGTCGCTTTTCGAAATTGAATAATCATATTATCGCAGACGAAAAGCGACGATCCAGTGTCGCCAATAAACTTGAACAATTTTGGAAATATGGAGAGTTCTGTGATAATTGGAATGGTGCGACCGATCTCCGTTGAAGGAAACCTGGAAAGCATTTGTGGGAAGTACAGAGGAATTCAAGGCCATCACAATTCCTGTTACTTGGACGCCACCCTTTTCAGCATGTTTACATTCACTAGTGTTTTTGATAATCTTCTATTTAGGTAATCAATTTGATTTAATCGAATTTACTTTCACGTACAGCTGCATCATGAATTCGATGTTCTAGGCCGCCCAATGAAAAAGACTGTCCGCAATATGAGGAAGTACAAAGAGTATTGCGCGAGGAAATAGTAAATCCGCTCAGAAAGAACGTGTTTGTCAGAGCGGATCACGTGATGAAACTTCGGACGTTGCTCGAAAAACTTTCGTCGGTGTCTGGATTAACCAGCGAGGAAAAAGGTATCGATAGAATATTTAAATATTTACAGGCATCTCAAACGTTAAGTTTAATTATTCTGAATTTCTTCAGATCCTGAGGAATTTTTAACATCTCTGGTCGCCCAAATTTTGAACGCTGAACCGTTTCTCAAATTAAGTTCCGGCCAGGATGCGTACCATTATCAACTGTTCGTCGAAAAAGACGACCATCTGAACCTACCGACGGTACAACAATTACTAGAACAAAGTTTCTTAACAAGCAACATTCGGTTGAAAGAAGTGCCGTCCTGTCTCATCATTCAAATGCCTCGATTTGGAAAATCGTTTAAAATGTACCAAAAAATCCAACCGACGCTCTTGCTGGATGTAACAGACATAATCGAAGATTGTAAATATCATTAAAACATTTTTACAGTAGATCCTCGATTATCGAGAATTATGCAATAAATCATGTAGCATCAACAGAGGCCCGGATAATCGATGTTCTACTGTATATCGTTACAATTAATTGTTCTCAATGCATTCATATTTAATGGTCCATTTGTAGCTCCCAGACAGTGCACAGTTTGTGGCAAACTGGCAGAATTCGAATGCAAGGAATGCTACGGGCAGTGCGGCGTTGGACTGGAGAGTATTGCTTTTTGTATGCAATGTTTGGACAAGGTAAATCGATCAATTTTTTTTCGGTTCGGTAAGAGGTTGAAGTATATTTAGAATGATGCATCGTAGGTACACCGGCACGAACGACGGACGAATCATGAGCCGAAGAAGCTTGTAGTGCCAATGGAATTTGCTATTCTGCAAGAGCATTGTCCTGTTCCAAGATTGTACTTGGAATTGTCTGCAGTAGTCTGCATCGAAACGTCTCATTACGTTTGCTTCGTAAAATGTGGTTCTGGGTCAGAAGCGCCGTGGTGTTTCTTCGATTCTATGGCTGACAGGAAAGGTATTTCACTATGATTTTGTATAAATCTTAATCGAGTACAGTAAAGACCTAAATACTGTCCGGGGTCGAGGTCATTTGACGGATTACTGTACTACCTTCGATGCCTGCTTAATTGTGTAATTATCCTCAGGAGAACAAAATGGCTACAACATACCTGAGATGGTTCCGTGCCCAGACTTCCCTTATTGGCTGAGCGAAGAAGGCGGAAACTACTTGACTGAATTAACGGACGATCGTCACTTACCTGGGCACGCGAAACGACTCTTGTGCGACGCCTATATGTGCATGTATCAGTCCCCAGATGTTATGATGTACAAATAAGTTGAGTTGCCTAGTAACTTAGGTAAGTTAGGCTATAAGTTATTACCCAACGAATTGAAGCATTACATTTGTGCTCGTTAATTACCATCTGATCTGCACCACAAGCTTAAGACTGGACTTATATCTTTCGAGTGAAATATACTGTTTCTTTACATATTGTATGATAAAACGATGTCTACTGATGTAATGTCTGTTGGGATCTTAAGTCTGTGTCTGCATAAAATCCGATGCGACATTTGTTTGTAAAAAATAACGAAAGACATGGATGGTGTAAACGTGAATTATATTTATTCATAAACTTTATTAAAATGACGATGGATAAACGTGTAGTTCTAAAGGAACTAAGATTACTAGTACGTTACAGAAATTATCGGAAAAAATCACTGTCTTCAATCGAAACCTAACAATCTAAGTCGAGCATAGTGCTGATTCTCTTTAAGTTCACAAGACATATGTATACATGTATATATTCATCAATGACGTAAAATTAAGGTTTCATTCTACATGGAAATCCGAGGAAACTCTACTATCATATTATTAGAAAATTTATCTACCACACCGTGTATTTATAAAGTCTTTTCTTTTTCTTTTTTTGTTCATTTACTCTATCAAACTGCATAGAAATTTCTACGATATTTGAAAAGATAAATATTTGTTTACAAATACAGAATATCTCGTGTACACTTTTTTAAAGTTACACATCAAATACAGAAACGCGTGGTTTCATACTGAATGTCATCAATATTTCAAAAACATTTGACGATACATTTACAGTAAATAGCGTTAACAATTTGCAAATTCTTTTTTTCTAACATAAACGTATAATGACTAGGATTCAGAAAGTTAATGCTGCACTTTTAGAACTATGCTCCTGTTGCTCTATCTGCTCGTTCGTATTGTTATTCATGTTGCTAATCAAATAATGTGCATAAAATCTGAGCAACTTAGTACAACATCAATCTATAAATCCGTTAATCTCCGATACTCTTCTTTTTAACAAGGAGCAATATTTTCGTCAATACTTTAAATCTTTGATTAACGTTCAGCTAATTCGTACAGTTAAGTATGTTAATCATCTGCAGAAAAAAATTATAAAAAAAACAGTTCCGAACTAGTTCATTCGTTTGATTCTTCGTGACTATAATTAACCGTGTCGTGACTATAATTATCAGCATGAGAGAAACTAGAGGACAATACAATGGACTTTTCTATTAGGGATCACGAGTCTGAAACCAAACCATCACTGCAAAGGAAAATATATAAACTAATTCTGAAAATTAATTGTATCATTGTACATAATAAGAATTCTATGTAGTAGATCATGTTGAATATTCACCCATGCCTTTGAACGGCAGAATTAATAAAAATGATGGGGATAAAGTTTGTAAGTATGCTTTATGAATTTAGTATCTATCTTCGTCTTCATCCATGGCAAAATCACTGCCAACTCCAGAATCTAGTACGTAGAGGGGACTATAAATATAACAGAAAACAAAAAAAAAATAGAAAATCAATATTAAAAAAGTGTAGTCAAAAAGAAATGAATCTGATAGGTATTACTTACTTTATTGCTCTGCATGTGAAAAACACAATGCGCTTCATTTTCTTATTGTAGAAGAAATAATTAAAAGACCACAAGCATCCATCTTCTCCAAATGGATCGGATACAAAGTCTGGATTGTAACTAAAATAGTTTCATACTTTTTAATTTAGCTAGTAACTTTCCCATACGGGTTACCATACAATTTATAGTTTTTACCTATAAATATCACATTCGTTTAATGATATCTCATCATCAATGGCCGCCCAAAGCGCCGTCCTAAGTGTGCGATAATGATCGCCCGCGGTCGCACTCAAATTACTGTCTACCGCGTTCATCACCCATGTCAAGCTTGGTTCCTTGCTAAACTCGTGACTCTTAGCATCGGAGAAATCATAATCTGGATGAAAAGCTGAATTCAAAGTGGCAATCAAATAGAACAACGTTTTCCTACTGATTGTGTCGCATAGTGGGCCATCTTCATCACCGGAAACGCTACGACTATAGAAAACAAGAAAAAAATGTATAAGTATTATCGCAGGATATCCAGATCTTCATTGAGATTTCATTAAAATGGTATTTTATCCTTGGTTTTCAATTTGACCAATGACTGTTAATACCTAAAGTACCTTTGAGCAGGTGATGTTCCCAAAGATGTTTGAGGTGGTGATAAAGCTTGAAGATCGTGTGGAGTAAATCCTTGTTCCGCATTGAACCGTTTATACAGTTGTTTGTCATTCCCAGCCATTTTGCAAGAGTAGCTCTCTATTCTGAAAATCAAGGGAACCATAAACATCGAGCATCGGTTATAGAACGTATTGAATGAACGAGAAGTTCGATCAACCTACCGGCCTATTATTTTGCTGTCTCCGGTCTTGATGGACAAGGCACTGTTGATCGCTTCGAAGCGTGTACTCTCCAACAGCTTCATGTTGTCTTCTTGTCAATGGTTCTTTCTCTCTTACAATGTATAAAACCAGCGTCCCTGTACTGGATACTCTTGATACATCTAGCGAACCGCTTCTTATGTCATTAACACTCCGTTACATCGGGGTTTGACGACCGGTTGGTATGTTATTCTGGCAGAAATCTTGACCTCGTTTCTCAGTCGCAACGGCCAAGGCGTTCAATAGAATCGAAACGTTAGAAAACTTCTTTGACATCGAAGACTTATCGAGTCCTTGTACATCCTTCTTATGTGTATGAAAATTCCTTTCCTCTTTGAGTGCACAAACTTAATGGTAGACGTGATGATTTTTCCCGCGTCGCCGAGCTTGTACATCACAGATCCCCAATGAGATAAATCAAGACGGAGTTTACGTCCGTGAGAGACCCGATTTTCAATAATCGGTCGGTTTTGTGTCAGTCAGTCTCAGCCGTGGCGGAGTTCTCGGTTGGCTTCTCGCGCCGCTGTTACGAGTGACGTGACCAGCTGAGAAGAGAAGGATAAACGGAATCGCGAAGGACGAACAAACACCCTTTGGGAAAACGAAAGATCCTGTTTATTATTTCGATCGGAGAGTAACCCAACACTAAAAACACCAATGTTCACCGACGATAGACTGCCTCGGATTTGATCGGTATCGCTTATCTCAAGGAAGTCAGCTAAACAAAGTGACTAACAAACTTCACAACATCCGCTACTGGCGAAAACAATCCATAATCACGGACATTGTTGTTACTATCACTGAAATAATCACGGCCACTGACGAACTGTCGGGGAACACCTTCGAAAACTCGATAGAATCAGAACTGGCCCGATCGAAGGTCGACCAAACTGGAACCCTTTTTGCTCCTGATTCGCGCCGTGTTACTAATTATTTGCGTCTTGATGTCAGTACGCTTGTATGCAACAACGAATGTATGCGTCCTACGTGACAGAAATAGCACAGCGAAGCGTCTTGAACTTCCCTCTCTCTTGCTCTTTTTGCCCTAACCACCTCCCCTCGTCCGCATCTGCTCGAGGGGGGATACGTTTGTGTGAATTCCAATCGACCAATCGGAACGCGGCTCCGGTGAAACCATCTATGTGTGTGCGTCAAGCGCGGTGCAGCGAGTTCGTATTCGTGTGCGTACAGCATACAGTAAAGTACAGTTGCCTGTACCTGTACGCGGCTCGGATTCGCGTATTCGGTTCAATTCTAACCTCGCAGAATGCTGACAGGAATTCGAATTTATTGGTAAAATGTCAAAACGTTGGGGCAGCGATTATGTGGTTACGGAGCACCGCGATTTGCAGGTATGTTGTCTTGTATTGTTCGCCTCCACCGTTCGATTCGTGCAGTTTAGATTTTTCACTTAGAACTCGCACGACGCTCGAATGTTTTCCTTTATGAAAATATCTTTCTGTTTCGCAGGCTAATAGCATGGCCGTGGATGCGACTGGCAACTACGTGTTACTTGCCGGGTAAATACCGGCGTACACAAACTTTGTTTACGTCAACTTTTTTACTCTGAGCGTTTTTATTTACATTCACAATGTTTTCATTGCTTGACTTTCTCTCTTACTTTCTTCAGGCGCAGATGTTTTGCTGTGAAACATCTTGACGAGGGTTCGGATACCTTGAGGAAATTCCAGAGGCAAAGCAAATATGAAATCGGCACCACCGAATGGAATCCCACGAGTTTGAATGCTCACCTATGCGCCGTCTCTGTTAGTAAATATATAATACGTGTACCGATCGTAGTTGTACTGTCTAATCAACTTTAAATTCTAGAGCAACACACGTATAGAGATACTTTCACTCACCGGAGGCAGTGGCTACGAATTACAGACAACAAATAGTCTTAAGGCACACACAAGAGTAGTCAGCGACTTGAATTGGCATCCTAAAGAACCTGATATCATCGCTTCTTGCAGCATCGACACGTTTATACATATTTGGGACATAAGAGACCAAAGGAAACCTAGTTTGTCCTTGTCTGCGGTTGGTAAGTTCAGATTCCTGAGTGAGAAAGTTCTAGAGGTATCTAAATATGTAATTGAATTTATAGCTGGGTCTTCTCAAGTGAGATGGAACAGCTTGTCCCCAAATATATTAGCCACAGCTCATGACGGGGATATTAAAATTTGGGATCAACGACAAGGAAATAGCCCCGTGCAGTACATTGCTGCTCACCTAACGAAGGTATACGTTTCTCTTTACTTCAAATCTGTGGTTATTTGCATACTTTCATGATTCATAAATCAAGTAATGCATTTATAAACACTGAAGTTGTTTTAGATACATGGTTTAGATTGGTGTCCTTTCCAACAAAACCAACTAGCCACTTCTAGTCAGGACTGTACGGTGAAAATTTTCGATATTAGCAATCCGCGCAGAGCCGAAAGTATTGTGACGACGAATTCACCAGTATGGAGAGTTAGATATACGGTAAAAATAATGTCCTGTCCTACAGAATCTGTGTGATTCGCGTTTATCATCCGATGAAATCCATTTACAGCCGTTTGGAGAAGGTTTAGTGACGATAGTGGTGCCGCAATTACGACGAGGAGAGAACAGTTTATTGTTATGGAACACGACGAACCTTGGAGCGCCTATTTACACGTTTGTAGGACACACGGACGTTGTTCTTGAATTTCAATGGAGGCACCAAAAACTAGGTACGCATATTTTAATGCAAGATAAAGAAAGAAAATATAAAACGTGCTTATAATTTATAGAGAATAGCGAATTCGAGTTGATTACTTGGTCGAAAGATCAATGTTTGAGGATATATAAAATCGATCCTTTCTTGAAGAAAGTACGTATGATTTCATATTGATATACGTGTGTTTTATTAATATATTAATAAAAAATTAACTGTTTTTCTAGTTGTGTGGACATGGCATGGACGACAGCGCATCTATTTATACACAATACTCGGAAGATAATAATTTAAGTAAGTAGAATGTTCTTGCTTATAAATATGATAAATATTTAATGTCATTGAAGTAACAAATTTGTTAATCTACAGGGACACTCCAGTCTATCCAACAGCTACAACTGAATGATACTCAAGCTGACCGAGAATTGAATTGTATAACAACAAAAGTGGACGAATCTACTTTGAATTCTGAATCGGATACGTACATTGAGAATAATAAGGAAATATCGTCTCCCACGCAACCCAAGACTCTGCAACAAGAATTTTCTTTAATCAACATGAATATACCGAACATAGAGGTGACATTTACAACAAATAAAATAAAGCTCAATGAGATAAACGGTTCGCCTCGTTACAGGTGAATGCGATGGACGCTGTGGAGCGTAGTTGCACCGTAACAGCATCGAATAAAAGTTACAACGTCATATTGAAAGTGAATTTCCCCGCGAATTATCCGTACAGCGCGCAGCCCACATTCCAATTCTGTCCTGGGACAACAATCGACAACGCAACAATGACGAAACTGTTGAAAGTGTTGAAACAAACTGCTCAGCAACGCGTGAAAAAGAACAGATCCTGTTTAGAACCGTGTCTGAGGCAATTGATCGCAACTTTGGAACAAGTAAATAAGAGTCACGTCATTGTAAAAAAAATACAAAAAATCAAGTCGTTTGGTACAATTATAAAAAAGTTCTATTCTATTTTAAAAGGTGTACGAACACTTTGTACACCGATTGTATGTATTCGTGTTTCTCTAGACATGCAAAAAGGACGAAAATGAAACTACACACATCGGATACGACATTCAAGACAACGCTAACTTTTTAAGTTCCTCAAATATGTATACGAACTATCAGGACGCTTATATACCCTTCCCTAGGACCTCGGGAGCCAAATTCTGCTGCGTAGGTATGTAAACAGACGGTAGAACACTGAAGGTTTCCGAATATCGATACTCAATGCAACGTTTCAATAGGTATTCTTGTATGTTTTGGTCGTGCGTCGTATACTAGAAGGATGTCAATGAAGCCGGAGAGCACGACACCTAGAGCTCTGTCCGCTTTAGGAAACGGAATTGGCAATGGGGAACATTTTATGCATATGTATTCGAATTCGTATGTGCAGTCCAACGAGAACATTCCCATCAGTTCCTTCTATTTTCAAGACCGTGTAAGCGAATGTAATTTTCAATGACCACGACATAGAATGCCTGTCATTCTTACTGACGATCTTTTTTTTATTATTTAGAAAATGAGCCGCGGATTACACAACACCAGTAGAATGACTCACAGATCGTGTTGTAAAAATTATCATTTCATGGTAATCATTTACGATGCTTCGTCATTATTTTTCGTGAATAAGGAGCTGGCCGAGAAATATGTGTGAGTCAACTGATAAAACCGGTCACGTGACTGTTAATGTATCAACCGAGTAATCTTGTTTGTTGGATCAATAGGATCAATATCACCGATATTCCAGCGATGTGTCAATACAATGCGAACGTCGCTGCGCAATTCGAACGGCCCGATTTGGTTCAGGCATGGTGTCTGGCCGCTCTTGTGATATCGCAACCAGTTTCGAACGTTGGACAAAATTCTTGTCAGTCGCCCGACATCGATGCGCCATGGCCACTGCATCCTTTTGGTCAAAATTTAATTCATTCCTTGTACGTGATTGGCAATTTCAAACGGGCAGTCTCATTTTATTCGATCCACAGTAATAGTTGATTTTCGAAGGTCGTCGGAGGTCATTCGCGACATCAAACTCTTCCATTGAAACGATTGCGTGGATCAAATGAAATGCGACACCCTGTGTACCATACTCGTGGCCAAGGCTGTGTAAACGACGTTGTTATAGAATATTTTTTTCCCATTCAGAATACAGCATTATGCTAATCAGTCAGATATTCAAATGGCAGGTATGCTGAGCTGTGCATTTAGCTATCGTTCAGAGAACCCAGATGTCGTTCAGACCCGGCTAAGTAGCAAATCCGTTAACGTTAGCGTAAGTATGATGTCAACTGCTTGCGACTGTTAATTCATGATTTTTGGAATGGCCTGAGATGAATGTTACTCTGCGAACTGTTATGTCTGGATCATATCTTGTCTTCTGTTCGTCAAATTTCTTCAGAATGCTCTTCGAACATAATCATTTCGTAACTCATTGTACTCAACATTGGCTGTTCTATAATGCAGTATATCACATCTTTCATAATTAGCACACATTTGTTTCCGTTGTTGCATGAGTGATTGCGTTGCGAATACATAATTTTGCGCCATGCTATGGCATAGTATCTGACGTCGTAATTAAACCAGCGTTTTTCAATTTTTTCGTTCAGATTTACAGTGGGTGTACAAAGTGTTCGTACACCTTTTAAAATAGAATAACTTTTTTATAATTGTACCAAACAACCTGATTTTTTATAATTAATTAGAAGCATTGGTATTGCGAAATGATATGCAAAAAAGTAACCTTGTAAATAATAATTTTTTGGAAATTTTTTTCATATTTCATAAACCAATGCTCCTAATTAATTATAAAAAATCAAGTCGTTTGATACAATTATAAAAAAGTTATTCCATTTTAAAAAGTGTACGAACACTTTGTACACCCACTGTATACTAAATACTTATATTTGTTTTATGTCGAGAAGTCTTTGAGAAACGCTGAATTAGAGAGTTATACTGTTCGAACATACTATGCTGTAATGCCGTGCGCTTGTTTTATTTCAGTATTTTTTTCCATGTTATTCCAAACACAACCAAATGATTGATACGATTATTATCTTTGTTATAGAGGCTTTCTACAGGAAAATGGTGGTTGAAGGTAAGGCATGGTTTCTGAATTCTGTATGGTTGTGAGTGTTTGAACACTCAGTGGTTCGTAGGACTCTCTGTCACGGTGATATTTTGTTACTGCCTTACAACATTGGAGCGGATGTGTCGTAATGCCACAGAGCATGCAGGTTTGGTCATGCTTGTTGAAATTAAAATGCCAAACGATCGATCCGACCACGATTTCTAGCAATTAATCCAATGTATATGTGATGTACTGTCCGTTGTAACAATGCCTACTATTATTTGCACAGAAGACAAATGTTGTTGCGTTGAAAGTGATCACAGACATAATGCCTATCTCACGATTATGTATAGTATATTTACATCTATCGAATTATCAATGGCTCTACGATTTACACGACGTTTCGTGTATTCTTCTAGCCTGGGGGATCACCATACCACACCATACATTTAGCCGACACTACCCTGGAAGGATGGAATTTTCAGAATTTGAAACACAGATCGAACTCCTGGTCTGACTCCCTCGATGATTTAAAGCTCATCCAGGATACGTGTGGAGACTCCGTAAAGAATATTAGGTATATCATTTTTAGAGGATTTACAGAATTATTCCCGAAAATATTCCGGATTCGGAGCATATTAGAATTCTCAAATATTTTGTCACAAATACTACTAGACTGCTCGATGAAAAGTACACCACTCTTTACGACGGGTATAAGAAAGCATACGCGGAAGTGCTGCACAGATGGCGACTGTTGGATGCTCGAGCACAAGTATTGAAGCACGTCAGTACAACCCCTCTGGACACACACAAAGGCGTTGAATTTCAGAGCGAATGCCAATTGTGTAGCAAAGTTAGCAGAGGTCCCCAATGTGTAAATTGTAAACGACTCGCCTTGGAATGCGTGATATGTCACATTTCTGTGAGAGGTGTGTACACCAGTCTTCTTCACAGAAAAATGCATTACAAACTGATCTTTTTTTCCTGTTGGATTCAGGACCAAGTAATTTCTGTATATTTTGTGGACACGGAGGACACACACAACACTTAGCAGCATGGTTTGCTAACGAGACACTGTGCCCAACAGGTTGTGGATGTAACTGTTTGCAAGAGAGTTCCACCCTTTTAAAGGTGTAAATAGAACAAAGAATTGTACATTACGCGTATGTATATATATATAATGACTAATGTTGCAGAAAAATAATAAATGTTTTTCTTGGAGATGGTTCAGGAATTATATGAAATATTGTCACTAACTGATTCATTACTGGGAACTGTAGTGTTTGTTCTTTGACTTCTCTCGCATCAGTTGTTACTTAGTTAGCTTCTTCGTAAATGGGATCAGTCCCAATGAATATTTTCTCGAGCTCTTTCATTTCAACTATAAGAAAAATACGACTTACAGGAAAGAATGTATAGTTATAACGAACGATAAAATGTACCAGCATTCTGACGATGCTTCTCACGAGCAAGATTTTCTTCCTTCGCGATTTTTAGCCTTTCCGTGTGCTCTCGTTGATCATCTATCAGTGCAGCATAGTTTCTTCGTACATTAAAACCGTGAATCAGGCCGGCAACTAAGCACGACCACCTGACCAACTACGAATAGAAAATAATTCTCCACGAATCGTAAATTCGAGTGGCTAATATGAAATCCTACCTTTATCAAGGGGCTAACTTCTAAGGGAATCTGTTTCATTTTCTCTCCCACCATTCACATAAACTATTATTCTTCTTAATAAAATTGAATTCTTTTTTTATTATGCTCCGCATGGATGTTGACAAGCGAAACAAATTAATAAATGAGTAACTAAAACGTCGATAATTGACAATCTCGTTGAAAACACTGTCGTCGTGAATTCATTTGTAATGTAGATACAAGTACATAGAGGCCTTTGAACTTCGAACGGCGACTAATATCTGTAATGATCAGCCTTGTAAGGTCCTTCCACAGGAATGCCAAGGTATTTAGCCTGCTCGTCCGTAAGTTTCGTAAGCTTGACGCCAAGGTGATTCAAATGCAACGCCGCGACCTCTTCGTCCAATTTCTTCGGTAACATGTGAACACCGACTGAGTAGGATTCCGCTTTCGTCCATAGTTCTATTTGTGCCAACACTTGGTTTGTAAACGAATTGCTCATCACAAAACTCGAATGTCCCGTCGCGCATCCAAGATTAACTAAACGACCCTCCGCGAGGACGATGACGTGTCTGAAACGGGAGAACCTTATTTGAACCGGAAATGTAGAGTCTTCTCGAGATACTACAGCAACTTTCTTTTCTATTTTCTAACCGAATCATACAACGGTCCTAATTTTCTTCTGCGAATATTTTTATAGGAAAAAGAGCGTTACTATAAAAGTTACTCTAACTGCCCACCTGCCGTTCTTCAACGTGTATCTGTCTACTTGGGGCTTAATGTTCACTTTCTCGGCCGCGTTCTTTTGGAGCCAAGCAACGTCTATCTCGCAGTCAAAGTGACCAATATTGCAAACAATAGCATCCTCTGGCATGTTCACGAAATGTTGTCCCAGTATAATGTCTTTACACCCGGTAGTGGTGACGTATATTTGACCCTTAGTTGATGCTTCTTCCATCGTCGTTACCTAAGAACCACAGGTATATGTTCATTGATTTTTCTCCGAACCGTTCCGAAATAATCCCGTGATTCTTCGCGCGAGTGTGTTACAATAATCACCTCGTATCCTTCCATAGCTGCCTGAAGAGCGTTAATTGGGTCAATTTCCGTGATTATGACGCGGCCACCAAGTGCCCTGAGACTCTGAGCGCATCCTTTGCCAACATCACCGTATCCGGCCACCACGCACACTTTCCCCGCGATCATCACGTCTGTGGCTCGCTTGATGCCGTCAATCAATGATTCTCTGCACCCGTATAGATTGTCGAATTTACTCTGTTCAGTGAAACGGAAACTCGGGGTCATACAATATCCGAAACTCGACTGTGGTAGAGGCTAGACTGCGTAGGACTGATGAGCAACCTGCGGTCCGGGTAGGATAAAGTATTTAACATGTATGTATTGCTTTCGTTGCGGCCCGCGCGAAGTATTAGATGTCCACTTTTGGCCCACTGCAGTCCGCAGGTTGCTTATTATTGATGTAGGGGATGCAGTTACTTCTGTTGAGGATTTCGGGTGTAGACCGTGTCCTAAAGGAAGAAATTTCCCAACGTTTCGCAAGCATTCCAGCTAACTTTATCAGGGGATCGAAAGACACACTGATTCTGGTGTGTATCGGATTTGTGCTTCAAATCCAGAGGTTGCTCATGTTCCAGTTCGGTGAGCACGAATCAATGTAGACTTTTTTAATTGGACGGCCGAACAATAGTTTCCATCCTACACTGGATTCTAGTTTCTCTTATTTTCTATTAGTTCTAAGTGGTGACGGGTTCCTTCGATTTGGGGTTTTTAATAAAGTGGACTATTGTCGTTTGCTGATCATAAGATAGTACTTTTCTATAATGAATGTCCAGCTGCATCGATTGATGTATTAAAAAATACCTCATTCCATTAAAAAAAATGAAGTTGACCTTCATATGTCCTTTATGCGTCCACCTACAGAAAAGCTACTAACATCAGATTAATGCCTCCTCGAAATCATGCAAGTTCCATGTGATGCATTTCTTCCTAACACCAATAGCAGCCGCGTTATTCAGGTGGCATGTTTCTGGCACTTGACCCTGTATAAGTGGAGCACAAATCCGGCACACACTAGTATTAATGTGTTTTTCGATCCCCTGATAAAGCCTAGTTGCAATGTTTGCAAAACTTTGGAAAATTTCTTCCTTTAGCCGTAGAAGCCTCAAATCTCTTATGTAGGTGATGATATTGGGATACACAGGATTGTCCAAGGTTGATGGATACCGGCGATGGATGATGGAGGATCGATTTGGATAAGAACTGTAGTTGACGAACCTTGGTTACTGAATCGTTCACATTGATCGCAGGGACTTTTAGGGTTCCCTTTTTCATCATGTGATACAGATTATGAACACCGGTGGTGGTCTCTTCTGAAATGCCGCGACATTCCTTCAAGTATTCTGGGAACTTGGTGTGGACCAGATTAGTCAAATCACCGCCATCGTCGAGGATAAGGTTCAAAGGTCTGCCCTCACTGAAGACAAGAGTTTGCTCTATACACCAAAGATACTCATCGTCTGTTTCACCTTTCCACGCGTACACAGGCACACCGGTCTTTGCTATGGCTGCCGCCGCGTGATCCTGCGTGCTGAATATATTGCACGATGACCACTGAACCTGGTTGATCAATCGTCTTTCAAGTATTATTGTGAATGGACATCTTCCAGAGATATAGAATAATGATCGGGCGAATTGTATGCACAATGGTCTCCTAAATATGATTTTATTTATTCAGCATTTCAAACTGTATCATATCGTAAATATCTTTCTTTGAATGTTGAAATTGTAAGTAACACTCCTCTTCTATCATGAAAATAGAATTTATCGTGATGATAATGAGTGTTGTGAATACTCTCTTATCTGATGCAATTTTGAACTCGAGTCAAATAGAATTTGCAAATGAAAGATGTAAAGTCATGATCCAGTAGATAAGCTCGCATATATATATATGAAAATGCGACTATTTTCGACGTCGATTTGCTTTCATACTGTGCTCCAATCTTGTATAATCTGAATTTCAATCTTGATCCATCCAACTGATTTCTTAACTCCTTAAAGGTTTAACTGGAACTCCTTTTGGTGCCATTTCGCGAGTTGCACAATGAATTTTGAATACTCAAAAAATTAAATTGATAGTTATGTTCGCTAAACAGTGAACTAAAATTGCAAGTTCTTTTTTGTCTTGGATCTATTTCGGTAGTTGAAAATTACTCGTGTTTGGACTCCATGTTGGAGCAACGTGTAATTATACGTAATTACGTGAAAATTATACGAAAACAATTCAACTTACCTCTGCACCGAGTTCGACGAGGGTTTCTATCAGAACCGCTGTTTGCACAGTCATGTGTAAACATCCAGCGATCCGCGCACCTTTCAAAATTTTCATGGGGCCGTATTTTTTCCGGATAGCCATAAGTCCCGGCATTTCGTTCTCCGCTAGAGTGATCTCTTTGCGGCCCCAATCTGCCAGAGACATGTCAGCTTGAACAAGAAAAACATTCGATCCATTATTTACCAGCTATAGTCATTGTCGGCGGAACTATTCTTCTTTTACTCCGATTGTTATTATGCATATATATATATATGTATATATATATCCATCCACATCATGAATGCATTGCGACATCTCTCTAAATGTTTCATTATTCCATTTTGCATCATCATTTTCTCGCGATATTTCCACTTTACGTTAGATTTTCTTATCAGTTCGATGATATGGCAAACAAAAAAATGAATCCGATCAATTTGCAAAACATTGATCAGCTTAATAAAACTGATCGTGTAGGTTAATCTGTGCTCCAAGTCGATGTCATCTGCACATGCAACAGTTCATAAGGTGAACGAATATTGTACTTTATCATTCGGCAAAGATTTTTCATTAGCCGGCTTATATTTCTATCTCTATCCATGCATAAGCAGCATTATGCTTTAAATACGATGAATGGAGGTTAACGACTCCGCTCCAAAATAATGACCACGTGTCTGCTTAAGCTACCGCAAACCTTCAATAATCCTTTACATACCCACTTTGTTCGCTGGTTTGGCGGTCATCTTTGTTTGATGATAGTTAACCGGCACACGGATAATAAGTTACGTTTCTGTTTTATAGAATGAATTGAAAATCCACGCGATGCACGTCTCCGCCGGCGAACTGCGCTAAACTACACTCCGGAATCTATGACGGTCTTCCTTTAAACGGTGCCGCTAGGTATCGTGACGTGACTACTTGCTGGTCACGTGACTGCAATTTCAAATATTTAGCGGAAGAACGTGCTGTTATAGAACAGTTCTACCAGGGAGAGTAAAGTCCCATGTACAATATGTGGACATTGTGGGCCTAGCATTATTTTAAAAATTTTCCTTCTTTCATCCTTTCCTTCTCTTCTTTCTATTCTTCCTTCTTCTCCGTCGATCGTTCCTGCTCCAACGAGTTGACATTGTAATATTGTTTTGTACACGATCCACAGTCTAGCAATAAACTGTCAAGTTCATCGTACAATGACGAATGTTTATTTATTTTTTTGAATACGTGAGAGTTTGTTGTAGTTTGTTTATATCCCTCTCCTAAACCTATAGGTAAAAATGGCAACACCGCGAGAGTTCGGTTGTCCGGTGTTGCCATTTTACCTTCAGCACGGCTAGTAGTAAAGCATAGTAGAGTAAGCTGTGCTCTGAGACACGCTGAGATGCACTGAGATGCCACAAATCTATGCAGCGACCCTCTCATGAATGACAAGTCTATGCAATATAAATTGAAATATTTTTATTTAAATTGTAGCAGCCTTTTCAACAATGTTGTACTGTCACTCAGCTGGAATAACGTCGAAGTCTGTGAACTTTGACCCATTCAGAATCATTTGCGTGCGAAATTCTTGAGCTTCCCTTTTTTCTTTGTACAATACCGGATCTTTATCGATTCGCGCTAAACCAGGCAACATGGCCAACACAATTTGCCGATACATATTCTCCTCGTCTTCTTCTCTATAATTGATCGCAGGATTTTCTAAAATGATCAGAGTCTCCAGTGCAGGCAAGCAGCTCAATTTTTGAATTTCTGATATTTTCGTGATCTCGTTGTTTCGAAGGTTCAGGTAACCGAGCTTTGCACAACGCGGGGAAAACCCGTCTAATTTCGACAATTTATTGCTCCTCAGATGTAAAACTTTCAGATTAACTAAAATCTCCAGACCGTCTAACTTCTCGATTTGGTTTTCTGCGATATACAGACAAATCAACCCAGGGAAGAATATTCCGTTCGTCGTAGTTAACATGTTCCCACGTAATTCAAGGGTTTTGAGATTTTTCAGATCGTAAGGATTCAAAGTGACTTCGTCAATATTGTTATGATTTAATTCCAGAATCTCGAGAAGATTGTGAGAGATACCGGCAGTACTTCTCAGCTTGTTTTTATTCAACGTTAGTACCTGTCGTGATAAAAAAAACTGAAGGAGTAACATACTGAGAATGTTCGTTTCTGAATGATTAATATTAACCTGCAGGTAGGGCATTTGTTCCATTTCTGCAGAAGATATTCGATTTTTGTCAGCCTGAATCATTAAAAGATAAGTCATCTTCGTGAGAACGCGAAAACCATCTTCGATTAATCTATTTCCGGAAACGTCCACAAAGAGGATATATTTGAATCTTAGTATAACTTGAATGTCCGTGAGACTCTTATTAGAAGCATTTAACCCTAAATAAGCATAACCCAGGCCCGAGTCGCATTTTCCTAATGTGTGCAGGCATTCTGCAGCTTCTGGAAACGTTAAGATTCGCGGAACCTCTTCGTGAATTTCTGGAGGCTCGTATCTCCGCTGCTGGTCATATTCTCCTTCTGCTTCTTCGTGATCATCTTCCATCGATTTGTGGAAGAAATACGTCAAATGTATTATTAAAAGACAGTAGGAGGTGTCAGCTTTTAAACTGTTAATATAATCTTTCTTTCGATGTACAATTAATTAAGCTTTTAATTGCCACAACCGGCACAACCACAAACGAGATATAGGAATAGACCTGACAGTGCCTGTATCTCGTCTGTGGTACAACTGTAAGCAGGTGTAGTTCTCGGTATCATGACATAGGTAGCGCAGCTTGAAATTGTACAAATATGTACGGCGTAAACACTAAAAAATTACAAGTGAAATGTATTATAATGTTTCGTACGGATAAATTATAATATACTGACGCAAAGAATGCTTTAAATATACGTTTATAATCAGCGTAGGCATAATCAATTTAATAGCAAGCTATTGGTCACAACCTTCACATCGTAGCAGAGATTGGTCCCAGTGATGATGCGTATATTGGACGCTGAAGCACGCTACGAATTTTTGGCAAATTAATAAACATGTTATACATTCATTTTTCAAGATCATGTCGTAACAAATTTTGCGAAATTATACGGGATGACCAAGGTACCGCAGTTCGGTCAAACATTTATTTTACTGATATGTTAAAATCGTCGCGCATGCGCGAAAAAACCCGTTCAATATACCATCGCTGATTGGCCGAACTCTGATTGGCGGAGCCCAAGTAAATTCAAGTTCAAATAAGTGTAGCGGACATTGTTTAACCGCCGTTTGACCGCTGTCGAAAAGTGAAGTGGTGACTGGTATTCTTTGATTTTAAAGCGGTGAATTTTGATCGGTCCGTTTTGTGCGTTCCCTCCGATAAACACCATGCGACCATGAATAAAATAAATACTTTAATGTTATGCGAACATTAGGTAATTCTAACGGTAACAATTTGCTTCGTAAACTGTTGATTTTCGTGTGACTGCGAGGGATTTGATGTTATATTATTATAAACGAAGAGGTTTGTTTTATGGATTTGCTGTTACGGTCGTTCGTACATGTTTCCCTTTTCACGAACAATATGCCGCAACATTCTCAGAATCTGATTTTCATTAACCTTGTGTGGCCAACCAAAATGTATAGATTATTTAAAACCTTTTGTATTCGCAAATTCTCATTTTAAGACTATGAATGAATATATTAGCGAGCAGAGTAAGTGAGTAATACTATTAAAGGAACGTTAACAAATTGTTGAAAGAAATGTATTAACTGGGTACCTGGTTTGTTACACAAGGGTACATCCGACCTCAATCTTTCTTAAAGCATGAACGGTGGTAGTTTTGTTTGACAAAAGTACTTTTGCACTATTTATTGAAGTAATGCATGCTGTTTTCTCTGATGTTTTTTGAGAATGTTTGTTTAGAATTATGCTCGTATTCATTTATCGCCACTCTGTTTCGTAGATGGAGTCAAGATTACCAAAGCCTAAAATTGCATTAGCAAACTCGATTAGTGGAATACCTAGTCTTAGCATGAAAATGAACGGTCAAAAGATATCGAAAAACCAAAGCTGTCTGCCTGGATCAAGTACGAGTACCATTTCGGAAACTTTAAAGAAAGCAAAAAGCGTAGTCAACTTAAATTCAAAGTGTGCAAATGAGAACAAGCCACCTCCGAAGCCAGCTATGAACAGATCCAAGACGTTATCGACTATTACGACTAAAGCAGTTAAGAGGCCAGCCACTACTACCACTAATCATACCGAGGCCAAAAAGCAATTTATCAGACCCACCAGACCAGCACCATTACAAAGAGCTGGTACTACGTTAATGGGTAACGCAACCAGCAAAACTGTACAAAAGTCTAAGACTACACAGAACAGCAATGTAGCTACGGCTAAACCTTCTAAATGGGACATAAAGGGTCGTCTGGAATATACAAGTAATGAATTGACTAACATCCGTCAAATGTATAAAGATTCTGAGTCCAAGTACAATAATATGCAAGAGAAGGCGAACACTCTGGAAACAGATATGAAAAAGTATAAATCCCAGGCAGAAGAACTTGAAAGTTTAACCAAGGAATTAAACACTGAGCTGAAAGAGATCAAAGAAGAAAGAGAGGATTTGAGTGAACGCCTGAAAAAAACAGAGGAATTGTATAAAAATGTTTCAGGGTCGTTGAAACTGTTTAAAGAGAAATGCAGCGAACAAGAAGAGCTGATTATAAAACATGAATCCGAGATAAAAGATTTACAGACAAATCTAGAGCTTCAGAGGCAGCTCAATGAGAAGCTCACTACAAAGAATGATGATCTACAGTCTTTGGTCCATACAATGGACAGGGATCGTAGAGCTCTGCATAATGCTATACAAGAAATGAAAGGAAACATTAGAGTGTTTTGCAGAGTGCGTCCTAGAACTCCGAGCGAACTTGGCAAAGCGTATGTATTTTCCATGCAATCGATGGTGTAAATTAAATTTATTTACTATGTCTATTGTTTACAGAACGTGTCTCATGAACTATGTGGACGAATGTACCATAGAAGTGGGAAAGCCAGAAGGTTCAGATTCAATGAGTTGTAGTAGAAAATTGAGAGGAACGCGACACGAATTTTCTTTTGATAAAGTTTTTTCATCTATGGCTAAGCAAGAGGACGTTTTTGAAGAGCTATCCCATTTAGTTCAATCTGCCTTGGAAGGATACAATGTTTGTGTATTTGCATATGGCCAGACTGGTTCTGGAAAGACATACACCATGGAAGGTTTGCCTGGTATCGAGACGGAAGGCATGATACCTAGAACGGTACAAAATCATCTGGATCATTTATATTTATAACTTACGATATTTTTCGGTAGTAGGAAGATTAATGTATTTCAATTGCTGTCCCTAGGTACGACATATATTTCAAGAGATGAAGCATTTCCAATTGCTCGGTTGGGACTATCGAATAGAAGCTAGCTTCCTTGAAATTTACAATGAGCACATCATCGACTTATTGGATCCTCAATCGAAAACACACGAGATTCGAATGGCGGATAGCAAGGGACATGACTTGTTCGTTACCAATCTTACGATTGAGGAGGTGCACAGTCCTGAAGAATTGCAGGAGTTTCTTTTAATCGCACAACGGAACAGAGCAGTTGCGGCTACTCTATCAAACGAGCGGTAAAGCTTTGTTTTCTATCATAAAAGGGTATTTTTTAGGAATTTTTTCAGGAATACTATTCAACCTTTAACATTAGATATTGCACACATATTTATTAGTATTTGAAATACATGTATGTGCGTGTGATTTTTAAAAGTAGAAATAATAAGAATTAGATTTGTTAAAAGTGTAAAACCAAAATACCCCTTTAATACTTTAATGTTAATTGGGATGTCACGTAGACACCAATTGTTATTAACAGGTTTCTAAAACAGATATGAATTTTTAATTGTTCAGGTCATCAAGGTCGCATTCTGTGGCAAGAATACGACTCATTGGAGTGCACAGTGTAAGAGAAGAAGTTTCAATTGGAAATCTAAATCTAGTTGACTTGGCGGGATCCGAACGATTGAAAAATGAGGAGTCGGCTAGAATAGCAGAAACAAAAAATATTAACAAATCCTTATCGAACTTGGGTAACGTCATTCTTGCTCTTTTGAAAAAACAAGAACATATACCCTATAGAAATTCAAAGCTCACTCATTTATTGATGCCCTCTTTGGGCGGGAATTCAAAGACATTAATGTTGTTGAATATATCGCCTTTAGACGAATGTTATAGCGAAACGTTAAACTCGCTAAGATTCGCTAGCCAAGTGAACAGTTGTAAAACCGGTAATGTAAAACGAACGCGAACGATTTTACAGACCTCTACATGAAACCTTGTTGAGTGAACTTGCATTTACTATAGTTTTTTTAGTTTAATTAGACTGCCAGATACATTTTTAATAAAAGTTCACGAAATGAAGTATTTTTACGAAGTCTGACAATTCTTTTGAAAAATCGTACAAAATATATGTAAATAATTGAACACGTAATATATTTTTAATACTGAAATTTGTAGCGTTTTTTGACCCAGATGAATAAGCATTTGGATCTTTATCGTAGTATAAAGTATTTGATTAATTTAACATCATTATTCATGTAATAAAAAAATTCTAATCCGACATAACATTCATCGACTTTCCCGTGCAAATATGAATGTATAAACTTGTTATATTATGATAAGAAATATAAGATTTAAAACAATGCGTTTTGTATCTCGTAGAATATTTCGATTTAATGAAGTACGAAATAAAAACGTTTGTGTAATTAAAAATAATTTATTTAAAATGATATCGGTACAATACTTATTCTTAAATTGATTTCATGCGAATAACATAGCTTGCAGACATCTCTATCGTACACTGATACAAAATTTGAGACCTTAAATTTGCTAAGAATTTTTGAAACTCCGGTGAAGAAGAGATAATGCGTTTTTGTAAATTTTTTTGTATATGAGAACTACTATTTGTTCTATTACTATTATTATTATTATTGAAGCATAATAATTTCCGTTTGGTTTGCTTTGAATTTTCAATTTTCGAAATTGTTATCAAGTTCCACGTACTTCGAAATAGTTGATTATTGAAGTGGCTGTATATCTTATAATTGTTGAACATGAAGAATGTGGAATAATTAAACATAATTTCTCTTTGTACAATGTATCCTTTCAAAACAAATTTTTCAGATTTTTTATGTATGATCAATTTAGATTGTAAAATATAGTGACTACTTTGGGTCACTGACTTCTCTTGAAAAATATAATTAGTCTGATCTCTGGTAACAGGTTGCGTATAAATATTCTGTGTTCTGTGGAAAGCCAATCAAACTAAAATAAGGATATCAAATATTAATATACAAAAAATGTTTACTTACACGTTATGTAATATTTTTATACTTTTCGTTATCTGTTCACGTATACATAGAAACACTAATGATAAGCATGCAGATAGGAAAACACAAGTATACCGGAGTACTGGCAACGATGTACCACACAAAGTGCAATTTGTTGTTTTGACATTCATCAGATTTGCTGTGGTCTCTGTTTCTGATACAATATTATATGCAAGTCCAGAATTCCAGTTTTCTTCAGAGAATAATGTTGCTAAACGAAAAGATTAATTCAAGACGAATACGACATAAAATTCTGTGTATAACATTTTCCTCTGGCCGCTAAAATTTTTGTACAATACACATTACTTGCGCACAAAGCTATCCACAATCCAAATCCCCAGAGGAATAAAATATTCCACGATACATAACGTTTGTCCTTCTGTTTAATAAATTCAAAGTAATGGACCATTGCATAATGATATTACATCAACATTTCCCACTTCAGTTGCTGTTTAAATCGGAGTTATAAAATACGATTGTAATCAATTTTGTAATGATAGATCAATGGTAAATCAAAAGGTTACACAAGAAAAAATAGACTGTCTATAAGGATAGTGACAACATGAATTGCCTGCACTTAGAAATTGTCAATGTAAATTTAATATTCGAAACGGGATCACATATTGATATTATGACAAATGTTTTGGAAATAGTAAGTAAATTTTGGAATGCACAGTATTACAGCCCGACTTGATAGTCTGAACCAGCAGCTGACGATTATTTCTAAATTGCAAAAAATGGAAGAGGAATTCGGTGTGTGTCCTACTCGTTTAATGTGTAAAAAGGTAACTACAACATATTGTATACTATGGACCAACAAAAAAGAATATGTTTCATTCAGTGCAATAAGCAGTATAATTTTGGTCAACTTTGCCGTTGCGTTCACCCTTTTTCTTTGGAAGAACAGTGTGACAGGCTTAATTATATTCAAGATTGTATCTCGTGTAACAATGCTAAAAAAAGAGTACCGTGCAATACAAAGACGTGCAAGACTAGAAAAAGATTGGCCGTTTCCAAAAGTACTTCATTAAACGCAGGTACTTTAATATTATTATTATTACATTTAATTAGACACGTAGTTAGATATTAATACAAAGTTTTCTTTCAGATTGGACGGATTTAACGAACGATGAACGAAAACCCATTGCAGCTGATAATGTAAGATTCTAGGTAAACGAAATAAATCTGATCAACTAAACGTACGATCTTTCACAGATAAGCAAGCAATCTTACATTGCTAATAAAGGAATCGATACACATGATGAAAAGGTTGAACAAACTATTCCTACGAAAGAAAAAAACTTGCACCCTAATACGCTTGACCTTAAGAACTCCAAAACCTCGACCTTAAAAAATCTAGACAATGATGTAGAAAGTATTCCAGTCAAGGATGATCAACTTGAAAGAATTCAAAAGGTTCCACTGGAAGTAAATCAGCTTTCCAACTTTTTATTTACACTCGCCCGATTTACAGGACCTCTTGAACGAAAGGAAACGTAACGAGGAACTAGAAAAGAAATTAGAATCCTTGACTTGTAGCATAAATTGTTTGAAAGAGGACAGTGAGCAAAAAGCAGCCTGTTTACAAAATGCGTTAACGACCGCGGAAGAACAAGCTAAAGTGGCAATGAATTTAGCGAAACAATCGACAAATCAAGTAGATTTAGCCAAGACAGATAGAAATGATTTGTTAAGCAAGATTTCAAAATTACAGGTATATCACTTAGTGATATGTCATTATGTAAAATATTATTTATGTCAAGATAATTCCTATTTCAGCAACAGGTTGCCGAAGTTTCAATGAAGAATGCTGCTTTAACTGAAGAAAGGAATAACTTGAAACAAAAATTAGACTCGTTATCGGACGACGAGTCCAAGAGGTAGTTTCTGTGGTTGCTTGAATGAATATAATTATATAATGAAAAGAAAGTTGCATGCAAAAATAAAAAAAGCATTTCTTTGAATTTTTTGATTAGGTCCCGTAATGAAAATTTCAAATATATATTTTGTAGATAAAAATTCCATCAAAATCGATTCACATACGATTTCAAATCAATCAACAAAAGATTTCGATGAAATTTTGAGTACGTATTCCATAGATATAAATTTTAAATATTCATTAAGGGCCCAAATAAAAAAGTTTTTAAAAATGCTTCGTTTATTTCTGCATGTAACCTTGTAAATAATAATTTTTTGTGTGTAAAAACTGCTTCAATCATACAAGATGTGAAGAATTGGGACTAGAAGTGAATAGAATGAGGTCTGCGGTGAAAGAGAAAGAAAATGCTCTCGAGAAAGAAAAGGCAGAGTTCACGGGTATGATTTCGGAGCTAATGAACGTGATTAAAATCCAGAAAAAAAGCCTATGCGAAGTAACTTGCGTGTGCAACGATCAGCAACATGCGCTGAACAAGAAACACGAAGAGTTGTCTGAAAAAGTAAGACGCCAGTTATGGGATTTCGATTGCAGTCGTTAATATCCTCTACATTAATAGGTCGCTGAATTAGCAAATGCGCAAGTTGCGTTACAATCGAATAATAACATGCGTAAAGAAATGCAGGAGCAGATAGAACATTTAAAAGAGTGTTTGTGCGAAGAATCAAAAGCTTGTCAATGTATGAAGCAGGAATTAGAAATCGCGAAAGAAAATCATTCCTCGGAATTACGGATAAAGGAAAAGATCGTGGATGAGCAAAATAAGACTATCACAAAACAGAGAAAGGTACTCTATAGATTAAAAATTTTTTTTCAGAATTGTTAAATGCCTCTTGATTTTCAGTTGCTGCATGACAGCGAGGAGATGGTTCATCAAGTCGCCAGCGAATTTGATCAACTTAGAGAAGAGTTGTGCCAAGAGAAGGAGAAGTGTAAGTGTCTGCAAATAGAGTTGGATCAAATCGACAGCAAATTGAACAAGACATATTCAATGGAATGCGATCAATGTAAGTCTCTAAAATCCGAAATAGATTATCTGAAAAAGGAGAAACAAAGAGCATTGACAATCGCGAAGTTCTCTTATCAAAAATTAAATCAATCCGTGAGAGAATATCAGAAACAGCTGATTTGCCAAAAGGAGCAGCACAGAAACATGGAATTAATGATCAAAAGGAAGAACCATGAGATAGAATGTTTGAAAACACAAATGTACCAGTACCATTCGAAATCTGTTCAAAGAATGGATAACTATGTGATATAGTTAGAGTACAGTGAAATTGATTGTTTGCATATGTAAAATACGTTGAAGGAAAATGCTTCAATAATTTAAGCTTAATAGATTTCTGTTGAGAAATACATTATGATGTATATATTTTATGAGCGCTTCAAATAATACACTATAGATATAAATTTATATTATAAATACACACATTGCAATGTTGCATAGTCTCTGATCGAACACGAGCGCAACAAGCTTCACTTGAACTTCAGCTTGGACACTCTTACCCTGATCTCGAGTAACAGTAGCTCAACGTTCCTCTTGTACCAGGCGATATTATAGCCCAAGTGAGTCCTCCAGTTTCTGTCTAAAAATTGTTTATAAAATATTGACATGTCATCCGCTGTGATTGAAGTCTTTCCCTGAGATTTAAGCTTCTCTTGAAATCGTTTACGTTCCTACAACACATTTAACATTATAAAGTACACAACATTTTTAGTACGAGAATCTCTCTTAGAAAATTTGAGAGTTGTACTTCTATGAAGCAGGTATTATGTCGTGTCCAAAAATTTTGATTCCAAATTTGAGTCGCCTCTCTAGTTTCTCTGTATTTCCTTTCGAGGTGAGTCTCATTCTTTGGTTTTGCGAATATTATCGGTCGCAAATTCGAAACCGGATCGGGAGGTCCTATTATGTCAGCTTGCGTCGGGGTTTTTAGGTTAGGAACAGTTTTCTGCTCGAGATGAATAACATGAATGTACAGTTTGATTGTTGAAACGTCGACCAACATAACAAATAGTGAACTTACTGTGCTGATCAGTCGGGTTACATTGTTGTAACGTTTCAATTGCGCGGAGTTACATACTCGAGCCATTTCATGGGCAATCACATTTTTCATGAACCGCGCGTTTTCTGATTAAACACTCAATACTGTGCTACATATACAGGGTGCTCCAATTAGCTTAGACTCTTAGAATCTTATCATTAGACTCCGGATGTTTATGCAAAACAAAAAGTTTGTGCATCAATTGCAAGACGCAGGAGCAAAATATAAACTTAAATTCTTTATTAATAATCTTAATGTGGTGAAAATAATAAGTCTTAATATTTTCACAGTTATAAATTGCCCCCTTTAAAAAATGAAAAAATATCACAGGAAAATAAGGTGGAGGTCACATTCTATTAGTCTTCAAGGTCATTGATGTTTTTCTTACATGGAACTATATTTTGTTACTTTCATGCGATAGACCAGGTCAAGACAAAATTCGATGACCTTCGTGTAACCTTCAAATGAATTGTACAAACGGATCAGGACAGTGATTCGCAAATGTAATTCTTATTCAACAAACAACCGTTTATTATTATAGTAACATAAGCTCTTTTATAAATATAATCTAATAAATCTAATAGCGGCATTATTTCATTCACTAGACAAATGAGACTCGTTCAACTTTGTTATAATATATCCTCGTAGAAATCAATCGTTTATGCGTTTCGGATCTGACGCTCTTGTAAAAAAGTTCGCACTTACGTTTCCCAAAAAAAAGATTATTTCTCTGTCCATGATTCGACGACAGCGTAAACGATTAAACATAAAAGATCAATTAGAAAATTCGCGGTAAGTTTATGCGTCTAAGATTGCTATTAGCTCGTCTAAAAACACAATGTAGAAATCATCGGTTTATACAAATTTCATTAAAAGTACGTAACGATGAATTTTAAATAAGATTTTGGTTGCTTGCACTAAGACTAGAGTTTCTTTTTTTTGTAAAAACATTCCCTCTGTATGCACAAGTTGTTGCTCAGGAAAACGCATCAAATGTTTCACGATCAGTATACAATATCGGGTGGTTTTAATTACTGTAGCATATGAGGACACATTTTTCGAAACAGTTTCCGATGTTTCCAACACCGATCTCTTAACCTTCGTAGTACTTTCTAATTAACGTCTCAATAATTAATTCAACGATTTTAAATACGCTGCATCGAACAAGTCGAGTTCGTTTGTTAAGTAGTTAGCCTTATTTCGTAATACTTTTGCGCTATTGGTTGCTTCCTCGAGTATTCGTATCGTACTTGCTATTTTCGTTATATCGCTGCCCATTTCGTCCGTTGTTTCATCTACTAAATGGCACAGACGCGCAAAAGTGCTGGATAGCTCCCTACGTTCATAAAAAAAGATGTAATCATCGACCCAGATATTAAAACTTAACGAAAACGAATAACAGGACTCACTGTTGCACTTGATGACTACAATTTGCGGACGTGAGATCTACAATCAATTTTAATTTCTTCGTAGCGTGAGACACGTACTGACGTTTGAATTCACGTTCCTTCGCCGCGTTTGTCCATGTTAATCGTTCGTAAAGATACAGAGCACCATATATAGAACCAGCTACAGCTATAAGTCTCCAACCGATGGTTTTCAACATCTAAACAGAAATAGTCCAATAGGACGGAACTACAGTGGGTGTACAAAGAGTTCGTACACTTTTTAAAATGGAATCACTTTTTTATAATTGTACCAAACGATCTGATTTTTTTATAATTAAAATTATTTGGAAAAATGATCTTACAAAACCAGCAACTATGAGACCACCCATAGTACCCTGAGACGAAATAGACGCCATTGCTATTTTCGAAGCTAATGACCAGTCCTCGGACCTCGCTGGAAAGTTTGGAGTACTCGTTACGAACTTCATAGAGTCCACACTTTCTGCAGGAGACATGAGCGCGGGTGGTATCTAAAAATATATTCATATGCATTTATGTCATACATTACGCAGTAGCGCGATTTACTTACATCCTGCGGGTAATTAGCAATGGCAAATTTGGGACTCTGTTTCCCAGCGAATCTACTAATTATAGCTGTAATCCCCCAAGAGAATCGGAACTCTAGGTCTTCGTGGAAGTCTGCGCATAAATTGTCACAATTTAATCTATACAAAATCTCGAACGGTTCTCTTCTTGGCAAAATGTTCAGCGACATTTGTCGTTTATTGTCTGGCAATAAGGTTGACATTTGTTCCGTCATCTCTCTCTGCGAGTTCGCCATGTTCATTGCTAACGCGGTGCTAAGTCTCGCTTTTAAGTTAGAACCTAAGCCATTCTCTACGTGCGTGTGGAGCTCCCGTTTGTATATATTTAGCACCAACGGATCCGTATGAAACGGAACATTAAATTCGTCAATAAGCACCCCTAATCTATGGATCTCTTCGCTCAGAGCTTTAGAGACCCTCTGTTCTACGTCCTCCACCATATGATGAATCTTGATCTTCATTTCGTGGGTCAACGCCATCAGCTGTTTCTCTGTGTAATTTAATTTGTCATGAACCTCTTTTTGAATGTTTAACTGTTCCGTCTTAATCCTCTGAGCTTGCTTCAATATCTCGTCCAGTGCTTGTCTAATTTCGGTCGCGATGTGTTTCCCACGTTGGGAATGCTGTTCGAATTTGGTTTTCACGGCGGACTTTGAAATGCATTCCTCGAATTTTCGTTCGAAATCTTGAAACTCGAAATACCGGTTTTGGAATCCTTCGGCTAGTGCACCGTCTACGATAAAATGTCATTTGTTATTAATTATACACATTTGCACGATCGTCGAGAGCAAATTCGGAAATCCTTACTGTGAGCTGGCTGGCCACGCTGTTCCTGCAAACGCGCTTGAAGCGTCTCCTTCGCCGAAATGAAGAAAACTCGTTCTTCGGCGTCTTTCGGCGAATAAACTTTCAACTCTTTCGCCAGAAAGTCAACGGCCCTTTCTTGATGCTGTGCCCTTACCTACGCAAACGTGGACCTCGAATAAGCATGGACTTACACGACAGAACGTCGAGCACAATGTAAGAAGCAAAAAGCTGTAAAACGTCCTAAATTGCTTCATGCGACCGATTTTGGTGCACAATGATCATTGCATAGTGCATCACGAATTTTAGTTATGATTCAACTGCGGATCTTTATGCAAAATAAGGAAGAAAATAATATTTAATAATCTTTCGAATGTTTTAAATTTTAGCTACTCATATTTCCCATAAAATCCGCAGTCTAGTTACGATCAATGACAACGAAATGAAATTTATAACTTCGGTACAATTAGTAAAGTCAAATTGAGCAACTTACCTCTTTCTGTTCTCTGACCAGCTAAGAGATAAATGGGGTATTACATGAGTTACTTGAGTAAAGCTGCCACTGCATACAGCTATTTTTTAACGGATCTATTCTTTAAACATATCCTTGTAAATAGCAAATAAATAAAATTTACGTACGAAAAATTACCGCAACTATAACGTTATCATGTAGTACCAGCTTTAATAAATTTCATTTTGCACGAGATTACTTCCTTCATTGAAAAATTACTTTCAACTGTAGTTTTTCAAATAATTTGATACATTATGAATACAAATTTAACGTAAGATATACCTGCTCGAAGAATTCTGGTTCTGAAGCAGACGCGTCCCATCGATTATTTAATATGAATATATTCGGTTTCGATAATTTTGTAGACACTTTATGGAAAAAGTTCTTTTCCTGTAATTACTATTGTTATTACGTATTCTATGTTAATAATACTTACATTTGGCCAGTGAAAAAATTCTTGCCTTATTCCTCGTTGTATTTTAATACAAAATAAGAGCATGAACTTTTTCACTGTCCTAATATATAGTGAGTGTACGGAGTGTTCTTGCTTCTAATTAATTATAAAAAATCAGGTTGTTTGGTACACTTATAAAAAATTTATTCTATTTTAAAATGTGTACGAACACTTTGTACACTCACTGTATATCTGATTACCCAAGCTACTTACAGTAACCATTAAAGTAGACTCAGCATTAGCTACCAAGACAAAAACGTCTGCATCCAAACAGTGTTTATCGATCCATTCGTCTAAATTCGGTGTTACATCCACTCCTGGACTGTCAACAAATACGACATCATCTCGTAACAATAAACATTTGTCTTTTGGCCAAAATATCCTAACTAAGTGGCTCTCGCATAGTTTCTCTTTGCACAGGGCATGACCCAATTGTCCCACTGATTGGACTGGTTGCTTTTCGGTCGACCCTTCGGTAATCAGATACGCGTCTCCGTTATCTGAACCTTCGACTTGTAGGAAACAGTTTGTTGTGTGCCCTATGCCACTCGGTAAAATTTTATCGCGTAACATTGCATTGATAACTGTACTCTTTCCGTTGCTAGTCCTGAAACATCCGTGATATTTGGTGCAAACTTCCTTGTAAGTACTACTCGATGTATAATTTCTAGAGGCGCGCGAGAACCCGAACATGTCTCAGATTGGTATGGATTCTAGAATATTTTCAGGAATCCCGAACCTGATGCAATAAAATGTTCGGGTTTTCGCACACCTTTAATGATTTCGCACCTCCCGAAAAAGGCAACTTTCATGTGATCCCGCTTAAGTACATCCCTAATCCCTTTAACTTTCTCAACATAGCTGGCGATCTTTGCAGCTTCCTCGGGCGTGACAATGTTATCTTCTTTTTGGAGTGCTGCAGAAGCAATTGTACAAGTTATTCACAATTACCGTTGCAACAAAATGTACTGACAAGATTGTGGAATACTCTTTACATTTCATAAACCGAACGGTATCCTGTACATAATCTTCTATCTCCACAAATATGTCATTGATCTTCTTTTTGGCCTTAACGAAAATCTGAAGAGGAGAATTATCAGTTCGTATATCAGTTGATCGCATGTAGCTGTCTCCCCCAATCATGGACATTGTACGATTGATGTAGACAGCCATGGTTCCCTTATATGTTTATCGTGTACACAATGGGTTTAGCAAAGTAAGAAAAATATGGTGCAATACACTAGGCAGGACGTTGTTGCAGTGCACAGCATGCGGGACCAACTGAAATCATAAAAAAAGCAACAGTTAAATACTGTCTAGTAACGACACTGATCTACAAGGCTTAATATAAAATATGTACAATATACAGTGGGTATACAAAGTGTTCGTACACCTTTTAAAATAGAATAACTTTTTTATAATTGTACAATTATAAAATAGTTATACCATTTTAAAAAGTGTACGAACACTTTGTACATCCTCTGTATGTATTGACAAATAAATATTTGTACAGGACACTTATGCAAAGCAATAGTGTAACACGCTTGAAAATTCTCTGTACAACAACAGAAATTAAATGTAAGCTAAGTGAAAACTAAATAATAAAAATAAACATTAATATAACAGTTATAATTGAGCAACCATCGGAATACTGAACATTTCATTTGTATAGTTTCTGTGTTTTTGATAAGTTAAAAAAATGCTGGTATATGTTCTAAGTTCTTATTGTGTGTGCAATATGTATACACATGTAGTAAGTACTATGTAACATTAAACACAATATAATGAAACCTTCTTGTCTTTAGTCATTGAACTGTCCTCTGTCACGATATAAACGAGAGTTGTAACTTTGAATATCTTCTTTACTCCGAATCTTCTAAAAGAATTCATTCGAGCATTAGCGTGAAATATTTTATATTAATTCTATACTTAAATTAAAATCAAAATGTTGGAATTTGTGAAGTACGCGTACATAAGAAATGTCATTTCGTATGCGTTAATACCATGTAGAAATTATGATAGTATCTGGATTTTTTCGCCGATTCAAGTTATGTCATTTATATCTATCATGATATTTATAAATTCTGACAAAGTGATGTGTACACTCTGTGTTATAGGAATTGCAATAGAATATTTTACGTCTTTGATAACTCCTTCTACTACTATGGTGCAAGTTGATTCACCGATTAGTGGAATAACGAGTATCGTCTATTTCATTATCGAGGGTCCGTGTATATGAAAAATAATATCTGCGTAGTATAAAGAAATTAAAAATACACTTTGGACTGTTCGCCGAAATCTAACCTATATCCTAACGCGAGATTTTCGTGTACGTGTGTGGTCTTGCGTCCTTACCAAACAATCACTCTTCCTTTATCATCGTATTTCTAATTAGATGTGGATCGAATTGTGCATAAAACAGCGCATAACATTTCGCGGCTGCAAAATATTTAACGAACTAACAATTAGATCGAAGTATACTAAAATAAGTTCGTGTGCGAACTGATTGGAAGTGGTAGGAAACACGTGACGATCGAAATATTCAGGCTAATTTTCAAGTTTCACGATGTCTTTCTTTTCTTCGAAAACGTTTCAAATTCTTGATAACATTGGATTCTTGACTATTTCTTATAAATTGCAAACGATAATAATCTCGATTTGATAGGAATTTTCGAAATTAGAAAGTTCTTTTAAAATACATTTCAAACTGGACGCTGTATAAGTGAAGTATTGAAAATCCATATATGCAAAAATCTTCGTAGCTCGTTTATAGAATAGATACATATCTTCTAATGAAATGTTTTTCCAAATTACAACAGAGAATGTAGCCTGGTATAGGAAATTTATAATTATAGAAATATAGGCTTTCAAAAAAACCAATACAAAATTTGTAAAAAGTTTGAGTAAACATATTGATGTATGATGTAACATCTAAAATAAATTTACGAAGATCGGTAATGGGAAACAGAGCTGTGCCAATGATAAAAAGCGGTTATACAATATATTCAAACAATACATATAGTACATTTGAAGATTGTTTATTGCATTCTTATTGTTCCCAGAATCAAGAATATACAAATATCTCGTTTGATCTTCGAAGATCATGGTTTTCGAGATTTCGAAGTCATTCGTGTTTTTTGAAAGTAGTAACGTATGGTTTTATCATCATTAAATATTAATAACTGAAGACCAATGACATTCGCGTGACCTTGGGTACCACTTAAAAATACATCGATAATCTTGAAACTTTGGGGAAAATGGCCTTGAGAAAAATTCGTATAGAATAATAATTATCCACAGTATTCGCTATTTCAAATTAGATAAAAATTTCACATTTAGGTATAAAAATGAATCTTGAATTTAAATAAATTAATTAAAATAATTTATTTAAGTCTTCAAGTCTTCATTTAAGTTTTTCTCCAGTCACCTTTAGAATTCGGAGCAGGGGATGCTGCATTTTGATGCGTGAGTTTGTATATTAAATTTTCTATGCTCTCAATATCAATTAGGCCTATAAATTTATCTATAACTAATCCACTCGAGAAGACTACAACAGCAGGTACAGCTTTTACTTCGAACTTGTCTACTAGGCCTGGATTTAATTCTAGATTAACAATGGCTAGGTCCAAATTATCCAATGGCTCGATGAGATCTATTAACTTAGGTGTGAGTATTCTACAAGGCTGGCACCAATCGGCATGGAAATTTACGATAACTGGTACCGAATTATTTAGTACCTTGCTGGTAAACTCTTGATTGTTATTTATCTCAAACTGCTTCTTTTGCTGTTGAGACAGAGAAACGCTACGTACTAACATTGATGAAAGCTTATTAGGATGGCGCAACATCTTCTAATGTTACAAATATATTGTCTGTACTAATTAAGTATTCACTGATGAGATGGAAGTGCTTTTCTTCATTTAGTCAGCAACAATTATGTTTGCTAATATTCCTATTTTATGAAAATATTCTAAAATATCTGTAGAAAAAAGAAAAATTGTGTGATCCAATTTACATAGAATTTCACAGCGAAGAAGATACTTACTATAAGCATTTAAGATACCCAACTAGTTATTCTAATTGGCCTAATAGATTCTGTTAGGGCAAATTTAACATATCCTATCAATCCAATGATAGATGATATAGTTAATAGTACAAACAACAGAATACGCCAAACAAATAAATGATCGTACGTCTGGAAAAGAAAGTTGCTCTTGAAATAATTACATAATCAAGTAGGATTTAATCTGTTCGTTACATAATTTTTCTTACGTTAGAAAATTACCGTTCACATACCTTTTTCTCAGTAGAGATAGATCTCTCCGTTGCTCTGGGCAAAGCAACTAGAATAATTGTACATATGCTCACAATTAATATAGCAATTGCTCCGATTTTCTTCTCTACACGTAATGTAATAATAAATACGAACAGAGCCAGTGCCCAGAGAATAAAAATAAGGAATAATCCTATACCTATTCCAAATACCAAGTTAGTCATGCCACTAGAAAGAAGAAATTCAAATGTTCACACATTGCTTACCATTTATTTTGTAACTTCTAATGATATGTTAGATTCTATTAGATAAAGTACAAATAGAAAAGGATTACAAAAGCGAACACAAAATCTAATTGAAGAGTTTCTAAAGATAACAATCTCATTGAAAGATAAGAGTACTCCAAAATTAGATTTCAAGAACAGACAGAAAAGAAAAATGGGAAAATGTATATTCTACGAACACATAGCATACGTGCTTGTAATTATAAATAAATCATTAAATAAATATAAAAAGTATTTTATTTACATTCGAGAAGCCGAACAAAATATTCGAAAAATAATATGTAACAGTTACATATCCCGCTGAAGCTAGATCACGGTATAATTTGTACCGTTCATTTGTAAATTGTTGCAAACTTATTCGACTGCACATCAACCCTCGATCGACGTCTGTGTTTGTTTTGGTTTGGTTTTACGAATAGTCAATTTAAATTCGTAAGTTATGATGGCTTGCTTAAAACAAAGATTATTTACTGATAACAGCTGATAAGCAGATAAATTAATACGTCTCAAAGAGGTTCCCAAAATGTATTTACAAAAAATCGTATAGGGGTCTAAACTGACCCAGGAATCGCCCTGGATCAGTCTTCAGAAATGTTCGCTTCAAGAGGGCTAACATTCGTTCCCGTATGTTTCAACAGAGGGCTGCGAATGGCGGTTCGTTCTCGCAAGATTTCCAAAAACTGAAAAATTCGTAGACCATAGGGAAATTTTCCAAAGATCTTGAGAATAAAATGAATGTTTTTACGATAAACTTTGTTCAAACATTTTTACATTAGTGCATACGATTCCTTACTATATTTGTTGTAAGAGATAATACAAATTCTGGCAAGAATCATTTGTCTTGTCGAGGTCGAGGGCGGTAAACCCCATATGGTAATTGATATATTTCAATCTATTTACCCAGTTCGATAAGGCAATTGTATTGACCAGAATTCGTATGAAAGTAACTCTATCCTCCAATCTTTTATTCGGATAAAAAGCAATATTTTCATTATTTTTAAGCTGAAAACATGCGCCATAAAATGGTAAATTGCCATTTGATAACACAATAAAACATTCCGTATAACAATACGAATACATTTAGTACCGAGGCCCGAGGCCATATTCATAGTATAGAATGGTATAGAAACTTCAGGGTAGTGTCACTCTCATAGGAGAACTGTTAGCACGAATTTAGTAGTGTAACACAAAATAAAGATGTCACTACTTTGCAAGAGTAATTCTCAAAGTGTTCGCCAGATGGAATTGATGACAGCATTTTGGCGCATACTTGTTTAGGAAACTAAGAGGACATCGATATTCTACAAATAATAAACAGAGAGTGCAATAAACTAATGAGTTTGTCATTATACAAAACATCCGGAGCAGCGTATCGCCTTCCAGCCCAATGGTTCTTGCCATCGAAGTCAACAATTTTACGGCTACTGAGTAAAATCCCCATAGGGGAAGGGTTCAATGACAGCATTATAAATAATATTCATAACAGTTTACTATTATTTGTTTACTTAGGCCTGTAGGTAGATTATGTGTTGTAGTTTTTGACGAAATTGTTTTGTCCACAGGTATTCATTACAGTTCCACACTTGTCATGGTTGATGAAATCGAAGCAGACTGTTATTCATTCAGTAAGGGTACCGCAAATGCAGACAGAATTAAAGACCCACTGGTGAGTTTAATAAAAGAGTTGAACGGAGTTAATGGTAAATAAATATATTATTTCACATTAGGTTTTACTATTTTTAAATAAATCATTCATGCTTTTGGTCCTTCATAGTATATGTTTAAGGATTAAAACTATTTTTTAACTCACTATCATTTCAGGTTTACGGATAGTTGCTACCATTTGCAATCAAGATTCCGTAAGTATTATTATTACGATTACAGTTCACTGTTTATTATAATTAAAAATTGAAATTGAAGTAAAGAATGTATTTCTTTTCAGATGAAACTGATGTTACAGGAGAATTCCTCATGGACAGCAAAAGCAGTGGGACTGCCATTAGTATTAAGGAATTCAACAACATTTTTGACAGCCTGAATGGAGGAGGAGGAAAACGTAAACCACTGAAGCCACTGGCAGGACCTGTAACGAGGACTCATCAGTACTGAAATTAGCTATATACAAATTAAAATATATGTATTTTAAGAGAGATGTGTGACCGATGTGAGATCGTGTAATACACATCGAATATCTTGTAACACACATCGACATCGTGTAACACACATCGAATATCTTGTAACACACATCGACATCGTGTAACACACATCGTATATCTCGTAACACACATCGAGATCGTATAATTCACATCGTATATCTCGTAACACACAATGCATTGTGTGTCCTGCGATATGCGCTCTGTGTTACGAGATATACGATGTGTGTTACACTATGTCGATGTGTGTTACGAGATTTGCGCTGTGTTACGAGAGATACGATGTGTGTTACGAGAGATACGATGTGTGTTACGAGAGATACGATGTGTGTTACGAGATATACGATGTGTGTTACGAGATATACGATGTGTGTTACACTATGTCGATGTGTGTTACGAGATTTGCGCTGTGTTACGAGAGATACGATGTGTGTTACGAGATATACGATGTGTGTTACGAGATATACGATGTGTGTTACACTATGTCGATGTGTGTTACGAGATTTGCGCTGTGTGTTACGAGATATACGATGTAAAATTATACGATCTCGATGTGAGATCGTGTAATACACATCGAATATCTTGTAACACACATCGACATCGTGTAACACACATCTACATAAGGTAACACACATTGACATAGTGTAACACACGTCGTATATCTCGTAACACACAACGAATTGTGTGTTACGAGATATGCTTTGTTTGTTACACGATGTCAATTGGTGTGATATGCATTTCATGTATTGTTAGTATGAAAAAGTTTGTAAATAATGTATAACTTGCAATATTTGTAATGAATCAGTGTAATCGCGCCTGATATTATGTTTTAAATTTATTAATAAGTAGAAAGTTGTACATATACTGTTACAAATGTTTAAAATATTGAATATAATGTTCTTAAAATGTATGAAAATGTTTTAATTTATTTATTTTTAAATAAAAATTATAAATTAGCATGGAATGGATAGTATGGATTTCAAATTCCCGCGTTTTGACCCGTTAGTTGTGTAACACAACTATCAGATGGCGTTCGATTTCGTGCTAACAGAAAAATACATTGAGTGACACTACCCTGAGAAACTTGTGTACGCAAGCGCTCTGAAAATTGCTGAAAATTCATTACCGAAAATGGCTCAGAGTTTTGTTTCTATTGCTTTTGCAAGACTGCTCTGCGTTATAGCGCTACATTCACAGTTTTGAGTTGTTCCATAGTTCCATTCAGTTCCATTCTACCTGATTCTACCTTGAGCGTGATTTCACTTTGATAGCACGAGGCGTTTATCCACGTGACGTTTTAATGATTTATGGGAAATTTTGTAATTATATTCAATTCTAATTAACACGTAGCCTCGTTCCTGATGCAATAACATGCCTGGCGGGTTCGTACACTCCATCAAAGTCCCAAGACTTTACAAATCCGCAGCAAAGGTTGTTCGAGAGGTTCGTGAGAATGGTGGCAGCCTTAAGTCTTTGATTTATGAACAAAGACATCCTGTAAGTGAATATTAATTTAAACTATAATTGGCAAACGACAAAATAAACACGTTCAATGAAATGCCGAATAATCCGGCGCACTTTCAATCATCTCAGTTACTGTTAAATCACGTGGTTTTCGGGTAATTTTAAATGCATTTCACTATTATATCGATCATAATTCTGTCTTATTTTCTATTTTATAATGTAGAACACCTCTGCACTGTATTCGCTATGCTTGAATACATTGCAAAAAGAGGAACAGTTGAATCGTCTTTTGATAGAAACTGGTATATTAACGAAAGAATCTCGTCTGGACCCATGGTTAGCAAAAATATTTATAACCGAACTCCTGTGGGGTAAAAAAGCCATAAAAGCCGAGTGCAAGCCTGCTCAGACTGTACTCAAATACAAGACAGAACTATTGGAAAAGTTGAACAATTCTAGCGCTATAAAAGCCCTTGAGTCACCTAACAAAACAGGTAAAAATGATGTTGTATTCATTTATTAATAGATGCGTATTATTTTTACAGAAATGGATGATTCCTGCGTAAAGGAATTCATAACAGAGTCAAGCCACGCAGTAGAGATATTGTAGATGTTTCCTTTGCATAAGGGATACAGTCAACTGGATTGATGGTTTTAATCATCCGCAACAACCGAATACTTTCTAGTCGGCAATCTAGAATCAAAAATTTCCTATCTTACGTGCGCAAAGATCGGCAAAAATCAAGCGATAAAGACACTCCCCACGAACAGAACAGAGAATCACCAGTCATGAATCTTGTACACACATTAGGAACTCTGTTCCTATATAGCGCCGCGATGTTCACGTTGCCGTTCGCCGCATTTTTCAGTGTACAGCATTTTATAAAGGCTGAGTTCATTGTTGATAGATTTGTAGTCAATTGCATTTCTGTGTTTGCGGCTGTGATTACAGTAAATTTAATAATAGCTTGTTACGTCTATCAGGCTCTTCACGAGCGCGTTGACGATCCAAACGCTGATGAAATTTTGAATCATCCTACTAAAGAAAGTCTCAATAAGAAAGTCGACTAAGTAAAACCTAAAAATGTAACAGATATATTACAATTACAAAGTTGCTATATATAGATATAATATATAGTGGTATTTAAAGTATGTTAACAACATTAATGTATTTGTATAACAATCATGTAGTTGACTGTAATTTGTATATTTTTTTACTATAATTGTAGCGTTTAAGATAATGTCAGTATTGGATACGCTCCAGTATGTATTTAACAATAAATAGCTTAGTCAGAGAGTATGGTTTTTAATTTATATCCATTATCTCTTTTCTTTTCCAGTGCGCAAACCAAGATATGCTCGTGTCAACACTTTGATGTTGCCATTGGACGAGGCGATATCTAACTTCGTAGAGGAAGGATGGTCGCTAATGCCAAGATGCTCGAATTATCCCGCGCATCTAACAGCCGTGAAAAACTTAACAGATCCAAATTTCATTCAAGATTTTCATATCCCGGAATTACTAATTTTCCCACCTAACACGACATTCCACGATCATGCCGGCTACCAAAATGGAGAAATCGTTTTACAAGATAAGGTAACATTTGTAGCTGGTGCAAGTGAGCCCCTCGTTGACTATTCTACATCGGTGTTTGCCTTTTTTCTTTCAGGCTAGTTGTTTTCCAGCCTATTTATTAAATCCTGAACCTGGTTCCGTGGTGCTGGACATGTGTGCTGCTCCAGGCATGAAGTCGTCACATTTAGCTGCTATATTAAATAATCAGGGGTATGGTCATCAATAGACTGCGAATCTTTACGCATTTATGGCTTCAGAAAAATTTCAATAACTGCTGGAGCATAAAATTCCACAGAAATCGGTACGATTTTTAATTATTTCAGATCTACAGAAAATAGTACTGTCACTGAAAATAATATTTTGCATGATTCCACTTTCTTAAAATTTGTCTAAAAAAATTGAAAATTGCGTAAACATTAGCAGTCTAGTCATCAGGTTTTTTACACGCGGATACAACGGTGTCAATTCGTTTTTATGTTTGCAGGAAGGTTTACGCAGTGGAGATAGATCAACGACGATACACGACTTTGTGCGAACAGGTGGAAATTACTAGCGCTTTGTGCGTGGAGACTATTAACAAGGATGCATTGACTTTAGAGGCAGAAGACTACTCTAACGTCGATTATATCCTGGTTGATCCAACTTGTTCTGGTTCAGGTAAATTAATATAAATTTCGTTTACAAACGATTCAAAGTATATTTGAGTATACAGTGGGTGTACAAAGTGTTCGTACACTTTTTAAAATGGAATAACTTTTATAATTGAACCAAAGGACTTGATTTTTTATAATTAATTAAAAGCATCGATTTGAATGAAATTGTCAGCACGTGTGTAACAAACATAGATCTACAAAACGTATATTTCAAATTTTCATTAAGGGGCCCTAATAAAAAAAATTAAAATAAATGCTTTTTTATTTTTGCATGCAACCTTGTAAATTGCAATTTTTGGAAAATTTTTTTGCAGATCATTTAGTGAATGAATACTTCTAATTGATGATAAAAAGATCAGGTCGTTTGGTACAATTATAAAAAAGTTATTCTATTTTAAAAGGTGTACGAACACTTTCTACACTCACTGAACATTGTTTGTATTTACAGGCATGCTGGACAGACAATTGGTCCACGGGAAAGAGGAGTGCCCTCCAGAGCGTCTGAAACGATTGCAAGGATTTCAAGTGTTCCTCTTGCGACACGCTCTACTGAACTTCCCGAACGTAAAGAGGGTTGTATACAGCACCTGTTCCATCAATCCTGAAGAGAACGAGCAAGTAGTAGATGAAATTCTCGGGAACATTGGAGACGCCTACAAATTGGTATCCGTTAAGAACAAATTCAAGAACGACTGGAAGAATTACAGTTCGCCGGAGTACAAATGCTCCGACAATTGCTTGTACGCTAACTCTGAACAAGATTTATGCAATGGCTTCTTCGTTGCGGTGTTCGAGAGAAACTTCGGCGTGCCTTTGCCAGAATACAAACCCAGAGGAGGCAGAGTAAATAAAGAACAGTCACAGTTGAAAGAAGATGACAAGCCGGACAATGAGAAAACGGGTTCCGTTCGGAAACGGAAGAAACGCGGACGGAGGAAAAACGTGAGCACGAGTCAGGATAGCACTATAAACATTTCTTCCGACTCGATCACGATCATCGATGAGCTACCGAAAGAAGATGACAGCATTAAAGTGTACGACGGCGACAAAACAGTTAAAAATGACGATGACGAGAACGAAGATCACGATGCTAGTCAAACCAATGGAGATGTCAAAGAAACCAAAGACGCTTCCTCGGAGAAGAAAATTGGAAAGAAACGGAATCACAAGAGCAAAAAATTGTCTAACACTCCGAAGAAGAGAAAGAACTAACAGATTAATCAGACAAGAATGTTGTTCGCTATTGTTAAATATAATCTGAAGATTTTTTATATTGAGTCAGCAGAAGCAACGAATAATACACTGACGTATAAATTTACTTGGAAAATTGTGTTCTTATTGAAACAGGGCCCTTCACTCCTGCTTCTAACGCGATACTTTCTCGGCTATTTTTACCGCTATTTCGGATAACATCGGCAACTGTTATCGACAGTGTCGCACAACTTCTGTTTTGAACGGCACGAAATGCCTGGCACGCACGGCACCAAAGATTCTAGAGGGTTTGCGTCCTTCGGGGCTGGAATGGACGAAGTTTAGATAGTGTCTTCTACGTAGTGTCACACTATCTTTGTCGTATCACGACTCGCTAGCTCTAAAACGTCCTTCGAATAGCGCAACATTTTTTCACGTGCAGCTCTAGACTAGTGTTCCTAATTTCTCAACATTTTTCATTTCTCGAGAAACGAGAAATAAGACTAATTCTCGAGAATTCTCTAGAATTTTTAATAAAATAAAAAAATATTGGAGAGCTCATGATATTTGGAATATGGTAATATGCAATTTGAGTTAACTAAAAATTCATTTTCGAAAATATGTTACAAAATAAATGAGGTTCATAAGAATTTTCTTGGATTTAAATTTCTCGAGAAGGAACACTACTCTAGACGTACTTTAAGGACAAAAATGTTTTCCGAAGAAGCTCCAATTTTTCTTTCTTTTTTAAATTGAGCAAATATCAAGAAAATTTCGACTCGATAGGGATTGTTGGTATCACTCCGGTAGAGCTTATGACGAGCATGATGTTTCCTCGATGCCGCGATGAAAAATATCTCCTTGCCACGTAGCCAGGCTTATCTGTTTCTCCCAGCGAAATGCATTCGGTATTACTGCTTCCACGGTGTGTCGCAGTGACGTGCAAGGTCTTGGATATCTGTTGATAAAGCGACCGCTCGACTTTGATCGTACCCGATAAACCAGCTCTTATGGATCGTTGTAATATTCAGTGATAACGGAGCAATGATAATTATGGCCCTGCAGGCTCGTGCTTATGTTGTTAATGGGGTTAGTGGTAGCGAATCAATCTTGGCCGAATGCGACTTGTTCTTCCTGTAACATTGGCATTAGCATAAGTATGATAAAGCAAAATGTAATTCTGAAATTACGAGTGCGGTGATTTGATAAGGAGAAATCACAGGCCCTCGCGTAACCTATGTGTAAAGCAAGGGTAGTTTAAGTTGCAGGCGGTAATACACTGGACCTTGTAGTTCATTCGTATTTATATTTCACTTACGTTTTCGCTCGGATTCTTAGTAAATAATTGGCTGAAAGCAGCTTGATTCGTGGCTGCAGATTGATCAAAAAAGGGGTGCGACTACAGTTGCGTATTTTTCATTCAAAAAACTCGAGGGAAAGACCTTTCAACGTCGAACGGAGGGATCGGCGATATGAGAATTATCAGTGGGTGTACAAAGTGTTCGTACACCTTTTAAAATAGAATAACTTTTTTATAATTGTACCAAACGACCTGATCTTTTTATTATCAATTAGAAGTATTCATTCACTAAATGATCTGCAAAAAAATTTTCCAAAAATTGCAATTTACAAGGTGAATGCAGAAATAAAAAAAGCATTTATTTTAATTTTTTTATTAGGACCCTTAATGAAAATTTGAAATATATGTTTTGTAAATCTATGTTTATTACACACATGCTGACAATTTCATCGAAATCGATGCTTCTAATTAATTATAAAAAGTCAAGTCCTTTGGTTCAATTATAAAAGTTATTCCATTTTAAAAAGTGTACGAACACTTTGTATACCCACTGTAATTATAAAAGGCCATAATTCAGGAGCGGTGCTTATTCTTGCGCAAGAAGTCGGGGTTGGCTTGCCAGAGGGCGTCGATTAAAACTCAGAAATTCGTGGCACGTGGCTTCGTGACATTCGCAGGGGGCGGAGGGGCGTAAAGGGGTTGGCGGTCGGATATCGTCGTAGGTTTTTATCTTTATCGAGCACGACGTTATAAGAAAGCTCTCTAGAGCTGTAAAAGAAAAAGAGCGATCAGGAACAGGCTTTCGGGCAACGGCCCCTTCCAGCTTTATTGCAAAGTCGATAGCGGGCGGCCGGTGTGTTTGCCATCCCCGTCTTTTCACCTGGGGAGGGAAAAGTCCACGGTATCACGTGGAGAGTCTGTCAGAAATGACCGGCACACGTTGCCGTGCGTGTGCGTCCGTCGCCCAATGGGAAACGGCTCGCTTGGCTTCTTATTCCTTGACCGCTCGCCGCCATCCCTTGACTCGCCGCACCGTATCGGTTATGTGACTTCCGTGACAAGGAACTCGTTGACCTCCTTGGTCACTTCGCGCCGGTTCACGGTGATTTCGAGCGTGGCACGAGGCTCGCTCGCTCGACCATTCGATTTTTTCCCTATTCAAGTATCGCTGTTTTCACGCTGTTCTCCTCCATCAACCTCGATTCCTGAGAATTTTTATTTGTTCCGCTACAATCGTAAAAGCTACAAGGTAAATCACCACATGTTGCCATTTAGATTTACGTCATTATTATTACGCACAGCAAACAATGTTTCAGATGAAGTTGAATGGTTTTGAGAGGGGCACATTCTGATGATACATTTTTTTGTAGGTGGACGCGTAAAGGACATATGAAGGTCAACTTCATTTGTTTAAATGGAATGAGGTATTTTTTAATACATGAAAAGTTAGTAGTTCAGGAGATATTTCATGTCCTTTACGCGTCAACATACAAAAAATATACCATCACAATGTGCCCCTCTAAAAACCATTCAACTTCATCTGAAACATTGTTCGCTATGCGTAATAATAATGACGTAAATCTAGATGCCAAATGTAGTGACCCACCCTGTATATGAATAATTCTCACGCGTCACGGTTGCTCTGGACTCTCAAATCCATCGGTATACTATTTTATCGCTTAATGTTAGTCATTTTTATCCTAAATGCGGAAAATACGGAGACTACTGATCTGCAATCTTTGAAGGAAATCGTAGGACGTAGGCCTCTGAATTTCGAAGAACTTCTTGGAGATTGATCATCACCTTTTGTTAAGTTTTCATTGCCGCTGGTCATCTTTAAAATATTTTCTTCGTACAGCGAATAGTCGATACTTCGGTAGGGTTTGCGTGTTCACCGTGGCAGCTGGCTGACCAGATTCGTTCCTCGACCACTTAAGTAATCGAGCGGTCGAGCGGCTCGTATATCACGGTAAGCGTGAATCAGCAGGATTCGGTGAACGCTGAATCCGAACTTTCCCTTCGGATTGTTAGAATCCTTGTCGATTCGCTGTTTCAAAAGCTTGCATAATCTCCTCCTCAATCTATCCTCCAGAGTCGATAAGAGAAAGCTGTGGTACGCTACCTTTACAAACGTTTCCACAAACATGGCAGACCTGTAACAATTAATGAAAATTGATCTTATCGTTAAATATTCACAGTTATACAGCGGATCTTTATACAAAGTAAAAATTGTTCATTGTGAATTGAATAAAATCCATAATCGACGAGAATTTACAAACTTTTCCGCAAATATGGCAGACGTGTAACAATTAATGAAAATTGATCTTATCGTTAAATATTCACAGTTATACAGCGGATCTTTATACAAAGTAAAAATTGTTCATTGTGAATTGAATAAAATCCATAATCGACGAGAATTTACAAACTTTTCCGCAAACATGGCAGACGTGTAACAATTAATGAAAATTGATCTTATCGTTAAATATTTACAGTCATACAGCGGATCTTTATACAAAGTAAAAATTCTTCATTGTGAATTGAATAAAATCCATAATCGTCGAGAATTTACAAACTTTTCCGCAAATATGGCAGACCTGTAACAATTAATGAAAATTGATCTGATCGTTAAATATTTACAGTCATACAGCGGATCTTTATACAAAGTAAAAATTCTTCATTGTGAATTGAATAAAATCCATAATCGTCGAGAATTTACAAACTTTTCCACAAACGTGGCAGACGTGTAACAATTAATGAAAATTGATCTGATCGTTGAATATTTACAGTCATACAGCGGATCTTTATACAAAGTAAAAATTCTTAATTGTGAATTGAATAAAATCCATAATCGTCGAGAATTTACAAACTTTTCCGCAAACATGGCAGACGTGTAACAATTAATGAAAATTGATCTTATCGTTAAATATTCACAGTCATACAGCGGATCTTTATACAATGTAAAAATTCTTAATTGTGAATTGAATAAAATCCATAACCGACGAGAATTCACAAACTTTTCCGCAAACATGGCAGACGTGTAACAATTAACGAAAATTGATCTTATCGTTAAATATTTACAGTCATACAGCGGATCTTTATACAAAGTAAAAATTCTTAATTGTGAATTGAATAAAATCCATAATCGACGAGAATTCTGCTTTCAATTTCGTTACGCGTGCTAGAAGATCATCCGAGTGCTAAAAAGAAATAATGTGATCCAAAGTGTGGTAAATATTCATGTCCCATAATTTTCATTGGCGAATTCGAGATCGCTGCGGCGAAGGGGAACCCCCAGAATGTTGCTGTGGCATTTTGCGTGCGGAAGATTGCTATTTCTCCGAAGCGTTTCGTATTTAAACATTTCGAGCGTACAAGCGTGGCGCATTTGCATAGGCCGGCGAAGTCTGTTCATAAATTTAAACGACGCCGGTCAATTATAATCTCGTTTGAGACGTTTGAGCCACGTTACGCCTGTTCATTCGATATTTCCTCGTAATAAGAACGTGGACGTTGAACAACGTTCATTAATCCGTCGTAATCAGCCGAGAGGAAAAAACTTTGATCGGTTGGTCGCGCCGCGTGAATCTGTTCGAGGGCGTGATTCGACCGAAACTGGAACAATACGATCCGCAATTATGAGAATAATTTGTCGAAAACCGAGGCTACGAGACTCCCTTCACGCAATTCGTGTTCCACTTCTTCGGTTCTTTCCTCCTGCTTTTTTTTCTTTCAACGATACACGCCCTCGCTGTTTGAATTTCTTCGAGCAAGAAACCTCTTATCGGAGAGCAGCTAGGATGATTAGCTGCATGAAGTCTGAGAATTGCAGAACGCACGATATGAATACAAGATACAAACCCGGCGGTCGCGAAGGTCGAATAAAACGACCGCGTCGCGCCCGGTGTTCCACCATTCTCTGCATTATAGAAAAAATTTGCAATTGAAACGATCGCCGGGAAACGAGAAGTGGCACATTACACCGTTTCCGTGGCTGCCATAAATTTTCCGCTCGGTTTTCTCGCCGCGAACTCGCTCCTCATCGACTGCGTGCCGGTCCGCAGCTGCTTGTACACACAAGCAAAATTAAATTCCTCAAGTATTGGGAGTAGAGTACATAATCCTCCACTTTATCGCCGAGACAATGATCTGTACAATGAAAAATGGCTGGGGCTTTATTGTCGCGTACGTTTATGCGGAAACCAGCACCAGACGTCATCGATGACGGATGTCCACACCGGGAATTAAAGGCGCAATAATACGATTTACGTTCAGTTACTTCTATCGAGGCTTTCGTGTGTAAGCTGTGTCCTAAAGGAAGAAATTTCCGAACTTTTCGCAAGCACTGCAGCTAGCTTCATTAGGGGATCGAAAGACACACTTACACGGGCGTGTGTAGACGCTAGACGCAGTCATAAATAAAGAAATAGAGCTATCTCCAGTGGCGTATTACCCTATGGGCAACTTGGGCAAATGCCCGGGGCCCCAAGCAAAAGGGGGCCCAAACACAAACCAAGATCCAAATTCTACGTGTTTCTCATAAAAATTGTCAGAGGCCCCGAAATTCTACTTTACCCATGGGCCCCAACTGGTCATAACGCGCCACCGGCCATCTCTACGAAAGTTGTTGGTTCAGAGTACGACTGTTCGACAACTTTCAAGGGATTACTGTAATACGATTTACGTATTTACCGTTTTGCATTACATCCACGAATAATGTCGTAATTTCATAGCTGTTCTACACAGGCTAGCGAGGTTACATATGGTAGTACAATTGTGTTGTACAATGTTTCAGTCCAGATAGTACCCGGACGTCCGTGCTATCTGGAAGCAAGTTCTCGAATGAAAGAAACGAAAACAAGTCGGAGGGTTAATATAACCTTAGACCAGCCGAGGGATTGGCGTGTTGCGAAGGGGTTGAAACGCGAAGGTTGATAAGAGGATGGCGAGTTAGAGACACATCGTCTGGATCGAAAGATGCGGCTGGCGATTCGGAGAACGAGGCTTGCGCGCAGGGTGCCCGGCAGGTGCAACAAGTTCGGTGCTCGTTTCGCCGGCGTCGGTTCACTGACACGGGCGTCGATGCCGGCAAACGTCGTCCGGCAGGAGAACGAACAGGGACGTCGACGTCCACGACGTCTACGACGACGACAACGACGGCGGCGCCGGGGTAGCATGGTTCGTTGCTGTCTCCCTCCGAGCGACACACTCGACGTCGGGACGCCATCGTCGAAGGACGCATGAATATGTATACCGGCCGGTGTTATCTCGCATCCGAGTGAACCCTCGGTGTCACTGGACGATCCAACCCCGCGTTCACTCGTCGATTTTCTCGTTCTGTGCTCGTCCAACTCGTTACACGATTATGCGCGACTACGTAACTCTATACTCGCGAGTGCCAGGACTTCCATAAGAGCTAACATGTCCAGGAAATCAGTGAATTCAAGGACTCCTTGCTACCTTGCCACGGATCCTTCCGCGAACAGTGATTCAGATGTTAACCAGTTCGGTTTTTCGAATAGATTCTCATCGGTTGGAACAGCAGCTTGAAACCTGCGTGGTTCCCCAAGGTGTGTCGGTGAACTTCCGGTTGAACTTCCTTGCGATCCATCGATCCGTTTGCGAAGACTGATTTCTACAAACATTGATGCGAATTTGAGGGAGTTCTTAAAATAGATTTCAATTGATTGGAACTAGAGCTCGAAGGCTACCTACATGGTTCCAGCAGGTACACTGGTGTCCTTCCGGTTGAATTTCCTTGCGATCTTGCAACGCATCAATTTGTGAAGAATGATACCTACAAATATTTATAATATCGTTTTCACGAAGGAGTTTATTCTGTAGAATAATTTTCCTAGTACCGATCAGAGATTAGAAGCTCACGGTTTCGTCAGGTAGTGTTCTTGACCTTACAATTCCATAGTTCTAGCCCTGAAACCGAGCGTTGACATTCTAGAAAATTGTGAAATGGTTTCGTTGAGTGCACACGGTTTTCGAGAATATTTTTTGCGAGTGAACCTGTGACTCGGTGCTAAACCGGAAGTAAAGCCAATGAGGCAAAGGGCAGTTGGAGAAAGGTTTGGATTTCCGAGGCAAGATGAAGACAGCCGATCGATCGATCTGCAGTGAACTGCGGCTGTAAAATAAAAGTGCATCGTAAGCGTGGGACCTCCGATCGATCGGGAATCCCCGGTAATCACGCGACACGTGGACGTTCCGCTACCGGCGTGCAGGAGTGCAGTTTTTTTTTCCTCGTCGCGACCGGGTTGCATAAAATTGGTTCGCGTTAAAAACGGCGGAACCTTGAATCTTCCCGAGAGGAAAACTCCCGGAACGATCCATCAAACTTCTGACGGGCGATTTTACGGGGACGAACGCGGTCTCGAAGGGAGCTGGCTTCAGTCCACCATCGAGGTATGCTCGGGCAACACCTCCCACGCGGTAACATTGATCGGCAATTACTTACATTTAATTAATCCGACGTAACATGTAAGTCTACATTATTTTACAATTCACATCGGTGCTGGGACGTTTGAAATTGTTTCACGAAGATAAGCTTGTTAACGCTAGGTTTACAGAGTACTAAAAGTGACCGTTGTACATTGTTTTATAAAACTGTGTCCATCTAAATTTTTAGTCACTCTTTTGTGACATACATCCGAAGAAATTGAATAACTCCTCATGGCCGCATCTTTACAATCTGAATAATCGTGAATTAAAAATATTAGAACCCGTAACCCTATGTATTAAGTCAACAAACTTGATAATCTACTGCTTAACTAGTTCTTAATTTGTAGAAGGTAACAATTAAAAGTTTAATGCGATACGAAAAGTGATATAAAAAATCTGCTGAACATTTTATCAGAGTTCCGAACTTTTTGCAATTTTAATTAGCCATAGCCGCAGGTTATATTTCCATGTATCTCGACGTGCAACGGTGACTTTTTTCATTTACCATTTCAATTAACAAGATTTCCATCGACTCCCCGGTGTTTCTTGATTCTCGCGTTCGTTAAGCTACATTCTTCATTGATTTGCGAATTGCAGAAGTTGGCAGCGACTTAATCGATACACTTACTTGCGGACTTATCTACAGAACCTACGTATATGCTATTTCAAAAATATTTTTCCTTCCATCGAAGAAATATTATAAGCAATTTTGTACTTCAATCCTGAAAGAACCTATGGTTTTCAAAAACATTTTTAATTTTTAATGCAGCAATATGCAGGGTGTCTCTAAATTCCTTCAACATCCGGAAATGGGAGGTTACTGAGATCATTTGGAGCGACATTTTCCTTTGCAAAAATGACGTCCGTGGCTTTGTTAAGTAGTTATTAACGAAAAATGACGGACCAATCAGAGGGTGACAGCGAAAGTTGGCTAACACGCGTCTAGGTCGCCCTCTGATTGGTCCGTGTTTTTCGTTAATAACTCCTAAACAAAGCTGCTGACGCAATTTTAGCAAAGGAAAATGTTGCCTCAAAAGATCTCAGGAATCTTCTATTTCCGGATGTTAAAGGAATTTAGAGACACCCTGTAGATTATAGAAACTAGACAAGACTCTCCTTTTATAATTTAAATTGGTTTCATAGTTGAAAGAGAATTAATATAATTAAATATTATAGAATACAAGTATAGTTTTCCATTTCTGAAAAATTCAAGATTAGGGAAAGAACTCGATTTGAAAATTTGCTTCTGTACAGCCGTGCAGGCGAGTTAATTAGTAAATATGAAAAAATAATGGTAACGCACATACAGCTCCAAAGATTCAAGGAACTTATTAATGTATTCGTACATTATCTACCAGCGTGGGGTAACAACGTTGTATTTGTGAATTTACATTTTTCTTTCACACACAGCAGGTATGACTTAGTGGTTTGTTGCTACTACTTCACTGTATTTTTGTTTTTTTGAACATATATGACATTTTATATTAATTTACAGAGGCAATTTTTCTCTTGAAAATGTTTTTTTGAATTGCAAAATTGCTTGTTTTTAACAATTGATCGAACCTGCGCGCCGAAAACATCATACATTTTCTATTCAAGGAACTGTTTGTACGTCTGGCATCACGAAAAGAATGACAATTCGGAGACTTGAACGCGGGAGAGACGCTAATCTTCGGCGGATTCGGTTCGTTGCAGGACCGCCTCCTTGATCCTGGTGCACGGAGATCCTGTTGAGAGTAGGAGGGCCAAGGGGCGAGGAGGGTGGAAGGCGGCGGCCTTGCGCCGATGATCGCCGCTGAAAATCAGCCAAGTTTGCGTGCCGGCTCCAGGCTGGGGCAGTACGAGGAGGTAGCGGGTGACGGAAGTGTGGGTGGCGGCAGCGAAGGTGGTGGAGGCTCCGCAACCACTACCTCGGAGCCAGGTGAGAGAGAGAGAGCCCAGCTAATTACCTGGCGAGATAGCGATCATCCTCGTTGAGAACCACACACGAAAAACCAGATCCCGGCTGGATACCCCTGTTAAACCGACTGGCCGCCCCCGGTCGCTTAATAACTGCGCCCCTGATCTCATTTATGAAAACGATGATTAAATATTGTTTAACTTGCCGCGATTCTCGAGCAGATCGACCAACCCGATTAGCCTTAAGGCTAGATCACGGGCACTACTTTAGACGATAATCGCAGAAACGATGGTTTGAACCGGGCCCGTTCACGGTTAACTCGTGTTTCCTCCCCTTGTCCTATTTTTTAGGGCGGTGGGGAAATGCTATTACGCACAGCCCCCTCTTTATGTTGGTCGTGGGGAGTAGTGTGAGGCTCGGTTTTCCCTCGGATGTGATTTGGGAAATTATCTTGCCTTTAGTCATTTTGTCAGACCCACTAAAACCCCACCGAACAGGGGCCTGTCGGACCCTTCTTCTCATCTAGAATGCCTGAAATATATCTTCTTCCACTGGCTCGCTATCCGCATTCAGCGGGAGATATTTTACACTATATCTACGAGGCTGTTCTTTGTTTATATTCATCCCCTTGTCCTATACTCCTCGCATCGCCTTTTTTATCCGGGGGCATATCGTGCTTGGTTAACTTCGGATTCGCGTTTTGATAACGTTGGTTCCAAGGGAGGCTCGTTTCGAGAATCGCTAAAGCCATTAAGCCACGTTCTCACCTGCGCAATTGTCGAGTTGCTAATCAGGATGATTATCAGTAAAACTAGCGAATGTTTCAGTTATTCACTCGCATTCCTTGCTAGTCTCTTCTCGTGAGACGCGAACGATACCTATGCTAACTTTAAGGGATGTAATTGGCAACTCCAGAGTAGGGCTGTAACTTTCCTTCGGAGCTTCGACTTCAGAACCTTCGAAGGCGATGAGAATCAACGTTTCTAATTTCGAATCTCCGTAGTATATATTTCTTATAACTGTATGGTTGGGTTTATATTCTGTCAAATTTTTTATTAACTATTAATTTTTTTATTAACTATTAATTTTTTTATTAAATATTAACATTTTTATTTTATATAAATTTCTATTATACAATTTATTAATTTCAAATCATTTAAAACTTACCCTTAAATTTAAAAATTATATTTAAATTTAATTATTTCATATACATTTTCATTCAATATTTATTTTAAAATTCCATTCATTTCATATAAATCTCCTTTAAATTAATTTAATTTATTGTATATATGACTTTGAAATTTCGAAGACTTCGAAACTTCAAAGTTCTCTTCGTTCCTTCGAAAACTTCGAAGCTTCGGAAAAGTTACAGCCCTACTCCGGAGCTCTAGGTTTAGAGGTTGCTGGAGAGGATACGTGGCTTTCTGGCAGGGAGGTGAGGTTCTCCGCGAGATGATGGCGTGAAACCGCAGGTGTGATGACCAAAGAGGAGCAGGAGGCGCCACGAAACGAAAGCTCCCCGAAAGAAACGATCGGCGTAGCGGCAACAGTAACTACACCTAGCGGCGTCGGGACGGCGACGTCGAGTAACGTGACCACGACGACGAGCACCGTGACGCCGACGACGATGCCTGGCGGAGGCGCTCGCAGCGACGACGACCAGGAGGAGGAGGAGGCTGAGGAGGCCGAGGAGGAGGAGATCGAGGAGGAGGAGGATGACGAGGATGGAGTTGAAGTCGAGGGTGGGGCGGCGCATGAGGCGGTCGGCGGCGGTCTTCTGTCGAGCGAAGGTGGGGGTGGAGGCGGCATGGCCGGCTTCTGGAGGCAGAGCAGACCCTCCAGTCCCCGCATGCCGCCTCCGGAGCAGCCGGAGCACAGGCCTAAGAGCCGACACGAGCCGGCGCCCGCGAGATACAACAACCTCGGCTACTGGAGGGCCAGGCGAGTCACTTTCTACAAGAATGGCGACCCGTATTTCCCCGGCATCGAGTTCAGGTGAGCTGATAATTCCGAGACAACACTCTCAACGGCGAGCCCCCCCTAACTCTCGCTGATTCACGCTCCCAACGAGTTCTACACACTGGACGCTACACCCTTTTGTTTAGTTTACGTCGCTCTCAAATTCTTTGCTAAGGTTATTTTGCGACGGGACCTACAGTTTATCAGATGGGCTCCGAACCATCTCGGATGCTACACGCTTTTTTGTTTTTGTTTAAGGGCGGTGGGAAAATCTTACGAACACCTTTTCCTCCGATGATAGTTAGACAGGGTATATATTGCCTAATGCATCCGCCATGCCCGCTAAAACCCCACCGCCCAGGTGCCTTCCGGTCCCTTTTTGGCTCCCTTTTTGTGTCAACCCTTTAATCTCCGCGACCCGCTATCCGCATTCAGACGGAGGTAGGGTCGACTCGACTCCTCTCCTGTTCTTTGCTATTGCGGACGCTACACCCTAGTACCACCTTATTAGGGTGCAGGTGGCGTGTCCACGGTCCGTGGCCTTGATTTCGGACTATGAATGAGGTCCTCCCTGCGACACGAAAGACGCTGGCTCTCGACACCCACTGTTTAGCACATCTCTGACGAGAGATCGTTGTCTGGGAGAGGTCTCCTCTCCCTCCGGTCATACTGCGCACCTGTACTCTGTTGTTGTGCAATCCCCATGCGAGCCACAACGACAGACCTTTCCTGGCTCCTCGATGCACTATTTATCTTCTCAGATGAGATCCTCGACGCACCCTTTCTCTTCAGTCTGAAATTACAGTTGACACTGTTATTGCATGATCGTAAAGTCTCTGCGAGCTACCATGAAAGACTGACAAACCTTTCCTGACCTGTCCAAGCACTGTTCATCACTTTAGACGTAATTTGAATGCAACAAGGTTTTCTCCTTACTGTCACCTTGTGCATCTTCACAGTCATGTGCATTAACTGACGACTCTCAGGGCCGGCGTGACCTTCTGGCCGGTTAAAAAATCTTACGGGTCCAGAATACACATTCAAGTCCTATACTTAAATTTCACAATAAGGAATGCGATTGAATTTTCCACACACACCCGATTATTAAATCTGCTATACAGGGTTCCTGCAAAATGTCTGATGAGTTTTCGTAGACCACGAGGTCTTTTAAAACGCGGCGAACAAGTTGAATCTGCTTCGCGCCGGCCCTGACGACTGTTACTGAATTTGCATGCTACTTTGATAGATTAGAGACATTTTCTTAACAATTGCGCTCAGTAATGAAAACAAGAGACTCAAAGGGTTAACGAATTTCAGGTTCAAGCCGGGAAGGGACATCGGTTCCCTGGAGGCCCTCCTGGACAGGCTGTCCCTCCGAATGGACCTGCCTAGAGGTGCGCGACACATTTTCTCCATGGACGGCGACAGAAAACTCACGCTCGACGAGCTCGAGGACGGTGCTTCTTACGTCGTGTCCAGCTACAAAACGTTCAAGGTGAGTCGTTCGTGCTGCAAACCAGCTTTAATCATCAACGGAGACAACGATTCACCTGTCCGCAAGAGACAGACCGAAACGGGACGATGCCAAGAACTGATTCCCTCACGTGAAAAACTGGAGCCCCGTTAATCGCTGCCAGAGGAAAACTATAGAATCTCGGCGAAATTATGCACCAGCCGCAGCGAAATTGACTGGGAAAAAAGCGGCAAGCTAATCGCAGTAGCTGCGGGAAAAGTGGGTCGTTCGAATCTGGTACATTGCACGAAGAAGAAATAAGGGTGTAGATCGGATCTCGTGCAACGATCGCCAAGCTAAGAGGGAACCGATCTCGTTCGGTGGCCGATAATTCAACCTGTGCACGGACTTCTCGCGGCGATAAAGTAAATAGTCCCCTCGCCTCTCTGGCTATACCCGTAATGTTCGGTATAATTAAACCGTGGGAGTGGGGCACTGCTCGGATGCTTAATATTCATGAGCGTGTGAGGTCCGAAGAAACGTATAAACCCGCGGCTCCAACAAACGCGCGCGGACATAGCCGGGACACGCATACTCTATCACGTTTTGCCGCTCGGTTTAAGAGGGTCGCGATACGATTTATAAGAAAGTTGCGTATATTGCCGTCAACAATCTTTGTGTATCTGGCCCAGATCAGGACTAACCGGGACGCACGCAACGGCCGTCTGATTGGCTGCCTAAAAATGCAGGTAGCCGGACTGCTTTCGATACTTGTTTACCGTCTGGAGACTCGCGAGGGACTGCGGGGCCACCATTACTCTTCGGAGAAGACGCGGCAGCCTCTGCGATAGCAATTAAGGGTTAAATCATCCCTCGGATAATCTCTATTCGATGAGATTCGACGAGACTGAATTTTCTTCATCTGTGAGATGGCCGATCGAATAAGGGTTGATTCATACACGTCAGTTCCGAGGGTCCGTCAAAATAAACTTATCCAGGTTTTAGTGAAACTGTCCGCCACCAAAAATTACCGTTCGAATTATCTCTCGAGCGGGTTGACAGCTCCTTGCTGTGCGTGGGACAAAAAAGGGTTTTATGGGCCCCATAGGTAAACTATCGGTAAGGGGCGCGCAATGGCTTAATGGTTAGAGCGTGGTTCGGAACCCACCTTAATAAACTATAGGTCCTGCTAAAGATTAGACTGAAATTAGGCGATAGGGAGAAGTGGAAAGAAGGGGGAGATGGTAAATGGATTTGAAATCCTAAGGGGACTAAATATTTAAAAACAGGGTTAAACTATCGGAAGCTCTCTTTTACAACATTATGGGAATAGGGTTCGGATTGATATTTTTTAATTTATCTAGAAAGATAAGGGTCCAGCATAAAATCGCATTACACCACGCGATAGAGCAGACTTTTATCTTGAGGAATCAAAACATTTTCTGGAAGGGGCAACCGAGTTCTTTTTTGATTTTGAAGTGGTTCCAAGATTCAGATCACGGAGCCCGATTGGTGGTAGGTGTAGCTCTTCGAGGCTTGGCCGCGAGAATCGGTCCAATTAACGCTCGACCCTTTTAGCCAGGTTCCGGCATCGAGGTGGTTCATTATTTTTATGAATCATCCGACAGGGAGGATCGGTTTCTGCCGGGGTTGCGTCACTGGTCGTTAAGGATGGCCCACGCCCTGCCTGATTTCCTTGTTTTAAGGTGTGACGGCCCCGTTATACTTGCGCAACTGTTTGCCGGCGTACATTTCGACACGTAACTATTTCCTTAGGAGATGAGGATAAATATGTAGGTCTTGCGACTGCTTGTAATCACGGTAAAGCTGAAATAAAGCAACGAGAGGTATATGTTAATTTAGAGCGGAAAACATTGCACGGAAGAAAATGTAGTAGTAGAAAAGAAAAATAGAAGAAAACGTAAAATGATTTAGCAAAAACTGATGATTTAGTTGTTTCCGAATGAAATGGAATAGATACATCTTTGAAATAGAGAAAAGATTGGTTTCGTTTCTAACCAGGGTTTCGGCGAAACTTGCTACCGAGTGTTGCCTGTGTGTACGGTCCTCGTTATTTCGATCGTGGTTGCGGGTCTCTCGTGCCGGGTCAACCCTTAATCCGGCAAAGTGGCCGAAGCTTATGCACGATCCTATCATTCTATGGACTTCGCATGCCGATCGTTGGATTAGGGACCGCGGGAATCGGCGGTTATGGATCCCGGGCCTATATTCGCGACGAGAATACTCGCGGAACGCCTTGACCCATATACCCCCGGGGCACTCTAATCGATATCGAGGAGACCAGGCGGTTCATGCACGTGCAACACCTCGCCCGGTAATTAAAAAGAAATATGCCCGCCATAAAGCTCCCTAATTTGCCGGGGACGTTCGTCGAAGTTGCGCGATCAAACTTCCAAACCGCTTCTGAACGGTTAATTACTGTGTTTTAAGCTGTGCCTGATCGCCGCGCTTTTCGCCCGAGTGGTGTCGCGATCATGCTACTTTTCCACCCTTAAGAACCTCGTATGCATCTTCGAGATAGCATCAAAATTGATATCTTCTCTTAATAAGTTGAATAGCTTACTTCTAATGTACCGGTAACGGTAAATTTATCCGATGCTTCTTCTATTTTGTGTTTCATCTACTCGTTTTTGTTATAAATGCATAAAATCCGCTACTGATTACCGTGTCGAATGGAGGATGAATAATATATTATCATTGATTGCCGAGTAGATAAAATTGCCACCTCTTTTCGAATTGAAATTCACCCCTGATTTTTCGATGACAGGTGGTCGGAGGCGTGTATGGTGTCGAATGAAAATTATTCATGGGCAACAGAGGATCGGGTAATTGGGTGAAGGGTGTAAAAAGGGTTAAGTAATTCCGGCATTGTTTACTAAAGCCACGTGGCACTGGGGATCGAGGTCTCGCGTTGGTAAATCCTGCGTCGAAATGGTGGGGATCGGAGCGTTTCACTTGGCGGAGAAGAGGGTGCAAGCATCGGCGCAGGGAAAGAGGGGGTGAGCAAGGGGTTGGCCGCGATTGCGCGCAGCTTACCTCTTTTACCAACCCCCTGCTTTCGATCCTACCCCAAAGAATCTCTCGCATTACGCCACCCTATTCCTTGACGCCTCATAATCGTCCACGTTTATTGCTCATCTGTATATTCTCGCACATTCATCCGCCTGGATCTTGATAATCAACCCCATTAACCCCCTTTCGGAATGATCGTCGATACATCAACAACAGCAGGTTCCCGTATTTAATTCCAGATATTCTAAACGGATCTTTCGCTCGCTTAAGTAGAACAAGATTGCAGTCTACTTTTCTCGGGATAATGGTTTTAATATTTTAAAGATCCTAGTCCTCAAAGGATTTACCCTTTGCCCTATGATACTGGGTCAGACTCGTGATAAGGATTTTGAATTATATCCACTAAATATGTATATTATTCATGTCGAAATGGCATGCGTTGCTTCATAAAAATTCCACAATTCAACATATTTAGATCCTGCACAATTTCTATTTAAATTCCTCCGCGAATAAAAAAATGATCGATGCCTAATAGTTATCGTAAACCTTCCTTTGCTGCGAGTGGTGTTCCTTCTTGAGAATTCTTTCTCGAGAATTTCTCCAGAAATTTTATAATTGGTTATTTCTCGTTTCTCGAGGAATGAAAAATGTTGAGAAGTCAGGAACACTAGCTGCGAGGGAGTTATGAACGAGTTTATGCAGATCTAATAATTAAAAATGTAATGAGGATCACAGCGCGAATAGCTGGGAGGCTTTCGCGTTTCCTCTTTGACGACCTGGATTTCTTTATGCTGTCATTAAAGTACTTATCGGATACACGGCACCGAATTAATAAGCGCGGGAAACTGGGTTGGAGAATTAATTTGCAGTTTTCATGTTTCCTGCCCCGCGTTCCTGCGTTGCATTTGCAACTGGGAATGATTCGGCTGGAAATTGTGCTGTTGTGTGCAATTATTTAGTCGCTGTGTTAAATCTCTGTTTCGTTTATCGCTATCTTTTTCATATGGATTGACATTCACGCTTAATGCGTCGATTGCCGCAAAGTCATCCCTAAAAATCCTACAGAATCAAAGTGAATGGTGATTTTTCCGATTGGAACCGTCCACCGATTTTCTATGTCGCCGCGCGTCTCCTAGAGGGCATGAATCACAGAGTAACTTAGGGGTGGTGGTTAACTTCCGTTAAGGAGACCGATGCAGGGCTCTCAGCCCGTAGGGCGGCGAGCAAGGGAGAGACCGTATCTCATTGACCGTTGGTCAGCCCCGCAAGGGATCAATAAACACCGAGTCCTCTGCACGGACGATTCACAAACCGCGTTTCTACTACTGATTTTCGGGCTATGACGAAATCATCGTGGGACCGTCGTCATTCCACCCTTGTTTACGAAATTATCAGAACTTAAATATCGATAATTTTTCAAGAATCGAAAATGTAATGCCTTTTACATCCACTGTACATTCGGATTAATCGGCTAATCGTTTATTGGACCAGAGATCTAGACTCACATGGACCGGTTAAGAGGGACTCGACTGTAGGGTTTGTCGGTTTTTAAAAACCGGATTTTAAAAGAAAATTATGCAATTCGAAATCCGTTTTTTTCATTTTAAGAGCAATAAATCCATTGACGTTCTTTGCTTTTTGAAGTTATATTTTATTATGCAAAGAAAGAAGTAAAATAATAATTTACATCGGTATAAATAATTTGTTAAATTCTGTGATTTTTTAAGGGTATTATTGTGTTAATTTTTGATTTTAATAATTTTATGTATGTACGTATATGTAAGTACCTTATGTTTTCCTTTTTTGTATCTTTTAATTATTGTAAATAAAAAAAGTTAGAAACTTCTGTTTTAAATTGTAAATATGTCTTATTTTGTATCCGTAAAAATCCGAAACCGGTTTCATGGAAAAGTTAAAATTCGAAAACCAGTTTTTCTATAAACCCTACTAAACCTATTTAACAGACGTTTGTCTCGTTGCTTTATCACAGAAAAAAAGTAGTTCCGATGTTCAAACTGCTTTTCGACAGATGCCATCGGGGACCATGCAGTTCCGAAATGGGACATCGCGTGTTAAGCGCGGTTCTCGGCTCGAGATCGGTGTAGAGTTCTCGCGGAGTTTTCTGCAACAAAACAGGGCAATTGGGGGCTGCGCTACGTAGCCAGGAAGGGATTAACTTAACCATTAATTTCCTCCCGGCGAGCATCGCGAGTCAATCGCTCGGTTTTTCTCGATCGGTGCCGGAAGCTCGAAATTTCTGCCGGCACGGAACGCGTCGCACTGGAGGAGAACCTAACCCACGGTGTTGCATGGTTCAAAATCGATAATGCCCATCGAAGATACTCGATGAACGTCGTCGCCCGCGGCGTGTATTACGTACGTCTGTGTCCCGAGGTTTGCAGTAGTAATAAACTGTTACTTCCGACCGCAGCAGTAACACCGTTTGCGGGAGACGGCCAGAACATAATTGATTGCGTCAACTCGCAGCCGCCTCTGATCGGTGCTATATCTTCCACCGGTTTCTCGTCACTTCCGCTCCTCTGCAACATTCATTTTTCACCGCATTATCGCCCCCACCGATGTCGACGACAATGCGGCGATAATATTCAATTATTGCTGAACACGACCACTGGCCTATTGGCCCAGAAATTTCGCACAGACCACCGTTGGCCCGCTAATCGTTCTTTTTTCTCATCTCTGATCGATATCTTCGGACTCGCGGAATCTGAAACTTGCAGTTAAAAGTGATTTTTTTGCGACTCCCTTATCTTCGAGCACTCGACACTAGATTTATGAATTACGAAGGGCACGAATTTAACATTGATTTTCAGCTGTTTATGCAAGGTTTTTTCGGATATTTATGTGGGCCAAGCTTTTCTGCGTGTATCGTGAAAAACTGGGTTGCAGTCAGTGCGCTTTCGGTTAAAAATAAGCGAATAAACGAGAAAAAAGTTGGAAAGGGGCTTGATGAATGTTCCAAATATTGGTTCACGGACGCTGATTGCAGGGAAAGTTCCGAATCCACTTAATTTGGTTTCTAATGGGAACGTTGCTGATTTAATTTTGTCAGATGATGGTAATCGACCGTCTTGTGAATTTTTACAAACTTATCGTGAATTTTACTGTGGAGCAATGATGAACGGTGTAATTTTAAATTACTCGATGGATTAAAATCGATTTACGATGGCGTAAAAGTTGGATTATCGAAAGACTTCGACGTGAAGCCCTCGTGACAGTGACATAGTGCGACGACGCGTCAGGCATTGATGTCTCCGAGGACGATTGCTGTCCCTCATTCTTTTTATCACCGTCATCCCAATTACAATTTCTCTCGCACGATTTTAATATTTATAATATCTTTACCAGTTCAATAACGAAGATAATAATCTCGCGAGATATGTAGAACAGCGAATATTACCTTTTCCGGTGACCAGACATTTTTTCGAACAATCCAAACGACCTTTATTTCATTTACTGTCAGTCCCTACATTCTTTTTATCAAGATCGCAATACAGTGCAATCGAAGTGCGATGCGTGAGTCACGGGAGCCTCAAAGGAACAGTAAATTGCCGCACAACTTCAATTTCGCAAACTTTCCCTTATCCGCCTTATCTCTACAGCCCTCGACCATTCTCATTTCGCAGTTCCATTTCACAAAAATTGTAACGACCTTTTGTTAAAGAAAATGCAAGAAGGGCAAAAACAATTTTTGGGAATGGAAAACCAGAATAGTCGGGTCGAAATATGTGGTCGATTAATAATTACGAGGTAATCCATCATCGGAGCGAGCGTGCGAAGGATCGTTTAGAGCGAAAAGTGGGAAAAAGTCTTTTCTCGTGTTCTTTCTCGCACGACCGTGTTCCCGGTGACTAATTACTCGGAAGCGATGTATAAGGGAGGGGTCGCGGGAAGGCCTAGCTAATAAATTGCTATCCATCGCGCGTCTTATACATGAATAATCGGCGTGATTGTTTCTTTCTAATCGGCCTGGCACATTTCGAAGCCGGGACGCTCCGTCACGCACAGGTTCTACATGGCCGTTCTTCATTTTCATATCGCGACCACCACGCTCGCAACGATAACGAGTCCTCCTTTCAGCTGCTAGGTGTGTACTCGCGACCCGACCGACCCGTAGGAGGTCATTCGTTTGCTCCCGCGGCACGTAAATTCATAAAGGATAACGCGCCGGACCGTTCTCGAAAGAAAATAACTGTTGACCGGGCTGAAATTCGTGTCGGCCACCTTCTCCGCCGATCCGTCACGAACCGACGAGACAGAGCAGGCCACCTAACTGGCCTACATGCGTCACGAGATCCCATTAAAACAAAAATTAAGCCTGTCCGACTTAAAATAACCCCTCTGTTTCGTGTCATTCCGCGGAAACGCGAACACCTCGTTCCGAGTTTCCCTTCTTTCCACCCTGTTTCCTCTTCTTCATAATTCCTCGCTCGGCTAGCCTTCTTTATTGAACAGATTATTCAGTCCTTTGCGGGTCGAGCATCTTTCCATGCCATCGGCAACCCTAACTTTTCACCAGAGGCTGTTCTAACGTCTAACGCGACTTCCGCTAGAAAATTGTAGCCCATTCAGCAAAGAAGTTTCACTTCGATAACAATAATAGTAATAATACTAATAAACGTTACATAATAATGTGTTTCCTTGCACATCACATTACAGTGTGTAAGAGACAGCGTAAACACGAAAATATCCATTTCAATTAAATCCTCAGACCGAGGTCTTTATGCAGTCGTAGCGTGCAGCATCGTCCGAAAACAATTAAGAAATTTCATGATGTTTTTGCGTTATTCCAATTCTTAACACACTCCGCGAATTCTCGTTTGATAGCAGTAAACTAGTTAATTTGCATAAACATCCGCAGTCTGCTAATTGGAATGTCACGCATATCGTGCTTATTCTCGTGCGACGAGCCGTTCCAAGATGTATATAGCACCTTCGAAGGAACACACAGGGAAGTCAACAATTTTGAAGTGGAACTTCTTTGCTGAGTGGGCTGCAATTTTCTAGCGTTACGAACAATTTTTTAACAGAGACAAATCTTTCTTACCCGACGAGGATTTGAGAACCCTGGTCCACCGCTTGGTAGTCCAATCCTTAATCGCTTGGGCAACCGACGATTTTCGAATCATAGCGAACATTTTGGTATACAGGGTGTTCGACTACAGGTGAGAGAAAATTGACGGAGTGGTTCTTAATGATGATATAAGACGAAAATGAAGAATAAAAAAATTGCGATTTCGGCTTCGTTATTTAGCTATTAACAATTAAAAATCAACAACGCGTCTAACAAAAGTGTACATTGTGTACGTCAAAGAGTTCAATGTTGTCCAACGATTTGTTAAACATTTTCACCTCGCTAGGAAAAATTTATAATTAATGAACTTTACTAAAATATTAAAATCAAATAATTTATTAATAATTTTAATAGCTAAATAACGAAGCCGGAATCGCAATTTTTTTATTCTTCATTTTCGTCTTATATCATCGTTAAGAACCAACCCTTAAATTTTCTCCCACCTGTAGTCGAACACCCTGTATATCGCAAAGAATAAAATGCTGCAGCGACAGAATTGTTATTTATCATTATCTCTTGTTTTCAATAAAAAAATCCTAATAATTTGTCAGTATCTATACCTAATTAACAATAATAAGTTTCACTTCTGTCGCGCGTGGACTCCACGCACACGATTGTTTTCAAGTTAATATTCTCTTAAACATTTCTTTCGTCGAAATTGTTTCAAACGTCCGAAGATCTTCCTCCGGTGATACTTTCAACGTAGCGACACGGCCAGTTTTTCGACACAGAATTCGTTAAAAAGAGAAACGATTATGGGAGCGGTATTTATGCTCGGAGAGCGGCCTACCCCCGTATCTCAGGTTGGCCCAAATTTCAGCGTGTTCTTATCGGTTTTCGGGCCGACGAAAACACGTTCGCATGGCCTGCCGACTGGTTGCAGATTAATTGCAGACTCGGGCCGGGCTGGCGAAAAATATTTGCACCGATAAACGGTCCCCGCGGGCTCGTAAATCTCTACGATACCCAACGTCGACGAGTTGTTTCCTCATCGGGTGGCAGGGGGGTGAAAGAGACGAACGGGCCGCATGCCTGGAGGCAGTCGACGTTAATTGACATTATTACGTCGATCCTGCTCGGCGATATACTACGAATTATCGAATAATTGCGCGCGGCCACCGATCTAATTTCCCTCGGCCACCGCTGAAAACTTCCCCCGTCGCCGGGGGTGGCCACTTGCATGCCCCCGACATTCTAAACTGTTACATTTTTATCGCCAGCCGTCGCCGGTTAAATTTACTCGCACTATCTTTCAGTCGAAATCTGTGTAGCACGGGAACGCATTCGTCACAGAGATACAGCGGCGCGCAAGCTATTTGATACAGTATTTTAATATCGCAAACGAGGTGGCTGCGCGTGCGGTCACATTTTCAACCACTCTACCACGCTTTTGTGGTTGCTAGATTTGATGAATTTACGACAGAAATGGATTGGCCAGATACGAACTTGCAAAGACGCTGGAAGAATTTAACGAGGCTATTTTAATTTTTTAACTTATTACTACTTCGAGGATCATTATGCAAAATGTTCTATTTGAATTCACAACAAACTGAAGTAAAATGGGATACTATTTTTTTAAATACATTGAATAGTTCAATATTTGATTCTTCCAATGACTTCACTGTTTCTAATCACGCCTACTCATTTTTCTGACTGACATTTAAATTTAGCTTCCTCGAAAACTAGAGCGGCCTTACATGGCCACGGGGTGTGCTAGAATATGGAAAATTCAATACAGTATTAGCAATAGCAATTATTTTTTTGCGAATATCTCCAAAATTAAAAGCAACCCCCCTATATTGGAAAAGGAAAAAGTTGTTCAAAATGTCGAAATCTATAACATATTTAAATTTCATCAAAATCGGAGTACAGCGACCCTTCCGCAATGATTACCAATCTTTTTTGCTGATCATTTAGTAAACCAATGCTTCAAAGTGATGATGTAAAAAACAGCTCATTTGGAACACTTATAAAAAAGTTATCCTGTTGTATAATGTATACGAATATTTTGTACACCCACTGTATGTACGTTTTCTTTTTTCAAGATGTACACGAGCCAGTCAGATTGGTATGTTATGCTGGGGGTGGTTCAACGTTGTTGACGACGATGAATATGTATGTCGGTGATTCGAAAGTACGAATTCCGAGAGCGGTCGATCGTTTCTCGAAAAAGAACCGGTCCGGATTGGGAAGGGAGTGTTCGGGTGCGTATAGGAACGCGGTTAGATGACGTGTAGGCCGATCGACGATATGTAAATCACTGCGGCATCCCGTCTGTGTGGCACTCGTTGCCTTTTATCCCTCCGCGGCACGCTTGTCGCAGAGAACATTCGCAGGACGACCACCCTTGCGTCACACTCGGTTCTCGGTTCTAGGCTCGCGAGCGGCACGCTCGACCGTCACGCACCCCCTGTAATATATGTCAATTACGATTTCAACCCTTGCATGCATAAGCAGCCGTGCCACGGCTGCCTGAGACCACTCCGAAATGAAATATAATCCGTTCGAAGTCGCCGCTCGCCCGACCGGCCATCTTTGCGGGAACCAACCCTTCGACGGGGGTGCGAGCTTTTTATTTCCACCCTCCATCAACCTACCCAGCACTGTCCAACCGACGATCATAAATCAACGCTATTTAACGAGGCCGGAATGTTCACAGATTTCCTAACGGAGTGCGAGACTCTGTTTTGCATTTTCTGTTTAAGAGGATTAAGATTTTTATTCCACAACTGATATTCATCGAGTTCACGCCCCCGGCTGTTATTAGAAATAATTGTTATTTTGTTCCATTGGAAAACTTGAACGTTGATCCAAGAAATGCTTCAATGAGTAAATTCAATATCAAATATAACTTTTACGTTTCACTTATTTCTTTGTAGAAGGTAAAGCATTTTTGTTTCTACATTAAGAGTATTTAATTATATTCGGGTTTCTAATTGGAGTTGTTACGACTTCTTTATTATTATAGCTTAGATATCTAGGGTTAAATAATTTCAAAGACCAGATGAATTAATTAATACGAATGAAAGAAGAGAAAAGTTTTGAACACAGGGGAACGCCATGTTCGTTCAGTACAATAACTTTCGTCGCGAGTGTTAGAGCAATTTTTGTATTAACGCCTCGACTCAGCACGAAACTAATATTAAGCTTGATCAGGCGATCGTCGCGCGGGATCGAGCACACGTGAACGTCTAAGGTAGATCGCGCGATAGCAGAATGGAAAAAATGTTTCGTGTTAATCGGCCCGGCCGAATTAAACCAGCAACGATCTCGGTGGGAACAGCTTATCGGTGCACATGGGGCCTTATCACCAGCCAATTATCGTGGCGCGCGCGTGCACCGAATAGCGTGTAGAAATTCTACCCCCCCCCCTGTATACCTCTGTTTTAATTCTTTTTATTTAGAAATTCAACTAAGTTTCACCGCAGCGACTCGCCTTTCGTCGCCTTTAAAATAAATTCTGATATTTTTTCTGCTTCTAAGGTGTGAAATATGTTTCTGCGCTCTAACTTCGTTATTTTAAAGTTCAACCAAGTTTCGCCCCGACTATGTCGCCTTCGGACGAATCCTGATATTTTTCAACTTCTCAAGTGTGAAATAGAAGAATTGCAATTTTGATTGACTTCCGTTCGGGATGGAAACGATGATGCCCGCAAGGGCATTAAATCGTCGGCAGGAATGATAATCCGTGGTCAGTGACCGTTCAAGCAAAGGTTAAGGGTTGAAGTACAACGACGCGACCTTTCGTCGGTCTCTTATCATTGAGGTAAATGGTCAACCAGGATATTCACCCTGACTTCGTCGACTGGAGCTTCCATTCATTGAAGAGAATCCTGATATTCGTCGAGTGCCGCTCGTAGCGATGCAGAAGAACTGCAATCTTCAAATGTTAGGAGGGTTGAGGGGTGGAAGCGCAGCACTGCGTTGTCTAGTGGATGCAATGGTTCGCAAAGGGCATCACACTGATTTCTGCAACAAGAAATAAATATCAGAAGGCCATCTGTGCTTTTATAAATTTTTGCGTAACAGAACCACTGTTTATATGTCTGAAGGGGTGAAATCATAGTAATAAATGTGTAATTCACTGTCTACAATGACTCATAAAAAGCATGATACATCTCCCAGAAAGGAAAACTTCAATTCATAACACACCTTACACGTTCCACCACTTGTACGTTTAACTACTTTGAATAATCACTTTCTCAACGATTACTAATTTCCCAACCCATTTGCTTCGTCTGCCACGGCGTCACGAATAAATGGCGGCGATTGAAGGTCGCCATTGATCCTCGATGCACAGCTGACTCAGCACAGGTGGCTCAACTAAAACAATTCCCGATCAACCAATCTTGAATATCGTTCTCAATTTTGCACAAGGTTTTTTTTCCTTCCGGAGCATCAAATAATTTTTGAAAAAATATTCTCGCATAGCGAAGGGTGAAACGAATGATTTTGTATGAATAAAAATGGTTTCGGCGAATTACAGTGGAGCAGCGATGAGATTATTAAGAGTAAAAGCTACGCAAGGGGTGTACGACCGCGTAAATGCGTGAAAAGGTTAAGGGTTGTAGCACCCATGGTGAACCCAGACTTGCGGAGGGTGCACCCACGCGTACTTTCGTTGCACCCTCCATTCGATCGGTGTTGCATACCATCGGCCGGAAGATTGTTGCACCGTGACCTTGGCCTTGCACCGAGGACATGCATCGGGCCGCGCGTACGCGCGACTGCGGATCGTAATTTACGAGGCTGTCTTCCTAAATTACGGTGCGAACGTTCTGGACTCTGTGAATGGAGTCCAGCGGCTTCCTTCGTCCTTTTTCTAACCCCTTTTTCAACCACCGAACATCTTTATACATTAACATCCTGCAACTAGAAAGAGGGCGTAATTAAATCACAGTTCCAAAAATGTTTTGAGCCTAACTTATGCAGTGGGTGTACACGTTTGAAAATACAATAACTTTTTTATAATTCTACCAAAAGACCTGATTTTCTATCTTCAATTAGAAACATTAGTTTACTGAATGATCTGTAAAAAAGATTTTCCAAGAATTACAATTTATAAGGTTGTATGCAGAAATAAGAAAGCATTTCTTTTAATTTTTTTATTAGGGCCCTTAATGGATATTTGAAATATATGTTTTGTAATTGAAATCGATGCTTCTAAGTAATTCTAAAAAACAGGTCGTTTGGTACAATTACAAAAAAGTTAAAAGTGTAGGAACACTTTGTACACCCATGTAAATGATTTCAATGGGAAACAATAGACTCTCCCCTCTATTAGGTATTGAACTTTCTGTTTCTCTTAAATTTTGCAACGATGGTCCTGATAATATTAATTTATTTACATCTGAATTACTTCTGTTTAACGTCTGGTAAAAGGTTGAGATTTCTGCTGTTTTTACAATCGTGCACTCATAATATATTAAAACAGCATAATAATAAAACACCACGCTGATTCATCCGTTAAGGGCTGACACAATTTCCCTCCTTGAATGCACGAACACTTTATAAAATTGATAAAGAGCCTGCACTCTTAATCTATCCAGCACAGGCTTAACAGTAATAATTTTAAAAAATTAATGGAGAGATATTTTTCAACGAAAATTTTGAGCAAACGCGAGTGAGGCGTGTGTCGGACGATTTCGCAATGACTGCTCGTTCCCGCTAATTATTGGCCCAGCTATTTATGCTCGCCGAGTGTTTAGCACGATTTAAAGAGAGCGCTATCCGATTATTACAATATACGCTCGACTTAATTATTGTTAGGAGCACGTATCTAAGCATGATCTACGAGGTTTGTAGAACACTACCGGGTTTAGTGAACAGCGGCACGCAATAGTCGCGAACACCGCCGAACCTTCACTGTCGTCCGGTATCAACCCCCATAATTATGACAAAAATGATCGATTAGATAGCAAGCGGCGGCGGCGGCCCCGTCGAGGAATTACAAAAAACTTGACGATCTTTCGTGGCCGATATTCGTGATAATCTTTATAACTGGTGTAGATCATTGTTCAGTGGTAATGATCGCTTTTAACCAAACTTAAATTGGAGGGGGCTGAAGAAAACTTTCAGCAGTTTGAGAAACTTGAAATTTCGATACCAGGGACGATAAAACGGCAATAATGGTCAACGTAATTCAAGATAATTATTAATAAATAAATTTCAAGGATATTCTGTCTACAAAACAAAATTGTTTGACCGAATATTGAATGGTGTTTGGATCAAATAAAAATGTGTTCGACCGCCGGGTTACTTTCGGTGTTATTCCATCGATGACTCAAAGGAAAATACTTGGTCGGTGCTTTTGTGGAACGCAACGGGGAGAAAGTCCTTCCAGATAGTTGCAATAAAGAGGCCGGTAGCCTTGGACGGAATTCACGAGGCTCGTTAAGGGGCCAGCACGTGATTTTCACCGGCGACGCTGGAATTTATGCGGTATTTGTTATTCCGACGGAGACAATTTGCAAACCGAAGGGATGGAGCTGCGATCGTTAACGCTTATCAATGCGATGCACGCGCGGAGGAAGAACCGCGCAGCACCCGAACAAATAAAAATTCATATAAAGTGGGAGTACAAAGTATTCGTACACTTTTTAAAATTGAATAACTTTTTCATAATTGTACCAAACTACCTGATTTTGATATCATCAATTAAAACATTGGTTTACTAAATGTTTACAATCGATTTCCTTTTGTTGAAACAAAATCTGTAGTCGTAGATGTACAAAACATAAATTTTAAATTTTCATTACGAGCCCAAATTAAAAAGTTTTAAAAAATGCCTTTTTTATTTTTGCATGTATAACCTTGTAAATAATAATTTTTTGGAAAATCTTTTCTGCATATCATTTCATAAACCAATGCCTCTAATTAATTTTAACGAATCAGGTCGATTGGTACAATTATGAAAAAGTTATTCAATTTTAAAAAGTGTACGAACACTTTGTACACCCACTGTAAATTGTAGATTAACGAGCTTGATTGAAATCTATTAAACAATGCCATAACTCGGTCCCTGAAGAACCTTTGGTTTTAGGGGTTCAATACCATTACCATTGTTCTTGAAACTTATTTTTTAGCACTGGCAAGATGTCCTGTTTACAGAACTCGTGCCTCGAGTCCATTAGCAGTCGCATGGCCACAGGGATTATGTTGTCATGAGTACTTATTAGGTCTGGCTGGGCCCTTCGTTGTCCACTGTGTTTATTTTCGGAGGAGTCTCCGTCAGGGTTTGCGGTCTCCTCGCATTACAACAAGAAAGGAAGTCATTAGCCGGTGTAGATAACATGTAGCAAGACACTTTATAGAATTCAGGCGTCAGGGAAAGAGTAATGGCACTTTTTAATGGATTCTATTTAAAACGTGGACTGTAGATCTTCTTAAAACATGTCCTTGAATTGAAACCTGTATAATATTGAACTTGTTAAATATAAAAACAACAATCTTTACAGGATCAGATAATTCGTCCGTATAAAACAGGTGTTAATTGTCATGGTATATTATTATTTTGATTGTATTTTTGTGAGTTTTAAACTACTTGAATCGATTAGTAGACGCGATCGAGGTTCAATAGACAGCTCGAAGGATAAATTAGCGTGGTTTCGGTGGAAAGAAAACAAAAGCGACCTCAACAAGGGTTAAGCTTACGTCACAGAAAGGATAGGCTGCCGGAAGGGTTGCTCGGGGTGTGTGAGGGGGTGGTGCGACCTTCACCCTGTGTTAATCTATGCTTCCATTATCATACCAATCCCATCAAAGCTGGCATAGCTTTGCGACTGCACGACGATGAATCCGGTTATTGGTCGGGCGAACCATTTTTCAATGAGTACACTCGAACTGCACCCTTCATTTCTGTAAACCAAAGACTGTTTGTTATTTCATTTCTTTCGCCTGATAAAATACTCTCCACTACTTCCACAATTTTTAACGAAAATTTGTAAATACTAGACGTTTCATTCCCGTGAACCTACAACTGGGTACGTGCCAAGTTTTGCTGTATAGATACACCATATACAGGGTTTAAGACTCGAAAATAATTTGTTCACTTAGCAAGTAGGTTTTGTTCTTACAACTTTTGGATTTTTGTTACAGAATTTAACTTGAATTACATAATTTACATTGATTTAATTTTTACAGACGGAATTATATAAAAAACATTTTTTCGTGAAAATGGTGTAAAACTAGATCGAAACGTTGAAAATTTTATAGTAATTGGCAAAATTGCTTAGTTAGTAACATCAGATCGAATCAGTGCGCTGAAAACATTAATATACGTTCATATACAGAGTGTCTCAAAATTGAATTGAAATTTTAATTTATTTCTTTAACGTTTAAGTTCATCTTGTAACGGATTCCGAGGGGTCTTATTTTACTACTCGCTTGCGAAGGCGAAAGCACAAAATCATACTTAACGATGAAATTGGTCGCACTTACCGATAGTAAATGTTAAATTGCGCTCCGCCCACGCAAAGAACAACTCGCAAGCGGCAGTTTTGCTTCGGAAAAATTACACGCCTCGGGTTGAATGAAAAATTGTTAACGCTTGATAAATTGCGAGGGGTCCGCGTAACCAACGATGACAAGGTCATCGAATTCTCGGTGCACTGCTTCGAGAACGTGCGTGTCTCGAATTCATAAGTCGTTTTATTAGACTATTAGCCTCGCCAACCTTCTTTTTTTCCATCCTACCGCCGGAGCACTTTGAATATCGACTCTATTTAACCAATCAGGGTAATTGGTCCAATACAACGCCACTTTCCGGGAGCGACTGGGACTTTGGCATGGGTATTAGGGGCGTGGGCGTTTCTTGATACCAAGCAATGCTTCCAAGTCCTCAGCCAACCCTCATTACCGGGTGTCTGTCAGCGTACCAGTTATGCGAGCTACCAGCTGTCAATCATAATTTACAGCTTGGAAGATATAAGTCGAGGATATCCTCCAATCGAATTTTCGGAGGCTTAAAAGCCACCCCTGGCACCGCCCTGAAAATGGGGACGAGAATCATTAGCGAAACACCTTGTTAAATCGTTGACGTTGATGGATATATTAGATCGATATGTTTGTAATAATTTGTTGCCGTTCAGCAGGCAGATTAATTATGATAAGCAGCCTGGATTTGATCTATTCATAATAAAAAAATAGGTAAAGTTTGAAATAATAGAATTCGCCTTCCACAGTGCATGTTCGAACAAGCAAATCAATAAAAACAACTACCAGATTCACGAAAAATGAAAACCCACCCCTATGAGAAATTTTGTCTCAGAGACACCGAGCTAACAATCAATGGTCAATCAAACGTCGCCTAAATATAGCGCAGCTGACCAAAAAGAGATCGCCCAGAATTAGAACCACGCCAAAAATTATCCGGAACAATTTAGCAACCCCTTCGTCTAGAAATAGACGGTAGTCAGCTCTGTAAGTTCGAAAATACTTCGGCAACCCTGTCATTTGGTCTATATTTGTGAAGAGAAACGTGCGCGGGGAAGGGCGTAGGGTGCGATTAGGCAAAGGAAATCTTAGCCGTAAGGTCATCGGAGGAAAAAAAGGGTGAGAGTGTATAGGCAACGATAAGTCGGTCATGAAACGGTGTTTACGGCACGCGAGAGATAAAAAAGGTTTTGCGAGTCGGTTGCTAGCCGAAGGAAGACGAAAATTGGCCGTGGATTTTCAAATTTCGCCCTCCTTTTCCGGGGGCTGGCGATCCCGGTGGTTAGGCCAACACTCGGTATCGAAGGGGTGGGTGTTTGTCCTTGAGACACGATGGCTCTCTACGCGAAAGCGGTGCGGGGCTGGAGGGTAGGGGATGTTGCAGCCCGGGGGCTGGTTCTCGGGCCGAATAGCGCACCCCGCCTCCAGTTGTCCATCGAACACAGCCGGGGGTGCACCTAGTGGCCACACAACCCTCTTCAGACAATCGTATCCCTTCGACCGCCACGTTTTTCCATCGGTTCCTCCGCAGTGCATGGCCGGACGCCAGCGTTCCTCCATTTTTCGCAATTTTTCTACCACGCGCCATCCTCGTTCACCGAATCGCTCCAACGTCTTCCAACGGCTTAAAGGTGCGAATACATTGGCAAGTATCTGGTGACAGTTTTACGCGACAGCCACTCCCGTGACACGTGCGAACACTGTGAACGCCTCCGACATAGCTGAACAGCAAGTTGCAGTCACTTGCGACAGTGCTCACTTACGAAACAATATATTCAGAGTCAGCCTGCGAATTTCATGTACATACTCATACAGGGTGTTTCCTACTTTCCCGGCAAGATCGTGGGAGCTTCATCTACAAGTGAAAATACGATGAAAATGTTATACGAAGTTTGTTTATAATTGCTTTATTACAATACCATAGGCAAATATTGAATGTAGCCTGAATATTGTTTATGATTGTTTGTTGATTGTGTTTACTTCACCTGTACTTACGAGATATTTTTTAACGTACGAGGATCGTTAAAATTTTTTTAATCATTTCAAAATAATGATAATAATTTTTGAATCTGCTGTTCCGCACCTATTCAAGCTACATTCAATATTTGCCTATAATATTGTAATAAAGCGTTTATAAACTTATAACATTTTTTTCGTATGTTCACTTGCAGATCATGCTCCTACAATCTTGCTGGAGAAGTACGAAACACCCTGTATAATAAAAACGAGTAACTCGAATGTGCTATAGAAAAGAAAACGATTAAAACATTTTATACTACTTTCAGTTGATCCTAATTATTAAGAAATAAGTGTGTATGTATAACTGTTCTACGACTTGCAATCAATGCATTAATGATTTCGCGGAAAAATCCACAGTCAGTAATACCAAGTTGCTCTCGCAATAAAATGTCGCAAGTTGCTCGCTAGTGTACTCGCATTTAAGAGAGACGAACTTGGTTCCAGTAGCCAATAATTGAGTTGGAAAATTTTGATTTTGCATAAAGATCCGCAGACGTAATTCGTACCTCGGAACAAACGGATTTATCGATCAGTGGGCCCCGAGGGTTGAGATCGGAAGTCAATCGATGATCGATGTCAACGAGTGATCCTCTCGAGTGACACAGTGAACAGGAAAATGTGAACCGTCTGTGAACCGTCCCGGCCTCTGTGGAACCGTTCTTATTGGAGTGAATATCGTTCGACGGGGGGCTACAGTGATTGGGGTCCACCATTGAGTCGGCAAGTTCCTCGTCCCGCTCGGACCTGGAGCCGGACTTTGTCGCCGGCTGCGAGAAGGCGGACTCCTTTACCGATTCCGAGCAAGAATCCTGCGGCCCCGAATCCTGGGAGGGCTGCGACAGCTTCGTCGTGTTGATGAGCGATTCCTTCGAAGTCATTTCGCTGCCGGCCGATATGTTGCAGGTCCCACGTGCCCCCTTCCCAATCGTGCACTTCTCAGAATAATGGAAACACCGACTAAAAATTCAGATTATTATCCATAAAACTTTGGTGTACTTTACTCGAGCCTTGGGTTAGGATTCGGACGTAGAAGAATAGAATTTTGCTTTATTTCAGCCTTACAGCTAAGAAATGTGATTTAGTTTACATTAACCTATCTGTACAAATCTATCTTATTTCAGGCATTCGGTCCATACCCCCTCCCATTGTTTTCTTTGTCTCACTCGTTCCTACCCTGTCCTACTCTTTTAGTATCCTAATTATCACTAACCTAGTTATTAACTAATTTACTTATTGCGCATTCTTCCCCATTCCCTAACTTTTGCATTTTTGTTGGTTTGGTATGTATGTACACTACCGCATACAATTCGGCCTGTATTAAATGATAGAGACGCTCCTGCATTATCAATAAACGATTTTTTTATGTACAAGGTGTTTCCATTAGTTTCCTCAACACCTGAATGTACAGTTACTGTGCGGAGCACGAAAGAATGGTAGCGTTAAAAGTATACCTGAATGGTCAGGCTTCTCGCCCCGTTCCCTTCCCGTTATAAGTCATTCGTGCTCCGCACAGTATTCGTAGGTTTAATGAGAGTACTGTATACAGGCTGTCTCAAAATTCCTTCAACATTCGGAAATGGGAGGTTCTCGAGATCATTTGAAGCAAAATTTTCCATTGTAAAAATTGCGTTCGCAGCTTTGTTTAGGAGTTATTAACAAAAAATACGGACCAATAAGAGCGCGACCTAGACGCGTGTTAGCACAGGCCAATCTAAAGTTGGCGTGCCAAGCCGACTGTGCTAACACGGGTCTAGGTCGCGCTCTTATTGGTCCGTGTTTTTCGTTAATAATATATAATAATATCTAATAATATTTCCATGATTTTTTCAAAGGAAAATGTTGCTTGAAATGATCTCAGGAACGTCCCATTTCCGGATGTTGAACGAATTTTGAGTCACCCTGTATATTTTGACAATAAGCGACTGAGGTTTGGAACTGTGGATTGACAAAATGTTTTTTGGGCCTGTGAAACAGCCGGCCAGCTACGGAAAGAAAAACAACACCTGGTACACCAGTCCAAGTGGCGCAGGCAGCAGGGGTGCAGCAGGTGTCGGAGGCAGTGTCGGAGGCTGGCAGAGCAGACCACCTGCGGTGGCGAGCCTCAGCAGGAAAGCTTCCATCACCGATGAAGCACCACCCCCGGGAGGCGGAAAACCTTCCTCCGGACGCGTCATACGAATCGTCAACAACCACGACCACACCGTCCAGGTGACTAACAGAAAAATATCATCTAGATACCTGGCAGTTAGGCGTAATCTCAGGGAAAAGTTTCTAATCGGTCTGTGACACGAAACTGGTCGAGCCTTTTCCAACCCTTACGAGGCACACGTATCCATAACTTCAAAGCTTCAACCAATTGCACTATTCATTTCTTTATATGGGTAGAACTGCTCCCAGTGGGTAGAATTTCTTCGTGGTTTGTTATTTCCTAGAAGAAAATTTAAGTTGTTGGTATTCCTGTGTTTTCGTAATAGTTAGAGAATCTCGTTTCAGTAGGAAATAAGTCACGCATATGTTTCGCAGATTTTTTGTGAGTTTTGTTATTAATATTTTGGTAAAATTAATTTCTAGTGCCGCGTCTTGTTGAACCTCCGCACCTCGCAGCCGTTCGAGGAGGTACTGGAGGACCTTGGACAGGTGCTAAAGATGAATGGGGCCAAGAGGATGTTCACAGTTTCAGGTCAAGAGGTAAACGCATTTCGATTATTCAGATATCCACTCGTACGCTTGAAAACCGACCACGCCAGCGTTAGGCTCGATTCTACGTGCACAGAACCGTCGTTACAAGTGTTTCGGTGACCAAGACAATCCTCGAAATTGTCGAAACAAATGACGCAGATTATGATCGATACGTTCGTACATTCGTGAACGACTCGAAAGTTTATCAGCGATTTATGCAAATCCGAAGACATTGGCTCGGCATCGTACTTATAAAATCTGCTTGAATAATGTTTGTCCATAAATATGCATGGGCCGGCGGGGGCAGAAGCGTCGAAACGAAGCGTGACGATATTGGGGTCGACTTCTTGACTCTAAATGGAATCGGGTCGCCGCTTAAATCTCCCATGAATCGTTTCGAATCGTTCTACCCTCATAGACAATTCGAGGAAACTATTATCCGCCAATTTATCCCCATTGTTGCAACAAACATCGCAATGGGGACATAAAATAGTCCAATGTGGAGCCTCTGAAGACATTATCGACGACTTCATTAAACAAAAATTTCACCCCTTTGCATTCAGAGTCATTTTAATTCTCAGATCCAAAATTTTCTTCTCATCTAGAATATTTGCATTTTATACGATTTCTTATATTTCCTCGTTCGATAGAAGCGACCAATATTTTGTATAATGAATAATGTTAATGCTATTATTACATCAAATTTTTCTTCAACGTTTCGATTTAAATTCAGACCATTTTCAAGAACAAAATTTTGTTGTCAATGCGTCTGTAAGAATTTACCAATTAATTAATGTATGAGAACTAATTAATATAAAGAGAACTGTTATTTTGAATAACGGTGTGGGAATTTTCAATGGCATCTCTTTTAGTAGAAATTACTGGCCCGGATCTGTTTACCCTTAGAATTAGGTGGCATGATTTTGTAGCGGGTTCAAGAGGGTGGTAGCAGCGCGAAGTGGGTCGGAGGCACCCGGGAAAAAGGTCAGAGATCCATCTTTTCAGGTCACGACCGTATATGAATTTCAAATTGGCCAATTTTCCTTAGCGAGCATTCGGCTGCCTTGTACATCATCGTGTACGGGCAACGATGTCTACGTCAACAGTGACGTTCGCGATACGATCCCTGCATGAGGAAATGCCTTGGTTCATTCATTTTAACGGCGGCCCCTCCTCACACCACATCCTTCTATTTTTCTTCGGTATACCATTAGTCATGCACTGATTGCATCTGCAATATTGGAAGAAACGTTCCGTGGCTGCTCGCCGCATCAATACCTGTAATAACACCAATCCTCTCAACTTCCTGCGGCACTGGCTGCAAAGTCTTCACTATTCTCTAATTTTTTCGAAATATTCGTCACCCTAATCTGTGCTATTTTGCTAGTCAACGTCACAGATTTCTGACGACAACGCATTTATACTCGACGCGAATAAAATCAAATTTCGTTGTACGTCGCACAGACTGGTATTTGTTGTAATTACAATTGCAATTTCCTACAACTACCCCCAGGTCATTGGGAGAGCCATGTAGTCCCTCAAATCAACCCCATTGTTCATAACATATAAATTGTTTTTTTTTAAATTAATGTAAGCATAATTTAATAAAACAATTATAAAAAAGTTATTCTATTTTTAAAATCCTCAGCTAGAATTTCTTTCACCTTCTCCTAAGAATCCCTGCATCCCTTCTTTTTTATCCTCTGCATTTTTCCATCACGCGTTGCCACGTCACCACTTCGTGACCACACTTTCTGCAAAGTCTTTTCTCTTCTTTCTCCCAGTACCTCCCTCCTCTTATTCATTGAAACGAATTGAATCGTCATCAGGTGAGGAGCTTCTCCCAGCTGAGGAACGAGTTCGCGGACGTGGACACGTTCTACCTGGGCACGGGATCCGGAATAGGTATAGTCGGAACGGTGACAGCATCCCCAGCTAGGAGATCGAGGTCGAGAGGACCTCCCACCGTGGTGGAGGATATAGGCCGTCAACGACGTGCTCGCAGCAAGAGCAGACCCCGGGCTTTGTACGCCCCTGACTCCGACGTCGTCCGAGTAAACGGTTCTCCATGTCGTTGACCTACTCTTTAAACGATTTAAGGCGTTCCAAGTAAATCGATCGATTGACGAACTGTGTACTTTGCGCGAACAGATTACAGCGTGGTGGAGGTGTTGCGCGACGAACCGGCCCGAGTGACGATCAGAGGGTTGAGGCGATCGTTTTATCCACCATCGCACCTGCCACCGGTGGATAACTCGCCGCCGGATAAGAAGCTGCAGCTCGAGTGGGTTTACGGGTATCGGGGGACCGATACGCGGAGAAATCTCTGGGTCCTGCCCAGTGGAGAGCTCCTCTATTACGTCGCTGCCGTGGCTGTTCTCTTCGACAGAGAGGAAAATGCACAACGGCACTACGTCGGTCACACGGAAGACATCACGTGTATGGAGGCATGTGCAGTGTTCCTGTTTTTACCTGTCAATTACCGATTTTGATGAAACTTTCATAAAGCAATGTTCATTTGTATCATTTTTTGCTACTACACTTTGAGAGGGGTATTTTCGCACCTGACAAATGTTCCGCCGCCGATTGAAAGAGATAGGCGTCAAGTATTTTTGACTAAACTATAAATGTGAAACGTTTTTTAAGGCCTATTGCGCGCCGAAATGTTTGCCGAAATGCGCGGTTCGCCGCGGTGTTTAGAATGTATGATCGACAGATGGGTGATGTTCCTTGTAAGTTGACGACGAGCGTTCAAACGCGTTGCTCGACAGGTTCACCCGAGCAGAGAGCTGGTGGCGTCGGGACAAAAAGCCGGCAGACACAGGAAAGCGCAGCCTCACGTCCGCATATGGTCGACAGAGACCCTGCTCACCCTTTACGTGTTCGGGATGACTGAGTTTCAAATGGGCGTCTCGGCGTTGGCGTTTTCGCAGCTGGTGAAGTATCGTGTCCTCGCGTGCACGCGACCACGTCCGAATCAAAGAATCATCGATGTAAAGCGTTTGTGTATGTGCATGCGTAGAACGGGGGCAGTTACGTATTGGCGGTGGACGCTGGCAGGGAGGCAATACTCTCGGTGTGGCAGTGGCAGTGGGGACATTTGTTGGGCAAAGTGGCGGTAAGCTTCTTCAATTCATTCCATTAATCATGTAGAAACCAAAATCTGGTTAATGAATTTTATACATCCTTCCAGACTATGCAAGAGGACCTGACCGGAGCTGCGTTTCATCCTCTTGACGATAATCTCTTGATCACGCACGGTCGGGGACACCTGACCTTCTGGAACCGAAGGAAAGACGGGTTCTTTGAGAGGACCGATATTATTAAACCAGTAAGCTTTTGTTTATTGTCTAATGGGTTTTTTGAATTTTAAACGATAACGATTTATCGTTTAAGCCATCCCGTACCCACGTGACGAGCATCCAGTTCGAGCAGGACGGAGACGTCGTGACGGCGGACAGCGACGGATTCATCACCGTCTACTCAGTGGACGCTGATGGCGCCTATTTCGTGCGAATGGAGTTCGAGGCACACAATAAGGGCATTAGCTCCCTCGTCATGTTGTCGGAAGGCACTCTGCTCTCGGGCGGAGAAAAGGACCGCAAGATTGCAGCATGGGATTCTCTGCAGAATTATAAACGCATCACCGACACGAAGGTACGAGATCATTATGTAATTATTAGATAGCTTACTTTAATTATATTTATTTTTAGCTGCCAGAAGCTGTGGGCGGTGTCCGCAGCATCTACCCCCAGCGACCTGGACGAAACGATGGGAACATATATGTTGGAACCACGAGGAACAATATTCTGGAGGGTTCTCTTCAGAGAAGATTCAACCAGGTTGTCTTCGGCCATGGTAGACAGCTGTGGGGACTCGCTGTGCATCCTGATGATGAAGTGTTCGCCACAGCTGGTCACGACAAGAATATTGCTTTGTGGAGGAGGCACAAGCTTCTGTGGACGACGCAGGTGACTATTCAATTCCTAAAAATTGAATACATTCCTTGATTACGTGGTCCACATTTCACTTCTCAAACTAAAAAATAGTTATACATATAACTCTTTATTTGATTCCCCTCGGGGTTACAAATTCTTCACCTTCCTGCTCCTTTACATTTCCATATTCTTCGCTTACTCTAATCCTTACGTTTATTTATATTCTTTTCTTATTCATTTAATAATGAATTTAATGAAATCTTACAGGTGGGTTTCGAATGCATCTGCATAGCGTTCCATCCCTTCGGAGTGGCCCTAGCTGCCGGATCCTCCGAGGGCCATCTTCTAGTCCTCGCAGCAGACACTGGGACTGCTGTAGCTACCCTCAGAGTCTGCGGATCGCCGTTGTCCTGCATCGGCTACAATCCAAGTAAATCACAATCTTAATAAACAATATTTTTCCATCTAAAAAATGAAATAATCAACTTACTTTAACTACTTCACAATGTTCGCATCAAACAGCCGGAGAGATAGTAGCAATGGGGTCTCAGAACGGCAGCGTGTACCTCTTCAGAGTGTCCAGAGACGGGTTCTCGTACAAGAAGAGCAACAAAATCCGGGGAACGCAGCCGTTGGTCCAACTAGACTGGAGTTCGGACAGCAGGTTCCTTCAGACTGTCACTCAGGACTACGACCTAGTATTCTGTAACTATCATCAACCCTTTTAAAACATTTTGAGTGCTGTGTCTACCAGGAAAAACTAGTCTTTAACACACTAGTAAATATTATTCACTGAATATTTAAAAATTGTGCGTAGGGGACGTGAAAGCTTTATCTTCGGAAAAGAGTCCGCTGGTCATGAAGGACGTGAAGTGGTACACCCACAATTGCATGGTGGGCTACATGGTATCTGGTGAGTGTGGACACAATAAAATAATTAAAACATTAAACATACTACATTGTGCTCGAATATTATAACCATGATATAAAAAATTGAGGAAAACGATTTTCAGCCTTATATTTTACATTATAGTTATAATATTCGAGCACAATGTAGCACAAACTTAGCACAACTCAGCACAAGTATTGAAATTATTTAATTTAACAAATGTGCCCCCCATTGCAACTATTAGGAGGCCAGAAAATTACAGCCGAAATTTTTGCTTGCAGGAATGTGGAACAATCGTTACTACCCCCTAACGACCGTGCTAACGACGTCGAGCAGATCAGCGGCGCACGACATGTTGGTCAGCGGTGACGCAGAGGGCTACCTGAGACTCTTCAGGTATCCTTGCACCAGCGCAAAAGCCGAGTACGTCGAAGAGAAGGTGTACAGCTCGCTGGTGGCCTGCGCCAGGTTTCTTTACAACGATCAGAACGTGGTCACCGTCGGTGGAACCGACGCCGCGCTGATGCTTTGGGAGCTGGTCGACGAATAAAACAGCTGAGAGCCATTCCAACGGAGTCTTGTTCGCTTGCAGATCTCTCAGCCAAGTCGTCGATCGTCGCTCAATCCGCGATAACGACTTTTTTTATCGATTAGCGAACCGTTTAATCCCATCGCTGGACAAGCGATTTTTCCTGAAGAGACACCACGACGGTCTCTGAACGACCCTTCGCGACCTTGGGACCGAATTCACTGGTCCTCCGCGTCGCGTTTCATCATTGTCTCCCTCCCGGGTTCGTGAAAGTAATCAGACACTGATTTACGACGGGTTAATCACCGTTTTAACGAGGAGGCAACGAACTAACGAGGATCGCTTAGTCGGTCGATTGTCTTGGTACTTTCACTTTTTACGAAGACGCTGTCCGAGCTTCTCAGAAGATTTATGCGTCTTCTGATCAACCGGTAGAAGATTGTGTAGACATTGTTGTTGTCCGGGTCCCAGGACGGGGCCCGATATCCCCACGCTACGCGTTCTGTTATTAAAGTAAGAGAATGGATTTGTCCAGAAACTGTATAATTTATTAGCAGACAGCGGATGTTATGCATTTACGAGAAAAACGAGTAGGTGCAATTTAAAACAGTAAAAGCATTAGACGAATTAACGAATAATATTGTTCTCAACCTATTAAACATATTAAGAGAGAAAATACATTTCTATTTCACTTCAGCTTGTTGCAATGAAGGTAGGAAATTATTATTTTGCATAAAGATTCTCTGTCCATCGATTAACATAACACGAAGATTATTATTCACACGCGCGTTCTCATACATATTTCTCACCTTTCTCCTTGGAAAACAAACGTGGATCTTGCGAAACCGCGTGTGAATAATTTCTTCGTGTTATGCTAATTACTTATGCGTATAGTGTCTGAACGAATCCAGTCGCCTGCTTTAATGACACGTTCTGCACACCGGGAGGCTGACGGGAGTAGAACGAACGTCTTCGACCTCCTTCGTGCGAAATTCAAGTTTTCACATTGAAACGATACCAGAACAGAATTTTCTGTTTAGCGAAAAGCATCGTAGACACTGCGGGGGATGATCGAACGCACGGTGGCTGACAAAGGCGAGAGACCGCTGTCGATCTTTCACTTTTCTCATAATTTTCTTATTTGGAATTGTGATAAACACATTTTTCATGGTCACATCAAGGTTATCTTATGTTTCTTTTTTTAATGGAATACTATATTCTTGTTTTGAAAAAAAGAAGTTCAGCATGTGTCCTTGGGACGGCTTTGCGGCAACTCGAAGTCGTAACATCGAAAATTTGGTTGTCCTCTGTACAGGGTGTTTCGAAAAAATGTTATATGAAGTTTGTTTATATACGGCTACATTCAATATTTGCCTATAATATTGCAATAAAACGTTTATAAACAAACTTCATATAACATTTCTTCGTATTTTCACTTGTAGATCAGGTTCCTACAATCTTACCGTAAAAATAGGAAACACCTTGTATATCTTATTACTTTTTCGTTGTTCTTTGGAGAAAAAATGTACTGGTCAGACAGCGATCTTTCACTTCCGTCGGCCACCGTAGACCAAGTGCTGAGAATGTATTAGAAAACATGGAAAACCGTAAAAAAAACGATTAGACAATATTGAAGAGATATTGTAGATGCTATTTGTGGGAACTAGGGCTGACGCCACAGTTAGCCTAATCGTTCAGAGGACACGGGGTCCGCGGACCCCGAAATAGTTGGGGGACAGGAAGATCTATCTTCCCTTCTTGTCCACCGCTCGATTACGCGTTATCCGAGCGCATTGTACGAAGAGCGTTGGAGATAACGCGTTTAGAGACAATTCGAGACGAAATGAAGAGAATACGCGCGTTTAGGAGCGTGCAATCGGGGTGCTGGCGCCCCTTTGGTAGTCATTAAGCGACGAACAATAGTTGTAATCCCGTGACGACGGGACTCTTTATTGTCACGAAAGAGAAACAGAAAACACCCACGACTCATGCACCCATGATTCAGGGCACGACGGTTCAATCTATTTATTCTTCAACGTTTCGAAGATCCTACGGACAAGTGCTGTTGCGGGTCAACGCGCCAACCCCGTCGGTACCCTACACCCCTTGTTCACCGTTTCCGAATGAACGACCGTGGACTGGAGTATAGTGTATAAGAGTTTAAGCGACATGTTGCTATCAATGAGATAACGTAGACGTAGACACACGAGAAACCTTGTCATTGTTAGTCGCGGTAGGCCGTAAGCACGGGATCGTCACTGCCAAGGCATCGAATTTCGAAATTTGTTTCAACACGAGGACCGTGTTTCAATTACGAATCTCCTCGGCGAACGACTTTGTCCACGGAACTGCGATTGGAGCACTGTTTTGCCAGATACACTAGCTGTACAAAGTGTTCGTACACATTTTTAAATAGAATAACTCTTTTATAAGTGCACCAAACAACCTGACTTTTTTTATAATTAATTCGAAACATTGGTTTACGAAATGAGGTGCAAAAAAGATTTTCCAAAAATGTACTATTTACAAGGTTACACGCGAACATGAAAAAGGCATTTTGTAAAACTGTTTTATTCGGGCCTTTAAAGAAAATTTAAAATACAGTGGGTGTACAAATCAGGTAGGTTTGTATCCTCTTTCAAAATCTAAGAAATAAAATGTGTCTCTTTAAAACGGTTACCTTAGAACGTAACAATTGCATGCAAAAATAAAAAAAGCATTTCCTTTATTATTTTTTTAGGGCCTTCAATGAAAATTTGCAGCACAGATCATTATTACATTAACCAACATAGATCTACAAAACGTATATTTGAAATTCTCATTAAGGGCCCGAATAAAAAAGTTTTGAAAACTGTCTTTATTATTTTGGCATATAGTCTTGTAAATTGTAATTTTTGGAAAATCTTTTTTGCATATAATTTCGTAAACCAATGATTCTAATTGATTACAAAAAATCAGGTCGTTTGGTACAATTATAAAAAGTTATTCTACTTTAGAAGGTGTACGAACACTTTGTACACCAACTGTATAACTAAACTATCATGCATGAAAATGACACCAATTAAAAATACAAATGTCGAGCTCTTCTTAGCTAATAACGAAAATGTTTTACCTTGGAAAGAAAACGGTTTACAGGAAACGCAAAAGTAATATTTGGCGTAGAAACGTTTGGTAAATTATTTGACATCGCCGGATTCAACTTCGAATTGTCATTTTTACGAAAGTTTAGTTATTCTGGGTTAAGGTTTAAAATGCGATCGATCTAACACGAGATTATTTTGTAGAATTAGTTGTTCGTAAGGTTGACTTTGAAAATTAAATATTGGTGTTCTAGCTGATCGAAAGATCTCGTTTTAGAAATAAAACGAGACGGAGCATTATTTTCTAGAGGTAGTCGTCCGTAAAATTGACTATAAAAATTTTAAAAAAGTGTGAATATTCTAGTCGAATTTAGCTATTGGCACGTTAACAATGTTTCTAAAGGTGTCAGACTTCTAGACTGACTCGGGATTCTGTCTGTAGCTTGAACAGATCAGAAACAATCAGGAAAAATAATGTTTCCATCAATTTTGTCTTTGCGACAAGGCAATTGCTGGAACGATCTTATATGTAGAGACGCTCCAGCTTGATGTTTGAGAGGATAATCGAAGGATGAAAGCTCCAACAGCAGTTTCGCGTCACAGGAACCACTTTTTTACGTTCTACATGGCCTGTACTTTTGTAAAACGGGAGCAGTCGAACGGAGGTTCTTCAATAATCGATATCGAAGCTTTCCGCCGCGCGCAAGTTTGCGAGCAATTTGTTAAATCATTTGCATCATCGTGTTTGTGGTCCTGCTTGTGTCGTATACAGAATATTTTGATTCCATTGGGAAACAGTTCGAGGAACTATTGAACTTCGAAGTTGTTGATGCAAATGAATTAATGTACCCGTGCAAGAGAGATTGCGAAAGGTCGAATGTCGCAGGCAGGACTGAATTTTGGTCTTCGATGCACCTCGAAAACAAAGAAGAGAGAATAGAACGAGGAGGATTCAAACGATTCCCCGTAATCTTTAGCGTAAAGACGTAACAGTGTAGCGAAGCTATCTTACTACAATAAATTCTGCACATTAGATACACCACGGTCTTATCCTTGCCGTTTACGAGTTCCTTGACCACTCGGTGGCGATGGTGGATACAAACGATTCATTATGTAAATTATTAAACTGCGATTTCCCTGTATTTATAACAAAAAATTAAAAGAATGGTCAAGTGCCATAGTCGGATGGTAAATCCTATAAAATAAACGTAACAAAATTAACAATAACGAAGGATAAAGGAACCAGAGAAGATCGTTTTAACCCTCATACGTTCCTCAGGGTGAAAATTCACCCAGTTACCTTTTTCGCATATTGTAAAACGATTGATTTCTTTTTGTCTGAGTTGCAAAATGTATTCCTTTAAAATGTGACACTATAATTCAAGCATAATTCGTAAAGTTGAAATGTGAAGTAAGAAGGGGTGAAATATTAATATAGGATCTTTTATGCAAATTTGTCTGAGGAGCGTATGAGGAGAACACGTTACCTCAATCGAATGACCGGTGACAACAGACAGATGGCTAGTGACTCAAAGCGGTTCTTTATTAATAATCTGTTGTTTTACACTATGAGTGCTCTTGGTAAGCATCTAAGTGGTTCATTTCCCGGTTCCACACTCTCACCACACACAACATGGAAAAGTGATCGCGCCCGGAGTCGCTTTGTGCTGCTATTCCTCGACCGCCCGCGTTCTCCTCGGATTTTCATCTTTCTTCACGGACGATCGACGCTCGAGGAATGGAAATGACGACGCGTCCAACGGGAAGAGGAGCAAAATAAAAGCCGTGTTACGTTGATTCAGTCTCTGAGACAGCGTTGTTGCGCGTGCAAACAGAGAAAATCCGGATAATGAGACGGTACCTCTCTATTATTCGGGTTCTTGTTCGCTACATTTTCGCAGTCCATGATGGTTCCGATCTAGAAATTTACTAACAGATAGCGAAGAAATTACTTTCCAAATGTACAGCGCTTCACCCGATTAATTAAGTGCACTTTGAAACAGAGGTGCATTTTTCAAATTCGACCGAACCGCTTCGAATTGTTTCAGAATGGTTTCAACAAATTTTATACGGTCGAATTGGCGAAGCGAATATTTTACAGTACAAAAATTATGGCAGAACGTCACTAAGTTTCTTGATCGGGACCACCGTTGTCCTGCGACTATCATTGTCGGACTACAACAAGGAAGCGTGGATTCAACGAAAAAATCCGTGGATCGTTAACAATCAGAAAAATCGACGAAATTTCAAACTAAGAAGAAAGTTCGCATTGTTTAGGACAAAAAATGGTGGCCACCGCCGTCGTCCCACCTCCGTGATGCACACAGACTAGATAAATACAAGATCCCTCGCCACCTATGTTCCGTTTTCCGCGCGAAAAACGCCGATAAAAAAGTTCTTTTTTTTTTGTCTTTCGCAAAATTTTTTTCGAATTTCCTCTCGTCTCGGTACACGATAGAAATAATACTTTCTCGACAAGCCCCGGGTCCCATCGTCCCTCGAGATCATACTGTCTTCGCTCTCTGTCTTCTCATTCTTCGTGACCACACTCTCCCACTCTCTCGCTCTCACTTTCTCACTCTATAAATAAATAACAACTATATGAAACAATACGCTCGGGTCCTCTAAAATTACACAAATTTACAGGTCTACAGTCTAGAGTCTTTGACTGATAGTTCGCCTCTCTCTTTCTCTCTCCCTCTCAATTTCTATACAACGCGTTCGAGAGTCCTCGCAACTCGTTTCCTTCTACACACGATCAAACAAACCGGAGGAAAACAGAAACATTCGAAGAAAAAACACTACTGGGTGTGCTGTACTCTCTTTGACGCATTCCGCAGGCGACTGACGGCGATCCAACGATCGAGGGACGTTCCCCGCATCGATCATTATGGAACAATCGACGGCAAACGCCCAGACGAGCTTCTTGTCGATCGATTACAATTTTCACAATTTTTTTCACGAGGGAATGTACTGTCAATCGCAAAAGTCTCGAGACATTCTTTCAAATTTGTATTATAGTGTATCCATATTTACTTCCATAGAATCTTATTTTAGTTCAGAGGAATTAAAACATTCACACTCGGTAGAAATTAAGACAGAAAACTTTAAGAGTGGACCAAACGACTGTGTTTGCTTGAGCGATTAATTCATTAGATCTTCAATAAAATTATTTACTATTAACATTTAATTTCTCAAATGAAATAATGCAAGGCTAATATTTTTAAGAAAGTTTGATTGAATTCCAGCCAATTGCTGCGAAGTATGTGTAGAGACTCTTATGACTGACCTTATCCAATTTGCACAAGCCAATTTTTACGATACTTATCTGAGAGAGAATAGAAAATCGTTGGACACGTATTTCAACATATGTGAAACGCGTATCCAATATTTTTGCAGAACTATCTTTCTCACAATGAACCAAAATCTGTTTGTGTAAATTGAACGTTTTCCCGTCTTTTCTGAATTTTAGAACAGTCGGCACCGGTTGTCTCCTTCGTTTCTTCGTTTATACAGGAAAGACGCGTATGGCAGCGGCAAGACAACCAGCGCTTCGCAGTCGAAAGACACGGTAAAGCCAAAAAGAGGAAAAATAAACGGTCAGTCTTCTATCGACCAAACGCGTGCTCTCGGACAGTACGGCGAACAATGAGAAAACGCTCATAATTAGGCACGGTACTTAGAATTTGTTTCGCGCATCACCTTGCCCTTGTCTCGCGTTAGACACAGCCGGGATAAAGCACGCCCTGTCTTCGCTATCACATTCATGCTACGTAAAAGCGACACAATTTCTATCGTATACAGTGCTGATTTACGTTTCTTCTTATCCCCCCTCTCCTTCCTCGCTGTTATCTTTTCAACGGAGCATCGCTTCGTCACCTACAGTCGGAGCAAACTTAATTGATCATCGTTCTCAGGCAGTTATTTGCGGACTGCGGATTTTACGCAATTATTGCAAACTGTATGAAAAAAATACAGAAGAATTCAAGAATACTGTTAACTTATTCATCTCCTTAACGTTAGTTTTACGGGACGTGTTTTAATATTTTTAATATACGATTATTGAGATTGTAAAGATGCACCCAAGAGAAATTATAAATTTCGGAATTAAAAAATCTGTATAGTCACGTTCTTGTTATTTTTATAATGTAAAATAGTCACTTTTAGTACTCCGTAAACCTAGTGTTAAAAGCATTAAGGAAATAAATTTTTACTTGGCTGTTTTCAATAATCGACGCAGAAAATTGTGGTTTAGCAGGAAAATCCACAGTGATGATAACGAAGCGTATATTCTAACATTTCATGGCGGCTTCTCAGAGGAAAGATCCACTCTATCTCATGGAAAGTAAATATACTTATTATTGATGCTACCAGTCGAGCAAATTTAGCGGAGCGCTTTCACAATGGAAACTGTGCGACCAACTTTAATCCAGTAGCTATACCCAGGCGGCTCGTGATCTTCCTCTTCAATTCTATGCTCTCGGTAATGAAGTATCTGGTCAAGGCTGTTACCCCTACCTAAACGCACGACATTCCCTTCCGCATGCGAATGAAATCCGCCTTCCAGGCCAATTGATTTTACTCCGACTATAGCTTCTCTACCATTCGAGATCGATTTCAAACGCACCGATACAAAATACACAAAAACTCTCACCAGATATTCCGAGGGGAAACCTGCGATTTTGAACTCGGTATAACTCAATTTTCCATAAAAAATTAGAAAAAAAAAAGAAAAACGAAACAAACAAACGGTGTCACGAAGGATAGAGTCGAGGGAACGCTAGAAAATACTCTTTCCGGTCCTAACGTTCGAGAACGGATCGAGTTTCGAATTCTACATCGTTGCCGCTGGAATCAATTAATGAAACGAGACTTTCCGTGGAATTCACTTTCCATATTTCCTCGCGACTCTATACAAACATTCGCGAGAAGCGAATGGAAAGACAGACGAAAGAGAACGAAAACTAAAGGGTTGGCCAACTAAATCGATAACCAAACAGCTAGAAGTTGTTAGCACCGCTCGTTTCCCACGCAAGAAGCGCCCCGAGTACCGATTTACGTGTTGTCCGAGGTCAGTTCGCAGCGTTGCGTCTTCGACTGATCCTCTTCGGAAAGACTCCTTGATCCTCTATCATCCATCTGTCCCTTGGGCCGAGAGTCATCTTTATCTTCTGTACAATCCATCTCTTCGGTTACTGATTTTATTTGCTCCGCTTTCAACCTGCTGCCACGCTGATCCTCAGTCACCGGAGTCTTTTTCTGTATCTCCGTAGTCCTGGTATTCTCGTTCGGTCTGGATTTGGGCGTCTCCTTCACTTTCTCACAACTTTTCCCATCTACCAGGTCTTGCTTTTTCGTGTTCTCAGGACCAAGTTCTCCGGGTTTGTCAATCGTTTCTTCCGTTTCCATTTTATCGGACTCCGTGTTGACATCCAAGTAACACATCTTAGAAACGTCTGGCGGTTGACTGTCGTTGTTATAACCGGGAGTATCATAGCAAGGCGTTGCACTCGGTGCATAAACATTCTCCAGCTGATCGTATTGGCTCATGGATTCGTTGCTCTGCTGACTGATCTCGGACATGTTGCCACCCTTGTTATCCTCCTTTCGGAACAGCTTCTGCTCGTACTCTCTGCGCTCGATTAGCTCTCGCCTCTCCACTGTCCGCTCTTCTCGTTTTGACGTCAGAGTATCTTCTGTGTTTTCTTGGGCAGGTCCAGGCTTGGTGAATAGGTGGACCGGTCGTTGAAAGCCTTTCGACGGGTGCGCGGGGATAGAGAGCACCTCGCACTTGGAGAAACCAACCTCGGCGGACAGCAGATACTGCGTGAAGCTGTGCGGTCGGAACTCGATACTCTGGTAATTTTTGTAGATACGTTCCTGAAACACGAGAGGGAATTAGGATTTTTGAACGGTCAGCAACGCATGACGCGCTCTAAGGTAGGGCTCTTGCTGTTGCTACGGGTTTCCGAACTTGGGTACTCTACAGAGGTGGGCGGAAACCCGAAAATGAAATTTTCCCCGTTCTCATTCCGAATAAAATTCTCGACCCGTTCCCACCCAACATTTGCAGGATCTCGCACAGCTCTAGTACTCACTCGGATATCCACTTAATTTAACTCTATTTCAGTCAATTTAACTCAATTTAAGGTTCTGTTTTGATATAGCGCGATCGTTTACATTCTCTACTTACAAACACGATCTTGTAATGTATAGAATATTTTCTCGGGTAACTCGTAAGTATCAACAAAAGCTCTACTTTCGAAACTTTACTTACTGTTAGGTTCTTCTTTCTGGAGTAACTGCTCCATCCTTGAGGCTCTAAAATAAGGACCCCACCTGGACGAAGTTGAGCATACATACGTTTGAAGGCTTGCTTGAGGCCCGCGTCGCCGAAGTTCAGGTGTATCCACTTGGTGATGGATAAGCAGAGGATCGTGTTGAACTGCGGTTGCTCCGTGCATAGAAGAGCGTCGTCTTCGAGTACGTAGTTACCCTAAAAAGACAAGTGTTTCAATTTGTCACGTTTCTAATTCTTATTCGCAATAAATGAACTATTGTGTTGTATACGATACCTGCACGAAGGTAACATTATAAGGGAAACCTTTGTGATTCTTGTTCTTTGTAAAGCCTGGAATATCAACTGGTCCATAATTGATCGGCATAGACATTGGGAAGAAGTTTACATCATGGTGATCACTGTCTTCATTACCGGCAGGGGACTGTACACAATTGACATAGTGTTTGATATTTTTTCTAGCAATATTGATGAGTGTTCGATCAATGTCAATACCGGTTACACTGTGAGCTGCCAGATCTCTTGCAACGGACAGAGTAATATGGCCAATATTGCAACCAATGTCCAATACATCTTTTCCAACGAACAACTCTTTGCGCTGGGCAAATACTGTCAGTCTTGTGTCTACATCGTGGTGCGAGTTGCGATAGCCATAGTACCTGTTGTAGTTGCCATACTGATAACGTGCGTCTTTCTCTCGGAAATTTGGCATAGTCTGTTTCTTTTTCTTATCCTGACTCGGCCGGTGTTGCGGTCGAGGTTTCCACGCTCCGGGTTGAGGGATAACAGGACTAACAATTTTATCCTTAATATCAACCTTCCGTAATCTTTTATCCTTTGGTTCTTCCAAACCTTTCAAACGTAATTTGTTTTTGTCTTTCTGCGGACTCTCCGGTTTGGGCTCTTTAGGCTGATTTGGTGGTGGAGAATTTGACGGCGCAGACTGTTGCAACGTTTCAACATTCTCTGGCACAGCCACCTCCATAGGCTCTGCGATCTCAATCACATTGCATTCTTTAGGTTTGGATTCAAATAGATCACTTGCATCATCTTTCCCAGAACCTGAAGAGGCCCGTTTTTTCTTCCTGTTTCTACGCTTTGAGCCCTTTTTCGTTGGAGAAATCAGTTGCTTCTCATATTCATCATCGTCGCTACAGTTGCATAAATTCAGAGGATCGCAAATGTTTGGAGGTATAATGACCTCGATAGCCTCTTTCTTGTGTTTAGGCGTAGGAAGTGGGCTAGACTTTGGTGTAACAGCATTCATGGCTCTGTTTATTTCCTCGTCTTGCATGCTGTTCAGGTTCAAAGGATCGCATATGTTCCCACCGAGTAGAAACTTGGTCGGTGGTATGATGATACCCTCCTTCTTTCTACGCTTATATGGTGGAAAGAATTTACCGTTGCTGCTAAAACTCTGCAGGCGTTTTCTGCCAAACTTGAAGTGACGACCATCTTCGTGCTTATGCTTCTTGGAGTTGAAAGTTTTCCTTGATTTCTCATTCTCCTTTTTATTGATCTGACCCACTTTCGTGGGACGATCAACTTGTGCGGATGACATCTTGTAGATTCTGTGGATAGAATAAAGTAAATAGAAAATCTGATGTTTTCGTGATGGAAAACATTTGTTAAACATAACGATCTAATAACAATGCGAAAAAGGCGGGAATAGAGTTCGATCGATTAACATGCAATAATCGCAATAATTGCTTGAATTATACTTACCCACCGATATGTATACAAATTTTAGACGTCAAATAAATCATTTAAGAACCAAACGGTAAATTGACATGAACGAGGCATTGAATTAAATACGATATACAAAACGGAGAGGTGCGTAGTAAAAGACGTTATTGCTCACTTTTAAATCGCTTGGCTTCGTCCCACAAGCAAGTCCGGATTAAAATTATCGCGATAAAATACAGCACAAACATTTTTCACGTTTTTCGTTTACAATTCGAAAGATAGCGGAATTTTATTGGGTAGAACGACCGTTTGTACCGCGGGTTCTTTCGCTTTGGCGAAACACACGGCGTTCTAGGTGAATTTATCGTTCCCGCGATCGCGCATGCGCAGAAAATGGTTTATGCGTTCTGTGAACGGATGGTCGCCAATGCCCCGAGTTTTTCTTCGGTGTTTCTGACCTTAAATGCCGGGCCAGCCGATCAAACTTACCCTTAATCGTTTCGCGGACTGCTCCTGTTTCACCTCGACGTAATTTTCGTTCGCATTAAGCACAAAAACACGGGTTAATCGCGGGATACACGGCACAGCCAGCTCAGGACTCTTGTTGTGCGCCCATCAACGATGGCGAATAGCTGCTTCGCTTGCCTCGCTCAAACTCCATTTTCTATGTGGCCACCCGAGGGAGCCGAGCGTCACTTCGGCAATTTTCGGAAGCGAAACACAATTTGATCGGGTCATGGCAATTTCCCGAGCGCAGCGGGAATAGAGAATCATTGGGAAACCGCGAAAAACCCTCCTAACGAATTTCTCAGGCTTGAAACACGCGATAGAAAGATTAACAAACGTCGAGATTAGGAAAATCTGTGTAAACAGATGCAAAGCGAAAGATTGATGCGCCTTATTATCTTTTCCGTAAGTGATGAAACTATTACATACATATGTATATAGCAAAATTTTATTTCGAATTACTCGTTACCGAGCCTGTTTACTTTGTTGCAAACTTTTCTGTAGTGGTTGCAGAAATTAATTTTTTGTCTTGATTAATTATTGGAAAAATAATATTAGTAAGTTGCAAATAATATATTCATAATTAGACTGTGGATCTTTACACGAAATAAAAATTTTCTACATTTGTTCCTTTAATAATTTCACTAGGTCGAAAAACATATATTGATGCTGTTCGATTTTCTCAATCTTTATTTTATTATTAATTAATTCTGATTTTTGTCGCAACTGCGTGCAATTCACCGTGGAATTGAAATATTTTATTCGATTGATTAATTGAAAAAAGTGAATCATAAAAAATGATGCAAGATTTAGCCGAGAACGACGCGTTGTGTCATTTCTAAAAATAATGTTGGACATGAAAATTATGGGACTGAGATAGTAGAACAATAATGTAAATACAGTACGTTTACATACATACACAAATGTGTTACCATGGAAAACTCATCCTTACTCATGTAGATGCGTTCATATGATGCAAGCAGTCATCTTTACTAAACGATCGCGTTACTGTAGGCGCAATAATAATTGCAAAAATATTACACATTATTTCTAAACCAATGTTTTCAGCAATCGATATTTTTGAAAAATGCGATTTATAAATTTCTACCGTTTATGACAGTTATATTTTTGAATAGCAACCGACGAATCAAATTGAATCGCGCGCAACGTAGTTTCAATGGACCAATCGCAGCTTTGGCGGTAATTGTCATCATTTTAAAAAATGAACAACACTCCTCGCGTCGAGCGTTTCTTCACGCGCAAGGAATAAATTATCGACGAGTGAACAAATAAACCGTTAATTATTAGCGTACGTAATGCAATTATTTAATCAATTTTTTAACGACATACTTTATGCGCTTACCGATTGTCATCCGATCGAAATCCTGATTGGTTCCCGTCGGTCCGCACGAAGTCCGTGCGAGACGTCGTGCGAACCCCGTTATAAACACGGCGGGTTAATTGTTCACTCGGAAGTTTTATCCCTTGCCCGGATTTTTTTTTTCGCAACAAAATTACGCTGTTCCCCAGTTAATAAACTATTTTTTTTCACGCACCGTTCCTTTTCAAAAACCGTTGTTGTTCCCTTCAGTTCCCTTTTGCGCAAGTATTCACTTTTACGAAACCGGCACGGAGGTACGATATGCAGCGCAAAATTAATTTGTTCGAACGATTGGAATCGAAGCCGACGATGTTATTCAAGAGATCGGACTTCGATCAGGTGAAGTGCGATGTATCGACAGATTCGTTTCCTCAGGTAATTGGGAGAAAAGAAAACATTTTGACCTATCGCGTAATTATTTATTTAGTTTTACATCGGATGATGCTCATGCCTTTATCTTTTTCAGTTCAATTTGTTCAAAAGTCTGCGCGACATTAACAGTAGCGGCTCCTCGTTCTTCGTGACGCCACCGATGGATAATAAATTTGTCGTGACGCCAAAAGCGCCGGTGAAAAACAAAAAAGAATCCAAGAGGGCGGACCTGAAGCCGAAGAGGTTGCAGTATACCGAGGAGGAGCTGGACGCTGACAACGCGCGAAATGTGAAAGATACCGTGCCCGAAAAGTCGGGCAACGCGTTGCTTTGTAAACGAGACTCGGTCCAATGCGAGAAGGTCAACTCCACGCAGAAACGGATCACCAGATCGCACGCGAAGCTAGACATTAAAACGCAAACGATCGACAAAGAGAACGACAGTACCGCGATAAACAATAGATCGAGGAACACATCGATCGTTAGAAATAATTTAACTCGGGTCTCGTCTATAGGTAGGTGTACAAAGAACGAGCAAAAATGCGTCCCAGCGTCGAAAGACGCTGGTGCTAGAGACAAATTGACCCACTTTCGGCTATAACAGTGTACGGTTTAGCTGTTACTTTAATTGTAGAAGTACGTTACCATTAAGGACGAAGATTGTAATAAGATAATTTGTACGATACAATGCTGTTTTCTAAGCTGATAGATTTGTAACAAGTAAAATTTGAGCACACCTGGAACGTGTCGAATGTTTTACTTTAGTTTTAAAATAGTGATAAGCGTAGAATGTTTGTTTGTTCATTAGTAATCGACCCGTATTCAAAGGAGTTGTCTCAATGTGACGATAGTCTTGATTGGAGAGGCATATTGCATTGGCTGCAGTGTAGGAGAGATGTTGGCCTATGGGTTGAATGTTGTAGACGTGAATGTAAGAAATGGAGATACGTCAAAGATTATCATGATCCACTAGACGTGCCAGAAATATGGTACTGCGAGATGAACTCTGGTGTGGAACTATTTTTGTTCAATTTTTTAAATATTTCTATGGTACGGTTGTTTTTCTTGCTATAATATCATTGTCTAATTTTACAGATAAGTCAATAGCGTCTTGTGCTATTCCAGAAGTGCCTAAGTCACCTGCTTTAGAGGCTGACTTAATTGAAAACAACTATAATGCTGGCAGCATAGTGTGGGCTCATATTCAAGGGTTTCCGTGGTGGCCTGCAATAGTTTGCGACAGTCCTGAAACATTCCAATACTATAAAAGAAAGGGACTTTCTCAAAAACCTGTAAGTTTTCACTTGTTTGAATGATGAATATCGTTTTTATATGAAATAATGACTAATTCAATTTCCAGATTAAATACTTTGTCACATTCTTCAATTATGGATTGGAATGTGCCTGGGTTCACAAGCATTATCTAAAATCATTCGCGAAAACTAAATACAGCACACTTATCAAAAAGGTATTTAATTGTTGATGGTAATAGATATGTATGCTATAACTGAAAGTAAGTTTTGTTGCAGACAATATTCCATAATGTTGATTACAAAAGCTCTCTGGACAAAGCGTATGAGATGGCTCTAAGTGCTCTTCCACTATCCATCTCAGAGAGATTGGAGAAGTTTAGTTATCTGGCGTTGTATGAGAAAATGCACGACGTTAACAACAACGATACCGAGTTGATCGAAGAAGAAATGGAGACAAATTCGGACGAAGAAATACCGAACTCGAATCCCACGAATTCTCTATCGCTGCAAGAGTATTATTTCATGGTGCTTTGTAAACCAAAACTCATTACTTCCGATGAGAGTTCATATTAATTAATACGTCGAAAAAGACGTCTCATTTTCCACGTAGATTACCTCGAACCATGTAAGTACACACAAGAATATTCACATGTAATGAATACAATATGGAGGCAGACATTTTCTGATTTTTTATTCAGAGAAGACATCTAACTTACCAGAGGTAGTCAACTGAAATATAGATACTTTGTTACTATACTACTTTACCGATTACTTAGCGATCGAGGGATCATGTTCAGTTACTATAATTTCCCACGCGAGAGCAGCACCGACACCGCGCGCCGACATATAATTTTTCTATTTTCAAAAACTGTAATTACTGGCACTAGAAATATCAAAAATATTTTAGAAGGACTCTAAGAATTTACATTAATATTAGATTTGTGTTTACAACAAAGCATATCGTAAATTTTACATGCATTTACGTCGCTAACGAATTTCATTAGCATTTTATTTTTTGTTAGACAAAAAAGGTGGATAAAGAATACGTATAACAGGTCGTTTTTAAAATAACGGTGTCGTGTATCCTGTAGAACCTTTCTTAATATCCTAGCCCCCCCTATCTCAAGCAGCAGGGTTATCTTGCTTGGGTTAAAAGATAAGGGATAGGATATAGTTTATTTTATAGTTATTACAAATTTAATGATCAGAGTCATCGTAATAAATGTTTCATTAAAATTGAAACCGAACTTGAAGCTACTAACCGAATACTTTATGGAGAAAAATATTTCAATTGTACATAAAAGTTACAAATGAGCTATTCATTCGTCAAGTCGATTAACTCCAGTAAATAAAAGGTAGAGAGAATTGATGAAACGATTATTTTCATTTCTTAAATTCTTCTATACAAGAACACATAAATTGTTAAAAAAAATTCAGAAATGGGTGCTCGGGCGCCTCATAGACAATCCAATGGTTAAAATATAGTGCTATTGGAGACATATCTTGACAACACCGGTTACCAAGTGTTTCCCGACTGACGTTCGAAACGTTTTCTCAGCGGAAATCGTGCGTACATAAACGCTTGTAAATCGACATGTTAATGTAGTGCAAAGTTCGACGGGGTCTTGAGGTCAGCCCGACGTCAGCGGATGCGGAGACCCTCGACATGGCGAATTGCGACCATATTTGCGTGTTCTTTGCTGATATATCACATCAAAGCCCCCGGTTTCCTTGTTCAGCTTGTACGGGACCAAATTCCCATAGACAGAAAGTAGTCCTTCCATTTTACGATCCCGTTCAAAATCGTGTAGACCAAGCAACCAAGACAGTTCGTGTCGTTTTAATTAACCCTAGAATGGCACCTTGGTTTCTCATGACCACAGCAAAACAGGCTGATTTTCTTGTAACACTCGGACGGCGGACCATTTTTACAATTTTTTACAATTTTATAATTGACGATGTTAGGTCCACACACTGCTTAATTCGTAAATTTTTTTAAAACATATTTTAACAGACAGTAAGTTGGTATAAAATTTTCTTAAAAACGAAAGGTAATTGTGAATCAGCTTAATACATTTTTTAAGAGATCCCAGTGCGATATTTCGCGAATTAAGGACACAGAGTGCCATTAATGGGTTTATAAGGATAAAACTTGCGCGTCCCGGTTACCTGATACAATTTTCGGAAATCTTCCACGAGCGTAACGAAACATGTTGGAATTTTGTCGGCCGTCTCGATGACCCAAGCTCTTAACACTGTCCGCCTCTCCATAAAGAAAGAAAAAAGGAAAACGATAACCCCAGATACCGTGGCGGGCACATACATGCCCGTTATCGTTCCCGTAATAGTCGGACGATCGTGTTGCTAACTGAGTACTCGGGTTATCTGCTCTGTTTGTCCTTCTTACAATTTCGTTACGTTCGCCAGGCGTTTTTTCCGACGTCGTGGCGGTTTTCCTCGCCGGAATCTACCATTAATTTCACGGCTATAATCACCAGCGATTATAACCTCCAATCGTTACCGTTTCTCCGGTGGTTTTTCTTCTTCTTACGAGTAAATAAGATTGATTGGTTTCGTGTAACACCGTCTTTTATGTTTATCGAACGGATTGGTAGCGATCGGTTCGCTGCTGTTACCACATTGGAAAATAAAATGAAGGTCGACACTGGGTCGGAAGGTTGTAACGCCCTCGCGACTGCGTTATAAATACTCCGCAGCATTGAATTCAACAAACTGTTCACAGAAAGAATTCAATTTTCATTCAATTTCGAGGATTTTTGTTCGGAAGCGTAAAATGTTCTTTTACCTAAAAATTTCAAACGAAATTAGATTGACGAGAGGATTTTTGAAGATCTAAGGAAAGATCTCAATAAAACCATGGTTTAAACGGAGTATTGGCGTTCACGTGCGCAAGGCACAAGAAGAAGGATCAAATACTGACGACCTAATAGAGGCTATTAGGGAGGAATGTCCCAATTAGCCCCCACGAATAATCGCCGAGGGGTGAATAACTCGGATTGTACAGGCTGAAACTATTTCGGTGGACCGTCGGAGGGTCCGTATATATTTTTAATGCGCCCTACGTGGCCGCGCCACTGCCGCGAGAAATAACTCGGAAACCGTTGAACTCGCCACGTGGAAATTCTATTTCTTTTGCGCCTTAATTGCACTCGAGTGTCGTTGAAAATCCTCTCCGCAAATAGCCTGTGCCACGGTTTAATGTTCATAATTTCGAGGTCCCGCAGGGCGAGGACCGTTTCGTCACGAATATCGGAGACGGGGTTATGGGGTCCGGTCAGGGTCGTAAATAATTGGCCCCCCACCCCTCCGAAGGCCTTATCGAAATTTATTTCGTTCCGCATGATTAACCTGATAAGGATTTCTCAATCGTACGCCCCCAGAAGCTTGGTGCATGGTACGTGTAGTTCAAAGGTTACGGGATGCAAAGGGCACGACGGGACAGAAATGAAGCAGAACGTACGCAATCAATTTTTTCATGCCGGATAAACGTTCACAGTCTGGTGATTAACCCTCGGACAGCGGTAGCCGTGTCTATTTTGACACAGATCATCGTGACAACGATACGATCAACATATTAATATGATTGACTTGCGAACCGTCTAATTCACCGTCAATTAATTCGGTGTTTTTCGAGCGAATCGAGAGCCGAGCATTAATTCGTCCGGGTCTTGTATTCCCGGAAGATTAAACCGGAAGCGCGACGTGCATGTGGTGTCGGAGGCAAAGGAACACATAGGCCACGCCTAGGTAGAAACGTAGCGTAATACATGCAACGCTGGGCAGAAAGGTCGAGCCAGGATATAATTCTCTATCCCCCCGTCCTTTCTTTTTTACCATCGACCCAATACAGGCCGCTCCCATGTTTGTCAGCGACATACGCCCCCATTGTTATACGGTTCCTATATCCTAGCTGCCACGAAACGATCAAACTGCCGGGGAGACAGAAGGCGCACAAGGTTCAGTTCGGTTCTGTTCGGTTACGTTCCGTTCGGTTTACTATAGTTTGGCTCGGTTTCGAAGGCCCGCGAGGGGTCGAAGATACAGCCAGCATGCCTTTACGGCCAATAAACGTCTCTTTTACGAGCCGTGTCCCGCATATAAAGTCACGGGTATTCCTGCCCGGGCGACGAAACGCGTTTCGGCTAGCCGGCCCAGGCTCATTAACGGTAATTAAAATGGCCCTGCGTTGCGCTATCGCCGGTGGAAATTGATTTAAACGACCCGATCGAGCCCGACGTGCCCCCCAACGCAGCTTATGAAATGGTTGCCACTCGATCCTCGAGGAATTTTATTTGCACCGAGGATAATTTACTGCGCGCGGAGCTCTGCATTCTTCGCGCTCTAACCCCGCGACATTGCGCTACAAAACTGGCGAGTCACGTGCCCGCCATGTTGCCGGCCGGTTTTACATTTTTATCGAGGCTTATTAATTATTGATACTGACAGAAGGCCGTCCCGAACGCGTTATCGGAACTATATCTGCCGTGTGCTTTCCACGGAATATCACTGTCGCTCGCGAGCTCAACTGTGCTTATTGACCCGGTTCTGCCGCGTTTACCACGTCGTTTGCATGGTGAAAGTCAAAATTCTGATTGAGCCACCTTCTGTGCTTGGAGACATTCTGTCCAATCTCCTGTTCCTCGTTTCAGACGATACGTATGGCTCCTTTGTAATTGAAGATCTCGATGCTAACGACTGGGCAAGTCTATCAGAAAATTTTTCGAATTTGGACATACTAGATTGACACAAAAATTCGTCCTACAAGTGGGTGTACAAAGTGTTCGTACACTTTGTAAAATTAAATAACTTTTTATAATCGTACCAAACGACTTGATTGTTTAGAATTAATTAGAAGCATTGGTTTATGAAATGATATGCAGAAAAGATTTTCCAAAAAATTATTATTTACAAGGTTACGTGTAGTGTTTCTTCTCGAAAATTTCTCGAGAAATTAAAGCTAGGAAAATTCTTACGAATCTCATTTATTTTATAATAAACATTGATTTAACGTTTTTAAAGGAACACTGCATGTAACCTCGTAAATAATAATTTTTTGGGCAATCTTTTCTGCATATCATTTCAAAAAATGTACGAACATTATGTATACCCACTGTATATACCTCCAATACCTGTATCGGTGATTGTTTGAAGTAAGAATTATGTAATTTTCAAAATTGCCCAACTTTTGCGACGGGATCTTCAATTTTCGCAAAAAGGCTGTTATTTGTAGACACTTGTGTCTATTCTTGACAAGGATGCTTTTCTTTCAACCGCTTGGTAGCCGATAAACTCTGTGAACCTCATGAACCTATGGTCCCAGGTAACCCCGTTGATCCCACGACGGAATATTGAAAATTTCCTGACCCACAAATCGTCCGGTTTTTCAAATGCAAATGCATCTTCCTCCTTTTCTTTCTCCATCCAGTGGCCGGCTCAAGATGCCGGTCATGAATATATGGAAGCCCGAACTTCTTGAATATTTACCTGCTCGTCCATTGTGCCCTCGGCAACCACGGGGGATATACGCGCGCGGAACCCCATTAGTATGCCGCTTTCCTCGTTACACCGTTAGTAGAAAATTCGTGGCCCTCCTTGGCAGGGGGGCGAGAAACGAGGACGAAAATAAAAGGATACTTTCACGTTAGAAGCCTAGGGAACTCGTCTCTACCCCTCTTTCTTTCTCTTGCTGTGGAATTCGCTTCCAACCGGTTTCTCTTTTTTGAATTTCTAGAAGATAACTAGGAGAATTCTTGACGATCTTCGACAACCGAGTAGAAACCTGACGGTATCCTTGATTCGATCGGACGTCGTTTGTATACAATTAGGTTGTTGCATACGTAATGTCCGATTTTTAACGGTAACGTTAAACAGTCGCTCCTGAATAGACTTATGATTGACTAGACTAGACTGCGGATCTTCATGCAAAATAAAAATTGTCCAAGTCAATTGTAAGAAACTGAAGTATATATTTTCTGTTTGCATTACCTTAAGCAGTCGGAAATAATACAAGATGCGGCCGAATAACATGTATTAGCGGGCGCGAGATGGTTCCTTATGAAAAAATAAGAACAAAATATGGAATAAAATTTGTTCATTTAAAGCTTAGTTTTTGAGAAAATCGAGTTTGAAAATCCTATTCGTACGTATGCTGCTATACGATGTTCAAACTCTTTCAAACTCGATTTTCTCAAAAACTAAGCTTTAATGAAAAAATTTTATTCCACATTTTGTTCTTATTTTTTCATAAGAAAACACCTCGTGCCCACTAGTACATGTTATTCGGCCGCACCCTGTATAACAATATCGTTAAATTTTTCTATTGGATTTTCATTGTTGTATTTGATTTGATGAGTGGCATGTTTTAGGCTTGAGCATATTGATCCGAGGGTCTCAATATGCGATAGAATGCTCGGCAGTCGGCATCGTCACGTTGCAGCGGCTTGTATCGTCGGTTCCTAAATGTGTCTCTGAAATGCGTCCCGGTGAGGTTCTCTAAATGCGACTTTGACGAGCAGCACGAGGAACGGAACGGAACGGGTAGAAGAACGGGGAACGACCTGCGCGGATTCGGGCGCGGTCAATGCCGTCTAGATGCTCTCGCTATTACTATCCGGACCGCCTGGTATTTTCGTCATGGCCTACTAATACACTCCGCAAATTCTCGCCCTGCCACGGGGGCCGGTGCCTCGACGATGACGTGGTCAAGGAAATATGCCGATCGCGGCCCGTGTCACTGGCCCTGATGGCCAATTCCTTTCCCCTTCGTTTTCTTTCGTTTCTCGTTTTACTCCTTGAAAACGAGCCAACCGAGCATCGGCCCGTCTCGACGCATCCTCGCGCGCAAAACCATCGTGACACGCACTCGCGCCTCGCATCGAACGCATCTCGCAAATCGTTCGACCCTCGAACGTTCCGAGGAAAATGAAAATTTCGACCTTATTGCTTTCACGTTCGTGCAAGAGAACCGTTTTAGCAGGATAAATATCAAATGCCATTCGGTGGAAGTTGTTAACCATCAACTGCGTAAAAATCCACCCCTTACGCTACTTTTTACCCTTGGCGTAAGGAACACATTTAATAATGTAGCAAATATGTACTTTGAATAACAACAATTCTTAGTGGCACTTGAGAATCGCCACTGGAATGTTTCGCACACTATTTTCTGCGTCGTTATGAGAGGACATGTAACTATACAAATTTTTTAATTTTTTAATTTGGAAAATCTCAAGAGATTTATTACAGCGTTAGGCTACTACATACGAACATAAAGAAAATATAAATTGCGAGTAATCTTAACAAACAAAACAGAAGGTTATGTTGCTTAAGCTATAAAATTGTAAGTGAAGAATAGATTGGCCATTGTGCTCGTTCGAATGCTTAGAAGTTTGTTAGTAGACGACTGTTATTTTCAAGTAATTTATTTCCAGAAAGGCTGGGTACCGATTAAGTCATTTTTATTTGTTTAATCGCAATTACAATATAAATCCGAATACAATCAATCTCATTGCTATAAATCATCATGTATCAGCATCATGTAATGGTCGACAATGGTTGAACCGTTAAAAATGATAGTATCCACGCATGTGACGGTATTATCAAATTAAAATCAACTGTTCACTTACGCGTGGATATCTCTGAAGAGACCGAGTCAAGTGTTCCTCTAATCACCGTTGCTATTTGTAATCGGTAACTTACTAGATTGCATGATTAACAATAGAACGAGCATCCACGAGCGTAACACCGTTGTTCGAAAATAACGGCGTTTTCGCGGGGTCATCCGTGTCTGTTTCCTCGGAGAAAGGCGAATAGCCTGTCCAGTGTTTGTGTACGAAACACTCAACAATTGTTGGATGGTATCAGCGCACAGGTTCGATCAGTGATATAAACATAATCAATTTTGCAAATTAATTCAAAAACTCAACGATTCGATCCTGATGTGGATCATTTTCAAGAGTAAATTTTGCGTTTGCTACAACAGAAGTTTAGTGTCTACCGGCATGGAATCTGTTCGCTTTTAATAATTTTCCAATTGTATTTCTTCTGTTATAGCAAATGCAAAATTTACTCCTGAAAATGATCCACGCCAGGATCGAAACGTTGAGTTTTTTAATTACTATACAAAATTGCTAGTGTTCATATCCCTGATCGAACCTGTGCGCTGATATCACACAATTATTCTCAAAATTACGATCGAAAAAAATTGACTTTGAAACTCTGAAGGTCTCTATCGTCGAAGATGCTAGTTTTACGATTCCGGAGGACGAAACGGTACGATGATGCAACGGGTAACGTATTCGTCCAGTTTCGCCGTCGCATATACGGCCGAATGACCAAATTACGACGACAAAAATATAAAATGAGATTTTATTTGATATTCTGGTCAGAAATGCTTATAAGAAGACTGCTTAATAATTATCTTCGGAAAAGTAGCTACTTAATGTAAATTAGTGTCATAAAAAAGGGTCAAGGGACATAGTATTTTAATTTATGAAAAATTAAATAAATTAAAACACTAAATTATTTTTGTAGTTTGATTAGTGACATATAATGTGTAATAAGAATATTATTCTACATCCTCATTGTTATTTTCATCATTATTATAAGCATCATAAGTACCATCGTCATCATCAGCATCATCAGTAGCATCATCATCGAGCTCCTGATCATTACTACAGAAAGTAGGCAATCTTAGCATGCTTAATACAATCTCATTAAACTTTGTTTTTTTGTTTTTCGGTTTTTTTCGCGTACTGGTCACAAGAGGGTCCGAGGATACCAGCATCCAGTTAAATAAATCACTATTGGTGTTGATTCTTGAAGTTCTTCTGGAGTGATATTGTCTTAATTTTTTATACTCTTTATGGCCCGTTTCAATTACATCTTCTGACAGTTGGCCAACTGGTAGAGGTAAAGATTTCATTATATCAGCTCCATGTATTAATAGTTTATGAACACTGGCGCTCATTTTGTACCAACCATAAAGTGATATAGCCATCTGTGCTGTTTCAAAACAATATTTTTCAAATAAATCTTCTTTAATATAATGTCCGCAAGATATAATAGAAAGAAAACTTGAAAAACTGTTCACTTCTTAACACGTCAAACAGCTCTTTTCTCGTAATCTTCATTTCCTTTACAGCGCGGTCGATGCGACTACCTGTAAACAATCCGATCTATTGATCGATAGGACAAAGATATGGACTCATTTTTTAATTTTTTATATTAGTTATGAGCCATTTTTTCGAACTAGTAAAGAAAAATCGGTGTACTGTTTGGAACTTTTTTTATAACTCTAGCTAAAGTAAGCATATCAATATTTTTTAACCAAAAAAAGTATATGATAGAACATAGTATATTAACAGTGTGTACAACTTATTTTTGTGTTAACAATAATTGCAGATGAAAGTATGTACCTGACGCTTCAGTATCCATGTAGAAAACTTGGCGAATTTTAATCGGAAAAAATAGAATGAACGCAATTATATCGTCAACAGTACTGGCGCAAACAACTGAGATTCACCGTCCGAACCACAACCTGACTTTGCGCATGTGCACCAACTACTGTGTTGCGTTAACAAAAGAAAATCTGACGCTATATTGTAGGCCGTTTCTTAAAGTACGTTATGATGGTATTTGTCATTAGTTTAGAGAAAATTTTTAAATCTACTTTTGTCGTCGTAATTTGGTCATTCGGCCGTATGTGCGTCGGTCTACCCGTTGGATTATCTTTTTCTGACGTTATTTATCGATAGCTCGGCCTATTTCGTAAGCCGGAGCTCGGCTAGCGCCGAGCGGTTTTCAGATTCGATAAAATTTTTTGGATTTGGGACAGAAAACACAGGGTCGCTGGGGTCGTTCCGCGACGATAAGATTACGAGACGAAGACGGAGACGACGAAACCAACGACGACTTGGGAACATGAGTGCACTCGGTGTTACGTAAAAGCCTGTACAGCCGTAGACCAGGGTGAGATCTCGTGGGGCGATGTAAATCATCGTTTCTTCGAGTATCGGGCCGGGCAATCGGGGCCTCAGATAAAGATTCCGGTGTCGTAATCCCGGTCGGCCGCGATACCGTCGAGATAATTAATCGACCATCTTTTTTTTCGCTCGCGTTCCTCCGCTTCTTTTACTCTTGATTTTTTCTCTATCTCTTGCTCTCTCTCTCTCTCTCATTCTCACTCTCGCTTCTTCTGCCGCGTTTTTTCCCCTCTGCCCCCACGGTTTTATTTAGAATACCAAATATAACGAGGTTCGCTCGGTGGAAAGGAGAGAGCGCGGAAAAAGGAACGAGAGAAGGAGAGAAAGAGAGATAAATGCCAGAGGCAGCGTGCAAACGAGGCGTTATCAACGTGTGCGCGCCTTGAACTCGGTGACGAAGCGTTCCTGCCGCGCAGCGTCGTAAAATACACCGATATACGCGCATATTTGCAACTGTTACGCGTCGCCTTCGACCGGTAGCGAGAAATATGAATATAACGCTCGGTCCCCGGAGGATTTACAATGGCCGCGTCGTCAGGCTGTTCGGGAACGTTATCGAGCCGGCAAGAAAACTGCCACCGTGGAAAAAGCAAATAAACCGCGCGGGGCCTTTATCGAATTCGAGGAGCCCAGGGCAAACAGATTTCGGTATCGCTGAGCGGCCTGCTCGACCAGATAGGATGATGCTGGAAAACAAAAATCATTTTCGGAGCAGCCCTCTCCCCCTACCACGGAAAATGCGCGCACTATCGACACGCTGATATTCGCTGACTGCGCAATCGCCGTGTCGACACAATCGCTATACAGTTTGGCGAACAAGCAAAAAATGAAAAACAGTTAATATTTCCGCGGAACCTTGCAAATGAAAATTATTACGTTTGTGTGTTTTGTTGACCCCTTGCACTTTATATCGAGGCAGCTCGCTACGAAGTGAATGGAGACCGCTGAGGAAACGAGGACGTTATTCTTTTCCACTAAATTAAATTAAAAACGAGAGAGTAAACATAGAAGAGCAAAGAGAACAGAATAAAAATAATACGCTTGGTAGGCCATGGTAATCTCGACGAGGGCTACAGTAACGGGAACAATCGGAGGGCGAATTTGTGACGACGATACCGTTCCAAGCAATATTTTATGGAAATTCGGTGAAAGTTCCAATGCGAGGAAGAGTGACAAGTGACTGCGATAGTCGCGACAAGTTGCCCATTTCGTTGTCGAATTACATGCGGCAGACCCGTTATAAATTAGCGCTTAGAATCACCGAAGATATCCTAATTAATAGTCATTGAAGTTGTTAACCTGCTGTTCTAAGCGGTTCCTTTAAACGTTTCATTTTTTAAATTACTATTGCACGGAAGATTTGTTCATCGGTTTACTGTTAGTAAAATGACGTTACAAAAGTCACTGTCGCAATACAGCGAGTTCAACAGCCCTGTCGACAACGATGCTCAAAAAATACAGTATGAATAAAATACCACTATCCCCATCACACAGTTACGTATGTTGAGGTTTTCGGGTGTAAGCCGTGACCCAAAGGAAGAAATTTCCCAACGTTTCGACGAAATTGGAGCTAGCTTCATCAGGGGGCTGAAATTTCTTCCTTAAGACGTAACTGTATCATTATCAAAAATGTATAATGTTTTCGACGCACAGATTCGATCAATTGTTAAAAACCATCAATTTTGCAGTTAAAAAAAAAAGAGAAAAGTTGCTTCTGTTGTGTGTGAGAGAAAAGAAAGAAAAATGTAAATTCAAAAATACAACGTCGTTTCCCCACGCTGGTAGATAATGTACTCTTTACTCGTTGTATTTTTGAATATACATCCGAATCTGGATCGGAACGTCGAGAATTTTTTGAATTGCAAAATTACTTGTCTTTTAAAAATCGAACTTATGTGCCGAAAACAGCATACATTTTCTATAAAATTGTTACGATTGACAAAATTTAATATGTATCATTATCCTCGTCCTCGAAACACCGGAGTCCCATTCGATGTCGATAGCTTTCGAATAAAGACGTATTCGAGTCACCAGTAAAGAAGCCCTTCAGCTCGGTTCCGATGTGGCGCGATCATAGAGAATCCCATTAGCGAGCTTCCGGTATTCAAAGTGTTAACGCATCGATCTAAACTGATCAAACAGACGGGTCTCTGGTACGGTCCAAGGAGCAGCTCGCCAGCGTGCGTCTCGAGCCAGGAGAGAACAGTCGGGCTAGTTGTTTGCAGTGGTGCGATCGGCTAAAGAGTTAATTAACAGAGAAGAGAAGAGACACGGTAGCGATGCGCTCGCGCAGTCATTGTCCGTGGTCGCCACCTGCGTCATTCACGGGGTGCGTTCGGCCGCATCCCCGCTCCTGGACTAACCCCCACGCCCCACCCTGTCGCAGTAGAACCCACTCGGCGCGGCGCGACGCTCGCGTTCGGCAATCGTCGTGTTACCCCCACCATTGTCCGGCGCGGTGGTTAACGCGCACCCGTGACTGGCGGAGCCGACGACGAGACGAGCCATCGCGCAGCTCAGTCCGCGCCGCTCGTTCCACTAGTTCGGGTGGTCGTCGGTGATCGAGTAGTTCCGAGTTCGGCTTCATCCGGAGCACAACGACCGTTCCTCCGCTGGTTCGTCAGTAGACGTTCCGATCTCGTGCCGAGAGTTTCGAGTCGTCTTTCGAGAAAGAAAACTTGTACGGGAGGATCGTCACGATGGTGAAGAAAACGGAAGCTGTCGGTTACCCATCGTCCACGCGCTCTCCGCGTAACAGGAAGGAAGTCTCGAACCTAGCTTCTCTCCCTCTCTCTTTCTGTTCTCCCCTCCCCAGATCTTCCGGTTTCCTTCAGTTTTGTTTCTCGGCCGGTCGCGACGGCTCTATTCTCCTTTTGACTCGCTCCCCTTCTACCTCGTACGCGATCGTGTGCCACGCTTCCGGCTGACAGTGCGGTTTTCGGGCCTGCGCGACTCGACGGTTACCTACCCTTCTTCTTCTTCTTCTTCTTCTTCGGCTTCTTCTTCCCTCCTCTCCTTTTTTCCTCGTGCGATTCACAGTGGATATGTGTCCCTGCGAGTCTCTCTCTCTCTCTCCCATGGTCCGTTTCATTCCTCGGTCCTTCTCATTCTTATTTCATTCTTTTCCGCTCGAGCCTTCCCCGGGTGGAACGTCGTCGGAAGGCGGTCGCGGCGTCGTCGAGTCATCGTGCACTTTGCTCGAGAGTGTGCGTCACGTCTCGTATCTGGAGTGGTGCACCGGTTCTTCCTCGCCGCCCTCTGCGCTGCCCCGTTGCTGGGGAATCGATCGGCTCCGGGGCCACAGGACTTGCCCGTGGGGCCGACGGAACGGACGCTGCTCCTGAAACTGTAAGTCTGGAAATATAATTGATTTTAACAACCGGTTTTCTTCTCCGACGATTTTCTAACTTGGAGGTTTGTGTTCCGGGGTTTTAGAGGAAATCGCCGACGCACAGATCCCCGCTAGATTTTCCTCGTGGATTTATCGATAATCCGCAAAGAGCGGATTACGTAACCGCGCGCGATTTGAACACCGACGCCACGTGTCGGTCGTGTTCCAGTCGTATTTGCATTTTCTCGCGACTACATCGGTATTGTTGTTCGTTCCACCGCGATCCACGTGTTGAGATTATAGTTCTAGATGGTCGGGTGACTCATCGTAGCTTTTCTGCGAATTTGTTGAAAACAGTCCGGCGTTTTCCTCTCTCGTCCCGTCCGGCCACGAGGAACGATGGAAACGGGTGGGTGTCGTTGGACACGCCCATCGGTCGGGCTCGTCGCGGTCGGTCCGTTTCGCGGTGCCTAATTAAATTAAACGCTTCGAAACGGTTTTTCTAAGCTCCGTCTCTCCCGGCCGCGCGCGCCATATTTGGCCGTCCGGATAGTCGGCTTCGCTCTCCGCGGATTCTCGTTTCGAGATATTTTTTTTCCCCAACGCGTTTCCCTCTTCAATTATTCGACGATGATCTGGCGCGACTATTATTAGCGTCCGAGGAGGAGGGGAGTCCGGACATTATCGAGGAGGCTTTGTGGTCGGGAATTAATTGTGTCCCCCGGTTGGCCGCGCTGACTCATTAATCGAGGCTAGGAATTTTGGAGGAAAACGTCGAAGATCTCAACGTCCTCTGGTAAATACTTGCTCCGTTTCTTTTACCGAGTCTATTCCAAAGGTTTCCCGTTCCGTTTCCGAGATAGCGTGACCCTATATAATTACTCCTCCTACTTTCGAGTACTTAAAATATAAGATTACGAGTACAATCGGTTAACGGTTGGTCGAATGGAAGCGTGTAACGGAAGTGCATGAATATTAATGTCGATAATGTTTCGTGCAACTATATTTTCCAGCAGCGTATGAGCCTGTGCGGTTTAACGTACATTTAGTTTATCCGTGTCGGAATGGTGTCTCTTAGAGTTTGCTAACCTAACTTAATCTCAAAGACTCCAAGTTTGCGCGAATACGTGTAACGAACAATTTTGATCGGTGTCGAGTTCGGTCGATCTGGAATGCGAAAATTACGAGAGAAAAAACGCGACGATCTAATTTACGGATCCGAATAATTTGAAAATACGTTAACGTGGGAACGTTGCGTATATCGCGGTCGTGGAGCGGACGTTCGACGCCAGAGCGCGTTGCTTCTTGTATAGCAACGCGTGTAATATGCAACGGTGCATGCGAATAGTCTGGCGCCAGCAGGTGCAGTTAAATATAGCTTGTGCAGTGGGCATCCTTGTCCCTTGGTTCTTTCTCGCTCTCTCGGCACTCTTACTCCCCTCTCGTTCTTCGTTTCCCCCGAAAGCGACTGGTAAACAAGTACGGATGTAAAAATGTTGACGACATAGAAATTACGTTTCCATCGGAGAAAGAATTTGACGACGTTCTTTACCTGCAGCGAATTAATGTAGCCAGCTTGTTTACACCCGTTCGCGAGGAGATACCACGTTTCATAAGTCGACACACCACCTTGTTTTTCTGCATTGCCGAGCGCGGCCAGGGAAAACAGTATTATACCGAAGGTTCTCGAGAAATACGAGAACGCGCGCAACGGTAGCGCGAGAGAGAACAAGTATGCAAGCGAGCGAGCGCCATGCGAACACGCGCGCGCGCGCAAGTTAGAGCCGGCCCTCAACCGATCTCGAGTAAGGGTTTATTTTTTTTCGCGGGCTTCTCCGAGCCGTTTCCACTTGACGACAACGGTATTTCGTTGGTCCGTCCCTTGTGCCGTGCACATGCGACCACTATACTACTTCTGCGACCCTGCACCTTCTCATATCGGGGCTGAAAGTGGAGCGGATCTTTTAGCTGCGCTAGCTTCTCGCACACCAAGCAACTTGTTAGATCTGTCCTCTTCCTAGACTTTTTGAAATATTCCTCGATTTTATCAACCATCTGTCTGCAACTAAGATCTGCATACAATAGTTGGAATCCTTTCTAGACTTATTGAAATATTGCTCGATTTTTTGAAACATCTGTCTGCAACTAAGATCTGGATACAATAGTTAGAATTCTGTGTCCTTTTTTAGACTTTTTTTAAAAGTATTGCTAACATTTTTTCTTAGTCCGATATTATCGTCCCCATTACGGTAGTGTGAATTTTCGTTCATCGTTTGATAAATTACCAATATCGTTGAAGATTTATCGTTTGTTTTCTTGTGTATTTTTGGAGAAAGCAGCTCGACGTGTATCAATGATCGTAATAGATTCCCGTAACATTTACGTATTACGTCCCTGTTATGACCATTGATGAATCTACTGATTATAGTGATTCTAGATTACCGACCTTCGGCGGACAAATTGTAGGGCTCGCGAAAGTGGACAGTTGGGTATCGTGTACCGAAGAAAAAGAGCATAAATTTCTTTTTCCTCCTAGAGGAAACTATAAATTATAATCATTGCTGATGCAAAAGAACGTTGCGGTCCAAGGGGTCACGAGTTCAAAGCCAGCGTAGTTATTGAACTACAATTGCCACGGGTACTCGGCTCATTTGCTGCAATGTTATCCGCAAATTTGATTGCAGAATTGATTCGCAATCGCTTCGAGAATTCCGGATCAGTCTGAACGGTCGGCTAGTTGAAATTCCAGGGATAGGACGATTAAATTTTACGGCGTCCTGTGAAATCGCTGCGTGCGCTACAGAGTGTGTATTCTATCCGGGAATTTGTTGTGTTTCTTGATTTTCTCGTGGCAACGACGGTGTGCACACGTACCCACTAAAAGGCGACGAAAGAAGAAAGGGAAAAGGGGGAGGAAGAAGAGAAGAGGTGGATGATGTTTTCTGTCCCCGGCGAACGAGACCGGAGAGATATGCCGGCCATCTTGGAAAGACGAAAAAAGAAACAGATTAATGCTCATTATGGATATTAGCCTTCGGCCATTTGCATAAAGGCGGAGACGTTGATACAACTGGTCGCGCGATAACGAGCGACGGATGGCATGACTGGTTGCCCAGAGAGAATCTTTCTTTTATCTTTCTCTTTTCTTCCTCCGCCTCTCTCTTTCTCTGACTCGCTCGTGCGAGCACAAGGAGAGCGGGAATTGTTGCTCGATTTCTCTTGTTTTTTCGGTTCCAAGGACTCGGTTGTTGCTTATTCCCCTGATTTTGCATAACAAAAGGCCCTCTAACGGCGATAGGAGCCATTATAGCCCTTAGGAGACTGCTACGATCGTCCTGGCTCCATTGGGAATTCGCGTCGACTATTATTTAACCCTCGTACGCTCCTCAAAAATAGCTGCATAAAAGAGACTAGCATAACAATTCACCAACTTTTATTTTACACGTTAAAGCAACACATTATGTTGCATTTACAGCGTCGCATTTTAAAGAAATACATCTCACGACGTAGACATAAAAGGATGAATAATATTACAGTATGTGAAAATATATGGACGTATTTTCACTCTGAGGAGCGTATGAGGGTTAACGCTTCGACCATCGCAGAATTGTGAGACCGAGTTGTTAATGCAGATTTAAAAATGAATACATCAGTTGAAATATTCTTTGGTCAGTTCGTAGGAATGTTCGAGGTGAACTCGACATATTGCAACTTTACTATTCTTAATACTAGACTGCGGATCTTCATGCAAAGGAAAGGTTATCTGCATCAATCGTTATTCGCATTAATTGTAAGCGATCGAACCTTGTGATATTTCCCATTGTTTTCATTCGGAAATTTGTTCGTCAGCTACCGCGTGCACACCGTTAATCGTGATCAACTCGTGTCATTCCTCCGCATTTCTCGTATTCCGTCGGACGAGCAAGAATGGCGGGGGCATAGGGGGCGGGGACGACGATATCTCGTAGAGGAAAAAATTCCTACTTAAGTTGCAAGCCGTGAGCCGTTTCATAAAACCGGTTGCCAGATACACGGAAATGTAAATTCATCGGAGGGGCTCCGAATACCATGAAAAAAGAAACTTCGGCCCCGGGATGCAGCCCCTGTGCTCGCAAACGTGCGTGAACACGCGTCGCCTACTTTCACGAAAAATACACGAGTGTACATTGGTCGCCCTTCGCACTCGAACCATTTGAACTCCAAAAAAGCGTGTTTAAAATAATTAATTTTTTTAATTAAAAGAGGATCGAGTCTACAAGGTGTCTGAAAATTCCTTCAACATCCGGAAACGAGAGGTTCTTAAGATCATTTGAAGCAACATTTCCCTTTGCAAAAATGTCGTCCGCGGTTTTGTTAAGGAGTTATTAACGAAAAACCTGGACCAATCAGAGCGCGACCTAGACGCGTGTTGGCACGGTTGGCCAATTGACAGTTGGCGTGCCAGGCCGACTGCTAATACGCGTCTAGGTCGTGCTCTGATTGGTCCGTGTTTTTCGTTAATAATTCCTAAACAAAACCACGAACGTTATTTTTGCAACGGAAAATGATGCTTGAAATGATCTCAGGAACCTTCCATTTCTGGATGTTGAGGGAATTTTGATGTATATTCGAATAACGACTTCGAAACTCCGATTCGAGAACGTGCCGCGAAGCTTCCGTGATCGCGGCAAATTCAAATTTCGAGATAAAGGAACAGCTCTCGACCTCGAGACCTCGACGGATGTTCGTGACGATGCCGACATGTAAACCGCGGGTATTATTCGGTCGTTTCGATGTTTCATGGTGGCTGCATGCGATCGTGATCAGGAGATTCGCAGTGGAAGCGCCGACCAACCGCTGATTTATAATCTTTCAATTACTTTTTACGATTTCACTGAATTAGCGGAATGTCTTGGTACGTCCGGTCTTTTTTTTCTGTTTAATCAAACGATTTTATTGCGTGTGAAATGCGAGGTGCATGAGTGAGTCGCTAAATCGAAAGAAAATATGTTGAGTTCACACTTGATTAGTGAAATGGTTTTTTAAATCAGTCTTCGCTACTCGAAGATTCGCCATTATTTGGCGAAACAAATATTTCAAATACTATTTAATATTTTAGATTTTATTTTGCTTAAAGAAAATAGTATTTTAAATAAGATTTAAAGACAATAAAATATGACAATAAAATACGAAAATAAAATATTTCTATTTCAACAATTCGAGCCACAAAATAAAATATTTTACTTTTTGCATTGATATAGTCTATCTTATCGTTAAGGAACGATTTACTTATGAATGTATGAATTCGAACCATTATTTTCAACAATAATATATAAAATTGAAATTAAAGAGAGAAAAAATACAAATATCTTCAATATTCTTCAAACAAAATAATATTTTATACATTAAAATAAATAGGATTACTTATAATTTGCTATTTGAAAGACTATTTTCCCCACCTCTGGTTCTAGCTTATGAATTGTACCTTGGTTTCTCGAAAACAATCAACGTTTGTAGTTCGCATAAAGATACGCAGCTCGATTATTATCGATCCACGAAGCGTCCGAAACCTAAAAGTTCGAGGAACCTGTCGACGCGAAGCAAATGGACGAATGAAAAAAAAGGAAAGTGTATCGTTGTCAAACAGTGCGTGCGACGCCCATGCGTGTGGCACGAGAGAGAGAGTGAGAGAAAGAGGGGGCAGGAGAGAAAGAGATGTAGGAGGCAGACGAAGGCACAGCAAGATGCCTTTAGGATCGAGTCTCCCTGACGGCGTTTATTTATTGCCAGTATTAATACCTAGCCCCGCAGAGTCGGTTGGTGATTACATAAAACTTGCTTCGCCCCTCCTACCTTCGGGGGCAAACCCCTCGTCTCCATCCTTGCTCGCCTTCTATCCGTACATGATGCTATCTGCCGCGGTAATGGGCCCTGGCAAACGAATCTATCCGAAAGAGAGACCGAGAAACCTGGGACAGAATCGAAGGAGAACGAGGACCGACGGAGTAAAAGGCAACGAAAAAGAAAAACCGAAAAACAGACCGAGAGAGGAACTCGTTCGACGGATCCTACCCGGGGAGGAACAACCGGCCGCGCAACCATAATCGCATAGTTCGAATTTTATGATGAACGCCCTGTACCCAACTAAGCAACCAGTTGACCCGGCGTAAAACGTAATTAGGGGGTTACACGCGGTGCAAGGGTTAATCGCTTACCCTGAGAAGCTTTCGATACGGTCGAGGTCCGCCATAGAAGCTTTTCTCTGCACCCCAATCGCAATTTTGCCCCATAACAGGGCATAATTGTCTGATGCACACCCCCAAAACACCGTAAACTGCTCCGAATTCCTTTTTATTCTTGCATGACTCTTGGGAAGTTTAATTTCTTTATGTTTCTGTTTTGTAAAGTGACTTTCGAACTACTCCTAGTCTTCGTTAATCCTCGTATGATCCTTATGACAATTCTTAAATTTTTGGTCTGACGTGAAGTTCTTTTTCTTCTTATTAGGAAAATCTCGGAAGAGATTTATTACAACGTTAAACTATTACATATGAACGTAAATAAAATATATAATTGCGAATAATCTTAACAAACAAAACGAAAGGATATGTTGTTTTTTCCTTTCTTTTTGCTTCTCCATAACCCCCAGGTTACAGTTTTTTAGGATGGAAAGAAATGTGAAGTTCTGATGTTGAACGTTCTCTTGAAGAAAGATTGCGTTGCAAAATTGCATTTGGAACCGAGTGGGTCCGAAGTCCCAAGGCCAGCTACGTTACTCATTGTCGATTGAATCACTGACAATGAGAGATAAACAGCTATGGCAAGCGAATTACTCACGCGCGGACTATGCCTTTTCCCGTAAACTGCTCAAACCACAGTCCTTATTGTTCTCACCGTCCTTTGTCTGCTCTTTCGCCTTCTCCGCCTAATCAATCCCAGGTGACTAATCGCGTGGACGTTCTTCATGCAATTTACGCTTCTCTGTGTTTACTAAATATCAATAAAAGCCAGTGGAAAATTCAATTTGAAAGAAAGTTCAAATTACAAGCGCAACGAATTAATTTGTTACGATAATCATTTTTACGAAGTGACTTGTAAAAAAATGGACTTGCATGAAGATCCTTCCACCAATCACCCCCGCGCAAGGAATCTAACGATCTCCTCAGCGCTTATGTTCATTCCTCTCTCGCATTCACCAGCACTCAACCTAATCGCCGACTCCTTTCGATCCCTGGTCCTTGGTATTTTGCACGTTGCTGCTTTTTTTATTGGCGAAGCAGCTGCAGGCCATTTCGAAAGAGTTGGCTCGTCGGTGTTTCCGAGAATAGGGACCCGCTTTGCGAGCGTGTGCGAACGAGAGAAACGACATTGTGCATATATGTATATGAGGATGCGTGTGCATACGTGTATATTAGTGTGCGTCGCGTTCGATAAAAATATAAGAGCGACCCGAAAGAGAGGCGAGTGGACAACGGAAAAGATAAGGCGAAAGGGACGAAACAAGACTGTGTGGATTAAAGCTAACGATCATCGGACGGAGTATCTGTTCACATCTTACCGGGCAGCATTGGATTGAAGTTGAACCTTCTAATACTGTCAGGTAAAGATGTCGTCAGGATTCCGAAATCAACGGAGTTACCTGGCCTGGGAAACGAGTCATTGTCTTCGGCTGAACGGCCGAAGGGTTGCGACCCCTTCGAGCGAATTTGTACGCGGACAATTTGCGAATTCTCCGACGAAACTCGTCGGGCGATCTCGACAAAATCGAAAATAATTTTTAATTCAGAGTGCAACGAGTGTGGACCATAGCGTAGAAATTAGAATTAAATTCTCTTCGACTCCGTGACTTTATGGTTCCTGTAAAGACTTCTATAAATCTGTTTTGTTAAGTGTGGAAGAATGACCTAAAGAAATAGGAGAATCGTTCAGGTTCGAGATTTTAAGACTAGAATTTGAACCATTCTTCTATTTGCTGGATTCTAGGATGTGCACCTAGGTCCTTCTAGGTACTAGTATGAATTTTGCGAGATTGTGTGTGGATTAGGACTGCTTGCCTTCAAAGGTCGAAGATTTCGAAACTTCGATTTCAGAACCTTCGAAACTTCAAATTCTGAAATTTCGTATCTCCGTAGTAAATTATTAGTTCTATTGGTTTTACGACGCTACGGACGTATTTATATTGTTGCGTTATTATTATATTGTTTGCAAAGTATTATTTTTTAGGTACATTCGTGATATGATTCCGAAAATTAATAGAATGCAATTGTCTAAATTTATAATTTAATTACCAATAGTCCAAAGAAAAAAGTTCAGTGTCGGTCACCGGTGACTGACAGTTAATATTTTTATTTATCAAAAATCGTGACATAGTATGAAACTCATAAGTTACAACTTCATATCTTTCGAAGACTTCGAAGCTTCGGAAAAGTTACAGCCCTAGTATGGACATTTCGCCGTGGCAAATTTCATGCGTACTAGAGAATTTTAATGGATTCGCGACTCCGAGTTTCTCCAAATATTGTCTCCATGCTTTCTACGCTCTGTTCGGCGTGTATTTACGACTGGTCGGCGAGAAACTCCCTTTCCTTCGGCCTTGAAACCTAGAAAACTCGGACGCGTCGAGCACCGTTCGATCCTACAGAAAAATCTGCGTCAGAAATGTAAAAGAAAGTTTTCTGTACGAGCCTCCGTTTCCTGGTCGAGCGAATGCAAAATGGCGAGAACTTGCTGCACTATCATATAATTCAATTATATTTTATACAGTGAGTGTACAATATGTTCATACACCTTTTAAAATAGAATAAGTTTTTTATAATTTTACCGAACAACCTGATTTTTTTATAATTAATTAGAAGTACTGGTTCATAAAATGATATGCAAAAACGATTTTCAAAAAATCACTATTTGCAAGGCTACACTCCAAAATAAAAAAGATATTCCTTAAAAATCTTTTATTTGGGCCCTTAAAGAAAATTAAAAATATATATTTTCTAGACCTATAATAGTTACACACGTGCTGAAAATTTCATGGTAATCCGTTTTGGATGAAATCTTACAGTATGTGTATAACTAACATAGACCTGCAAAACGTACATTTAAAATTTTCATTAAGGGCCCAAACAAAAACGTTTTAAAAAATGCTTTTCTATTTTCCCATGTAATCTTGTAAATAATAATTTTTTAGAAACTCTGTGTTGCACATCATTTCGTAAACCAATGGTTCTAATTGATTATAAAAAATCAGATCGTTTGATACAATTATTCCACTTTAAAAAGTGTGCGAACCTTTGCACACCCACTGTATGTAAGTTGACGACCGCGGCATTATCGGCGTGCGTAATTTAAATCTTGAAAAAAAATTAAGCAGCCAACGATGGAAAAGTTACCGTCGAGTCTGGCCCGACGCAGTACCGGAAAGAATAATTCGGCATCGTTGGAATTATGCGGTGCGTGAGTCGCGCGCATAAATCGCGTGCACGTGTGCGCGCAATGCGAAATGCGAGGTCTCGTGCACATGCGTGTGTTTCGCTTACGCTGATACCGAAGCAATAGGCTGTTCTCCGGCACGAAACGAACTTCTCGAAGTTCTCGAACGAACGCTTGTTGCCGGTAGGAGGTAGAAAACGAGAACCGTCCGAAACCATGGTGCCCCGGAGCGAGCGAGTGTGTAGGCGCGTCAGGAATGTAATGCCTCGAAAACGGTGCCACGATCGTAAAGCATCGCGTGGGTCTCTCTTCGTGGTCCGCGAGGGCTGCCGGGAACCCGAGGAAATAAATTCATTCGCCTGGAAACCGCTTTTTCCCTCCACCTCCCTCTTCTTTCGACTCTTTTCTCGTTTTCTAACGGCGTCGATCTAGCACCGTCCCCCTGACTCGTTCTTTAACGAGGTCTAGGGGGCTGACGGGGTGGATGATCAATCTGACGGTTATTATGACCGATTATGTTGTCACAATCGTCCCACCTATTTTTCGGAGCTGATGCATAGAAATTTTTACATTTTTTATTGTATAGGATGTATGTTTATATTAAATTCCTTTTCCGCACCGGTGCGTCGGGGTGCACGTGTTCCGGAACCACACGTGCTCGAAGAAACTTAATTTACTTCTTGCCCTACGATTTATTTGATGATTTCAGTGATCAGAACTTCCTTTGTACCTTGTAATTTCGTAATACAGGAGAACATTTATATCTATCGTGTGCCTACATTTTCTCCAATAATTATACATTAACTAAATCAAAATAGAATTTCTTCCAGGTTTCGAGGAGATTAATGACATACGTAATTATTAGAATTTCTGTTCAGAATCTTCATGACGAGTCTGACACGATATTGCAGGGTAAGGGGTTATGTTAGGATGTATGATGTCTGTGAAAAATCACTGTGTTCTAGACTGTTTTATTTTATTCATTAGTAAAAGCGTTATATAAATTTGAGAATGTCAGAATACTGCTCTAAACTGATTACAAATGATTGAAACAGGAAAAAATTGGCTGCTTGGCTTTTTATTCGGTACTGAGGATTGTTAGTTGTATTTTTCTAACAAAGTTGTCGACTGAAACTGCCGTTAACAACGAGCACGGTTAAACGAAACAGCGATTACAGCGTCTAAAAATAATTCGGAATATTCCGCAGCGACATAAACCGGCGAAGTTACAATGGAAATGGTTTTATATCGATGAATTGTGCAAGTAATCGTTAGACAGCGTATTTTTATTCCCGAGGAGTTCAAAGGATGTGGAGTACAGGGGTTGCAATAAATTTTCATAAATCTTTTCCGATTCGCACTCGAGGACCTTATAAGGAAAAAGGAGGTAAATTTTTATTTGTGCCGACCTCTGTGTGCTCGTAAAACAACTGGAAATTGAATAAACATTCGGCCGGTAATTATATACGAGAAATAAAGATTAGCAAATGCTGCTTTAATATTTATGGTTCTCGGTTTACGGGAAAAAGCACTTTCAAATGGTGCAGTTCGCAAATCGGTGGTGTAACGTGAACGAGACGAGTGACGAGGAGAGGGCAGGGTCTCTCGTTAACTATAATAGTCTTCGTTTAGGGAACAATTGCATCAGCGACGTGTCTCACGGTTTTTAAATTCGTGACGTTTAATTAGCATATAAAAAGACCGTTGAATCTAAAGAACCTCTAACGCTTCATAGTTCGAGGAATTAACGTGATCGCCAAATACCACCCCGAGAAAAATTGTACAAATTAAAATAATTAAGATAATGAGAGTGGAAAGTTGAAATTTTTACCTTAATCCTGTCGCAAGCTGACAAAATTTGATTCGGGTGCACTTCCGAAAGCCCATACCTCCGATTTTCCTGAAATTTTTATCACAGCTTATTCTTGATTAGAGAAGAAAATCCTTAAAAGGATTTTTAAAATACGTAAAAAGAAAATACGTGAGAATCTATAGTATAAAAAAAAGCTCGAAGTTATTGGTTCTTCGTAAGTTTGTCCAAAGCACGAATGAGTCGGCGCAGAGGATTGTCATCTAATTATAATTTCTAATTGTAGGAATATTCGATCGGCGTTGCGTCGTGTGTTACAGGTACATGCAGAAAACGTTATTCGAAGCATTAACATCGTTAATTTGCGGAGCCTTGAGTCGTGCCTCCACGGGGACGATTATCATTCCGAGCGGATTCTAATAACTCGGACGGAAGATCGCGGACTTGAATCCCTATCGGATCGCTAAAAATAATCGAGTGTAATTTTATTCATATCGGGTCCTTGGCGGTACAATAACTGATAGTTAGAACCTCGACGTCCTTCCTTCGTTAAATCGAGATTCTAGCGATCGGGTGACGACCAACGGGGAGAGATAGGGAGGTAAAAAGAGAGACACGGTGATCAAGAGAAGCAAGTAGAGACAGAGGTTGGACTTTATTCGCCGATCCCCGGTTTCAGCTCGCCGTTATTATTTCACGAGGAAAGCACAAGAAATCCGGTTCTGGACGAACGGAATCGTAATGGCGCATGACTGGCAGCCTGTACACGCGTTATGTACATGGAGCCGCAGATAAAAAGGATTGAAAAAAAGGAAGCCTGTCCTTGTCGAGCCGCGGTGCAGATAGAGGAAAAGCACGCGATTGAAATAATCGCGAAACGAATGCGCATCTTAAGTGGCCGGCGCAATAGATGCCAGCAAAAATGATCGACGGTGAGGAGGAGGGCGTGCCAACTGAATTAGAAATTATCGTAGAGTTATTAGAAGTTCGTATGCGTGAATGGACCTTTTTATCCGTTCGTCTCGCTTTGATCGAACGATCGCGTCTAGGAGAATCGCCGGCCAGCGATTGAGCAATCAAACTGAAATTGTTTAACACGTTCTTTAATATCGCACCGCGGGGAAAGTTGATCAAAATTTATTCACGTGGCCGTTTCTTGTCGCGACTAGACGGCATTCCAGACTTTATTGCGTTTCGATCCTTTATTCCCCGCATTTAAAGAATTCGTACGTGATTAATTGTAGCTTGATAGATGGTTACGTGTTGGAAATAGAAACGCGTCCTCTTGATTTTCATTTCCATAAAGTCATTTTTGAATACTTCAAAAAATTTAGCAGTACACAGACTCATCCTAGTTGAGGGCCTTGTTGGATGTTCAGTTAAGTATTTAATAAATTGATTTCTCAATATCGAGGTCCACCTAAATAAGTGTAGGAAAGGATCACGTAGATCTATTTTTTCGCGAAGTAATTCTTGTGAAAGAAATTGAGCTGTTGGTTGCTTGGTGATTCCATACCGCCAAATAATTTCCGTCGAAAGCACCGTTGGTGTATTTTTTAACGGAGTGGTTCTCGTAAAAGATAGAGATGTAGTTGGATGGTTGGCGGTTCCGCGTCGCGTTAAATATAAATAATCGTGGTCGAGACGGGTTCGAGTCCGAGGAAAGTGTCTCGAGAATAGAGAAGGCTCGTGACTTTTCGCGTCTGAATCATCCCTCATCCCTCATGCCCCACGCACCCCTTCGGACGTGTGTCGGCGACGGACGAGCCGCGTTCAAAGCGGTTTGGCTGGTGGCCAAGATCAGTTTTAGAAAGATATCCGTGGCGGGATCGCTGTCGTGAACTCGGTCCCAAGAAAGAGAGAGGAGAGAGAAAGCGAGAGAGAGACTCCTGCATCGATGCCTCTCGAAGACAACGGGCCCGTTTGTCCATGGCAGCTCGATTTCTTCCAGGAACCAACAATATTCCTGAATAGTGGACAGTATTGTCCCGGTCGACGGTTTCACGCGCCGCGCCGGGAACAAAAAACAGAGATGAAAAATTATCGAGCGGCAAAGAGCGCAGGAATTTTTCTTGCTAAGCGACGAGGCGGGCCGCGTGACGCACGATAAAATTACAATCGACGACGGTAATTAATATCGTCGCACGGCAGAAAATCTATGGTTCCATAAATATGGAAATGAGAGCTGCTCGATCCGATACACCGGCCTTACGTAATTGCGTGCGCGTTTATTATATCGCGCACGGCGAATGGGACTCGCTAATCGTACGCTTTACGAGCCGCTTGAGGAACGTGTCTTGTTTATTTCAAAATTCCTGATCCCTCGACGTTGACTTTTACGCGTCCAGTTGGCTCCGGCTCTTGAAAAGGGTCGCCGAACAAAATTCCTTAAAAATTCAGCTGAAACACTGTTCCGGATATAGTTCAATTTGCAGAAAATTCAATCGACATTGCTAAAATATTTCCTTGAAAACCTGACGATATAAAGAAATTAAAGAATTCAACTTTTCCTCGAATATTATCGTTTATCTGAAAACAATGCGATTTTTATATCTGGAGTTGACTCGGGAATTTCTGTCTTTTGGATAAGTAAGGCCACAAATGGATCCAAGGATGACCGAAGTTTTGTAAAATTAATTTTGCTGAACAATTATAACGTAGAAATAATGACTCTGGAGAATTAGGGTAGCATCGAATCATTATTGTGTGCGGAAATAAGGCAGGCTCGAGTGCGGAAAAATTCGATGACTGGTGAAATTCCTGGTCTTTTATTATTTAAATTGAAGGAGGAGCCTTGATTATAGTTATCAGTCGAATGAAATCGACAGTGATAAGATTTTACATCGGTTTGATCGAAACCTGGCGCATGTGGTTGGCTGGCGTGAGGAGGAATCGATAATTAGGCTCGGTTCGCAACGAACATTCGTAAAAGGCTTGCGACAGACGGTAAAATGGAGATTCGAGTGACTTAAACCTGGTGCACACTTGAGAATTTATCGCAACACCCTCACGCTTCTATTTCGAATCCAAAGTTTAGTAGAACAAAAATTAGTAGGCGAACTTTAGAACAGTGAAAGAATTAAAATAATTTAAAAACGTCGATACATAATTTTCTATTTGTTACAATCACGGCAGAAGAAAACAGAATTTTTATTTTGGGTATCCACAGTTTAATCGTTATTAATTTACATTTAAATCCAAACAAATTTTCATAGATCCTTTAATCAGAAACTTAGAAGAAGAGATAATATTTTTTAAATCTAACTCAGATTGTTCAACGATCAATTTTTTTAAAATTATTGTATTGTTCGATGTGACGAAAGATGTAAGACAGTCTTTCAGTGTTGAGTTCGATTAGTTCTTTGTCGGATATTTTATAAGCATGAACCGGCCTTAAGGGATCAGACTCGGCAGTCGAATGATTCTTGCCGTTTATAGTCGTACGGTTTACGGCCGGAGCGGCAAGAATCATTGCCCATTTTCGTCACGTAATTCCGTCCCGCATCGACCGGTTGTCCTCTCGTTAGGGCGATTGTATACTAATCGAAGGTAAAAGGTGTTAGCACAATGGAACATCCGTTATCAGGCTCCAGCGTAACCTATACTATTAGAAAAGTCTATTGTCCAGGGGCTCATTGTCCAGGATCTCTTTTAATAATCTCCATTGTTGCCGAAACTGAAACTAATTCCCAGATCTGAGATAATCGAAGAAAGGAGTTCGACGAGAATCGAAAGAGATAAATTTCTCCCGGAGATCTCTCTAATTGATTCTGAAAAGAATGCAGAAAAAAGATACTCTGTGTGTGGAGTGAAGTTAAAAAAATTTGCAGAGACACGTTCCAACATTTGTCGAGGCTCGAGGAGTAACTTTTCTGCGCGTCCGGGATCGTCACGCTGGTAAACGCTTCCCACATGATCGCGCCATCATCTGGTTAGCCCAACGCATTAATAATTGCCCGATTGTGTAATAATCAAAGGCGAGAGGGGCAGTATCATCCTCAATCGAGAATGATATAACGATCGTTCGAGGTATAAAGTATAAACCTTGATCCTCGCGTTTTACAGCCTCTTCCGACCGGATTCTGCGTCTTGTATTCTATCCTTCTCTGTCCTCCGTCGACAGTATTAATTGTTAACAGCATTCACGGAAGCGACCAGAACGAATAAATTACTCCCACAAAATTCCATAAAATCGAAATAATTTTTTACAACCTTTTAACAATGGGAAAATGTTAAGTGTTATTTTATTGAAAATAACGCGTCTATATTTACTAAATAAAAGATGTAGTTTATTTGCCACTTCACAAAAATGTATGCGAATAAGAAGAAGCAAAATGAATACTTTACTTTCCAACATATTCTTTTCTCAACCAGTGTCGGATTAAACCAGCGCGGGACCCTTAGCAAATGTTACCAAGAGGCCCTAAGTTTTCTCAATTTACTGTTACTGTTAAGAACATCCAAAAAGCAGTTCGAATATATAAATTGAATCCACAGTCCTGCAGACTCTCCACAGAGCCTCAAATCAACTAGAAAATGAGGTAGTCGCAGCGTCCGAAAATATTTTCGAAAATGCAGTGTAATGAGAGTCTACTAAGTGATACATCACCATCGAGCAAGCCAATGTTATCATTCCTGTTGCAATAATCTATCTCGGATCCGAGGCAGAAAAAGGTGCTGCGGTGCATCGGCAAGACAAATAAATGGGCGCGGAGGTGTGCGATAAAACAGACTGAAAAATGTGGAAAACAATAATATTTCTCCGGCGGACAGGCTTCTGGTGCGAGTTCCAGAAAAAATATATGTATACGTAAAAATAGAGGATTAAGAGCGGGGAAAAATATTTGGGTGAAACGTAATCTCCCGCGAGCGGCTTCGTTCCCGCTGCGAGCGTTTGTTGTTTGAAGGAATTTCTATCGAAAAACAGAGATGAACATTCGCGTGGTTACCGTTTTATTGAATTTTAGGGTGTACTTCCGAAAAGCCCATACCTCTGATTTTTTTATACTCTGGATTGTTACGTATTTTAACGTGTTGATTACGAACATGATAGTGAATATTGCTGCAAATGTTATTTTCATAGCGGAAACCATAAAAATCATAGTTTTTTCCATTCATTTTCGTAAGTAATGGGAATTTTGAAAAATATTTCACATAAAAGTTGTAGGTCTCATCGACATACATATTTCCTATCCTATTGATTTTTGTTATAAACATAATACTTGCTGAGAAAAATGATAGGTAATTATTGACATATACGGAGTCAGTATCGATTTCAATGTAACTTTTCCTTATAACTTTATCGGCGCTTATTGTTTAGGTTTATCCGAGGTTTATCCTAATTTTATTGTGTTATTCCGTATTTTATTCTGTACATATTTTGTAGCCAAAGTGAACCATTCCGTTACGAATAAAGTCAAGCGAGCCCATCGAGTGCTCAAGGTAATTTCGTCGAGAGACCAGCTTAAGAAATTCGAGCAACTATTTCGATTCTACGGTGTGCCGTATCTAATTCCGTGATAGACCAAATGTTTATCTGTTCCAGAAATTTCTAGGCTCGTAACAAAAGTAGAGAAGCACCTGTTTCGACAGTTTTCGGCGCCGCGACGCCGAGCGACAGCCTCGCCGTTCATTTATCGGCGGAATTCATCGGCACGCCGGGCCGCAGGTCCAATCGCGGCTGATTAGATAAGAGAACGCGCGAACCAGACCGGTCCCGAACTGTGTTCGTACACGCGCGGACAGTAAGCAATCTCGTTTTTATCTACCAACTACCGTCAGCCTCCACAGTCCCCTTATCTTCTCTCCGCTGAGTACATAACCGGGAAATATTCCCGAGAACCGGGAAGTACGACTCTGCATTTCAATTATTTATCATTTTCCATTGTTCGCGCACCAATTTTGTCCTACGGTTTTTCTACAGATACTTCAGTCAGACTCTATAATTTTTCTTTATGTCCTAGAATTTTCCTAAGGTCCTCCGATTATTTATCATTTTCCATTGTCCGTGCACCAATTTAGGTGCTACCATTTTTCTAAAAGTATTACACAGCTTTACTCAGGCTCTACAATTTTTCATTGTGTCCTAGAATTTTTCCGAAGGTTTTCTGATTATTTATCATTTTCCATTCTCCGTGCACCAATTTAGGTGCTACGATTTTTCCACAGGTACTAGATAGCTGTAGTCAGGCTCTAAAATTTTTTTGATGTCCTACAATTTTTCCTAAAGTCCTCCGATTTTCCCTCAGAATTTTTCTCGAGGTCTCGTGGTATGCTTCTTTACTTTTTAGAATCTTTCGAAGGTCTTGCAATACCTTTTGCGAATACGTGATCCTTTCCTCGAAGGCTCTACAACATTCTTACAAATTGTGCGACTTCTCTGCAGGTCCTAGGCATTGCAATGAAAATGTCCAGTTGGACGTGACCGAGCGTTGTAATAATCATAGACTCGGACGCGTTTCCAACAGCCTCGCCAGGCGAATTCCGAGATTCGCTTCGAATTTCATTATCGCCTGAATGAAGTATCTGGAACACTTAGTCGTAGAATTTATGCCTCGTTATCAGCCTTATCGTTCCCACAAATCCTTCTGGAAAAGATTTCGCGTTTCTCGCAGGGGGGAGATCCCGTTTGAGCACTTGAGACTTTCGCACTTGTTACACTTAGATTTGTTTAACTTTTGATCCCATACGCTCGTTACTCTACTTTACTTAACTCGGTTCGGCTGCCAAGTCGTGATAAACTTATCGGTATTTAATATTAATTTCCTACTGTTCTGGTTATCAGCGGGGTAATCCGCCGACCTCTATGGTAAATTATTCCGACGTGTTTCTACCGCAGCTGTTGTCCCGCGGTAATTAGAATTCTGATTATAATGAAACGAAGGACAAGGCAGATGATTTTTCCAGCGTCGCGCCGCCATAGAGAGAAGCGTGTCTCTCGGCAGCGGACCTGCGGCCCTGAATTTTATTTCTTCGGCTCTCTCGGCCCTGAACACTCAAGCAGGCGCATCATGCCACGACGTAGACATTAAGTTACACGCCACGAATGTTAATCCCTCTGATCGTGTCTCCTCTAGCCTCTCCCCCTTCCGTTTTGTAGATCCACGCTACGATCTCGTCGCGTCGAATATACCGGGTGACGAATCTCGTTTCACGATCCTTCGTGACCAGAGTGCACTAAAATCCACGAAAATCCTGCTCTCCTCCACTCAATTTCAGAAATTCCAACTCAGTTTTCCTGTATGATCTACAGCTGATCAATAATTTATTACTGAAACGTGGACTTTACGTATTTTTGACAAAAATGAATTACTGCAATTTAAACCAGTGAATCGTTCATTACTGTCAACTTATTAAATTAATACAGCAGGAAAGAAATTTCGATTTTGCCCCCTCTTTCTTGCAATGAATGCAGACATTTTTATAGTGCATACAAATCCGCGGGTCTAGTAATCAGGTAACAAATTCTGTGTCTAGAGATTTGAATTTAGACGGAATGTCTGCAACCAGAAATCAAAATGAACCTGTATTCACGTCGGGAAATTTAATACGTATAACTGTGAATAAAAATTCACTAACGGCCGAGGAAAATTCCTGGAGACTCGGGGTCCGTTCGGACGAAACAGAACGTACCGGAACGAATCTGAGGAAATCCCTGTCGAACGAGTCCCGAACCAACTCTCGGCTAACGAGTCCAGGACTCGTCCATCGGAGATTCCTCGGGATCTATTCCCGCATCGAATTTCATCTTTGTATCCAAGAACGCCGCGCGATAAATCCGGCTAGGTATTCTCATTAATTTTGGGGCTTAATTCGGCCGGGTAGGATCGAGCTTGGCGTTTCTCATCGAACGAGCCTCTCTCTTTCTCTCCTCTCTCTCTTTCTTTCTCTCGTCGAGTCTCTTTCTCTCGATCTCTCGTCCAGGGAGAGTAAAGTCCTGAAAATAACGAGGCAGCTGCTTGTATCCTGCCGAGCCTCTCGTCCTGCGGCCCATCACATGTTTCCAGCTCTCCCTCTCCCTCCGGCTCTCTTTCAACCGTCCTCTCTTTTTCTTGCTTTTCTTGTTCCACGGCAGCGTCGCGTCGTCCCTTTTCTCGTTTTCTCTGTCCCTCTTCAAGGAGGGACACTCTGTCCCTCTTGTACTCGTCCTCTTCTCTCTCCCTATCGTCTCTCTTGATCCTTCTTACGCTTGCTTTTTCCTCCTTTTATTTTTCTTCTTTTCTATCGCGTTCTCTCGCGTCCCGGACCGCTTTCTTCCTTCTGCTGTTTCCTGTTCCTTTCAGGCCCCATTTTGCAACCCCTCCGTTTCTTCGACCTGCCGCCGGTGCATCCTCACGGTCGGTTTCGTCCTGGAAATATAGCAACGATCCTTGCAACGAAATACGCTCTCTAATCTGAAACGATCACATTTTTCATTGTTATTTTTCGGATTCTTGGCAGCGGGAAATATCTAACACTCGGCACTCGAACGGCGACCTTAAGACGCCATTGAAAATTGTCACGCTATTATTCGAAACGATTTTTACGTCACTACGTTTGTTTTCGAGGGATTTATAAACATTTATTCCAAGTGCGGATAGCAGTAACCTCGTTGTGAAATAAATGTACAAATATTCTGGGTCAGAAGAAATTCTTCGGTTTTGGAGTCGAAACAGTTTAGAGTGCAAGGGTCGAAAACTCGTCACAGGAACTGCCCTACTCTTGTATTGGAAATAAAAGTCTGTAAACGACTCTCGGAGGATCGTTAAAGATCCTGTAAATTGTTAACAGCGATTCCACACAAAGCAAAATTTATGGCGATTGTAAACTAGCCAGGGGTGGTAGAAAATATGAAAAAGCTTGTGACAGGACCGTTCTATCATCTTCTTGAAAATAAACCACTGCGAACGACTCGTAACGGGTTGCTGAAGAACTTGTGATTAATAGCGAAACTACAAGGTGTCTTAAAAATCATTCAACATTTGGAAATGGGAGGTTCCTGAGATTATTTGAAGCAAAATTTTCCTTTGCAAAAATTGCGTTCGCGGCTTTGTTTAGGAGTTATTTACGAAAAACACGGACCAATCACAGCGCGACCTAGACGCATGTTGGCACGGTCAGCCAATTGGCAGTGGGTGGGCCGAGCCAACCGTGCCAACATGCTTCTAGATCGCGCTTTGATTGGTCCGTGTTTTTCGTTAATAACTCCTAAACAAAGCAGGTAAATTTTGCTTCAAAGGATCTCGGGAACCTCCCATTTCCGGATGTTGAAAATATTTTAAGACACCCTGTATACTCGATGCTCAAAATTAAGATTCTATTTATTAATTTTCATTCGTGCTTCTCCAAAAACCAATGCCAACACATCATTTCAATATTCACGGACGATACAAACAACCTTGTTCCAACGTTATTTTATTCATCCTCGTGAGCTACGCACTGTTCTTGATCATTCTTATGCAGCTCAAGAGAACCTCCATTGTCCACAAGCGTACCACTCTTATGGTTCTCAAAGCTTCTCAGCAATGCTTCTATCTCAATGTCCGTGTTCTGCGTATCATTTTACTGTTCGCCACGAACGGTTTCAATTTCACCTCATTTTATTTATCCCAGTTTATTAATCCAGCTTTCTTGATCATTGTCTCACGGCTCAAGAGAGCCCTCCGAACATTGTCCCAGCACTCGATACAATCTCCCGGTTCCTTTGTCCAGTTTTGAGATTTCTTTCGTGGTCCCCCACCACAGGGAACAGATCGGGGCCCCTCTGGGTCCCATCGAGGGAACCCCCTGGTCTCTCGTTCTTCATTTTTGCACCTTTTCCCCTTCTTTCCGTGGCGCAACCGGCTCTCGACTTAATCTCTCAGCTCAACACTCATCGTTTCATGTACGGCTCGGTCCATTCAACTCGGAACCAACGCGACGAAATAAATCGGACAAGTTTTCCTGGTTCATTCCGCCAAAAAATGTCGGTACCCGAACACCAGGTAGGGTGAAGCCTTATCTTTCTTTCGTTCGAACCGTTCTCACCCTTCCGGCTATTCTTCACCCTTCCGAAGTCCGTTCGACCCCTATGTATCTCTCATGGATTTTCGAATTTTCGTTTCGGAGCGCCTCGAGCGTTTCCAGCAGGGTAATTAAGAGGACGCAAATTTATTAAAATGTAAAACAGGGGGGCTATATTGTGAACCGCCCTGTCCCCCTTTTTTCACGCCTTTGGTACCCCGAGGAAACGAGAATCGTTGCGCAACCGAGCAGATACGGAACTTTCGAAAAACGACGACGAAATTTATTTCCACGTCGGGGAAAAAAGAGGTGGGGCACGTTCATTTCGAGGAGAGGCGTCTCTCGCGAGCAAACCGACAGATTTATGGGGGAATTTACGTGGTCGGTGTTGCAACACCCGCTTCCTCGACGCTCCTTTGGCGACGAGACCTTTACGAGCGGAATCGCGGTACTACAAGCTGCGGAACATTCGCGTCTCCTTTTCCCCGAAAAATTGAATCAAACGTAAAGGACTCGCGTCGCTAGAATTTCAAATTTCTTCGCGGTATCTCAAGAGCAAAGTTTATATGGCTACGTAAATGCCTTCGTTCACTCGATGAATAATTCTCTACTTGTCTGAATGGTGTACTTTTTTTGTGGAAAAATGAGATGGTTTGTATTCGTAAAACCTTGCAGATTTGTCGGCGCTTGTGTGCAGTGTCGGATGTTTTTTCTATTAACAACCGATTATGCTAAATATGGATTCTTACAGAGAAAAAAGACAAATTCAACGATATATTCCACCGTATATTTATGTCGACTTTAAAAAAAATTCAAATTCGTTGCCTTAAATTTTTTCCAGATCATTTTCTCAACAGTTCTTACAATTCTGAGGGGTATCCGGGAAAAAATTTTGCAAAATAATTTTCATCAACTATAGCTAAGGTCCATCCTAATATACATGTATTTATGTTCGTGCATTTTAGCGATGTCGATTTCAAGTGTACGGCCTAATTTGCCTAATTTGACCTTGACCTTGTAAACCAAGATAAATAACAAATTTTTTTTTGTTTAATCGTGTTCTACTGACCATAAGGACCATATGGACATATATATAATTTCATTCATTAATTTCAGTGCTAAGTTAGTCCCTAAGCTAGTGCTAAGTTACTTTCAAAATTTATTAAATTATTAATCTCTTAATTATTTATATATTAAATTATTAATTTATTAATTATTATACATCATTATAAATTAATATATTAATCTATTAAATTTTGTTGTTGTACCTTGGTTGTCAAGGTCAATTCTGCGGGGAGTTTTTTATGTCAATTTCCACTAGATCGTAGACGTAGTATCAGGCTATGCTGGCCGTGACACCTTGTACACGTGTATTTCAGGTACGCGTGAAATCGAGAACTCTGCTTACGATCTTGGATATTGTTTTGATATGGTAATATTAATAACACTGATGCGAAGCACAGCTAAAGGCGTCGGAAAACTATTCGGTGGAGCATCGGAAAGTGTCGAGGATCCAATCGCGAGCTTCCTCGAGCGAGATAAAAAGTTCCATTTTATTGTACGATGACCTGAGTTCACTCCAGCGACGTGGTCGTCTATAAACCTGTGGGTTTACAGCGTTGCGCAATTCCGCGAAGATCTGGAGGTCCAGAATGGTGTTTGTCGCAGAAGTTCGGTAATCGGACGATTCGCAGGCAACGCGAATTACGACGGCGATACGCGCGACTTGTAAAACCCAAGATTTTGTTGTCGGACACTGAGCAGCGTATACGCGTCCATTACCTGCAAGCGGGTATCAACCAGGTATACAGGCGAGGCGAGGCGAGGCGAAGCGAGGCAAGGTGACCAGTGTCCCGTGGCAAAGAGCACGCTGGTGCTGTTAAAAAAGAAAGAGATAGTCGTGAAGCGAGGCGACGGCAGGTGCTAATTAACCGAGCCGTGGCGGCGTTTGCACGTGTGCGCCGCGAACTGGTGTAAATCGGGGCGGGATCATTACGCTTTTTCTTTAATTAGCAATAATTTATCGGGCGATCTGCCGCGATAACGGAGCCACGGCACCTCCTTCTGTCCCCCGCCATCCGCCAATCGCGTCAAACCGACCCGCTACATGAAGAGACCGCCCAGATACGCAACACCGATTCTGCCTCGTCGATCGGTGCTCGATTATCGAACGAAACCTCGATTCCCAACATGATTCTACCTGGGAAATCATCTCCGGATCTGGTGGAGGGGGCGAAGAGCTAGCCCCCTTTCCAGAAACATATCTGGACGTGGATTAGTGCAACGTAAATGGCTTCTCTCATATTCTTTCGTTGGTTATCGAAGTCTGCGGCGCGTGATTGCTTTAATTCGGGAAGTGCAATATTTTTCTTTTACTTTCCTAACTCTCTGTAAGTAACCACGACTAAATATTAGAAATTTCTTCCTTCTTATTTTTTTTCGTTAAGCTTACAGAAGAATCAAGGTTCCAAGGAACATGTTTGGAGCCGCGAAAAGATTGGTTGCGGCAACAGAGCGTGTCTTTGCCCTGCAACCAGTCCCGGCCGACTAAATTTACTCGAAATGGCGTGTGACACGTGGGAAATCCTAGCGACCACCGACGTTAGTCACACACGAGCCACAAATATAGGTGTACCTTTCGCGCATCAGAGTCCGATTACGATACGTCGGTTACGAGGATTTCCCAACAGTCATTGGATTACGGGGCGAGCCTGGTTTTCCATCCGTCGTTGACCACCGCGTCTAGAAAAAGCGCGGTCATTACGAAAACGGCAGTAATCGTTCCTAAAAATCCGCTTCGGTACCGCCGAAACGTAAATTAAACATAGTCCTTAAAGTCATCTGTACAATAATAAATTCTCATCTTAACACTGCACCCATCGGCAATTTTGTCATTATTTTTGCAATTAAAAATAATCAAAATCGGGTGTGTGGAGTCCACGCGCGACAGGAAAATTCCGATCGTGTGAGGGGAATAGTTCCCCCACCACGTACCTAACTGTTCCCCTCATGCGAGCGGAATTTTCGTAACACTTGAAAATTGTTGCCCCCTCAGCAAAGAATTCACTTTAATAGTGAATTTACTAGGGCTGTATCTTTTCCGAAGCTTCGAAGTCTTCGAAGGAACAGGAGGCATTTTGAAGAATCTGCAGCAGTTAATCATTTATCAAATCATGAAGTAGAGATCTAATGTTGATCGTGGAATTGCACAAATGCCTCCGCACCAAATAAATCTTGATAACGCGCCGACTTAGATCCTAGAAAATAAAGATTAAAAAATATCAGGAAATGGATACAAATTGATTTAATTATTGTCAGTGAAAATATAAAAAATTGGTCTATCCGTAAATTGAAAAACTAATTAAAAGTCTAATTTTCATATGAAAATGACCTCGAAAATGCCCACCTGAGCAGTACCTTGAGACCGAGATAAATGAAAATGGAGAAATACCGGGAAGAAGAGATCGCGAACAAAGAGAGTGTAAAGTTGCTAGATTCCCGTGGACAACACGTATCGATATCCTTTTCCATACGGGGTATAACCGAGAGATCCGAGGGTTTCACCTTTCAAACGAGGATCGATCAGTCGGTCGCCGATAATTAAATTATTCCCTCCGTTGCCCACGCAGATCCATCAAAAGAGAAATCCAGGAGAGATGGTACACGCGTCTGCGAGGAATTACAACTTCTCTGTTACGCGTCGAATATAATTACAGACTTTCGAGACGATCTCCCTGAATGCTCGCCTCGGTCAAGCCAACAACCGACAGACTTAATGGCGCTAGACAAAAATTACGGTATTCCCGAGGAGTCGTAAAGGTGTTGGGCCGCGCGCGAGCATTTTAACAAGCGTTTTCTCCACCGTGTCCAATGGGAGAAGGGCCTGGCTCCATCGTGCCAAGCTGAGTCTCCACATCTGCGTTTGTTTCACGACTTTCCGTCCTGAAATTCCACCTAAATCGAGCACACAATTTTTATTCAAACGACGACGAAACCGTAAAAATCTTTTCGCCACATACAGGGTGTCCCACAGAACGGTAACCATAATTTTGCAGCAACTAAAAATGAATACGATCCAACAGAAAAATGTACTATACTATGTACATACTACGGATATACAGCGTCGGTACTCGGTGCAATTTAATTTGGTAATTATTCAGAAAGTACCACTATGCTCCGATTTTGATGAAATTTAAATATGTTATAGATTTTGACATTTTTAACAACTTTTTCCTTTTCCAATATAGGGGGGTCGCTTTTAGTTTTCGAGATATTCGAAAAAAACTATTGTATTGAATTCTCGGTATTCTTGCACGCTTCGTCTATTTACTTTTGTTTTGTAAACATGTTGTGGGGATGAGAGAGAAGACAGGGTCTCACTCTATATAGGGTTACACATGTATAGGGTAAGCTTTCAATTTGGAAAGACTACTCCTGGATTTTTGGAGTAGTCTTTAAAAATTGAAAGAGACTCTGCTGTACAAGAATACAGAAAATTCAATACAATATTAGCAATAGTTTTTTGCGAATACCTGGAAAACTAAAACCGACCCCCCACCCTATAATGAAATAGGAAAAAGTTGTTCAAAATGTGTTGCTGCATAAGATATTTAAATTTCATGAAAATCGGAGCAGAGTGGTACTTTCCGAAGAATTACCTTAAATTTTTCCAGATCACCGAGACGATCGAAAGTGGAAACGTGGCATAAGGTCGAAGAGGGGAGGTCCACTCTCAAGTCGACACGTAGCATTACACGGTCATCTCCGGTATCGGGCGAATCGCGCGCGACCAAGCAATTTATATACACACAGAGTCGCACACTCGTGTGCCTTAAGGTCGTTCCACACGAGGAGAACGTCGAAACGCCGGTGCACACGTGACCCCCTTCCATCCACGCGGAAGAACACGAGTGGAGACAGAGAGTGTATTTTCGGACGGCAGTAATGTTGGCTTCCTCTGCCGATGCATCGTGTGGAAAAACCTTGTTGCAAATACGCGCAGCATCACGCTCGTAAATCACGGTCCTTGGCTTTCTGGGACGGGTTCTTTGCACCCGGGCGACCAGCTTATGGATTATATGCCGTGTTCCTCGGGTACCTTGTGACTTCCCTTTTGGGGTGGGCCTATTAGCTTCGCTGCACTTTCCGAGCCAATAAAATAGTTTCTTCTGTCAGGGTCAGCGCTAAAATGCACTCGTACATTCCGGATATTAAAAAGAAATAAAATCAATTTATTCGGAACAACTCAAATAAGTTTTTCATACAATTTTTTTCGGTTCCGTCCCATTCCGGGATCTGGGGCAATGAAGTAGCTAATATAATCTAGCCAAACGTGCCACCATCTCCCCTCCCTTGGGTAAGTAAAAAATTCCTCATTCTGATCTGTACGAGATTTTCACGAAAAAGCCGTTCACTTCCACGATAAGGTAAGGAAAAGCAGTATTTATTATTAAACTGATAACCAATCGGTGACAGACGTGATTGTCGCGGGCGCACGTTTCGATCTGTCTTCTTTTTCCAATGGACTTTCCTTTCTAATCGTTCCGAATTTTTTTTCCGCAAAACTTTTCCAGGACCATAACGAGTAAAACAAAGAAAGAATTACGCGTATCCATCTTTCGAATCGTGAGTTATGATCTTGAGTTTATACAAAAATCCCATAGAAAAAAGCAGTTTCATTTTTCCCGAATTTTCCATTTTTCCTGGCAACTTTTTCAATTTTTTTCCCCTAAAAATCTTATTCTGACGATTACGAACATTTAAAAAAAAATTAACCAAATCGTCTCAGCCGTTCTCAAGTGATGCGCTTACCTACGAACAGCATTTGATTTCTATTTATACAGATTCTAGAGAATTCTCGAGAATGCTCAGGAACAGTATTATTTCTCATTTCTCGAGAAATGAGAAGTGTTGAGAAATCAGGGACACTAATACCACCTTTGGTACATGTCAAAATTGAATATTAATTTTGTTTGCGTTTCACGAGTGGTACAAATGATATATCCACTACAGATTGACGAACTGACGTACCGAATTTTGTAGTCAGCAACTAGAACAATGTGGTTGGACGATTTGACGGGGCAGCGAGAATCGGCGTATGAACAGGCGAGGTGCCATTGGCAGTTTCCTGTCCGTCTAGGTCGAAGATCGTAACAGGTAGAAGGCTGGCGATTATACATTCACGTTGCTTCAGAATTTGCGAGTTTAACAGTAGTGTTGCGTCACAAGCGGCGGAACAGGTGACTGGCTGGTGATGATCCTCTATCCAATGAGACTTCGTCGCGGAGACCATTCACATATTTCATAGGCCGCTACCGGCACGACGCGACGCTCGCTCCGCTAATGTTTCAAGTACACGCCTGGCGGGTTCATCGTTCAGTCCCCTATGCGACAGCGATTCGAGCCAAGTGGTTTTATTGACGGCGAATAGGGAAAATTGAAAAACCAGTTCCGATCGCTCAACGTCGCAATTAATTATACTTCGATACCTCGACATTTAACAAGCTAAACGTTGGGCTAATTTTCTGAGTTTCTTCTCTTAACCCTCATCCGTCCCTCATTTCAGGAACTGAATCTCTCCTTCGATGACAAATTGACACAGTGATGAAAAAAGCGATATAAGAACAAGGTAAACAATAATTTTTTTATTCAAATTGATGAGTTAACATTTACATCTCAGGTTTTTCAGTTATGAGTTTCTCATCAAGAACAGTCACGAAGTTTCGGACAAACTTACCTACAAATAACAGAACAGCTTATTTCAGAAAAACTGTGTCAAATTGACACGAAGGACGGAAGAGGGTCAATCGCTACAACCGTAGCAACTTTTCACGTTCAGACTCGTGTAATTAACTTCCCGATTCATAGGGAAGTTACTGTAATTGCCCCGAAAATCGAAAATCGATTTTTTAGCAGATCTTCACGTTTCATGGTTATTGAAGTCATTTTAGACTATTTTTATCAAATTGTTAGTATGTGTGTGTGTGTGTGTGTGTGTGTGTGTGTGTGCGTATGGCCGTTTTTATGTTATCAAATTTTTCGTTAACGTTTTCTGAAAAAGTAACAATGCGATCTGAATGATGAATGATGCAATCGATGCGCCCCGTCGTAACTTAGAGCTGATTAGATTTTGGTCCATATCGGTCAAGTAGTTTTTTAGATTTTTTAGTTTTTTTAGTTTTTTTCGAAAGAAGTTCATTCAAGAATGCAATTTATACGAGAGGATGGAAATTTTCCACCGAATAAACAAACGTAATTATATATATTTCATTTTTATGTAAAAAAAATTTTTTTAAATTTAACCCTTTGAACACGAGCGGCGCCGATACGGCGTCCGGCCGATGTTAAGTAGCAACTCGAGCGGTGCCGATACGGCGCCCGGCCGATGTGAAGTGGCAAGGATGCATCTTGGCTATTGTTTTACTAAGTATCACACCAAAACTAATTACAGAGTGTAATATTTATCAAAATTTGTTGTTTTCGACATATAAATGAATAAACTGGTGAAATTTTTTTTTTTTAACTTTTTTTAAATTAAATATTTTTGAAGTACCTGTAAAATGTTCACCTAATTTGGCCGTAATCGTCTCGAGTTGCTGGTTCGCGCAAGGGAAAACGGCCTCGAGTTCAAAGGGTTAAAAAAAATTTTTTTTTAATAAAAAAAAAATTTTTTTTTTCAATTATGCAACTAATGCTAATGTTACCGCTTACAATAATAAAACTAGCTGGTTATTGTTGCTCGCCCGCTTCGCGAGCTCGCGGGTAGGACTGCTCTTTCGAGAGGGTTAGTGGTACGCATTGCTAGTGGGGCATACAGCTATTAATGTTTTTTTACCCCGAAAATCGAAAATAGAATTTTTAACAGATCTTCACGTTTCATGGTCATTGGATTCATTTTAGACTCTTTTTATCAAAATGTCGGTATGTGTGTGTGTGTGTTTGCGTGTGCGTGTGCGTGCGCGTGGGCGTGTGCGTGTGTGTGTGCGTTCGTGCGTGCGTGCGTGCGTGTGTGTGCGTGTGTGTGTGTGTCAAATTTTTCGTTAACATTTTCTGAAAAAGTAACAATGCGATCAGAATGATGAATGATGCAATGGATGTGCCTCGTCGTAACTTAGAGCTGATTAGATTTTGGTCCATATTGGTCAAGCAGTTTTTTAGATTTTTTAGTTTTTTTCGAAAGAAGTTCATTCAACAATGCAATTTATAAGAGAGGATGGAAATTTTCCACCAAATAAACAAACGTAATTATATATATTTAATTTTTTTTTAATTATGCAGTTAATGCTAATGTTACCGCTTACAACTAACGAATCGGGAAGTTCTTTGTGTGGCTCGTGGAGAGTCACACACAAAATAAAAAAAAACCATTAATAGCTGTATGCCTGACTAGCAATGCGTACCACTAACCCTCTCGCAAGAGCAGTCCTACCCGCGAGCTCGCGAAGCGAGCGAGCAACAATAACACCATCCGCGAGCTCGCGAAGCGAGCGAGCAACAATAACCAGCTAGTTTAGGATTTAGGTCTCCTCCGAAAGCAACGTTAACGTCCTCAAAGTTGGTCTTCTATTTTAGGGACATTTTGAAAAATAGTCTGAGTTAGTTTTCACCGAAAAGCAAAGTCTACGTCGTGAGATGTATTTCTGCCAAATGTGACGCTATAAATGAAACATAATGCGTTGATTTAACGTGTAAAATAAAAATGGGTGAATTGTTAGCCTAGTCTCTTCTATGCAATTATTTTTTAGTGTATACATCGAACTGGGGTGAAATTGGAGACTTCCTTTCTTTCTTAAACAAAATGTGTTGATTCAACGTCTAAACTAAAAATGGGCGAATTGTTAGCCTAGTCTCTTCTATGCGGTTATTTTTGAGGAGCGCATAGAGTTAAGGACGTCTTGAACAACAGTCTTCCAAGACAGTCTATAAAAGGTAGTTGTTAGATGCAAGAAGTAGAATGCAACGAAGATCCAAATGAAGTTAGAAGTGGTGAGATCGTCGATCGAAAGCGAGAATGAAGCAACTTGACCCGTTCCTGGTTGGAATCTGTTGAGTTTATCGGATTGTCGCCGTGTGTAGTCCCCTTAAGAGAGTCACGGCGGTCCCCGGGGCCTGGAGGATTGCCTCTTGTACGTTCTGTAGGTACCAGCGTGCAACCTGCGGTGCAACTTGTCAGCCAACATCATTATCGATGCTGGCTCGGCTCGATGCAGCCTGGCGCGTTTATTGCGACTTCGTTATTTATATCTCGACTCGGCTCGGCAATAACTAATAGAGATCCTTGCCTTCTCTCCTCACCGGCGCGCTAGCAACAGTCGATATCACGGTTCGATTGCTCCTCGGCGGCCATCTTGCCGGCTCACGACGTTTCAACATGCGATTCAAACCGAGCAACGTCATCTTATTCCCTACCGTGACCATATCTTACACGTTCTTACAATTAAGCAAGAAAAAATTATTCTTATTCTCAGTGGCGTATTACCCTATGGGCAACTTGGGCAAATGCCCGGGGCCCCAAGCTGAAGGGGGCCCCGAACACAAACCAAGATCCAAATTCTACGTTCTTCTCATAAAAAATTTCAAAGGGGACCCGAAATTCTACTTTGCCCAGGGGCCCCAACTAGATGTAACGCGTCACTGCTTATTCTATGCACACGTGTTACATGCGTTCGTAGATGGTCTGAGTCAAATCTACAGCGTGTCCCAAAATTCCTTCAACATCCGGAAATTGGAGGTTCCTGAGATCAATTACAGCGACATTTTCCTTTGCCAAAATGACGTCGGCGGTTTTGTATCGGATTTATTAACGAGGAACACGGACCAATCAGAACGCGGCTACAACGGATTGATTCTGGCTCGACCAATGGCGACATTACACTACGCGGGACCTGCCGCAGAGTCGGACTCCGTTCGCTATAGCCGCGTTCTGATTGGTCCGTGTTTTTCGTTAATAAATCCTAAACAAAGCAGTCGACGTCATTTTTGCAAAAGAAAATGTCTCTTTAAATGATCTCAGGAACAATTTTTCGATCGTAGAAATTTGATAATAATTGTGTGGTGGTGTCGGCGTACAGGTTCGATCAATGATATAAACCAAGAGCACAGTGTCTACCGGCATGGAATCAGTTCGTTTTGTAATATTCCAAATGTAATGTTTTCTTGTATAGCAAACGCAAAAATTTTCTTCTCTTGAAAATGATCTACATCAGGATCGAAACGTTGGGAGTTCATTAATTGCAAAATTGCTTGTTTTATATTATTGATCGAACCTGTGCGCCGACACCACCTCGCGATTATGATCTCGGAAACCTCCAATTTCCGGATATTCAATGAATTTCGAGGAATCCTGTATAAATTATCCCGAATGTCCAGGCGGATAGATGAACGTGACTACAAGCAGTACTTAATTTTTGTACTTCTGTCGATCCATAACTGCATTCTCAGCTGGAGCTGCAATTCCAGGTTAGAATTGAATTCCTCCACGGTCTTCTTCCTTCCATCTTCTTGATTCCATCGGCGATTTCATCGGTTCTGCGTTTCTCGTTTTGCCAGGCTTTACGGCCTCCCGGTTGCGTTGGCAGGGAAATCGGAGGGTTGTAATCCGATCGGACGGTTCGGCGTCTTGTTCCAATAACTCACTTTGTCAGCGTTTTCTTTCCTTGGGAAACTGTCTCCTGCCTTTTCCTGCTCGATCAGATAGACTCTGTTACGTTGCTTAATTAATTGGCTGCCCTTGATCCGGCTCATTTAACGCATAATCTTCAAGATTAGCCCTGTTCAACCTGTTCGAACCTGTTTCCCGGTATTCGTTATCTTAAAATATTTATGAACGGTTGCACAGTTGTTCGCTTTCTTGTTTGTCTGTTTGTTCTGTATGTACCAATCTTGAAATTGATTTTAAACTAACTTCCCGATGAGCTAGAGACTTGAAATTGAAAACATAGCACAGAACTGGATGACAATGTCGTATTTAAAAAACTTTTTCTAAAAAGTCTATCCGTTTAAGAGAAATAATTCGAGTTAAAACAGCTCCAACTGCAAAGGGTGAAAAATAAGATTTACTTTTGAGACGTAGTATAGTAATGTTCTGCGCTACCTTTCGACAGAAGATCGTCGAGTGCGAAGTGGCAAAGGGAGAAGGAAGATTAGAATCAAGTTGTACCGAGACAGCCAGATGGTTGTGCACTCTGGGGATCATTCAGATTGTTTACCTAACTGTCGCATCTTCATCGGACCCCTCCGAAATCTCACGCGTCGGCTGCCAAAAAATTACTTAACACCTAGCGCGGCTAAATCAATCACGAGCATACCCTGGGCAGCGTTAGTCGCAGGGAGAAGGCCATTAGGCGAAAGACAGTGGTCTAGAGACTGAGAAATAGAGTCGGAGGAAAGAGGACACCGTAGGAGGGTAAAGGACCCCCGGAGCGAGTACGCATATGGTTCGCACGTGTTCCATCAGGAAAGGTCCCTTTCCCTTCACCCTAGAGCGACGAAAAAACGCGAAACGTGCCCCCTCTCTCTCTCTCTTTCTTTCTCTTACTCTCCCATCGATCCTTCTGGATCGTCTTGCACTGTCACGTGCACACACAAGCAATACATGGGAGTAAGCGAGCGTAGAGCCCGCTCGTTGCACCCGCCATATGTAACGGCCGCAGAGCCTCCAGACAATATTCTCTAATTGCACGTTCCGAGACGGTATCGGACGATTTTTCGTACGACAGGGATCTGCTCGACCCTGCAAAAACCTCATTCGTTCGAGTCCCTTTCGGTGGTCGGCCCGCTGCTGCTGTTGCTCTTACTGCTGGCCACTTCCTCTTCCTTTTCGGGAGCCGGCCACGCCCTCCCGAGAAACCAACCTGGCCCAGACTGCACCGCGAGACCACGATTTTATGCGGTTCGATTGCGACCCGACGATCGACTATTTATAGCGCGCGATACCGCCATCGGATTAATCGGGAGATAGTAGAACGATTATTAGAATGGTTCTTTTCTGTCGGGAGTCTGAATCCTGAAGCTCGATCTTCGCGAGTCAAAAAATATTTTCTAACTCTTGTACGTTCCTCAGAGTGAAAATTCACTCGTCCAATATTTTTACATACTGTAGAATTATTTATCCTTTTATGTCTACGTCGTGAGATGTATTTTTTAAAAATATGACGCTATAAATGAAACATAATGCGCTGATTTAACGTGTAAAATAAAAATGGGTGAATTGTTAGCCTAGTCTCTTCTATGCAGTTATTTTTGAGGAGCGTATGAGGGTTAATATCAATATAGTGTTACTGTATACAATGAACTGGGGTAAAATTAAAGATTTCATTTCTTTCCTAACATATCACGGTCGTTGCTCTCTCAGAGGCGAGGGCAACAAAGCCACGCCCACTTCGAACGGTCTAATAAGACGTAGTGAGATAAATGACCCTTTACCTCTTCATTTGTTGTCATTTGCTCTGAAATGTCAGTCTAAAGTAGTAGACAAAAATGACAGTCATAGGAATACGTCGCTGTTCGGTGCGCTGGCCTTGTCGTATTTACATCGTGAGCCACGAGACCACGCCTACTTGATGCGTTTGTATACAAGAGTTTGTATACAAGTGAATAGTATTTTCTCTTACTTCTTGATGTTATTTGCCTTGAAAAGTTTCTTTCAAGTAAACATAGATGTTGATCCCCCTGTAAATGCAGTGTTCTAGCTGCGTAAAAGTCAAGAGCCATGAAAAGCCGCGTCCATTTAGGGCACTATACACGAAGGATAGAGGATATACTGAAGGATCAAGATGAGTGCTCTGTTCTTTGGTTCTTAGCTGTTATTCGGTTGGAAATGTTACTGTAAAGTAAGCATAGACATAGATTGCGTTCTGTGTTCAAAGTCGGGAGCCACGAAGCCACGCCCACTCAGGACATTCGCTATGCAGTATCAAGATAAGGTGTCTTCCATTTAATTTTATGATGTCGTTCACCTTAAAACATCGCTTTAAACGAAGGCAGACGATCTCGAAAATACCCGAGTCGTTCAAGCGACTCGTTCAGCGGGTCTAGGTCCGTCGCGTTTCGGTGCGACGAATTAGCACTTGCACGTGGAGGACGAGGCGGGCGAGAGGACAGGACGGGTTCCGCCGGTTCTTTTCGGAGCAGAAATTGGGTTGCCGTTGCGGTTTTGCGGTAGCCGGGAAAGAGGTCGTTGCACAAGCTCACGCAACCGACGACGACGAGACGCGACGAGAAACGAGAGGAGAGGAGAGGAAAGGAGAGAGGAGAGGAGAAGCGATACTTGTGTTGCACGTGCAAGCAGCACGCGGACCGGTGTGCCGGTAACGCGGATGATTCTCGCCGACCGACAGCGGAGAGTCCGATGCCCCTGGCGGCAAGAATCATCCAAGAATCTTCCTCCAGGCAGGACGAGTGTTGGTAAGAAAGAGGTCGGTCCGTCTGCAACAGGCGAAGTCCGATGAATCATCCTCTCTCCCGTGGCAGTTGCTTTCACACGAGCCGAGAAGCTTTACCAGACACCGGTTGACGATCTAGACTAGAAAGAGCGAGAGCGAAAGCGAGAGAGAGAGAGACAGAGAGAGAATCGCGGAACGTCTATCAGCTCAAAACTAATCAGAAGTTTCGCAATTTTGTTACCAGACGCGGTGAACTTGCGGATTCTCCTAATCGCGTTCGAACGTAATCCCGCGAGTCTCGGTTTCTAATTAAATTTCTGCCCGAGCAACGCCCTCAGAAAAATGAGAATCGGATCCAAGCAAGGCGAACGCGATCCGAGGAATCATTCCTTTTTTCAACGGCACAGAACGCTTCCTCGTGATCGAGACCGCGCACGGCATTGACCGCGAGCCCGGTACAGTAGCGATGGGTTTGAACGATGGGCTTCACGAACAACTGCATCGAACGTTTGGAATAAAGTCTTATTCGTAATGACGAGATCCAGACAGGAAAGAATAGTGACGGGGCGTTCTAATGAACGTGAAGAAATTGTTGTCCTCGGACTGAAATTGTTTGACAAGTTTCGTACAGATCGAGTGATGGTACTTGTTCGTCGCGGTTTTTCGAGTAGAATCAGATGACAGTGATTTTCTAGATTGATGATCTTGTTTATGATCTTTAGACAGTTACTCTTTGATCAAGTTTGATAGAAAAAATGTTCTGATGCACAATCAACGTAGTTTTTTCGCGCAGGACAAGATGCTACCACTACGTTTCCGAAACTCTGATTTTCGGTAGAATTATTCCGACGGGAATCTCTCGAATGACGTTTTCATCCATCGCTGGGCTCGCGTGTGCACTTGTTTCTTGTTGGTCCTGTTCCCGGTTCTCCCGCTGCTTCACCGATCCGTCTTAATATTCGATCCAACGTTTCGCATCTCAGGGGCCAGTGGTTTTCGGTCGCGCGACCACAAAACTACCGTGGTTCGCGGGAGAGCCGCGCGAAATTTATACGGGCAGACTGTTAATTGACGTCGCCGAGGAACGAAAGAGAAAGAGGAGGGAGAAGAAGGAGGAAAAGAAAGAGAAGGTCGCATGGCACCGCAGTCGAGCGAGCAGGAGGAGGGAAAAGGGAACGCGCGGAGGGCCACGGGCCACGTGAAGCGCAAGATGTATCGATAACGTCAGGAGTCGTTTGCCCAATCGCCTCCGCTGATCTCAAAAACGCTCCTCCCGGCGGAGAATTTTCGACCCTGAACCTCGGTCCCCAACTGGTGATGGGCACCATCGACAAAATTCAGCTATTGACTAATTACTATTTAGTTGCTACATACTATCTACATAATACGTGGTCGATAGTTTTTAGTCGACTGATATTTCGTGTTAGTGGTCACGTCTAGATTGCAGAAAAGATTGTACTTTCAGATTTCTTATTGACATTAATTCATAATAATTGTACTCTATAAGTCACGATTACAAGTACAGTAATCCCTCAAATACTGTCCAACAGGCGTACTCTGGGCAGACAACGTTTGCACGATTTATGGCTGCGTCTACCGCGCCGATGGAGACTTCAATAGAGAAGGACAGAATGCAATACGGATCGGGTGGCCCAAGCATTTATTTCTATCCGCGTCTGTTTCTTACCCATACGCTGTCCTTCCTTCCGACCGAAACTTTCTTCGTCGATTACACCACTACAATTACAATTGAAACTATATCAAGTCACGGACGGCATTTTGCAAAGAAAAATGTCGCTTCGAATAATCTCGGGAACCTCCCATTTCCGGAAGGAATTTTGAGACACCCTGTATATTGTACGTTAGCGGAATATAGAGTAGTCTACGACAGTCGAATGAAATGAGTAAGAACTTGGGAAAACAGAGAGTCTGGTGTTGAGGGGAAACGGGGTATATGGAAGTTCTAAGTTGAACGGTGAGGGTTTAAGATTTGTAAGGGCTAGATGAATGATAAGGTCAGAGTTTTGAAGATAATATAGCCAGGCGAAGGTTCGAATATGATGTGAAATCCTTTGTATAGTAAAAACAAGAAGCCGGGTATCTATGCAAAATGAAATGACGTTGGTATACGACAAGTTAAAAATCAAAGAACTACGTGGTGGAGTATCGTTGAAGAGTCTAAAAACAAGAAGCCGGGTATCTATGCAAAATGAAATGACGTTGGTATACGACAAGTTAAAAATCAAAGAACGACGTGGTGGAGGATCGTCGAAGAGTCGAATTAATTATCTGGAAGACGGATTTCCCGCGAGTCTCGTGCCCGGTGTGTAACGCCACGCACGCGACGACAATTATAGAGCGTTTAACGCATATTTATCGGTGCGCATCGCTCCGGTATCAGGGGGTCCAAGCCGGGGCTCGGTTACGTCTACGTCGACGTCTCAATAACGCGAGGAGAGAGAATGAGAGAAGGAGAGAGAGAGAGAGAGGGAGAAAGAGTGTGGCCAACGTGCTCGCGCGTACAGCTGGCAAACACTTGTATTTGATTAGCGGACGTCGCCACGTACTCGCTGGCTAATACGTGTCTCGGCGACTGATTCCTGGCTGGCGCAAATAATGAGACATCTTGTCACGCCGATGCCTCGGCTCGTAAAGACGCCCGCCTCCTCTTTGATCATCCTCCGAGGCGGCTTGACGCGTGATACCTCGACGCCCTGCAAAAAGGACGAGCAACCGAGTTGCCCGTGAGCGCAACCAACTTGTCGCGAGTAACTCCGGGATCAGATCCCCGAAGAGCTTTCCGTTAATCCGGGGCGGGATCACTGGTCTAATCCTCGACACGTTTGCCGCGCTGTTTGCCGAACCAGAAAAGGCCCAGAGTTTGAGCAAATCTGTGCAAATGCTGTCGAAAAGTCACTTACGGCCTAAGACAATATTATAATTCAATAACAGAAACTTCTAGTTTATCATGATCTTTAATGAAACGTCACGCAGCATGTTCGTGACACTTTGGCGGCTGGAATATGTGAGAGAGGGGTGGAAAGGGGAAGGGAGCCTTTCGGCCTAGACCCGTTAGAGGACTCAGGTAAGGATATCTAACAGGCCCTGTTTTAGACGCTGGGATGTCGGAAGACGGTTGAGGACTGTGTATATCGGGATCGGTGACAGATCAGGTAGTGTAGCGAGGAAGGTCTCTGACTATCTGTCCATCTTGTGGCGAGGGTATGAAATTAACCGCCACGACACTTTCGGGATTAAAATTGTTAGAAATAAATCATAGACGGAGAGGATTTGGTTAATTTAATACGGGATACTTGATTTTACATAGGGCAACATGGATCAACCACTTGACATTCGGCAAAAGTTTGACCTTGAATGTCAAGGTCAAAGTCAATTTTGTGGCAATTTTAACAAATCTCCACCGATCCGGTGTACAACCATCTGCCAAAACCATGACACTAAATTTTGTTACAGATACACACGTTTTTTTGTATCTTGACAGATACACACGTTTTCTTACAAAAATGAGACCGAACATGACACCGTTCATGGTGTGCACGGTGTTGAATAATTTTATGAAAGTTTCTAACATTTCTTGCCAAAGAAAGAGAAAGGTATAAAGCTGTTCTTTGTCTACCCCGAGTCTCCCGTGAACGTCGTTCGCTGGGAGAAGATAATGTTGTAAGGTGCTAGTGCGAGGATCGATGTTGGTAACTAGCCTGATCGATTTCCATGAAGATCAACCGCCACACCCGATCGCGACGGATTCGTTTTCGCGCTCAGCTGCACCCGCCACGGCCTAGTTGCATCATTCGTTGCCATCTCGAGCGGCCGATTGCGCCCGCTTGCGGATTTTTTACGCGCAGCCGGTTATGGGATCCCCATGGTACGTGAGGTACTGTTACAGCGATCTGTTCAACCGACCCGACATCCACGTCCTCGATCGGCCGACGACAGGGCCGTATCGAGCCAGCCATTTTTCTGGGCCCCGCCGATCCCTCGAGACTGCTGATGCAATTTGTTGCTAGGCGCTTCGGAATCGATCCTTACGGGACCAGCCTTAAACGTGCTCAACTGGTGTGATTATTCTTATAATGATTAATCACAATAACGCCCCTGCAACCACTGGAAAATAACGTGATTAATTTAAATGAATTAATTAAGTACGTTTTTGCGTAAACTTGTGCTCATTGAAGTTTTACATGTTTTGACATGTTAATCGTTTGACAATAGAATCGAACAATTCTCAATGCCGGAACCTACCCGGTGTTTGTGCCAACGCATTCAATTACGCTTGACGTTTTATTGTATAATTAGCGACGTGATTAATAGCCCATAAGCTACCATCGGGGAATTCTCAATCAACGGCGTTCATCGCGATTTGTAACCACAAGGTAAGCTGTAATGTTGATCGAAGCAACATTAAATCGACCATTACGTTCACTTTTACGCCATCCACCATTAACGATCATCAAGTGCAACACCTCGACGGGCGAACAGTTTCCTCTATCATAATCCCGCCGGGGACTTTATGCATTTATAGTACCCGCGGCAGCTAATAAAACGACAATAAACGGTTTAACACAGTCTTATATAAACTCCGGAGAGGAGACAAAGTCTCGGCGATCTTCTGTTGCCTGTGATTAGTAACGGGGTGTTAAAAACGAATTACAAAGGCGTGAATTTGAGCAAACACTGTGTTTCCCGTGGGCGCAGTTTGCGCAACGGGTTCAGCCGGTCAGTCGAGGAACAGCGTATACATTTTGCACCGAAAGCACCAGAATGTTCAGTTTCCAAGCCTCGTTTGACTAATTGTCACTTTTTTCCGTTCAAGGTCATTTCAAGGTCGCGACGTGGTAGTGCTTTGAATTCATTTTAACGTTTGCTACCGCGTTGCTTCATGAAGGAAGAACGCGTTAACGTGTACAACATGTCGGCGACCTTGAAAGTCGGGGTGGAAACCTTGTAAAAAAATACACAGCAAAATATTCGTCGTTCCGATCCAGTTGAATTTGTCTTACAATGTTTTGGATCAGCTAAAGAGAACATTGACAATTTTCCAATAGGGGAAGTGCTAACGCTAAGGAATCCATGTTAAACGAAACACCCTGTATGTCGGGCAACCAGATGATAGTCTATGAAGCTATTGATGATGAAATGCTCTCCCCCACCAGGAGCTAGTGGAACATGTCTCAATAGTTGGAAAAGTCATCGGAGGCTAGAAGGGCCAAGGAAACCAAATTGGGAAAGCGTTGTTGTGGAGAGAGAGAGAGAGAGAGGGATAGAGAGAGGAGAAGAGCGTGGGGAGGGTTTCTTCCTTCGTGGCAGCTGGTCAAACAACTCCGAAGCCTGTTCGGTATTCGGGGCCACATCTTCCACGGATCCAAAGGTTGGTCTGCACACTCTGCACGCATGCGAGGCCGGCGGACTGGCTGACTGTCTGACCGTGCCCCTACTCGTCCTCGTGGTCGACCACGAAGTTTTAATTACTCGGCGGGGTATCATCCCCTGGCCCCCAGGTCGTCGACCGCGAGACAGAGCCGAGGAACTGACGAGAGACCTTTCGAAACCTTGGACACGAGCATCGAAGCTGGGAGATCAAACTTGGAGGATGGGAGGCAAACGGCCAAAGTTAAGGGGTAGGGTATCCACGTGTCATCGCTAGAATATTACTAGATTTTGGGCGAAAACATGGATTTACGCGCGCTCGTTTTACGTCCTCGTACGAGCATATTTTGAATTGAGTGAGGGCTCGTTCTAAAGAGGAAGGTTAAATGCAGTCAGCACTTCTCATGTTTTAGTGAAATTATGTTTATATGTAATAATATGAGTGTCCAAAGTAGGGGAAACAAATCAAGAAAAATTCCGAAGATTCTAATGTATTTTTCGTTCACAAAAAAATACTTTTTTTGCTAAAATAACAAGAAGAGCAGGCTGTATCAACCTTCCTCTTTAGAATGGCCCCTCACTCAACTCAAAATATGCTCTTATAAGGACGTAAAACGAGCGCGCGTGATTGCATTCAATTTCCCCCAAATTCCATTCATGAAGACAGAGTCTAGAGCAAGTATAGAGGCAATTTTAGTCCAGCTACGTAGACAAGATGGCGCCTAGTCGGGAGAACTGTCAGCGTAGAATCGTAACAAAAAAAATATTAAGGGTCTGAAGCAACTCGAATCCATTAATATCAATAAACACATTATTAAAAAAAAAGTGTAATGATAGCTTTTTTTCGTCACAAGGGTGGAGTACAATGATAAATGCCCTAGAATAGATAAAGGATAAAATCCTTCGTTTTTCTGCGACGTTAACCCTTTAACTCTGTTCCTTTATTTTTCCTTCTTAAAATGTTGATTATCTAGCTACAGTCCTTTATCTTTAATTCTGTAATTTTAATCCCCTCGTTTCGATCCTTTATTTTTCATCCTGCAGCTATGGTCCTCTAACACACGAACTAGAGGTCCAAGCTCTGACGCAGACAATGTTGGCGACGATGTCGAAGAGTGTCCCATGGAAATCACCGACACAAATTTCGCCGACACGGTTTTCAGCAACAACATTTCGCCGACTCCAGATTTGACCGCCAATAACTTTGGCCAACAACATTTTTAACCGATAACGATTTCGATCGTCTACGTTTTTGACCGACGACGAATTTCACTTGACTCGAGACGACCACCTCAGTTAGCGAAATTTGTTGCCGGTCAAATCCGGTATCGGTCAAATTCGTTGTCAGTCAAAATCATTGTCGATCAAAGTCGTTATCGGTTAAAGGTGTCGTCGGTCAAATCTGGAGTCGGTGAAATATTGCCGATGAAAACCGTGTCGGGGAAATTTGTGTCGGTGATTTCCATGGGCCTCGTTGAAGATGGGTGGAGTGTCTCGCCGCAAATAATTTTTCTAGGCAATCCATTGGCGCCGGAATGGAAGATTTTATATCCGCAGGTAGGAAATGAACGGTCCGAAGGATCAAGGGGCAAAGAGTCAAGGATTTGTTGCCTGCTCCCGAGGAGACCCTTCGGAATTCAACTCGAGAAGGGTCTACCTGCGGGCCGTTCTCCATTAAGGTGACTCATTCAGCACGGCGAGAGGATGATTTCCCCGCAATTAGGAAGCTTTTAATGGTGAAAAGCCCCCGCGGGGAAACTGGAAACAGTTCCGGGGGTGCAAAATAGGCGAGCGAGTCTAGCTCTCGGCTAGGATCGAGCATGTCCAGTGTTAAGGGTGTAGATCCGCTCTCTAGTGTGCATGACTCACACAGCGTAGACCCATATACATGCACGAGGATTGCAAGGGTCCGGCAAATTACAAACTATGCCCTTTTACTGCATATTTGCGACCCGTACGACGTCACAATCGTTAGATGAAAGATGTGTCTAGCGCGCTATGAAGCTACAATTTTGAAATTATGCGCTATAGAGGCGTAATCGACTTTATTAGACAGCAAACAGCTGAGCATCGAGTTGAGAGGCATGCAATATGGCGGTACTACGACTCCCTACGAACGCTTATGTCTATTTCAGCTAAGTCAGTCCCCAACGAGCCGAGTTGTCGGGGTTGTATCGGTAAAACAGAGGGAGGCTCTGCGAAGAGGCCCGACTAGCCGTCCCACGATGCGCTCGCACGGGGCGAATGAGAGGTTCGGTATTTGAGAAAACACAAGTTTGCTATGCACATTTCGGTGCTCTGCGTAGTCGCTATCGCTAGATGAAGGATCAATCTAGCGCGCTATGTCCCTACAATTTCGAAATTATGCGTTGTAGAGGCGTAATCGACTTTATTCGACAGCACTTTCCGGAGGCTCTCGTTCCGGGGCGCTCTCGCACACGAGTAACCTCGGTCGGAGCGTCCGTGTGCCTGAGCGTGCGAGGGAGGTTCGGTATTTGCGAAAATACAAATCTGCCGTGCACATTACGATGCTCTGCGTGGTCGCGATCGCTAGATGAAGGATCAATCTAGCGCGCTATGTCCCTACAATTTCGATATTATGCTTTACAGAACGGCAATCGACGATATTCGAAAGGATTTTCGGGATTTGCGCGTCTGTGTGCCTCAAGACGGTCAGTCGAGCCTGCTTGCGGAGCCTGCCGAAAATGCTGTCGAATATCGTCGATTGCCGTTCTGTAAAGCATAATATCGAAATTGTAGGGACATAGCGCGCTAGATAGATCCTTCATCTAGCGATCGCGACCACGCAGAGCATCGTAATGTGCACGGCAGATTTGTATTTTCGCAAATACCGAACCTCCCTCGCACGCTCAGGCACACGGACGCTCCGACCGAGGTTACTCGTGTGCGAGAGCGCCCCGGAACGAGAGCCTCCGGAAAGTGCTGTCGAATAAAGTCGATTACGCCTCTACAACGCATAATTTCGAAATTGTAGGGACATAGCGCGCTAGATTGATCCTTCATCTAGCGATAGCGACTACGCAGAGCACCAAAATGTGCATAGCAAACTTGTGTTTTCTCAAATACCGAACCTCTCATTCGCCCCGTGCGAGCGCATCGTGGGACGGCTAGTCGGGCCTCTTAGCAGAGCCTCCCTCTGTTTTACCGATACAACCCCGACAACTCGGCTCGTTGGGGACTGACTTAGCTGAAATAGACATAAGCGTTCGTAGGGAGTCGTAGTACCGCCATATTGCATGCCTCTCAACTCGATGCTCAGCTGTTTGCTGTCTAATAAAGTCGATTACGCCTCTATAGCGCATAATTTCAAAATTGTAGCTTCATAGCGCGCTAGACACATCTTTCATCTAACGATTGTGACGTCGTACGGGTCGCAAATATGCAGTAAAAGGGCATAGTTTGTAATTTGCCGGACCCTTGCAATCCTCGTGCATGTATATGGGTCTACGCTGTGTGAGTCATGCACACTAGAGAGCGGATCTACACCCTTAACGAGGCTCGTTTGTTCCTCGAAGATTAATACGCCCACGATGATTCCCGACGAGCTGGCGTGTGCGGCTTCATCGAGGTGATCGTGAATCACCTGGCCTCACGACACCACCAACAGCCGAGCAGTCGTGGATTCCGCCAACCGTATCATTTTCAGTCATAATTCGCGAGCATGCCTCACACGATCGCTTCTAATTACCACACCGCGGATCTTTACGACGGAATAAAGATTTTCCGCGTCGATCGCGAGATACCGGGTGCAAATTTCCTTTATTCTTCTAACCCTTGAGAATTAACCTATCACGCTCGTGTCCGGCCGAGGCCCTTTAATTAGACGAAGTACATACAAATTATTTATACAGAAATTTTAATGTTAATTGTTCCAATTAGCGGAGCTGTATGCAACTTGGCTTATTATTATTATTATTATTATTATTATTATTATTTATTATAGACGGACTGAAGCTCTTTTACATAAGTGTTCACAATAAAAAAAGGCTACTCGTCTAATAACAAAGAAGGGACATGCACAAAAACAAATGGTACAAACGATATGCTAATATCGTATAATTCTACGTAATTATTTATTTCCAGTATTTTGTTAGACACAAGGCCAGAGGGTTCAAAGAAATCATAAATTAAATCAACCCCTAAAGTGGCGCAACAATGCAGCAAGTGGTTTACAAAGCCCGAGCCCTACATTTCAAACAAACCGCTCGATCGACTAACAGAAATCAAGAAGCTCGTCGTTAACACCCACGACCATAGATTCCACCCCTCTATCAATCTTCAAGGGGGTGCAAAACGAGCGTACGCGATTAATCATTCGGTATATTCGAACAGATTATACATATATATGAAGCACTGTGGACGATCGAACAGATTATACATATATATAAAGCACTGTGGACGATCGAACCATGTTGAGTCGCTCACGGGGCAAATCGATTAACACGTTGACTGCCATTGGCATTGAAAAATAATTTAGCTATCATCTGTCTTGTGAAATGAGAGACACGAGTGATTGTGTTTATCATTCGGATTTTAATCGATTAGCCAGAAAGTCAGGTTAGGTGGGTTTTGTTAATTTACGATCGGAGAGCTTCCGGTGGTTTTTTATCCCTGGATCGGTATGGATCCTAGTGTAAATCTGGATCCTAGAACCGTCGGTCTCGCAACTTGTCGTCGTTTCCCTGTTCTCCTGGTTCGTAGGTTGGGCCAAGGGTGCTGGCCGGGGGTTGGCCGTTTAATGCGCCCCTATCACACCATGTGGCGTGACGGTTCGCCACCACCACCCTCTCATCCACCTATAATATCACCGCCAACAGCGCCGACCCAACTACCGCTACCACCTCCGCCGCTGCTTCGAGCTTCGAACAGCGCGCAGTGGTCCACAGTTTCATCAGTTGAACAGATTTATTCTATAATTTCTTCAACTATTTTCTTCATCTCTTTGTCAGAATGTGCTTATATCAACTGTCCCAGCAAAAATGAATATCTCAGGTAGTCTAACCTTTCCATGAAATAATTAATCATGCATATCTCTATAAATTCAAAAGGGTAGATTCCTAAAAGCAGTTTTTTCTTAGCGTCCAGGCACGTGGAAGTTTAATTTCCGCGGACCAGCTGATCACAGGGGTCGAAAATAATGAATTTTCTCATCCACCTATAATATCACCGCCAACAGCGCCGACCCAACCATCGCTACCACCCCTGTCGCTGCTTCGAGCTTCGAACAGCGCGCAGTGGTCCACAGTTTCATCAGTTGAACAGATTTATTCTATAATTTTTTCAACTATTTTCTTCATCTCTTTGTCAGAATGTGCTTATATCAACTGTCCCAGCAAAAATGAATATCTCAGGTAGTCTAACCTTTCCATGAAATAATTAATCATGCATATCTCTATAAATTCAAAAGGGTAGATTCCTAAAAGCAGTTTTTTCCTAGCGTCCAGGCACATGGAAGTTTAATTTCCGCGGACCAGTTGATCACAGGGGTCGAAAATAATGAATTTTCTCATCCACCTATAATATCACCGCCAACAGCGCCGACCCAACCATCGCTACCACCCCTGTCGCTGCTTCCAGCTTTATATTTCTATAATTTGCAAGGGTAGATTCTTAAAAGCAGTGTTTCCTTAGCGTCGGACACATGAATGTTTAATTTCCGCGGACTAGTTGATCACAAGGGTCGCAAATAATTAATCCGCAGCGCTATCGAGTGGTACGTATTCAAACACGGTGGCAGTTAAACTCGCTGTCGTCCTGCGGAGCTGGTAGAGCCTTCGAAGTGGCTCGGTGAGCGCTAACACCCTCGCAGGGCGCGGCTCAATCAATTACTGCGGGCAGGGCGCGGTCGTTCCTGCGCGAGTTCCACCCCTCGCATGGCAACAACCCCTGGACAAGAGCCACCGATACCTCTGCGTGTGTGCTCGCTTGTTCTTTTTTACACTTTTTCCTTTTTGTTCTCTCTGTTTTCCGATCTCTCTTTCTCTCTCTCTACAGCAGCGTTTGACCCGTCGTCACTTACAACGTTCAGACGGTGCTCGATCTTTTCGCGGGGAATCCGCGACCAGTGTCGTTGAATAATTAACAGGAACCAGGACGATTAACCTTGAACTCGTTTCTACAAGGTTCAACCCCTTCGGGGAATCGATCAATCTGGTATAATCGCGCCGATGACGCTCGTCGCAGTCGCACACGATTGTTCGTTAGGATGTTTACCATCAAATGGATCTTCCTGGGACCTCGAACAGGCCTCCACAGCTGAGAAATATTTTCATTGGTTCGATTACATATACAGAAGAATGTGGGTAGGAGAAATTTAATATATGTACATAGAATATTTTTGTTACATATAATTTGGGAGTAATCAAGTGAACTTGGTACTAGATCCTCCTATAAATTTGTAAAGCTGAAATTCGTTATTTTAAATTTATTTATAACTGTTATAAAACTGTAAACAAATGATTATTAGTCGTAAATTTGTAAAACTCAATTCTTAGACCCTTCTTCCACGAAAGCAAACTACTGATTAAACATTTTCTGTTTTGTTAAAGACGAAATAACAACGTTCAAAATCTATAAAATAAAAATTAAATGCTGTTCGTTGGTCACGACATCACGTGAGAACGGCTGGACCGATTTAGCTAATTTTTCGTTTAAATGTTCGGTGTAGCCCGAATCAGGTTCTTAGAGTACAAAAAATTGGAAAAGTTGCCCTGAAACATGAAAATTTGGGGAAAACTAAAAGTGCTTTTTGAATCATATTTCAATCCAACGAAAAAACGAACGTCGCAGCTTTTAGTCAATATTTCAATAGGAATTTACATTATCCACGTCTGTTTGCTATAATGATCACTGTGAAATACGTTTTGTTCTCATTTTTACTTTGTTCACGTATATCCTATAGCTTTTCACAAATTCACAAAATGATCACAACCAAATTTATTGAAATTTGGACAGGACAACGTCTGTCAGGTCAGCTAGTATGTTTAAATATATCTGAAACTTCAGATTGGTGAGTAACTTTACATTACTCCCTCTAACAGTTGAGTCAAATAAATTATTTTAGACGAAGAAAGTCCTGTTCCAAATCAATGCGGTGTGCTTCTTCATCTTTTGATGTATTTAATAATACATATTTAAATGAACTATTTAGCACGACCATATTTTTAAGATCGAAGAACATCGAGGCTTTCTTTTTGGAAGCTTTCTCCCGTAGCGATGATACAGTGCGAGGGTCAGAAGAATCGGTCCCTGACGACGCCACGTCTAAATATATCCAGCCGTGACACTTGTTTCGTGTAAATCAAGCCGGACGACGAAAAACCCGGGCGATCGCGGTCGCCGCTGGAGAAAGAAGTCACCGGGGCGAGAGGGATTGAATTGGACACGGATAATTTATCCCTGGAAATTATTATTTTTGAACGCGACCCAAGGTGAGCACGGTCCGAGCTTCGGGACGCATGATCGCGCCCTCTTAATCCAATTAATTCCGATTTTTATGGTCTCTTTTTGGGGAACTCTGCTCGTTCGCACTTGTAGCACCGCCGCTACAAATAAATTAAAAATTTTTTAAATAAATTTATCGTTTGAATGAAAATAAAAAAATTATCTCGTAGCGACAGTGGCACTTAGAGAGAGCATAAAAATGTTCATATTCTTTAGATTTCTTCTAATTTTGTGTTCTTGTAGCTTGATTTAGTCGGTTCATTTAACTTCGATTTTTATTCCTCCGACTGTCGGATTCTAGCTGTAAATCCCAGAGCAGAAGATTCTAGAAATTTTACTGACGCGAGTCTTTATGCAAAATGCGGGAAAACATGCACCACATAAAAACAACGAATTGCTTCTTTGCTTTATAGCTAGTTTAATGGGCCTTTAATGTGGAAGTAAATTGCTATGCCACCGGTTCTAAAAGATTCTGGTTTTTAGCCCGTAAAGGAAGAATATATTTACATAGAGATTCCGCAATCCGTGTCTTATAGTTACTGCTTCAACGATTCATAATATCCATGGTATTAATATCGTAATCATGCAATATAAATATAAATATTAGTGTAAGGAAAAGCCGTATTTATTATAATCATTGACAGACGTGTTTGTCACGGGCGCGTTCGTTTCGATCTGATCTTCTTTTTTACAATTCGTTGGCAATTACAATTTTAGAATTCTTCTGTTCCGATTCTCTATTTTATAAATTTAACTATATATAGGGTTGTCTGTTAATACATACACGTTCATTCGTACAATACACATACATCATTCGTACTTCAACTATATTAGTATATGAAAATAGATTAGTAAGAACACAAATCAACGTGACGAATATTGTGGCTTCAATGGAAAAGTTCATCTTCTTAAGGACGAAACGCGAACGTTCGAGCAGGGAAAAGTTCGCGAACAGCGAAGCTCGAATATTGCGGTAAATTATACGGATAGGACGGGCAATTTTAGGGTTTTTAGGAGACGTAGTTAAAGTTTTGCCTCGGGATCTCTCGCGGATCGAAGACAGGGTAAAGGAACGAAGGAACCGGCGACGCAAGAAGCTTGCAGAGAGGCGTGGAACTCGCCAATAAATTATATTTGTCGCGTGAATCACTGCGCCACGGGGCCACTCACCTATATATCTTTTCTTTCTCCGCGATGCGAGCACTGTCGCAGCGCGTGTACATCGCGGAGGCATCTTTTGTTACGGTGGATTCACCTGAATTCGAATTCGCGCGAAATTCTACCATAATTCTCGAAAAATACTTCTCGAAGCCATGGTCGGCCCCAACATGATTAAGAACTAAAATAATGTACTCTTGCAACAAAAAAATTTAGGGCCCCAAATGGTTTCTTGCGCTCAGGCCTCTATACAGAAGGCCCACCATGCTCGAAGCTCTGCACGCTCGAGTATTCGTGCAAAATCGTCGAGCGGAAGAGACGTCGACAAACTAACATTTGCGAAACTGCACAGACAGGTATTTGGCCGATCTAGCTGGCCAAAATTTGTTATTGCTTAAAACTGATTAAATTTATTATGTTTTATTAAATTATGATTACATTAATTAAAAAAAAAAAACAATTTATACGTTAAGAACAACGGGGTTGGTTCAGCGGGAAACCCGAGGATCGTTCTGAGAATAATTATCGTGCTATATTCTTCTATCGTATTCTCCAGACTTTGTCCTATCCGAATTTCAGTGAAGTGATCCTTTTGTGAATTTGTGAAAAGCTATTGGAAGTGTGTAAACAAAGTGTAAATGAGAAAAAAACGTATGATTGATCATTATTCTGTGCTTAAAACTGATTAAATTTATTATGTTTTATTAAATTATGCTTACATTAATTTAAAAAGATAACAATTTATACGTTAAGAACAACGGGGTTGGTTCGAGGGATTACATACCTGGCTCTTCCAATAACATGTTATTTTTTACCTGGCGATAGTTCTAGGAAATTGACTTTTGGCTAGCTAGATCAATCAAATACCAGTCTGTGAACTGGTTCGAGTCGCCGGCAGATTGCAAAATGGCGTCTTCGAGCAAGATGCTTTACCGTAGACCGGCACGAGTCGCCTGATTAATTCGTCTGTTTGATATTCAATGATCGAAAGCCGCTTACCGAGCGAACTATCCCACCGAATGTCCAGCTCAAGCATGTGTGTCGCGTGTTTATTAACCCTTTGCACTCGAATGGCGACTCGGAGGCGCCGGTCAAACTCACCTTGTCGTAATTCGCAACAATTTTTATGTCGCTGAACTTCCTGCTCAATAAATCGCGAAAAATTTCAGTGTAGTTTACGCAAACTAGCTTTACTGAGATTATTGAGAAATCGTGCACATCCCTCTCGGTGTATATCGTTAAGCGTATAAATGAATTCGGAGTCATTTCCTCAACGTAGTAAGGTAACGAAAACGCGTGTTCTACTTTCCAAAATATTAATTTAATTTCAACAGTAAATATAAATTAAGAGATTTCAATTCAAAATGGAATCACATATTAAGCAGTACAGACGATATAATAAAAATCGGAAAGAATCAAAATAAATTATATTATCATTTATAATAACCCTCGATTTGCCGTCTATAATCAATTATAATTACCTCGATTCATAGAAAAATGATTATAGACGGACCGAAGCCCTTTTACATAAGCGTTTACAATAAAAAAAAAAGAGTAAAATATAAGACTACACTTATAATAAAGCATGACTTTGCAACAATACGATTCATTGAACTAATTAATCCATAAGTAGATTTTGCTTTCAGTGTCAGAAAATTCGCTGTTGTTCTTAATTCACGTTCCGGTATATAAAAATTGATTCTCGCAGGTAGAGAAGAACAGTCAATATGATTATTAATTAAATCAAAAATGAAGCTCTGGTTGGATACTATTCTTCGAGCAGATAATGTTTCTAGGTTCATTGTAGTTATATATTATTTATATTGTCATTGTTGATTTTGGAGTTAACCTGATCTCCATCGAGTGGCTCATAAAACTGAGAGCTTATTTTGCTTCGTGCACGCTTTATCATCAACATATTGGATACTCTCGGGAAATATTTGTCGTGCAACAGTGTCCACGTTTTTTTTTGAGTCGGTGCCACAGCCGTTTCTCAATAATTCGCTCTGCTGCTCGATAACAGGGGCAAACAAACAAGTAATCTCACCGATTAGAAAGGTGAGTATCGAACGGCAAACAAGATAGAGAAGAAAGAGGAAGGAGAGAGACACGGATCGATATTTTCCCACGTAGCCAGGGCTATCTTCCGGTGTTATCTTGAGAAGAACGAAGAAAAGACGAGGATCCTGGGGGTAGATCGCGTCTGTTGACTCTCAGGGATGGATCGGCGATCGGACGAACCTAAACCGATCATCGTATCTCGGACAGACCGCTATCTGTACATAATGTTTGCGAAACGGCTCTGCCAAGATGGCCGTCGCTAGCAGTACGAATTCCTGCTATTCGAAATCTTCTTTTGTTCCCGCTGCAGATTAACTAGATAGTCCTACTCAAATGTCCCTCATTTTTGAGGATTTTCAGTTGCAATAATTACTCTGCCGATCTTCGAACAAACGCTTTTCTACATTGTTTTCTTTGGAGCAAGGCTAGGGTGGTTGGTAATTATTTATTTAACAGCGGGAAACCCGAGGATCGGTCTGAGAATAATTATCGTGCTATATTCTTCTATCGTATTCTCCAGACTTTGTCCTGTCCAAATTTCTGTGAAGTGATCCTTTTGTGAATTTGTGAAAAGCTATTGGAAGAGTGTAAACAAAGTGTAAATGAGAAAAAAACGTATGATTGATCATTATTCTGTGCTTTTAACTTTTATTTATATAGATACAAATATTCAACACGAAATTCATTTTCGTCATAAATAAATTCAATCAAGATCGAATTAACAATTACCAAAGGCTGGAAAAAATTGCCTAAAATATTCTGTGCTTTTAATTTTTATTTATATAGATAGAAATATTCAACACGAAATTCATTTTTGTCATAAATAAATTCAATCAAGATCGAATTAACAATTACCAAAGGCTGGAAAAAATTGCCTAAAATATTCTGTGCTTTTAATTTTTATTTATATAGATAGAAATATTCAACACGAAATTCAATTTTGTCATAAATAAATTCAATCAAGATCGAATTAACAATTACCAAAGGCTGGAAAAAATTGCCTAAAGTATTCTGTGCTTTTAATTTTTCTTTATATAGATACAAATATTCAACACGAAATTCATTTTTGTCATAAATAAATTCAATCAAGATCGAATTAACAATTACCAACGGCTGGAAAAAATTGCCTAAAATATTCTGTGCTTTTAATTTTTATTTATATAGATACAAATATTCCACACGAAATTCATTTTTGTCATAAATAGATTCAATCAAGATCGAATTAACAATTACCAGCAGCTGGAAAAAATTGCCTAAAATATTCTGTGCTAGCTGGCGACTTTTTTCCCCAGACAGTGTCACCGACGATCGGGTTATCGTCGATCTCGAAGGATCAACGAAACGGCAGTAGTCCTCGATCTCGATCCCGGTATTCATGAAGACGAAAGCTCGGCCGGGTGCAACCCTCGGAGGTTACATAATGCATCAGAGACAACGGAACCGGCGGTCTCGATCGTTTATGCATCTCGATCGGACCCTGTCTGATCGATAGATCGTCTGGTCGTTGTTCAACACCGAATGGTCGGAGCCACGGTACATATCTCTCGAACAATTCCGAAGCGGTTTCCGCTGGCACCGAAAAGATCCTCGACTCTTTTTGTTCACGTTTTTCTGACGAGGGCCTCGACTGGAACCGCTTTCGTTATCGCGACCCGGGGTGTAAATCAAAGAAAAGCGATCGATAGACTTGCGTATATGGAAATTCGACTCCGACGGGCATCGAAATGATTTATGGGACGCGGAACGAGAAGTAGGAATGTTTGTATTTGAGGGAATCGCAGAGAGAATCGTCATGACTAGATAGCGATACAGATTTATTATAGACGGACTGAAGCCCTTTTACATACAGTGGGTCAAAAAACTACTGGCACACACTTAAAAAAGCGATAACTTTTTAAATATCGTACTATACGATTTGAACTTTGTTTAGAAGCTAGAGCAATTACTTTGCTGCAGGATGTGGAAAAAATTCTGTCAAAAATTGCAATTGATCGGAATTGTAGAAAAAATACTAAAAGTTGCATTTTACAACTTTTTTATGTGGGCCTGTATTGAAAATTTAAAAAGTTTAAATCGCACCTACTCAATTTCGTCATAAACGCATAAAATCCGCTGTCACGACGATCGCTTTGAAAGAGGGTGTGCTCCAGATCGATTAGCGAATTTATTTCATGGAAACCGGAAGTCTCGCAACTGCGATACTTGGCACACATATTCCGGCACGTTGGAAGCAGTGCTCAGAATTTTTGTAAGCAGTTTTGTCAAATATTTGCAGACTTGCTGTCGATTACGTAAGCCTCTGCAAACAGAAGTCGATTTTGCCGAACCGTGTGCGAATGAAAGTATTTTCAGGGACCGTTCCCGTATTGCAAAGTTGCGGAAAGAAAATGGTTGTTTCACTTGTGGCTAGAAAGTTCTTAAAAATGTGGTTGTGAGTACCTGGACGGTTTTTCGTATTTATTCAAATTTCGTGTGTACCTACTAACTGTTTACAGGGTCGGTCAGGCTCGGTTTGCGAGCAAAGGGATCCTCGGGACAATAATGGGCCCTGTGATTCAACGTACCGATGGTGAACGAAGAAGTTTGAAAAATAATTGGGCCGTCTCGGGCTCCGGCCACCGTTAATGGTTACCGTTACGGTCGGCCGTTAATATAACGTGTCCGCGGGCAATTAAAAGCAACGACGGGCAATTAGCAACGCCCTTATCGTTCATCGGCTCGCCGGCGACCGATCGTTCGATCCGATTCGATGCCATCGGATGCCGAGATAACGCCGTTAACTTATCGCCGATGATCTACACCGCGACGTCGGGAAATCGATCGCGATCGATCTTCCATTCTCGTGAACATGGCCGACGAATCTTTCTCTGGTCGATGTCTTTGAAGTTTATTATTATTTATTATTATTATTATTTATTATAGACGGACTGAAGTCCTTTTACATAAGTGTTTACAATTTAAAAAAAAAGAGAAAGAAGGGTGTTTGAACCAGTGGATATTAATAAGTTCAACTAGTGCGCAGAATATCTGGATATATTTATTATGTGCGAACTGCAAACATGTGTGTACTGTTTGAAGGTTTAACAGAGAAGAGGACGAGTACAGTGCGACACAAACGCGCATTAGTATGCTACACTGCCTAGAGTGGTATGCTCATTTCAATATATTAATAAGACACAACAGATGTCGCGATTACAATAGTTCGGAAGATTCTTACAAAGGGATATGCACAAAAAGAGAAAAAAAAGGAAATATATAATAATCGAACAATCGATATGATATCTTGTGGAGAATCAATCAGAATCAATGTAACAGCCAATACGATTATAAGTAGTGCACGATTTTGCAACAATGCGATTCATTGGATAAATTAATTCGTAACTAGATTTTGCTGTAAGCGTTTGAAAACCCGCTGTTGTTCTCAATTCACGTTCTGGTACATAAAAATTGATTTACGCAAGTAGAGAGGAACAATCAATATTTTTATTAATTAAATTAAAAATAAAGCTCCGGTCGGATACATTTCTGGGTTCGTTGTAGTTAATATCGTGGAGTAATCATGATCAAAAAATGAAATTCGATTATTCAGCTTGTACGAACAAAATCTGAGAAATTTATGTTGCACCCTCTCGAACATGATTTATTCTAATAGCGGGTGTACCTGTAATTCGTTCATCGAACGAGCGGAAACACTGCAAAGAAGAACAATATTTGAGCGAATGTTGTTGCATTGTGCTCGTAAAAAAAATAAAGAAACAAGGGATAGATTCTCGAAATTTTTATTTCGATTTTCTTCAGCCTACGTACGATCGAGTTTTAAATGCGCTTCTAGTATAAATTGTTAATGTGTCGTTCACCTAATGTTTCCGTGGTAGGGTAACTGCACCAGTGAATGAACGGGCACCAGTAAATGAACGCTTTTGTATATTTCAACAAATTTTAACCTGGACGGCATACTAGCGATAAAATTGTGATTAAAGAGTTAAATAAATAGGAGAATGTTGTTTAGTAATTTTGTTCATTGATTGGACTAGCATTATTCAATTACTAGAATGTAGTGTTCATTGACTGGTATTTTTCATATTTTTGATTTAACGTTTAATAAAGAAGAATAATAATAATTTCATTGTATTTGTGTTCATTTATTTTTGACAAATGAAGTATAGGGAGCTATTTGGCATATATGAGATTCCTTTAATTCACATAGTTTTTTTTAAAATAAAATATTTTCCTGAACAATTTCTTATATGTTCATTCACTGGTGCAGTTACCCTACACTTTGGAGATTCTAATGCCGATGGTAAAGCCGGTACGACGATCGTGAATTTTTGATAGGTTCGTTCACGATAAATATCTTGGAAACAGGGTTCCAATATGGCCGAGCCCAAGATGGAGGTATTCTGCCGGTCTACTCCCGGTCAGGGCATTCTTATCGCGAATCTCTAACAGAATCCGACTGACGATCGTATCTCCGGTTGGCCTGGCCGGGTACATTGATTTTCCATAAATACAGATGCGATGCTAATTAGCTGCCAGTTGCACTTGACGTGCTCGGTCCTCGTTGCACCCCGCGGGTCGTTGAGCCTTGGCCACGAGCTAGCGACATCCTACATTCGATTTTTACATTTCTTTTCAGGGGAATCACGCGAGTCGCGTTCACTTTCCACTGGGAAGTGAACGTCCTCGCAGGAAATATCAGCGATTCAACAGGATAATTTTTATAGACAATAACAGAGAAATCATTGCAAACAACTGAAATCAAAATCTTAGAGCAGACTGCAGATTTTATTATTATTTATTGTAGATGCACTGAAGCCCTTTTACATAAGTGTTTACAATAAAAAAAGAGAAAGATTCAAGACTACTCGTCTAATAACAGAGAAGGGACAGACACAAAAAAAGGAAATACATAATAATGATTTTAGGTCCACGTATGGGATTCTCTAACACTGTGTACCATTCAGAGGACTGTAAAAGCGAAATGCGACCCTCTAACCGTGAAAATTTCAAGTTTCGAATTTCCCGCTCCCCATAACTCATGCTCAGTTTTCCATACGTTTTCCAATTTTTACGAAATCTGAAGGACCCCATGCGTCCGTTAGTTTTTATTTCTTTCGGGGACTTCCAGGTCGAATTCGAGCAGCTTAAAAATGCGACTCGACAGCGGGAAGCACTTCGTCTCCAATTCCCTTTTGTTTTTTCTCAAGGAGTACGCCGGCGGCGCACATAAATAATTAATTTTCGTCCCCCGGGTTCTGCCAATATTTACGAGTTCGACGGTTCCACAGGCGGGTAGAACGAATCGGGATTTCCACGAAGGACCCGGGCCCTAAATCGTCACGGTCCTCCGGGCTCGGATTTCCCCAACGCTTTTCCGTCTTCTCCTTGTTTTGTTTCTCGGTGCCTGGCGATTTCCTTTTCGGCGATGCGCGCGTCAATTTGCGCGGACCGGTCTTATCCGTCGGATCTCCCCTGCGGCTAACCTGCCTTGGGAGGAACCGTACCCGCAAGGCTTTCCATTTGTCATCCCTTCGACGCCATTGCTGACCTCGTTCCGTCGCGTTTCTTCGCCGCCGAAAATTCTTTTACCGTTACGGGGTACACGCCGCCGAGCATGTTTAAAATTATTGGCAAAATTTGTATGCGAACTTAATGAAGAACAAGTACCTTTAATTAACTTCTCGTTTTATAGGGAAGTTGTTGTAATGACCCCGAAAATCGAATATCGATTGGCATTTATTTCTCGATTTTTAAGTGGTGGTAAGTTGTATGGGGTGTGTACGGTGCTTTGTCTATGTCTTTTACTAGTTTTTACATTATACAGAGTGTCTCGGCCAAAACAGGCCGCCGAAATATCTCCTTTATTTTTAATGGCATGAAAAATACTTATGGCATAAATTAAATGGTATCGATGGAGGAATATCATGGAAGAACAACATTTTTTATCCGGCTATTTTTTCATAATTTTTTTCAAGGTCGTCGTTATTGTTTTTATCAAGAAACTGGTTTTTTTATTGGCAAAATTTGTATGCGAACTTAATGAAGAACAAGTACCTTTAATTAACTTCTCGTTTTATAGGGAAGTTGTTGTAATGACCCCGAAAATCGAATATCGATTGGCATTTATTTCTCGATTTTTAAGTGGTGGTAAGTTGTATGTGGTGTGTACGGTGCCTTGTCTATGTCTTTTACTAGTTTTTACATTATACAGAGTGTCTCAGCCAAAACAGGCCGCCGAAATATCTCCTTTATTTTTAATGGCATGAAAAATACTTATGGCATAATTTAAATGGTATCGATGGAGGAATATCATGGAAGAACAATATTTTTTGTCCGGTTATTTTTTCATAGTTTTTTCAAGGTCATCGTTATTGTTTTTATCAGGAAACTGGTTTTTTTATTCCATCTTGTAGCAGCTGAAAAATACATTTGAATATGTTTAAGTCATTACCTTCAGGTGACTTAGAGTCCAAAAAAATGTGATAAGATTGCAGGATAATATTACTTTTTGGACTCGAGGTTAACTGAAGATAATGACTTAAGCATATTCAAATGTATTGTTTCAGCTATTTTCAGTTATGTTTACATTAAAAAATAACGATTACCTTGAAAAGAAAACTAAGAAAAAATAACTGGACAAAAAAATGGTTGTTCTATGATATTCTTCCTTCGAAGACATCTAGATGGTCTGCTTTGGCTGAGACACCTTGTATATTTAATTTGTACTTAATTTCGGTGCATCTCTGTGACTCTAAAAGGAAGAATCTCCGAATCTCGCAGATGATTTTCGTCTTATGACGGCCCAGCACGGCAGATGATTCTCGCCACTTACGACATCGAGGCTCGATCGTTCGAGTGTGCTTACGTTGAGGTGGCGGACTTATCGATCCGGTCCTTATGGCGCGTACACACTGTACGTAACACCGAGAGGTCGGACTGATTTGCATAGACCGCATTCGAGCACTCGAGAAACTCGTGAAACGCCTGAACAGCTTATGCTCCTCGGATGGTTTGTTTTTCGAAACCTCTGACTCCATTCTATTCTCATTTACATTAATTGCAATCATTTCGTTCTAGATTCCACTTTAATCAGTCCTACTTCTATTCGATCTTCCCCCACTCTCGAACACTGTCCACTTCATTCAGTTTCCTCTGCGTAGCAGATGCATGAAATCTCTTCATTTTTCTTTCTGAAATCTGCTGGTAAATAAGAACAAAAAGAAACACACTATAATTAAAATATGAAATATAATTTATTCGAATTAATCTATGAGAATCAGTTTCGATCCGTGAGAATCGTTTCTAGAAAAACGTGCGACAAAAGTCAATTAATCGAGTGCCTGTGGTTGAAGTAGATTATTTTTGTTTCCAAAGAAATTCCAACAAAATCGGGGAGATAAATTTGAAAATCTAATCCTTCCTTTTACAGAAATATTATCCTAGTATCTGATACGCAATCACGTATTTTTAATGCCACGTCGTGCAATTTAAAACGGCGCACAGTGGGCCAGATCGGCTCGGTAGCTGTTCATGAGCTAAAAAATGAAAGTCCTCATATCGATTTTTAACCAATGCATAGTGATTCTTAAATGTCCATTACATTCGAAAACGATAATATTAATTAAAGTTATTAAAAACTCTTGTTATAATAAGCGTTCAAAGATCAAACTTTTTCAGATACGATTTATCACCGAAAAAATTCCGTTTCTTCATGACGATGTCCTGGAAAACCTACTGAGGATTAAGTGCCCACATTTTTTTTTTATGAATAATGTATATCTATGTTGAGAACGCCCCAGGAACTAAACGTTAATGTTCATAATTTATTATTTAAAAAAATGTTTAGTCAGCTAAGGAAAATTGTCCTAGTCTTTCACCTTTGACAAGGAATAAGTTAAAAGTTTGGAAGAATTTGGTGCTCTAACAAAGTGGAGCATTTTCAGCAAAGTTTCCTCTAAAAGATCCCGTAAAATTCACGTCCCCCCTCGGCCCACCCCGGAAATTATGACGGTTTGAAGAGTCGCGTGACACGCGCTCAGTGATGAGTTCGATCGAAATCGTGGCCAAAATAGGAAGGAGTACGGTGGTGTGACAAAAAAATGTTTCCTACAAAAAATAATCAGTAATCTGTATTCTACAAATCTCAATACAAAAAATTTAAAGAATTTTTTTTTTAAATAAAAAATTGAGGTCGCGTTGATTATTCATTTATCACGATATATTTTTTATTTAATAACATTATAGCTGACGTCAAGACGAATCCAACGACCTATTTATTGTGGCCTTTAAGTTTTGAAATAATGGTGAAATAGGCCTGAACAGCCAGTTTTCAATTATTATTTATTATTCACACGATTTTTCAGACATTTCCGGTGGTGTGACAAAAAAATGTTTCGTACAAAAAGTAATCAGTAGTTAGTTTTCTACAAATTCCAATATAAAAAATTTAAAGAATTTTTTTTTTTTAATAAAAAATTGAGGTCGCGTTGATTATTTATTTATCACGATATATTTTTTATTTAATAACATTATAGCTGACGTCAAGACGAATCCAACGACCTATTTATTGTGGCCTTTAAGTTTTGAAATAATGGTGAAATAGGCGTGAACAGCTACCGAGCCATTCTGGCCCACTGTGCGGCGTACAGATTAAAAGAATTGAAAAATATGAATGCGTTAGTGTCAGCTGATTAAAGTCGTTAAAGCGAGAAGATTTCTTTTTGGCGTCGGTTTCGAACAATTTATGCTGTCAGTTTGTATTTTCTGTGAGGATCCGCTTAGTTATTAGCTCCACGAATGGATAAATCGCATCGTCCCTCGGATTCCACGGCCGGCTTCGAACGGCGTTTTCGATCGAACAGCTTCAGGAAGTCTAATAAACAGGACTCCGGTTTCTCGTGGAAAAAAGGAAAAGCGGATTCGCGAAGGAAATTGTTCGCAGGATAAACGGCCGTTCCCAGGCCGGGCACGGCGAACGCTTTCCATCGGTTTAGCACGTTTCTTCTATAAATAGATGCGTCGCGACGCAGACGCGCGATATTATCCGCGACTGGTATCAACGTCCTTTACGGAGTGACACCCTTGATGGCTACATGCTCCGAATAACGGACGTTATCCGTCTCTCCAATCAGATTTCCAATTTCCTTCGACACTGGGTCTATTACTTCTTCGTCAACCGACGAAAGGGGAAAAGGAACCTCGCTCCACGTCCGCACTTCGTTTAACGCCAACGGGTTTTGTATTTATCGTCGGTCGCTTGTACGGACTCGTAACCGAGCCTCCGTTATCCAAAGTGCGTCCAATAGGCAATGGAATGTTTGTTGGAACATCGTTGGGACTAATAAAAACAATCTACCGAATTACTAGAGAAATTCTATTATGCGAACTGTCTTCAACCGAACCGTTGAATTATTACACGTCGATTCTTCTCTTATTTATACGCGAGGTGCGCTGCCAGTCGATAACGAAGTTGGTTATTTAGACACATGTAAGAAACTAGAATCTTTATCTCTATCTCTACATACGCAGTGTGATTTCGTAGCAACTGAACTAGGGCTGTAACTTTCCTTCGAAGGTCGAACATTTCGAAGCTTCGATTTCAGAACCTTCGAAGGTCGAAGCTTCGATTTCAGAACCTTCAAAGGTCGAAGATTTCGAAGCTTCGAAGCTTCGATTGCAGAACCTTCGAAACTTCGAAATTTCAAAGGTTCGCTTTCTGGAAATTCGAAGGCGATGGAGAATCAAAGTTTCTAATTTCGAACTTCTCTCCGTAGTAAATTATTATGACGGCCACGGTAGATACGTCATCTATTATTTTTTAAGTACATTCGTGATATGATCCCGAAAATTAATAGAATGCAATTTTTTAAATATAATTTAATTACGAAAAGTTCAAACGGAAAGTTCAATTACAGTCACCGGTGACTGACAGTTAATATTTTTATTTATCAAAAATCGTGACACGGTATAAGATTGCGAAATTTCGAAGCTTCGAAACTTCGAAGATTTTGAAGACTTCGAAGACTACGAAGACTTCGAAACTTCGAAACTTCGAAGCTTCGGAAAAGTTACAGCCCTAAACTGAACACCTAAATATCTCCGTTATTTTTCGTTGTACGATAAAACTTAGGACAGAGTTGCACTGTTCGAAGGGCTACATGTAACGGCGTAAAGGAAAAAATATGCGAGGTCATTTTTTTAATGAGATTTCAAGGTCATCGATGTTTTTTTAAATGGAATATCTTTGACGTAATTCTGCAGCCGACAAAATAACGAATGCATCTATGTAACACAACATAACCTACAAATGACCTTCAACCCAGAAAAATGGAATAAACGAAATTCAACGTGTAAGATTCATTTGCTTTATTTCTGTTACGCAAAACGTTCGAAAATATTCCCTTGAGCTGCTATACATTCAAATGTGTCGCAATGCATGACATAATTTTTTTTGTCTTTTATGTAATGTTTTTTATTGTCTTATGCTGGTTCGAAGATCAAGGAGAGAAGATGGCAGCCTGGTTGCACCGTGACCATTCGCATATTTGCACTGGGACCCGATTGCAAATTGCGTTCGAAGAGCGACGCGTTGCGCGGTGCGAGCAAAAGAGGCGCAGGGTCCTTGGAGGACTAGGTTTCTGCAGTGTTTGCACGAAAATCGGGACACGATTGCACACCCGACGCCATTGGTACACGATCGATTTCAAAATGGCCGGCCGAAGGCTCGGAGTCCACGATTTCTGTCGCCGTTCGCGAACTCTTTGGAAAACAGCGAACTCCCCTAACGGGACAACATTTTAAAAATTGAGCGAACTTCGAACGGAGTCCTCTAAGTCTTCAGGATTAAGAAGACTCAAGAAGTCAAGCATCAGAGCCGATCGAGGAAGGTTGTTTAGGTTCGATTAAGTGTTAAGAGTAGCCGAAAGGTCAATCTTCAAAGAGCAATAATGTAGTGCAGCGATAAAAGTGGCTGGACAGGTGAGGATCTAGCACAAGTTGGATATTAAAACCGTGTAAAAGGTCAAACATCATGGTGCGCTTCCATCGCAAGTGTCCTGCTAGGTGCATAGCAGGTGTTGGAAGCATAGAAAGGTCAGACCTATAGGTCTATCATGCAGAAACTTCCCCCAAATGATTGTTCACGGTCTGGATCGCAGCCAGCCATTGGAAAATTCAAATGTTAAAATGTATATCTAATTATTACGTTTGTTTTTTCGGTGGAAAATTTCAATCCTCTCGTATAAATTGCATTATTGAATCAACTTCTTTCGAAGAACCTAAAAAACTGGACCAAATTGGACCAAAATGTAATCAGCTCTAAGTTACAGCGGGGCACATCGATTGCATCATTCATCATTCTGATCGCGTTGTTACTTTTTCAGAAAACGTTGACGAAAGATTTGATAACATACGCACAACATAAATACACACACACATACGCACATTTTGCTGAAAATAGGCTAAAATGAGCTCAACGACCTTGAAGATCTGCTAAAAAATCGATTTTCGGGGTCATTACACTAACTTCCCTATAAACCGGGAAGTTGAAAAGGCCGAACACGATGTTGGCACTAAAAGTTGTTCATAGAATCGCCAAAAGGCAAATCAGCGCGGTGTACCGCGAATCGAGGATCCCAGAGACCGTGGAGTCCTGTGGGACCACCGGTGGACATGAGAAGTGCTTAAAGGTCATAGCTGGGCGACCGGGGTCCGAGCTCTCAAAATGGCCGCAAATGGTCCAGAAAGTGGCGATCCGTGGTGGGGGACGTGTGGCCGGGCTCCAAAAAGAGCAGTCTATCGACAGATTAAGTAGTTGATACGATCCGGTGCACTTAGGGCTACAAGGGATAAAGCTCCGGCACTGTCAGTGGGCAGGGTGGGACGAAGGGTGGACCAACCGGTCCTTGGTCCGAGGTTGGCTCGGCTTACTCAGTCAACGAACTCTGCGGGCCCATGGCGTGACACTGACCCCGCCAGGGTAAACGTCCCTGGCCGGACGGTTTATCAATGTAAACGGTGGTGGAAGACGAGCCTGGAGAAAAATCCAGGACGCTCCCGGCCAGGCCCGAGACGGTCCTTCGCTGGAAAAATTACATGATCGAGCGACCGGCCTCTCTGTCCCCGTTGCGAGCCGGCCTCTAGACCAACTTTTCTTCTTATCGCCGCGGAGGATCCGAGAGAACGCGACTTGGCCGACCACTGCTGCCTCGGAGGACGTTGATAAGCTGAATAGAAGCTGTGCACTGTGATAGCGGAGATAGCAACCGCTCGCCTAGCTGTCTGAAGAATCTAGGTTCTTCGGATCTTCACGAACCCTTAGATCAATAACTGAAGCTTTTTACGACATTCAATTTTGCACTTTACGGTTAGTCCAGTCAATTAATGCTTAAAAAGGGGGTATAGAGGGAAATGGAAAGAACACAATTTTTGACTTTAGGACTTTGTTTAGACTAGTTAGGAGGTAAACATACTAAAAGTCCCCACTATGCGTTATCCAAACTATGCGTCCTAGCGATAAGACCATTCTATACAAAATTAATGCTAACACAATATCCTACAAAATTGTTTCTATTCAGTTTTTCGGTATCTCGCACAGTATTCGAGATATCCACGCCCATAGTTCACTAATTTTGAGAAAGAAAATGCTTGCCTCTTGTTTTTTGTCTTATTTGACTAAATCTTCTTTTCCAAAATTAGTGAACTATGGGCGCGGATATCTCGAATACTGTGCGAGATACCGAAAAACTCAATAGAAACAATCTTGCAGGATATTGTGTTAGCATTAATTTTGTATAGAATGGTCTTATCGCTAGGACGCATAGTTTCCGAGATATAAGCGAAAAACCAAAAGAAGGGACCTTCCACGTGCCCCCCTGCACTCCGCTCACCTCCTAGGAGTGGGGACTTTTAGTATGTTTACCTCCTAACTAGTCCAAACAAAGTCCCAAAGTCAAAAATTGTGTTCTTTCCATTTCCTTCTACAAGTTTTCGTTGACTGGACTAGGTGTCAACTTATCTTTATGCCTCAAATATGAATTAATAACAGTCCCATTCCGTGTATCAACTTGAAGACTATGAACTTTGCTTTATGCTTAAAATCATACAAGCAGCATTACTTCGGATCTACATAAATCCTTATATCAATAGCCAAAGCCTTTTACGATTATTCAATTTTGCACATTACCGTGTTAATTTATCTTTATGCCTCAGATATGAAGTAACAACATTGCCATTCCGTGTATCAGCTTGAAGACTGTCCTGCTGGAACTGGAACAGCTATCAGAAGCAACTGGGAGGTCAATAGTCTAAGCTGCAATGTTCTCTCGAACGATTTGAACTATTTAGGAAAACATGCGAGAAGACTGCAGCTGAATAAGTTTCAGGGTTGGAAAGGAGCGTTTTATAGAGATCGTGTTACAGCGACACGCATACCTCGCGAGGACGAGACGAGGACAAGGAAAAAAGAGTGGATTAATCGCTGCATGTCGTTCAGCGCGAATAAGAGGGACGGGGTTCCGTTATGAGGAATCGGCGATTAATCGCGAGGGGCTTCCTGTCCGCTTTCCGTCTCGACGCCGCGGCTTTTTGCCCGCTGCAGACACTGAGAAATTAATGAATCGGCGACGAGCAACGCAGCCTTGCATTGCTCCCTTCTCCCCTTCGACGACTCAGCTCCTTCCTACGCGGATCTGTCATTAGCTATTCGTTCTGATGCAAATTGATCGACCGTGATTCGCCTATTACGCCCGGTGTCACCAGATCGTTCTCAACCTTTGTCTTCTAACGTGCGACACCTCTCTTTCATATCAAACTCTACAAGGTGTCTCAAAATTCCTTCAACACCCGGAAATGAGAGGTTCCTCATCGTGAACCAAAAATTATTATCATGGATGGCGAAACTTCCACAAACAACCATAGTTTTTACGCGTCAATGTCAGAGAAATACGGATTGGATGTCATGGAGAGGTTGAACAACTGGTCTAACACGAACATTCAAATAGCCAAGATAAGTAACAGAAAATTGTTTCTTTTAAATTGTAGAAAGTATAACGTAATTCCTAATTTTATTCGCAATAACATTATTAATAGACACTACATTTTTACCACGTCTTCATTCACTCATAATAAATTATTCAACCTTCAAAATAGAACCATGAAAAAATTATTAATTTTGTTGATCGAACGTGTAGCGCCGATATCATATTTGCATATACAAAATTTACGATCGTGAACCAAAAATTATGTTCCTCGGATCATTTGAAGTAATTTTTTCCTTTGCAAAAATAGTTTTCGCGGGTTTTTTAAGGAGTTATTAACGAAAAATACGGACCAATCATACCGCGACCTAGACGCGTGTTGGCACAGTCGACCAATCGACAGTTGGTGGGTCGAGCCAACCGTGCCAACACGCTTCTAGGTCGCGCTCCGATTGGTCCGTATTTTTCGTTAATAACACCTAAACGAAGCCGCGGTCGCAATTTTTGCAAAGTAAAATGTTGCTTCGAGTGATCGCTGGAACCTCCCATTGATGTTAAATTAATTTTGAGACACCTTATATAATCTCCATCGGCTGGAACGTAGTATAAGTGCAATTTTAAGCAGGGGACAGCTTAAACGTGTTTCGAACGCGATAGTCCCAGCTTATCGAAACTGTTGAAGGAAGGAGGACATTTCTGTTTGGCTCCTGTTCATTGTGATTGGCGCAGACAATTTTTATTTTGTCTATCAGCAAAGGAATAGCTTGAATTCTGTATACGCGGAAATAAAAACATCTAAAACGCGATCGTTTTAATTAAATCCCCAATAAAGTACGTAGACCGATCGCGGTAACGGAATCAAAGGAGGGAACGTCTAATAGTGAACGCGGAGGAACGACCGAGTCCTTCTGGTTCCGATTGGTGAATGGCAGTCCCGGGGACGGAGTTTCTTTTAATTTGGTAGCCGTCCAATTAAGCTCCCGCTAAATAGGAGTCTCGTTCAGCATCGGCGGCAGCGCGCACGAGAGGATTGAATCAACTCGACTGACTGCCATTGAACGAAGTAGCCCGAGGTCGTCTTCGTCCCGTGATTGCGGCTAAAAGGTTACCATTAGCCGCATCCAAATTAGACGTTGCGCCTTTTTTTTTCACCGGCCAGCTAACTACGTGGATAATTCGAGCCATTTATCGTCAACCGTACCATCATCGCTGAGCGATCCTCTTTTCCTGAATCGGGATCCACAGCGAATTTTATTTCATCGTTTCAATCAAACGAACCGCATCTTCCAATTAACCCTCGGCAGTCGAGGGGTGACTCGGAAACGCCACTAAAAAGTCCTGTACAATTACTACGCATTTGAGTGTTGCACGAATACTTAAAATATTTCGAATATTCTGGCAATCGATTAATGGCGATTTTTTATCAAGGTCATCCGAAAGTCATCGTGTAGCAGGTCGTTGAATTCGTTTCGACGTCGCCTACAATATTATGATGTTAAAAGTACCCTGGTTCATTAGAGATACGATAGCGAGCTTAATTTTTGGTTGACAATCGATTTTCTTTTTAATTAAAAAAATTGTAGTTCTTGGTCGGTTACATACTCATTAACTTTGATAGGAAATACTTTTCTGGCCGACCATCCGAAGGGGCTGAAAAATCGTGGGGTCTAATTTGTGCCGCACCCTGTATACTGGAGCCAAAATGTATTCAATAAATTCCCATGAGAACACCTACACGATTTCAATGATTGTTAAATAACGTCACCTGTAATGGCGAGTTATGGTCCTAGACATAGTTGTCGCACCTTGCGACGAGTGGAACAGGGGACGCCTATGTCGATTAAGTCAATTGGATAAAGACTATGGAGGAGAAAGAGAGACATGTGATGGCCCCGATGGATCTATAACCGTGTGTTCCACGACCATAGGCGCGAGTATTGCTGCAAATGAGAGCCGAGGCGTTTGCTGACTCGCCGAGCAACTCTGCCACGCCGGTTCTGCCTCTGCATTCCTTTCTAAACCGACCCCATCGTCTCCTGTTTGTTGTCGACACCTTTTCCACTTTTCTTCCTCCTCTTGTCACCCGATATTTCTCCACTCGCTCTCTCTGTCTCTCTCTTTCACAATTTCCCTTCTGCACCCCTGTGCTCGAGTCCACAAAAGTTGCCACAAAATCACCCTGTATCTAATACTAAATGGAATCATGAAGTAGCTAATGATCTAGCCAAAAGTGTCACCACCTTAGGGTAGGGTAGGGTCACCTCCCTTAGGTATCTCAAAAATTCCTTATTCTGGTACAAGCTTTTCATGAAGAAAGCGCAGATGCAACTCCGAGTGTGAAACCTTCAATCATGTTCTTTGGCAGTGTAGTGAAATACATAAATTAAGATTTCAGTTGCCTCTGGACATCTATGTTTTTGGTTAGGCACAATATTGCAATCTGTCTCCATATTCTTTCCTTCCTAAAAACTGTAACCTACGTATTAAATGGGAAACAGAAAAGGAATGTACAAAATTTAAAGAATTTTTAAGAAAAAGCAACATATCCATCTGTTTTGCTTGTTAAGATTACTCGCAATTTATATTTTGTTTATGTTCATATCTAATAACCTAAAGTTGTAATACATCTCTTCTGAGATTTTCCTAATAAAAAAAGAAACCGGTAACGATTCTACGGTTTGAAGTAATTATCAAAATAAAAATATCTGTAAAAATACTGTATTTTGAAATCCTAATTGGGCATTTAAGATCCACGGCATTAGAAGCTCTTTGAGAAATCGATGAATTTCTTGTACGTGTTCAAAACCGGATAATCTAATTCGATCGGATCTCAATATATTTTTAAATCCTGTTCAAATACTGTCTGCAAAAATAGTATCTATAAAACACTATCTATAGAATCCGATGAACGCGTGGAAAAATTAATTTCCCAGCCGAGACCGAGAATAGAATCACGAGATGAAAGAAAAGTCGCAAGAATGACACGCGGAGAAACAAAGACATCTCGAAGGTGAACCAAAAGATGCAAAACAATGAAGAGGAACGAATAAATGAATGAAAAACGGAGGCGTCATTCGAGCACACAGAGGAGAAAAATGGCGCGAAGGCGTGGCAGCAGCTTGGTACAGGAAGACGAGAAAAAATCCAGATGTCCACAAGGTAGCAAGGAACGGAGCAACGCGGAATATCCGGGGCTTGGAAACGGAATAGCGGCGTGGCGGGCGAACAAACGCGGAAAATGACTCGCTATTAATAAGCGGTACCGGCCGGGCAACATTCTAAGCGGGTAGAACGCGCGCGTTTGTGTTGTTTCGCCTGTCCGCTCACTCGTTGCTGGCTCGCTCTTACTCTTTCGCGGAGCAGAACGAAGAATTTGAACGGTCGCCACTCTTCCCCGCGCACCTGCTGCTCAGGCATTCCGCCATGGACATGTGCAATTACGGGTGGTTTTCTCTCGCGGGACGATTAATAACGCGACACGCTCTACAATTACCCGAGATGCGGGCCCGACGATAAACGGGGCCCTTAAATATAATCGGAACGATGGGACCCCCTCCCACAGTGGAGCCGTTTCTATAAAATAGCTGAAATTAATTCTGTTGTTATTCAAATACAGACTTCCATACGGACTCCACAATTTTTGTCCAGTACGCAAACGACGTCCTGTCGTATTCCGGATGACCGGTTAATAAACATTGCAGGTTTATAACTGTTCCCTTTATCTCGATCGACTATTTGTTAATAACGTATATTGATGCTTCCAGCGCACTGATTCGATCCGATGTTACTAAGCAATTTTGCAAATTACTATAAAACGTTCGACTCAAATTTTTCAAGTCTTCAAATTTTTTCTTGAAAATTGTTTAAAAGTAGACCGAAACGTTGAAAATTTTATAGTAATTTGCAAAATTGCTTAGTTAGTAACATCAGATCGAATCAGTGCGCTGAAAACATCATTATACATTGTAGGATTTATTAATAAAACTCCTCAACTATAACTCCGGTTGCAAAGTACGAGAAGCGCGTTACAGTAAATGGTCATACAACAATTGATAAAAGCAAGGTTCGAAAAAAAATGTTGTGCGTTAATTGCGAGCAATTTTTACTAACTAGGGTAACTGCACCAGTGAATGAACGGGCACCAGTAAATGAACGCTTTTGTATATTTCAACAAATTTTAACCCGGACGGCATACTAGCGATAAAATTGTGATTAAAGAGTTAAATAAATAGGAGAATATTGTTTAGTAATTTTGTTCATTGATTGGACTAGCATTATTCAATTACTAGAATGTAGTGTTCATTGACTGGTATTTTTCATATTTTTGATTTAACGTTTAATAAAGAAGAATAATAATAATTTCATTGTATTTGTGTTCATTTATTTTTGACAAATGAAGTATAGGGAGCTATTTGTCATATATGAGATTCCTTTAATTCACATAGTTTTTTTTAAAATAAAATATTTTCCTGAACAATTTCTTAAATGTTCATTCACTGGTGCAGTTACCCTATTTTCACTATTCTAATAAATCCAGTAACGAATAACGTGAACGATTAGCGGAGTCACGATTTTCGTCGAGTTTCTTGCGCCACTGCCCCATTTTGCAGCGTTTCGTCGGAGAGGGGGGTCGAACACCGATGAACCAATGCGTCGAATTGTCCGAACGGAAGTTGGCCGCAGGAAAAGAAGATTTCAGCATAATTTTATGCGCATTCCTCTGGCGCGTTTACGCCCACGAGGAGGAAGAGCCGCGTCGCTCGCGAACACCACGATGCCAGGCCGAAGTCGCGGAGTTATTTTCAACACCGTGAAGAACCACGGAGTTAGATATTCACGGGAGGACGTCGCTTCCACGGTTTATTCTTCAACGAACCAGTCGTTTCCCACCGATCACCCTGAGAATCTTCAACGATTCTATTTCTTCCTCTATACACCCCCGTTTCCCCCGCTGATATATACGATCTATAAACAATCCGCCGCTACGAGGGCAATTCGATTCACGGACAGATCGATCTGTGCTCCTCTTGCCAAAACTATTCTGGGATTCTTTGCTTCTACGAGGGCTATTGATCTGCCGCTTCGGAAAGAACGTTCTGTTCTCCACGGTTCCCTTTCTCTGTGATCTCGAACGGGTGCGCGAGTTTAGAAGATTTTCGGGCGATGCTTTCTACGTGGTGGATTGATCTCACGATCGTCAAGGACCGTCTACCGTTGCTACAAGTTTGGCTGTCAACCTCTATTGGATTTTCTACATTTTGGAATTATGCACAGTGTTAGACTTCTTATAGGGTAACTGCACCAGTGAATGAACGGGCACCAGTAAATGAACGGTTTTGTATATTTCAACAAATTTGAACCCGCACAACATACTAGCGATAAAATTGTGATTAAAGAGTTAAATAAATAGAAGAATATTGTTTAGCAATTTCGTTCATTCATTGGACTATCGTTGTTCAATTACTAGAATGTAGTGTTCATTGACTGGTATTTTTCATATTTTTTATTTAACGTTTAATGAAGATAAATAATAATAATTTCATTTTATTTGTGTTCATTCATTTTTGACAAATGAAGTATAGGGAGCCATTTGGCATATATGAGATTCCTTTATAATTCACACATTTTTGTTACATAAAATATCTTCTTGAACAATTTCTTAAATGTTCATTCACTGGTGCAGTTACCCTAATTATTTATTTTCTTGGTTCAAATTTAGGGGGAAATTGATCCTGCAATTGTTAGTGGAGTCCTTCGCAATAAATTGGGGTATGAGTCTCCGTTCTCTTTCTTCAAGATCAAGCTTAACTCGACCAAAATTCAATTTTGGAAGATCGACACATTTCTACGCGATCTCAATTTGCTAACCATATCTAAGAATTGTTAAGAATCGTCAGGAGAAACGGATAGTTGAAGCCTTAATCTGCGTAAATGTCCTCGATCCTGCTGAGATCAAGCGAAGCTAGCAACATCTCCTTCGAGATCCATAGAGGTGTACGAGCAAACGTGATCTCCCGATCGAGCGATTAAAACCAAGTCAAGATCGGCCGATTCTGTAAATGGCGATTGAGAGAAAAGGATTGAGAGCTCGGAACAAAAGCCGTCTCGAGGTGCAGTCCGAAGGTGTATCGAACAGTCCAGCTGTCGTTAAAGGATTACTTGCGGATGCATACAGCGGATCGGCTAATAATAGACGTGAATCCGACGACGTTCTCTATACGCGTGGTTCGTCGACGACGACCACGACGATGCGGGGCAACATAACACGCGTGTGTCGTTACGTGTTTACGATCGCGTCGCAAAGTGCAAACCTATCGGCAACCTTCGACCCAGCCTGTTTCAGATTTCTCGCCGCGTGCCGCAGGAGCCTAGCCACTGCCCGACGCACAGTGTGTCGTCCAATGGAAAAAAGTCCGGAAATCAAAGTGTAAGACCAAAAAATTTATGTATGCTAAAATGTTCGTAACAAAACGTAGTTTCTGAAACTGCATTAAATTTTAACTGAATAAATCAATTTATTATTAAAATTGAGGCTGAAACTTTACTGTCAAATTCCGTGCATTATTTTAAACATGCGTCCCTCGCAAGCTATTTGGTTTTTTAATTTGATTTTTAGAGGGTGTGTTTAGCATTATAAGACCTTCAATCTCCCACAAAATTTTTTAAAAGTAATCGCAATTTGTCCTAATTTTTTATGTTTAACATTTATCAACTTTGATCAGAGTTTAAAAAAAAGTACATCAAAGTACATCCGTAAATTTTTTTACAGTAATTGGTGGCATATTAAACTTTAATTTCGCGTTGGTTTAAATCTGCTCACATTTGCTCAAGGGGAGAAAATAATAAAAAACCATATAAAGATGCTCGCGCTCGGCGGCTTTCTGCGTAGTCTTTCGAAGAAATTTGTTGCAATTATTTTTAAACGCATGCCATTTGATAAGTAGTTACATATGTGGTCAATTTTATTCTTATAAATTATATATTTAGTTTTAAAATTGTTTAATTATTTACAATCTTCCAATTCAGTATTACAGAAAGTACCAAAAGGTTCCTTTGAGATTTTGTATTATATTAATTTAAAGCACATTAGACTTCTTTCTAGGTAAACAAATAGAATTCTTAAGGACTCCTAAGTTTTAATTCCTCGTTGTGAAGATTTACAATTAGATAAACAATGTATATAGTATAGTACTTTTTTAAAAAATTTCGTTAAAATTGTAAACCACTTTTTATTCAATAAAAAGTCATAAAAAACAAGATCATCGCAACTAAAAAATAAAATTTTTGTTTAAATAATTTAAAAAAAATTTTTTTTTACATCATTCGATTCGGTTTTGCATTTTATTTCAAAAAGTATTAAGGTACTTTACTCGAAAATTGCATAGTTTAAGAGTTACGACTTTTTTCCCGAATTCCCATATACTCGACACACTGTGCGACGTTGCGCAATTCCTCCGCCATGATAATATCTTCCCGATCGATCGAGCGATGGCCCCCAATCTTTGGTACCCTGAATGAATATTGTTACGACGGCACGAGATGAAGTTGCCTCCCCCTGTGATATTCTGAAGATATCGCAGAGATCGACAGAAGTCGCCTGTGTCAGATCGATATTGCGGTATCCGGACAACGAGGTTGTTGATAAGAAGAAGAAAGACGTCAGGTCTAGTGTTCCTTCTCGAGAAATTTTATAATGGGTTATTTCTCATTTCTCGAGAAATTGCAGTATTTCTCGAGATATTGAAATCTCGGAAAATTCTTATGAATCTCATTTATTTTATAACATATTTTCGGAAATGAATTTTTAGTTAACTCAAATTGCATATTGCTAATCAGTCGCGTACGTATAAGCATATACAGGGTGTTCGACTACAGGTGGGAGAAAATTTAAGGGTAGGTTCTTAACGATGATATAAGACGAAAATGAAGAATAAAAAAATTGCAATTTCGGCTTCGTTATTTAGCTATTAACAACGCGACAGTCACGTATCGAGTGACAGATGCATGCATAACTTGGTTCTCATTTGGGGCCCTAGCGAGGTGAAAATGTTTAACAAATCGTTGGACAACATTGAACTCTTTGTCGAACACAAAATACACATTTGTTAGACGCGTTGTTGATTTTTAATTGTTAATAGCTAAATAACGAAGCCGAAATCGCAATTTTTTTATTCTTCATTTTCGTCTTATATCATCGTTAAGAATCACCCCTTAAATTTTCTCCCACCTGTAGTCGAACACCCTGTATACAAGCAGCATATCGTCGTCTACGTATGCATGTTTGCAATGTGATAATTTATAATAATTGTTGGAAATACTGTATCGTATTGTATATTTAATAAACATTTCTTAGTGGCAACGTTAATGTGTTCGCCGGCAAGACAGCGCCGAAGCCTCCGCAACAGTATGTTAGCGCAAAAGTTCATTTTTCAATCCGTAAAAATTGTTCCAGCAACCATTTCCGGGTGACTCAGCCGTTTCTGGAGAGCCTTGCGCTGTCTACCAACGAAGAGAAATTCTCCAAAAAATTTCGCAGCACTCGGCAGGTTAACCGATCGGTTCATGGTGTTCGGGAAGACCGGTCGCAAACAATGGGGGTTCGTCTGCCCGTTAATTGACGAATCTCTCCTCGCGGCGGCGGAATTGAATTTCCCCGGGGCTGCGGGAAAGAGTCCAACGAGGAGTTGGACGGGTACACGCGATCCCACGCGAGATAAAAGGTTAATCTAGATCGGTTTTATCGACGGATCGTTCCGTTGCGAGAGAGACAGAGAGGGAGCTCTCTGCTCGTCAAACGACCGTGAAGGCTGGCTGGCATAGTCAGAGAATACGAGTATGGAGACACACGAGGTCGAGGGCCAACCTACATATTCATTGACAGCGAGTCACTTGCTTCCGCCGCGGTCGTACGCTTCTTACTTTCAAATCGCATTTAATGCGCGCTGCGGCCGCTACAACACCACCTCTTTCTCTCTCTAAGATATTAGAAAATATGTTAGGGTAACTGCACCAGTGAATAAACGGACACCAGTCAATGAACGCTGTTGTATATTTCAACAAATTTTAACCCGCACGGCATACTAGCGATAAAATTGTGATTAAAGAGTTAAATAAATAGGAGAATATTTTTTAGTAATTTTGTTCATTCATTGGACTATCGTTGTTCAATTACTAGAATGTAGTGTTCATTGACTGGTATTTTTTATATTTTTTATTTAACGATTAATGAAGAAAAATAATAATTTCATTTGATTATTGTTCATTCATTTTTGACAAACGAAGTATAGGGAGCCATTTGGCATATATGAGATTTCTTTAATTCACACATTTTTTTTACATGAAATATCTTCTTGAACAATTTCTTAAATGTTCATTCACTGGTGCAGTTACCCTACCGCAGTATTTAACAAATAGGCTAAGAATAGTAGCCGAGGGAAGTGTAATGCAAACAAGACAAGCTGGGAATATTGTAGTTGAATTTCGTAGAACGAGAAGTGCCCAAAAAAGTTTATTTTATGAAGGAATATTAATGTACAATGCACCACCAGAAGAAGTAAAGCGATGTGAACATTCAAGAGAAGGCTAAGGGAATTCGTTATAACAAATGTAAACTAATGTATTATAAATGTAGATCAAAGTAGCTGAGAAAGCTCATAAATAACCAATCAATCTCTCTCTCTCTTCTTGCCTCGAATTCGATCAAGCCGATCGACTGGTCAAAGGTGATTTCCTTGGGAACCTCCGAACCTCGATGTTGCTTCCGTTTCTCGTCAATTAGAACAATCGGAGGATCTTCTATCTTGATTTTGAAACCTCTGGTCGCACCTCGAGTTTTTTACTCTTTCAATATGTTATTTACCGGAAGTAGATTGGAATTAAAATTATTATTGCCACTGAAGGATCTATTAAAAAATCCTTATCCATCCACTTACCCTCACAATGTGAAAGATTACGTTGAATGCCACTGCCCATAAAAACCACATATAATGACGGCTTAAGAAAGAGTAAAATAAACATCATCTAGAGATAAAATGTCCGAAGATTTTGATTTTGGCGAAAGGACAGCGACCAGGGAGTCGAGAAAGCTTCTGGGTAAGCAATTTCCAGAAAGTTCGCGGAATAATCTCCCGCAAGGCTATCAGGGGACACTGTTCATTAAATTCCCGATGGGCAGATGGAGCAGTGGTTCGTATATAAATTGATCGTAATCGCGGGGCCTCTGGAACCTGTTGCACTTCCCTAGCATCGATTAAACCGAACCGGGACCATTTATCATTCCCGTGGACTCGTTCCCTTCTCGGGGACTCATGTAAATTTCAGATCATTCGGGACAAAAGCGAGTTACTTTGGAGACAGCGATCGACTTTCTTCGAGCTGGAACACAGGGCAACGTTGCTCCTGCTGCCCGAGCTCGAAATTAATTTATCACGTGGCGAGTGTCATAAATATTATTCCTTAACTTTAATCGATTTCTCTAATTCCTCTCGAGCAGTTCATTCTTTCACGTTGATCAATTTGTCGGTCGCTTCGGTGACGAGCTGTATCGAATGGCATAAATCGTTCTCTTTGATTATCGTTTAATATTTAAATGAGCCTTGAGCCTTTAGCAGCAACAACAATGTTCCAGCGAGGTGAGTATTAACTGTGTCGCACAAGTTACTAAAATGTAGTCTCAACAAAAGCAAACGAGTGGGTTTTATGAACATTTCCTCCTTATTTTCAATCATTGAAAATTGTATAATATATATAAAATTTGTTTTACAGACGCAATTCGAATAAATCTTGTGAAATTATTTGACTATTTGTAAAATTGCTTTTTGTTTAATCAGTATTAAGGATTGAACCGTTGCGCCGAAAACATTCAACTTCAGTTATTGTGAATATTAACCCTTTGCACTCGGCACTATACAGGGTGTCCCAAAATTCCTTCAGCATCCGGAAATGAGAGGTTCCTTAAATCATTTGCAGAAACATTTCTCTTTGCAAAAATGTCGTCCGCGACTTTGTTTAGAAGTTATTAACGAAAAATACGGACCAATCAGAGCGCGGCTACAGCGAACAGAGTCCGACATAAGGACGGGTCCCATTTAACGCAGTGTTGCCGTTGGTCGAGCCAGAATCAATCCGCTGTAGCCGCACTCTGATTGGTCCTGGTTTTTCGTTAATAAATCTTAAACAAAGCTGCGTACACTATTTTTATAAAGGAAAATATCGCTTCAAATAATCTCAGGAACCTCCCATTTCTGGATGTTAAAAGAATTTCGGGACACCCTGTATATTTCAACTCGAAAACGAAACATTCTTTGAAATCGTTGAAATTCACTCGTACAAAAATAATGTAAAAGATATTTTGAACAATGATACAGCGAATTTATGTCGCCTCTCGAGTGCAAAGGAATAAATCAAATTTGTCCACGAATACAGAACTTGTTTAGGAAGTTTCACTGAGTCAACAGATTCCATTTTCACAGCATCAACCCTGAGGAATCACTTTTTCTATGATGACCAGAAGGCCGAGTTAGAAACAAGTTAGAATCTCTCGTCCGATTGTTCCAGCGATTTCCCCAAAGGTAACACGTTAGATCAAAGATGGTAGCGAAACCAATAGGTCACCCCCTCTCACACCTGACTGAAGAAGGCAGTCCGTCATGCCCAAAGTCTGCGTCCTTCGCAACGGCCTACATACTGCTGTTTCGCGCGTAACAGGGCACGCTGGTAAAACTGCATAAATCACTGGGAAGACAAGGAGTAGGAAACGAGAACGTGGCTGGTGGTGAACAGTGATTTACCATTCTCTAAGGTCAAAGAAACAAGGACTTTAGTCGAATCCCCTGGAAACCAACCGGAAAGCCATAACCCAACATGCAGTTCCCAAAAATTCAATCAAAATGGAGGCTTCTCGATCATTATACTACTCGAGAACCGAGTCCTTGTAATTTTCAATACAACGAACAGTTTACAGTGGCTGTAGATATATGTTTTTCTTCGAAGCTCCCTTTCAATTTCCTTCCAATCCTTGTATCAGGATCATATTTTATTTTATACGATCTTATTTTATAAGACAATACAGGTTGCTCTTGGATTGATTAATAACTAGCTGACTCGATAAATATTGTCTTGTCTCAATTTCAATAAATTTGTTTGTGATCTTTTTTTAAAAATATATTATCCAAATCGGTCCAGCCGTTCTCAAGTTCTCAGCATTTAATTTTTATTTATGTAGATAGATAAACCTACCATCGTGCCTGTAACAACGGAGGCAGAGGAATATTTCGAGTTCCCTTCGATCGATTCTCGAGAAACCATTTCTTCAGCCCCACGTTTCCCCCACGCTCGGCACTTTCCACGTATTATCAGGCCATTAATACCGAAGAGATAGGGTGTTTACGCGGTGTTTCGCGACGAACCGTGACACCCCCGCCGCTCTTGACGATCGACAAACTCGCGGCGATAACCTCCGTGGATCCCGATTCTACGGAACTTCTACTCGTGCCGTGGTATTTATAAACCTGATTCATTTCCCTGCTGCTACGCGACACTAAGTACTGTCTGGTTGCTATGCAGCGAAGATTGCTCTCATCAATCCTGAACTAGCCCCGTGATTGGAGTTTCTCTAGGAGATTTGGCTACAGTGGATCTTCGATCCTGATTCTATCAGAAGCTTCGCACTTCTGCTTAGAGATAAAAGATCTAGGTGCGAGTTGATCTGTGCTTAGTGAATCAGATAATAGAAGGATGGGGTCTAGAATTTAGGAATTCAGAAATATAGGACTTGAAATTTAGCAGTTAGGAAAATATAGCCTAGAATTTAGGAGGATGTGGTCTAGCACTTGGAGTGTTAGAAAGATCGAGCGTAGAATTTAGGAAGTCAGAAAAATGGGGTGTAGGATCCAGAAATTCAGTAATATTCGACTTGAAATTTAGCAGTTAGGAAAATATAGCCTAGAATTTAGGAGGATGTGGTCTAGCACTTGGAGTGTTAGAAAGATCGAGTCTAGAATTTGGGAAGTCAGAAAAATGGGGTCTAGGATCCAGAAATTCAGTAATATTCGACTTGAATTTGGGCAGTTAGGAAAATAGAGCCTAGAATTTAGGAGGGTGGGATTTAGAACTTGGAAAGTTAGAAAGATCGAGCCTAGAATTTGGAAAGTCAGAAAAATGGGGTCTAGGATCCAGAAATTCAGTGATATTCGACTTGAATTTTGGCAGTTAGGAAAATAGAGCCTAGAATTTAGGAGGATGGGGTCTAGCACTTGGAAAGTTAGAAAGGTCGAGCCTAGAATTTAGGAAGTCAGAAAAATGGGGTCTAGGATCCAGAAATTCAGTAATATTCGACTTGAATTTTGGCAGTTAGGAAAATAGAGCCTAGAATTTAAGAGACTGGAGTCTAGCACTTGGAGTGTTAAAAAGATCGAGCCTAGAATTTAGGAAGTCAGAAAAATGGGGTCCAGGATCCAGAAATTCAGTAATATTCAACTTGAATTTGGGCAGTTAGGAAAATAGAGCCTAGAATTTAAGAGGATGGAGTCTAGGACTTGGAAAGTTAGAAAGATCGAGCCTAGAATTTGGGAAGTCAGAAAAATGAGGTCCAGGATCCAGAAATTCAGTAATATTCAACTTGAATTTGGGCAGTTAGGAAAATAGAGCCTAGAATTTAAGAGGGTGGGGTCTAGCACTTGGAAAGTTAAAAGGATCAAACCTAGAATTTAGGAAGTTAGGAAGATGGGGTCTAGAATCCTGGAATTTGAAAATATAGAACTTGAAATTCAGGAGTTAGGAAAATAGATCCTAGAATTTAGGAGGATGGGGTCTAGGACTTAGGTTAGAAGTTAGGAATATATGACCTAGAATTTAAGAGGGCCAGGTCTGAGTGCATCTAAGGAATATAGGAAAGGTCTTCTATTGCGAGGTCCCCAACTCAGGTATTACCGGAGGTCTTGATCTGCAAGGCTCGCTGCCTTCACAAGCCCCACTACGAGTTTATTCGCCGTGGCAGCAGTCTAAAGGCGCGACAGAACGATTGAAAAGTTGGACGTGCTGGAACGAGCTGTGGAAGACCGTAGAAACATTCGTGGGGCTACCTACACGAGCGGGCCCCGAGGGACCGACCGGTCTGGCCATATTAGTCCACGGAGGCCACAAGAAGGTTGACGTCACCAAGGGTCGCGTTCTCTCCTGCAGCGTCGACGCAACGACGTCCTAGACGTTGCCTATCGAGCATGGTGACACCATGTGTCACCTGGTCTGGCAAACCGTTCGGTAACAAGTCCCTCATGCGCTACATATGATTCGAGGAAAAACTAACTTCCAAACAGGACCTTGCCGATTTTTGTAATGTTTGCAGGAACTTTTAAAGGAGTTTTATACATAAATATGTGTTAATTCGTTTAATTCCGAATGGAACCTGACGCTCGCGGCCGAAAGCTACTTTTTAAAAACGAACATCGGTTGTCATCAGTGTCGTATTACCCTATGTGCAACTTGGGCAGACACCCGGGGCCCCGAACACAAACCAACATCCAAGATCCAAATTCTACGTTTTTCTCATAAAAAATTTCAAATGTGCCTCGAAATTCTATTTTACTCAGGGGCCCCAACTAGTCGTAACGCGGCACTGGTTGTCATTAACAAATCGATCGTCGACTCGTAATGACGACCAGCACCAACCGATCAGCTGGTCGTCGACGATCGATCGGCATCAACACAGCGAAACATTTAAATCTTCCTTTTTGTCGATCGTATATTTTTTTTTTTTTTTTTATATTGTTTATTTATTAAGGTCGCATTAACATCTAGGTCATTAGCGACCACTTAGGTATATAAGTATATAATCATAAGTACAATGTTACGTTATCGCAATAATACATGAGTGTAGGTATAATTAGATTTTGTGGTATAGGCCTACATTTTTGAGAAATGTAAGGACATTTGCAATTGTTTTTTGATCGTTGAGGCATTCACTCAGGCTTGTTGGGATGTTCAGGGCTTGTCTTTGTGTTTGGAAGGCTGGGCATTCGAGAAGGATATGTTCTATAGAAATTGGTATGTTACACATGTGGCAAAATGTTGCGGGGTTTTTTGTGATCTTATGAAGGTGTGTAATATTTGAGTGGCCGATTCTAAGTCGCGTAGAGATTATTTGGTCTCTCCTGTGGGTAATGTTAGGAGAGTTATTATTGTAAATATCTTTTCTTATTCTAAATAGTTTGGCAGGGGGGAATCTAGTCCATTTTTTATTCCAACTATTTTGGATTCTTAGTTTGATCTCTCTAGTTAAGTCATTGGGCGAGACTGGAAAATTTTGAGGTGGTGCTTTTGTGGCTTCTTTAGCAATTTTGTCGGCCTTTTCGTTTCCTGTGATTCCTATATGGGACGGGATCCAGGCAAGTACAATATCTTTATTATTTTTGTATAGAGTCGAGATTAAATAGAATATATTTTGTATTACTGGTTCTCTGTTATCATGATTTGCCAGACAAGAAATAACACTCAGAGAGTCAGAAAAAATTAAAATTTTGCGGTAAGAAGAATTTATGGTAAGCTCTAGAGCCGATTTAATAGCAAACGCTTCACTGTAGAAGATGGAGCATAAGTTGTGGAGGTTATATAGTATATTTTTATCGGGAAGGATAACTGCACGATCGTATATTTGTTAAACGCCGATGACATCAATATACTTTGTTAAACATTTAAATATAATATCTACATGTTTCACGGTCTTCTCCCCCTGAAAGTAAGTTAGCAGAAAGTTCCTGCGCCAAAGAATCTCGCCTCTCGCTCTCGAGTTTCTACAAAGCCGATCTCGGCGAGAACGATTCCGAATGCAGCGACAACCGATTTAATAAGCAGTTACGTGGAACTGGGAGCAATTAGTGCTCCTCAGCATCGAAATGCAGGGCGAACGGTATTCCGAGGGAACGAACCTGGCCGCGAGGAATTTCTCGGGCGACTTCCGGCTGCTCGCAACCAAGTTACCTGGACGTGACCAGCCGGTTAAGTCTGTCGGGTGCGTGGTCGGCCGCGAAGATCGCCACCTGTCCCTCATCATTGTTGCACAATATTGTTCTCCTACACGTTGCACGTAATCACGCTGAACGATCTTGAAAGATATATAAAGATGTAGCTTCGCGACAGTATCGGCACGCTACACGAAGTCGCTTTTCTCTCCCGGAGGCTGACTCGATGGCTCGCCGCAGCGGGATGAATAGCAATCGAGATGTTTCGAAGTTACAAGTGTTTAGAGACGCGCAAGAAGGCGGCTCGCCGATCGAGTGCCTCGAAGAGAGAGAGAGACGAAGAGAACTCCTCGACCTTTGAGAAAGGTGTCGCGCATTGAAACGCAGCCAGAATCTAATTTCCATCGGGCCGCGCGAGAACGAGCTGCGTTACGCTGCAAAAACACTCACGCGTGCCCGTCATTGTATTCCGCTCGACGAGATTTCCATTCTCTTTGTCCGCGAGTTTCCATTTACATTTTCCCGCCTGGCAACAAAAACGAAGCGAAACCCGGAAATTGTTGGACACCGATTCGAGCGAATCTCGCACTATCATCTTGCTCTTGATTCAATCGAATCGTTCGTGAACGAAGACGCTTACGGTTGACGACTAAATTTTCTGCTGTCTTCGTTTTCAACTCTTTTGATAATTGATCGAAATATAAATATAAATTGTGTCACTCTAAAATTTTGAACCGATTAACTGATATTAGCACAGATTACTAAAATCTTAATGCGAAATAAATTAAAAATGAAATTATTAGAAATTAGTGTAATAAATTAATTATTTATAATTATAATTAAATTTTAATAAATTAAATTAGAAATGGAGACGTATTTCTCCTTGTAACGATTTTAATAGATTGAGAAGAACATAACGAGGTCGTCAAAATGTTTATTCCGCAGCCTGTTAATTTTCAGTGATTTTTTATTCAGAATAGGAAGAAACAAATATTGGACGGTGTAATTTGGGGAAGAGTCTGACAAGCGTCGAAGAATTTTTGATTGCCGGTCGCGTGTTAAAGTGTGTCGACAGAGAGCGAGGGAAAAAGGAAACGAAACGGCGACGTCGAGGTACGTCGAGGAAGAACGATATCATTAATATTAATGGGACGAACGTACGATCGAATTATGTATACGAGTTATACATACGGGCTTGTTTATTCTCCGGCGTGTCTAACGAATCGATTCGTTGGGTCTTTCTGGCCGGGTTCCCCGCGCGAGAGGCTGGTTAAACATTCGCCGGGTAAACGAGAATACCCGATTCTACGGGATATTAGTCACTCGGAAGGGTTCCTGTTGCGAGGCAGCCTCTGTTTCTGAAGCAGTTAAACAGAGGTCCCAGTGAATGATGACCCCCTGGCCCGGCCACTCGAACCAATCATCGTGTTATTGTGCCAGGGTGTATAGTCATGGAAATGTTCGGAGCCGTTCCTACTCTCCTTCGTTTAATGACGAATTGAAAGCGAAAATTTTCACGAGTAGAATCGGTACTGAATTAAAGATGTCTGACAAACTTTATTTGGAAAGGTTGGGTTTTGGGGACTGGAATTTAGTGAAGGGTGGTTGCGTTGGTGACACGGTAAATTAGGGAGGTTAAACGATGGCTTCTGAGTTGTGGGGTCGACTTATGCAGGACGTAGCGCAGTGTAAGATGGACCTCTGCAATACGTCAACTTCAGAAAAATTCTATGGTGCTCCTTCGCGTAACTTCCAAAACACATGGTTATTGATTAATCCAGCACAGAATAGCAATTTGTAGATTTCTTCAGCGAAGTTGAAGTGCTTAACATTACCAAGAGAGATCCATCATCAAGGATGGTTCTGTAAAATATGTGAACTTCAGAAAAAATTCTATGGTACCCCTTCTTGTAAGTTCCAAAGCACGTGGTTATTGATTAAACCAGCACCGAACAGCAAATTATAGTAGTAGTAGTATAATCTTTATTCTTAAATGTATGCCTTTCGACTTTACATTTTCTTTCTTCATCCTTCATTTCTGCATTCCTTGATATTACATTTTGTTAATTTTCCTGTCCTCTTACATTAATAATTATTTACAATGTCTTCTACCCTATTTTATTCTTCCACTCCTCTCTTTCTCTATTTTCTCTTAACATCTTACCCCAACTTGAGTCTATTCCCTTTTCATCGAGGATTTCTTCTAGTTTTCCTTCTGCTTCCTCAATTTCCTTGCACCTCGCCATTAGGTGTTCTAACGTCTCCTCCTCTCCTCTACACATCCTACAATAGCAAATTATAGATTTCTTCAGCGAAGTTGAAGTGCCTAACACTACCAAGAGAGATTCATTATCGTTTCTTTTCACACTCGGTCGATAGCTACCCGAAAAGGCCGCGGCTTTGCTGAGGCAATCGTAAGTTCGCGCGTCTCTGGTATTAATTTCTTAGAAACGTTCATATCTCATGTCAATGAAAGTGGATTGGGAGAGAGAGATAGAGAGGCAGACAGAGGGTGAGAGAGAGGGAAAAAAAGGGAAACGAAAACGAAGGCATCCGCCAGTTCTCTCGCGGACCACGCTACCGGTCTGGCGAGTCGAGGAGACGCTGCATAAGGAGCTGAGGAGAGAGGTTCGAGGCTTCTGGTACACGACGCGTGTATCTCCGACGCGAAATCTTCCACCGAGGAGAGAACCCGATAACTCTACGACCATCAATTGCGGAGGAATATTCATGGACGTCGTTTCGCCATCAAACTCGGCACGATCAGTCACCCGTGAAACCTCTCAAACTAATTGACGCTAATAGCGACGGATATTTGACTAGAAAATTTCCAGAATCGATCGTGAACATTCCGATCGGAGAGTTTAACGAAAGATTCGAAAGCAGTCTTCGCCATTTTGAGACGCCGGGGGTTGGTCCGGACGAGGATGCTGTGCCGAAATGGTCCATAGAATCTGCAAGGGGGAAGTAGAACGCTCTGATTGGAGCCACATCCCTCTCACAGGGGTTGCTTCTCTCCAGGCTGTGACGAGCAAAATGGCCCCCGTCTTCCCAAAAATGGAGCAGTCCAAAATACCTTTGCGATTTATCTTAATACTTTAAGCAGATTCAGATTTCTAAAATGTTTCTTTCAACTTCTTCACTGTACGAATCTAATCGTAATTAGATATTGGAAGCGACCGAAAGCGATTTTATGAATTTAAGACATAAATTAATCTGCGTAATTTCAAAGGGTACAAATGCTTTCCAACCTATAAGACACGTTAAGAAAGAACATTAATTTCTATTTCACTCGAGTATGTCTCGATTCAAGCAGACAATTTGTGTTTTGCATGACAAATTCAATTAAGAGAGTGTCTATAGCTTCGATAAATCCTCCCCTACACGTTGAAGGTTCGCCATATTCCACCCCGGGTGAAGATAGCGAAAGGATGCAGTGGGGTAGGGAATCTGGCAATGCAGGAGTGCATTGGTCGTGATCGGCGAAAGGTGTGAAAGAAACTCGCCGAAACCTGTTCGAAAGAAGTTTCGAATCGGAGAACAGGGTTAATCGGAAAGAGAGGAATTACTCGTCGCGGAGCCTGTGGGAGAGGGTGTAGATGCGGGGGTTAGGCGCAGAGGTGAAAAGAGAGATCCAGCGACGACTGCGCAGGATTTCTCTCCCGATGCGGTGTCGTTGGCGTGTCGACCAACCCTCGTCCGAGCCTGAAAGGGGTGGCGGAGGGTGCGGCCTCGTAATCAATACCATACCGGTGCCGGCTGGCTCGTTCCTCCCGTTCTTTCCCCCGGCCACGCGAAATCCTGCAGGCGGTGGCGGTGCGGCGGCGACCACGAATTTTTCTTGTCGTCACCCGACCCCACCCCCGGTGGACGCCACCCTTATCGGCTTTTGTCGTCGCGACGCTGCCGTGACGGCCAGCTCCCTCTCTCACCCCCTTTTCCACCTTCCTTTCTCTCCCTCCGGAGCCCTTCACGGCCGCCCGTAAATTTCGAATCGCCTAAGCCGACGCGCCGCGCCGTGCGTTTCGTTAACCCTGTTATTCGACGGTCATCGACGCGGGGGTGGCTCGAGAACGCAAAAAGGTGCTCCCGCGAGCAACGAGGGGCGATCGCGTTACACACCTTCGAGCTTTCCTCTGGCTCCTTGTAACCCGCTGAAAGCTCTTTCCACCCGGGGCCGTGCGAGACTCTAATGGCTTTTTAACGGGTAATCTAGTCAGGGCCGGCAATCTGGGGGATGCGACGGATGCCATGCATCGGGGCCCCGCGAATGAGGGGGCCGCAACATGATCGATAACGAAAATAGTGTACTCTTGCAATAAACAAATTTAAGGCCCCAAATGGTTCCTTGGACCCGAGCTTCTTTGTAGAGAAGGCCGACACTGAGTCTAGTCCAGGGGCGGCAAACTTCTTTTTCAAAGAACGCCTTCTTAAGCAGTGTTCACACCGAAGCAACGTCGAGCATCCTTCTGTTGCCTTCTACTCTATAAAAATGGAAGGAAGCAACAAGAGGCGACAGAAAGTTACTCGATATTGTTTCGGTGTGGAATCTGCTTACAAGCATCGAACTACGTGGAACATTTCTGGATTTTTCGAATCGACGCACAGACTGATATTTGACCGATCTAGCTGGCCAAAAGTCAAATTCCTAGAACTACCCCTAGGTAAAAAATATTATATTATTGGGAGAGCCAGGTAGTTCCTCGAACCAATCCCATTGTTCATAACGCATAAATTGTATTTTTAAAGCAATGTAAGCATAATTTAATAAAACATGATAAATTTAATCAGTCTTAAGCAATGACAAATTTTGACCAGCTAGATCGACCAAATACCTGTCTGTGCGACGGTGGAATATATTTTGTTTTAGGGAGAGTTCGAGAATACGGTCGAGGCATTCTCGGAGAGAGCCTTTAATTGCGTAAATGATTCTCACGGGATGATTGTAATTACACGGTGCGCATTCCTTGGCCGTGGCTCAGAGGGGGCGGCCACCAGCGTAAACGTAGATGCGTGAGAGTGCGTACACGCGAAACTCGGCCGCGTGTTGCTTAAATCATTAATTAGTGCCGCACGCGCTACGATGCGCACTGTTCGGGACTAGAGTTTCGTGCAAGCAACCGACGCATAAATACGCCCGCGATGATTAATCGTCGAATAATTCTGCGATCTCGATGATTCGACTTGATCCGAGCACTGCTTCAGCACTTTTCCTTTCATTGTTTTCTTCATCAATTTCTTGGTTTTCTGTGTTTATATTGTATAAACTAAACTAATTTAGGAGACTGTGCTTCTTGTGGGTTCTGGAGTAAGTGGCGCGCAGTTCTTTTTATTTGGGGTATCCTTTACATGGGATAAACCGAAAAATACCGGCATTTATTTCAGTTTCTGTAGATCATTTTATTCTTCTCAAGGTAATGTCTGGTCGCTTTCACTGAACTTAATAAAATAATTAAAATTTTGTTTACAAAGTATTATTTCTTAAGTACATTTGTGATGTGATCCCGAAAATTAATAGAATGCAATTTTCTAAATTTAATTTAATTACGAAAAGTCCAAACGGAATGTTCAATGTCAGTTACCGGTGACTGACAGTTACTATTTTTATTGATCAAAAATCGTAACATGGTATGAAACTCATAAGTTACAACTTCATACGTTTCGAATAGTTTGAAATTTCGAAGTTCCCTTCGTCCCTTCGAAGACTTCGAAGCTTCGGAAAAGTTGCAGCCCTAGTTGCTAGGCTTCCGATAGGTGAAACGTTAATATCGATCTCCGATCCCGCGAATAATTAAAATCGTAATGCCGTGTTCACACGATTATGAAAATAGCTATTGCGTGTCTGGCGAAATTATCGCGTATTAAATTTCAATATTTATTTTGTTTACGCTTCGAGAACGGGAGTAGGAGCTAATTGTACCATAAACAATCTGAAGTCGTGCCGTTGCCAAATAAACGTCGCGAAATCGTTCGAAATCCGCGACGAGCCGTTCTCATGCAAGCGGAAAAAATATGTCGCGGCGTCAGCAACGGAGCTTCGGGTATTTTCGAACCCGTCGACTTTGCCAGCCCCAAAATTTTCAAATTCTTTTACGTCGTCGCGGTTTTCGCGGAGGCGTCGGAAGTCAGACCTCGAAGTCTTCTTCCGTTTGTTCACGGTGTCAGGAGATTTTTGTTATATCGACGATTCGCTCGTCGATTTGCATTAATGACGCTCTCAAGGCGATCTTCAATGCACATTCAAATGCGTTTCGCAGCTCGACTACGCGCAATACTTTGCGACGCATCCTCGCGGTTATTTCCATGCGGAAAGTGCGCCATGCTCGAGTTGCATTACCATTGTGCAACGTGTCGAATCAGAATTGGAATCGCTGGTTTCAGTTTCGATTCAGAATTTTATTTAGTAACTGCAGAAGAATTTTCATTTCGTAATTATGCGGTTGCACAATCCGCTGGCGCCGACTGTAAACAACATACCAGAACGGTGACGAGGAGCCATGCTCTCGAGGGTATTGACCGATCAATTATTGCGGTGAAAAGAAGTTTCCATTTCTTCCGTTGATTTAATTAACAAATTTAACGATCCATTATTTTATTCTATGTATTTTTTCGAAATAATTTTGTTGAATCGGTATGAATGATTCGATTTTGAAGAATCAGATGACAAAGGAGTGGTCACGTGCATTTATTTTACACCCATCGGTTCTTAATTAATTATAAAAATTATTACAATAACTACAAGTCTCGACGCAAATGATTCTTGCCGTTCTGGTCGCAATGTACAATTTAAATTCGGTACGAATCATCTGCTTCATAAAATCTGAAAATAGCGCCACTGTACGTTGTGGCAAAACGGCCAAGCTTGTCGCTGATTTGTTTCCATTTTATATGAAGATAATGTAGATTTCTGATGTAGATATGAAGATAGTGTAGATTTCTTTGATAAATTTGTTATAATTGATTGTCAACATTTATTTTGTTTTTGAAATTGTGGAGGATAGAATAGTTCTCAAAATAAAATGGAGTATTACTTCTTTGATCATTAACAGAAAACTACATTATCTACATATCTACATCAGAAATCTACATTATCTTCATATCTACATCGGTAATCTACATTATCTTCATATCCACATCCTCCACATTACTTTTCTCTGAGTTTTAACAATATTTTTTAAATATCAAATCTACAAATTTTATTTTATTTTTTTCTTTTAGTCCAGGATAAGTTTTACATTATCTTTTATCGGGAAATGAAGGACAATCCGCAATTCCTTCTGTGGATGATAGAATAGTTCTCAAAATAAAATGACGTGTTACTTCTTTGAACATTTATTTATTAATTTATTAATTTATTAACATTTACAGAAATCTAAATTATCTTCATATCTACATCCGCCACATCACCGACGAGAAGACTGCCAGTGCCCGTGCTATTCAGCGTTACCGAAAAGTGGGCGAAATGGGCACAGGGACAACGTGGAAATTACAATGATCTGAAAGTGCATCATAATAAGTGATCATAAAAGTGCAGATAATTTCTTTTATGTTTATGTATGTATATGCATTAGAATATAAGTTATGTACGTTTACAATATCAACATTTTGTGTATGAAATTACAATGATCAAATAAAAACAATGTCATAAAGAACCGCTTATATTTATTGCACCGCCTACTCTTCCCGAATGTCGGATTCCATGATGAGTTATACTACTGAAATTCCGGATACCTCCTTCGATATCATGTTCTCCTAATACAAAGTTCAATTTTCGAGGTTTTCGAAATTTTTCGACTATGTATTAGGAAAACATGATGTCGAAGGAGGTATCCGAAATTCAGTAGTACAAGTCAACGACAAGTCAGACGCTCGAAAATTTTCGAAAATTCAGTAGTATAACTCAACGACAAGTCAGACGTTCGAAATATCCGAAAAATTCTCGAAACTCTCGAAAATTGAACTTTGTATTAGGAGAACATGATGTCGAAGGAGGTATCCGAGATTCAGTAGTACAAGTCAACGACAAGTCAGAAGCTCGGTAATTTTCGAAAATTCAGTAGTATAACTCAACGACAAGTCAGACGTTCGAAATATGCGAAAAATTCTCGAAACTCTCGAAAATTGAACTTTGTATTAGGAGAACATGATGTCGAAGGAGGTATCCGAGATTCAGTAGTACAAGTCAACGACAAGTCAGACGCTCGAAAAATTTCTGAGATTCAGTAGTACAACTCAACGATAAGTCAGACGTTCGAGATATCCGAAAATTTTTCGAAAATCTCGAAAATTGAACTTTGTATTAGGAGAGCATGATGTCGAAGGAGGTATCCGAGATTCAGTAGTACAAGTCAACGACAAGTCAGACGCTCGAAAAATTTCTGAGATTCAGTAGTACAACTCAACGATAAGTCAGACGTTCGAGATATCCGAAAATTTTTCGAAAATCTCGAAAATTGAACTTTATATTAGGAGAGCATGATGTCGAAGGAGGTATCCGAGATTCAGTAGTACAAGTCAACGACAAGTCAGAAGCTCGAAAAATTTCTGAGATTCAGTAGTACAACTCAACGATAAGACAGACGTTCAAAAATTTCCGAAAATTTTTCGCAAATTGCAAACTCATATTTTTTTATTACAAAACTTAAAATTTGTCGAATTAAAATAATCTTGCATAACTTAAAATATTCGACAATTTAAAGTAATTCTACTATCGTATATTCGTTCAATTTTCTCTACCCCTTCGAGAGGCAACCCGCTCGTCAATTTTCTGTACCCCTTTGGAAGGCAACCCGCTCGTCAATTTTCTGTACCCCTTCGAGAGGCAACCCGCTCGTCAATTTTATGTACCCCTTCGGAAGGCAACCCGCTCGACAAGTTTCTGTACCCCTTCGGAAGGCAACCCGCTCGACAAGTTTCCGTACCCCTTCGGAAGGCAACCCGCTCGTCAATTTTCTAATACCCCTTCGAGAGGCAACCCGCTCGTCAATTTTCTCTACCCCTACGGAAGGCAACCCGCTCGTCAATTTTCTCTACCCCTACGGAAGGCAACCCGCTCGACAAGTTTCCGTACCCCTTCGGAAGGCAACCCGCTCGTCAATTTTCTGTACCCCTTTGGAAGGCAACCCGCTCGACAATTTTCTGTACCCCATCAGAAGGCAACCCGCTCGACAATTTTCTAATACCCCTTCGGAAGGCAACCCGCTCGTCAATTTTCTAATACCCCTTCGGAAGGCAACCCGCTCGACAATTTTCTGTACCCCATCGGAAGGCAACCCGCTCGACAATTTTCTAATACCCCTTCGGAAGGCAACCCGCTCGACAATTTTCTAATACCCCTTCGGAAGGCAACCCGCTCGACAATTTTCTAATACCCCTTCGGAAGGCAACCCGCTCGACAATTTTCTAATACCCCTTCGGAAGGCAACCCGCTCGACAATTTTCTAATACCCCTTCGGAAAGCAACCCGCTCGTCAATTTTCTAATACCCCTTCGGAAGGCAACCCGCTCGACAATTTTCTAATACCCCTTCGGAAGGCAACCCGCTCGACAATTTTCTAATACCCCTTCGGAAGGCAACCCGCTCGACAATTTTCTCGACCCCTACGGAAGGCAACCCGCTCGTCAATTTTCTGTTCAATGTGTATAACAACTCCTTCCGCCCCCTTGACAGGGACATCTGCAAAAAAGATTTTCCATAAATTACAATTTACAAAAAAAAAACAGTATTTCATTGGTGTTACGGATTTCCATTTTACCGATAATATGAAACCGATTAATTATAAATTATGGAAAATAAACAGGAATCGACATCAGCGGAGAATGAAATTATAAATTGTTTACATTTATCGACGATTCCTATTACTGATAAAAAGGCAACAACCATTCCCGTGGGAAAATCGATAGATGGCGGGCAGGTTTGAACGAGTGTCGCGGCTCTGCTCGTCAGAGTTTTTATTTCCACGATCGAGCTGGAGACAGGATCGAAATGTCAGGATTTGGACGACAGTTTTCAAGCTTGTGTAATGTCAGTGACAAGTGACGCCTTTGCGCTTCTCGCAGCGCATTCTTCGCGCGTGACGATGCCAAGGGGATAAATTATGCCACGAAAGGAGAACACGTAAGTGTCCAAACAGATTGTTCTCTAACCTCGTCAACCATTCCAAACGTTTTCTCTAAATTGTCTCACATCTGATGTTTCGGATGAATAAAATATAGATCCACAGAGAAAAGAAGGAACGTGAAAATTTAGCATTTCTATTGTAATTAGTAGACAGCAAGTTTTATGCATTTATGACAGAAATGAGTAACTGTAATTTAAGACAGTAAAAACATTAGAAGAATTGGAACACATATTAATTTTCTATTTCATTCCAGTTTGTTGCAATTCAGATAGACAAGTTTCATTTCACGTAAGGATCCGCTGTCTAGTAATCAGCAAATTACATTGAAATTTTAAACATGTTACACTTAAAATATCTTATAAATGTATTTTCAGCAAAGCGAAAACATGGGAGCGAGACAGAAGAAAGCGTATGAACACTTACTTCAAAACCTTAGCAGATCTTCTGCCGCCGCACCAGGACGATCGCAAACGCAACAAAGTCGACATCCTGATCCATGCATCAAAGTACATCAAAGACCTCCATAGCCGCACAGAGGAATTGTTCTCTGCTCATGCTTCGGAAGCACACAGTAAGAGATACATAGTTAACGGTTATAGACGAGATAGTATTTAGGTTGCGCTATTTCAAATGTCTCTAATATATTGTTATTGATTTGCAGAGGAAGAATTGGCTCGTCTGAAAAAGCTTGTTACCCAGCTGTTCTCTCGCACACAGTTGTTGTCTACATTGTTGCGAGAGGCTGGGATCACTGTACCTGCAGAACCAGCCCTTGAAAAGATTTCTCCTCTAAAATGGTCGAATAAAATTAATGTAGACGATGCAGAGAAGTACTTCGATAAGCTAGAAGAAAGTAAGATTAAAGGTTCTCTCAAGAAGATTCCCTTCTCGAGGGAAGTCTAAGTATACGGAACATTTTGTTTCAGTTAAAAGCTCTGAGAACAAGAAGAAAAAGTCCACAGAGCTTAAAGTGCCTTCTAAGAGAAAATCTGTGAATTCTTCTCAGTCATCTACGAAAAAGTTGGCAGAGAATAGTGATATTTCTAAGGATGTGAATAGCTCGATTGAGAATCAGGAGAATCAAGTGAATTCTGCAAATAGTAAAGATGAAAGTTCAGATGCAGCAGGAATTGTATCGGAATCTGGTTCGAAAGAGTCTGGATGTTGTCAAACAAACACAAGTAAATATTGTTTCTCATTTGGGGGCTTACTTCTCAAACGTGTAATAAAAATTTACAGTTCTTTTTCTTTAGATCCTGATGCATCGGAGAATGGTCCATTAAACGTTAAAACAAATAATGGTAGGTATGAATCAATTTTGAATAAAAGAAATCAACAGATCTCACAATTATTATCCTATTTTCAGGATTACAGAAAGTAGAGTCCCAGAAGAAGTTGAAGAAAAAGGTGAAGAAGAAGGATGGAAAAAAGTGTGCAGCTCCCTGTATAAACAATTCCGTAACTAATTTAACACCGAATACTCTGATATTGTCCGGTGGAAAACTCATGCCTCTGGTAGCTCCCATGACGTCGAACATTATCGTGAACGCTCAGCAGCCGCCAACAAACCCCATAATCCTCAGCAACACGCAGCAAAATCAAATGTTTGTCATGCAACCTTTAACAAACCGTGTGCAGAACGTCTCGATTTGCAACCAGGCTTTGATCAACACTGTACAGAAGGTAACCTTGAATACCGTTCCAAGCATCCACACGAACGTGGTGGTAGAGTCACAGAATTGGGCGTCGAACGTGAAGAACATAATCAACGCGACGAAAATCGGTGGTCACAAGGGCATCCTGCCCAAGGGCAAAGAGGTTACAAAGACAACGATGGCGTACAAAGTTCCTATCCCAGCGGTCCATAAAGAGAAAACAGAGAAACCGAAAGAAACCAAAAAGGAAGAGGTCAAGTCCAAAGGGAATAAAAATCACACAAAAAGCACGAAAACTCAACAGCCCCCGGAAACAACGGACGAAAATATCGAAAAAGAAAAAACCGGCAAAAATGAGGATTCGCATTCCTCTCAGAAAGGATCCCTTAAGCGACCTTCTAGTGCAGAGGAAGGGACTGCCGACGAGCCAGTCGACAAAAAGCATAAGACGAACGAAAACGACGAGAGCCTTGTTAAAACGCTGTCCGCAACGAAAACGGACTTCGCTGTAACTTGTAAATCCATCGAGAGTCTGAGGCACGTGATAGAGAAGATAGGCGAGAACGCAGAGAGTCAGGATCATGGTTTGATAGAGTCGAATGAGAAAGAAACCGAAACCAGCACCGAGTGTCCAGTCTTGTTATATCCTCCTAGTAAAAACGTATTTAACTCTTCGAAGCCTATAAACGGTATAGAAAACAAGAAGGTCGAAACATCAGGCAGCGTGTCGCCTGTTGCTTTCTCGGAGGAGCACTTGAAGTCCAACGAAATCGTTTCAGCGGACACCGAGTTCAATCTTACAGAAGACAACGCTCTGAAAAAGTCAGGCAACAATATGGACAGTTCAAGCTCTAAATCACCTTTGACGGAGGTAGAAGAGGCTGTCCAACAATCCGTGAATTCTAAAAAGGTGAAGGAAGTGTGTAACTTGGGCACAGAGCTCGACAACCTGTTACAGGTCACACCAAAAGATCCTGAATCAGTCGAAGGAACGGCAAACCTGGAGAGTAATAAAATCATTCTAAACCTTGACACGAATATTACGACATCGTTGAAACAGGAAACAAGTGTGACGGTTCCAGCCGATACCACCACAGAATCATCAACGTTGTTGCCGGTTAGCATCGTCGAGGACGAGACTAAATTAACTAAGACATCCAAGGACGAGGTACCGAAAGCTTCACTGTCTTACAACACGGAAAACTCTTTCGTGCCAATCGGTAACAGAGCCGACGGCCTCCACTCCGATCTATCCAACGACATATTCGCTTCCCTCCAAGTTCCTTCCAGTTCCCATAACTCGGAATCTATATCCCCCACAGCAGCGTTCCTTATGGCATTCCCATTGGTGTCCTCTTTGAATGGTAAAACCGAGGTCCTAGAGGAAGATATGAAAGAGGACTTCAAGTACCACAGTCAGACTCCGCCGATGTTGTTGCAAATAGGAACAATGGAGCCTAACAGCTTCAAGATAAAAACGTCGTCGCCGCCCCATTCGATCGCCGAGAAACGATTGAAGGTGGCTTGCGAAGAGAAAAAGAGTTTAAATCCTCCTGTAAGCGAGCCAGTGGCTTCGGAGATCATCGCCTCTGTGGAGTGCAATACCGCTACCAAAGCCTTGCCCAAGGTAGTCAACGACGAGCCGCTTAGGCAACCCTACAAAATAGTACAGAGCGTGTTACCAACCTTGGAAAAGCCTGCAGCTTCTAATTCGTTCCCTCAGACAACTTTGTACTCCATTGCCAGCAAGTCGGCAAGCAATGTGACCAACACGAACACTCAGGCAGGAGGAAACAGTCAGAATCAGCTAGCGAGGAGTCTACAAAACACCATATCCACTACCGAGAACATCATATACTCAAAAATTGATACTGGATCCACTTCGGACAAGACGGATCAGGCTAGCTGTCCGGTTCAAGTGTCCACCTGCGACACCAGTGTCCGCTATTCTACTTCCCAAGATTTTCTGTCGAGTTACTCGAGCGTTGTCGACAACACTCTCACCAATCTGCAACAGAGTTCCACTGTTTGTAGCAACGGAACTATCTCTGAAGTGAATTCCGCTGGACTGGGACAGCCTGTGGTCCCTGACGCGTCGCAAGCGTCTCTGGTTTCGCAGTTGGTCAACACAACAACCACCACAATTGCTTCTTCTTCTTTGCCTTTACAGACCATGGATATCGATTACACGCCTCAAATGAAGGACAAAGAGTCTAATAGTTCTCGGGTTGATTACGAGGTCGATGCGAAGGGTGCTTTAGTTGATTCTAGTATCGTATCCAACGGCAGACTCGGTTATACCAGCCACGTTGACAGAGTTCTTCCCACGTCGTCTCAAAGCATGCAACAAGACTACGCTATACAGCCTAAGGACACGCTTCCTATTCTCTCCAGCCAGGCTATACAAACCGTCTACAACTCGCAGCCGAAGAACAGTCACGTATTAACGACTCCACAGAATACGCACAACGAGTACGTTGATCAGAATAAAAATCTGTCGCGAAAGGACTCGATATCTTACTCAACCAGTAGCGCGACTAACAGAGCTCAAAGTTATTCGAAGGATTCTGTACCCAACTCGTCCGAGAGTCATTTCCAACATAGCTACCAGAAGATGAAGGATTCGGAGCCGTCGGTGAGTAACATTGTAGACCAGGACGCGAAGTTGAATGGTATGTTGAGGTCGAAGCCGCAGGAAACGCAGGGTCTTAGACACGAGGCTAGTTACACCTCGTCGAAAAAGATAGACGTTGATCCTTTCGCTCAAACGTTCTCGTACGCCGTGAAGGATGTCATAAACACGCAGGCTGACCAGAACGTTCTCAGTCAGAACACCGAGAACATGTTTCAAGGTAAACGAGAGGATACTCAGAGCTACAGTTCCTACACCAACAAGGAAATCAAGAAGAACACCAGCTCCTCGAATCCTATCAGCAGCAAACCTCTCATTCAAAACGTTCCTGTCTCGCGTTACTCGCAGCAGCCGACTTCCTTTGTCGCTACGTCCAACTATGAACAAAGTACAGTCACTGATAATCACGCCAAGTCAACGACCACCGTTGCACACTCCTCTAACTTCAGCATCTTGTCTTGGACCACTTTGTCACCCGTCGGTGGCAGCGGTAACAACAACCTGGTACAGTTCGAGCAAGGACAAAGCCAGACGGATAACTCGGAGCAGAAAGCGATCTGCGAGAATTACAATTACGTTCCTCTACACAAGGAGAACTCCTCGAACTACACCGGTGTGCTGGCGAATGATGTTTACTCTGGTAACTCGACCGTGGCTGGTATAGATAAGACCAGAATGAAGTCTGGAATGGAACCTCAGAAGCAGACCTTCGTTGATCCTTCGAAAGCGCGAAACATTCAGACGAACGTCCAGTCGTCGGGTAAACAGAATCGCATGCAGAGTCAAAGTTCGTCAGGTAGCAACGACTACGCGAAGTTCAACGCCGAAAATAAGAACAAGTCCAAGTATAGCATAGCGTCGGAGTATATTCAGAACGAGTACTCCGGAATGGAGCAGCAGTCCCAGCAGCAGCAACATGGACCAAAGAATCATCAACCCATGCCTCAGAAGCAGGATAAAGCTGTCTATCCAATGTCTACTTACGATTCCCAAGTGAATTTCGATTTGCCAGAGGTAAGCACGCAGATGAAATACTCTGTGGATTACAGTAGCTCGAACTTCAAGTATCCGGACAAGTCGCAGCAGCAGAATCAGAACAAGTACCAGTCGTTGGTCCAGGGACAGATTCCCTCTCTTCAGCATGATAGCGTGTCGTATAATAATGATGGAAAACACGGACAACAACAGAGTACTACAAAGACCAAGAATCAACAACAACATGCTATCAGAGCTCCCGTGAACTGGATGATGCCACCAGAAATCAAGCACAACACTAACATCGCTGACATGATTTTACCACCTATTGGAAAGGAGCTCGATTTTTGCCAGAACAATCTGTTCGCTCAAACTCCGTCATACAATCAAGGCACACCGAATCAGTTTTATAATAACTACGATGTGGCGGCTCATAGCTTCCCCAATTTACCAGTGCTGCAGAGCGAACCCAAGAGGACATCGGACGTGTTTTATTCCGAGGAGCAACCGTTCCCATGGTCTCCCACTAAGACCACCGTTCACGTTGAACAGAGTCAACCGGTGAAAGGTATAGATCAGCACATTGTGCCCTCTAGTCTTCCAACTCTGGTCGGCGATTTAGACTTGGGCACTAATATTCCCGAAAAGCAGAACTTCTTATTCGGACAGGTACCGTCCAGAGTTCCGTCTGACCAGAGCAAAGACCCTAGCAAGGATAAAGAAAGCAACGTCGTCGCTGGCCGTGACTTCCATACTGTTTTAAACAGTCAGAGTATACAACATCCAGGGTCTGTTTCATCTTTCCTTTCCGTCAGTCAATTAGTGGAACACGAAAAGGCTGAGAAGTCTCACCAGCAACACCACCAACAGCATCATCATCACCCTCACCACCATCATCACTCTCATCCACACCAACAACAGCAGCAACAGCAACAACAACAACAACAAGTTAGGAAGCATCAGAGGAAGAGCAATAATACCAGTCCTAGAGGAAACAGCAAGCGACAAATGGACATCCGAAAACAGACGACAGGTAACGATCAGTTGCACCAGAGACACGAGGAGCAAAAGTCGTCGGGTCACACCTTCTCCGAGCAAGGGTATCAACAGCAACAACAACAACAGCAAAAGTATCAACAGAACAATGTTCATTGGAGAAGCAGGAATTGCAAGAGCAATTACACCGCGGAAGCGTTGATAGGAACGAATAGCAGCGTCCACGATCCAATTCAGGACAAACACGCGTCCATAAAATTCACTACTAATTATCCTCAGAACAAATTTCAAACTAGTCTACCAACTGCGGACACGGTTATGCCAATTAATTATTTTTCTAATGCGGACGACGGAAGTGGATACGGTCAAATGGTCAATCAGAACTTCAATTCGTATACGTATTCTTCCAACGCTAACATTTACCCTACTTCGAACTTTATAACTAGCATATCCAACACGCCTACCAGTTACATGATGCCTCTGCACGACAACACCGATTATATGGAAGCGAATGCTTTCCTTCTGTCGAACGTGGCAACTTCCTCGACCGTCACCTCGTCCTCTACTTCGACGGTAACTACGTCAACTTCCAACGTAAATAGCAATACGAAGAATCATCAACATTACGCTAAGCATCCACATTGCGACAAGAGGATATACTCTACCAACGCGAAGAAAGGGAAAAGGAAAGGTCCGGATGGAACCATGCAGAACTTGGAATTCTCTCTATCTGGAATTAACTCGCCACTGGAAGATTATCATCATTCCGCGACTTTCTTGCCACCACCACCGCCCCCGCACGCCAGCCCTCTTTATCAAAATCATCCGCAAGCGAACGTGTACACCAAAGCTGTAAATAGCTTGCCGCCACCGCCAGCTGTTGCTGGTCCTCAGGGTGTTCCGACCGTAGGGTCAGCTGGATTTTCAATGAATCCCAACATGCCAAGGGGAGGAATTGTCTCCAGTAATCCCATGGCCATGAGCCATCATCCATCTGGTACCAGTCTCACAAACTTCAACTTGAGCACCATATTTCCGGAGATGAACGACAAAGTATGTGGATCTGATGACAGCGTTAACCTTTTGTACTTGTACAAATATTAACTAGTTTTGTTAAGGGAGATGCAAGTACAGTATTTCCTTGGAGAGTGAACAAACTTTGGGGATTAGCATTTCGAACAATTTCAACTCATTTGATTGAACTTTTTAAAAGAATGATGCGATTTTTAACCCTCATGCATTCCGCAAGGTGAAAATTCACCCATTTACTATTTTTACATACTATAAAATGATTGGTCCCTCTTTATCTGTATTGTGAGACGTATTTTCTCTAAAATGTGACGTGATGAATGAAGCAATGTTTATTAGTTTAAAGTGTGAAGCAAAGATGGGTGAGAAAGTATCATAGAATCTTTTATGCAACTATTTCTGAGGAGAGTGTGAGGGTTAAATGTAGCCGAATACTTTATGCCAAAGTTGTACGCAGAGTTTGATGTTCGTGAAGTAGTAAGGGCATAAGTAACAATTAAACTTTGTTCTTCAGATTACGGGGTACAAGCCACCAAATGGTATACCAACCGGTCTGACACAGCCGCCGAACCAGACCACGGTTTACGCACAGCGAACCAATTATCCGACGAACCCGCTCTGCCATTTGCCACAGGTTCGTTTTACGGTGAAATAAGCGCTTCATAAATTAATAATTAAACGTTAACGATGTTCCCCAGGTATCGGAAGGAAGCCAGTTTGGTAATGGCGTACCTCCTCCTCCTCCTCCGCCTCCTCCTGGAGTAATACATTACAAAAATGTGTGATAAAGTAAGTATGAATAAGAAACGAGTCATTGACTTATTGTAAATATGTATATAATTATGCCAATGATTAAATTAAAAGAAATTAATTATCCTCCTTTTCATTCCCTTGTATCATTGAACATCAAGCTTATCTTGATAACTTAAATATGTATTTGGTCATAGTTTGAAATTTGAAACGTTCACAAAACAAATATTTCGTTAAATACTATAAAAAATCTAGAAGCACTTGATCATAACAAACACTGGATAAGTTACAAAGGATTTCCATTTTGAACAACTTGTTACTTATTTATATGACCTCGTGCGGACCTTGAGCTTCAGACCTGAACAAAGAATTTATATAAAATATGTTTCACTTCAGATGGAAACTCCTATTGATATACAGTGGGTGCGGAAAGTGTTCGTATACCTTTTAAAATAGAATAACTTTTTTATTTTATTATTTAATTAATTATTAAAAAATCAGGTTGTTTGGTATAATTATAAAAAAATTATTACATTTTAAAAAGTGTACGAAGACTGTACACCCACTGTAAATAGATTATCGTTGTTAAGGATCAGTGAAATTTCTCTTGATCGTGTATTAAATGATTATCACAGCTTGTAATTATATTGCTAGTGTCCCGCAGAGTTTACCTAATTTCTTTGGTGGGCGGTTTCAACGGGATTTTCCCGAAGCTAAACTTTTCCGCCAAGAACATGCTTTTCTCTTCCTCAGTCAACTGATCATCCGTTGAGTAAATACTATCATCAATGATCGTAGCGGTCATAGTAACGCCGAACGTAGGTTTACCAAATGGTCCACCGGACGACACAGTGACAGTGTTGGCCGTCTGACTTTGGGCAAAGTTGCCGAACGGTGAGACTGTCTGCTGTGACCTTGGCGCAAACGGATTTGTGGTTGTAGTGGTGACGGTAGTATTCGTGGTAGCGAATGGCGAGCTCTTCACATCCCCGCTGATCGTAGACGGGGTAAATGGGGAAGCCGTAGTACTAGGGGTACCAAAGGCCAGTCCAGTATTTGTAGTGGCACCGAATGGTGCATTAGACGGAGTCACGGTGGTTCCAAACGATTCGTTGGTGGTTGTGGACATGCCGAAAGCGGGTCTAGAAAAGGGACTACCTGTTGAGTTGGTCGCATCGAACTGCGAGGTCGCAGGAGCGAAGGGGCTGTTGGTTGCAGTCGTGACTGCACCAAACGGAGCTGCGTTAGGCGTTGAAATAGCGGGTGAGGTCTGTGTACCACCACCAAACAGATTCACACCAGGTGTAGATACAGTAGCACCGAATGCGTTCGCTGGTTGTTGAGTAGCCGAGCTGAAGGTGGACGTGGTGTTAGTTCCTCCGAACACGCTGTTGGGTGCACCAAATCCTGGCTGCTCGCCGAACATCGGCGCGTTCGCGTTCCCAAAGTTCGTTCCGCTGCCAAACACAGGACCTCCTCCGAAGGCAGGCTTCGATTGAGAAAACGGGCCGGAGTTGAACGTCCCGGTCGATGAGGTTGTCCCGAACATAGAGTTGGTATTCTGTAAAGTGGAAGAAGTGCCGAACGGATTAGCCGTGGATGTTTTGGCTCCTCCGAACAAGGATGTATTGGATTGAGAAGTGGAGCCGCTGAACAACGAAGGCGTGGACGTTGCTCCGCTGAATACCGATGTTGTTGACTGCGATGTTTGCGGCCTGGTGAACATGTTGTTCACTTGTTGATTCGTCGCCCCAAAAACGCTCGGCTGCCCGAATACCGGCTGCGACGTTCCTCCACCGAAAAGAAAACCGCTGTTAGAGTATGAATGATCGCTACTGAATGTGGTGGTAGTGTTGTTCGTCGTTCCGCCGAAGACAGAGCTGGTGTTGGTCCCACTACCGAAGCCTAGACTATTGCCGAAGCCAGCGGACCCTCCGAAAACAGGGTTGGACGTGGTAGTCCTGCCAAATATTGATGAACTACTCGTGGGAGTGAAACCTCCTCCGAAAGGATTGTTCTGGTTTGCGAACGTTTTATTTCCAAATACATTGGGGGTTGAGGAACTGCCTGGGAGACCTAACTGAGGAGTTGCAAATGAAAAATTCGACGATTTGCTGGCTGTATTTCCACTTGTGGTTGATTTACCTTTTTGACCTGACCCTTGCAGTTCTTTCTGAAAAGATATGTTTGTTGATGAGAATTTGCGAGTACTATGTGCAATCATGGTTTACTTACGAGTAGCTCTATGGTTTCGTAAGTAGGATTCTTCAAGGATTCTCTTTTAGCCTTCATCTCTTGACACAGTTGTTGATACCGTAGTTTCTGAGAAAGTATGAATGATATAAGAATATTCTCATTAGGTATCAAACTAGAGTAGTCATATATATATACCGCTTGTTCAATCATCCCATTCTTTTGTGCCTGATACATTTCCCATCGAACTTCCTCCGGTGATAGATCCTCCATGCCAGGGATATTCGGCTTCTGTTTGAGAGGTGCAAAACAAGATAGCAGCCATTGTTGTCCTCTTTCTGCGCTGAGCACTTCTTTTGCAACCGCAACCCTTATTGCAATAATAATATCATTTAGTCAAACATTTCTAAATTTATTAAACATTAATAGTACTTTTAAAAATATCCATTAATACGTACGCTGTATACTCATCTTGATTGTACGACTCAGGTTTGGGATTGTTGCCTACAAAACGAACAAGTCTACGTCAAAACAAAACGTTTTGTAAATGATATTTGGTTACGTTCCAAATTTCACATCTTACCGAATATGTTTACATGATCAAATTGACAGTACTGTCCGTAGCGACAATTGCCTTGCCGATAGTATTTACAAAGAACCATTGTACTCGACTCGGTTCAGTGTTGCGATACTTTCGACACTTCAAATGTTATGTTATTTATTGTTTCGTGCAGGATACACTGAACTGAGCGCTCGTGTGATAGCGTGATTGATAGAGTAGTTTAAATAAATGATAGTGGCACCGCTTGTGGTACAAAGAAGAAGCTTCAAATTAGTTGCCGAAAAACGCCGATGTATATCTTATTTTTTTGTTCGCAATAAAATTAGCCAAATCATAGACATATAGAATGGAGTATAGAATTATTTCTTCGTGCTAATAATGCTCAAAAATTGTATTGCATCGGTAACGTTGGGTGTTGACACTGAATGGTATGTGGGTGGTATCATACCACCACTGGTATGTGGAGCGTTAGCGTACCAATACATAACAATACTTTGACAATACCAACGGATTCTGTGGTAATACAGACGGACACTAAAATACATTGGGTGTCAGATCTATTTCAATCTATTTGTATATCTCGTCTGTGCTTTTACGTCGAAAATCAGTCGAAAATTGAAGGAGACAGTGGAAGGGTCGATTACTTTGTACCGTATGCTCTGTGACTGTTCGTCATCTTCGTCATTGAGCACTACCGAATAAGAGAGAGGTCTCGTTCCGTCTGTCGAGCCTTGGTTTGTCAGAGTGGGGCGGACAACTATTTTGATAGTCGGTGTGCAACGAAGGCACCACGATGATTTTCGGGCAGGATGCGTTTTGAATCTGTGCAAATTCGTTGACGACCGCAGGCCACTTCCTTAGTGATTTGCGACGCGCGACAGCGACAAGAAATCGCTTGTTCCCTCGTTATCAGTAAACTTCGGAACACGCCCCACGCCGTTGAAATTAAACCGGCCGAGCTCAGCCCCCCCTCTTCTCCTGATATGCAGGAAACGTAATGTGTCATCTTTCACGTGTTTCGGTGGATTTTTTATGAGAACAGCGAACCGTTCGAACAGCCGCCACGCCGTTGTACTTCGATCGTGACTTTCGTAGCCTCCCCGCAAAATGGTAAGTTGCCTTCCCGACATTCTCCCGGAATAGGTTATGGCAACTGATGTTCCTCGAACTCAATCAATCCCTTATCAGAGTGTTGCTATGCTGTAAATATGCGCTTCACGCCTGGCTACTTTGTCACGCAACATTCTTTAGCTATTATTTAATTAATAGACGATGTTCTTAACGTTCGGGAATATTGTATGACTTTCGAGTGACACATTTGTTATTCCCATTTCTCGGGTCTCGTTACGTATTTTATCGCTGGAATTTAGCGTAGTATTTCATTACTCCGTTGCCTCTTCGTAGCCACAGAGTTTGTTGCGATGCTGTAGGTTTGTTTAAATAGTTGCAATGAAAGAGAGCCTGCAGTTTTCGCATTGTAATTTGATTCTTCTGTTTCAGTCAGCAACTCTGAAGCCTTATTTGACAGCAGTGAGGAGGACGCTCACTGCTGCCATGTGTCTTGAGAACTTTTCGTCCCAGATTGTCGAGAAGCACAACAAGCCCGAAGTAGAGGTGAGAGCCAGTAGGGAGCTCCTGATGACTCCGATACTGATCAGTAGAAACGATAAGGAAAAGGTGCTGATAGAATCCAGTATAAATAGTATGAGAATAAGTATCGCTGTAAAACAAGCCGATGACTTGGAGAAAATACTGTGTCATAACTTCACTAGATTCATGACAATGAGAGCAGAACACTTTGTCATTCTCAGGAGGAAGCCTGTTGAGGTAAATCTGCGTATTTGTGGCTGAACTATAACGGTATAATTGGACTATGTTTACGACATTGAATGGCTTTTTCCAGGGCTATGACATTAGTTTTTTAATCACAAATATGCATGTAGAACAAATGTACAAACACAAGATCGTGGACTTTGTGATCCACTTTATGGAAGAGATCGATAGAGAGATCAGCGAGATGAAGCTGTCTATGAATGCAAGAGCTCGCATTTGCGCGGAAGAATTTTTAAAAAGGGTAATTTTAGCTTTTACGTTGACCTAATGTATCGCTTTAATTAATTGACCGATTATTGTGATTTCAGTTTTAATTCCTGGGACACAGTGTGTTGCCGACATAGCAATAATTGGAAACGTCAGGTCGCTAAAAGTAACAGTGCCCGTAAACTGGTTAACACAGTTAGTACTAATTTAAGGATAACTTCCTGTATCACGAACCACTCTTCACTCGAAATGCCAATTCCCGTTGTTCTCTGGTCCATGAACATCCATTAAATAACAGTTCCCTATTAATCGATGTTGTCTCCAGTCTATATAACGAGTAACAAGTCTGAGGCTCATGTAACTACAACACGATATTGATTCACTGCACTACTGCAAACCGTAACAAACCATTAAATCCGGGGAAAACGTAATGTGCTTCTCTCGAAGCGGTAACTATAAGAATGGTGAGCAACCGATGACCATTCAAGAAAGCATTTCACATGAATTTTAACGTTCACAAGTCTGGGATATAAAATTGTGTAAGACGTACTTTATAAACTTTACATATTACCGAGATAGCGTTATAGGGCGAGTCCGAGATTTTTTCGAAGTCTAAAACGATTTTTCCAACATCTTGTAATCGGTGGTGTGCACGATTGATCCTGATAAAAGTGTACATTTTTACGACTACGTACTGAACAAGGATCTGTCCTCGAACTGTAGATAACGGCACATAATCCTTACATAACAGGATCAGTTTCTTAACGGGACGCCTCCCGGTGGTCCATTTAATACTTATCATTTGATATTGAATACTTTTACCGAGTAAATCTAGCACAAAAGAAGGAACGAATGAATACGAGTATTGTGCGAGAGTAGATTTATTCTGCGGGCAAGTTTTTTAACGGACATTCCTAATCGTGAAGCCATCGTTTATGTATCAGTGCATTGTTAACACTAGTAATTGTAAACACAACTAACGTCCACCGACACTGGGTATTGTAATATGTTCGACAACTGCCAAAACACTATTTAGCGTAGCGGAACGATCGAGGGACTGTAATTACGATTATCTTTAACGGTACGAGTAGCTCTAAGGTTTCTGTACTCTAAGGGCTGTTGCCTGAGAGTCCTCCAATTTTAATGAAACTTGTATCATAGAACCTGAAAGACTATTTCACATTTTTCTCTAGCACTCATTATTCGTATCAAGGGTATATAAGCGGAATCTCCGAATATGGGGATTTGAAAATCATGTTTGAAACAATTAGATATAGAAAGGATGATATACTAGACGATTCTAGATATAAATAATATAGATATATTTAATGCGGAATTTATAAGATTTAAAAAAATTTAATTTACACGCATTGAATCCAACTTTGTAAGACGGAATAATTTCACTCGGGAGTAATGTTCGCTAGACAAATAAATGTTGGACATTTTTTTCGAGTTCTATGTTGCGTGCAAGTTTTGTAAAAGTTAGAGGGGTAGCTTGGACAGACTTGGATACCCTAGACTACACCATAGAAGCCTCCACGGTGGCGTATTTATAAAGGACAAGAGGGTGTACTTGAAACTTTCACTGACTCCCACTGGAACCCGCACTCGAACACCGTGTGAGGGAACGGCTGCGTTACAATTTTTGCTGAATGGTGTCCCTCTTCAAGATGCTATTCGACTGGCGCTTACTCGTGAGAAACGGTCTAACAGTGATCATAGTGCTTCTCAGAGTAAAGGACGAGAGGGCGGTGTGTGCATAATGCGTGCAATTCCTTTTGCATTTACAAAGTTCTATTTATCTTACGAATCATTGTAACCATATGATTTAATACTAATGTAAATACAAATAAACGAGAAGAATCAGAACTTGTGTCGTTTCTACCCTTCCGTAGCTTTAAAGATTAGCAAGAAAACCACCCTTAAGACCTACCCTATTCCCCCTTTCAGTTTCTGATCTCCTTTGGACGAACTCCTATTTTCTTTTAAGTAAAATAAATAGAAAAAGGTGCGAGGACAAAAAAAATTAAGAACAGGTAGTGGGGGGATAGTCTCAGTAATGAAGGCTTGATTCTTAAAATTTGACTGATTTCTCTGAGTGGTGGATTATAAACCACCTTGGACACCATACGACAGTTACGACTAAGAATAAAGAATTTTTCTTCTGAAGAGCAGAAAATTTGCAAATTTATTTATAATAATAAAGTGCAATATTTTTTACTCTGTTCCTCCAAACCCTATTTCTTCGCTGCTCCAGGAATCATTTGGTGTTTTCAAAAGATGCTGGCTTCGCCAATTAAATTGCGTGGTATTTTATTCAAATTTTGCTTGTAATAGAAAGCGATTACTTGAGATTTCTCCCTATGTATTCAGCGTCTATTTCGCGCGATCTGTAACGAAGTGAAAACTCCTCAGGTGAGCAGGAGACTCCTGACAGTCCGCAACCTGTCGCACGAGTCACAAAGCCATCTCGAATCATGGAATCCGTCACGTTCGCGGCGACTCCTCTTTCCATGGGGAAGGGTGCATTGCAGGCCAGTCGCAGTGCAATCGGCAATGCCATTCACCAGTGGCAGTCCGCGAGTTTCCCGGCGACGAGGTATCGCGACGTCCTCGCGTGAGTTTCGATCTGTATATGTATATCGCCTTTGTGCAGTTTCTCCGCGGTCGCTGTGGCTACCCCGATGGGGTGGGATTAATCAAATAGAGCGTGCCGGTCACCTGGGGTTGCTCTGGCACACAGGCACACCAATTACCAATTTTCTAACGCCGTTGGTAAACATTCTCGAATGTTCCTCGAACCTGATAATTCTTTGACAATTGAAAATTATCCACCCTCGTTTACAGTTTTAACAAATCAGCCTCGAAGCTGATAATTCGATTAGCTAAGGTCTCTTAAATGCAACTCGAAAAGTGTATCAATCGAGAAAATTCGTTTGTTCATTTTTAAAGAATTGATGAACGAAAGTCAATTTTTGGTCTCTATTGTTAGTGACATTGTGAGATAATATAGAGGTACATAACATAGTACATTATTTAAATCTTTAACACCGAGTCGAAATTACTTTTGTTGTTTTGCGATTGTTGAATCATAGTTACATACTTAATGAGAAACCGGGGCACTCGCGTGGACAGTATATCCTCAAGAACGCCATATACGTAGCTTCATTAACTTATTTAGTTAATTCTAACATTATTGATGAGTATAGTATACTGGTGCAAATGTCAGTGTCTAGTCTGCCTAGAGGTAGGACCGCAGAGGGTTAAAGATTATCAACAAACCTCCAGTTACCGGTAGCAGCGAGAGATCGTAGAACAAGGGGTGAATTTCCTGCACGAGAAGTCTCTGCGTATTTAATTCCACACGTCACCCCCATAAAAACCATATCCCACGTCGAGTTTCGTGCGCTTACGAGCAGCGAACTTGGAGGAGCAATTATTAAAAACAGAGAAACAGTTAGCGGGGGGCGGGGGGTTGAAGGGTCAAAGAACGAGGCGGGAAGGCGGCCGGAGGCTGGCGGAAGCACCGGAAACAGAATCCTCTCGCGGAAACTTTTAAGCCCGCGGTCGTCTCGCGGCCAGTTACCAACTTCCGCGGGGGTGGCTGCGCCCGTACGGGGGTGGCTCGGTTTCTAGGAGTGTTTAGGGGGGTCGAGGGCGCGTAATCTCGTCGCGGCGGTCGCGATTCCGAGATTACCGTCGTTCCAGAGCCGCGTTATTTTCGAGGGTGAACATCTACCCCCGTTTTCCACCCCCCTCAAAGATTGTTGACAAACTTCCGGCGCCGGTGGGGCGTCGTTGCGAATCCCGCTAACGGGGGTTTTAGCGTTGCTGATCCTCCGAAAACCGCCGCAACCCTTCTCTCGTTTTCTGGCTGTTCCTCACCCGTTTATTCAGAAACGCGGCCGAAAAGGGAGAGAAACTCGGCTGCTAGAGACCTTCGAGGCCCACATCGCTAATTCCTAACGAGCGCCCAAAAATACACCGTCGCTAAGAGAGAGAAGAGAGACCGGTGCGCTGCTGCGACGCCCAGCTCTCTCTCTTTCTCTCTCTCTCTCTCTCTAAATAGCTGCAAGGAAGAGGGCCGAGGAAGAGGCAGGTAGACGAAAACGAGCCGGATAAATAGAAGCTTACGATTAGAGAGTTTTCCTAGCTACCCCCCGAACCTCCCTCTTGTCTCGTCACCGGCCCATCCCCTCCTGAACGCCCCCTTCATTCGAGTAGACATTCTGAAGGGGTTGTAGCTCGCATTCTTCTGCGTTTCGACGGATTTTCCCGTCGATCGATCCTCCGTCGTTCAGCTAGCTTTCATTCCGATGATCGGGAGCTGTGAGATCGTTTTTGTACAATTTTTTATGATTCCATGGGGTGACTTATAGAAATTAAAGTTAAAGATACAGATTTTTATTTCGGTGGAGGGAATTTTATACTTTTGCGAGTATTCATTCTTGGGACTACTTTGAAGAATTGCTTGTATTTTCGAATTTGAACTGAGAGGGAAGCTCTTCTTAGTGAAAATCGATTTTTCTTTCTATGCACATGATTCTCTGGTACCACTTTCGCAAATTATTTCTATTCTTGTTGATGCGGAAAGTCCCAAGCATAGATATTGCTGATTCGGAGAAATTGATTTTACCTCTTCAATTCGTCCGTTCTAATTGCATGACTAGGGGATGATTTTCTGCATACGACCGACACATTTTCAAAGTCACCCCATCTCAGCCCCGATTCTCACCAAAAACCGAAGTCCCTCGTCTCCCCAGGCCTTTTATTTTCAATCGGAGGCGGCTCTCTCGAGGGGGTTGAAAAATCAACGAAGCTTGCCCTTTCTCGCCCCGGAGGAGCATCTTCCTCTTGTTCTTTCCGGTTCCACCCTGGCCCGAAATCTCGTCGCTATCCTTATCCTTCCTCCGATTTGTCTCCTCTTCCGTTTCTCTATCTATTTATCTCCTCGCGCTCTAATTCTTTCTCTTTCATTTTCCCCGAGCCCCTCTCCGCGACTCTCTGTCTCCCTTTCGGTAGACATTTTCTCTCTCGTTCCCTCTCGTCATCGCTGTCTCGTTCTTTCCCTTTATCTTCGTCCTCCTCTCTTCGGCCGTCGGTTTGCTCGCTTCGTCTAGCCCTCTTTCTCGCTCTCGTTCGAAGCGAGAAAAAGAGGGAGAGAGAGGGAGAGAGAGAGAGAGATTGCGAGGCGTCCTCGCGGCGCGCTCTCGGCGAGCTTGCGCGACGCCGGTGCTTTTTACGCCGACGCCGACGCCGACGCAGCGCCGGTCGCTCGGAGTCGGCGTAGTCTGGGGCCTGGCGTCTCCCGATCGGGAACGGGAAAAGCTAGAGGGAGCCGAGAGAACGAGCGCAACCGGGTTGTCCGTGGGTTCACACGACGACGTCCGTGGTTCCTCGTCGCCGACGTCTCTCCGCCGTCGGGACGCCGAAAAAGAGACAGAGAGAGAGAGAGAAAGCGAAAGACAGGCATCGTCCGCATCGAGCGGACACTCGCGAGAAACCGTGGTACACGCAAAACAACAAAATTCACTTCGCATCGAACAGTGGCAAACAATAAACTGTCTGATTGAATACACTAGCGATATCCGAGTGCGAGATCAAACACGACGAAGGACACGGTATCGAAAAATAAAGGGATCGGGGGTTGAAAATCGTAGGAGAACGAAATCAAAGAACCAGAGGAGAAGAAGGAAGGAAACAAACTCGTGGTGAACGGAGGAAAGAGGAAGAGAGGACTGCAAGCTCTCGGGTAGGGAGGGCGAAGTTCTGGAGAGGGGAGGCAGCAGGGGGGAGAGCTTGAAAGAGAGAGAAAGAGAAAGATAGAGATAGATAGGTAGAGTCAGCCGTGTCTTGCGTGCCGACAGTGTAGAAAGAGAGAGAAAGAGAGAGAGAACGAGAGCATACAGAGAGGGCCTAAAGTCGAGAGTTAGGAGTTGTGGCTCGCGGTTAGATAGGATGCGTGTGCCTGGGTGCGGTGTTCCACCACCACCCGACAGCCGACGGTTCGCCAACGACACCACCAGACACGTTTACTGCGGATTCGAAGCGGACAGGGACCGCCGGGCCCGGCTCGCATCCAAGAACGCCGACAGGTGCGTCTACAAGCGGGACCAACCAAGGAAAACGTCACCGGGTGCACGCCGGACGTCCCCCTGCTGGACCACGGTCCCCTGGTGATCGTAGGCGTCCGACCACGTCAGCACGACGCTGTTGGCGGGCACCCGCTCGCTGGAGGACCGTCAGCAACGTGCCAGCCGGCTTTATCAGCCTGGGCCACCGCCGACGACGTCCCAGCTACTAATGTTCATCCCGGACACACTGAGGAGCTGCATGGTGGAACCGGATGTCTCGACTTACCTGCAGGCCCCTTCCGTAGGACAGGTGTGCTGTTACATTTCTTCGCACGCACGTTTCCTAAAAACCAGTGACCGATCATACTACCCTGCTTTCCGCTTTTTACGCCTCGAGGGTGCGAATACACCTGCAACTTGCGATAGTTTACACAGCAACTTCCGGTGTGTACGCTTGTTTGAGAATCTTGTTTACACGTCGTTTCGCTTGCCGAGTGCAACTTGCCGAACTGTGTGCACTTGTTTGAAAATATTGTTTATACATTTGTTTCGATCTGTTCCACTTGCTGGTCACTATTTCAGTTTACACGTGTCAGGAGGGTCGCAAAAAATTAAGCAAGTTACCTGTTACTGTATTGGCACCTTCGGAGAGTGAGCTAGAGGGAAAGAGAGAGAGAGAGAGAGAGAGAGCGATGGTGTTTTTGGTGTGCGCCAAACCACGCCGCGTGCCACGCTTTGACGCTTCCGCGTGTGACGCCTGATATACATTCTGAAAGATTTTTACGTGATCTAGGATGCTCTAGGGTCCCGATTGATGACGCTTTGGTTTTTGAGAGCCGGAGGAATGGTTTCAGGCTTGTTCGCCCGGTGACGATTGTTTCATTGCTAGGGCAGGCGAGAGATTCTTAAGTCGAATCCGCGTGACCGTAGTTGCCAGCTTTTTGGGATCAGTGTGGTTTCGAGTGGATTGTTTAGGGTGATTGGGGGAGATCTTGTGAAGGGATGTTTTAGGGTGATTTTAAGGACATCGAGGAATGTTTTGAAACGAAGGAAAATAATGTTTATTGTATAATGCGAGGAGAAAGGATGTGTTCCCAGTTGGCATATCTTAAGACGAATTTTTCGAACTTCTGAATTCTATAGTGTTGTGGAGTATTCAAATTATCCCTGAATATATTTTTACTTACAAATTTGGTTCGTATCAAACTCTGTTTCGACCATTTTCAAATACTATTTTCTGTTTTATTGCTTCGGAAATGATTTTCTCTTAAAAAACAAACTGTTCGCATCCTCTTTAAACAATCTCAAACTCATTTTCATAAAATTTTGCCTGTTAAAACTGCTCGCTGAGATTATCTTTGTATACGTGTCTCGTTTGTGTCTTCAATTTCTATTGTGTTAAAAATGTCTCGTATATTTCAAGGGTTGTTTCAAGCATTCCTTTACAATATTTCGTGCTGCTTTAAAACCCACTTCTTCTTCCTAAACGAGACTCATAAATTCCTTCTAGAATTTCCACGGCTTGAAAATTCTCAGCGCCTCGACGAAAACTGGAATTATCCGAAAACAATCTTTCGCGGTCGACATCTCCTACATTTACCCCTTTAAACATTTCTTCCTAAGAGTAATTACTCAAAACTAGTTGCTAGTGGCTCGAAATTTCGACTTTCCGCAACTAGCGATTTGCTCTCTGTTGTTTCCCGAGTTGCTCCCTCTCGGGGGACGGCTTTATTTGTTGATGAAAGGGGGTTGAAGCGAGAGAAAGAGAGAGAGAGCGCTGCAGAGGGGTGGTCGGAAGTGGTTGCGGGCGCACGTGCGACTCGCGTGCACGTCGTCGAACTTTTTCCAGCGGATTATTGCGGAACGCATCCGGCAGCGACGTAAACACCGGTGTTTTGCTACCGGTACGTTCCTCGCCGGTGCAGAACCTCCTCCCTCGATTCTTTTTTTCGCGGAAATCCTCCGCCGGAGTTGATTCGCCGGTGAAATCACGCGAGCGACCATGTACACCGATTTCTCGCTCTCTCGTGCCTCGGCGCTCGCCACGCTAGAAGCTGGTACCGTGAAAATTCGCCGCCCCAAAATCCGTGTACCCGTCGGATTTTCTCCGTCAGACTTGGCCAATCAGAAAATTACGTAATCGCGCGAAACCTGATCACCGATCTCGCCTGGAGCGGCTAATTGGATCGACGATTATCCGAGGTGTTGATCGTCGATCCCAAAATTGAAATGAGAAACAATTTGTATTCATTGTGTGATGGAGGTACAAAATAGTTATAAATTGTCCTTAAACCGTAAATAAATTCTACGTCGTTGTCGATATACATAACCATCGAGGAACATATAAACATACGATAATTATGAACATCCATCTTCCTTTAAGAAATTCTACATGTCAAAGAAGTTCTAGTCACTGTGACAGTAAAATAGTTTTGCAAGGAAAATAAATGACTGCGAAACTCGTACGTGCGTGTATGTAGAGACGTCGGATAAGACAGCCAGCTATCGCGAATTATTGAAGCGGAAAGCGGCCATAACTCCGAACAAGGTCACACACAGAGAGGGTGTTTACACGAACTTTTCTCGCCGTTTTTCTACCGTATTGTAAAACACCCTGTAGATGGTGTTCGCGCACGCGAACCTGTCCACGATTGTTCCGCGTGCTTGTCATGTCTCCGGCTGGTCCGAGGGTGTTCGTCAGCTGATTTTCAGCAATGCAGCCTTTCGTTCCCGCGAAGTGCCATACCCTGCACTCCTCGCCCCTAATTATGCAAGGGATCCCGCCTATTTATATCGATAATCACGAGACTTACGTAACGGCGACGTCCCGACACCGTCACACGCTCCAATCTGATTTTTCTCTCTTTTTATATTTAGATCGCACTTGCTCCTTGACACGCTAGATCTGCTCGCGTCGCCTAAGTGTGCGAGAGTCAGCGAGATACTCTTTCTCTTCCTCGTCACGCTTGGTCCTTTTCATTGGTGATTTCATTGAGTCTAGAGCACGGTTTGTTTGCCCAGCTCAGCCGTGTTTGCTTTCTCGTTGGCTGGCTGATGAATTAGGGGATGCCCGGCGACGACTCGCCAGATTCCCGAAGACTATGCTTCCTCTCTAGAACCGCGATACCTTCTTTCCGAAGGTTGTTCGCTCGCGGCACGGTGACAGTCGAGTTTAGGCGGAATTAAGGGTGAATTAGAGCTGCGGCTGCTCCCCAGCTATTCTCTCCCATTGCACGGTATTCTAGGGGATGGTGAGCGGTGCGAGGGCTGGAGGATGAAGGGCTTTGGTACTAGTAGTAGGTTTAATTTTAGTTGCTCTAGGATATTTTTTTCAATTTTATAGAAAGATATATGGATTGTATAAAAAGAGAAAATTTGATAGAAATTGAAGAACTGCATCCCCTATTGTCTTAGCCGTCATTGATCAGTATTCGACGATTTTCTGATAGTTATATTCAAGGATTTTTTAAGCTCTTCATCCCCTATTGTCTTACTATCGATTGGATCAGATTGTATAATTTTAGGAGACACATGCAGGGATTCTAGAAAGACTTTCATCCCCTATTGCTTTAACATTGATTGCATAAGGTTGCACAATTTTCTGTAAATCGTGTGACACGATTTTCCAAAGACTTTTCGTCCATTATCGTCTCAATATTGATGGGACAATGTGCTTTCATGTTTGAACGAACCGTACGCGAGAATTTTATTACAGCTATTGAAGATGTAATAAAAGAGCTGTTGAAAACCGCGTTTTATAATGAAAATAAAACGATACAACGCGATACGACATCAAATCTCGAAGTCATATTCGGCCCTCGTTCGATCGTGGTGCACGTCGCCGGAATTGGGAACACTTCTCGGCGAGCTACGCGCGCGCGTTGTTCGGTAGAATCGCGGTGAACTTTTTGCCACGGCAATCCGGAATTTCGTAGCCCACTTAGACGGTGAAATGTCGCGTGGATATAGCCCGGAGAAGGTTCGTTGTCCCCGGGGAACCGGCGTCCTCGTCTCCTGCAAACTTAGAACAGTCATTAGCGCGGCGAACGCGATATTTACTCGGGATGGTGTGCCCTGATACGTTGGCCGTGTGCATTACCGGAGTGATTCCCTGGTAAAACTGTTCATCACGTGACGAACATATCCTTGCCATAATCGTTCTGAAAGTTAGACCACCCTGAGGGCGGTTCTTGCATTGTACGTAGCTACAATTGCGCATAAACAAACTAGAAACATTCTTATTAGAGGGATACATCTCTCGTCCAACGGGTCTCACTTTTTCTGCTTTCTGGAAGGGCTAAATAATGTATTCAATTTTTTGGGGTAGCTAACTCTCTGGCTACTGTGATACCCAGTGACACATTTTATTTCATGTGACGACATCGTTTGGACAAAATAAAAATTGCCCTCGTTCGAAAGATAGTTGCACGTCACTGTCCAGGCCCCCTTTTTTAAGGATGAGAGGAAAACTATCTTTACGTACATCCCAGAAGGGGGTAGTGTGGTGCTTCGGGTGAACTTCGTTTCCCCCAATACCCACTAAAATACCTCTAATCCGGGACCTTATTAGAAAAAGCCCCATCCTCCCAGTCCGAAGACAACTCGAGGACCCGCTTTTTGCATTACTACCTGTGCTGCCTTGTGTATCGAAATCATATTCTTGGCTGTCAACTGTCAGGCCCCTAAAAGTCGACAAAACCGCATCACAGTTGAAGGGCTGGTTAAAAACCGTGCACTCGCCGACAGAGCGGTCTCGGGGGTGGATTTCCCGACACCCTGGAGGAATTTCTCACCCCCACGGTTACGAGGATCTGCAGGGCAGCGAGAGGGACGGTCGTACCCCATAAATCGTGACCGCGGAGTCGCGATCGCGCGTGTCCGGGGGTTAAGCGTTCCAAAGACTCGGTCGAACTCGCCCCCGGAAACGAAGTAGGTGGCCGCGAGGGAACGAGAGTGCGGGGGTGTCTGAGGGGGTGGCAGGGTCTCTCCGCAGTAAGAAACGGACAGCGAAATGTCGGACGTTGGTGGAGCCGTGTTTTGCGGGTCCGGTCCGCGTGGCTTGTTCCGCGTACGACGACAACGACGACGAGGAGCAAGAAGAAAACGCGCGGAGGGGTGAGAAGCGGCGGCGGAACGGCCGGAACAAGACACGACGAGGAAGAAAGAAAAAGGGGAACGAGAGGGAGCACGCTGCTGCCTGCTGCTACTGCTGCTGCTGCTGGCGAAGCCGATCGATAGCCAAACTCCTCGCCGCCACCTAAGATAGACACTGACATAGACTTCGCGGCAGATAGAGACCCGTTATGCATGGAACCGATACAGACACACCGCTCGCAATTTTTGATAGCGACCAACCCACTCCCCAGACCCCACACTCGTCCTCGTTCTGTTCCCGCGACGCTCGGACGGACATATTTTCGCTAGATAAGACAGATTGGCTGGAAGCGGACTCGCCTTGGAACGATTCTCGATTCGAGATCCGACGATGACGATACGAGTTCTGCTACGTGCTTAGGGCATTGCTGTTCTTCTGCTTGTCCGGCTCTCAGTTCACTCGGGACTTTGTCGGATTTTCCCGATACATGCGATTCGAGAACTTTGCGGTTGATCAAACGAAAAATTATTGCTAGTATAAGGACTGTTTATCCAGAAAATTAACATTGAATGTGATTAGCAGGCTGTTGAGGATTGGTTAGTTGCTTGAGGAGCCCGGAGATTCTCAAGTCAAATCCGTGCGACCGTACGGCGTTTCTCTTTTAGAAGAAATTTATGTTTTTAGAAAGATTGGGGGAAACTTGTGTCGTGATGTTTGGAAGGAACTGTTTAGGGAATTTTTAGAACACTTTTTTTCGGGTTGCAAATAACCCCCAAAATAATTACTAATTGAAGATGTATTCATTGTTAGACACGTTTCCAAGTTGCAACATCGAATGAAATGATGGACGGATTTAAAGTTTCTACTTGGAATAAAATGGTTCGAGGGAATTAAATTTTTTCGATAAAACGGATTAACGTTCCCACTCTTGTTACCGAAGTAATTTGTTCTTTGTATGGACGTGTTGCAGCAGTTCTGTCGATACTGTTGTGTACGGTACGACCAAGTCCGAACAATTGGCAGCCCGTTTAGCGATGTTTTTCAGGCTCCATAGAACCGAGAGCGTCGATTCACGATGCAAGCCTATTTTTAGCGTTTCGAAAAGTCGATTCCATTGTTTTTTTTCCGCGGGTTTATCGACGCGGAACGCGGCCGCCAGGACAGGCAGTCTCCGCGGGGAATTAAAACGTGGCAAGAATCAATTGTGTGACCGGCCTTCTTCGTCGAGTTTCGCGCAATTTGCTGATCGTCTCCAGGGAATTCCCCGGTTAGCTACCATCGAGAAGTGTCGCAGCGGAAATTTTACCGTCCGACAGAATCTGTCCCGAGTGCTTCTGCCTTCTCGCTTTTCGGGCCGTTTAGGTTTTCGATCTTCTAATTCCCGTTTATTTCGGCGGACCGGTCTAGAATTTTCAAAGTATTTTCGTCACGTTATTAATACACTCAAAAAGCTGTACTGAAAATTATGAAATTATTGAGCACAATGTTTTTGACTACCCTCTGATTTACTACCCTTTCTTGAGACCCCTACGTAACTATTGAATGATTGTGGATCTTTTTACAAAATAAAAATTTTTAATCTTTAACAGTTCAATTTTTAATAATTTAATTATAATAAATTGTGTTGTTCTACTGTTTCAAATCATACCTCCTCACTTCTGTTATAAAGGTAGTTAATATAGATATCGATTTGTATTATTCCGTTTGGCAAAGCACAGGATATTTTCGAATTCGAATGCAAGGGAGTTCCATTTTCTACGACCTCCCATGAAACCACCACCGTCCCGAAACCATCACGGCGCAGCAGAAGAAAAAGACCACGGTCCCGCAACAACCGAAATACAAATTCCAACCGCAAAAAGGGTGAACCGCATTTATCGACCAGGCTTGGGGAGAGTGGCGGGCGGGAAGGGTCCGGTGCGTTCGAAACGCAAACCCGGGAAAAGAGAAAATGCAAAGAAAAATGAAAAGTACGAAATTTCGACTAGAAATTCCAGAAGTACCATCGACTGTTATAAATTTTAACTAAAACGATACAGCGCAAGAAAATTTAGTAGAAGGAACCTATTGAATCTCGAAATATTATTCTGTGGACTATTTAGACAACGAAGTGTGTAAACATGACGTTCGCTACCAATGTCATAGATATGTTACGTCCTCCATCTCGAAATTTATTTAAAATTGGTCAAGTCGTGTTTACTCACTTTGTTGACCAATTTTAAATAAATTTCGAGATGGAGGACGTGACATGTCTGTGACATTGGTAGCGAACGTCGTAAAGGGTAGGTGCCATTTATGATTCGCGCTGTAGCACGGCTGTTACCGTAACGGCAGAAGGGGTTAGGCTCGTAAAGAGGGAGATCCGTTCGAGGAGGACCGTAGGGGAGTACGGTAGCGGTTCGTCGGTGTAAGAGGGGACTTTGAGGAGTAAGATGGGCGGGAGGGATGGAGAAGTTGCGTTGGTTCGAGGGCAAATCTAGTAAGCTAGGACAGGGGCTATTAATAACTGTTTGGGGTGCCGTACCTGGCCGCCACGCCGCGCCGCGCCGCTCGGTGCCTTCGGCGCGCGTCTAGATACAAGCGTCTCGACGACCGGCGTCTCAGTGTCGTCGCGACGACCGACGTCGAGCCCGTCGTTCCGACGTCGACGGTACCAAGCCCTGTTTTCTCGTCTCGCGTTGAGATCCTACCGCCAGAGATCTATCGATCGTCCTCGCACCTGTTCAGTTCTCGTGCATTGCGCGCGCCCTTAGATTCTACCTCGAACCCCCTATAGATCGCTCTCGAGATCCCTCTTCAACCCCTAATCGTAGTTCCACGCGCACGCGAGTTTTCGAAAAAAGAAAAACGATCGAGTTCGTCGAGGTGAAGGATCGAGGAGTTTAACGGGGCACGATCGAGGCGAAAGCAACGGTACACAGTGCGCTCTCGATCGCCGTGAACCGATCGAGTGAACCCAATTGGCAGTCTACCAGATCCTTGGATCGAGTGGATCAGTGTCGAGGCCCCGCGATCTACTCGCCCCTGTGGATCTCACAGCGATCGAACCCGCGGCTAGTTTCAGCCCGGGAACTGCGCTGCTCGGATCGACGTTCCTGCGAAGGATCAGCTGATCCACGGAACACACCGCGCGATATCGATACCAATGAGATCTAGATCGTACGAAACCCGCTGAATCGGTGAACGTGTTCGAAAATCGTTTTGTAAGTAGCTAGAGGCTCCGAGGGAAGATCGATCTCGTGCGAGGTCGGTCTCGATCGTCCTCTTTGCTGAGGGACTCTCGATCGTGGCTGAACTACTTTTTTTGATGATCGATAGGTCCTGTCGTTTTAAGAAACTGTTATAACTTCGTCGAAAAGATTCGGATACCTAACCCTTTAGAGGAGATCTATAAAGATCGTGATGGCCATTTTTTTTTAAATCGTCGATCATTTATATAATACTAAACCTGGACTTGTTGGGGATCTACGAGGATCGTGATGATTAGAGTTTGTGGATCTCGTGGCCTTTTTTCGAATAGTGGTAACTATTGTGGATCGGTATAACAAAATTATCAGTATTAAAACCGATACGATTTTCTCGAGATGATCGAGGATCGTGATAATGTCTTGTGGATCCCGTGGCCATTTTGCAAGGAGTGATAATTGACTGCGGATCACCCGGATAATGGAAGTATGTCACCAATCGGTGAATTAGGTAATCGAATCGATTGTTTCTCGATTGCCAAAAGTTTCGGATTCAAGTTCCCGCTTCGAAGTGCCGTGTTTACGCGATTTTTATTCCATGCTGGACCAGAGATCGGCATATAAACGCAGCCTTGTTGTGATAAACACGCGAGCCTCGCAGAACCGCACCGATTTATTGCCGACAACGACGCACCAAGTTTCTCGACTTGCAAAATAGAAGGTTCGCGCGACACGTGCGCTCGTCCCGGTTCCTCTTCCATGCCGGGACTTCTGTATTCTCGGCTCTGCTTTTGGGATTCTGGTGATAGTAGATGATCGTCACGCATTCCTCTTTGTTTGGTTCACTCGCTTACAATCTTCGATACTCGTTTATTGGAATTGTTGTTTAGTTCGCCCGACAGTTTATCCGTGCTTCGTTCAGGAACTATGGACATCGATGTTTTCAGAAATAAATTGGATCGTGGTTGACGTATAATTTTAAAAAAATCCAACTCTTAATTGGAGTAAATATTCAATTTTGTCGATCGTAGATATTTAATAGACATTGTGTTAAGCTATCCGTGCACAGATTCGATCAATTGCTCAAACAAGCAATTTTGCAATTTAGAAAATTGCCGACAAAAATGCAACATGGTTGACTCTCAATTCGAGTGTACTGTGGAGAAAGACGAATGGATAACTAAAATGCTTTACCGTCTTCTTAGTTAATCGTAGAAATGTTTTACTTCATAAATTGTAAACATTTCGGAGATCGAATGATCAATTTCTTATCTCGATGGGAAGAGATTAAACTTCTGTTTTTCCCATTTCTTCCGATTTTAATGTTTGATTTTCACTACTTCGTTACATTCTTTTGTTAATTGTTCGTAGGACAACGCGTGTCAGTCACTTTCTTTGTGAAAGGCTGGAGTTAGCTGCTTTTCCGAAATGTTCAGACATCGAACAAGTAAATTCTGATGCGTTCTCGTGTTTGTTATAGCGCGAAATTTCGCAGAAGCGATCGTGAACAAGCGAGGCAGTCGGAACGCCGCGGATTGTCTCCGGGAATTCTCTTTCTCCGCGCGGATACTAAATTCGTTTTGTTGATGCTGCACACTGTCATCGAATCTCGCGGCACCAGCGAGGCCCCGGTTGCAAATAGAATGTTGTCGCGATGACGCTCCGCGTTTTCGGTTGCATCGAAAACACGTTGCCTTCGAGAAACTCCGAAACAACGAACATCCACATACTCAGGATAGTTGGAAGCTTAGTCAAACGTGTCGATCAATTATTTAAAGGATCGAACTGTCTAGAATTATTTTCAGAATGATTTTATCATCGGAATTTATAGTGACGCTTAGAAGCGCGTTCCTCCATGATCATCGTGCTGACTGCCACGTGATCAGCCGCCGGGTGACGCCATTTTGTTCTAGAAATTCGTTATGCCGATTTCCCAATCCTGTCGGCAACGAAAATAGCAAAATTTCACTACGTCTATATTCTCTGTGCGCACTGTCTGCGAAAAATAATTCGAATCTACTCGAGATCCGTTCGAAAACATCTGGCACTTGATATTGTCACCTTACACGTTAAATAAACAATGCTTATAAACATCGTAAGACAATACGAAACAGTCTAAACGAAATTCTCAATTAAAATTCTTTTATTCCGTAATCTACGATGGATCTATTAATTTTCGTACAATCCTAGGCGATTCAAAATGGATACCTGAGAGAAATTTTTAGCCATCTGTGAATTAAGCGGCGCGAAATCAATTTTTACAATTTCCGATTTTTATATTCTTCCCGTTTCTTGGAATTTTTTTATTCGAGTGTGAAAAATTCGTGATAGTGCTTACCATATTTCGTTTTGCTTGGCGACGCAAATGGGTCGAATTGAAACTTCTCGGTTCCCTGGTATTCCTTTGGTTCATCAACCCCCGGGACAAGATAAAATGGCCACGGGACGTCCCTGGACGTCCCTTTCCCCGGTGTTATCCGCGATGACGACGGCCGCGGCGTCACCGTGCGCCTCCTTAACGCCTTTGATTTTCGTTCGCGTCCGAAAATAACGTGTCCTATAGATACTCACCGGCGGAATACGCGTCTTGCTCCTGTCTTGGTGTGCTCGAGCGAATCACGGTGACAAAGCGGGACACTCTCGCAAGGGAAGCCTCCCAGATACTGAGGGGACCACCAAAACGCAAAAATAATCGCGAGAAAATGATGTTTCGCGTTAGACACTTTAGAACTCGGGAAGCAGTTTCTCTTCTAATTTTTACACAACGATCGAGAAGCCACGATCGAGGGCCCACGCGTCGGAAAGATTCGCGGAGTCGTTCGACTTCAGTGTTTCAAACAGAAAATCGCGGTTGTTTTTGGCAACAGAGTATCATCATCGGAAGATCCGAGGATTCGGAGTCAGCTTGAACGATCCAGAGCCATATCTAACCATCTGGAAACACCCAGAGCCTCGTAAAGGATACCGAATTGCAGAAGAAGAAAGAAGCGTCGTCTAATAATAAAGACTTTACCCTAGTTTTCGAGAAATCGGTCAGACGAGGAAAGACCTTGAAGAGGGAAGCGAAAGAAAGTAGTGTAGACATTTTGGCGGACTGGGAGTTTCCTAGAACCCCCGGAAAAGAATAGCAAGCTAGCGAAGAATAACATAGCCTCGTCTAACGCTAATATTCTAGAGACTTGATCAAGGTTGCTTCGGAACAGAGAGGATTTTGCAGAGGGTGGATAAAGAAGTGTCCAGGAAATTTTGTTGGAGACGCTTTGAATATTTTGGAGGCCGAGAGTGGTCGGTTTTGGCCAAATCGAGAAAGGAGGCGGGAAGAGGTACACGCGTCGGTGGTGCAGATGAGGCCACGATCAATCTGCGACAGGGTGGCGGAGGAGTATTGCGACCCTGACGGTTGTTACTGCGAGAATCGGTGCTTCTGACAGCCGGACGGCAGGAGGGACAGACAGACGGTAGTGTGCCACAGCAGCCGCAGTGCTTGCGAATACTCGATGGTGCGTGTCCTTTCACGCTTGTTCACTGGCCACCCTTCGTGTTCTTCGGCTTCTCCTACACTTCCACTGATCGTACCCTTGTTGTTTGAATACTTGAAGACGCTGCCACTAACAGGGTAGATGCGTGGGAACCGGTGGTTGTTGGTTGCGGAATTGTTGCTGGCTGTGTGGGAGGGGTGAAAATGATTCGTAAACGGTTTTAGAGAGGGTTGAATAGTTTTTCGGATGTTCTAGGGGTCGCAAGTGAGAATTTGTGGTAATTCTTATGTTTCGGGGTGAAGAATGTCGAGAATCGAGTAGATGCTTTTTAACGATTATTGAAATAATAGAAATGATTTTATAAGAATTGATTGTATAAATATCTTTAGTAGAGCACGTATTATAATAGGAGCCGCACAAAGTCTAAGTAAAATCAATCTTGCCATTTCTATAAGGGAACATGTTCTAGTTATTTTTAAGGCTCGGTAGGTTCAGTGTTGACGTATGCAACGATTTTTTCTTGATAAAATTCTTGGGGTGGTTTTTTGATGGCTCATAATATAGTGAATGGTCCTGAGGGGTTCTAGAGGGTTGCAAGTGCGAAGTCGCGCTCGAAAGAGGAAATCCCCACTGTTTATTTACGCGGAACCGGCAACGGGACTTGCGGAGGGGTGTCGGAATGACGTTGTTCCCACCCCCGCGACATTTTCCTCGGGCAACTGTGCTCTCCGGCGAGCATCCATCACGCGCCATTAGCCGGCGTTCGTCCACTCGAACTCGTCGATCAAGCACATCGTTACAACTCGATGGTTTCACCCCCTCCCTTCTCTTACCGAAAGAGTAGGGAGGTGGTACCGAGAGAGGGGATGAGAGTGCACGTACGTTATTGTTCCACCGATGAATATTCCGCAACCGGGGCTGATTTTCATGCGAGAGTGCTCCATAGAGAAGTCGGCCGAAAATTGATCCCCCCGTAAAATGATGTTTACATCCCCCCACCGAGGATCGCGACGGGGGTTGCCACCCGCATTTGCCTGACAAAGGCTTGCCGGATCTATTCTCCCGCGACGATCGTGGAATAGCTCGATCCTCGACCTACAATCGGCGAACGATGGGGGAAGAAGCCTTTTTCTTCCTTTCCATCCTTGTCTTCTTCCCCCTCCCTTTCTCCGTTTCTTTTTTTCCACTTCTTTCCTCATCTTCCCTCGTCTCTCTTCAGCTTTCACCAGCATCCTCTCTCGCTCTTCTTTTTTCCATCCTCTACCCGTTTGGTCGTCGTCCCACCGACCGGAAACGGAGATTCATCGACCTTTCGATCCCGGAAGAGAACGAAAGCTACGATAAGGACGAGCTTCCTTCCGCGACCCTCTTCTTTCTGCCGTTGTCGGGAAATCGTCGTCTTTCGACAAAACGAGATTTCCGACCGTTTGATCCGTCGCGTAGAAAATCCGCCGCCCCCGAACGGAATCACGGAACCGAGGCTGAACAATTACGCGAGAACCACTGGCAGCCGGGATTATTAAAAGCGGCCTTGCGCGAATTTTGAGTCCGGATCGAGACCCCCTCGAGAGATAAATCGGATTTCTGAACGGGCGATGAGAGTTTCGAGTGTTTTCGGCGTGTTCGATGGGGTTGATGTGTTAGGGGTTGTTAGCTTAGCTCGGGCAACTTGGTTTCTAGTGTGGACGTTTGTGAAAAATAAAAATTTTGCGTCTATTGCAAGTGATGGGAGTTGGTAATTACTGGAATGCAGATCTTTATAAAAAATAAAAATTGCCTGTATCGATTGCTAGAAATAGAAACTAAATTGAATGTTATTTTTCCCCTTTTTTATTATTATTATTATTTATTATAGACGGACCGAAGCCCTTTTATATAAGTGTTTACGATAAGAAAGAGAAAGATATAAGACTACTCTCCAATAACAAAGCAGAGACATGATTTACACATCTTTAATTAAAATAATTTTTCAACCATTTAGAATTTCATCTACTCATATAGTTACGCGTGGCTTGAGTGTTATTAAACAGTTGGGTAGTGTTTGAGAAAGTTTGTGAAAGCTGAAGAACGCGATTGTGCATTTGAGAGTTGACAGAATCCTTGGTAGAAAATAATTGTATTTATGTTCCAATGCTTCTTTGCGAATGAATGAGTTTTGAAATTCTGTTGCAATGGAAATGTTAAGTGTATTAACTGGTTTGTCGTTGTTTTTGCTCGCAGGATGAGTTCCATCCATTCATTGAGGCCCTCCTACCATTCGTGAAGTCTTTCTCGTACACGTGGTTCAACCTACAAGCCGCCAAGAGGCGTTACTACAAGAAACACGAGAAGCGGATGAGTCTCGAAGAGGAACGTCAGTGCAAGGAGGAACTCCAGGTGAGTGACGCTGCCAAAGAATGTATTCACTGGTGGAGAAGTAATTTCATTACAAATCAATCAACAGTCATTGCGTTCTTCATTAATTATCTTACGGTTTCCTATAACCTCTATAATTCTGATATGATTGATTGTATAGTATGATTGAAAACCGACATTAATTACCCACCATTTTGTATTTCATTAGAACTTATTTAGCACGTCTTAGAATTCGATGAAACTGTGGAGTAGGTTGTTTACCCCATTAAATACGTCCATAATTACGAAAGTGGTCCAAGTCACAATTTAAAAGAATGAGTTTATCAGTTATTTCACATCACATTATTTTAAACTAAATTAAATCAATGTAATTTCTACAATATTTTCAAAAATGAACCATTAGATAGTGTTGATTATTTAATATCCTTTCTCTTTAAATATCTCGAATAACAAATATATGACTTACTGTTAGACCACTTTCATAATTATGGGCACATATTTTAGATTTTTTTGTCTAAAATAGTATTTATATATTTAAAACGATTCATGCTAGAAGTTGAATAAAATTGAAAAATTAATTATTGCTACGTGATATTCCCACTTGAGATTATGGCACGTGGGTCAAGCAGAATTGAATAAAAATAGTTCAGCAATGTATTCGAAGAGGTAGCTCGATATGAAAATCAGACGTTTCCGATAACAGTTTAAATAAAGTCACGATGAAAAATTCGTAACTTCAAAATGGACGAAGTTTAACGCCCCAGGGATCGATACTCGTAACGAAGCGATTTTCGAGCAACTGTAGACACTCGCCGATAAAACCTCCGTCAGTCGACGGAACATAAACGTCGGACGGTTGCACGAAAGCCGAACAGCCGTAGGTGTGCCGCTAATTTCATAAGTTCCGAATAAAAATAATGAGGTTTGGGACTATTTCGGGCGCGAAGCGTCCTCGTGACGCGCTATCGCTCAGGCCTGAAAGCCAGTAGCTCTCAATCGTCCTATAACGACGGTCCTGTATTAATAGAACAATCCGAGCACGACAGGGGACATTAATGAACCTCGAGGAAAATTTCAAAAATCGAACGGCTGCCTTCAGTCGCTCACAATTTTTGGCACCAACGACTTCAACATTTTCCACGAAATTCCCTCTCTCGAAAACGATTAAACCTCTGCTACAAACTTCCTCTTCTGGCTTCACGATCGAGCACTTTGCTGTGTCATCGAATTCACAGTAAACTCCTAGGAAAGATTGCGAAAGGAAATTTCAACTCGAATCAAATCAATTTTTCTTCACTAGATTTTTTCGTGTAAATAATTATTATTGAACTTCGACTGGTGCATTATTGTATACTGCATTGTACAGTGCAAAAATCATCAGAAACATTGTTGGTTCTTATTTAGTTTAGCTTTCAATTTAAACACAAAATAAATTGTCTCGTGCATAATTACATTGCAATGCACAAAAACGTATACAAGTAATCCGAAGACGATTTCTTCGTGTATAATAATTATTATTGAACTTCTACTGCGGCATTATTGTATACCGCATTGTACAGTCCAAAAAATCTTCAGAAACATTGTTGGTTCTTATTTAGTTTAGCTTTCAATTTAAACACAAAATGTATACAAGTAGTTTGAAGACATTGAAAGTGCAACGCGAGGGTTGGGAGACCATTAAGGGGCAGTCGACTGGATAAAGTGTTAATAAAGTGTGACGATAAAGGGAGACAATGATGCGCTCAGGATTCCTCCGGAAGTCGAGAAAACAGTCGGTCGAGAGTGTAATCGAAACTTCGGGCCGCGAGTAACTTCTCCGACGCGACGCGGACTTATCCCGCGATTAAAACTCGCCCGGAAAAAGTTTCCACGATGCGGCGGCGTCCCAGAGTGCCGCGGGCTTCCGGTCTTAGCTCGGGACGTTGCTCGATTTACGCTTTAATTAAATAAAGTGTTTGCTCTCTCCTGTCGACGCGGTTACGGCACCCTTAAATATTGAAACGGTGAACGTTGCACAGCAAGCACAACTCGAACCGCACCGACAAGATTTGCTGGTTTCCGCGACCATAACTTGACAGAACTTCCGGCCAGCTCTTCCCGAAAATTAATTTCTGTACTAGCTTTTAATACGCTCGAGAATGGAGAACAATTTGGCAGCATCTTAATATTTTCCTGTGTTAAAATCGACATTCTAAATTCTATCATGAAAAATTCGAAGAATGGAATTTTTTATTTTATTTTTTTCTTCAACTTTGCAGAGGACACTTCTATGTATTTTATTATAGATTTTCCGAATAACATATTGGTAGTTCCGGATCCCCTATGCAGTTTCATTCGTCTTCCTTTCAAACTATTCCAGCCTCGGCCATTTTGTTTCAAGAAATTTATAGTTTCCGCGCACTCGATCCATAACGTGAAGAATTTACGGCGTCGCTATGGGTTCCACTTTTTCGGGAAAAATTGAATTTTCGACTGAACCGATGGACCCGAATTTCTCTCGACAAAGGGAATATCGATTTTTCCTGTGAAACGATTGTCCATCCTTTTTGGGCCGTTGTTAATAGCGGAGCCGTTCCGACAAAGCGCTCGATTCATTTTGCATGAAATCGAGGACAGTATTGTCTTTTCTTATACGTCGTTGATTTATTCAATTTTTCATCAGCAACAACAATGCTTAAACGACAATCATATTATTCAGCAAACAATAGAAAATTGTTGTAAGTATTCCAGTGTCTATACTCTACAAAAATTCTCACGTAAAAAGCTTCTTTGGAAACGTTTACTTAAACTACTACGAACATTCTTTATAATTGTAACTAACCAATGAGCACCGATATCGAGAGACGTATGTATCCCTCGGGTAATTACCGAAGAATAAACAACCAGGCGGCAAAAAGTGCTCCGTCCTCTGGTCAAATCAACCCCTGAAATTCCACCCCGTCGCAAATTATCTCGTATCATCTGTAGAAAGGTAAAAAGACGAAAAGTCGTGGCCAGGGGTGGACAAGGTGAATAAAAGTCGACGAACTTTCGATATCGAACTAAGTTTGGCGCTCGGTTCGACGAGTCATTGACATTCGAATTTTCGGACCGGAACCGCAATCTTTTTTCTCTCCCCTCTTCGTCTTCTTTTTTCTCCGATCCGTTTCCTTTTTTTCCCCGGTTCTTTTTCTCTGCGAATCGGCAGAAACATGCAGAAAAGGGGGGCGGGCAGTCGGAGAAGGGGGTGGAAACACGGGGGGAGGTTGGTCGAGGGCGCAGGAAAAGGGGGTTGTTCTCTTCTATCCACCGCAATTCGTATTCTCCCTCGCGACGCTGTTCGATCAATATTTTAATTTCGCGATGCTGCGGTATTTAGCGGACGAAAGAACGACGGACATGGCCGAGAGAGAGAAAGAGAAGGAGAGAGAGAGTGGACCCGATGTTCCGACGTGAAAAGGATTCCTTCCAGGATCGATATATCGCGGTGTTTAGGGAAAATCGTCGGCCACCGACGATGCTCGGTTTTTCAACCCCCTTCATCCCCTGCGACCGGGTCTTTTGCTCTTTTTCACCCGCAACCCTCCACGGAGGGTGCTTTGGCCGAGGATTTTTTCTTAATCGATGTCTGGCTGCGAGGTGCACCTTTTTTTAGCCGAATTAAACTTGCCTGAATTTCTCTGTTTTTATCCGAGCTACACATTCGATGTCGAAGGAAGTGGTGGTGGAAAATGTACTGAGCTTTAATGCAAGCTTCCACTATTTTTTTGGGGTATCTTCTGTTGAAAATGATTTGTGTATTTTCTTGGATGTGAGAGGTCCAGACTTGTTACGATTAATTTATGAAAGATGAATATCAATTCGTGAATATTCTTGCGATTAATGCTTTCACGGTTTCAATGACAAGCGATGGAAGAAAAAATTCTGTTTTCAAAATGTCTAACAATTTCCTCACGAGGAATGTCTAACAATTTCCTCACGAGAACATTTTTTTGAAAGATGTGTTGTGAAACGTTCTTGCAGAATACAATTCACCACCCTCCCTAAAAATTTCTTTAAAAATGTTCTTTTTTTGTGGGGGTCGTAATTTGTTGCAGTTCTTTTTGGCTCTTTGTTGTTCTCGTCCTTGTTGCACGACGAGGGAAGGTTCGAGTCTCGATCGGATCACGTGTTTGACAAGGAACGAGTCCGCGGGCGAGATATAAAAATTCCGGCCAGCTAATGGAACTTTTTTAAAAATGAAAGTATCCCCGAAGCTGCCGCGGGTCGCGTTGAATTTTACATGAAGTGCATTTAATCTGCGTCGCACGAAGCCCTGCAGGGCCGGCCGAGCCCTCTGCCATCATAGAAACGGGGCTTTATGGAATTGCGAGTGCGGTGAGGGGAGAGAAGGGAGGAAAGAGAGAGAGAGAGAGAGAGAGAGAGAGAGAGAGAGAGGCCGCTGGCGATAATCGACGATTCCATTTGCAAATTTAATCGACGCTGCAATTCTTACCATTATACTGTGTAATTTTATTAAAAGCGTTATGACCTGGACCGTTAATAATAACATCGTACATTAAACATCACTATTACGACAATAATGAGTAAGTGCAATCTAATTGGGGACAAATTAAAAGAAATTAAGAATATCAATATATTCGAGCTGATTAAAATCATCAAAGAAAACATGACATTTCTAATTGACTCCTGCGTTTTACAATTTGTGCAGACAATTTAGAACAACTTCAAAACTCCTCCCCTATTCGAAATATCTTCTTCAAAAACGGAGGACTGCATTCGCACGATGAGAATACATTAAAATAATCATCATTTTCTTCCCGATCAAAAATAATGAATGGACCAACAGTACGGGTGCAACCTTCCCAAAACCATTTCGAAGCGGGTCAGTTCGGCGAAAATCAATCTGCCCGGAAATCTGAACCGGGGAATACCGAAACCAGGTCATTTTTATTCATCCGCAGGAGTGGATCGCGCTGGGCAAAAGAAATCCTGGAATTTGCATGGACGTCAGCTGTCCAGCGACACCCGAGACTTCCGGGTTTGCGGGTTGGTAACGGTGACATGCGACAAAGCGAGGCGCGGGTTTCGGCCCCGCACACAGGGTGCTGGGCACACAGAGGAGATATCTGGGGCTCGAGAAAGTGGCCATTGAAAACGATGATCGCGATCTCCGATGCACCGAGGTCCGCTCGAATCGGTCCGCTTTCAGAGATCGCGATCAGGGGAGGGAAAAATAGAGGAGTCATAGGATAGTCGGCAGAGGACGCGGAGGCGAGTAGAAGAGGGAAAGAGGGCTAGCAGGAGAACGAAGAGGAAGAGGAGAACTGTCGGCGACGACCGGCGCTCTCTCGGAACGTCCATTCCAATTTTCCGGGGCGCGCGTTGCATGTCAACGAGCCCGTTTCCTTTTTTCCGGCCTTTTTCCTCGTTTCTTTTTTTATCTAAACACACTGCATAAAAGTGTATCGCGTTTTCTTCTTTTTTTTCTTTTATGTGCTCGCTCTCTTTCTCTCTTCGGCTCTCTCTTTTTCAATGTCCCTGCCCTCATCGTCGCTCTCTTTTTCGGTGTCTCTCTGTCTCTCCACTCTTGTTTCTTTTCTTCCCCGGCTCTTTCTGGAAAGCATCTGCGTACGTGGACGGAGTGTCCAACGACGAGAAAGCGGAGGACAAGCGTTGCACACGGTCGACGTGCCGGCGACGTACACGATAACGAAGATCGATTCGCTCGTTTGCGTGGAAGAACGATTGCCCCCGCGGTTCAATCTACCGGAGAGCAAAACATTTTCAGAATGGAACGACGCTTTCCCGCTTCTGGTGTCCCGCCGCGATGCCAACTGTCTCTTCTCTAGCCCTTTGACCCGTCTTCTGAGCCCACTTCGCCCTGCTGCTTCGGTTTTGAGCCTCGCCTACCCTTGATTCGATTAGAAACAATTTTTAATTGTATTTATTAATGAATTTTTAAGTTTTAAGTACGTACACATCTAAAGGATTTACAGATTTGTATTGTTCTCAACTCTACAATAATTCATCCAGAAAGGAAATTAACGTCTACGTAGTTCTTGTATCCGGCAATTAATTTAATTTTTATTTCGCATAACAATTCGCAGTCCAATGAGAATTTTTTTGAAGTCTTCTTGATAAACCTGAAGAATCGTCAGAAACTTCAAATTAATGCAAAGTGTAAATACGTCAGAACGTTCGTCAATTTTCCGTGGGATCCAACATGGCGGACCGATGGAAGAAGAATGTTCGGCCCCCATGAATTCTCCAAGTCGTTTTTATCGCGTACCCCGACGAATACGTAAATAGGAGTAAATTCTTGGAAGCTCACCCCATAACTAAGAAAACCGCGATTCGTAGTCGAAGGTGACACCACCTTTATGACGAAAACGGTAGTTTGTAGTCTCCGGATCCCCTTTGTGTCATAAAACGCTTGGCTCGGAAGTCTATCGTATAACAAGGAAAACGGTGATTTGTAGTCCAAAGTATGTAATATAATTAAGGAATACTAGCTTCGAAGTTTGAAGTCGCTCCGCATATTAGATAGTCCTGACCTCTTCAGTCTTGAAGAAGGCCGTGCCATTTTTCTTCCTCTTCAGACGATATTTATTGTAGGTTTTGAAGTGTGAAGATCGGTTGAACTTTCGGTATTCGAGGTGTCGATCAGTGGAACAGGAAAACCAGGCAATTTGGCCGAAAGTTTCGTTGGATTTTCGCCGATTAAAACGAGCGATTAAGAAGAATTTTTAAGTCGTCCGTCTTTCAGACTCGCGTGGCACGGGACAATTTCTCATTCCGGTGGAATTAAGTCTTTCGAGGCCTCGGAACATCGCGATCTAAAAGTTTAGTCCTGCTTCGTGTCGATATCGCACCCTCCTTTCAACCCCCTCGAACATTTTTCTACTTTTCGGAGCTACCCCTCGTTAACAAACATTGGATACTAATTATTAACACTTGGGGCGACGTGTCGTTTATTCGGGTGGTGAATTTGTGCAGTACTGTACGTAAGTTTATAGTCACTAAATGGGTACAAATGCGAACCCAAATGTATGCGTCGAACACATGTCGTAAATCGATGGACACACGTGTTTGAGTTTGGGTGGTAAGACATACCTAATCGCACCATAGGAAATTTAGCAAACTTATGCGTCCAGACGGTCAAAGGAGATCCAACCTTCAGGGTTGTATTAAAAATCCGCAGTTTAGCAACTGATCTCCGAAAACCACAAGGACTAACCGAGTCCCATTCACTCTAAAAAGTCACCCCTCGTCGGACACCATCGACTCGCAGCGAATTGCCAGCGGAACCACTCCCGTTGAGGGTGCGCTCCGGTGTTTACGTTCTCAAACGGCGTCCGAGCCGTCCAATAATCGCAGGCCATCGTCGAACGCGATTAACCCCTTCCGCGAAGGGTCTGGTTCCTGTGAAACGTGTCCTCGAAAAAGTCACCCCCATCCAATCGGTTCATCATCCTCTAAATTCGTCGACGACGAAGAGGACAAGAACAGAAATGAGCACAGCAAGAAAGGAAGAAATCGTCTAGCACACATCCACACGTTTCTCTCGAAGCTACTAACACAGCAGAGAAAAACGAAAAAAGAGGGATGGTAGGGGGTAGTACAACGCGGGAGAGAAGGGATAGAAATTAGCAGAGATAGTTGCGACGAAGATGAGCAGAGAGAGAGAGAGAGAATTGAAAGGGAGTAAGAAAAATCCTCGGAGAGGGTGTTCAGCCGCGGGGGGTTGGAAGAGGGGGGAGGGGGTGGTAGGGTTCGGAGTCCGTCGTTTTCTCTTAATTTCGAGACAGGCCGCAGGACGATATCGACTACTTCAATTCCGTTGCAGCGGGGTGAGTGAGCGAGTCCGGGGGTTGCGAGGGGGTGAATCCGACAGAAGGAACGAAACTCGAGATAGAGAGAGAGAGAGTGAGAGAGGGATGGTCGAAGGGGGTGTAGAGAGGAGACAAAACCCGACACACGGGAGAGTCCGAGAAACAGAGACAGAGGTCCGAGGAGGTGGTGTGTCCGGGGGGAGGGGTTGAAACGAGCGGGAACGAGGAGAAGAAGACTGCGGGGGTGGAGAGAAGTGGATCGTCGGCCGGACCGAGACAGAGACATTGTAGGACGCGGAGAACGTGTACGGGCTTGCTATCACGCGAGAAGAGGGCGGCAGACGGCTCTCCTCTCTGCTCGGGTGGGGGTGCAAAGCAGCGAGGGGGGTTGGTTGCAACCCACCAACACCCGCAAGAAGTATCCGAGTACACGGGTACACACGAGCTTTTCGGGAGAGAGGGTGCACATAGAGGCCGGTCAGAGCGAGAGAGAGATATATCTATATATATAGAGTGACGGGGGTTGGTGTGCAGCCGGAGGGGGTGGTCGGGGGTAGACGGTAGAGAGAGCGTAGACATGTAGCGCATACGCCGTCGCGACGGAGGCTGCGGCTACGCGGCGCCTACCAACCACCATCTATAATCTCTATGCGGATATCGATTTTCCAGCCTGTATTTCCTAAATTTATGCAAACTAGCAGCCCCGTCCTTTGCCTCCCTCTCTCACTCTATCCCTTTCTCTCTCTCTCTCATTCACTCTCTCTCTTTACACCCCCGCAACCCTCAGTCTGCCCTTCGGCCCGACCGCCAACCGCCCTCGTGTTCTGTCCTACGCCCCAACCTATAAACCCTCACCCTTTGTTCCTGCGTCGTCCCTCTTTCTCCATTTCTCTCTCTCACACGATACTCTCTTCTTCTCACCCACAGTTTCTCTATCTCACTCTCTCTCCTGCTCAACAAGGGTGGTTAGTTGGGTGCTTGGTACGTGTGTCGGCCCCATTCATCTAACGAGCTCAAGCGGGCTATCGCATCACCGATGCACCTCGCACCTCCTCGTCACCGTGGAGGTGTATTCCAGTTTATGCGAGAACCGGGGGAGGTGGTCGGGCTACACACGGCCAGCTGGGTAGGCTCGGGGGCGGTGTAACCCTGTTTCCGAGGGGGTTGTTAATGTTGGATTATGTTTCGGCTTTCGGGTTATTAATTATCGACGAGCCAACGAGCTGCCCGCGCGCGCCCGATGATGCTGCTGCTGCTGCCACTGCCCGTGCAGCCGCGCCGGATTACCGCGGTTCTTCGACCGGAGTTTTTCGGCTCCATCCACGCCGACGGCTTAATGAGTCTGATTTATTGAATGGAACGTCGCGCTGTCGCGAGTTTCGCTGAAAACCAAACGCGAAAAAAAAGTTTTCTTTATTTGTAATTTCAGAACTTGCTTATATTTATATGTGCTTACAACGAGTCGCCACGCAATCATTAAAATCGAATTAATCGAGTTGTTAATCCCCTTCAGCAACTCCTCCGATGTTTGCCGTTTCCCTCTCGGGAGAAGTCACTTTAAAAAATTGCGCCTGGTTAATTTCGACCCGGTTAGCGGTTCCGGTATTAATGACCGACAAAAAGCAGGCCGCTCGCGACTCCATCTTGCACAAAGGCGACTGAGGAATCGCGTCGAGACTCGCGACAATGGGGGTAGCAACCCGTGCAACATTTCACGCTCTGTTACCGTGAAAGAGAGTCGATCGCGCGTGAGACTTTTTACCCCAAGACACCCTGCCTGCCCCCCTGTGTGGCTCCCTATGGCGCGGGACCGGAAGTTAAGAAACTTTGAAAATAAACGATCGCATCCTAGAAAGACAGATCCCCGCCCGGAACCCCGTGACGTCGGGGCCGCATCGTTTCAGACGCGAAATAATCTGCTTCCGCGTGCTCTCTTCTTCTCGCTCCTCCTTCGGCTTCTCGTTTCTCCTCCTTCTGGCCGTTTTATTGCCGAGAGAGGCATATCGCATATGTCTCGACCGAGGCAGAACCCTTTCGCACGCTCGTTCCTGTTCCATTCCGTTCCGTATCGCTCGAATATTCGCCTCCCGAAGGAGGAGTGCTCCGAGATGCCGGAAACAATGGCAATAAAATTTTCGGAACGGCCTGCTCGCTCCGGGCCATCGCCTATATTCACCCCCGCACCACCCCTCCCCTCCCGATACTGCTCGAGCTGTTTTATGGCACGAATCTGCGCTTGTATCGCGACTTCCGGTTCGCCGCGGGTCGTCGGAAAATCGGCGCACAATTTTAGGCTTCCGATAACTTTTCGACAAAAATTATTACGTAGCACTCGATAGATAATGTGTGAAGCATTTAGGAGTGATTTTTATCTGTGATACTTTGATTAATTAAATGAACTGGTTTTACTACCACGACGAGTGTGTTCTTGGATTGTTCTTCGGGGTTTGTCTTCGGATGTAGAAAAGGCGGAGGAAGCGTTTCTCCCGCAGCGAAAATTCTGAGCATGTGCATGATGCGGTCGATTCCATTCGGTAGATTGATTGTTAGGTACACGGCCGGATTAAGGACTCGAGGGTGGCAAAGAACTGGGAAATTTCATCGCGGCTCGATAAGTCGATTGGATTCGTTAGGTCCCCCACTTTGGCCCAATTCCGGCGGTTTAACTTTTAAACGGGGCTTAATCGATACCTCGGCACACGTTGTTCCGTGACCAACTGCTGTCTTTTCTGATCGACCCTCGATTTTCGAGCTGTCGCCCCCTGTGAATATTAAAAATCGCCGACTCGAACGAATTATACTCATTTGCCATAAGACAAGTACAAGCGAAAAATTATTTAGTAATTTTACTGATCTCTGTTCGTAGTTTTACTGTATTCTACATTCAAATATTCTTCAGTGGAACGCATATTCTATTCCTTCGCGAATCGATCGCGTCCCGCGACAAACATCCACGCAATTAATATAAAAGTACCATTCCCGTGTTTCTAGCTGAATTATAAAGAACAGCCAGTACAAAATCATGAATTTCCCCCTATCGAGTACTTGATTTAATTCGCCGTTCAGCTTTCCAATCGATTTCGCTCGACATTTAACACGCGACGCGAATTAAAAAATACTGTTCGGAGTAGAATCGAATTAAAATTCAATCAGAAAAATATCGTCTCCTGTTACATCGAATACCGTTCGCCCATTAAATCGGAAAACATTTCGCTCGGGCCGTTAAATTGATATGTATATGTGTATGTATATATATATATATATATATATATATATATATATATATATATATATACACATGTATGAAATACGCGTGTACGTAGAGAGTGGGGCGTAATTCGAGCTACAATCGACAATTGGACGATTCTTCACTCGGGAAATACATGAAAAATGGAAAACTGCCTTTTTTCTCCTCTGAAATCCACATTTACCAGAACGTACATTGCGAAATTAGTAATTTTTACCTTGTGCCTTTATGTTTTCATCCGTCCAATTGTCTACACATCAGAAATACAAATTAAATCAAAAATTTGAATATTCCTTCGAACGTGCCAACTAATTTAACGTTTAAATGTCTGGGTAATTTTCAATTCTACTTTTCTACATTTCTACACAAGAGAGATCCAAAAGCGCTCTTCTCCGAATAGTGCTACTAACTCTATAATTAAATTCCTACACATGGAAATCAAACTCACATGTTTTCAAATCCTCACACTAACTTCATATTTAATTGTTTGCCTGTCTCGGTTTTCTACTCCAAGTGCAATTAAACTTGCACCACCCTGTAGATTCGCGAGGAGAATCGCCGGCCCGGTGCTCGACATTAAATTGAACTGCAATCTGAAATCGCCGTCGCCATTGTCGCGGCAGAGAATCGAGGAAATATCGCGAGCGAAACGATCGTGCTCGAGCTAAATAAATCTGTCCGACGGGGAACCCGCGAAAATAAAGGGGTGAGAGGGGGTGCGAGGGGTTGCTACGGATCCAACCTTCTCTCGGTCCCTCCGCCACCCCTCATCCACGAAGAAGAAGAAGACCGACGCCGGTGTCTCGGAGTCGAATGAATTATACCAGACGACGGACTATCATCTCGCAGCACGAGCTCTCCCAGATTAGAAAACTCCCGGTCGTCTCTTATCCGGACGTATCAGATCCTGGAATCGTCCTGGCGACGAGTCCTCTCGCGGTTCCCCGCGGTCCTTCGTAATTTCGTCGCTGGGGAACTATTTTACTGCGAACTGTGACGAGATTCCACTTCGAGTTTTAACTTAAAGGTGCTTTTAGGGAATCGTGTGGTCGATCGTGGGGGCTGGAGGATTCAAGGGTGGTTTGTCAGGGTGTAGTAATTTTACTACTTCGGTTTGTGTTCATTTTGATCCAGGAATGGTTGATTTTTGAAAAAATTAATGTTTGTTGGGGTTTTTATATTAGCCCCCTGGGTAGCTCGTCGATACAAAGTGCTTTCGGAGCATGTTCTTGTCTCTGTTAATTATATTTATCGTTGTTAAATAGTCACTAACAACAAACTCAAATTAATCCTACATATCATTAGTCACGATCTCTTCACCCCTTAAGCAAATCCATCACTAAATCTTCCGTGGGAGGTCCAAAAAATCTCGCGACAACCACCTACAATCTGCCAACAGTATTTCCGCCTAGTCCCCCAAAGAAACGGATAAAAAACGTAGAAATCCAAGTGTGGGAGGCAGAAAGAGTCCCCCATAAATTAGTATTGCGAAGAAGCTTCGGAAGCTGCCGGGCATAAATTCCAATCCTTTTCCTCGAGTTCTCGAGTGGCTCGGCGGATTCTTTCGTGGCCGCTGTGTATGCACATGCACTCCCGGAACGAAAAAGGTGGATAGACGCAGACTCTAGAAAGGGAGAGATAGAAAACGTGAACGGAGCAGGAGGAAGAGCGATAGAGAGAGAGAAATAGATTGGGGGGTAGATGGGTGGTGCGTTGATCGAAAATTTATGGGGAGCCCATAGGTGGGTGCTGGATTTTGGTTCCAAGGGGGTCGGACCGCATCGGTGGACGTCGATAGCTGGTACATGGGGGTGAAGGGGGCTGAAGAGGCTCGGGCTTGGGATAGACTGGAATATATTTATTAATTTGGCATCGTTCCCGAGTGTATAGCTGCTGGCCCCTTACGTTACTACGTTATGACGCGAACAAAGCGACTCCGCGATTTCTTTATAGGCAATTCCGGGGTCTGCATAGAGTGTTGTAAATATTACAACCCCTCCCACGCGGACATCTCTTACTCTGCCTCTCTCTCTCGCACTCTGACACATTCTCTCCGGCTCTTTTTAACTCTCTTTCTAGCGAAGGCCCGTTTAGCCTCATACCACGACTATTACCGCTCGCCCTCCGGCCGATTCGTTCCGCGCCTTTTGAGCAACGGGATCGCGAACGTCGCCTTTCACCGATCCTCCAGGACTCACCAGGACTCCAAGATATACCACGGCCCTTAACCGGTGTCGCCCAACCTCCGACCCAACCCCTGGATTCGTATATTGCCGCCCCCGATAGTAATATGCGAGGTGTTTTCGCTGAGGCATAGCTTCCACAGAGTTTCCGGAGAGAATAAGGCGGTCCTCGTGGCTTTATTTTACCGTTGATGGTAGTTCCAGGTGGGATGGGTTTCGAGGTGTTTGGAAATTGGTGTAGGAACAGTGGGAGGGACGTTAGGGAATTTATCGTACGCGTTCAATGCAAGGTTGGTACCTGGCAAATTTTTAGGGGACGATTTGAGGGGCGTTGCTTTTCGAATTGTTTAATTTGTGAGGAAAATTGGTGTACCGAATGTATCGACTTTTAAAAATATTCAGGGATTTTTTATTGTATTTTTAATACTTCGATTCGATTGATTTCCCATAAATAAAATATAGTTTCGTTCCGGAATGATTGAACTGCGGATACTTATGGAGAATAAAATTTGTTGGCGTCAGTCACAAGACGTCAATTTCACTGTTTGAAATCCGCAGTCTGGTTACTTCGAGCTTCCAGAATTTAAACAGAGGTCTTCACTAGAGTGAGAATGAATATTTTTCCAGCTTCGCAATCGCAAGGTTTGCGACGGAATTTCGCGGGCCCGGATAACTAGAGAGTAATTTGTCGGGCAAACATCATTTCGATATCTCGTTTAGGGTTTTTGTTTCCGACAAGGGCGGCAGACAGGGCAGCTCGCACGTGTGCAGGGCCAACACGCGACTATCGATTCGGTTTTTCGACTGCGGGGGCCTCGGTTTTCGGCGTTCCTCTCCGCTGCTGCTGGCTGCTGCTGTCGCGACTCTGTTTGCCCGTGTTTACGCCCGCTTATCCTATCAAAATCGTGCATACGCGGTGTAACTCGTGTCACGGGAATTAAGCCCGGGGAAATGAGCTCATCTGGCCACAGGAAATTTTCCCGTTCCACCCCCCGAGCCACCCTGTCCCGCACCGGAAAAATTGTCCAGGGGGGCGGTGGCGGTGATCACGTCGAATCCAACGTCAATGCTCGCATCGACGCTTCCCTGATCGTTGTACAGTGATTTTCCATCGAACAGATTGGGCGGAACCACCCCTCCGTGACCTCATCAGACAGCGGATGATTATGCAAAATCAAAGCTTTTTTTACTGAATTGAAAAATCGTCTTTCTCAACACATTCATTATTACAAAATGAATATCACAAGCAGCCTATACTCCTCACAATTCGTACATTTCTGATTTTTTCCCCCGGAAAGTTCTGCATGGAAAATCGCATTTTGCTCTCGCGCCGCTCTAATTACGCGCGAAGCAGCGCTACCGTAGATAAGCGAGATGGCGAGATAAAAATTTCAGGGCGAGAATAATTCGAATAAAAGTTGATTCTGATAATGCCGAGGCCCGTTATAGATTACAGACTGTATACATACGGGGTTGGCCTGAATTGAACCCTCCTCTCCCCTTTGAATGCGAGAAAGTCGCTCGGAAGGGGTGAGTCGGGGGACGAAGAGAGAGAGAGAGAGAGGAAGATAGCTAGATAGACAGTAAGAGAAAGAAAGAAAGAGAGATATAGATGGAAAGAGCGTCCTATCAAAGACATTTTTCCGAGCGCAATCCGTCTTCCCGAAGGGGAAGAAGTCGGCGTAGAGTCTGGAGCCAATTGTCGATTACGTACAGCGCGGAATTGCGTTCCCCGTTCGCTTTATCGTTCCCGAAACCTTTTTCGCTCGTTGTTTTATCGTCCGACGTTATTACGTTGCGTCGGGGAAACGCGAGCGATGATGGATCCTCCTCGACGAACAAGGTTATTCTCGTCGAACAGCTTGTTTCCCCGCCCCGCCGGCATACGGCAAATATTTATGCCATAATTGATAACGGGCTAGATTGCTCTTGCCCGAGACTCGATCGCCGGCAACGACAGGATTCAGCGATCTTCGGATTTTAATCTTTATGCAAAATAAAAATTGTTCCCATAGATAGCAAAGAATAAGAATCCTTATCTTCGTTTTTTTTTAAATATTTTAACACTAATCCTACTACTGTCGGTCAAATCACACGTACCTGGTTTTTTATTTCACAATTATTGAAATTATAACGATGCTTCCACTGGAAATGATTATACACATTTTTGTATTCAAACACATAATATAATTACAGTAACTTCCCTATGAATCGGGAAGTTAATAAAAATCATGGAAAATTTATATAAATTCCATTGTCATTTTTATAAAGCAACGCTACTCTATTTATTTTTGAATACACAAAATCTGCAGTGTATGTATCCGTTGTGAAGCAACGATGCTTCGCCGATTTTGATTGTGTTGCATCAATTTGATTCGCAATTATCGCTGAGACAACGAGGAACGTTCGAATCGAAGCGTGAAGGAAATTCCCCGCGAAACAGCACGTGGCACGGGAAGTCGCGTGCACATGGCCGACCCAACCTTGGTTCGCCGGCTGCCAAAGATTCGTAAACCCGTAATTCGGTACGTAGGGGGCTAACCTTGTTGATTTGGCGTACGCCAAGAACCGGCCACGTGCTCTCTCCGGCCACGTACACGCTTCCTTTCTCTTCTCCAAACATCTTCAGTCGCTAGCAAAATTCAATTCAACGTTTCTACCGTCCGTTCTTCAAATCTTCGATCTTCGCCTCGACTGAAAATTGGTCTCGTTTATATTATTCTCATTTATATCGTTCTTATTATTAAGAGTTTCTTTCTTTAAGTAGAACATAATCAAAATCATTTTCTACACTTTGGTACTTAATGTTGTAGTGTACAGCATAATACCCATGACTTCCTATCGCTAAATTAATAATGAAGCAATCCAGAAGTTACTGTTTTAATTATTACAGAAAATACATCTTGACAATTTTTAACGTCCTTCGAGAAATATCCTCAAGAACGATATGTCCTCCTAGGGCTAATACGTCAGAAGACAGAAAGGGTTGACGTACCAATCAGCATTGCGAATTCACTATTTGTGATTAAACGAAATTTACGTTTTAGAAAACACATGATCTTATAACCACTCACCACAAATATAGTACATTTAAAAAGGAAGACCATCCCCAGGGGTGGAACCTCAGAATTCACAAAAGGATTGACACAGTACTAACAGATCGTCGTATCAACAAAATCCAGCTTCCCCCCTAAAGAGCATACCCCGAGAATTTTTCCCAGCGTGAGGGAAGAATTTTTCTGAAGTAAATTTATTTCAGGGTGTGCAACTCACCCCAAGGAACCGGCGAGGTAGCACGCCCGCGGAATTTCGTACAAGTCAAGTTCGTCGGAAGAAGAGCGTGGGGGTTCGAGTGGAGAAATCCGAAACACGAGGAGCATTTCGGAAGGAAATTTATGCGAAGGGGTTGCAACCCTCTCCTCCTGTGGAGGCCGGTGAAAAAATTCGAAATCCAGCAGAAATTTTATTTTTCCGCGCGCGCCGCGCCGGGTGTGTCTAGTCGACTATAATTCGGACAATTCCCTGCCCCGGATAACGACGCAACGGTCATAAAGGGGTTGCAGGGGGTTGGAGGGGGACGGCGAGACTGCGGGGAAGTTTTTGAACGAGCTCAGCCCTTTAACACGCGTTACGGTGTAATTTCAGCGGCAGGATCGCTCTAAACGATATTCCAGGGCAACGAGAGAGGACGCTGGCCGCCGAGTCTCGAAACTTTTCCACTGGTGGTTTGGGGTAGACACGCCGGTTTCTAGGGGGTTGGGGGTTGGTTCGCCAGGGGGAGGGTGTGCGTTAAGGAACAGGAACCGTCAAGGAGGCCGGCGCCAAAGCTGGCGGGGTGGCAGGCAGTTTTAATATTTAGATTCAATTACGAAAAGAAAGAAGGCATCGTTATGCGGCAAATTGTCGCAGCCTGCTGGACCGCGAAGAGGGGTGCGCTTTTCTACCCCTCTTCCTCTCTTTCTCTTTCTCACCCCACTTTCCGACAGAGGGAAAAAGTGGACGAGAGGATGAGGCGCGTTATATCGCAGCGTAATGGACGCCTCGAGAGCGTTTTTCGGGTGCTTACTTCGCGAAAGTTATTGTTATTGGAGACACGAGAAACGGCCCGGCCTTCGGGGTGGCTTCTCTTGGAGGGGTGAAGTGCTTCTTGCCCTCTGTACATTATTTAACAATTAAAAAAGCCCCGCGAGTGTCGTCCGCAGATCTACTTGGAAATTTTCGACGGTTTTTCAAAATAGAGGAGGTTTCAACCCCTTGTCGATTTTATTCGGAAAGCGGTATGGATTGATGGACCTCAACGGCTGCTAGAATACAGCGAGATTTTAAGAACAATGATAGTATATACGAAGCAGGTGTGGATTTGTTACATATTGCGATGAATTCATCGAAATGTCTTTTTAGTGAATTTTTTATTTATTACGAATTGGAGAAAAATTTCATCCCTTCGGCCCCTATTGAAGTAGAATGCCTGGGACCGAAAGCTAGCCCAAATAAAACAGCCTGGAAAGAGAGAACACTGTTCAACCACTTGATAATAGTACTCGTTACTAAAGCAAAGTGTGGAATGAATTTATTACGAATAGTAAACCAATTTCATCCCCTATTGAAGTCAAAGAACTGCGACTCGACAAGCAAATTCGAGCGCGAGACCATCGAACCACCCTGTATAAAATGCCCGCGTGCATCGGCTGGTTGTCTGTGTGTGTCGACTGTAAATGCGACCGACCCCTCCCGCTCCTCCACCCCCGATGGATGGGGGAAGAAGGAAGGGGGAGGTTGACCCCACTCCGAAAATGCTCAACGGCGTCGTTGGTGTCGCCCCACCCGCCGCCTTCGACAGCCACCCCCCTCCTCACCCGAATCCCGTCTCGCAAACCCCCACCACGTCACAACCCTCCTCTTCCCCTCACACCCTCGTCGCCGCAGAGCGAGTTACACGGAGAAGAGGCTCACGGGCTATTTTCAAGCGCGGGAAATAAAGCGCAGACCGCATTTTTAGCCTAACGGCCGACGGTCAGCTCGTTTTCGCCTTTCCTCTGCGCGGGAACGAGCAACGGGGCTGTTAAAGGGGACCTCGGCGTCTCTACACCCTCGTCCCTCACCCTCCAGGGGTTAATTGGGGTTGCGTAATTGAGCGGACGCGATTAGGGCGCGGTTTCTTTTCGCTCGCAAGCGGATTTTGATTTTTCGCGCCTCCTCCAGCGGACTTCTCTCGCTTCTTCGGTTCCTTAATGAACCACTGATTAGTTTTTCGTGGAGTTTTCAGCTTCTGTAGGTTCTCGGTGAACTGTTTGTTAGTAATTTTCCACGCTGGAAAATTGACTTAAAATTGCGTGAATTGTGTAGATTATTTGTGACTGGAATAGGGTCTAGACAAGGGTTAAAATCTATATTATTTATTTATAATATTTTGCGAGCAACTTATTCCAAACACAGAAAATAATAAACGTAGTAATTCGGTGCATGAACAAGTAGACAGGCAATACCGTATTAAAATTTCAAAATTTTCCAATTGAATGAAACTTTTCACAAATTGAACAATTGACAATCTCTCTATACATTGACCCAGATAGTAACAATCTCATCAAAAACAGATAAAACAGAATTTCAAACGGGATAAGGTCCTGCAGGTAATGACAACAGTTCCCGAATTGAAAGAAAAATATTTCCATCATCTGGATTAATATATTACGATAATATGAAGGCGGAATGCTAATTAATTCAGAGCAGTGCTGTTTAAATTCGTAGAAATCGGCGCCACCCGGTATACAGTATCGCGCGTACGTCGGCTAAATTCATTCGCGGGGCAGAACGACCGTAATACGTAATTTCGGTGCACGCGAATTCGAGGATGCGCTTAATGCAGTGGGCACACGTACGGGAGCATCGCGCGATAGTGCGGGTAGAATGTTAAAAGGCCGACCAGGCTAAAGAGAAACGGTAGTAAAAGGAAAGGGGGGAGAAAAATAGAAGAAAGAAGCAGAGGGAGAGAGAGAGGAAAAAAGTGTATGCGATTCGGCGGATAAGAGAGAATGAAACGGCTGGAAGCGAAAAAATGCGGTAACGAGCAAACCTGCAAGTTTGAGCGATTCGATTCGATTTGAGAGAACGGAAGGGTCTCACGTTTCACGCGCGGGCTCGATCGCACAGAGGAGTCTTTGAAGCGGCACCAATTAAGTCGTCCTGTGCTCGATCGTCTATTCTAAGCGGCCGATTGTTACAAATTAGAGCCGGGTTTCTGAGCAGCATTAGGCTTTGAGCCGCGAACAACCAGCCCCCGGAGCCTCCGATCCAGTTATGTAAGTTGCTGCAGTGTTGTCGTCGCACTCGACACTCGCTGGTTCGTCGAACACCCTACTCTGCAAATCGATTACGCCAATTTCGGATCGTCCCTGCCGAACAATCACTTCCTATCAATTTTCTTCTACAAACCTTTTTCTAGTATTCCAACCAATTTCCTCTGGCTTTGGAAGCACGTGCACAACGTTGCAGAAGTGTTTTCGCATGATTCTCCCGTGAATTTTGTCATGACATCATTAGAATCCGGAGTTCATAGAATTTTCAGAAATTAAATTGGTGCAATTTAAGTCAATAAAAAAAAATAATCATAGAAAGCTGCAATTTAAAAAATTTTTGGAATATCGATATTAATATTACGATGTTAAATATAATTAAGGTGAAATTCGAAACTGGGACAAGAGAGGATTCATTCAACGTAGATTACCGGAAAACGAACGAACGCAAAAAGATCTTTTCCGTTCAGTTTTGTCATCGGGAAATGGTTTCTTGTCGTAGGGGTGGAAAAAGGGTGGAATCGTCCGCGTAAGAAAGTATCTGGGCGTTCGTTTGAGCCCGCAGGGCAGGTATGCGTCGTGTCACATGGCGTCATGTATTCGCAGCTCGCGGCAAATCCAAAATAAATCGCCGGCAGCTGTTGCGTCCCGTGTTCCGGAGGTGCACGCCGCTGTTTTTCTTTCTTTCCGATCCGTGGACGCGAAACGTTCGAACAACAAGAACCAAAGCCTGTTTCCCGGCGACTCACTGGTGGAAATTTAATTGGAAATTGACTGCCTGAGAGCATCCTTCATATTAGGTCCCTCGGTTTCGTCTATTTTTCTTCGAGTCCTACAGATTTAATCTCCGCTCGCAAATAAGAGAAATGAAATCGCAGACAAAGTTTCCGTAAACCATTTAGCACTTCGATAAAAATCCTTGTGAAGTACTGCTTCTCAGCCTAGAAGTTCATCCATAACCAAAAACCGAAATTGACTGCCTGAGAGCATCCTTCGTATTGGGTCCCTCGGTTTTGTCTATTTTTCTTCGAGTCCTACAGATTTAATCTCCGCTCGCAAATAAGAGAAATGAAATCGCAGACAAAGTTTCCGTAAACCATTTAGCACCTCGATAAAAATTCTTGTAAAGTACTACTTCTCAGCCTAGAACTTCATCCATAACCAGAAACCGAAATTGACTGCCTGAGAGCATCCTTCATATTAGGTCCCTCGGTTTCGTCTATTTTTCTTCGAGTCCTACAGATTTAATTTCCACTTGCAAAGAGAAATGAAATCGCAGACAAAGTTTCCGAAAACCATCTAGCACTTCGATAAAAATCCTTGTAAAGTACTGCTTCTCAGCCTAGAAGCTCATCCATAACCAAAAACCGAAATTGACTGCCTGAGAGCATCCTTCATATTAGGTCCCTCGGTTTCGTCTATTTTTCTTCGAGTCCTACAGATTTAATTTCCACTTGCAAAGAGAAACGAAATCGCAGACAAAGTCTCCGAAAACCATCTAGCACTCCGATAAAAATCCTCGCAAAGTGCCGCTTCTCAGCCTAAAAGCTAGTCCATAACCAAAAACCGTTGTCAAAGGGGGCCGTTGGTATAGTGTCCACGTGGAACACAACCGAGAGAGAGGGAGAGAGAGAGAGAGACAAAGATAGCCGAGCGGAGCTCGAAGTGGGCGAGAGAGCAAGCAGAGAGTGGTCGAAAGTAGGGGCGGAGGGGTATCGTGGCAACCTGTTTCGCTTTTGTTTCACCCTCTTTCCCTTATTCTTTGGTCCTGGTCGGTGTACCGCTGCTGGTTGGGTCGTCGTGGTGGTCGTCGTCGTTCGGAAGAAGAAGAAGCAGCACAGGACCTCGGGATGTAAAACGGAAATAGAAACGGGCCGAGGCAGCGTCGATGCTCTTCCGCGTTCCAACAATCGGGCCGCGTGCTTCTCTCTTACACTCTGACTCTCTTTCTCTGTTCAACCGACTGACTGCTGTTTCTCTCGCGTTTCTGTTCGGTCCACCCCCGCTTTCACCGGTGTCTTGCAGTAGCAGCAGCAGCAGTCGGTTGTTCCTTGGTCCGCCACGGGCCTTTGTTTCTCCGTTGGTTTCGGATATTGCGATTGGTAGGCGGCGTCTGGTCCTCTCAGGATTACCTCCGGCCGATTCGCTGGCCCCCTTTTTAAGCCACTCTGCACGCCACTTCCGTTTCGATGTCGTCCCCGCATTCCCCGGATGTTTGTGCCCGAAATAGCTGCAGCTTTTGTGAATCCGTTTCTCTCTCCCTTCTGTCTCACTCTCTCGCTTTCTTTCTTTCTTCCTCGCTCCGGCTCCCTTCTCACGGAGCAGATTCTCTCTGTTCCCGCTCTCTTCCCCTCGCTTTCTCCGTCTTCTGGCCCGGCCGAGCTCTCTTTCAAGGCTGATATTGTCCGACGGCGTTTCTGGAAAATTTACCTTGCTCTCTCGCGCCGCTTACCGACGCGACGTCGCGACGAAACCACCGACGCTCGAGAGCACGCTTCGTTCTTCTTGGCTAATGTTGCGAAATGTTTCCGGCTTTTGCTTCCTCGTGATCCACTTACACCCTTGCCCAACCTTTCGTTGAAATTCATTTATTGTACATATTGTTTGAACTGTCCCTCGTTCGCAAACTCTATCCTCTCTACCCTATTAATTTTTTTTCTAAGAGTACGAGACATTACAGCGCTAATGTTCATTTATAACTTCCTCAAGAAATGTAGGATTAGGATTTAGCGTCCACCATTTATATTTATTTCACCTTATATTATGTTATGTACTTCATTATTTTTCTGAAAAGTGGTATATATGTATGTTATAATGTATGCTACATAATCCAAACATGGTTTACGGCATCAATAAATAAATAATTAATTATTATACATATTATCGCAACGTCTAAAATATGATTCCTCCTATCTGACACTGTCTGTCTGGATCTACTGACACGACACACTTACCGCTGTGGATTTTATATATTTATAACGCAACTGTAATTGACAGCAGTGGACAGATTCAAAGAATTTGAAAATATCAATTTCGTTTCAGCTGATTGAAATGGACGAGAAGTGACATTTCTGTTTGGCTTCTGTGTGCACGATTTATGCAGACAATTTTTATTTTTTATTTTTATGACATGGAATGTCATTGGCGGGTTTGAGTGGACGTTCGTACTCGAAGGGTTAATAGCGAGACCTTAAGAGGTCTCCAAACCGCGTTGAGAATATTTCCTCGAGAAATATGGAACGTCGAGGAAACGTTCGAGAAGGGAGGCCCTTATGGAAGGGAACGAGGGTCGCGTAACAACCGTGTGTCTCGCGAGTCGGGCCGAATCCGTCGAGGTGGCGCTTATTTTCGGATAATCACGTCGGCCGGGACAAATTGTCGTCGCGGAAGCCGTTCCGGCCGTTCGTCCGCCGGGTATTTACGTTCAATTTCACTGGGCTGTATGTAACGAGGGCTCGTTGGCTCTCGAAGTGAGACGAATTCGATTACCACGGCCCCGGCTAGGAAGAACTAAAGAGAAAGAGAAAGATATAGAGAGAGAGTCGAAGAAGAGAGTCCTGACTGCCTCCGGTGCCTCGGGACGATCGTACCCGCGGCTGTACGTGAACGTCTTACAGAAAGAAAAGCATAAAAATGAACCGCCCTCGACGAGATTTATTTACCTGGAGAAACTTACGGGCCTCTTATTCCATGCCCGGCTCGTCCGGCTCGGAGAATTCTCGCTCGATAGGAATCGACGGAATTAGAGAAACCGGCGCCGATCGGCATCCAAAGATTTTCCGTTTTCACCTAGGTTCCCGGGAAAAAACTGCATCGGAGCATCATTAAATGTTCAATATTTAACTCGATGGTCGTCACGATGATTACAAGTTGGTTCGTTCAATTTCAAAAGTGAATATTGTCCCAAAAATTGATGGAGTGTGATAGTTAATTTCCATAGACAGTATAATATCGTATCAATTATTATTTCCATAAAATAAATTCTTCGAATAAATTGCTATATTAACTCGCTGTAATGTTTCAGTACCTCGATATCGAACATTTATCGCGTCGATTGTCACGATATAAAGTCCGTAGTCTTCGAAAGCTAACTTTTACGTTTAAATGGGTTTGAGCCATACAATAAATTATCTAGATGTTATGGACTGTTTTTAGGGGCTTGATTCGATTGTAAATGTGTAGAACAAAGGAAAATAGGCGTCGGCACCACGATCCGTTTCTCGCGTCTGACAATGACCGGCACATTCTACTTGTCCCATTTTCACTGAATTATGTTATGTATTTCTCCGGGAGAGATGACCTTCCACGCTCGATATTGGATATTCCGAAAGATTTAGGATAGATTCAGCACTGCATTAAATGCAGATGCTCCATCTATTCGAGCTTCGGCTTGTCTGACAATGACTTGTATGATGTACTAGACGTTTTATCTTCCGCAGTGACTTCTTGTAGTTGTTATTGGGTATACGAGGGCATAAAACAAACATCAAACGTAGATTCCCAATTGTTCCGTCTGGTACATTGTCTGACGATGGCTGGACCAATCTACTGGTGCTCTAGATTCGCTTGGGATCACTTTTTCTTGAAATCATAATTTTTTTTAATGGGTGAATACATTTTTTAATTTAAGCACGTAGCGTGCATGTATAAATTTAAATTAATTGAATTCTATCATTTTCACAAAGCAACATGGGTCAATTAGTTTTAATATGATTTCCACACTACCCAATTTTGTAAATTTCCGCAAATATAGTTGAATAACTATAGTTCTCGTATTATATACAATTGCTCAGTTCTATTATTATATATCATTTTGATCTCACATTATTATATATCATTGTTCAAGTATTGAATATTGTGCGTGTTCTAGAATTGAAATATTGTGAAAAGTTCAACAATGGGTCGCGGTAAAAGATCGACTGGTCCTGAAATGTTAACAATTCAAAATTTGCGTAAAAAGAAAATTGTTCCATTGCTAAAATTGCAAAACTATTGAATCGTAGTTACAAAGTTATTTACAATTTTTTTTCACCGATGTTTCCTTTAATATCATATATTTTCCAATAAAATAGTTTCTTCTCGTAATAAATGCATCGAAAAACATTGAAATAATTTTTGTTCTTCTCATCAGCCAGTATCCAGGTCACAAAGTTCTTTTCGTTCCTTCGAAGACTTCAAGGCTTCAAAGTTTTCGAAGCTTCGGAAAAGTTACAGCTCTGGTTGGAATCGACTGGGTTTCGGTTCGCCTATAATTGGTCTGGTGTCTGACAGGTGCGTTCTACGCGCATTAGACGCGGCTCTTTTTCTCTCTCTCACAGTTCTGGTTCGCGTTTTTCGCTGAAAATTTCAAGGCACGTACGTACACTCTCTCACGCACGGAAATGTCACGCGGACGGGTTCGACTCGCTCGCAGCTCGGCCACAGCGGAGAACGCGCTGTGGGAGAGACCTGGTGCAGTTACGGTGCATCCTGCATAAACCCGATCAAGTATGCCGAGTGTGAAGGAGGGCCCCGCGAATGCACCGGCCACAAGCATATCGTGACATGCGTATGTACACCTAGGCGCGGCAGTTTACCTCGTTCACGCCGCCGATTTCTCGCGATGCTATTCGCGCTGGCCACGTCTACGTGTCTCAACGACCCCGTCTTCAACAACCCCTTCAGCTCCCTTCTCTCCTCTTCTTTATTCGCTATCCTCTTCTCTTTCTTTCTTTGGTCTATTACTCGCACAAGGCCATGAGAAACAGGACAAACATCGAGCAAATATTTCCAATGTCTCACAACAATTCTATGCCACTTCGAAGAAGTCGAAAAACTTCAGACATTTTCTTAACACCTTTTAATCATTTCAATTATGCATTTATAACACAAAACAGAGCAACATTGTATACACATTATAGACAACATTATAGAAAAACATTTATGACAAAACTGAGTAGGCGCAGTTTCAAGTGTCAGACAGATCAGAAGAATTTTAAATAATCAAATTCTCAATAAAGTACGGATACGTGCATACCAAGAAAATTAACAAAATAAAGCTCTTCCATCCTCTCGACAACGAATTCTGGACAGTACAAGAGTCAGAACTATTCGAAGCGGTTCGACTTGCTTACATCACACGCGCAACATCAAAAAGCGATAAACTCGGGAAATCCTCGGCTCGGACATAAACCGGTAGCATCTCCTTGATTAAAGTCTGGCGCGGACCAGGGACAAGAGCCAGGTCAGGGACCACAGTGGTAACAATTACCTAAATCTCCTCGGGGACTAAAGTAGCCGGTGCCTTCACGGTTATTGGTGCAGCTAACGCAGTTTACATTGAGTCGGCGGCGGCGAGTGCACAGTCCGCGAATAAAATTCCGATGTCCAAGCGACCACGATCTGTTAGCGTGGAAAATCTCGCGTGCAAGAGAAGAGGATCGTTCGTCGACGAAGAAGACGAACAAGACGACGACGACCTAAGCGGAGCGCGTCGACGCCGATTATGCAGCGCACGCCCGCGGCCCTCGTCACCCGTGGAATAGCAAATGCACGGGTGCATAAGGTCCCTGAGAAATGCATTGAAAGCGCGCGGAATGCATCGCGCGACCAGCGGAGCCGATCTATCCCGCCTAGCCCCTTTCTGCCACGCACGTGCGAGCCGCGAAACTTTGTCGAAAGCCAGAAAGAGGCGGAGAACCCGCGTTTCTGCACGATCCGAGGCCCCCAGAACGACGCGCAACCACACGAACGCGAATCGCGACGTTTCCCGATGCAGGAACCAGTCGCGATCCGCTCGCAGACCTCGATGCAGACTCGGGAATCCATTCCATCCTGCCCTGCAATCTTTCAAAGGTCCCGTCAAATTCGTTTCCTCGATGCTGGAACGCTTTCAGAATTTTCTTCGGCGATTTTTAGGAATTTGAGATTTTCGGTTTCATTCTTGTGTCTTCCTAGAAATTTTATCTCCAAGGGGATCTTTCTAATGATTTTGGAGAATTTTTAGTTTTAGGAAGACCTGTTTAGACAGTTTAAATAATTGAATGTCTTCGGGATGACTTTTTACGAATTTTAAGTAATTGTTTAGTTCGAGAACTTGTTTTTAGGGATTTTAAACAATTTTATTGACATATAAAGCAGGATAATCTGTTTAGAGGTTCTGAAGAATTTTAAGTTTCAGGATTATGTGTTTAGTCATTTTAAACAATGTTTAGTCTTCAGAATGTTTTATTACGAATCTCTAGCAAGTGTTTAGTTCGAGGTACGTCTGTTTAGGAGTTCTAAACAATTTTAGTTTCACGTCGATCTGTTTAGAGACATTGAATAATCTTTTTTCAGAGTATGTGTTTATACAATTGAAGCAATGTTTAGTCTCAGGAATGCCTTTTACGAATGTAGAGTAATCGTTTCGTTGGGGTAACGTCTTCTTGGGAATTTCAGCTAATTTAAAGTTTCAATTTAGCATTTTAAGCAACGAAGTGCAATTATATTCGGAAGCGAATGAAAATCGTTAAAATTTTAATTCCCGTTGTCCGATTGCCTCCAAATTTGACACACTTTATTTTCTCCACGAGTGTCTCAATGTTAAAGTGCGAGACCAGGAAAGATAAAAAATGAAAGAAAATCATAAAAATTGAGTTCCCGTTGTCCGATTGCCTCCAAATTTGACGCAGTTCAGTTTCTCCTCGAGTGTGTCAATTAAAGGGTGTGGGACTAGATAGAATCGAAACTCGAAGAACAAGGACCACCCTAGCCTGCATGCAGCTGCAGCGATATCGCTCGGCGTGTTTACGTATCGCTTCCATCGTACTCTTTCAAATTCCTACTATTTATATACTGACCCACTAAACGCGTAGTCAACAACGATATAGTAAATTTCGAAAGCGGGTCGCTCCACTTCCGTCGCTCAGCATCGACAATGCAGATGCGCCTAGCTCCTCGCGGTAGTGTACCGAGTCTGATTATAAAGCTCTAACGTCGACAACGCCGCCGCCGACGACATTCGTCGCCATCCTGAGGAGGGAGGACGAAGAGGGGGTTCAGGCTCCGGGACAAGAAGAACGCGAGGAAGGTCAAGATATCGGACGAAATAGGAAGGGGGGACACGACACGAGGCGGGGAAACACGACGTGATCCCGCATATCGTTTCGTCGAATAGTTTGAGGTCGCCGGTTCCTTTGGTCCCGAGCCATCGAGTTTGTAAACTCGAGAAACTTTCCGGATCAACAGCTGCCGCGGAACATCGATACCGCGAGAAACTTCGGAATATGCTTCTTGTAACATTTATGATGCATCGTCTGCTCGGACCCACCGTCTACCCGACTCGCCCACTGTGCAAATGTCTCACTACACGATTGACTCCTCGCAACGAGCTCTCTTTTTCTTCCCCCCACCCCGTCACTCTGTTATTTTCTATGTTCGACTCTCTATTGAAGTCTCGCTCGGCGCGGTACACGCAGTCATAAATCGGAAAAACAAGTCTTGGGTGCACACGTAGTCTGCCCAGAATACGCCTGTTGGACAGCATTCGAGGGATTACTGTACTTGGTCAATTTTTCTAGATATTCAATTAGAATTTAAACTGAATCAATAAGTCACATCCAGAATAGTAATCCAATAATCCAATATTCTGTTTGATACAGTACAATTCAACCGATGCATAATGTGTTGAAGTGGACAATGTATTCAATGTAGTAATGTGGATCCTATGGATTTGGTGGATTAGTTGATAGAACGAAGGCACGATCTTTCTGTTGCAGAACGAGAAGCTGGAGGTGAAACAGAAATGGGCCTCGCGGCTTCTAGGCAAGTTACGAAAGGATATCACGCAGGAGTACAGGGAGGACTTCGTGCTGAGTATCACGGGGAAGAGGCCAGCCATGTGTGTCCTTAGTAATCCTGACCAGAAGGGCAAGATGCGTCGGATCGATTGCTTGCGTCAGGCCGACAAGGTGCGTCTTGTTTTTAAAAATTTCAAATAACACTTCTTAATGGCAGACTTTGTATATCGATGCTATCAAATTCTTGTGTTATACATATATCGCATTGCCAAGTTCGGAATAAACGCATCAAATCCGCAGTGTAAAAATCACTGTGGAAATTTAGTTCTTGATCGATGCACAGACTGGTATTTGACCGATCTAGCTGGTCAAGAGTCAATTTCCTAGAACTACCCCTAGGTAAAAACTAATATGTTATTGGGAGAACCAGGTAGTACCTCGAACCAACCCCATTGTTCATAAAGTATAAATTGTTTTTTTTTAAGTTAATGTAAGCATAATTTAATAAAACATAATAAATTTAATCAGTTTTAAGGAATAAAAAATTTTGGCCAGCTAGATCGGCCAAGTATTAGTCTATGTGACGTGACAATTCGACAATGTTAGCGTGCACGCGTCAGTATCGGCAGAAGTATCATTCTCGGCTGCGAATTGGCCTCGGTAAGGGTAGTTTCCCCTCGTGTCCCGAGGCCATCAACTCCACCCCCGGAGATTGTCCGAGACTCGAGCATCTCGGGCGTCGATGGACCGTTCGAAAAGTCCGGGACCGGAAATCGGTCTGCTCGGGTTGTTGCCGAGGTTCCGGTGGTTCGAACAGCGGCCAATAAACGATCGTGTCTCCGTCGGTTGTTCCGCAGGTATGGAGGTTGGACCTGGTGATGGTGATCCTCTTCAAGGCAATTCCGTTGGAGTCGACGGACGGGGAACGGCTTGAGAAGACTGCGGAATGCGCTCAGCCGGGCCTCTGCGTCAACCCCTATCACATCAATGTCTCCGTCCGGGAACTCGATCTCTACCTCGCCAATTTTATCACCAGCCACGGTAAGCGATCGTCCACGCAACCCTTTTATCACCGTATCCACTCAACAATCTTATCGCACAATTCCGATTACAATCACAAAAGAAAAGAAAAATCTAAAAAAGCACGTTAAACGCCCGGGTTTTAAGATTAGGCTCCGTCAGTCTCTGGGATTGACACTGGAATAAATTCTCAATTTAATCCACTCTGTTTTATCACCGAGGATCCCAATGCAAAATAAAAAGTTTCTACATAAATCGCAAGACATAGGAGCTGCGTAGACAGTTGTTGCTTCTGTTAATAATTCTAATGAGTAGACTGCGGATCTTTATGCGACATACAAATTTTCTAGCTCAACTCCAACGAACTGGGGTGAAACAGAGAATTATTTTCTTTTTTAAAAATTGAAAATTATTTGGATTTTTAGAAGGAATAATATCATGGAAGGGAAATCGAGTAAGATGGTTTTGTTTCTTTTTTGCGATTTTCTCCAAAACTTAGCAAAAACGAGCAAACCTCTAAGAGACATTTAGTTTTTCGGTCCTCTACACGCTTCCTGATGTTTTGCCGTTTAAATTTGGGATACCCTGTGTAACTAGAAAATCTAATAAGAAAAATTGATTGTCCTCTTTTCTGGAGATAATTCGATCTCGTGGCCCGATCCACGATCCTGGTCGAGCCACCTCGTGGCTTTGCCACGGTTTCAGCGTTCATTCACCGGCGCCTGTCCGTCCATTCAAAGTGTCCGCGGTGCACTCGGCTTCGATTCAAAGTTTCTTGGAACGCTCTGCCAATTCCACCGGCCCCCCATACAACAACGGGGCTGTGTTGTTCATGGCCGGGCTCTGTGTTTTCCCCGCACGGAGTTTCCCGCCATTTTCAAACGTGCCACGCTACGTCGTCGTCGACGTCGCCGGTACAAAGACCCGTCGCGATCTACATACGACGATCCACACGGTTGGCAAGACCTTCGCGAACCCGTCTGAGGATCGGCTTTAAGAATAGTCGATCTTGTCCACCGTCCAAGGTATTCGATCGTTACACGTTCCATGACTCGATCGAGTTAAACCCCACCACATCGCTCTTCTCTAGAGACGGATTCTAGATCAGTTACTCGATCGCGATCCATACGCCCTTTTTCATCACTCGTTTCTTCGAGCTTCCACTCGGACAGATTTTGGGAAATTTGGGTACGATCTTTTGGATTTAGTAGACTCAGGATAGGGTTCCATTTTTATACGGACATAGATTTTAGGAAGACGTATTCCTAGATTAAAATTTTGAAAGGTCAGATTTGTGACGTTATGAGATTTAACGTTGTCCCATTTATATTGCAAGATGGATTCTATATTACATTCTTGATGGAATCCATCATCTTCTATTACTGATAGCAGTTTCAAGGATAACACAGAGAACAACTTATTCATACTATTCTATACGATTCTATATTACATTCTTGATGGAATCCATCATCTTCTATTACTGATAATAGTTTCAAGGATAATATAGAGAACAACTTATTCATACTATTCTATACGATTCTATATTAAATTCTTGATCGAATCCATCATCTTCTATTACCGATAGCAATTTCGAGGATAATACAGAGAACAACTTATTCCTACCGCAACAACCATCACCACGTTGGAAGTTTTGCCAAATCGAAAAATTGGCTTTTGTCTCCAAAAATTGCGAAAAACGGCTCGCGTACAGTGGTTTCAAGGGATTTCGTGAAAGGCGTTATAAAATGGGAAGTGACCCTAGCCGGGTGCGTTGATCGATCGTGTGATCGATCAGCTGGCAGAAGGCTGTCTCGCGACTGGCATGGTCCGACGGTTCTTTCATTCGTGTTTCATCGAACTCGCTGACTGACTCAGTGGTGAAACACGTGATTTCCGTGCGCGCGTCCTGGCAGCCCGACCACGAAGACGAGACCACGAGACCAGACGGACCTGTTCCGTGATCGTAGAGGAGCTGGCCCGGGCCCGCACACACCGCTTGGCAGCCGGCTTTCTAATGTTTACAGCCGGTTGACGCAAAAATTGGCGAGGCCTACCGCCACCACCTACGAGAAAGAGAAAAAAACGCGCGGCTGCCAAGACATGGGGTAGGTTAGGCACTCTCTCCAGATGGCTCGGTTTCTTGATCTCTCATTCAGCTTCCTCGGACCGGCGCCTCGATCCTCTATCAAGCTCTCATTCACATACAAAACATAGAGTGATCTCTCCATAACTCCTACAAAGACACTAAACACGTGATCACAATTATTACCGTTCTTTTGGACGTTTCCCTTCATCTTTTACTATCTACCATAAGCTGGAAATCACCCAAAGGTTGATCTCTTTTTATAACTCAACGAATAGCACAAATGATACGCGGATTTAGCACACCAAAATTTACAAACTCATCTGCACGGAGCACAGATTCCATCAAGCACAGAAATAGAACAAGTCTCTGCTAAATTTTCTCAGAATCAAATTCCCACTTAACCAAGACGTCCCCAAGCATAAAGTGTCAATTCCACAGCAATTCTTGCTAGATTCTACAACCTCTTCATCACTGCCAACTGAAGCTCAGCCACTTGTTCCAATAAAAGCTTCCAAGAGGAATCATTGAACCACTGCTGAACGCGTACCGTGATTTCATCGAACACCTCGTCATTCGAACAGAACTCCAGAATTTCAACACTGTCAGAAATTGACACGTTAGAAAAATCATCTGATAGAAGTCTAGACCACTTTGTTAGAAGTCTGCGCTCGTAGGTATCTATGGCAGCGAGTTTGGCGGTCGAGGCGCCACGTGGCCGAATTAATTCACAAAGCTGCCGAGAGACCGTGCAGAAGAAAGCTGGCCGGTTGCACGCGACGAACGATCAACATCATAAAAATTCCTGGCCCTCTGTAAATATACAACGCCGGCACCACAATAATATAAACTCGGTGGCTGCCAAGGCGTGCCGGATAGCCGAAGACTATATCCCGGACCCTTTCGGATTATCCGAGCGACTCGGCGATCATGCTATCGCGCTCATGCTGTCTCGAGAGAGAGAGGCGCGCACGCCTTGGCCATGCTAAAAGTAGACACTTGCCTCCGTTCGGTTCGTTTCGACTGACCTAATAGACGGTATTATTATAGAAGGGAAGTACACCGGGACACACGGGGACCAGGGATGCCTAATATTTCAATCCTGGCCGAGTTCGATCGCTACCAGCGGCCCCGTTGTCGCGATTCATCGTACGGTTTAATATTCATCCCCATCTGACACCGGATTACTCTTCTCCCGAATTAACACTTTCACTGTCAACCCTCCAAGGAAGTACGAGAACCTACGTCTAGAACGGTTCTTATTATTTTACACTAGAGAGTTTATAATGTTACTTATTGATATTATCATACATAAAACCATCTTTGATGTTGTTTGTTTGTATGAACATCGTCAGTGTTTCTTCTTTATACAACCATCTTTGGTGTTCCTTATTTATATGAGCACACAGATACACGTCTTCAGTGTATCTTCGTTACATGACCACTTTCGACGTTCCTTATTTGGATGAATATCTTCAAGGCTTCTTTTTCATACAAATATCTTCAGGCCAACATTTTTAATGTTTCCTATTCGTGCGAACACCGTTGGGATTTCTTGTTTATACGAACATCTTTGATGATTCTTCTTTTTATGAACGTTTATAATGTTCCTTATTGATATTCATACATAAAACCATCTTTGATGTTGCTTGTTTGTATGAACATCGTCAGTGTTTCTTCTTTATACGATCATCTTTGGTGTTCCTTATTTATATGAGCACACAGATACACGTCTTCAGTGTTTCTTCGTTATATGACCACTTTCGACGTTCCTTATTTGGATGAATATCTTCAAGGCTTCTTTTTCATACAAATATCTTCAGGCCAACATTTTTAATGTTTCCTATTCGTGCGAGCACCGTTGATGTTTCTTGTTTATACGAACATCTTTGATGATTCTTCTTTTTATGAACGTTTATAATGTTCCTTATTGATATTCATACATAAAACCATCTTTGATGTTGCTTGTTTGTATGAACATCGTCAGTGTTTCTTCTTTATACGACCATCTTTGGTGTGCCTTATTTATATGAGCACACAGATACACGTCTTCAGTGTTTCTTCGTTATATGACCACTTTCGACGTTCCTTATCTGGATGAATATCTTCAAGGCTTCTTTTTCATACAAATATCTTTGGGCTAACATTTTTAATGTTTCCTATTCGTGCGAACACCGTTGAGGTTTCTTGTTTATACGAACATCTTTGATGATTCTTCTTTTTATGAAGCCTCCATTCCTTCTAAGTATGAATATGTTTATAATGTCTTTTACACGAACGGTTTTATCCGAACACGTTTATACAGACGTCTTCATGCGAAAATTTGGATGATGTCTTTTACACCGATGTTTTTATACAATAAAATTTGTGTAATGTTTTTATACGAACGTTTTTATACACGTTCACATGAACGTGTTTGTACGAACATTTCTGTATGAACGTCATTGTAGGGACGTTTTTGTGGCTCATCGTTTGCACGAACGTGTCCAATGAGAGGTGGATGGGGTGTCCACGTGGCATGGTTGATTCACCGTGGTGCGTTGGAAACGCGACCAGAGGGACCCCGGTCTATTCCGGATAACCGGAGTCGCTTGGCCGTCTAAAACGGAGCTTTAGCTCTGTGGGAGCGAGAGCGAGAGCGAGACCAACGACGGTGGCATCGCGAAAATGCGATGTCCGAGAACGACACGCGTGGAGGCACCTGTCCTCTCCTCTAACACTTTCATAAGAGACGATGATACTTACGCAACCCGGGCCGGCGCGGCCGGGCGATATTTAGCTCTTAGGGCGAATACGCGCGCCGGACGAAACTCGCACGACGCTTCGACGCCTTCCGAACTATTCGCCCCGCTTACCCTATCATTGCTATGCGAATATCGATGTACTCGCTGCTGAACTATTATCTGGAATCGTTGGGATAGCGAGGATACCATTGAAATGATTTATTTCCTTTTCTTTTTGGCCTTGAATATGTATTCTGTAATCTTGTTGATTATTTTTTCAATCCTTCAACTACCCTTGTTTGAATTCTATTCTAGAGTTCTAACTAGTTTCTTTACTCCAAACCACCCTCTAAGCACGTGAGCATTCTATTTCAATTTTTGTTACAATTGTGCCAATGTTTAGCAATTGGAGGTTACCTTCTCAAGCTGCACTTCCGGAGCTGTGAGGTTGCTTTTAATTTTGATTATAGTGAGTCTTCTGGAATGGGTTTTTACGTCTGCCGGCGGGGCAATAATTTTCGTAATGAACTTTTTGGATGCACAGGCTCGTAAAAACGCTCGCGTCCTCGTCTGTGTGTCGCGCACGCGAGCATGTGACCATGCGTGCCGATGTGTGCTCGCTCTATAAATAAATAGGCGACGGACATCTTGTACCGCTATCTCTCTCTCTCTCCCTCTCTCTGTCTCTTTTTCAGCCATCGTGCTCGCTTATATGTTTGATTTTCATTCGTGCCGCTGCGAATACCTGAAATGAATATTCTCGTACCTCTGCTCTTGGTTCGGAACCGGTTCAAAGGGTCGAATGTATCGAAAAAGACTCCTCTTACCTGTAATTAAACCTTCAATCTCTTCACCCTCCCAGTCACCTACTCGTGTTTTAACAAACTAAAAGAAAAACGTGTTCCTCCATCTAAGATCAATTTTTCTAGAGTTTTCAATTGATCGTCCAAGAGAAGATGTGTTCGTGTCTAGCGAGGGGACAGTTAGGGGATGAAATTAGCATGGACCAGTGTCAAATGGGAAGAGGAGGCTCTCGACGGTGTTATTGAAATTTATTAACGACGAGGTGGATCTAGGTTAATTATCTTGACCCCCTTGTGACGTTCGGAAGGGCTAAAATTGGGGGATGAAATGGATATTGATCGGTATTAAATGAAACAGAAGGGTTAATTTCACTAATGAAGTTTGTGTGGGAACGAAACCTGACCGGGGTTGCTGAAGAGTTCACAAAATTCTGATGTGTTACTCTGATAATTGTGTTCGCCACACGTTTCATCAGTAACCTCGATAAACAATTTTATAGACTTATAACGAGCATGGACGTCTCGCTTTATGTTTTCGTGGACGTCTAATGTACTCAGCTTTTGTATTTATTTAGTATTGTTAAATTCCCAAATGCCTTATACAGGGCACTAAGAAATGTTCAACTATAATTTTCTCTGTTGCTAATATTACGTTGGTGTAATTGCATTTATTTTTATTTGATTTAATTCTATGTAGATACTAGATTTATACCAGCATAACTAAATAAATAAATCAATAATCTGTTTGGTGTTGTCGATATCACATAATATTATAGGATAGGATAAATATAATAAAATAACAGTTTTTGTATTGAATGTAATCAATATTAACACAAATGAAAAGCATACGCTATTTCTAGTATTATTCATATTTTAGGAGAGTGTTTGTAATAATTAATATTTAGTAATAGAGCAATTGAATATGCATATAGATATACTCCACCACTGCAAAATTCAGTCGATAGTTCAGTAAAATTATTCGACTGAAAAATAGTAACAGCTACTATCGACTTACTCGATAGTTTTTAGTCGTATGTGCCCATCACTATCCAGACGGGGAAACGAGGTTTGCGAAACGTTTCGAAAACGTCGCGAAAAACAAGCGTGCGACGGGATGTCCTTGACGGTGTCCACCGTGGCTGTTCGGGATCGCAGTCGCTTATGGATCACATGGTGTCAACAGATCTCTCTCCGGGTCTCTATTATTGTTCCTAGCCCGTGTGTATGTATCTACCGGGCTACGAAAATTGCTGAGTCGCGACGCACCACGCACCTGTCGACCACCGGCAGACTAATTTCGCTAATACACTCGGCGAGGATCCTCCTTTTCGCGGTGTCGCAATTAATTTCCCGAGAAAACGCTGCCGGTTGCGCAAAACCCATCGACGACACGACGCGACCATTTTGGTAGCGATTTTCTTCGGCGTCACCCGACCACTTACCAACTGAATTTTCCTCATAATTTATGCGCGCTGCCAACCGGGCCCATTTCACAAATCGATGGAAATAGAGCACCTTGAGTAAACAAACTTCTATACGCCGCAAATCGTTCCATTAATTTAAAAACCCTACTGTCGACGGTGGGTGTCACCTGCTTCCAAGAATATTCCGTCACGGTAGATGTAAATTAAATTTTATTATGTATTATAGACGGACTGAAGCCTTTTTACATAAGTGTTTGAAAAAAAGAGAAAGATACAAGACTACTCGTATAATATCAAAGAAGGGACATGCACAAAAAGAGAAAAATAAAAGGAAATATATAATAATGGTACAATCGATATGGTATTATCATATAATCCTGCGTAGTTACATTTTAAAATGTTGTAGAGAATCAATGATAAAATCAATATTATTATAAATAGTGCATGATTTTGCAATAATGCAATTCATTGGATTAATTATTCCATAAGTAGATTTTGCTTTAATCCGGTACATAAAAATTGATTTGCGTAAGTAGAGAGGAACAATTGATATGATCTAATAATCTGAATTAAATTAAAAATAAAGCTGTAGTCGGATACTGTTCTATTCTTAAATTTTAGATGGGTACATGAATTTAATATTCCAGTCCTAACAATTTTCCTGAACACGTAGTTTGGTTAGTTGATGGTGTCGCATATTTTTGAAAATATTATATAAGTCGATAGAAAACTGTGGCATGTAGAAATATATATTGTGAAGGAACCAGCGCGATTTGACGGTCTAAAATTAACGATTTCCTCCGAATGTTATTTACTCGATTGATCGTCTGAATTAAGAACACGTAGCTGTAGTTGTATCGAGTTTGTAGAGGAGGCGAGATTGCATCAAGTTAAATCTAAATGATATTCCTTGCAGTTGTGCATCGTTCTCTTTCGTAGAAATTAGAATAGACGCTGAAATGATTGCTGAATTTCTGAGACGATTCTGCTACTCTGAATTAAGAGTAGACTTCTATCATTACATTAAGGTTCTAAAGAAAACAAGATTGTAACAAATCTACGTTTTGTTTTATAATTACCTCGTAACATATTAATACAAAAATGATTTATATTTGGTTTTGAGTTTATTAATCGAACAGTTCGTATCATCAGATACCCAATTACCATTAATTATTAGAATCATCATTTTCACGAGAGGTTATTTATCCAAACTCAAAAATTGAAGATGGAACAGCGGTACCGGTGCAATAAGCAGGACTTATCGTACGGAACGGCGATATAAAGGTTGAGTCTCAATTAAAAATAACCGGGGAGTGAACGTATGTTTGTTAACGTCTATTTATAATCGTCGGTAGGTTTTCTGCGACGAGATTCACGGGCCCGTTGTCGAACAGGATCGCGAGGAAACGGCTGGGACATTGTGAAACATGATTTTCGCGAATGGACGGACATTCGAGACGGACATTCGTTGATCTAATCCAACCCTCGATAATCCCCGAGCATCCCCTTCCAACCCTCTCGAGCCAATTCCTACGAGGAACTTGAACACACGTTCCGGGCTCTCGTGTATTTCGGTGGTATGTTGCGTAATGAGATTTGCGTAAGGTACCACGATATAAAACACCGTGTGACAGCGAAGGTGAGATGAACCACGAGGAAAACGTTTCCCGAAAATCCGCCGGAAATGCACGGTCTCCGATAAATTTGGAGAATCGAGGGAGAGAACGATATTTTTGGAGAGGCCAAGAAAACTTCAGAATTTTGAGAATCTCGACAGTTTCCCAGAAATTTTCAGCGAAGATAATGAATTGTATCGACTAATTGCACCGCAGCAATTGAACTTGAAGATTTCTACAGGAAAATGATGGAATCGTGGAGTTCGAATTTGAATTTTCGTCGCTTCTTTGGGAGAATATAAAATTTTAAACTTGCATCTACATCTTGAAATGATTATCTGGAATATTTTCAGAACCGGAACCGTTCCTTGCACAATTGATTAACGTTGTCGGTGTGGTTTGTTGTTTCAGAGGTCCTAAACGGCATCTGCAACGCGAGCAAGGAGGAAGAGAGGCGGCGAAAAGGTAAAACTCTTCTACTCTCGCAAAAAAAGACACCTGCAACTGTCTTTAATAATTCATTGATCGCCTAACGTATCACCGATTGAGCCTTGCCAGTTCAATCGGTGTCCGCTGTCTGTAAAAGAATTGAAAAAAGAAAAACAAGAAAAAAACTAATCTTACGGACGATTAAAGATGGCGGACTGGGTTCTGTTCCCAGGTGCAGGCTACCACGAACTATATAACGGTGTTGTCTGCAATGACACGATCCTTGCGACAGGTGTCTTCAGCTCGAAGGAGCTCTGGATGCTTTCAAAAGGTACGACGAATCTCTCATTTACCACTAATTTCGAAAAGAAAACCGGCGTCCTTCTCTTTCGCTCTATTTCGACCGCGTTCTTTCTGTTCTTGCATGAAAGACTCTCAAAGGATATCGAAAGTCTCCAGTCTATCGTCCGAGCAACAAAAGTCAAAGAATTACCAAAAAGAAATGAAAAAAAGCAAAACGAGAAAATACGTTCGAACCGAAAAATTTAAAGAAAAATAATGAAAAGAACACATTTCGATTAGAATCGCGTTTCACGGATGCTTTCGAAAGGTAATCAATAAATCGATATCTGGAGAACCTTTTGAAAGCATCCTTTTCAGACGTACGAACGAGATTCGCCCGGATAAAAACCAGTTGAATTACCGAGAATGAATTTTTGATTATCGAGGACGTTCAGTTCCTTTGATAGGCCCCGGTTTTATCGTCGGGAACGTCGACGGTGAACGAACAGCGGTATTTTTAGAGGCGGAATGTGATTCGCGGCGCTGCCCACTTGACAGTTATCCTTTCGACGTGCCCCGGGACCACTTCACGCTACTCTTTTGATATCAAGGACCTGATGAATGACCGGCACGCTTCCGTTCCTATGCAGATCTCGCAGTTCTCGACCGGTATCTCGCGCGGAATTCGATTCGCGGGCCCATCGTTTCTGCGAGCTATGAAATTCATCGCTGAAACCGCCTGGAAATTTCTGCTAGGTCCTTTCATAACTGAAGCGATTCTAGTAACTGCTCCCGGTCCAGGTACTTTCCAAAATTTTTGTTGGTATCGAGGAACTTTAAAATTTAATTCTAGAACTTTCAATTCTAGTGGCTCTAGTCGTTTTTTCCACTTCTGGTAGTTCGAGCACTTCAGGTACTTCGGGTACTTTCTCTGCCATTAAGATTCTTCTGCTATATCCATACCAGATTATACTCTCAGAAACAATGTTTCAGGTACTCAGACCAATTTCAGCATATCAGATCATTTTGATCAGGTAACTTCATCAATTCTGCTCTTAAAACTTGTCTCACGGCAATCATCAAGCACCAACGTATTCTCTGGAGTTACTTCGGTTACTCGAAAATTTAGCAGACTCCAGGTACCTTCACCAATCCGAAGATTCTTCTGTACCGATTTTTCAACTTTCTAAGCAGCTTCGCCGAAACTTCGGAATCCCAGGTACCCTAATCTCCATGCTCGAGGTACCCTAAATCCCGTCGCGTGGCCTTAATCTCTTCACGGCAGCGTCCTCCTGTGCAGATCAGGTGTGCGGGGGATGGCGTATCCTTGTTGTTCCGGGCGCATTTACTATTTCCGGTAATTCCAGCCGGAGAAATATCGTTTCCCAATAGCGTTGTTACGCGGCGGCCCCCCGATCCATGCTAGAGATCAGGTTTTAAGCCGATCTCCGCCGGTGGAACGAGCATCGTGGCACGCGTGCATCGCCACTAAATGGAATAATAGGGCAGGGGAGCGCGTATCGAGAAGCGGCGCGAGCCTCGACGTATGCACCTCCTCCTCTCCTCTTCTCCCTTCTCACTTCTGCGTCCTCCACAACCCTCCTCATCCTCCTACTCCTCCTTTTGCCATCCTCCCATTCCCCCTGTAATCCCCTCCGCGTCACCGTGGCAGGAGATTAGTATGCAACCCGGTGTATTAATAGACGGGGAACAATGCTCACGGCCTCAGAGACTGCTGAGAGAGCCTCGCAGCCTCTCTTTCTCTCGAGCCTCCACCTACCAGCTCCCCAACCCCTCTGTGTCCTCCTCTCGGACCGACCCGACTGCATCCTACACGGACCGTCGATCCTTCCATCTCGATTCCACGTCATTTCTTAATTTCTACCCATCCCTCCCTCTCTCCTCCAGTCTTTTCTAGAATTATATGATTCTCGACCGAGGAAATCGCTGCGTCAACGGAGCGAGGTTCCCTGTTTCGAATTATCACTGGTGATTTGAAACGTCGATTATTTGACAATTAGCAAAATTGCGCCGGAAACATTTAACATCAGTTATTAACAACAAATACGATCGATAAAAGAAACGTATTTCTTATGGTGCTTGATCGTTGTGGAAGAGGAAATTGAAAATTGAAATTGCATCATTGCTAAGTCCACGTCACTTTACATGTACTTCCATTTTTACTATGGAAAGTTTAGTTGTCCGGGGATCGTCGTCTCAATCGATTGGAGAACTTTACTCCAATTGATTAAGGGTGGTTATCTTTGATTATATGACGTTTCTCGACGCTTTTTAAACTTCAGTGTTTGATCCCGATGAACAATGAATTATAACATTGCAACACGAAGAAAGTTCAGTAGTTTTATATTCCAAATTAAACTTGGAGAATTCGTCACATACGTTGAATAAAATTTCGATGCACCCTCGTCCGGTTCTAATTTTCCCGGCGCTCGCTCCAACCCCCGTCGAATTCCATAACAGAGAGCCGCAGGCCCCTTGGGGTGGGTGTGCAGCGTGTTTCTATTATGGCCCGTCTTGCACGTCACGCCACCGACAGGATATTCTTCTCTATTTCACATCATCCAGGGCCGTGCTGGTGCGCGCGTCCCCGCGGAAATTGCACCCCTTTTTATCCGGCCTACGTGGCTCCGAACATCGGCCGGGAAAAAAGCCCCGGAAAATACCGGCGCGCAGCACACACCACCCTGCGGGCCTCTCTGTGCACCCCCTTTTCCCTCTCTCTCTCTCGTTTTCTCTCTATCTCATACACAGACACACACGTGTACGCGTGTCTCCCTTGTACGTGTGTGGTCGCATTGTTGACAAAAAGAAAAAAAACCGGAGGGGGTGGCCGGGAGCGGAAAAAATTCGTCGAAAATCGCGCACGGCGCCGGGCCGGTGATTCAGGAATTTTTATTCTGCGAGGGACACACGCTATCTCTCGGCCGGCTCGACCAGGAACTTTACGAAAATCTCCGGGAAAATCGGGGGTGGGCGGTGTATACGGATGGTTAACCCTCTGCGAGAGAGCCGGTTTCATAGCTCGAGGAGGACCGTGATGGAAAAAACGTCCTCTCCCCCCGATATCGCGCCGAACGCTCCGAAAATTGTTCCAGAATGAGCCGCCCGTGCCTTTCTCCCCAGAGAGCCCCTAAAATTCCCCAGACTCTTCACAAGGAAAAATTGTAACAGTGCAGAAGCACGGGGGCGTGGGACCCGATGAACCGACGAATGACGTTTTCGAGTTTGTTGTTTAGACTGAATCGGGGCCAGAGAAATAGTTCTGGAATTTACTTTCATCCCTAGGGAGTCCTGACAATTACTCAAACTTCCCATAGAAAATTAGAAAAAATTGAACAGGACCTCGACGCAATGACGAACGAGGGTTTTCGAGAATAATTTGAGTTGGGTCGACGTTACAGACGAAATTTAAAGTATGAATGACGCGCGAGAGATCCTAGTCAAAATGGAGGAGCCACCGATTCCTGTAGCAGGCACTTAGCCGAAAGTTATGGCATTGCTAAACAAGTCAGAGGACGTACTACGGGTGGGGACGTTCTCGAGTAATTCACTTAACCAGGGATCATCGTGTACCCATAAAACAAACGACGCTCGGACCCAAGTTTATGGGGACCTTTGCTCATCGTGATGGCTGCTGTGCGGCCATCAAGCCTGGTCGTTACGGCTTTGACCACTTTGCGAGGAACGTCGATCCAGTCGACTCGATTGTCTATTAAAGACCATCTGGTCGTCAGTTCTAGAGAAAAATACCTCTAGGTCGTTGGAACTGGGTTTCTTAGCACTCAAGATTTTTATATTGTTCTGATCAAATTTCTCTAGAGGGTCTCTTGGTATTTCAGCTGTCTGGATAGAGTTCAATTTCTGACAATCTATAAAAAGTGTCTCCAGCTTTATTCTAACCATTAGCAGTTGAGAGTTGACCCAGGGTCACCACTAAAAATTGCTGTACCATTAATTGCAATATTGTTTGCATTATTAAATACGTTGGTGTCTAACAATTACTACAAATTTCAGTATTGTACGAGGTATTGTATCAATCTCACATCCATAAAATGAGAAAAATCATATTCAATTTTCAATTTAATATACCTCCGACTGCAAAGGGCTAATATCTTGCTATTTTTATACTTTCTGCTGTTGTCATATTAGCATATTTTCGATTAAAGAAATTGATTTTCTATGAAAGAGTTTTTATACTGCCAACAATTCTAAAATATATAGTCTAGTGCGGGTCAGTTCGACAAGGTAGGTTTAATATTAAGAGAGCTTCGTCTCATTGGGACCGCGATGAAACGATCATCCACCCAGACTGCATTTCACGGTTCCCAGGGTGTTGGATGCAGCGGGATGCACCGCGGCCGCACAAAATGACGAAGCGCGGCCCGCGAGAAAAAGAACAAAACGTAAAATTGATCGACCATTTCAAAACATCACCCTCGCCGAAAGGAATTGCGATTCGGGAATCGTATCAAAGCCATTTTCTGAATACGGGGAGAATGGGGGAGGGGGGTCCGGATTCGTCGAAGCGGAAGGGAAAAAGTGGAGGACCGTGGGACGGTCAGGGGGGATGGAACGGGGCGCAGGGGGGTTGAAAAACGTGGAAAAAAGAAGGCCGAATGGCCGAGGGCGCACCTGTACCACGATGGATCCGCGTCAGCATCCGGAACCCGGTTAGAAATTCGTCGAGCCGAATAAATATCCGTGCTCCCGAGGCCGCTTTTTCGAACTAATTCTGTAATTGGGACCCGCCATTAGAGCAAGCCTCGGAACCAGGACAAAACCGCTCCCCCAATTCAATCTTTCGACAATACTCGCCGTCTTATTTGTCTTTTTTTATCGATTATCCTGGAACGGACAGCCTTTCAGACGATAATTCTTCCTTTCAGATGTATCGGGGTTAGGAATTCCAGTCTTTTTGCTCCCTATCGTTCTCTCTACAGCTTTTCGTCCTTCTCTCTCGGTTTCTTTCTCTCGGCCAGCTCGATCTTTAGAGAACTTCGGCAAGAACGCCGTTTCCTTCCGTTCCAGCGTATTTCTGTCTTCAAAAATCAACCCCCGCATTGTTCCAACGTTTTCCCTATTCTTCCTGCGATTTTCTTTCACGAAAATTCACGGGGCTCTACCTCTCTTGGAGCAATTGACGGTTCGGATAGAATCCTTCCAGTTTTATTCTGTACGTGTCTATAGTTCTGGTGTTGCACAACTCCTTGTAACGTTACAATTCAATTTGAAAACCACAAGGTACCGAACGAAATCCGTCGAAACACAATCCCAAAAAATAATCTTCCGAACGAACTTCGGAAAAACCCAGCGTGAACAATATCCCAAGCAGCAGCCTCGAGAGTCTAGCCTAACCCACCCCTATTGTCCTCACCAACCAGCCGAAAAAGCAGAGGCAAGCCACACGTGTATATTTTCGTATTCCGGGGGTATGTCTCCGGCGCAAAGTCACCCCTTTGTCTTTCCAGGGGTGTGTAGGGTGGCGATCGTTCCGCGAGAATTTAAATTACCCGTCACGGGAACGGAATAGTTTCTCGGGGCGGCTGCCACCATTCCGGACATAAAATTACTAGACCGGTCCGCGAGAAATACAATCGTCGTTGCCGCGTAAATTTCTAGCGGGCCAAAGAAGTCGGGAAGATATTTCTGTGGAGAGAGAGGGGTTGGGGGAGGGTTCGCACGGGGTTGGTGAATGTTGGTAGGGGGTTGGTAGGGACTTGGGAAAGAGGAAGGGATTGTGCTTCGGTGGACAGAGCTCTTGTCTAGAGGTCCCGCGATCCCCCAACCAGGGGGTGTCTCTAGCAGAGAGGACGCAGGTTTACGAGCGAGTTGCTTACACAGGATGCAAATTCTACGGCACTAGCTCCACCTAATTGGTCGTTGACCGTCGTGCACGGTGGATCCCTATATTTACGCGTCGCCAACTGCGACAAACTGGAATCCTATTATTTTACGGGGCCGCTGATTCAGCGGAACGTGTAACTGGAGCGTATTCTAATGGCCGGCCGGCAATTAATTAACCGATCCCTCACCAGGACACGCTGTTCACAGAGATATCGTTCCCCGCGACAAGGCTGGAGAGTCACTTTCGATTTCTTTTGCGTCCCGCACACGTTTCTCATTGCGTCGCGTTTACGTGAATTCTCGGAATTGTGCAGTTCTCGTTCGGCCTGTTCAGGGATGAATTCCTTTAGGGTGATCAGGATTTCGTGATTGCTTTATCCTTTTTATTAGATTACTGCATATGAAATAGTCGATTTTTAATTGTTAGTATAAGTTAATATAATCTTTATTAAACTACGTCCATCGATGCATCGAGAAGAGAATTTTCACAGACGGTTTTCCCTCTTCCTTCGAGCAACCCTTAAGCAGACATTCAAAATAACACGTCTAGTACTTGTTAGTATTATCTATGTATAATATCGTGCAAGACTTTGAAACATTCAGAGATTCTTAGATTTGAATATCAATCGAAAAATTGTAGTACGAAACGGTGGATCCGAAGGTCTTCTTCAAGTAAATAATGTAAATAATTGTTGTAAAATAGCGAATCAAATTTTAATCTTTGTTCACAGAGAAACATATTTCAGTTTATGTATGCATCTTTAACCGTCATAATAATAAAGGCTTATATATACGTATATATTATAGATACATATTACTGACATAGAAATAGTTTTCTTAAGGGTTGGAAAATCTAAAAATGCAGCTCGAAGGGAGGGGGAAGGTTTCTCGCCGTGAAACGCGCGGAAGTGTGATTTCCACGCGAGAATCGAGACCGCAGAGTGGGTAGACTAAAAGACGACGACTGCAACTGCAACGACGACAACTATGACTACGACGACTGCGACGACGACGACGACGACGAAGAGGACGACGAGGAGGAGCCGGATGACGTACGAACGCGCGAGGATCCGTAACCGCTAATGTGTGTCTGGTTTCAGCGTCCATACTGCATGACCTCAGCGACATGCAGCCTCAAATAAACGCGATCAAAATAGAGCACCCGCCGTACTACTGCAGCAGCTACACCCCTCCGTCCGCAGCCACGGCCGCGGATCATGCTCAGCCAGCGGCTAGCTTCAGTGAGTTTCAAAACCTCTACGTTCGCCCTTATTTTTAGTGGACGCTTTAGCGCACGCTGTCACCCGGTTCCGAGGCGGCGTCGACGAGCCGCTGCAGCTGCACCACGGGACGTGACACTTGCATCGACGCGACGATGCAACGTCGCCGTCCCGATAGCTCGCGGAATCGCGGCCTCTGCTAATTCATTCGGAAGTTTCAGATTTGCAGCTAGTAGAATCAAAATAGTGAGATCTGGAATGCTTGAAAAGATGATTGCTTGGGGTTCTTGGCTTCGGGAGTGGATTCTCTGTGATTCTCAGCGCTGGGAATCAGTAGGTTGTCGTCTGGGATGATTAGAGTGAAGACGAGTTGATTTACCGATCTGAGAATTACGAGATCGTGATCTAGGGGGTCAAAGAAGTTGATTTGATCGAATATTGAGCTTGAAAGGGGGATGTTTGGGTTTTCGTAGCGCTGAGAATTTACTTTTTGAGACTCCCTACGAGCAGTAATCAACTTACTGTGATTCCCAGCGCTGGGAATCGATTTGTCGCAACTCCCAACGCAGAGGATCAACTCATTGTTCTCCAGCGTTGGTAGTCAAGTTATAGCAATTCAAAACTGAGAGAATCGAGTCGTTGTAACTTGAAACTCAGAGAGTCAACTTATTAGCGATCCGAAACTCATAAATCAGCAAGTTGTGATTCTAATCTCGAAGGAAATGAAAGATGAAGTGATTTTCAGCGCTTTGGAGATCTCGAGGGTATTGTATTTAAAAGCGTGGCAGATCGACGCGTTGCAATGCCTAACGGCGAAGATCAACAAATCGTTACTCGTAACGCCAAGGAGTCTGAACTGATTCGAACGATTCTAAATCCGCCGGCAGCCGGGTAACACGAAACGTTTCCGAATCGTTGCGTTGTGATTCCCAGCGCAGCGACGCGTATCGAACACGTCACAAAGCGATGCATCGGGACAGCGATCCACATCTCTCTCTCTCTCTCTTCTGCTCTCATGCCTCTCGCCCGAGCAGAGACCTTGTTTACCGGCCGACCGTTTGCGAAACCATGATTTTACAGTATTTTTATCCTTTTTTCCGGCGCGACACTAAAATTAAACCATCCGAGGACACTTATCGCTATGCGGAATCGCCGGCCGCGACAGCCGGCCGTCCATTCAGCGCCATAGTCTCACGGTTGCACAATAGTTCTGCGACTCTCTGCACTGTAAAAATAAATTTATTGCATGAAATCGCAAAACTGCCGCCGCCGAACCTCCGACCTTCGATTCGCTGTTTGCTCCCGCAATTTCAGCACCTATTTTTCGAAGTTAAATTATCCCCTAGTTTTATCAACTTGGAACAATTAATTTGATATTTGTCTTCTTTCATTTCTTTCTGCTTCAAATTCCAAAAATTAAGGTAAAATCCATTTTAAATGTACTCGATGAAAGTCACAGATAATTATAAATATCTGAAAAACTGTTAGCTTATTCAGCACAGTAGAACCATACTTTTTTATTCAGAATGTTTCCAAAAGTCGACCCACGTATTCAAAAACATCCAATCACATTTAGGATGAAAATGCATGTGCATTTGCTAGGTGCACCGTTGCATCGACTAAAAAGGCAATGACCTGGGAAGATGCTCCTCTGTGTACCATTCAATCTTTGTATCTTCAACTTTTACGTATTTCGATCGAAATTGTTGCGATGTTTTATTCAGTACAATTATGCTTGTCCGTTCGGAGAGGCTCGAACGATTCGATGAATCGATGTTAGGTCCCGAGAATCGACTCGAGCAGCGCTGGGGCCGGTTTAAGTAACAAATTTTCAGCGGTCAGAGGTTGGACGTTTTTTGTCCCCGGGTTCAATCTCATCCGGCGGCTTATCGGGGCGTCCTTTGTTATCGGGATCTACTTTGCTCAGCGTTCTATAGATCATTTTCCCTATATTTCTCCCTTTCCGTTCTCTATTTTCTTTCTATTCTCCGTCGGCCTCCCTTTATCACGCCGTCCCCTGTGTCCCCCTCAAGCCCTCTCTTTCCCAACCCCTCTTTCCCACCCCCAGCCCGCGGACCTCACCCCTCTTAACTCTTTCATCGATCAAACGATAACCTCCGCCGGAACGGAAGTCACTGGATGGAGATGAAAAAGAGGAATAACTTCCGGATGGCGGAGGCTTTTTCCGAAAAAAGCCACCAGAGAGCCTGGGAAAATGGGATCCCCTGGGAAAGTGTTTCTCGCGCTAATTTTCGAACGCCGGCAGAATTACCGGGGGTTTCCTTTTTAAAACGCTCACCCTATCAGCACAGAAAGGATCTCCTGTTCATTTTATCCAATACCCCGCCTTTGTATTTTTTGGAAAATGATCTCTGACGTCGGGGAGCAATTTTTTTATCAAACAGAATTGGTAGTCCTTTCTCTTCTTGGTGGTCCTGTTCTATTTAAATAGTAAATGTAAAGGTTATATTTATATTTTTATATTTTTTTTGTAACGATCTCTTCAATGACATATTATACAATGACCTTCGTGTGACCTTGGGTATGAAAACAAGTTAGCTGGGACCCCGTGTACATTAATTTGAAGCCAGGGGTTGAATTGTAAGGCGTAAATTAGTTTTCAAAATATTCTGAGAACCAATGAATAATTCCCCATTGAAATAGCAAACGTAGATGCAGAAAATTCACAAAGGGTTAAAGTCAGATCGCTTAAAAACTGTACCGTGAAAAGCTCAACAACAAAGCAAAAAGGCGACTAAACATTGCAATTTCGCGCGCGCGAATACATTAACGAACTAATTGCACAGAGGGCTTCGCATAAATTCCCGCAGATAGGAATAAAACCGAGTAAGAACAGAATAGATAGCGCCCCTTTCCCGGCCGGGGGAGGGAGGGGGTTGAAGTAGTAGCTCGATCAGACCCAGGGCCGAAAAGTTTTGACTTTATGCTATTTCAGAGGGGTTGAAGAGGGTCGAAGGGGTGGGGCAGCGCCGCCGGATAGACGGAATTTACGGACAGAATAAAATGACCACTTTCTCAAGCAAAATATACACGGAGAAAAATTCCGGCAATAAGCATACCTGGACCACGGCCAACCGCATTCTCCGTGCTCCCTTTTTATCATACATACGTTGCCTTTATGGCGGCGTAGGCGTAAGGGAGCTGTATATGTGTTTGTATGTGGGCGCGTGTGTGTGGAGATGAGAGAGAAGAAGAGAGGATAGAGAGGAGGGACAGTTGGTTGATTGACTGTATTGTCATTAAATTAACGGTTGACGTAAATATCGCCCGGCGAACGAAACTAATTTTACGACCGTGAAACGGCCCGTTTCGAAACATCGTTTTACGGTGCGCATACGTAAATTCGTTTGGTCAAAGATGCTCGTCCGTGTCTCTGCACCCTCCGAAACGACCGCCCTTCTTCCGGGATTAACGCCTCTAGCCTTGAGCAGATCTTCTGTGCCAAGGACACAACGACGCGATCGTCCACTCGATTGATTTTTACTCACCCCTTCCCCTGCGATTTTATTTACCACTGTCACGATCAGAATTCTTTTGTAGTGCTCTACACGCGACAGGGTGTGCGTTACTTACTCGAATGTATGTTTACAATTTTTGCAAGTGACGGAAAAATTAATTTTAGTTGATTCTGTGGGATTGAGCTGCAATGCGATTTTCTTCACGTCTTTCACGATTAGAATTTATTTAACAGTGCTCTACAAGGGCAGGGTGTGTGTTATTGTTTTGGCAAGAAATAGAGCTCATTTTTTTTTATTCAACAATGAATTTTAATGAATATGATATTTTCCCTTTTGTTCGCCGATCTCTTGCCAAAAGGAGAAAGGAAGAAAATATTTTATCGATTAATGTTCATCGCTTGCACAAAAAAATTTGGTTTTATTTCACCTTAAAATGCCGATTTATGCAAGTGACGGAAAAATTAATTTTAGTCGATTCTGTGGGATTGAGCTGCAATGCGATTTTCTTCACGTCTTTCACGATTAGAATTTATTTAACAGTGCTCTACAAGGGACAGGGTGTGTGTTATTGTTTTGGCAAGAAATAGAGCCCATTTTTTTTATTCAACAATGAATTTTAATGAATATGATATTTTCCCCTTTGTTTGACGATCTTTTGCCAAAAGGAGTAAGGAAGAAAATATTTTATCGATTAATGTTCATCGCTTTCACAAAAAAATTTGGTTTTATTTCACCTTAAAATGCCGATTTATGCAAGTGACAGAAAAATTAATTTTAGTTGATTCTGTGGGATTGAGCTGCAATGCGATTTTCTTCACGTCTTTCACTATTAGAATTTATTTAACAGTGCTCTACAAGGGACAGGGTGTGTGTTATTGTTTTGGCAAGAAATAGAGCCCATTTTTTTTATTCAACAATGAATTTTAATGAATATGATATTTTCCCTTTGGTGGACGATCTCTTGCCACAAGGAGTAAGGAAAAAAATATTTTATCGATTAATGTTCATCGCTTTCACAAAAAAAATTGGTTTTATTTCACCTTAAAATGCCGATTTATGCAAGTGACAGAAAAATTAATTTCAGTTGATTTTGTGGGGTAGGGTATGCTATCCAACAGTGGCGAATTGCCCTATTGGGAAAATACCCGGGGTCCCAAGCAAAAGGGGCCTCGAACACAAACCAGGATCCAAATTCTAAGTTTTTCTCATAAAAAGTTTCAAAGGGGCCCAGAAATTCTACTTTGCCCATGGGCTCCAACTAGTTATAACGCGCCACTGCTCTCCAACGTGCGCTAAAAAGTTGAAACACGCGTTTAGAGTAATTCGAGCGAGAGAAGTGGATAATTATGGGATTATTAACTAACGCGAGGCGTGTTTCGCGAATGTTTGCAGGCCCACCACCGGTGCACCAACTGATAAGGAACGACAAGACTGAAAAGCCCCCGACGGTGTCCGTTTCGAGCGCGCCGACCTTCTCGCCGGTCCTCAGGCCCGAGGACGGCCATCGTGGAATGGACTCACCTCATTCGCAAACGGGTATGTGATTGCAAAGCATCGTGGCCAGATCCGAATTTCTCATGCATAAGCCCGCGATTACGTTTCAGGCTGTTTAAACCTAGTCGGGGTCGCTGTATCGCGGCCCCGTCTTCCATTCGGGATCTCGCGGCTCTTCCACACACTTGTCATTCGCTAAAAAACTTCCCATATACACCAGAACAAGTATCAGATTCCACCGAACATAGAAAATGTACCAAACTTCAGGGATAATTTTTGTATGAATTTGTTTAAATCATATCTAGACTTCATAAATTCTTTGAACCGTAAAATAATTATTGAACATTACGTTCAGCTTTGTTTTACTGCAAGAAAATTTGTACTTTTATGAATTTAAACGTCATCTTAATCATTGTTCTGCTGTAACAAAGACTATACACAGACTTTTAGCAACATTTGACCAAGAAATACTAAACACACAGACATTTCAGCTTTACTGAAGGAAAACTTGAATTTTACAGACACAAGCTCTTCCCCCGTTTCACAAACCCAAATCTAAAAATCGTGAGCGTCGCAGAATTAGAACAACAGTTTGAGCTGTAACGTAAGGGAAATTAGTACGTCTTTGGACCGGTTCCAATCGCGGGGTGGAAAAAAGGAACGCGTGGAATTAGGCGATAGGTGTTTATCAGGACGAATACACGGGGATAAGGCGGAGGTGGGTGGCGTACGGGTCGAATGGAATTTCTAATTAACGCGCACGAATTAGAATTTCATAGGTTCGCGGGGCGATTAGCTTTTTTAAATATTCCACGAAGAGCCGCGAGGTCCTACCGTCAGCCGAAACTTGGCAGCGAGCGTTAACTGAGCGCCTTAACACGTGGCGGGCTCTTTAGGGGTTGCTCGGGGTGGAAAATCGATGGGAAGGGGTTCGTTTAATCGTCTGACTTGTTTGACCCCGTTCTCGAACCGTGTAAAAAATACCAGAGACTCGGTGTGATACCTAGAACTTCCGATATACAGGGTGTCTCGGAAAAATCGTTCCCAACATCGTCAAACACGAACGAACTTTCTTTGATTCCAGTTGTATCCGCAGTTTACAATTCAATTTTCATCATTTCACTTTTTATAGTCAGCCTTTGTAATTTCAGTAAAATATGTGAAATCGATTGTTCGATGTTCCTTGGTAGAGTCAGCGTTAAAGATCTTCTTGCTAACCTGGGACGCTTTCAAAAATACAATTTGACCACCCTGTATAAGGGGAATAGGGCAAACCTACCGCAGTACAGGGAGTAAAATTGAATAACGAGGTCAATGGACATGACAAGGCGAAGACCGTGGTCAAACAAGAAAGAAAAGATGGCGGGTCTCTCTTTAATCATTTTCACTCCCCGTTCCACCCCTATATTGCCACTCACAAGTAACACTACCCAACTGATACTCCCTGATTTGAATGAAATTTAACGTACTTATTAAACACCGAGAAATATTAAATACGTGTTCTTTTGTTTCGGCTAAATACGCTTTTTAATGTTTGTGGCTAATTATTTCTTAAAGTATACAATTTCTGAAAAAGTGCTTGATCCAGAATTGTACAGTTCAGAGTGAGCACTTGAAATCGACTTTGAGGTCGATTTTCAAGGTCAATTAAATTTGCAAATAATAAGATGGATTTGCCGGACATTGAGCGCATCCTGAAATAATTAGTCACAACCGTTTCCATCTCCAAAGGTTGAGGGGTGCTGTCTACCCCTAAAAAGCGTATTTATCCGAAACAAAAAAACACGTATTTAATATTTCTCGGTGTTTAATAAGTACGTTAAATTTCATTCAAATCAGGGAGTATCAGTTGGGCAGTGATACTGGTCAGTGTTAGGCCACAAGCTCGCCAGGCCATCGGAAGCTGCGAAAGCTCTCGAAATCGAACGAAAGCGAACCGAAACTAACCGGTAGCGTGATTTTCCCGTTGCGTTTGGTTGTCGGGGAGTCAGCTGTAAGTACTCTGCACACCGGAATGCGTGCTCGTTAATACTTCGAAGGTCCAGAAAAAAGATCCAGAGGCTTCGACAAACAATCGAAGTAACAGAGGAAAAGATAAAAAAAGAGGAAAAAGAACACGAATCACAGAGACTGTTTAGCCCGAAAATCCTCGCTCCTCTCCTTCCAACGTGTTCCCCCGAAGAGACGCTGGAGAATTCGACCTGGAGTGACCTTGAACGGCTTTCAACTCACGACAGATCCCACCACTCCATCTCTCGAGCGCGCTTTTCTGCCCAGCCCGGTTTTGTCTCTGCTTTTGTTTTTGCCTGACGAGTCCACTAACAAACATCTAACAACGCGCGATCGTAGTCGCGGAAAGTGTTCCCACGGTTTCCGGGGCGAAGAGGGTCGATCGAGAATGATCGGGATTGATCTTGTCCCGTCCCGTTCCCGCTGGCTCGCGTTCAATCGATCGTCTGGCGGCTGGATCACCAATTTCACGGTCGAACTCTGTGCGCGGCGATCTTAATTTTGGAATTGCCCACTAATCCCAGTGGCTCTCGATTCGTAATTCCCGCCATTTCAGACGAGAGCTTCGTCGAGGGTATCGGCGCACGTTATTGGTTAACGAATCTTCGGTTGGCACCCCCTGTCGAGTCCTTCAGATTTCCTTGCGGTGGGGTGTATTCAAAGTTTACTGTTTTCAAGTTGATATACATTGCCAACGTATAAAATAACAATTATTGCCTTTAACGAATAGTCACTTACTAGCCTATCCAAATCAAAATATTATACGAAATTTACAGAAATATGGAGTCTAGATTCAATTTTTCGATGGTAGAAATTTGATAATAATTGTGTGGTGGTGTCGACGCCCAGGTTCGATCAATAATTTCTCACCTGTTCGCTCACAACTAATTGTTGAATCTACAAAATAATATTGATCGAATCTGTGCGTCGAAACCACCACACGATTAATACAGAGTCTGTCAGGAAAACGTCTAAAGAAACTTAGACGTCTAAAATCATCCTCGGAGGGTCTAGTAGAGCGTTCATAGATTTCCCAGTGATTTAAGAAATCAATTAAAAGTATCGAGAGTTACGGTGAAGCCATCATACCTTTCTGCGCCATAGCGCCTTCATCCCCTTCGGCCCGTTACCAAAGAATTATTATGTCTTCCACCCGTCGTGCACGGAGTTCGAATCGTGTGCGCCCGGTGATTCGTCGCCTCGAATGTCCAGTGTGCGATAGACCCAAACTGAGCTCAGCCAGGCATCATGTAAGTAAATCGATCCCCGAGACAAAGCTGATCTCTCCTGGATCCCCGATCCTCAGGAAACGATCGAGCAGGCCCCCGGGTGTTTGAATCGAGCGAGCAATGATCGATCGTTTAGCGTCGTCGCTGTCGTCCATTGCGACGTCTTTTCGAAGCTGGTCCCAGCCTCACTAACCCAGTTTCCTGCGAAATCACTGTGCGGATATTTTCAATCGCGCTGTCGTTCCTTGAGGATTCTCGCGGAAACTGTTCGGAAAGTTCCGATGATCGCTACGAGGATTATTTTACGGGGGATCGCTCCACCGAGAGCTTAGGAGTGGTCGCTTTATCGATACTTGGAGCAGAGTTTCTTGATCGAGATTTAGCGAGACATTTTGGTTTATCAAGCCTTTAGGACAGAGTATTTTTTATCGTCAGCTAGGGATACATCTCTTTGACAAGGCCCAGAGAAGAAACTTTATAATGAGGTTTAGGGACACTTTTTCTTATCAAGATCTAGGGAAGAAATACCTTATCGTCAGCTAGGGAAACATCTTTCTAACTAGGTTTAGAGAGGATTTTTGTAACTGTTTAGGGACTTTATTTTTTACCAAGATCTAGGGAAAATGTTTTTATTGCTTAAAATTACAATACAGTTTTTCGAAATGATTCTTCTGCATCGTTCCGAAGAAGTAACCCCGGTGTAGATCATAAATTGGTGTCACGATCAACGTTGAAGGATTATGCAAAGTTTTGGTGGTCCTGTGGGTAGTCCGAACGACGACCACGAAGACACGTATGGTTGACAGAGAATAATCGGCGAGCAAGCATCCAGTGCGCGCGGCAAATGCACTTCGAAATTAGCGATCGTGTGGCGGAAAGTAGGTTAGTGGGGCTCGTGGTGATTTTTCGTCGAGCAAAACGAAACCGAAGGACGTCCAAGAAGCTGACGCGGGTCCTTGTCGGACGGAATTGCTTCCGGTTCACGGAGAAACATTACCATAGCCTCGATAAAAATCATGCCGCCCCTATCAAACCTTTGAAACACCGTTCAAAAAGAACGGAACCGAACGATCGACATTGATGGCTCGATTCGAATCTTCGTGGAAAGATACTCGGGTAAAAAAGGAACTGGAAATAGGGGATCGGAGAAAACGGAGAATCCAGGAGCCGCGATCTCGCGGTAGGTTCTCGTACGATGATCCGCGGGATCGATGATCGATGGCGGCAGTCCTGTACAGCCATCGAAATCCCCGACTGTTTTTCGCGTTGGAGAAATGACGCGATGATGATCTCTGTTTCAGTCTGAGCCCGAGCGTAGAGAGAAGCTCGCTTACTCGACTAAAAGGTACTTTGTGACTGGTTATTGACTGTTCTATATATATATCTATATATCTATACATATACATATCTATATATCTGTCTCTATATTTATTATACGTATACATATACGTACGTGGACATGTACAGTACGTGTGTGCGTGCACATGCGACGGACGCGAGCTGCCTAGGGAATTTCGGCGCGATACTGTGCTGCACCTGCCTGCGCGACCCTACGGCGCCAAATTCAAATGCTTCTATCGCACCCATTTCACAGCTCATTGTCTTAACTTCAAAATAAAATAAAATTTCTCTGCGATTTCTTTCTGGTTTCATTGATTCTGGGAACGTCTATTTTAGTGTGAACATTTATTAACTAAATTGCACATAAATGAATTGTGATTACTGTGATAGACTGTATTGTCAATTTTGTTTTTGCTGGATTCAGTCTCTAGATAATTGCACAGTGTAAAAGTGAAAGAAATGTTGTTTATATCACATTATTATACAGGACCATTCGAAAGGTGTAAGTAGCCTACTTTCTTCAATTGAAAAGAAAATTGTCTACTGAACGTCCTGATTTATAACATATCTAATATAAATCTTCGTAGAAACATTCCTATCAGATAAAAATTGAAATTTTCTTCTCAGATCAAAATCAATATTGAAGAAAAGTTTATTAATGTTCTCATGAACATTTCCATAGGAGGAATTCAGTAGTAAAAATTCTTGTTCCTGCTTCGACAAGGGAAAAATTGTCTACGGGTGTTTCTAAAGGGAAAACGCGTGGGTAGGTGAGGGCAGAGGATCGCGATCGATATTGGGTGTCGATCCATCGACGGGAAAAGCTCTTGGGCACAGTCACGTGTCCGTGTTTCCGCGTGTACGTACACACAATGCATCACGATGTCGTATCAGCTCGAATCTATATATTTTTCTCTATTGCTGTCACGTTTGTCATTTACTTTTGTTTCCCCTTTTCCACGATCTGTCTCTCTCTCTTACTCTGTCTTTCGTTCTCTCACTCTCTTTCTATCTCTATCTTTCTTTCTCACTCACTCGCTCTACCAGTGTACACCGTGTCTCTTCCTATCCAATCTTCCACTTCTTTCTCTCGTAACACGTGTACCACATAAAACCGTACGTGCACACACGCGAGAAATGTCTCTCGTAAACGATGGCACTATCAAACTGGTACTTTATTTGACAGTGAAAAAATGTAGAACGAAATTTGTTCGATAGTCCTTTTCTGTTCCAATCCTTGTTTTGGATTAATCAAAAACTTACATCGTTCTCAAACTCTCGTGGATAGCGTGTCTGACCATTGTTCGCTGGTTCTACTTGCAACTGGATTTTTCTTTCTTGCTTCCGATTGGAGAATTAAAAAAAAATAGGAATTTCTTGCAAGCTTTTATAAATCTGTTTCATACAATATCTGTAAATGAAAAATTCTACTTTAAACCCTATTTTTCATAATCTTTCGGAAGTTATTTTCTTTTCAACAAACATTTTAGCGTTTTCAGCATTATGTTTTTTCTTATTATTGTTAAACAGAAGAACAAAATGGGGAATTCTTGGAAATTGACTTTCTACGAGAACCAATTTGGTTCTACATCTACCACTGACTTTTCCACATAAAATATCGAATTCCCCGTACCCCCGAGTATTCAGTGCGACAGTATACTACGAAACGGTGAATCTAACCCCCGTAGGAAATATTCTTCATCCCTGTAACCTCCCCTCCAGCTGTTACGTCTATCTCCTGTTAGCGTGTATTGTGCTAGCTCGGGAGTTTCGGATTGACGGGCCGCGTCTTCGAGACCAGCCGCGATATCGATTTCGCGAGGCTCGCGCGAAGATTGCGAGAGTTTTCGAGAATTGCAACTCGATGGGGCGGCGAAGTGGTCTGGGAGAATGGGGGAAATGTTTCATAGAAGATCGCCGGTGGAGGAAATTTTCAAACTTGGGACGTTTGTACCGGTGATGATCGAATTTTGCGCGTGGACGAACGAGCTCGCTGAACTTTCGAACTTCCATCAAAACCAAATAATTCCTGAGAACAGAACTATTCCTAAACACTCGCACTGTTACATTTTATCGGTGTCATATCTTCTTGTACAGATTCCGAACGAAATTCAAAAATTATTTTAACTAATATCATTCGTTTCTTCCAAATTAAAGTTATATTACGATTATAGCATCTTAAAAAATTTCGCAAGAGAATCCTTCACAGAACAATTCTCGTTTTCATGTTCTGACAAAATCACAATTCTTCGGAATCTTTTACATCGTTTTGGAACATAAACGTTTGCGAATGTACAGGGTGTGACGAAATTATACGTCACGGCCACCATAGCGTGATTCTACACCTACGATTTAATAGAAACATAAAAAACTCTCCTCAAAATTGACTTTGATAAAAAATCAAAATTTTTTTTGTTTAATCGTGTTGTACTGATCATACGGACCATATGGATATATACAGGGTGTTCGACTACATGTGGGAGAAAATTTAAAGGGTGGTTCTTAACGGTGATATAAGACGAGAATGAAGAATACAAAAATTGCGATTTCGGCTTCGTTATTTAACTATTTATTAACAATTAAAAATCAACAACGCGTCTAACAAAAGTGTACGTTGTGTACGTCAAAGAGTTCAATGTTGACCAACGATTTGTTAAACATTTTCACCTCGCTGGGGCCCCAAATGAGAACCAAGTTATGCATGCATCTGTCACTTGATACGTGACTGTCGCGTTGTTAATAGCTAAATAACGAAGGAGAAATCGCAATTTTTTTTATTCTTCATTTTCGTCTTATATTATCGTTAAGAACCAACCCTTAAATTTTCTCCCACCTGTAGTCGAACACCCTGTATATATAATTTTATTCTTAAATTGAGTGCTAAATTAGTCCTGAAGCTAGTCCTAAGTTAGTTTTAAATTTTGTTCCTTTACCTTGGTTTTCAAGATCAAGGTCAATTTTGCGGGGAGTCTTTTATGTCAATTTCTACTCATTTGTAGGTGTAGAATCACGCTATGGTGGCCGTGACGTATAATTTCGTGACACCCTGTACAATGAATCAAGGGATTTGTCCACAACCCAGAAACTCGGTTTCGAAGTCAGTGATTGTATCATTTTGTTGGGAGAGGGCTATCGATCATCAGGAGGCTGGGAATCTCCGCTATCCGCGAGTCTACGGACGTGTTCAGGGTCAGGCCAGCGGAAGCTGAGAAATTTAGGGTAATAGGGTAATTTCTGGAAAGGATAGTCTTGCGAAATCCCCGGCAACGAGGACGCGAATCGTCAATGCGGCTCGGAATTGCACAATCACCCCCGGCGCGACCACCCCTCGCGCCAGCACTTTAGATTCCGCGGAGAGTGTGTCGGTGCTTTTCGCACACTAGTGTAACCTGCACTGTCCTCATCGTTGCTGAAAGATCGTCGTTGCACTCGTGCACACGCTGGGGTTCGACAATGTTAATCTTTGCAATTCTTTTTTACTTTTCGGAAGAAAATATTTTGTTCCCTGATCTCCTTTAAATTCAAAAAATCTTTCATTCGTGCTAAATTGCTTTCGAAGTACATATTTTGAAGACTCTGAGTGTTTCCCAATTATTGTAGCGACCTTGAAACTTCTCCCAATATATTCCCAATGGATTTATCAGGTCTCTGAGTGCTTCGAAAATACTTTGAAGACCCTAAGTTTCTCCCAAAGCATTTCGAAGACCTTGAAAATTCTCCCATGGAATTGCAGGGGCGTCTGGAATGTTTCCAAAGCATTTCGAAGGCCACGAAACTTCTCCCAAGATATTTTAACCCTCGTCCGTCCCTCGTGTCAATTTGACACAGGTTTTCCGAAATAAGTTATTGTTGTTCCACTACTTGTAGGTATAAGTTTGTCCGAAACTTCGTGACTTAATTTTTTTAATGAACCCACAACCGAAAAACCAAAAATGAAAATGTCAATTCGTCGATTTGAATAAAAAAATATCGAAAAATAACTGTTTACCTTGATATTCCATCGATTCTTCTTTATCAATGTTTTAATTTCACACCGAAGGACATTCAGTTCCTAAAATGATGGAGGAATGAGGGTTAAAGACACCTCGAGTGTTTCCAAAATATTTCTCTGGTCTCCGAGTGCTTCGAAAGTACTGAGCACCTCCGAAACTGTCCGAAACTGTCCGAAACCCTCAAAGGAACCATTCACCAGCTCGTCACAACCGACCGAAAGGCTGGTCTCGGTCAAGCTGCCCCACTCATTCAGGCCTGGAAAGGTCGCCTCAACTGCTCAACGAATCAACGTACTCGACTTTCGTACTCGCGAGAGCGTACTCAAAGGCATGCTCCAGCCGAGCAATCTCCTCGAATGCCTCCGCTATCGATCTTCGGCGGCGTTCGGTTCTTTCTCGAACCTTATCTGTTACGTTCCGAACCTCTATCCCTCCACTGGCCCCTTTCTGTCCCCCTGATTCAATAGATCTATTCCCAATCGCGCTAAGTGCAGTGCTTAATTTCCAGTACCCGGCGCGAGAAGCTTTTCAAAACAATCGCGGGACGACTGATTTATCGTTCCCCGTCGAATTCGCTGGCCCCCTCTCTCGCCCTCTTTCATCCCTATACGACTCCTCGGACCCCCATAACTCTTCCACGAACCGAACCGAAGATTCTGTCCATGGTAATGTTCGATGATCGACGGGCTACGGTCATCGACCACCGAAAACCTCGAGTTTAAGCACTGTACCATTTTCCTCTTTCTCTCTGTCCTTTCTACTTTCTACCCCTTTGCTCCCCTACTTTGTCCATCGAATGTACCGTGCTGGCACACTTTGCCCCCATTATTCTTCTTTTCCTCTCTCTCTCTCTCTTTTGTTTCTTTCTCTCTTTCGTTCCACGAGCTCTATAGTCTCGACGCCTCTTGTTATGGTAGTTGTTGCACCCCTGTTAAACTCCACCGTTGGTATATGTATCCCAAAGTATACGTATACAGAACTGGTTATGACGACACAATCCGTTTTTTGGAAGTGCTTGCGATGTTCACGCGCGATCTGCTGCATACTCTCTGTCTCTCTTTCTTTCTTTCTTCTCTCTTACACTCTCTCTCTCTTTCTCTATTTCTTTCTTTTTGCATTGATAGAAATTGGATATTGTGTCCTTAGTTTGTCTGATTTTATGGGACTCCACTCTGTCACATGATCCTTCTGTATTAGCCACGCTCACCCACAAGCTTTGCCCCCTGTTTTTCTTTAATGGACACCACTTTTCAACCCTATTCTTCTTTCGGTCGAAGAATGACACTGGGGGTAGTATTTTCTGTTGATGATCATCGGTTTTACAATCTCCAACCTGACAAATTAATTGTTCATTCAATGGTATGTCGGATAATTTTATTCGTTGCTGCCAAATAGTTTCGATTCAAGACCTGGTCTCCTATCAATTTTCATGACTATCGATTTTTCAAAAATTAGTACAGCAGGCACATGAAAATTAGTAATTACGAAGTGCTCCGAGTGCTTCAAAAGTATTTTGATAGCTTGGAAAGTTCTCCCGAAGTATTTCGAAGACCTCTAGAATGCTTCCAAAGTATTTTGAATAACTACCAATTTTTAAAAAGTTAGTAGAAAAGGCACAATCAATTAGCGATAGAGAGTCCTTTGGAATTGAAATTGTTTAAAAAAAAATCCACTTGAAACGATGAATTTTAGTGAAACTTATTAGTGGAAATAATCGAACGAACATCCCCTATCATTCCCAAATAAGTATTATATCAGTAATGAAGATATCTGGATTTCAAACAGAGTCACCACTATATCGACCACACAGTGTACTCCAAATACATAATCACAGATCTCATACTTATCGTTTCCCTTATTGTTTCACGATCGATCGACCAACAGTTACCACTCGAAAGTTGATTATTTAAGTGATTAATGTGATTAATGTGATTAACGTGATTAATTGCTGAGCAGTTCCGGCTCGAAAATGGCGAACGTTCCGGATGAAATTGGTTCGAGGGATGAACCCGAACAGTTCCAAAGGGTTCTCGATTGGATATAGTATTTTCTTTGGATCGAAGGAGTGGGAGGGAGAGTATCGGGGAGAGACAAAGCACGAGAGACGGAAGTGGACTAATTTCGACGGTCGTTTGTCCACCACAGGGGGATCCCCGAGAAATCCACCCGACGTCTGATTCCGATACGACGTGAACCGGTGCGTGGCGACGAGCAACTCGAAAGAAAGCAAGAATGTTATTTATGTTAGCCCTTAATCAGAATCTGTGTGTTAGCTCGATGTTGCATCTCCATATACACATACAAGTCGCTCCAAAGTCTGGGATCGCTGCACCATCGTGATAATTCGCTGGAGAAAACGAGGCCAAGCGACCTACCATCTTTTTAAAATTACATACCAAACAAACAGATTTTTATCTTAATTATTCACTTCGATTCTGATGCGATAAATCACATTGATATGTAACAGTTCGTGTTCAGCGTTTGAACATTTTTATTTCATTAAAATAATTCTATTAAACATCCTTGCACTCGCACAATAATTTACCTGTGAAAAGTAGTTTGAGTGTCTCATTAAAAACAGAACTTTCTGTCCTGTGTGTAAATAATATTTTTCCATGCCAAGGAACGATTATTATTATTGATTGTAAAACGAGCTGAGAACCATGAGATTTTTTAAAATGTTTCTGCATTTTTCGAATGGAACGTACGTAATGGTTGGTTTTCTCCGAAAAAAGCGATCCCAAATTTCTGAGCAGCACAGTGTACACGTACATATACGTGTCGGTATATGTATGCCCGTTACGTATTCGCGTGACAATTGTTATAAATAGACATGCACACGTATGTTTGACGGTTGACGACCGTACGTGGTAATTAGGACGATTGAATAGAGATGTACGTGTCTGTGTTTATAATAATTGTTGCACAGTCTGTATAGCCGCCTGCAGCTGTGTGCACGATTTTGTACGCGCAATGCTGTCGTTGGTAGGCGTGCCGACATATTTTTCTACTTCCATTTTTTACACCCCCGTTTATTCCCATTAGCCGCCCATACATTTTCATTTCACAGTACTGCCGAGCTCTCACTGTCTCGCAAAATTTCAAATATTAATCCCCACATTTTTCTTTCAATGTTGCCAAATTTTGCCCCAGGGTGATTCAATTTCTTCGAAGCTCGACTAACTGGGCTAGAGAAATAATTAAATTAACCCAAGCAAATTTTTTAAAACATAAAAGAACAGGAATGTATTGTAGTTTCAAACAATTTCATTTGGGGGTTGAAGAAGGTGAAGTTGATTGAACGAAGTTGAAGTGAAATGGGTCTGGGTCCCTAGAGACTCAGCTGTCTACTAATTTCTAAACTAGTTTAGGTTCTTAACTATGTTTCTATGCTCTCAGCGCACTGGTTCGATCAGTTGATTGATTTCACACTATTTGTAAAATATCACGATCATTTTTTTCCGGTGTTTCGACCTTATTTTAGATTATTTAAGAGTCTAGACATTTGTCCAATATATATCTGGTTACATCCCTTGCAAGGTATTGACTAAACTATGTTGTGGCTTTTAAGTAATGGCAATTTATATTTCACTGTTTGAAACAAACTTTTCAGATAATGTGGTCTTTTGAAAATCGTGTGAATTCCTCCTTTCTGAAAATCCTTCTTCTTACGTTTTAGGTATACTTTGGACATAAGGAATAACTACAGTATTCTTCCAGTTAATATTAACTTTTTAATCATTTACAGACCAATTTTTTCTTTTTTCCTTGAAAATGATGTAAAATAAGATTGTGATATTTTGCAAATAGAGAAAAATCTAACAACTGATCGAACCAGTGCGCTGAGAACATAGAAACATAGTTAACAACAATCTACAACAATGATTCACTATTTTGTTAAACAAGATCCATGGAAGTACTTCAACTAAACTTGAACTGTTTTCAACTTTTGCTCGAAATTAGAATTTGTTCGAAAGAGATTGAATCATCACATGACAGTGTCCTCGTGACTTTACCAGATCAAGATAGTCTTTTTGGTTGCACCCCTTTCTTTTCCGAGGATCGGTGAAGCTTGCGCTTTCAGGCATAAGATACGTATAGTCGAGAACGATTTAGAGGAGACGTTTGTTTCTAGGATCGTGATTTTGTTTATCGAAGGCTTACTGATTGTCCGAAAGACAAAGGGAATTCTGGTGAGAAGCGAATTTTAGAACGACAAACCACAGTAGATACAGACTACCAGGATCAGACGCGCGGGAATCGCGTGCGTTTGATCAGCGACTCACCGAGTCTACTTGATACAGACATCATTTTCTCATGATTCCTCCTCGAAACACTTTCAAATCCCAAAATCCACCGCTGTCCAATTTTTTCCCTAGGGTGTTCACCTATTCACTGCAGTGTTTCAACAGTAAACTTTTGACAGTAGGTACTACCCTTGGCAGACTTCATTAATTCAGTTGGGTCTGACTACATACAGAACTATTCTACTTTCGATACCTGACATCGTATTTAGATTGGTGCACGAGGACTGTAGTTGACGATTCCTGTGCAATTTTATCTCGAAAATGAACGTCTGGAATTATTTCGAAATTTTTGTATACATGTTCTGTGTTATTTTCAATTTTCTTTCATCCTACAATTACATCTTGAATATTTTTCCCTAATTAAATGGCTCTTTTGTACATGGTCGAATCGCACAGTGTCAAATCGACGAAACTAAATACAGTATTTTATCGATAAATGTCCTAAATGTCTGGCCACTAAGTGTCCCGGAGCTATCCCCACTTCTTGTGGGGTGTACCCCTTAAGGGGCCGTGAAGCTCCAGAGGCCTCGGTCGCCGAGAAGTGTAAACGTAACTAACCAGAATTTCAAACTTCTTTATTTCTAATTATTTTTTCTTGGGACTTTGATGACCACATTTGTGGCATTTTTCTAATAAAAATCATACCAAAGTTTCTCTCAATTTACTACTGTTCGAATGCCAGGAGCAACGTCCTTTAAAGCGACAAAAAAATTCAAGATTGAAGAAAGACTTTAAAAATGAAATGAAACATGTGCCCAATAATGATCAACATTCCAGATGAAATTGCCCTCGAACGACAAAGGACAGGGCCCGTGATCCAATTGATTAAAACCAAACCGAAGGATATCTCGCGACGACTGGAAAAATCTGTGCACCCTCTTTGCACTGTTTTTCCAGCTGATGATCTCGCGACGAGGGTCGCACAGTCATTAACAGTCGTGCGAACGAAACTCGATAATCGCTAACCTCCAACGAAACCGGCGGAAGCGTCGATAAAACTAACCGAGACTCGTATTTTTGTATGCCTCTGTATGGAAATAAGTGTAAACTGCGATATTCCTGTGTATGTATAGTAATTATTTCTATGTGTACATCCATATATATATATATGAATATATATTTATCTAACGCCCCCGTTTGCCTGTCCGTCTGACTGACCTGTCCGTTCAAGAGCCAGAGAAAGGAACCAAAAGAAAAAGAAAATTGAAAAGCAAAGAGAAAAATCCGAAAGAGTGGGAGGAGGATCCGATCGGATTAATGAAAATTTATACGGTGTATAATATACCCCCGCCCCTATAATTAGTCGAGAAGCGATTCGAACGAACGGAATTTTGTCGAGAATCACACCCCCGAACAGATGGGAGCAAGGTTCGGGGCTTGGAAAACGGACAGACAGACAGACGGACGGCATTTCTTGCTAACTGCGTAGTACCGGTCTACCTGGTAAGCTAGCTGTCGCTGTCTGTCTGTCTGTCTGTTTCTCTGTTCGTCTGTGTGTACGTCTGTCTGTCTGTCTGTCTGTCTGTCCGTCCGTCTGTCTGTCTGTCTTTCTGCCCAACCACCCTGTTACACCCTTGTACACCTGTTCACGTATTACTATTTTTTAAGGGCGCGGCCTCCAGTCTGACGAGACACCACAATGATGGATCACTGACCGCGCCGAGCAACTCGAAATTTCGAATTTTCCCGCGGAATACGCTAGGGTTATTTACAATCTCGAGGATTCTGGATTACGTAAACTGAATTCGAAACACTTCCGACCGATCGGGGCACGGAAAAGCTCTTAAATTATTTCAATATAAATTGACAGTAGTCAATAATTAATTTTTCGATAATTAATTAAAATAATTAAAATTTCGATAATTAATTAAAATAATTAAAATTTCGATAATTCTTCGAGTGCATTGGTAATTTCTTCTATTATTTATTTTAGTCTAGGGTTTCTCGGGTATAGGGATATCTGGATTTGATTTGACACTTTGGGAAATTTTCGTCAACATCTTTCAGATTAAGGAATTAGGGACACAGCAATAACGCTAATACGAATTTTAGAAAATTTTCTGTTCTAATTCGGGAATAGTGATTTGAAAGAATTTCTCTAGATGAGAATATACTAAAATATAAAAATCTCAAATTTTAATGTAACGATCCAACGGAGTTATTTTATGATAAAATAAAGCTCAATCCAGTCTCCAATTGAACAGGGGAGGAATATCAAATTTCCAAGATCCTGTTAGGGCTAGTTCACAGATTTTTATAGCGTTCGAAGCGTTGCAAATTTTAGTATACATCCAGAAAAATCGAGACCCGTTTAGCAAACCGATATGACGCGTCCAGGTTGGTCCGTGATCCATCGATCGGATCGAGGCCGTGCTCTGTTGGTCTGATACCGTGCACACCATAATTATCTCTATCTCACTCACTGTCACACGGCCAATGCTCTGGGTATGTCGTATGCTGGATGGAATTAACTTACTATACCATATACAAAAAAATATATATATATATATATTGACCAAACAAATTTGATTCGCATTCGATTGATCACTTTCCGTTACCTTGTATATGAGATATGTTTACTGCTCTCACACACAAACTAAACTGTCTATCACTCTATCTCTACTCTGTCTATCTCTACTACCGTACGATACTACCTACTAACTATTGTTGTTGCGATGTTGGTGTTGTTGTTTCTACCATATACATATATATATATACATACATACATGCATACATATATATATATACACACCACGTATATATGTATATCATTGTATCGATGTTGATGTTGTTGTTACCTTGATGTTTTTTGATGTGTTGTTTAATCGTTGTTATCTTGCTGTTTGATGTTTGTTGTTGCACTATATATATCTATATATATCTCTCTATATATATTCTATATATCATATATATACATAAATACCAATATGTATATATACATACATGTATATATCCACATGTCGCGCGATACAACGTGCACGCGCGCGCTCGTGCCCACCCTCAACAACAATAATAAACGAAACTATGCGGATAATGATCGTGTATATATATAGTAAAAATTCGTGGAACATTATACAATGTTTCTGACCACTTTATCAAACCGTAACGTCGTACCATGATATTCAGTGATTTTTTATAACCATCGAAGGATCTCCTCGGACGTACTCGAGAGAGCGCGCGCGCGCGTTCACGCGTATACAGGGTGTTTCTTACTTTTCCGGCAAGATTGTAGGAGCAAGATCTACAAGTTAAAATACGAAAAAAATGTTACATGAAGTTTATATATGAACGCTTTATAGGAACATCAGATTTAAAGCTGAATAATACGCAAGGTCGATTGTGTTCACTTTGCCTGTACTTACGAGATATTTCTTAACGTACGAGGATCGTTAAAAATTTTTCAATCATCATTTCAAGATAATAATAATAATTGAAGCGAAACTTCTTTAGGCGCGGTAGGTGTAAAACCGATCTGGCGAGCTAGCGTTCTGACTCCCCACTCTTTAGACCATATACAGGGTGGGGTAATAGCTATTAGCACCTCAGATATTTTTTAAACTATAATTTTCACATAAATATTTGCTGAAATAAAATTGCACAGTACGAAGGAGGCCATTCTGTGGCGATAATAATTTTTTTGCAGGTGGAGGTATATCGGACATTTGAAGGTCACCTCCATTTTCAAGAAAAAACTTATGTTAAGTTTTATACATTTATTAATTAAAACGACACAAAATGCAAACATTTCTTTCGTATTTTCACTTGTACATCATGCTCCTACAATCTTGCCAGAAAAGTAGGAAACACCCTGTATAGGTACATGTACATTTCAGCCAGCCAGCCTCACGCTTGGAGTGCCTTCTATATACATATATACGTATATATATACGAATACCTGTATATATATGTATATATCTATATATATATTTAACACGATATAGTTGGTCGCCTCCCCCTAACCCCCCTCTTGATACACCACTAAAACCACCCTCTAACAGACTTACAGCGGCAATCGTTACCTCTGTTTGCTCCCACTTCCACGGAACTCGAACTTTAATAACTACCCGGCTTTATTAACGTTTCTTGGCGCGAACCGTTAACGTCCTCGTCGTCTAACATTCAATTAATCGTAGCCTATGCTCGCGAACCCTTTTAACCCTGCTGTTGTCCTCAAGTTTCACTACACGTTCAAAATGGCGTCTGGGAAACTGTAATGGTCGACTGTAGGAGTTTCTTTCATCCCTTGTACAGAACAAGACATTTTTTGTCGAATTGTTATACCATTTAAATTACGCAATAAATATTTTTCACGTCATTAAAAATAAAGGAGATATGTAGGCGGCCTGCTTTGACTGAGGCACCCTTTATTATCAGGACAGTAAAGATGATTTTGTGAAAGCTTATCGGACAAATTCACTGCTCGATGCTGTTGTAATTTTCGTCATACATTCATTTCGAAGCTACGTAGATATTTATTTCTCTTCCCAGTAATTTTACTAGTAAGCTGGAAATCGTTCAGCAGTTTGTTTAAACTTTTTAAGTGTAAGTATTATTTTGTTTTTTATCTACTAATTTTTTATATAAATGCTAATAGTAATAACACAGCAGGGTTAATCAAATTCTCGTGTTTTCTGTATATTTCGATTAAAAATCGTCGATGATGATTATCTGTACCTTTTATGAAAGGAAATAGTGAAGGGGAAAAACAGAGGATTGTTCGAGGTGTTAGGGGGTGGTTCACCGTGGTCCTAGCATAGGCGTTCGTGGGATGACAGTGGCGAATTGTGTTTCAGGATTGCACTCGCCGCACGAAGGACTGGCCGGTGGTTCCGGTCAGAGTATGTCCGGGCTCGCCTACTATCAGCCAGAGCACACTGCCTCCGCGGGGGTGGTCAAGTACCCCGAGAATGGTCACGACACCCTCTCGGACTTCGTCACGTTCGTCTGCCAGGAGGCCGAGAATACGCAGCAGCTGCCCCAGGTAGCTTCCGGATCCTTTAAACCCGCTCTGTTCTCCGTTCTCGTACAAAACAAACGTTCCTCCGCTTCTCGAACCATTTTTTTCAATTCTCTTTACCACGCTTTTCTATCCTGATTCATTTATAGTGGAACCGCACTCGCTGCAGTCTTTTTCAATTTTCCTCGAGTGTGTTTTTGAGGTACAGTTACCTATCAGAGATTTTTCAATTATCAGCGAGTGCATTTTGTTTTTCATTTGATCGAGAAAATATTTGTGAGAACCTATGTAAATCGAGGCCCTTCTAAGGATAGAAGCTGATCGATGTTTGCATAATCGAAACGAGAAGAACGGGGCGGTTCTCTGCGACCTGCATCGTCATCCGTGTTCCAATCGCCCTGGATTTTAAAAATCTAATTGTTCACTTATGATATTTAATTGCTAACTAAAAATTGAAGATAATTGGCTTGTAATGTTATCGAGTCTCAAGTTATTCCATCAACGTGAAACGATATTCGAAAAGTAGACTGCGAACCCCTTGTTTGTGGCACCCATCATTTAACCTTCACAGTCAGCCTAAATCCATCATTGAATAGTCTAGAAAGCTCTTAGCAAATAACTTCTTGCAACCCACAATTAAAACCCTAAGACGGAATCAGTGAAAAAATCATCCCCTAAAAGATCTTCCTTCGTCCTCAATGAATGTTTCCCTGTCTCATCGCTAAACAAGGGGTGCCAGACGAACCGATCTAAAACAGAAACATTAAAATTGCTCTGGCTCACATTAATGGAGAGAATGCTCGATAAAATGGGGTGAGTGGATCACGCGCGGGTCGACGACGTTGATCGGTGGGTGTGTGGTATTTCCAGGCGCAGCTAGCCGGACCCCGCACTGGTATACAAAAGTTCTCACAGTATTATCCGAGCTCGATGTTGCCGCCACCACCGCCGGCCCCGATGGCGAGGCCGGTTGCGATCATCAGGTCGACGGGCGAGCTGACGGCGGCGAGTTCGAACTCACCGCCGACGTCGTCGACATCGCCGACGGACCCGTCGGAGCTGGCCTCGAGTCAGGAACAACAAATGGCGGCTGCAGCTGCGGTGGGCCTCGTCGGATCCGGTTGCCAGAGCTCCGTCGATCCTGCCGGCAGGAAGAGTCCTGCAAGGATCCTCGTCACCGCGCCCCACACCAGCCGAGAATACACATTTGCTCATTTCCACTCACAACCTGGACAGGTAAGGATCCCAAAGATCATAGTACAGTATTTTATCGGTATACAGGGTGTCCCAAAATTCCTTCGATACCCGAAATTGGGAGGTTCCTTGGGTAATTTGAAGCGATATTTTCCTTTACAAAAATGGCGTCCGCGGCTTTGTTTAGGAGTTATTAACGAAAAACACGGACCAATCAGAGCGCGATCTAGACATGCTATGACACGTTCGGCCAATTGACAGTTGGCGCATCGGGCCGACTGTGCTAACTCGCGTCTAGGTCGTGTTCTGATTGGTCCGTGTTTTTCGTTAATAATTCGCTTCAAATGACCCAAGGAACCTCCCATTTTCGGGTGTCGGAGGAATTTTGGGACACCCTGTATATAGGTTAGGACTACTCCTGCATTTTTGTATGTGTGCTCCACGACCTAATCATAACTCATTCTGATCGCACGACTTTTCCATTATGAATACAAATTCTAGATAACAGCTACAATGCAAAGATTATGGGAATAGAATGAGTTGTGGTTAGGTCGTGAAGGGGGCGTAGAGGACCACGTATACGAAAATCCAGGAGTAGTTTCACAGCGTGTTTACAAAAAAAAGTAAACAGTCGCCGCGCGGATCAGCGTTATGTTGTCACAAAGCGTACAGGAATACGGAAATTTCAGTACAGTATTAGCAATAGTTTTTTGCGAATATCTCGAAAAATAAAAGCAACCCCCCCATATTGGAAAAGGAAAAAGTTGTTCAGGAAGTGGTGCTGCATAACATATTAAAATTTCATCAAAATCGGAGTAGGCGGACCTTTTCTATATAATTACCAAATCCCAAAATACACACCCTGTATGTCCCAAATATCTAGCACGTAAATGTCCCGGAGATATCCCCACCACTGCGGGGTGTACCCCTTGAAGGGGCGCGAAGCTCGAGAAGCCTCGGTCGCCGATAAATATGACACCTTGCGGCTCGGGTATATCGGCGAGACCACACTAATTGGAAATTCAAACTTCTTTATTTTTACTTATTTTTGATGGGACTTCGATGACCATATTTGTGGCATTCTTTATATCGATAAAATACTGTAATCAGTTAAGGGACGTGGTCGCAGGTGTCCGATAACATTATTTTTCTGCGCATTTTAGCAAATATTCACCTACCCCACGATCGGCTCCATGTCAGGGGTGATCTCCCCGACGAACCTCTCCCTGTTCTCATCCCCCGTGTCGGTGACGAGGCCGGTGGCGACCCAGAGATCGGTCTCGAACGTTCCACCACGTTGGAACACTGCGCCGTTCATCAACCTGGAGGATGACTACAACATGATCGCCCCGATCATCACTGGAACCGCCAGCGAACCGCCTTCCGCCATGGACGAAGGTCAGTCACTGGTTCTCCACAATACGATATTTTCCACATTCTCGACCGACACACAGTGGTGAGTTTGACCGAAATCGTGGCTAAAATAGGAAGGAGTACTACGATTTAGTTAAAAATTGATACTATTATATATAATATTATATTAAATTAGCAGCGCGACAATCAATCGCAAAGGTAATTTTAATTATGGTTGAAAATTCCGATCTTTTAAAACATCAACTTTGAACTTGCGTATTTCCTATAGAAGTACGTATTACATATTGGTTGTAACAAAAAGACGTGCTCTGGAACTTTATAAATAAAGTATTATTACACAAATTTCTAAACTACGGAGAAAAATTGTTTACTTTTGGCCACGATTTCGGTCGAATTCACCATTGTGGTGACATGATCTAAAAAGAAAAATTCTACAATCGGTTCTGTTTGCAGAACGATACTTCCATCCGGTGCACACGAGCAGCGTGGTGGACAAGAGCGGAGGGAGTATGATGGGAACGGAGCTGGGCGTGGGTGGAGACCCAACGTCGCACCACCACCAGTCCCAGCAGCAGGCCCAGCAGCAGGCTCAACAGTCGCAGCAACAGTCTCAGCAACAGCAACAACAGCAACAGCAAGCGAACCAGCAACAGCAACAAGTGATGCAAGACAAAAGCGGCCGACCGAAGTCTCCCCCGTGACACTGGAGGCTCAGACCGGAAAGTCTCGAGAAGCTCGCATGTTCCACGGGGTCGTTACTCGCAACCCCATACGAAAACAACACCGAGCCGCATCCGCAATTGCAGCCACAGCCGCCACCGCCGGACGGGAATCGCCAGGATTCCTCGTGTCGTGTTCACCTTCGCGACCAAAGCCCGCGGAGAATCGAGTGCCTGAGAGTCTGATCGTAGTTTAAGCAGACGCCGCTGAGGGGCCGAGGGACTTCCGGTCACTGGGAACCGGAAGCCTGGGCTGTTTCCCGGGCGGCCATACCGTGAACCAAAAACGATCGCCACGCGAAAAGATCGCGGCCTACAACTCGGCGCCTATGCCGCCAATGGCGAGACCCTCTGAGGAATTCGAACCGGGTGGAGCCTACGCCCTTGCCTCGAATCCCTCCTCGATCCTCCCTTTCTCCATTGGAACCGTGGAATTTATTGTTACCCTCGCAATCCTGGCAGATTCTTTGGAAACGGTGCGATTCGATCGAATTTTTCGTAATTTTCGGTTCGGTCAGTTTTGGACGATCGAGAACTTGAAGATCGAGGCTTGTCCAAGTGTAATAGTTAGTTCCGCAGTTTTTAACTATCGGACAGCGGATGATTTTTGTTAATCTGCTTTATTTATCAATTTTTTAAAACCATGCGTTACGGGCACTTCTTACAGATACGGTGATTTTTCTACTGTTTCTAATCCAGCAGCTGTTCGGTTTATCAATTAAAGTAATTTCCCAAGCTTTCTGCATTTCACAGATCCGAACTGAATTCGGTATACTGAATATATTAGTGTAAAATCTAATATTCAAATCTGGACGAGCGATCCCGGTTCCTATTTTTGGGAAACGAGGGCAGTCGAAGCGTTAAGACTTGTAGATCTAAATGAATTTAAATTCGTCCTCGCAACAGAGAGATAGTGCCAGCTAGTTCGAATCTCCGATCAGCCTCGGAGGGTCCCTCATTCTCATTCGGTCAATTATTACTCCGCTCCTCAAAGCGTCATAGTGCGAAGGGCTCCGCGACCGGAAGCGCGATCCTCCTCCCTCGGCGTTCAATTCGCGTAACTCTGTCTCTCTCTCTTTCTCTCTCAAGCGTCATGGTAAAGGACACATCGTTACGTCTCCTATCTAAACACACACACATGCGTCGCCGATCGGTCCCGTCGACCAAGCGAAAAATGAACAATTGCCGAAAAATAAAGAAGAATAGAAAATTAACGAACGAAGACAAGGACGACGAAGCAACGGTCGTTTCTTCAACGTTGTCCCGACACGAGGTCTTCCTGTTCGTCATCGGACATCAGTAGAAACCGGAAGAAGATAAAAAAGAAGCGTTTTTGTACATAGACGCGGCCCCACACAGTTCGTCGCGCGCCGGGTGTCGTATTTTGTAAAATTTTAGAGGACCCTAGATTAGTATCGCGGAAGGAGTGTTCGGTGGAGGAGAGCCGTGAAACCGGAACGAGGAACGAGGGGCGAGGGGATTTCTAGTGCCAATCTCGAGTAGCTTATAAATATTATAACGAAATTATAATTTTTCTATTATATTTTTTTATAATATTTATGAAGGAACACACACGCTTGTTTAGACGCGACAACGACGGGAGGCGTAGGCGTCGAGACGCAAACGGAGCTTCAATCTCGACGATCGAACATTTTTACAAATAAAATAAACGGAGCAACAAAACACAACGAAAAAAAAGAAAAGAGAGAGCAGAAAGAACGAACAGAAAGAAAACACGGAAGTGGGGCACCGATCGACGAGTCTAACCGGTCCACGAGCAACGAGATCATGAACGATGAGAGAATATTCGTTGTCGAGTCGCCTAAACGCTCAGGCTGGTGCCCGGCCATTGGACGAAGAGGAAGACGACGAGGAGAAACTACTAGTGCGGACTAGACACCAGAGGCTGCTAGTTAGAAACAAAGTGACTAATGTTTAAGGTTGATTAACACGGTTATTAAATTAAGCGGTCGAGACTAGTTGAACGCGTTTTTCTCGGTCGATTGGAAAATGGTCCAGAGGAAACGAGAGCACGACGAGGACGCGCCGAGGAAATAGTGCGAGACGCGCGAGGGACGCGGATTTACGGATAGTGAGAGATTAATCTATAGTTCTATTAATTATTTTAGGGAGTTTAGTGTAACGTTGGAGGTCACACGCATACATCGTACTCGGCGACAACGAAGGTTCTAACTACTGTCCAAAGTGCTTTCCGTCGTTTGTCGGGAGGAATACGGACGCTTCCGCTGCCAAATAGAACGAGTGAAAAATGTCCTTGAACGATTCGATCCTCGGAACGGCACCAGCCAGTCCTCCGAGACTCCAATGTCGTCGATTTCATATTTTTCGAAATTACGAGGCAGCGGAAGGGTCGCGAGCGAGCACGAGGGACGACCTGTCCAGTTTGTAACTCTTCGAGTGTCTACAGGGTGCGCGGAAATCCTCTGATAATGTTTGTAAGAACCGTTTATCTTACTGGTAAGACTCGCTGTAAAGTTCGATTTCAACGAAACCCCCTCGGTTTGTACGTATCCATTTTGATTTTCCGGTAGGCGTATGATTCCCGCGCACCCTGCGCGTGGCACTCGATGGGCACCCTAATTAAAAATGCGCTTAATATACTCGCTAGACGACCAGATAGTTTTCGAGGCGGTTCTTCTTGGGTTTGTAAAGTCACTTCCCTGTTTTTCTCTCTTCGAGTGAGGTTGAAAGGGTGCGCCGGCCTCTTGCCCATTATCGAGACTAATTAGTCGAGCCTGATCGCCGCGAGATTGCAGCGAGATTCTGAGGATTGCGATCGTTTCTTTCCCCCGTGACTTCTCCGTGGAACAAGATGGCGGACGATCGAGAACAGATCATGGTTGCCCTCCCCCCTTTTCTTCATGCTTCTCCTACGCGACAATGCTTTTCTCTGCTTTTCGGATACTGTGCTTGGTGGTCACTAATATTCTTTCGCGTTAATACATTGTTTCGGCCGGTTCTGTGGAAGGGTAAGTCGATTGGAGCATCCAAAGTGGTAACTTCGTTGTGGACACTCGAATATTGTACTATTTTGAAGAAATTATTTTTAAATTGCTCAGAAATAAGGTATAGTCGAATAACAAATGTGGAGGGTGTTCTTGGAGGAAGAACTCCAAGTAGGCAGCCATCTTGGATCAATGCGACATCGTTAAACTTCGAGTCTCATCGAATCTATTTCGACATCGATAAGAAGAATTTGTCGAAGTGACGAAATCACTCTTAAAAATCGCTTTTCACTAATCTGTAATATTTCGATCAAAACAGGGGCGATGTTCTATGCAAACGAATGTCTGTGCCGGTCATCTTGGATCGGTCTGAAGTTCGCGAAGTGTGTTCAGACGTTAGTTTTATTGAATGACTGAACATTGGAATCTCTGAGATTAATTATTGAAAGAGGAGTAAAGAATAATGGGAGAGAAGGGTGGCACCCTGTCAACCGGTTCGTAGTGATAGTACAAAGAGATCGAGTGTAGCAATATCGGTAATAGCAGTAACGATTGTCAATAAGGGTTGACGCGCGGCGATGCGACGCTATTATTCCTATTAAAGAGAAAAAAAAAGAATTGCTTGTAACGCTATTAACGCTATACGAAGGCGACGATAATACCGCTGCAACTATTGTTAATACTACGAGGAGACTACTACTATTATTAAACTACTACCACGATTACCACCACCACCGCCATCATCATCAGCGCCGCCATTAAAGAGGAAAAGTGAAAGGAAATGATGAAACCACTTTACCATCACCACCACCACCGCTCTACCACCACTACTATTACTAATACTACTACTACTATTACTATAACTACTACTATTACTACTATTACAACTATTACTACTATTACTACTACAACAACAACAACTACTACTACTACTACTACTACTACATCTATTACTACTACTATTACTGCTACTATTACTACTACTACAACTATTACTACTACAACTACTACAACTACTACTACTACTACTACTACTACTACTACTACCACTACTACTGCTACTACTACTACCACTACTACTACTACAACTATTACTACTACTGCTACTACTAAACTACTACTAACTACTAATACCAGCGCTATTATAAACGAAAAAAAAACTTTAACTCACTACTACTTATTACCGCTGCTCTTAACTAATTAATTGTAAAGGCGAAAGGGACACTACCGCATACAGCTATTATTATTACACCGCCTACTTCACTATTAACGTACATACACCAGTTACTGGGGGGACAAGGAGGGACGCTACTATCGCTGACTACTACTACTACTAATTAACTACTAATCGCTTTACGAGTACGGTTACTACGGGAGAGAACGATTGTTAATTGTAAATATCCAAGAGAGACGATAGGGTAACGAGCGACCAGGCTGAGACACACTTTTCTCTCGCGCAGTCTCGTTTTTCCAAATTTTTCTAGAAAATTTTGTTCGTCAAAAGTGATGTCCAGTGAAACGTGGTGGACGATGAACTTTTATAAAATTAGGCGACGAGGCGTCTGAACGAGTTTATACGATTTTATAGACTGCTTTACACAGAAATGTTTATTATTAAAAAAGTGATTGTATCCACGCACAGTGGTATTGAAATCTGTAGTGAACGGTGGTGAAATTCTTTCGTTATTGTATTTCGAAGAGATATTATTTTTATCCGGATACACATTTGACTGTCTGACAGTACTTATTTCACTTGCCCGACCAAATTTGCGATTGTTCTACTTAGTGAATGAAATATAGATCCTTTTGATCCACGTGTAAGTACCCCGACAGATTCTCCATTAAGTAATGCATTAATTGTAGAGAATACTAAATCAACTTCCCAGTAGTTTCACTTTGGAGTCAGTTTTTGCAACGCGGTAAAAAAGAACACTGTGGCTCAGCCTGAACGATTCTATAGTAATTATTACTACGCACAGAGACAGGGAGGCACGAGAACTTAGATCCCGAATCTATAGGTCCGGGAAACAGGTAGGGTGGTTTTCACCCCTGCTCCACAGTAATTGTAATCTTGGATAAAAAAGGATTTCTTCAGGATTATTTTCCTCCCTTGCTTTATAACATAATACTATGAAAACTATGATTGAGATTTACACACCCACGATGAAGATTTGAACGGCCACGATAAAGATTTACAATTCAACAGACAACTGTTCAATTTTACTGAATCTGCTACAGCATACCGTGGATGTTTACTGAGAATCGATTTTCTATAACACAAATAAAAACGAGATAAACCGACAAAGATGAAAACACAGTAACGCTACATTATATTTCAATAATGTCGCATGTCGCGACTGCATGAGAATCATCTTTTAGCAGACAGAAATAATCTCGACAATATTTTTCCTTCCTCCCTCGAAAGAAAAGAATAGAAAATATATGTAACACAGTTTCGAAAGGTATCATAAGGCAAGGGTTGAAATGAAAAGGTTGATAATTTTGATCGAAACGAAGGGTACCATGAAAAAATGCAAGGGGTTGAAAATCACCGGGTGCAGCAGACTTAGACGCGTAAGGAATTTTAAAGTAAATACTTGCCTCTCGACACCGTTTAGGGACCTCGTCTTCTTATTTTGTTAATAACCGACGACCTAACGGGGGAGCTACTCTGCGAGATATTCTAACTAATTATTCTCGGAGACCGCACCGGAGGGGTGGTTCGGGATATAGTGAACGCCCACCGCGAACGCTCATTTTCTCGCTGACTTATAGTTCGTTGTTCGGTCGCGCTCGCTGCCGAACGGTGCGGCTAGGGGTAGAGTGCCAATTAGGGTTAGCCTTGTAAATTGTAAACTAGCTTTAGGTCTTCCTAACGAAGGTGCAGGACGGTGCTTACTAGGTGAACAACGAGAGAACGATTATATATTATCCGTCGACCGCGACGCGAGAGCCGCAAGGATCACCCACCCCGTCAGGTTTCCGCTCAAAAATCGAGCCCTATTTTGGCGGCAACGTCGAACTTGCGTCAACAGAACATTTTGTATAGCGTCTCGAGCTGCCTTGAACCGAAAGTGCATTAAAAAATCGTACGCGTCGATGGCCTTGCCCTTCCGAACGCGCCCGAGATCAATTTCGAGCACCGACCTCAAACACATCACCACAAAATAATTATTTCTCACATTTATTAAGTTTCTATTATAACTAAGTTCAACTATTTTCGGGTTTCTGAACGATGCTCTAGTTCTAGAGGCCGTGGGATTTTTTCCGACATCTTTATTTTGACCTCTAGTTTGGAATTAACCCACTATCTTTTAATTTTATTGTAATCGTCGATCGTCCCTGCTTTCGCGGTTACAATTAGGAATTTAAAAAATGTTCTAGAATTCGGTGGTGGTTTTGAAATTATTCTAGAATGTTCGTGCTCGATTTGGAAACAGCCCCTAATATTACTTTCGTCTGGTACTTATTGATTTGAAAGTTTCCAAAATGGTTTGAGAACTTGGTGGTGGTATCTAGAATTATTGTAACATATTTATTTAACAGTCCGATTCATTCTGGAAACGTTAGTTTCAATTTCATTCCTCGCTGCAAAAGCAACCCCCAATCTCTTGGTACTTACATCAGGACTGACGGCTCTCGGTATCTTCGAATGTTTGAAGAATATTTTGAATGGAATTTGAGGGTGATTTTTCGAAAATAGGTGGTCTCAGGTCCGACCGGAAGCGGCGCAGGCCAGGCGACCGCGTGCGAGGACTTTTTCTACGTAAGATAGACTTTTTCTCTAGTAGATTCGAGGAACGATAAAGGACGAAGCGAAACTAAGGGGGACGCGGAGAGAGCGACAAAAAGTTAATTAACTTAATTAAGCGCGTCTCGATCGGGTTCCCGGGGGTTGAGAATGACTCGTTATCCCGGACCACCCGTTGCACGATGGGGTGACAGCGTGTTGAAGAGCGAGGGGAAAGCATGGTCGCAAAATTTTCGGCGTTTCAATCGAAATCGAAGCAGAGGAATTTCGAGTCCAGGATTTAGGGGTTGCGGGCGGGGTACACTAACAAATTTGCTAGAAATTAAGCTTGCCAGGGACTGAAGATTTACACTGTGAACATGAACACACACATAGACCCACAAACACACATAAGCGCGCGCGTAGCCCATTAATTCGACGAAACCACGAAAACGAGTGACAGCAGAAGCAAATAAAAATGCAAAAGGGTGTAAGGAATTTCTTTTTAGAAACGTTTTTTCGTTCGTAATTTTTAGGGTTGGGGGTGCGTCGAATGGGTTTCGATAGGAGTTTCGATAGAGTGCACGCGAGGCGCAAGTTCAGCTACGAGAATAACGATAACAATAACAGTAATAATAATAATATTAATAATAATATTAACGAGGTTTAACGATAAAAAGAAACGGTTAACTGATAACTTAATTGTAAAACCAGAGCGAACTACGGCGATGATAACATAGTGCGATTATTAATTACTATTAACTACGGCAATACGATGATATACATATATTATAAACGAAATACAATGATATATTTATCGAATATTTATTGAGCAAACGAAAAGCACACTGTGTAGTATGGTTGTACAAAGTAGGCGACGAGGCGAGAAAAAAAAACGAACGCGAGTTTCTTTTTCCCTTTTGTTTCTCGGGGTTGGAGACGCCTCGGTGGTGCCTACCCTCGTTATTGGGGTTGTAGACATTTTATGAACTCTGAATTTCCTATAACTAACGAGGAACTTTCCTCTATTATGTGTCACTTTATTTTCGAGTCGACAAAATGTACATTCTTGACAAAGAGGAATTTTACTACC